>CM074720.1:465762131-468162131 GCA_037306005.1 Rhinophrynus dorsalis
ACATCTCCTTTGTTTGTTGCTCAGGAATGGAAATCTATCCAGCTCCTCACATATGTAAACCAGGAGAGATCAGACAGGAATATGAAGCAGAAATTAGCAAGGTAAGTTCTTCGTTCCCTTCCTTTACTAAGAAGTCTATTTGGATTGTAAGCTTTCGAGCTGGGATCCCATTTTCAGTGTTTCATTTTCCTAAGCACTTGTCATCCCGTATCGTCCAAACCCTTAAATTGTAAGGCACAGCTTAAACGTGTGGCACTATGTAAAGCAATGAATTAGTTCTTCAAGTCAGGGATTTGTGCATTTAGGAAAAGTGAAGCAATTAGGGGACAAACCAACTGTATCATCA
The DNA here is from genome assembly GCA_037306005.1 of Rhinophrynus dorsalis. Lineage (NCBI taxonomy): Eukaryota > Metazoa > Chordata > Amphibia > Anura > Rhinophrynidae > Rhinophrynus > Rhinophrynus dorsalis. The sequence goes on from CM074720.1 coordinate 465,762,478, forward strand.
CAGGGGACAAAATAAATTTGCCATTTGTTCAAATGGGGCTTTCTCTTCCCAGCTCTCTTTGCTGTTTTGATTTGTATACAATAGAAGGGCAAAAACAAAAATATTTTGGCAAATAACAAACCTTTTTAATGAGAGGAAATGAAACTACAGTCATAAAGGTATAGCTTACATAGTGTTAATCTATATTAAATGAACTCCAAAAAATATCTGTATTGGAACATGTGTGTATATAATATAGCGAAATATAAAATGCACTAACAAGGGTAAAGGGGAAGAAACAGCTCAACAAAATGTGTAGTAAACTGAGTGTAAACGGTAGTCAGTGTAACAAGTCTCTAAACAGATATCTAGAAATAAACTAGCGGCATTCAAAATATATCCATCTAGACTCATAGCAAGATTCTCCCAATTATTTATATACATATATATAATAGAGGCGCTATATGGAAATAGTGTTATTACTCACTTGGTGGCTGCTGCCAGGAATAAGGATCCTGCTATCAGATCTTAAATAAATAACCAAAATATTAAATATATTTCCGGCGCTTCCACCTGTATCAATAGACACCTATATTCTGTTTGTTTTGTTTTTGTTTTGTTTTTTTTTATTTAAAAAAAATATTTATTTTTATACCTCTTTCAGGTAATGTGTCATCGATTAAAAAAAATAGCAACAAATAATCTTAAATATACCAACTTACACCTACTGTAAATGTTTGAAGATTAGTGACATCAAAATCATACAGTATTGGTGAAGTCACAATTCCAATATGTACTCTTAAATCCTAGATTAAAATATTCTGTATAGACTTGTCATGAAAGCCATATGATACAGCTTCATGTCACTATCCTTAATTAGACACGAGTTTCAACAAACTCTCCACAGTTAACCCATGCGGTATATGAACGTAATCCTCCTGTCCAGTTCCTCAAAGGGTAAACACCCGAAAACCGTTCCTCAAAGCAATAATAAAGTCCCATGTGCCACAAAATAGAAGTCCCAAAGGCCTGCACAATATGGAGTCAAAGGACATATCACTGCTTACAAGATTAAACTGGATCTCGTTCCAAAGAACTTTCTGTGCTCTATACTGGTGTATAGTGATTCAGTATCACATTACTAAAAGTTGTATGTTCACCTATGTACACCATCTGGCCTAAGCCTACACTGTGTCACTCATTAAGCGAAAATGTCATAACAATATCTCTAAGGCAAGGATCTATGTATTGAGCAGCATGGTAGCACATGCTGGAAATGCTTGAGACGGTGATGCAACCTGTTGATGTTTTGTCATTTTTGTGAACCATGAGGGAGGAAGATAAAATGTAGCAAGTATGGGTGAAGGGACAAATCTAAATTCCCAACTGCTGATATATTCTGTTACTTTTAGTAGTTATTGAAACTGGAAGTCCACTTTGGGATCGAATGAATGTCTTTGATAACATAGTGTGTCTTGTTGTTGTCGTCTCTTGGTTTCATTGATATACAGAGTGGTTGACTAAAAAAGACTGTGACCCCCACATTATCCCATAGGTTGATTTCCTTCAGAACATTTTTTTATATCTATGTCCTTGGTTACATTAAAAAAAACAAAAAAACATGCTTGTTTTTGCCCTTCTTTGCTACATATAAAATGCATAAGACAAACGTCCTAATTGTTCTATTCTTCCCATGTCCTATGTTTTTTTTTTTTTTTTAATGGACGAATAAGGCATTGTATTTGGAATTTGATTCAGTTTTCTAAGGTGTAACCAATATCTTTCTCCCAAACTGACATAACCTCTGATCTCCTTGGTGAAATCCTCGCATGAGATAAGAACCTTGGTAGAAGTATGTTTGCAACTAAGGGATTAAAGGTCTGTGAGGTGTGTGGTAGAACCACCTAACGATCCCACAAAGCTGAATAGTTGTACATAATGAAAAAATCCTTTGATATTAAGAGTGAATTTGAGTTAGGGCATTGAAGGGAATATGTGAAGCTTGCTCTGGCAGCTCATACACGAATACTGAATTTATGCAGAGATTAGTATGGCCTTTGCAAAGGGATAACATGTAAATTGGGGGTGGGGTGGGCTGTTAACCCCTCAAATTGTAGAAGTCTCCTATGCACCGGAGACATTGCTAGCATTCAAGTGATTAAAAGCCCATTTAAATGAAAGGCAGTTTTAATTTGTCCCCTATGATGTAGTTGGTTTGCCCTTAATTACTCATTTTTGTGCAGGACCTCTGTGTCCTGAAATCCCTCTCATTCTGTGGCATTTGAATATTTTAAGTAGAGTATTTGGCAGCCACAAGCCCACGTGTAATAGTGACGTAACCTGTGCGTTTTCTTTTTGAGATTCTTGAATGTAAACCTAGTGCAGCCAGCGGTAATAAAAACCTCAATCTTTAACCCTTTAAGGGCCAGTGGGCTATACAAAGCAATGTGCACACACCTCTGGTCCTTAAGTGGTTAGTTTGTTTGAATCTTTAAATTTTGTTACTAGATTTAAACAAATATTCGCTGCCAGTTACCTTTGCTAATGGACAGGCTAAAACTGTAGTCTTACAAAACGCAATAATCCTTGCCGTGATCTCTCCAGATTGAAGCAGAGCGCCTTGCTAAGGAAGAGGCAGAGAGGAAGGCAAGCGAGGAGTACATCCAGAAGCTGCTAGCGGAGGAAGAGGAGGAGCAGCAGCGGCGTGCAGAGGCTCTGCAGAGGAATATGGAAGAGCAGCTGAGGAGAGATGAGGAGCTGGCTCGGATACTTAGCAGTGACCTGGTGAGTTTAGAACCTGCTTGGACAGGAGCAGATGCAATGAAAAATCTTTAAAATGGGACTGTAATGTTCCAAACCCCCACAGGTTAGTTTATACCTACCCCAACAAGCTTAAGTGAAACCCCATGAAATCTAAGTAACTTTTCCCCTTATGATGAACAGCCTGTTCAGTAGCAAGAGGGAGAGCACTGCCATCTTGATGTCGTTTAGAATGATTGGCAGCCCTTCCCTAAGCCTGCCCCCTGTGTGTAACACCTCCTTTAAAAAAAAAAAAAAAAAAATGAACGCACAGGACTGAGCATGCCCAAAAATGTCAGTGAATTAATCACAATGCCCCAAATAGCACATGATCAACGTTCAATGCTTAACCCTTTGAGCGCCAGAGGGGTACTCAACACATCGCAAAACAAAAGGTTTGAGAGCAAATGAACATTTAAAACAGAACTCCTTTAAAAAAAAAATATATTGTGTTGCACTCCGCTCCCTGTTAGGTTTGCCAGCGACCAGAGGAAGAAGCGTTCCTAAGAGGGACTGGAGTTCAGAGTGCGGCAACTGGAGCCAGCAGAGAAGAGGAGCAGTTGGGAATTGGCAGACAGTGTGCAGAGCGGCATTAGAGCAGTATTAAAAGTGCTATTTATATATTAACTGCCCAGCTTTATTAACCCTAGCGGTGCAAGAGCTGTACGCAACGCATTGAAAAGCAAAGCACTGCGTTGCATACCCCTCTGGCACTGAAAGGGTTAAAATATTATTATACCCGTGACCTTTGCATAAAACAAAATATTATCAGGCCTATTGTAAACTACATTCCAAAACAGTCACACTCTGTAAAACAAAAACCATAACTGAATAAAATTAGGCTTTTAACCCATCGAATGCTACAGCCATCCCCAGGTCACTGTTTCATAATGCATTGCTCCCTGAATGAGTGTCGGGGTTGTGTGCAATGTAGTGCACACACCTGTGGTACAGAAAGGGATACATGTCACAATTTGCTCCAAACATATAGCATGTGCACATTGTATGCATACTATTTATTAGGTTACCCCCTTGGATGCAAGAGAACTCCACATTTTAAAATAATGCACTGACAACAGCTGCAGTATTCTTTCAGTTGTGACTTGTTTGTTTTTACAGTGTGTGATTGCTTTAGAATGTGTTTTAATATAGACCTTGTAATTTGTTTTATGAAAAGGTTACAGGTATGATAATATTTTAATAAATATGGACAGTTAATACATATGCACCAGAATGACAGTGCTACGATTCTCTAGTGCCGCTCTGCACACTGTCTGCCAAATTCCAACTGCTCCTTTCCTTCTCTGCTTTCCCCGATTGCTCACAGTGCTCAGATGCCGCACTCCACTCCCTCTTCGGTTCTCATCTTGCAACAAGTGGAGCAACCAGAACAAGCTGCAAAGAGGAGCTGTCGGGGTGTGGCTGTGTGTGTGTGTGTGTTTTTGTGTGTGCGCAGAGCGGCAATCCAGGTCCCAAAGGAAGAAGAGACATCTCTTTTATATATGTGCAGACAGGAGAGTAACACTGGTTGAGGAGGAAGACTAAGGGAGCACACTCACTCCTAGGGAGAGCTGGGGAGGTGTGAGGAGATTTGCTGAACAGGGGAGATCCTGCAGACCTGTGCAATACAGCTTGTACCGCAGAAAGAAAAACTGGTGACATCGAGTCATTTTTGCAAGCCAACATCTACTGCGATTTAAATAAATAAACAGTCTATAGAAATATGCTTTTAAGAGTTGCATCAAGTGTTTTTGAGGGTGAAAATGCCAGTTTAAAAGCCAGGTAGGAGTTTTAGGAGACAGAAAACGGGCATGTATACAACTGTTGTAAATATTAGCGTCATGGCTTCCAGCCTGCTGGGATTTTTTTCACCCATGTTCTAAGGAGATGAAATAATGCAAATTTCTTCAAAACTACATTACTCTGAGCCTGATACAGGAATTGAATTAAAGCAGATATCACTTTTTCAAATCCATACTTCAGTGGGAGCATCCATCTTTACAGGATGTGGATGATTTTGCCCCGTCTATTCTAGCAGCCTCAGCAGAAACGAGAGGGTCGTTAACAAACACAAGCAGATATTGTTTATTCTATGGCCCATCACAGCACACAGCTACATCTTTTGGCACTCTAGTGCCAGAGGAGAAAATTTCATGTGCATATTAGATTGCTCTCACCCAAAAGGGAGAACCTGTTACAGAATGACGGGCAAGTCCCCACTGCAGAGGAATACCTGCTAAACCCAGATGTTTTTGGCATTGTAAATGAGGTGCAGTTGGCTTCTCTAGGCATGTGGTAGGTGTCCTTAAACTGCAGTCTTTATATCTGTTTATTGGTTACTTCTTTGTAGTAATTGATTACGAATTGTTTAAATCTGATAACATTGTGTCCCTTTATGATCATTTTGGCTTATTAAAGTGAGCTGTGAACAGGTGTGACTTGGTAACTGGTTTCAGTAGAGATCATGATATACCGCAGGGGCATCCAAGTTTTAACTTGGGGGCCATGTATGAGGGCTGCATCAGAATGGTGAATTACAGCCTGTTGGCCATAAAGAAAAAGGGGGGGGGGATCCTTTATTCATAAAGTGGGGTAGTTATAGGCGTACTGCTAGTCTCTCATAACTTTTCAACCATTACAGTGAGCATACTGGTTTTTAACAGCATGAACTGTTCTCAAGCTGTAGCGTGTCTGTTATAACACAGATACGGGGGCACATGGTTAGACTGTTTACCAGCCCACTTGTTCATGTTTGCTAGTTACTCGGGTAGAAAATGTGTGTTTTTGTTTAAAAAAAAAAAAAAAAGAGAGGAAAAAAAAAAACTGGTGTGCTGCACTGTGGGGTCAATCGGGAAACATTTAGCCAATGGTCCACATGATGGTTGCCCATGATATACATGAAACCAAAGGTATAATGCAAAACAGAGATGTTACGGATTGCGTTAACACCTACCTACGCAACTTGAATTAACAGACGCTTATTCCCTAGAGTATTTTTCTGCTTTAATAACTTGTTTGCTTTTTGTGTAGAATGAGTCCAGTTCATCATCTGCTCCAGTCTCACCTGTAGTGTCACCAGCAGTTCCCAAACACATATCCACCTCCAAGTCCTGCAGAGGTGCAAAGAGCAAATCTAACCAGTCTGGAGACATCAAGAGGTGAGAGAAGAAAAACAATTGCTCATTCATTGCCTCTGCTAAAGACATGCACGGCCTCATGAGCCAGAGTACGAATGTGTGGACATTTGTGAAAACTAGTGGCAGCACATAGCACATACCTTGTAAAGCCATTTTAGCCAGTATGAGACTTTTTCCATTTATCTAGAAAATCTGCCATGGTCATCTTGCAGTAGCTTACATGCTTGTGCTCGGCAGTGTTATATCAGGGAAAGGCATCCTTTTGGTCTTCACTTGTTAGATACTACTCCTGTACTGTGTGAACACTTGGATAAGAAGCAACATCTCTCTTGCACCCAAAGTTATAGACCAGGTGCATCCAAGGTTTTTAGTTGTGGGCCACATGAACAGGAAGCCATGTGCGAGAAGGTCTCTTTGTTAAACAATGGTATATGTAACCTGTCTGCTGTTCAAAAATATGGATCTGTTTAGCTAATCTATGCCAGTACTACTATTTAACACAACAATTCTTGAACTGTAAGTTACTGGTAGTCACTTAGGTCTGACTGGCCTACTAGCTCCTTTGTCCTAGTTAATGAGACTTTTGTTTAAAAAAAAAAAAAAAAATCTCATGCAGGCCAAATCAGGCTGCACATTGGACACCCATGGTATAAATAAATGCCGATCCCACCCTCCATCGAATTGACATGTATGGCAATTGTAATACTGTTTTGATATTGCTCCAACAAATTGTGTATAATAAATTCCAGTGAAGGATTTGTGAATTTCCTTGAAATGTTTTTGAAGGAAAAGGTATGACTCCAACCTGCTTAGTTGCCTCTTACTTACCTAACCAAGAGGACTTGGCAGGTTTATTTGTTTTGTTGTGAGATGAGCAGATGGGGCATTGGTTTGATTACTTTGTTGTTTTTCTTGCAGGTTTCTGTCCCCAAATTGTAAAAGCACAGTGGCCGCTGTAAGAAGTGATCCCGACTCTATGGTAACAGCAGCTAAATATGTTTTCTACAGCAGTGCCACTAAGCCTGCATCACGTTGTTTTTGTTGATCCCATTTATAACTAAAAGCTTCCAATCTTTATCCGTTTTGTTGTAAATCTCTGTACTGATAGACAATACACTTCACAGCAGTGTGCAGTCACTCAGCTGCTGCAAGAGTAAATAGGGTACTAGTCTGCATAGAAATGTGTGTAGATGCAAGGAATGCTAATATTATCCTACCCAGGGCTGGTGCAAGGATTTTTGCCACCCTAGGCAAAACCTAAATTTGCTGCCCCTCGGCTCTGCCCCTTGTGTCCCACCCCTTTATACCCCACCTCTTTTCTTGCCCCACTAGCTCCACTTTGCCCTCCACCAGCTCCACTTTGCCCCCCATCAGCCTCAACTTGCCCCCCATCACAGACCTGGAGCTCCCGAGTGGTCTTCTTTTCAGTAATGCAGAGCAAGCTGGGAGATGTTGACTCCCAGCTCGCTCTGTATTACTAAACAGCCGACATCGACGAGGGAGCGCAGTAGTTAGGGCAGAGTATGACACGGCTGTACACGCCTAGCGGGCAGACCTCAATGACAGGTCCCGCCTTCTGGGCGTGACTGATACACGACACCGGCCCTGGGTGCAGCTCTTCTCTGCTGCATGCCTGCGCCCACAGTTCATGTGCGCCCTAGTCCGGCGCCGGCCCTGATCCTGCCTCTGTATAAATCCTTGTTTAGGCCTCATCTAGAATATGGAGTACAATTTTGGGCACCTGTTCGTTTTTTTTTTTTTTTTTTTTTTTTAAGATTGTTGAACTAGAAAAGGTGCAGAGACGTGCAACAAAACTGATAAAGGGATTGGAGAATTTGAGTTATAAAGAGAGACTAGACAAGCTGGGTTTGTTTACATTAGAGAAGAGACGTCTAATGGGTGATATGATTATCATTTACAAATACATTCAAGGTCCATACAAAGAGCTAGCCAATGAATTATTTACGCAAAGAGCTGAGCTTAAGAACAAGAGGTCATTCATCCATGAGGAAAGGTGCTTTCGACCAAAGGCAGGGATTCTTTACAGTAAGGGCGTAAAGCTATGGAATTCTTTGCCTCTGCATGTTGTACTTGCAGATACTGCAACTGCTTTCAAAAAAGAGATGGATGCCTATCCAGCACAGAACAATATTGAAAATTATGACAGATGGCTTCAAAGCAGATCGGATGTTGATCTAGGGAAATATCTGAAAGCCATTTGGAGTGAGGAAGGAATATTTTTACCCACTTGGGGCTAAATGAGAAATTGCTCCAGAGGACTTTTTTTTTTTTTTCTTCCTTCCTCTGGATCAACAGGGGTGTTTTTGGCATGGGCTTGACTTGATGGACACATCGGACCTTTCAGAAGCCAAGTGACACTGCTCACTGAGGTTAATGGCTGATGTACAAAGAAATCTGGTGCCGAAGTGCATATTGGGAATAACAAAAAAAAAAAATTGACTTTACTCAAGCTTTTAACCCATTGAATTCTACATAGGCCTCCAGTGTATTGCTTCAAAATGTGTTACAGACCTTTCTAGCAGTCATGGATGTAAAAGCCCCTTTTAAATTGGTAACTTTGTTTCCTGTGGTGTAGTTGGTTTGCTTCAGAACTGCACCAGTTTCCTTAGTATGTCATCCCCACTGTTTACTCTCTGAGCTTTTTTTTTTTTTTTTTTGAAAACTTACGGTGTCTTGAGCAGTGTCTCCCTAAGAATAAAGGGTAATCCAGACGTGGACCACTTGCTCTCCATGCCTAGGGAAACCAGCTGCACTTCACATACGAGCCCCAAACTCCTGTGCAGAACCGGAACTAGACCGCCCTTTTGGGCAAGTTAATTCAAATATGTACATGGAAACTTCTCCTCTGTAACGGCACAGGAGAGCTAAAATGTGATGCTGTTGAGCAATGACTAGCCGTGGAACAGGCAACATTGCTTTTGTTAGTCCTCAGAGCTTCTCACTTACCTTGGCTTTTTAGTCGATTATCTACCAGCATTCTCCAATCCTTTTACAACGATGGTTCCCAAAGTAGATCCCATTTAGTGTATATGTAGCATGCTTTTACCGCTCTCCAAATGCTTAAATTTGGGTATATTTTAATGAAGCCTTACCTTCCACTTCTCCACCCATTTACTCATTTTATCCAAGTCTTTCTGCAGAAAGAGAGCATCCTGTTCTCTATGTATTTTCTTACACAGTTAAGTGTCATAGCAAAAATTGCACCATAGACCATCTGTATACCAATTATGAAGACAGACATACTTGTGACGAACAAACCAGGGAATCTTGGCTGTTAACGCTACTAACTGTTGGCTCCATCGCAGGTCTCTGCAGTGTAGATGAGCTACAGTTGTGCTCAAAAGTTTGTATATCCCTGGAGAACTTGTAATCAATGTACCATTTTTAAGAAAACATGAGCGAGCAGGCAAAATACATTTTCTTTTATTTCTTATGGGCTTCATATTCAACTGTAGGTTATAACTGAATGGCATAATCATAAAACAAAACATGTCAACAAATAAAAAAACAAAATGACCCCTGTTCAAAAGTCTGCATACCCTTAGCTCTTAATACTGTGTATTGCCCCCTTTAGCATCAATGACAACATGCAGTCTTTTGTGATAGTTGTCTGAGGCCTCAAAATTGTTGCAGGTGGTATAGCTGCCGATTTGTCTTTGCAAAATGCCTCCAGGTCATGCAAAGTCTTTGGTTGCTGCACGTTTGAGATCTCCCCAGAGTGGCTTGATGATATTAAGGTCAGGAGACTGTGATGGCCACTCCAGAATCTAAACCACTGGAGTGTCAACTTGGCCTTGTGCTGAGGGCCATTGTCTTGTTGGAAAGTCTAAGAGCGTCCCATGCGCAGCTTTTGTGCAGAAGAATGCAAATTGTCTGCCAGTGTTTTCTGATGACATGCTGCATTAATCTTGCCATCAATTTTCACAATATTCCCTGTGCCTTTAGCGCTAACACCCCCCCCAAAACATCAGTGAGCCAACACCATGCTTCACAGTGGAGATAGTATTCTTTTCACAATATGCCTTGATGACCCCTCTCCAAACATAGCGCTTATGGTTGTGACCATAAAGCTCTATTTTGGTCTCATCCCTCAAAATTACAGTGTGCCAGAAGCTGTGAGGTGTGTCAAGGTGTTGTCGGGCATATTGTAACCGGGCTATATTATGGCATTATCACAGTAAAGGCTTCTTTCTGGCAACTCGACCATGCAGCTCATTTTTGTTCAAGTATCCTCATATTGTGCTCCTTGAAACAACCACACTGTCTTTTTCCAGAGCAGCCTGTATTTCTCCTGAGGTTACCTGTGGGTTTTTCTTTGTATCCCGAACAATTCTTCTGGCAGTTGTGTCAGAAATCTTTCATGGTCTACCTGACCTTGGTTTGGTATCAAGAGATCCCTGAATTTTCCACTTCTTAATAAGTGATTGAACAGTTCTGACTGGCATTTTCAAGGTTTTGGATACCTTTTTAAATCCGTTTCCATCTTAATAAAGTTCTATTACATTGTTATCCAGGTCTTTTGACAGTTCTTTTCTGCTTCCCATGGCTCAGTATCTAGCCTACTCAGTACATCCATGTAAGAGCTAACAAACTCATTGACTATTTATACACAGACACTAATTGCATTTTAAAAAGCCACAGGTGTGGGAAATGAACCTTTAATTGCCATTTTAACCTGTGTGTGTCACCTTGTGTGTCTGTAACCAGGCCAAACATTCAAGGGTCTGTAAACTTTTGATCACTGCCATTTGGGTGACTTCTCTTATTATGATTTTAAAAAGGAGCCAAACAACTATCTAAATAACATAAAGTGCTAGCCTGCAAAGCTCCCTGTGTGTGAAACTGCATGCGCAGTAGAGACTGCAGGAAAGATGCGGTCATGCGTCCAAGCTGATGGACGGTTCACTGCCTGTCTGTGCTCCCGGCTCCGGGGCAGCAGTGCAGCCCGTGTATATGGGCTTTCCTACTAGTGTAATAATAAATGGCTTCATATGATCACCATCCTTAAATAAAAGACGGTTTGTTTGCATGATCAGTCAAAATCAATGCCAAAATTTCACAATTTCTGCCAGGGTATGCAAACTTTTGAACACAACTGTAGTTTAGCCAGAATGTCTTCAGGTTACGTGAACTATTATTTTCTCTGAAACCACATAACTGTTAAAGTTTTAACTAGTAGAATCAGAGGAAATCATTACTAATCAGTAGGTGAAAATTCCATGCAATATTAAATGTGAACTATGCCATCAGAATAAGTTGCTCTTAATTTAAGACATTGCCTTACCTGTGTTGGTTCCTTTGTAAAGCAGTAGGGCATTGCAGATATGTTTCCTGCATGTAGTGATCTATATTGAAGTCTACCTTTCTCTGTCGTCCAATACAGGTTACTGGTAACTTTGGGTAGGTGTTCCGCCCCTTTAATTGTAGGCAGGAATAATTCTAGAATTGTATGCAGGGGGTGGAGCCTATCTTCCCTCCTTGGCTGCAGCTAGCCAACCAGCTCCAGAAAGATTTGTTCCTTGGTGAAGACACAGGCAAGAGAACAGTTCTTCTATAGTTTTAGAATTTTTTTTATTTTTCTGTTAGAAATGGAATACCACCATTAGGCGGATTACCATAACTGACAATGTCCTTATATGTCGCTAGCTCAGTGACCAGGTGCTTTTTGTGGACCTTAAAGGGATAGTAATACTTCGTTTTAACTTTATTTTATTTTGTAGGCATTAAAAAACATGAAGAATGATACAAGTCTTATCTCTGAAACCTTTATGGTTTAAGAGATATTCACAAACAAAGTATCCCCCCCTGTTCAACCAGATCAGAAGGGAGGTGCCCAGGTAGACTGCAGAGAGGGACAATCTTCAATTAAGATAAGGGAAAAAGCTGAAAAACTTGTCAAGGGGGGAAGGGCTTTCATTGTTTTCATACAAAGAAAATGGTCCCCTTCTGTTATCTGTCTGGTCATACAACCTGATCCACATCTGAGAAGAGATGGCTTACAATAGGTAAAAGGGGCGGGGAGGGGAACTTTGCTTGTGAATATCTCATAAACCATAAAGGATTGAGAGATAAGACTTATATCATTCTTCATGTTTTTTTAATGCCTACAAAATAAAATAAAGTTAAAACGAAGTATTACTATCCCTTTAAGCCCTGGGGGGGAAATCCTGGCTACAAGTTCTTTCCTCAGGAGTTGTCCACTGAGGCTGCTTATTTAAACATGGCAATCTGAAGACAGAAAATCTGCAGGAAAGGTGAGCAAGCCTTTGAGTGCTGGAGGTCCACACGTCCCTCAGTGCCTCTCCGCAGAGGGGTTTTCATTTGGAGCTCCTATTGCACACTCCTGCATTCATTGGGTCTATCTTTGTCTGTTGGGTGTTTTGGAGCAGGTTTATGTGGTACTTAACCCTTTAGCTGCTGGTTTTGCACTCATTTGTGGGGTTTTCTAACACTTTTCCTACTACCTTACCAGTGTCTGATGCGTCTGCTCTAAAGTACTGGACTGACAAGAAACTTAAGGTCTCCCTCAAGTCCATGTTTCTGCTGCCTTATTTGATGCCATCCGTTTGGTGGCTAGGGTTTCCACCATTTGGGAGTATTCAGTGATGGATCCATGGGTTTTACAGGTGTTGATTGAAGGGTACAGGATGCCTTTTGTCTCTCCTCCTCCCTTTCGCGTCTTTCCTTCTCATACACCTCAGGGTGCAGAAAAACGCTGTTTATTCGATGACGCTGTTCAGGCTCTTCTGGACAAAAACGTTCTAGAGCTGGTTCCAGTTCCGGACAGAGGTATGCGTTTTTACTCAAACCTCTTTATGGTCTCCAAGAAGGACAGCGGTTGTCATCACCTTTTGGGTTTAAAGGATCTCAATTCCTTTTTGATCTGGACTTATTATCACCAGGAGTCTCTACGAACGGTGATTCCTGCATGGACATGGCAGCAAGTCTTGCATATCTGGATCTTCAGGATGCGTACTTACACATTTGCCATTCATCCAGAGAGCCGGCAGTACCTCCGATTTGCCTGCGACCGGGGACATTTTCAGTTTTCAACTCTTCCATTTGGTCTGACAACAGCTCCTCAAGTCTTCAACCATGTCCTGGGAGCCTTAGTGTCCGTCCGTCCACCAAGGCAGCATCAGAGTTACTCCATACATGGACGACCTGCTTTTGAAAGCCCCTTCTGTGGAACTTCTCCATCAGCAGGTTCAGCAATGCATTCATGCTCTCAGCCATCACGGGACAAATCAGATCTTGTCCCATTCCAGTGTCTGCTGTGTCTTCTCTTCGACCCCCAGAAGAACATGGTGTTTCTCACGGACGAGGTAGCTCACCAGATCGCCCGCAGGGTTTCTGCGATCCTGGCTCAATATCCAGTTCCAGCCAAGAAGCTGTCATCTCTAGTGGGGAAATTCATTTCCACCATAGAAGCGGTACCGTTTGCCATGGCTCACTCCAGGGAACTCCAGCGGTTTGTGATCCAGGTGTGCAGGGGTCAGCCGGACCTTCTGAAGATGTTAGTGTCCCTTCCGCTTCATGTTGATCAGAGTTTGTCTTGGTGGCTCAAACTCTCTAATCTGATGAAGGGCAGGTCCTTCCTGGTATCTTTCTGCAGCAAGGTGACGACGGATGCCAGCCTCTCCGGCTGGGGAGCGGTCCTGGGTCGCCTGAGTGCTCAGGGTCGGTGGTCTCCTGAGGAATCTCTCCTTCCCATCAACCTATTGGAGCTTTGGGCGATATTTAATGCCCTTCGTCATTGGATATTTCAGCTGGAAGACTGTCTAGTCCAGGTAGAGTCCGACAACGCCATGACTGTGGCTTACATCAACAAGCAGGGCGGAACAAGAAATATCGCCGCTTGGTTAGAGGCCAAGGCTATGGGTTTTGGGCAGAAGAACATGTTCCTGCCATATCCACAGTGCACATTCCTGGCGTAGACAACGTCATGGCGGACTTCCTCAGTCGACACACAGTGGACAGAGGAGAATGGGAGCTGCACCCAGTGGTGGTAACCCTCATTGTTCAGAAATGGGGTCTTCCTTACATCGACCTGATGGCGACAAGACACAACAGGAAGGTTCCGAGGTTCTGCTCTCGATGGAAGGATCCTCTAGCTCTGGAGGTGGATGCATTGTCCATTCCTTGGTTATTTCCTCTGGCCTACATCTTTCCTCCCCTCCCAATGTTGCACAGGGTGTTAAGGAAATTATGTCTGGAGCGTTGTCCGGTCATTCTGATTGCTCCATACTGGCCTTGACAGGCTTGGTTTCCGGAACTTCTGGATCTGTCAGTGGCGGAGCCTTTCTGGCTCCCTTGCCATCTGGATCTTCTACAGGGTTACCTAAGGAAGGAGGATGTTCATCATGTAGGCTTGACGGCTTGGAAATTGAATCCTCAATATTGAAGAAGAAAGGTGTTTTCTTCTGGTGTGATGGCTACTGTGCTCAGTGCCTGCAAACCTGTTTCTTCCAAGATCTACCATCTTGTCTGGTCGACCTTCCTATCTTGGTGTGCTGACAAGGGCCTGTCTTAGGAATTTGATCTGCTTATGGTCCTGGCCGTTTTGCAGGACTGTGTGGATAAGGGCCTCAGTTTGAGATTGACTTCCGCTCTGTTTTTCTTTCAGAGGTGCATTGCCATCGTTCCTGATGTCAAGGTTTTCTTCCAGGGCTCCTACTCATCCTGCTTTCAAGATTCCTGCTGCTCCATGGGATCTTAACTTGGTTTTGGGCGTTCTTCAGCGCCCTCCATTGGAGTTTTTGGCCACTATTCCTCTACGCCTGTTGACGTGGAAAATGGCCTTTCTCCTGGCGATTGTGTCTGTCTGCCGTTTTTACAAAGTTGCATGCTCTGTCCTGTAAACCACCCTATTTGGTGTTTCACAAGGACAAGGCGGTGCTTCGCACCTCTCAGGAGTTTCTCCCGAAGGTGCTTTCGGAGTTCCACATCAATCAGGAGGTTGTGGTACCCTCTTTCTGCTCTGACCCCACCTCTGACAAGGAGAGGGATCTCCACTTGTTAGATGTGGTGCGCTGTCTCAAGTTTTATGTACATCGCTCCACCCCTTGCATACAATTCTAGGATTTAACAGGTAAGACTAAAATCCTCTTTTCTAGACTATAGCCCTTTTCAGAGGCAGCTTTTGACGCATTGGGACTCTCCTACTGTGGATCCCCCCAGTCTCCAGGCTAGCTAAGTCCACTGCTCTCCCTTTGGCAGATGCAGAGGGACTGAAGGATGTGGGGCATGAGAAACTTTATTCTATCTTCAGGGCTAATTTTGCTGCCACTGGGGGGCTACGTTGAGGCCTGTTTTTGCCTCTGACTGGTTTAACAAGGCTGTTGCTGCACTTATTTTTCTGAGGCTCTTTTTGAGGTAGTCAGATTGTCTTCTAAAGCCTCAGCCTTCTCAGTTACTGCACAACACACTTTGTGGCTAAAGATTTGGTTTGCGGACCAATCTTCCAAGAAGTCGTGTGTTTCTTTAACCTTTCAAGGCAAGTCCCTGTTTGGTCCTGAGCTAAAGTAGGTTATTGACAATGCTGCTGGGGTGTGATCACTTTGTTGCCTCAGATGCCCACCAAACTTCCTACTATGGTGAGGAAACAACCAAAAGAAGGAGCAAAGGCCACAAGCTTCACAGGCCTCCCACTCGTGCCCCTGAGTAAGAGTACAGTCAGACACCACAGCAGTAGCTTACATCATCCGTCGGAGGGGGCACCTCCTGGTTCAAGCTGAGGTACATTCTAGGCCATATCGTCTGTTCACATTCCAGGGGTAGAAAACTTATGGTGGACTTCCTAAGTCGCCAAGACATGTATCTGGGAGAGTGAGAAATTAATCCAGAAGTGTTACACCTGATTGTGTTACAGTGGGGACTGCCAACCATTGACCTGATGGCCATGAAGGACATCAGGAAGGCTCTGGCCTTTCTCCAGGAGGAGGGATCCTCTGGCCTTTATCACGGACACTATGTTGATTCAGTGGAATTTCCAGCTGTATTGTCTCCTCCTTTCTTGTTTCCCAAGGTGCTCCAGAAGATCATGATGCACAGCGCAATTGTTATTCTGGTCGCTCCTTAGTGGACCTGGAGGGTGTGGTTTGCAGACCTGGGGAGCCTTTCCATTCTGGATCCACTTACTCTCAGGCGTCGCTTCCTCTCAGCCCGGACCTCCTTCTTCAGGGCTACCTTTGCAAAGATGTGGAAAAGCTGGCTTTGATGGCATGGCTGTTGAAGCCCACACCCTTAGGAAGAAGGAATTCTCCACTGAGGTCATTTCTACTATGATTCAGGCTAAGAAGCCAGTCTCTTCTAAGGCCTACCATAGGGTTTGGTTTATTTTTCATTCCTGGTGTGGACCCGGGACCTGGCGTCACAGGAATTTGACCTTCTGGTGGTTTTATCTTTTCTCCAGGATGGTGTGAACAAGGGCACTCTGTCTGAGTTCCTTGAAGGTTCACATCCCGGCACTCTTTCCAGAAACATATTGCCACTATCACTGAAGTCAAGGTGTTCCTTCAAGGGTTTGCTCATGCTTTCCCTGCCTTCAAGGATCACATTTCTCCGTGGGACCTTAGTATGGTTTTGGGTGTTCTGCACAGACCTCCTTTTGAACCTCTTGCTAACATCCCTATAAGCAAGTAGACATGTAAGATGGCTTTTCTTCTGTCAGTGGTCTCCGTATGCAGTTGCAGTCCTTTGTCTTGCAAGACGTCTTTCCTGGTTTTTCAGAAGGATGAGGCAGTTATTTGAATATCTGAGGCTTTTCTTTCCAAGGTTGTTTGAGTTACACATCAATCAGGAGATTGTTGTGCCTTCCTTCTGTCATGATCCTACATTTGACCAGGAGAAGGATCTCTACTTGTTGGATATGGTGCAGTGCCTTAAGTTCTGTGTGCAAGTCCCTGCTTGTTGTTTCTGAGGGTCCTAAGACTGGTCGGGCTGCTTCCAAGGTCACAGTGGCGGCTTGAATCATGTTTACTATTCAACAGGTGTGCGAACTCAGGAAGAAACCTGTTCCCTTCAAGGTAACAGCGCATTCCACTAGGTCTGTAGGGGCCTCCTGGGTCTATAAGAATCGGTCATCAGCTGAGCAGTTGTGCAAGGTAGCAACATGGTCCTCCTTGCATACCTTTGCAAAACACTATTGTGTGGATGTCCAAGCTTCAGCTGAAGCCAGCTTTGGCCGGAAGGTCCTTCAGGTGAATCTGCCTGTCTAGGGACCAGTCTTACCCCCCACCTTGGGCCTTACTGTTGTTCAGCTGTTATTTTGAGCCCTGTTGGCTCTTGTTACGCTGTGTGCTGGGCTAGATTTAGTGTCCATTGGTTTGGGCTGTTCTGGGTCTGGATAGACCTAGGGAACTCCGGTATCGTGTGGACAGGCATTAAGGTCCTTTCTCCTTCTTCCCACCTCTGGGAGCCTACTGATTTGTATATCCCCAAGGTACCTGTGTTCCATATTGGATGATGGAGAAAACATGACTTTTGTTTTACCTGTTAAATTCTTTTCTCTTAGTCCATATGGAACACAGGTCTCCCATCCAGTGAAAGGGAGCTCTGTTGGACTCGCCTGTCTGGTTGTGGGAGTCCATATTTAGAGTCTTTATTTTCACAGAAGCTTCCTTCTCGTGTGGTTTTGGTCACATCATAACTGGAAACAGTATAAGGGTTGAGCTGGAGGAGAGGCTGGGAGTTCATCCATAAGACTTTTGAGAATGTGTTCTGCCCTCCAGAGAGGATCTCAACCTCCATGGTACCTATGTTCCATATGGACTAAGAGAAAAGCATTTAACAGGTAAGACTAAGATCGTGCTTTTTTTATGTGTGACCTGGAGACTTCTAGCATTCACATGCTTAAAAGCACAATTTAAATCAATGGGAGTTTAAGGAATTCTTATTTATGGTTCAGTTTGTTCCAGAATCACGTTTCTTTTGTGCATATGTTTCTATCTTGTATAACTGAATAATATGTTCCTTCTATTGTTCCAACAGGAGATCAGTCTGAGCATGGAAAGTGGAGTGTGTCCACTAGACGAGGATGAAGATGAGATGCCAACTCTTTCACCTCAGCCTCCTTTCACCGGCCTGGGCAGCCCAGTACAGAAGTCTGACTTTGAGCAGTACATGCCATGTTTAAGTGACAGTTCTTCATTGGAGACGGACACTGACAGCCAACACAGAAGTGAAAGTAAAAGGGTCAAAGTGCACAATTGTACATATCCCAGCTCTGTGGGGAGATGTGGAGCAGGAATCAGAGGGAGGAATAGGAGGGTAGCTTCCCACACCACTACTGCAAACTTCTCCCCACCTAGGCCATCCTGCTCTCAGAAAAGTGTCGCTGGAAGGGATGCTATTATGACCGTAATGCCTGCACAACTGTGTAAGAAAGGAACTCTTAAAAGAAAATGTGATGGATTTTCTCTTGATTTGGATGACTTAGAAAATTATGTCAATGAAGAGAATCCCAGTCTTCATTCACCAGAGAACTGTTCAGACAATAGTTTTCATACGGTTAAGCTGATGGAACTGGAAGAGACTCTGTATGAGAGAAAGATTCAGGAGGAACAGGACAGGCTACTTGCTCTTCAACTGCAAAGGGAGTTGGATAAGGAAATGAAACTGGTGAGCAGAGTGAAGGGTTCCCCAGATGAGTACCAGCTGAGGCCAAAGAGAGGTAACGCTCAGCAGCAGTGTCTGGAATCCCCCTCCTTGTTACATAATGGACCAAAGAATTCTCGTAGTGCTCACACCAAGGCTGGGAAACATCAGGATGAGGGAGACAGCCCAGATGAAAACAAAAAACCTACCATAAAGAACAGAGTGAACTCAAAGCATGACAGACATGGGCGTGCAGGAACAACTGCTGATATGTCCTTTTCCCTTGATGGGTTAAATGTTCTAAAGCCAATCAACAAGCAGCAGACTATACTGGAGATGTTTCAGAGATCGTCAGGAAAGTGAACCTATGTCAACTTGTAACAAACCCAAGAGTGCCCATACATAGGCTGCTGACTATTGAGATTTGTGGTCTCAACTGTGGTATGCAAAATAAACACCTATTTAACCCTTTAACGACCAGACAGTTGTGCTGTGTTGCACACCCCTTTGGTTGTTACATTCAACTGGTAACACCAAATCAGTTGCAAATATTGAGTTTTTCCTGCTCAAAAATAAACATCTGTGTGTCTGACTAGCACTACATTTGCCCTTGGTCAGCTGTTGCTTTGAAACAGGTTTGATGATATGGCACTAAAAAAGTGTTAAAGGGAATCAATCTTGAAAAATATATATAAATAACTCTGCTTCTATAGGAGCACATGAGTTAATCTGAAAGACAAAAGTAGAACAATTCTTAGACAAACCAACTTCTTGGGGACGATAAAAAAAAGTTCCTATTGATTTATAAGTAAGGATTTTAACCTCTTAAACGCTAGAAGTCTCCAGCACCTCGCTACCATTCAATGGGTTAAAAGTCCCATTTAACCCCTTAAGGACCAGTGGTGTTGGGACGGTCCCGTCCCATAAGGATCGATGTGATCCGTGCCAGCGCGTGACCGGTTGTGTGTATTGGCACGCCGCTTTGGGGCCTGAAAGAGAGCTCTCCAGTCTTGGAGTGGTCAATTATAAGCCCCATTTTTACTTACAGCACTCACGGTGGAGTGATGTATGTAAGTAAAAAGTATGTGACGTACTATGACTGTCATCAGTCCTTAAGTATTTAAGGACCATGACGGTCATAGTACGTCATGTAGTCCTTAAGGGGTTAAACAAATGGGGATTTCTAGAATTTTGCACTTATTCCTAATGGCACAGTTGGTTTGTCTCTCACAATTTCTCTATTTGCTTTTGTGCCTATTGCTCTTGGTATACGGCTCCAAGCTACTATAAGCTCTCTTGGGTTTAGTGAATGGACTAACCTGGGCTTGTATAGGAGTTGGGCTGTACAAGAGAAGCCCTTGGGTTATGTCAGCATTGATGAGCCTCTAGAAAACAGCTGTAAGGACTAGAACGTCACTGATCTGCCTATGAAGGTTGTGTGCGAATCCTCTAGAACCTGAACTGAGACTCTCAATTCTCGCCATTGAGGTGCATCCCAGACTTACATTGGAAGGGCCTCATCTTGCATCACCATAGGCATACCTCTGGGTTGTTCTGTTTGGTTTTTCTATTTGGTTAGCATTATCTGTTCAAGCTTTCTTGAGCCAGGAAATGATTATGGACTGGGCAACATGTGGCTCTCCAACTGTTGGGGGCTGTGATTCCCTATCATCTTGTGGGAGTTGTAGTCCACAGTAGCTAGAGGGTCTCCAGTTGCCTAGCTGTACTCTGGCTGATCGTCTGGAGTGTGGACCTGTTGTATGGCATCTGTGTAAATGTATTTCCCCTGTTTCATCTAGTTTATTACTGGTAGGATATGACTGAGCTGTAGCTCTAGGTTCATTGAAGGAAGCGATTCACTCCTGCTGCTGTCACCAAGAAAAGTGGAAGACAAAACCGTTAGAGGGCTGTTGAATTCCTGACCGGTACATTCGCCAGACCAGTGACAAATGTCAGACCAAACCTGGCTTTGTGCACGGGCAATTCTGGGGCAAAGTACCTGCACCATAGGGGAGAAATACAAATTCCCATAAATAAATGGGGCTCTTAGAGACAGTAATACTTTCCTAACACAGTATTTAATATTGTTCTTATTAAATACATAAATCAAACAAACCAAGTCTTTTTTTAATAACATGTATACTTTGGGTGTAATATATGCTGGTAAAGTTCCTACCTCCCACCCCTTTTATTGATGTCACTGCTGTAGCTGACAAAGTTGTAATTTGGTCTGCAGACCGGATGGCTCTTCTGCAGAGCCGAGATAACAGTGTATAGAAAGAGAATCTTCATGAGAACGATCTACAAAGTGTGCCTGGTTTAAGGCAGGCACACTTTGAAGGCCATTCGCATGAAGATTCTCTTTCCCTGCAATGTTTCGGCTCTGCCAAAGAGCCGTCCGGTCTGCAGACCAGATTACAAGTTTGTCAGTTAGAGTGCAGATGTGAATTAAAGGGGCATTGCTTTGCAATCTGTTGCGTACCCCTCTGGCATTCAAAGGGTTAAAGACTGTTAGGGGGAAGTATTACTGTCCCTTTAACCCACTGGATGCAAGAGATCTCTAATGTATGGTTTGAAGAATGGTTTATCACTCAGTGGGTTAAACACCATGTTTAAATAAATGATCATTTTTATTTGTCCCATTATTGCAGATGGTTTGCTCTAGAATTGCTCTGGTTTTTGTGCATTAGACCCATTAAGATAAAGAGCAAACCAACCACTACAAAAGGGCAGAATGGAATTCCCATGGATTTAAATTGAGCTTTTAACTCCTTGAGTGCTAAAGATCGCAGATGCATTTTGGAGCAACAGTCCCATTTAAATCAATGGGAATGTTTCTCTCTCTAGTGCCCCTCATACTCAGTTGGTCATCTCCACATTTGAGTATCTTTAGTTTGAGTATATCCCACAGCATTTTACTGAAGCTGTCTAGTGTACAGTCACCATGTTGCACACTGGGGATTCCTGTGTGTGGCCACAGAGTCACATCTGAATAGTGTTTTAGAACTGTAATGGTAACCTCCATGTGTATGACTTTCTAGCGGTGTTTTTTTCCTGCAAATACCTCTGGGTTTTAGGTCATATTGGGGCATACTTATAAAGTAAATGGGATAGATTGTGGGGTAAAACGCTATTTGTAACAAATACCTTTCCTTATTGGTTAAATGCGACTTAATTGCTACAGATTTCCAGTGCATTGTCAGACTGTACTTTAAACCTAACATCCAACTGGTTACATTTTATAAGCTATTTCCAGAATTTTGGTCCATTTCTGTCTGTATACATACGGTCTATGGTGCATAGATCTAAAAACAAAGTGGAGCAATTCTGGGGCTAGCCAACTCCACATAGCAGACAGAAAATGTTTCCATTTTAAAATAAACCCCTTGAATGCTAGAGAGATCTCGCAGTGAATTGGAGGCCTCTCTGACTTTAAGTTGGCTAAAGAAAATCCATTTAAATGTAGGAGAATTCCTCCCATGGTGCAGTTTGTTTGCCCCAGACTTGCCCATTTATACATATAGGCCATTGGTTTAAATGGGTAATTTAACAGCTTGAATTCTAGAGAGGTCTTTAATGGCTGCCAGTTGAGGGCCACGGTTTAATTTTTTTTATCTGCTAATCTGATTCCGGGGCACACAGCTCGGGGACCCCTGAATTCTTGCTGTGCCAGGACAGTCACTCGTCCTTAACGCAGTTTTACACATAACGGTCCTGGCATTTATGGGTCCTAAAGGGCATAACACATTTCTTTGTAATTAGCTTTGAGACCTCACTAGAATTCATGGGGTAAAAATTTCTATTTAACCTTTTGAGTGAGAGACTTGTCAAACGCATTGTGTTGGATACATCTTTGGCGATCAAAGGATTAACCCTTTGATTGCCAGAGAGGTATCCAATGCAGTGCAATGCTTTGGATACCACTCTGGCACTCAAAGGGTGAAATCAATGGGATTTTTTTTTTTTTTTTAGCTTGACTCAGAGTTTCCCCACTTTTGTTTTGGATATATAGCTGCCTTTCCAAAGATGTAGAAAAGCATTGTGGTACTTCATCTCTCACTGCATATAGCTTTCAAGTGAAAATACAAAGATGCTGCTTTCCCAGTTTGTGATGGCAACAGACATGTAAGTGGTTATCCTGCTCAGTAAGTATGGCTGCATTTTAGGAGGGGTTGCAGCCTATACATTGTATCAGAGCAGAGCAAAAATAAAATTATCTGCATTTCCAAATGTGGAAAGAAAATGGCTGAGTGTATGTAAAATTACATAAATACACACACTACAGATGTTGTTGGGCTATAATTCCCATAATCCTCAGGAATGCCTTTTAAATCTATAATATTATGCAAGTAGTATTATTTAGTTCTGCTGACACTGTATGCAGGTGGTATTCAACTTGCGATTTTCCAGCTGTTGGGTGCTACAACACTAATCATCACGGTTTAGGTATGATGGGATTTGCTGTCCTCAACTGCTGGAGAGCCATGAATGGAATACCTCTGTACTATAGTACGTCAACCATTTTGGTGCCAGGGGTTGCACATTGCATTGCACATCCTTCTGGCAATCAAATTATTGTAGAATTAAATGTATTCTCTATGCTTTGTTCCTGTAAGCTAAGCTGTTTTATCACTGTTCTGTTGTGGTTTTTCTATTATCCATCTTGTCATAGTAGTTGTGCAGTGCTTTGCTTCACAATGCATTGGGTGGCTCTCTGACAATTCAGTAGGTTGATGTTTACCTAAGACTAGAATTGAGAACAGAAAATGTGAATCTCCTCTAAAGCACTGATCTAACCTTTCATTTCAATGGTATGGCACTATGGCCCATATTTATAAAGTCAAACTACAGTTAATCTGGAGTAAACAAACTTCTCCATAGGGGACATGTTAAAAATTCATGTTACA
Organism: Rhinophrynus dorsalis; assembly: GCA_037306005.1. Lineage (NCBI taxonomy): Eukaryota > Metazoa > Chordata > Amphibia > Anura > Rhinophrynidae > Rhinophrynus > Rhinophrynus dorsalis. The sequence continues at coordinate 465,785,918 of CM074720.1, forward strand.
TTGGGCTATTAACCCCTTAAATGCTAGAGCTCTCCAGAGCATTGCAAAGCAATGCATTGATACCTCTAGCTTTCAAATGGTTATAAAGCTATTCAGTTGGCATGAGAATTTAGGAATTTTTATTTGTACACTATGGTGCAGTTGGTTTACTCCAGAATAACTCCAGTTGCTTTTATAAATATGGGCGTATGAGCTATGTGTTCAAAGGAAAAGAACCCTAGCATGCAAAGGGCTAGAAAGCTTGTTTAAAAGGATAGTAATGTTTCACAATAAAAGCCGCTCCAATTAATCTTCATAGTATTTGGGCCATGGGGAGTGTTGTTTTATTACTGAATTGTAGTTCAAGAATAATTGAATGATAAAGTATCCCCCTCCCGTCCCTTTTACCTAGTGTAAGCCACCTCCCCTCAGATGTGGAATCTGGTCCACAGACCAGACAGCTCACAGCAAGGGACAATCTTTTTACTGTGAGAACACTGAAAGCCCTGCCCCCATTGACAGGTTTTTCTCTTATGTTAATCGACGATTGTCCCTCTCTGCAATCCACTTGGACACCACCCTGCTGCTCTGAGGTGAGGAGCGTTACATCAGTAAAAGGGGTTGGAGGATGATTCTTTATCATTCAATTACTCTTGAACTACTACTCTGACAGTACTGAAATAACACACTCTGTGGCCCAAATACTATGAAGATTAATTGGAGCTGCTTTTATTATGTAACATTACTATCCCTTTAACTCGGGATTGAGTTTTAATTGTCCTCAATGTTGTAGCTGGTTTGCCCCAGAATGTCTTCTTTTCTTTCATGCATCAGGCCCTTTGTTTTTCTGAAATCTTGACCTTAGAATCCGCTCTGTACAAATCATTCCGCTCAGAGCTGCAGTTGCTAGAACAGGTCTATGCTATATCTTACTGCAAAACTGTACATTCCCACTTGCAGTATATGTTTACAAAGCCTTAAAGGGAAGGGCCTCCTAGGACAAGATTGAAAGAAGTACAGTAGCATGTTAAGGGAAGATAATAAAACAGATCTGTTCTTACTTTTGTTGTTGTGTGCCTTTTTCATATAAGTACCAAACACTTGTGAATGCAAAGCAAAAAACTTGGTCAATGGGCAGTCATTTGTCAATATCCTCTTCAGCTGCTGAATCCATACAGTTCTATACATTAGAAGAACTGCACCCTGCTTCCTCTGCCAAACCTTAGCTATAGCCCAATTTTCTTATAGATCAAGCATGCTACCCGCAGGAAGGAACAACCAGCAAGCAAATCAAATCTAGCAGAGGGCACTGGAGATCAAGAGCCATGGCAGAATCAGTAGGCAATAGAATGGTCAAGACTATCAAAGGTTTGCTCTGGAGATCAGGAACAATGAAAGAATCAGTAGGCAAAAGAATGGTCAAACGTAGTAGAGATTAGCACTGGGGATCAAACACAATGGAAATAATAGAAGGCAAAAGCATGGTCAGGAACTAGACCTAAAACAGCAGCAGGACAGATCAAACCACTATAAGCGCACAGAACACCGTGATAGTGCACCGGAGCAGAGAACTGAGGGCCTAATATACCTGTCTCGTGCTACCTTGCACATGAAATCCTAGCAATAAGACAAACCCCGGAAGAACAGCCTTGAGTCGGAGGTGTGTAACAGTATAGTTCGATGTTTTAAGATTTATGCTAGTAGGGGGAGGAGATTAGCTGTGATAAGTACAGCGTCTTAAACAATGAACAATGATTCTTTCATTCCTGGAGTCCAGCCAATTAGTATTAAAGTCTAGAAGGACCAACAGCTTGCTTTTCTGGTTTTGATTGGCAATCTCATTGAGGTTGGAGGGTTAGGTTCCAAAGGGATTGTGTTGGTGTATTTGGAGGTTGATAGATTATAATTGTTTTGAGAAGGGAATAATAACTTTGCCAGCAATGTATTCAAAGGAATCAGAGTTGATTCCTTTTAAAAGTGCCTCGGTCTTTCCTAAAACATGAGTATCCTTCAATAGCAACAACAGTATCTGGTATTTTAGGGCTTAACCAGGATTCGGTGAGAATATATTTGACTTGTACGCATAACGCCATGCTTTTAGTTCATCCATTTTGGGCAGTATACGGTGTATGTTGCAGTGCACAAAAGAAATACCTTTGTAGTCCAGTATAGCTTACAGCTACCATAGGGAGGTGACAGATCCTCCCAGTAGACTGAAACAATCCTTCAAGAAGTGCAGAGTGGAGTCTCCCCCTCCTCCATAACAGGCTTACCTAGCCACTCCCTTGTTCAGATAGATTTGCTCCATCAGCCAGGGGCGAACTTTGAAAGCAGTTCTCTCTCAAACCATAAGGGTTTGAGAGATGCCGCTGGGGCCATTTTTCATCTTTATTGAAGGGCTTTAACATAAGGATTAGTCTTTTTTTTTTTTTTAAGTAATACTATCCCTTTAAGATAATAGGCACTATTGGGCACCGTCTTTCTTGTGTCTTCTATGTTTTAAATCCTGTAGAGTGTCAGTATACTTGTCTTTTCAAGGTCCTAGAAGTCATGTACTTTTTTTTTTCTCTGTCGTCCAATACAGGTTACTGGTAACTCTGGGAGGCGAGCCGCCCCTTAGTAGGCATGAACAAATTCTCAAAGTGTATGCAGGGGTGGAGCCTCCCTTCCCTCCTTGGCTGCAGCTAGCCAATCCGCTCCAGAAAGATTTGTTCCTCGGTGAAGACAACACCAGGCTGGGAACTGTTCTGCTATAGTTTTAGAATCTTTTTTTTATTTTTCTGTTAGATATGGAATACCACCATGAGGCGGATTACCATGACTAACAAATGCCCTTAGATGTGGCTAGCTCACTCACAGGTTTGTGGACCTTAAGCCCTGAGGGGGAAAATCTTGATTTCAAGTACTTCCCCAAGAGTTACCCACTGAGGTAATTCTTGCCCCATGGTAATCTGAAGACAGAAGATCTGCAGGAAAGGTGAGCATACCTTTGAGTGCTGCAGGTCCACTTGTCCCACAGTGCCCCTCCGCCCAGGGGTGTATTTCTGGAGTTCCTACTGCACACTCCTGCACTCATTGTGTATATCTGTATGTCTGTCTAGAGCAGGTTTATGTGGTAACTTAACCTGTTAGCTGCTGGTTTGACACTTTTTTGGGAGGTTTTATGGCACTTTTCCTACTGGATTAGTGTTTTCTGGGTATCCTCACATGTTCTGTGGATGTTTTACACTTTTGTTTTTGACATTTGTAAAAATTGAGTACTGCGCCTTTAAGCCGCTCTTTACCGCATAGACCCAATTACTCCATTCAGTTCTATGGAACCAGACTATTTGTGACGTATCTCTGCAACCGTTTAACATAGCAACTTCAGAGATGGCTCATTTTACTTGTCTACCCTTGCTCTATCATCTGGTTGATGTTTCAGATGTGTTGGGGGACTCGGGGGGGGGGGGGGGCTTTGGGCACTGTTTTAGGATACTTTTTGGGAAAACTACATTTCCCATGAGCACTTGCTTCACTCCCTTGTTTGACTGGCTCCTGCCGCGGCAGCCATTTTGTGAGCGTTTCTGGGCGAGTATCCTACGCAGGGCTTGGACACTCCTCTCCTCTGCAGATTAACCCTTCGGTTGCCAGATAAGTTTATTTTAGCGATTTCTAGGGTGAAACTTTAATCCTACACACTATAATTGGGTGATTTATTGTACAGTTGTGTATTTTTACTCTGTGAGAATGTCTATAGTGCTGGCGTTTGGGGCTAGACCTAAGACTAAGGAGGCTGGGGTCTCTATATCCCGCATTGCCCTTCCTGTCACTCAGGGCTACCTAGAGAATATTCAGGTCACTTATGCCCAGCATGTTCTGATGTCCCTGACACCATTCCAGGGACCTCCAGCATTGCCACAGAGCCAGCTTGGATGCAAGAGTTTGCTGCGACTAGGGACCTTAGGTCCACATTACAACTCTTTCCATCCCAATTACAGGGGGCCTTTCAGGATTGGCAGGCCCCCCCCGTCAGGTCTTCCCTGCCAAAACCTCAGGGAGGAACTGTTGTTAGACTCCGATGTTGAGGAATGTTCTGTAATTAGTCATCTCAGTTTCTTGGGGATCCCTTTTGAAGCTGATCCTGAACCCTCCGCTGAGGGCCTAATCAGGGCAGTCTTAACTGCTCTTAACATTCCCCTAGTTCAGTAGGTCCCTTCTGATCCCTCTGACGTATTCCAGGAACCCGCTAAGCCCCTTACTTACTTTCCACCTAACCCCACTCTTGACCGCCTTGTGTCTGAAGAGTGGTAATCTCCTGACAAGAAAGCATCTGTTTCCAAGAAATTTGCTAAGCTTTATCCCTTTTCAGAGGCCGCGCTTGCTCAGTGTGTTCATCCGCCTAAAGTGGATGCCCCTATTTCCAGGCTATCCAAATCTACTACGTTACCAGTCTCTGATGCTTCTGCTTTGAAGGACTGGGCTGATAAGAAGCTTGAGGTTTCTCTCAAGTGTATTTTTGCCACTGCTGGTTCTGGTATGCGTCCAGCATTTGCTGTTGCGTGGGTGAACCGGGCCATTGCGGTCTGGACTGAGCAGCTCACCAAGGCTGTCAGGATGCTCCTGTTTCTGATAAGTTGCGTCTCCTTGCCAACATTTCTGAGGCACAACACTATGTTTCTTCTGCCCTGTTTGAAGCCATCCGCATGACTGCTAGGGTTTCCACCATGTCTGTGGTGGCCAGGCGAGCTCTTTGGCTTAAGACTGGGTCTGCTGACACGGCTTCTAAGAGTCTTGCTTTCCCTCTTTGTTTGGGCCAGATCTGAAGGATCTGATCAGTGAAGCCACTGGGGGGGGGGGTAAGAGTACTCTTCTACCCTTGGTCCCTAAGAAGAAGTTGCCGCTAAAGCATAACCGGCTTTTTCATTCATTCCAGAATGAGACGCGTCTGGTGAACCAAACTGTTCCCTCAGCTCCGCGTACCTCCTCCAAGCCCAAACGGCAGTGGAAGCCCAAGGCTTCCAAGACTTCTTCGGCATGACTCCCCGAACCCGGGTCCGCACTCCGTTGTGGGTGGTAGTCTGCGACACCATCACAGCGTTTGGGTGGAGTCTGTGGCGGACCCATGGATTTTACAGGTGGTGAAGGAAGGGCACAAGATTCCTTTCATTTCTCTTCCTCCTTTTCGCTTTCCTCTTTCTCATACTCAGGGTACAGAGAAGCACTGTCCAACAGTGCTGTTTTAGGCTCTTTTGGACAAGGATGTTCTGGAGCCAGTGCCCTTCCAGGACAGGGGTTAGGGGTTCTACTCAAACCTCTTTGTAGCTGCCAAAAAGGACAGCGGCTGTCTCCCTATTTTAGACTTGAAGGACCTCAATTCTTTTGTGACACGGACTCATTATCGCCAGGAGTCTTTGTGCACTGTGATTGCTGCCATGTCCCCGGGAGAATTCCTCACTTCTCTGGATCTGCAGGACGCGTATTTGCACATTGCCATTCATCCAGAGAGCAGACAGTACCTCCGGTTTACCTGCGACAGGGGACATTTGGGCTGATGGCTCCTCAGGTTTTCAACCGTGTCCTGGGCGCCTTGATATCTGTCTTCCACCGGAACGGCATCAGGGTTACTCCATACATGGACGACTTGCTTCTGAAGGCCTCCTCTGCGGATCTCCTTGTTCAGCAGGTTCAGAACTGCATTCAGGCTCTCACCCATCACGGGTGGATCATTAACTTGGACAAGTCAGATTTTATCCCATCCCAGCGTCTGGTCTTCCTGGGCCGTCTCTTAGACACTCAGAAGAACATGGTGCTCCTCACGGACAAGGTGGCTCACCAGATCGCTCACAGGGTTTCATCGATTCTGTCCCAGGATTCAGTTCCACTCCAGAAGCTGTCATCTCTAGTGGGGAAATTAATTTCCACCATAGAAGCTGTTCTGTTTGCCATGGCGCACACCAGAGAACTCCAGAGGTTTGTGATCCAGATGCTCAAGGGTCCGCAGGAGCTTCGGAAGTCATTTGTCTCCCTTCCTCTTCATGTGGAGCTGAGCTTGTCATGGTGGCCCGACCTCTCGAACCTGCTGAAGGGCAAGTATTTTCTGGTGACCTTTTGGACCAAAGTGACGATGGATGCCAGCCTTTCCGGCTGGGGTGCAGTCCTGGGGTGCCTGGTCTCCGGAGGAGTCTCTTCTTCAGATCAACATTCTGGAACTTCAGGTGATATTTCATGCCTTGAGACATTGGATTTCTCAGTTAGACAACTGTCCAGTAAGAGTGGAGTCCGACCATGCCACGGCCGTAGCGTACGTCAACAAACAAGGCGGAACAAGAAGTCTCGCTGCTTAGTTAGAGATCAAGGCTATTTTGTTCTCTGGCTCTAGCAGTGGATGCAATGTCCATTCCTTGGACCTTTCCTCTGGCATACATCTTTCCTCCCCTTCTCATGTTGCACAGGGTGTTACGGAAGCTACGACTGGAGCGTTGCCCAGTCATTCTGATTGCTCCATACTGGCCTCGCCAGTCTTGGTTTCCGGAGCTTGTAGGCCTGTCAGTAGCAGAGCCCTTTCGGCTCCCCGACCGTCCGGATCTTCTTCTACAGGAAGCATATGCATCGACTAGCTTTGACGGCTTGGAAATTGAATCCCCAATATTGAAGAAGGGCTTCTCTTCTGGTGTGGTAGCCACTATGCTTAGTGCCCGCAAGCCTGTTTCTTCCAAGATCTACCATCGTGTCTGGCCGACTGTTCTGTCCTGGTTTCTGACAGGGACCTGTCTCAGGACTTTGACTACCTACGGTCCTGGCCTTTTTGCAGGACTGTGTGTATAAGGGCCACAGTTTGAGTTCCCTTAAGGTTCAGACTTCTACTCTCTGTTTTCTTTCAGAGGAGCATTGCCATCCTTCCAGATGTCAAAGTATTCTTTCAGGGCGTTGCTCATACTCATCCTGTTTTCAAGTCTCCCACTCTAAAGTGGGATCTTAACTTGGTTTTGGGCATCCTTCAGCTCCCTCCTTTCGAGTCTTTGGCTACTATTCCTCTGTCTCTTTTGATGTGGAAAATGGCTTTTCTCTTGGCAATTGGGTCTGTTAACTGTGTTGCGGAAATGCATGCTCTGTCCTGTAAGCCACCTTATTTGGTGTTTCACAAGGGCAAGATGGCGCTTCGCACTTCTAGGGAGTTTCTACCGAAGGTGGTCTCTGAATTCCACATCAATCATTAGATTGTGTTACCCGCTTTCTGTCCTGACCCCACCTCTGACAAGGAGAGGGATCTCCACTTGCTAGACATTGTGCATTGTCTCAAGTTTTATGTGCATCGCACTGAGTCTATCAGGAAATCTGACGCTCTGTTCATCATTCCTGAGGGTCCTAGGGCAGGAAGATCTGCATCCAAAGTGACCATCGTCTCTTGGATCAAGTCCACTATCCTCAAAGCATATGAGATGAGGAAGAAGCCTGGCCCTTTCAGGGTCATGGCTCATTCTACTCTTTCTATTGGGACCTCTCGGGCTTACAAGAATCAGGCCTCTGCTGATGAGTTATGCAAGGCGGCCACTTGGTCGTCTGTGCACACTTTTTTGAAGCACAACCGTGTAGATGTGTTTGCATCGGCTGATGCCAGTTTTGGGAGGAAGATCCTGGAGGCAGTATTGCCTGTCTAGGATTTTCCTTGGTTCTTAGTGCTTCCATCTTTGTTGAACTCTGTTGGTTCTAGTTCAGTGTGCTGTGTGACGTTCCTGGGGTGCCGTTACCCCTGTTTTGTGTCCGTTGACACTTCGGTAGTTGTTGGGCTATCTCTGGTTCATGTATGTTCTGGTGACTTTGGGGGCCTTGCGCCTGGTCCTTGCCTTCTTCCCACCTCTGGGAAACTTAATGGTTGGACATCCCAGAGTTACCAGTAACCTGTATTGGACGACAGAGAAAAGAAGATTTTAGTCTTACCTGTAAATCCTTTTCTCTTAGTCCATACAGGTTACTGGTCTCCCACCCTGGCTCTCATGTGGCAGACTGTGGGGTCCTTCGGTGTAATGCTCACAGTAGTATTCTTCCCTTCTACTATCTAGTCATCTTAGTGCCTCAAATCTTTCTGGAGCTGATTGGCTAGCTGCAGCCAAGGAGGGAAGGGAGGCTCCACCCACTGCATACACTTTGAGAATTTGTTCCTGCCTACTAAGGGGCAGATCGCCTCCCAGACTTAGGAGTAACCTGTATGGAGTAAGAGAAAAGGATTTAACAGGTAAGACTAAAATCCTCTTTTTTACTTCCAATACAGGTTACTGGTAACTTTGGGTAGGAGATCCGCCCCTTTAAGTAGGCAGGAACAATTATAGAAGTGAATACAGGGGGTGGAGCCTACCTTCCATCCTTGGCTGCAGGTAGCCAGTCAGCTCCAGCAAGATTTGTTCCTTGATGAAGACACTAGAACAGTTCTGCTGTAGTTTTAGCTAATTTACTTTTCTGTTAGATATGGAATACCACCATTAGGCGGATTACCATATCTTAGATGTGGGTAGCTCAGTATTCAGGTGCTTTTGTGGGCCTTAAGCCCTGGGGGGAAACTTTGGTTACAAGTTCTTTCCTCAGGAGTTGCCCACTGAGGCTTCTTCTTAATAGATGGTAATCTGAAGACAGAAGATCTACATGAAAGGTCAGCAACCCTTGTCCCACAGTGCCCCTCTGCACAGGGGTTTTACTTTGGATTTCCGATTGCACACTCCAGCACTCATTGGGTTTATCTGTATGTCTGTTGGGTGTTTTGGAGCACGTTTCTGTAGTCATGTAACCCTTTAGCTGCTGGTTTTGCATCTTTTGGGGGTTTATTGGCACTTTCTCTACTGGGTTCAGTGTTTTTTGGGGTCTGCGAACATGTTCTACGGATGTTTCATGTAATTTTAATTCAGTTTCAACTTTGCAAAATTTGTGTTCCCGCACGCTTTACCGCATAGACGCCATTGCTCCATTCACTCCTATGGGACTGTACAGTTTGAGCTGTTGCAGAAATATGTCCCAATGTAGCAACTTCAGAGATGGCTCATTTTAATTGTCTGCCCTTGCTTTGTCATCCGGTTAACATTTTATGTGAGTTGGGGGGCTCAGGGGGCTTCGGGCACTGTTGGGGTACTTATTCTGGGAAAACTACATTTACCATGAGCACTTGCTTTGCACGCTTGTTTCTGACTGGCTCCTGCCGTGGCGGCCATTTTGTGCCTTTTCCTGAACGAGTATCCTACGTAGGGCTTGGACTCTCCTTCTCTCCTCTGCAGATTAACCCTTCGCCTGCCAGATAAGTCTAGTTTAGCAATTGCTGGGGTGAAACTTTAATCCTACACACTGTACTTGGGTGATTTCTTATACTTTTAAACGTTTTGACACTGTGAGAATGTCTAATACATTAACGCTTGGGGCCAGGTCTAAGACTAAGGACGCTGGGGTCTCTGTCCCCTATTGCGCATTGCTCTTCATATCATTCAGGGTTACCTAGGGAATTCTCAGGTCATTTATGCCCAGCATGTTCTGATGTCCCTGAGACTCTCCCGGGGACCTCCAGCCATGCATTAGAGCCAGCTTGGTTGCAAGAGTTCAAGGCTGCCACTAGAGACCTTCGGTTTACATTTCAACTCTTTCCATCCCAGTTACAGGGGGTCTTCCACTCCTGGCAGACCACTTTCTCTGTTAGATCTTCCCTGCCGAAACCACAGGGAGTACTTGACGTATCAGATTCCTCTGAGGAGGAACTGTTGGTGGATTCAGATGCTGAGGAATGTTCTGCTGTGGGCTCCTCAGTTTTTTGTGGGACCCCTTTGAGGCTGATCCTGATCCCTCAGCTGAGGGCTTGATCAGAGCTGTCTTAACTACCCTAAACATTCCCTTAGTTCAGGAGGTTTCTTCAGATCCCTCTGATGTATTTCAGGAGCCTAAAAGACCATACACTTGTTTTCCACCTAACCCCACTCTAGACCGCCTTGTGTCTGATGAGTGAAAGTCTCTGGACAGGAAACCTTCTATTTCCAAGAAATTTGCCAAGCTTTACCCCTTCTCTGAGGCGGCGCTTGCTCAGTGGGTTCATCCCCCCAAAGTGGATGCTCCCGTCTCCAGGCTACATCCACTGCCTTGCCAGTTGCTGATGCGTCTGCTCTGAAAGACTGGACTGACAAACTTGAGGTCTCCCTCAAGTCCATTTTTGCCACTGCTGGTACTGCCATGCGTCCAGCGTTCACTGCAGCATGGGTGAACCGGGCCATTGCAGTCTGGACTGAACAGCTCACCATGGCTGTCCGTCAGGGTGCTCCTACTTTGGATATGTTGCGGATTCTTGGCAACATTTCTGAGGCCCAGAACTATGTTTCTGCTGCCTTGTTTGATGCCATCCGTTTGGTGGCTAGGGTTTCCACCATGTGTGGGTTGCCAGACGGGCTCTTTGGCTCAAGATCTGGTCTGCTGACACTGCTTCCATGAAAGCCTTGCTCTCCTTGCCTTTTTCAAGGCACTTCATTGTTTGGGCCAGATCTCAAGGATCTGATTAGTGAGGTCACAGGTGGCAAGAGTCTTCTTCTGCCTATGGTCCCCAGGAAGAAGATGCCTCTCGAGCGTAATCGGCTTTTTCGTTCCTTCCAGACTGAGACACGTCCGGCGAACTAGGCTGTTCCTTCAGCTCCATGTTCCTCCTCCAAGCCCAAACAGCAATGGAAGCTCAAGGTCTCCTCCAAGCCTCCTTCGACATGACTCGCCGAACCCAGGTCCCCACTCGGCTGTGGGTGGCCGTCTGCGTCACTACCACAGTGTCTGGGAGGATTCAGTGGCGGACCCGTGGGTTTTGCAGGTGATGGCGGAAGGGTACAGGATCCCTTTTGTCTCACTTCCTCCCTCAGTTTTTCCCCTCTTATTCGCCCAGGGCGTAGAGAAAAGCAGTCTGTTTGATGACGCTATCCAGGCCCTTCTGGACAACGATGTTCTGAAACCTGTTCCAATTCAGGACAGAGGTATGGTTTTTACTCAAACCTCTTTGTAGTATCCAAGAAGGACGGTGGCTGTTGTCCCATTTTTGGATTTGAAGGATCACAATTCCTTTGTGATCAAAACTCATTTTCACCAGGAGTCCCTAAGGATGGTGATTGCTGTTACGGCCCCGGGGGAATTCTTTATCTTTTGATTTTCAGGACACGTATCTACACATCTCCATTCATCCAGAGAGTCGGCAGTATCTCAGATTTGCCTGCGTCCATGGGCCCTTTCAGTTTTTAGCTCTTTCCTTTGGTCTGACTACAGCTCCTCAAGTCTTCAATCGTGTCCTGGGAGCCTTAGTATCCATCTTCCATAGGGATGACATCAGAGTCACTGCATATATGGATGACCTGCTTCTGAAAGCCCCTTCTGCGGAACTTCTTCATCAGTAGGTTCAGGACTGCATTCATGCTCTCACCCATCACAGGTGGATCATCAACTGGACAAGTCAGATTTTGTCCCATCCCTGTGTCTGGTCTTCCTGGGCCTTCTCTTTGACACTCAGCAGAGCATGGTGTTTCTCACAGACAGGGTGGTGGTTCACTAGATCGCCCTCAGGGTTTCTACTGTTCTGGCTCACGGTCCAGTTCCAGCCAAGAAGCTGTTCTCTCTCTAGTGGGGAAATTGATCTCCACCATAGGAGCGGTCCCATTTGCCATGGTTCACAGCATGGAATGCTAGAGGTTTGTGATCCAGGTGTGCAGGGCTCAGCTGGACCTTCTGAAGATGTCAGTATTCTTCATGTGGAACTGAGTTTGTTGTGGTGGCTTGACCTCTCCAATCTGCTGAAGGGCAGATCCTTCCTGGTATCACAATGATGGATACCAGCCTGTCCGGCTGGGGAGCGGTCCTGGGTCACCTGAGTGCTCAAGGTCTCCGGAGGAATCTCTCCTTCCCATCAACGTGTTGGAGCTTCGGGCGATATTTAATTTCCCTCGCTATTGGACATCCCAGCTGGAAGAATGCCCAGTCCGACAATGCCACGGCCGTGGCTTACATCAACAAGCAGGGCGGAACAAAAGTCTCGACGCTTGGTTAGAGGTCAAGGCTATTTTGTCCTGGGCAGAAGAACATGTTCCTGCCATATTTGCAGTGCACATTCCTGGTGTAGACCACGTCATTGCAGACTTCCTCAGTCTACACACGGTGGACAGCGGAGAGTGGTAACTGCACCCAGAGGCGTTCTCCCTCATTGTTCAGAAGTGGGGTCTTCCTTGCATCGACCTGATGACAAGGCACAGCCGGAAGGTTCTGAGGTTCTGCTCTCGCTGGAGGGTTCCTCTAGCTCTACCGGTGGAGGCCATGTCCATTCCTTGGTTATTTCCTCTGGCTTTCATCTTTCCTCCCCTTCCCATGTTGCACAGGGTGTTATGGAAATTGAGACTGGAGCTCTTTCTAGTCATTCTGATTGCTCTGTACTGGCCTCGACAGGCTTAATTTCCGGAGCTTCTGTATCTATAAGTGCCGGAGCCGTTCTGGCGCCCTTGCCATCTGGATCTTCTTCTACAGGGTTAGCGGTGGAAGGAGGATGTTCATTGTCTAGCTTTGATGGCTTGGAAATTGAATCCTCAATACTGAAGAAATGTTTTTCTTCTGGTGTGGTGGCTACTATGCTTAGTGCCCGCAAACCTGTTTCTTCTAAGGCCTACCATCCTGTCTGGTTGACCTTTCTCTTTTGGTATGCTGAGAGCAACCTTTCTCAGGATTTTGATCTACCTATGGTCCTGGCTTTCTTGCAGGACGGTGTGGGTAAGGACCTCAGGTTGAGTTCCCTTAAGGTTCCGTCTTCTGCTCTCTCTGCTTTCTTTCAGAGGGGCATTGCTATTCTTCCTGATATCAAGGTTTTCTTCCAAGGAGTTGCTCATACTCATCCTGTTTTCAAGACTTCCGCTTCTCAGTGGGATCTTAACTTGGTTCTGGGCATCCTTCAGCGCCCTCCCTTTGAGTCCTTGGCTACTATTCCTCTACGCCTGCTGACGTTGAAAATGGCCTTTCTACTGGCGATCATGTCTGTTCGCTGTGTCCCGGAGTTACATGCTCTCTTGTAGACCACCCTTTTTGGTGTTTCACAAGGACAAGCGGTACTTCGCAGGAGGTTCTCCCGAAAGTGGTTTTTGTGTTCCACATTAATCTGGAGATCGTGGTGCAGCCTTTCTGCCCTGACCCTATCTCTGACAAAGAGAGGGATCTCCACTTGTTAGATGTGGTGCGTTGTCTCAAGTTTTATGTACATCGCACGGAGTCCATTAGACAGTCTGACATGCTGTTCGTCATTCCTGAGGGCCCCAGGGCAGGGAGACCTGCATCCAAATTGACTATTGCATCTTGGATCAAGTCCACTAGTCTTAATGCTTACGAGCTAAGGAAGAAGCGTGTTCCCTTTTGGTTCACGGCTCATTCTTCTAGAGCCTTCGCTGATCAGTTGTGCAAAGCTGCCACTTGGTCATCTGTGCACACTTTTTCGAAGCACTACCGTGTTGATGTGCTGGCATCGGCTGATGCCAGTTTTAGGAGGAAGATCCTGGAGGCAGTCTTGCCTGTCTAGGATCTTCTTTGGTGCTTCCTTCACTTTTGATCCCTGTTGGCTCTAGTTCAGTGTGCTGTGTAACAGTTCCTGGGGTATTGTTACCCCTGTTCAGTGTCCGTTGACACTTCATTTGTTTTGATGGACTATCTCTGATCTGATGGTTCATATCTGCTCTGGTGACTTTGGGGGCCTTGGGCCTGGTCCTTGCCTTACTTTGGGAATACTCAATAGTTGGACATCCCAGAGTTACCAGTAACCTGTATTGGACGACAGAGAAAAGAGGATTTTAGTCTTACCTGTTAAATCCTTTTCTCTTAGTCCATACAGGTTACTGGTCTCCCACCCTGTCAAGGGACCATGCTTGGCTCTCCTGTGGCAGTCCATGGGGGTTTTTCGGGGTCATGATCACAGGAGTCTTCTTTCCCTTCTACTATCTAGTCAAGTTAGTGTCTCAAATCTTACTGGAGCTGATTTTCTAGCTGCAGCCAAGGAGGGATGGCAGGCTCCACCCCCTGCATTCACTTCTAGAATTGTTCCTGCCTACTTAGAGGGGTGGATCGCCTACCCAAAGTTACCAGTAACCTGTATGGACTAAGAGAAAAGGATTTAACAGGTAATACTAAAATCCTGTCTTCTGCTTAATCCCACTCTGGATCAAATCCTGGATGAGTGTAAGACGCCTGACAAGCGTCTCACTCTTTCTAAGAGATTCTCTAAGCTGTACCCCTTTTCTGATACAGCTTTGGCTCAGTGAGCTACACCTCTTCCTGTTGATTCCCCTATTTCTAGGCTTTCTAAATCCACTTCATTGCCAGTTGCGGATGCTTCAGTACTTAAGGATTTAACTGATAAAAAGCTGGAAGCTATTCTGAAGTCTGCCTTTGCTGCCATAGGTGCGTCATTGAGGCCTACCATGGCTTCTGCATGCGTCAGTAAAGCCCATTGCTGCCTGGACTAAACAGCTGTCTGCAAGGGTACCCCTCACGAGGACCTCTTGCCCATTTTGGCCAATATCTCTGAGGCTCAGCACTATATTACTGATGCCCTGTTTGATGCTGTTAGGCTTGGGCCTATGGTGCTAAGGCCTCTGCCTTCTCTGTTGATGCCAGGCGCACCTTGTGGCTCAAGATTTGATCCACTTACCTAATATCTAAGAAATCTTTGGTTTCGCTTCCTTTTCAGGGCACATCTTTTTGGCCCTGAATTAAAGAATATAATCTGCGAAGCCACTGGGGCACGAGCACCTTGTTGCCTTAGGTTCCTAAGAGCAACTCCCCACTCCAGGAAGCAGCGTCTTTCGTCCCTGCCGTAGTGATACACAAAGGCCGAATCTGGTTGCGCCTCAGGCCAGCACTCTGCTCTCCACCCCAAGTCCTGGCAGCAGTGGAGGTGAAAGCACACACCTTCACCAAATCCACTAAACCTTCTTCTGCATGACTCGCTGAACCCTGATCCACATCTCCCTGTGGGTGTGTAAGGGATGTTTTTTTGGTGATATCCTCACGGTTAGTCGGGGGTTAATGCTCTGCAGTCATGTAGCAAGCTAAACAGAGTAGTGCCATCCTCAGTTACGTAGTGTTTGAGAGGCTAGATAGTGCCGTCTCCAGTTGTGCAACATGCAGTGTTATATTACAGAATAAATACGCATGCGTAGTGTTAGACATACCCTGCATACCTTTAAGGGTGTAGTCTGTATTTACCCCATCATCAACACGATTCTAATTTAGAGCCAGTGGAGACCAGGGAGAGTGTACCTGGTCTCAAGTCTGAGAGAGAGAGCATGTACCTTATCTCAAGCCTGTGTGTAAAAGATTGTTGCTGCAGTCGTATGGAGGGCTCTCCCATACTGATGTAAACTCCAGCAGAAGCTAAGTATCTTTTATGTTCTCTTTTTGTAACGTATCTTTAATAAACTGTAGTTATAGGTTTTTTTTTTCCCCACTACCATTGTGGGTATTTCTTTAGAGGTCTGGAATTCCAGAAAAAGATAAAGTAACACTTGGCACTGCGAGCAGGATTGGAATTTCATTAAAGATAAGGTGTGGTAGTGCAGGAATGTTTAGAAAACTGAAGAAATTAACCTGTAAAGGGAATGGGTGCAAGAGGGCACCAGTGTCAACAAGGGCAGAGATGGGACCGTGGTTCCCAATTGCCCAAGAATTGTATAAATATGTTGATGGGCACAAGCTAGCAGAGCCGCGGGAAAGCTGCGCTCAGGTTGGATTTGTCTAGATATTCTGCAGCTGAGCAGACAGCTGCCTTACACAACTTACAGAAGGAATATGAAGCTGTTACAGAGGCATATCAAGCTTTACAGGATAAATGTATTATGATGCAAAGTACATTACGGGAGCAACAAAAGAGAGTAGAACAAATGGGGGAAAGGTATGCTTCGTCTGTGATAAGTGCTGTGGCTAAGGCAAGAAGAAGGCAAAGAGGGAAAAGAAGGGTGATATCTCCCCAAAGCACTGTCCACATACAAACATTGGTGGCAGAGGAGAAGTGGGATGCAATTTACCAATGGGATGGGCTGTCTGATGAGGAAAGTGAATCAGACGGTCAAACAGATGCTCCAGAATATGGGGCGCGACCTATTGTTACTAAGCGGCAGCGGAAAGCCTTGACTAATCGCATGCAAACTCCTCAGGCACCAGTGGCTGAAGGGGATGAGGTTGCTTCAGCTGTGCCAGCTACTTCTGCTGCCGCGCAGGAACAATATACAGAGGAAACAAGGTCATATTCAGCTACAGAGTTGGCAGAATTAGGCAAGATATACAAACAGACAATGCATTAAAATCTGTTGGCATGGGTTTTGCATGCCTGGGATGCTGGTGGTGAATGTGTTACTCTGACAAAAGAAGATGTGGTAGGATTGGGTAACATTTGTGTAGATCCTTTAGTCAGATTGCAAATGCGACGAGGTAGGGACACAAAGGAGCCCTTCACTCTGTTGCATTTGATGTGTGATTCTATAGCCCAGGTACATGAACATCCACCGTAGGCGACCACAAGATGTGACAGCCTTGCTGGATACTGGGGCAGAAGTGTCTGTGTCACAGCACTGTGAATAAGACAAAGTACACTCAAGGTTGTGCTATGGGTGAGAGAGTGGGAGAACAGAAGACACCTGCGTACCTGGCGCAGTGCTGCATGCAGATAGGGAATGGTCCCATATTCCCAGCAGAGATTCTACCAAATAATATTCTGGGAATGGATATTGTGATAGGACAGATTCTATACACTGAGACAGGGTGTTACACTTTCGGCGCTGTAGTCCGTACTTTGTCTCTTTCAGCGCTTAACCCAATAGTCTGGGGACATACCTAATGGACCCCAGTGTACATCCCACTGCCAGTAGAACCGAGCAAGCAGCAGCAGTACCACAGTCCTGGAGAACATACAGAAATGATAGAGACTATTCAAGGCCTTAGTGTGTTGAGGCCTGCTGCCAGTCCCTACAAGGGTCAAGTCTGGCCTGTGGAGATGCCAGATGGGAGTGGGCATACAACTGTGGACTATAAAGAACTGAACAAAGTGTCATCCCTGCTAGCAGCCGCTGCCCCAGACCTGATATTAGTGAAAAAAAAAAATAAATAAATAAAAAGACTGCACAGACTACTGAGCAATGGCATGCTGCCAGAGTCTTACAGGCTATGGGGTCCCTCCAGTGTCATGTATACCGGGACTCTGATGATGTTATGTTTGGTGATATGGAGAAGCAAGTGGTCAAAGACATGGATGAAGCACAAGTCCTGCTGGGCTCTTCTGTTTTCCGGAGGTTCCTTGTGCCCTACCTGGGATTGTTCCTGCATCCCATCTGTGATGTAACCTGGAAAAAGACTGTATTATTGGGAAGAAGCACTGGTTTCAGTCAAAGAGGCTGTACGTGTCAGCAACAATTTAGACCTCATCCCACTAGTGAAATCCGATATATCTATATGTGACTGGGTGCGT
The DNA here is from genome assembly GCA_037306005.1 of Rhinophrynus dorsalis. Lineage (NCBI taxonomy): Eukaryota > Metazoa > Chordata > Amphibia > Anura > Rhinophrynidae > Rhinophrynus > Rhinophrynus dorsalis. The sequence goes on from CM074720.1 coordinate 465,803,358, forward strand.
CAAGACAGCCTTGCAGCTCGTACAGCAGTTGCGTAGAATCAGACCCTACAGACATGGAAGTGGTGTCTGGTAGAGAGAGGCAACCTAATTGAACAAGACACTGCTGTTATCAGGAAACACTTGGCAGGTTTTGTGAATCATAAACCCTATAAAGAAGTGACTGCCAGGCTGTCTACTGAGCAGCAAGACCAATGGACAATCAAAGAAAAAAACCCATGGGGTGGTACTGGATTGTGGCAGATCTTGTGGGTACAAAGCAACAAGTGGCCCATTGCTGATGGACATACTGGTCTCTTGGAAAATGAGATGGCTGACAGTGTGGCACAGATCCCCCTCCCAGACTATGAATGGACTGTTGAAGCTGGGGGACTGGGCTAAAGCCCAGGGTGGACCGATTTGAAGGGAATCTCTCTGACTATGGATCAAGTGAAAGAGATTGTGATCAAGTGTCTCGTTGGTCAGGCTATACAGAAGTAAAAACCAAAGACCACGTCTGGACAAAGAGATCAAGGCATCACAGGTGGTGAGGTTTGGCACATGAGTTTCCTCGGGCCCCTATGGAACCCTACAAACTGACAATACTGATATGTTGCTGAAGAAGTGGGCTCCAACACGGGATGTGCATTGGGTGTACCATATCCCTTTTAACCCGCAGGAAGCGGGTATGATTGAAAGAATGAATGGCTTGCTGAAAGAACAATTATGCAAGAGGACTCCCACACACGCTCTGGGGGGGGGGGGGTGTCTTGTTCAGGATGTTACTCCCTTGGAGCGAATGTTGGGTCACGACACACAAGAATACTCACCTAGGATGGTTATTAGGAACAGAAAAAAAAAACTACTCGGAGAAGAGTAGGGTGATTATGGTTGCGTCTAGAGAGACTACAGAAAAGACAATTGAGGAAGGGGGTATAGTGTGTCATTTTGGCATTGTGTTTCCTGTTTGTGTTTCATATCCCACCCCACAATCAGGGAGGTATGTATGTGGAATGAGATAATGCAAGTGGAAGATGGGAGGTGTGTATGTGGAATGAGATAATGCAAGTGGAAGATGGGGAGCTAAGTGAAAGTTTTGTCAACAGGAACAGGGGAAAATGGACAAAGAAACTAAACCCATGTATGTTTATCCCATAGGTTATTCCTACTACCGTGACTGGGAATGCATGTGGGAAACCTGCATCCCAAATAAAAGACAAGGGACACCTGATATAATAAAACATTATGCTTTGCTTGCCACGGCGTCTACTGCTTTGGTGTATGAATCTTGTGGTTTTCTGTTTTGGTGGGACTGAACATTATGGATGCCACGGGACTATGAACTGCATATACATCCAAGATCTAGTTCAGTTAATCGAGGATATCACTGAACTGTATGAGGATGCTTTTCGCTTAATTGCAGAAGATTTGAGAATGATCCACAGACAGTGCAAATGACTTGTACTAGATTATCTTACTGCTAGTCAAGGAGGCATGTGCACTATTGTAGGCCCATCCTGTTGCCATTATGTTAATATGTATCCAATGCAATTGAGGCTCACATTCAACAGGTGGAACAGTTGAAGGAACGTTTTGCAGCTGAGCACCACACTGAAATGCCAGGCTGGCTGGATTGGTTCTGAATCCTGCCAACTGGTTCAAAGGTGTGGGGGGTTGGTTTGCAGGCATCCTTCAGACCCTGTTGCATGTGTTTATCATAGCTCTTATTGTGTATATCGTGTGGAAATGTATTGGGCGCCTGCTTTCTCATTGTTGTTCTATGTGTGCAGAGGTGCACAACTTACCTGTATGACGTGAGGAGACCAAGGGTGGAGTGTAAGGGATGTTTTTTTGGTGATCTCACGGTTAGTCGTGGTTACTGCTCTGCAGTCATGTAGCAAGCTAAACAGAGAGTAGTGCCATCCTCAGTTACGTAGTGTTTGAGAGGCAGGTAGTGCCGTCTCCAGTTGCACAACATGCAGTGTTATATAACCGAATAAATACGCATGCATAGTTAGACATACCCTGCATACCTTTAACCCCTTAACGACCAGCGGTCGCGGGGTGTGTGGTCCTTTAAGGACCCGATAGAGAATTTCGGCGTGCCGCCCCACGTGACTGATCATGTGGGGCGGCACGCCGAACTGAGGACTGAAAGAGATCACTCCGGTCTTGGAGCGATCAAATTCAGTCCCCGGTATTACTCACCGCGCTCCTACGTGATGTACCAGGACCGTCACTGGTCCTTAAGTGCCGGACCAGCGTGACAGTCTGGGTACGTCACCGGACGCTAAGGGGTTAAGGATGTAGTCTGTATTTACCCCATCATCAACACAATTCTAATTTAGAGCCATTGGAGACCAGGGACAGTGTACCTGGTCTCAAGTCTGAGAGAGAGAGCATGTACCTCATCTCAATCCTGTGTGTAAAAGATTGTTGCTGCAGAGTCGTATGGAGGGCTCTCCCATACGGATGTAAACTCCGGCAGTAGCTAAGTATCTTTTATGTTCTCTTTTTGTACTGTATCTTTAATAAACTGTAGTTATAGTTTTTTTCCACTTCCATTGTGGGTATTTATTTATTCCAGACCTCTAATTTAACAGGGTGGTCGCCTGCAACACTTTTGAAGTTCTTGGACGGGCTCTGTTGTGGATCAGTGGGTATTACAGGTGGTCTCATGAGGTTATGGGATTCCCTTCACATCCCTAACTCCCTTCAGATTCTTCCCTTCTTTCTTCCCTCAGAGACAGGAAAAGCTCAGTCTTTTCAATGGGGTGGTTCAGGCTCTTGGACAAGGGAGTTCTAGCTCCGGTTCCTCTGCCAGAGATTTAGGTTTTTGTTCCAACCTCTTCGTTCTTCCCAAAAGGATGGCAGCTGCCATTTTATCCTGGATTTCAAGGATCTCCATTTGTTTGTAGTCCGTACTCACTATAAGGTGGAGTCTTTGCACTCTCTCATTGTAGTGATTTATCCAGGGGAATTTCTGGTCTCTCTGGATCTGCAGGATGCGTACCTGCACATTCAAATTCATCCGGACAGTCAGAAGCAACTCTGGTTCATTTGCAACTTTGGGCACTTCCAGTTCACCGCCCTACCCTTTGGGCTCACTACGGCTCCTCAGGTGTTTGCACGGGTCTTAGGGGCCTTTATTTGCCTTCCTGCACACCAAGGTGATCCAGGTGACTCCATACCTGGACAGCCTTCTCTTGTAGGCTCCCTCCAGGGATCTCCTGGACTGTCAGGTCGAAGACTGTGCTCAGATCCTCCTTCAACACTGTTTGATTCTGAATATTGGGAAGTCTGCTTCGATCCCTTCTCAGGACCTGGTTTTCCTCTGTCTCAGGTTCGACACTTGTCAAGGCATACTGTATCTGATGGAGGACTCTGTTCAGAAGATCACGTCCAAGGTGTCTCGTGCTCTGGAGTGGACTTCAGCACTGGCGTGGAAGTTCTCTTCTCCTGTGGGCAAGATATCATCTACCATGGAGGTAGTGCTGTACACCATGGCTCACACCATAGAGCTTCAGAGATTCACAATCCGGGTTTGCTGGGTTAACCCGGACCTTCTGGATCATCCTGTCTCTCCCCCAAGAAGTGAGACTAGACCTCCGCTGGTGGTTGGACACCTTCAACCTGAGGAAGAGGAAACTGTTTTGATTCCGTACTTGACCATAGTAACGACTGATGCCACTTGTATGGGGAGCCATCCTGGGTCACCTGGGTGTTCAGGGTCATTGGTCGATGGAGGATACCCTCCTTCCTATAAAAATCTTGGAGCGCAGAACGATTCTCCATGCTTTGGGGTCTTGGCCCTTTCATGTGAGGGGATGCCCAGTCCACGTCCAGTCGAACGAGACAGCCGTCGCCTACGTCAACAAGCAAGCAGGCACCAGAAACACAGCTGCTATTTTAGCCTGGGCAGAAGCACATGTTCCTGCCATCTTTGCCATGCACATTCCAGGTGTAGAAAACTTTTTGGCAGATTTTCTCAGTTGCCAAACTGTGGACTCTGGGGAGTGGGAACTTCATCTGGAGGTTTTCGACTTGTTGGTGCAGAAGTGGGTTAGACCTGATGGCCACCAGGGACAACCGGAAGGTTCCAATTTTTGTTTTGTGGTGGATGCTTTATCAATTCCATTGCGATTTCATCTGGCCTAGATGTTTCCTCCGCTTCCTCTCCTTCCCAGGGTGCTGAGGAAGATTCGGATGGATGGTGCATCGGCCATTCTGATCGCAACTTATTGGACCAGACAGCGTTGGTTTGCAGAACTGCTGGCGTTGGCTGTTTAGGATCAGTTTCCTCTGCCATGCAGACTAGATCTCCTCTTCCAAGGTTACCTATGGAGAGAGGATGTGGACAGATTGGCTTTGATGGCGTGGCTGTTGAAGCCTCCATGTTGAGGAGGAAGGGCTTTTCTCCCGACGTATTCCCCAACATGATCCAAGCCAGGAAGCCTGTGTCCTCTAAGGCCTACCACATGGTTTGGTCTACCTTTCATTCTTGGTGTGTGGACAGGGATCTGTCTTAGCAAGAGTTTGATCTCCTGTCTTTTTTGCAGAATGGTGTTAAAGGGATAGTAATACTTCGTTTTAACTTTATTTTATTTTGTAGGCATTAAAAAAACATGAAGAATATGTCTTATCTCTCAAACCTTTATGGTTTAAGAGATATTCCCAAGCAAAGTTTCCCCTCCCCACCCCTTTTGCCTAGTGTAAGCCATCTCTTCTCAGATGTAGAATGCAGGCCATAGACTGGACAGATAACAGCAGGGGACAATCTTCTTTATATGAAAACAATGAAAGCCCTGCCCCCCTTGACAAGCTTTTCAGGTTTTTACCTTATCTTAATTGAAGATTGTCCCTCTGTGCAATCTACCTGGGAACCTCCCTTCTGCTCTGTCTGAGGAGTGTTACATCAGTAAAAGGGGCGGGAGGGGGACACTTTGTAATTGAATTACTCCTGAACTACAACTCTGGCAGAACTGAAATAACACTCTCCAAAGTCAAAATACTATGATGATTAATTAGAGCTGCTTTTATTATGAAACATTACTATCCCTTTAACATGGGCCATAGCCTTAGTTCCTTGAAGGTCCAGACCTCGGCTTTTTCGGTCTTTTATCCGAGACTCATTGCCATGCTGCGGATGTAAGTGTCTTCTTCCAGGGAGTCGCTCATGCTTTTCCTGCCTTTTAATGCTAGTGGAAAGTTTGAGCCCTGTATATATGTGTGTATGTATATGTGTGTGTATATATATATATATATATATATATATATATATATATATATATATATATAATGTGTGTATATGTATATATTGCATATAAAAATATGTCTTCTGTATTCAAAAATCCATTGAATAGCAAGTGACGTTCTGGTATCCCCCTCATGGAAAAATTTTTTTCCTTACATCCAATATGGAACACAGGTACCATTGGGGTTGAGTCCCTCCTTTGGAGGAGAGGACACATTTCAAAAGACAGTCTTGTAGGTGGAGACTTCAAGCCATTCCTCCCCATGCTTATAGCCCCTAGTATGACTTCATTTCCTGTGGTGAATGGATTGGAGCAGACACACTTTTTTTTGTTTTTGTTTTTCTGTTAGATATGGGGCTGTCAAAATTCCCCCATTAGGCGCTTACCATTACTGGGCTTCCCCTGGAGTGGATAGAACAGTAATACAGGTGCTGTGTAGACCCTTAAAAGACTGTGGGGGTCCTTCGGGGTCATGCTCACAGGAGTCTTCTTTCCATTCGACTATCTAGTCAATAGTGTCTCAAATCTTTCTGGAGCTGGTTGGCTAGCTGCAGCCAAGATGGGAAGGTAGGCTCCACCCCCTGCATACAATTCTAGAATTGTTCCTGCCTACTTAAAGGGACGGATCGCCTACCCAGAATTATCAGTAACCTGTATGGACTAAGAAAAGGATTAAACGGGTAAGACTAAAATCCGTTTTTCCAGAAACACAATATATTATTTTAGAAATATCAATAATTATATTAACTAATATAGAAACAAGGCTATATAGATCTAACTGCTACCAACTATTTTTACAATTATCTGGATAAAATAATTAATTCTGATTAATTTAGAATACAACTAAAGCCAAATATAGCTTATATATGTTTTGCATTAATATAGCTGGCCAGAACAATATTTAGCAAAACTATACAAAATCTTTGCTCAAATATCAAGGAAATATGTATATGATTATGACACTTTGCAGAATTAAAATAAAGAAAAATATAGTTACCAGCCAGTAAGTGTGTTTCTTAGAATTTCTTTACCAGCCAGAAGGAATAGAACAGCTAAGACCAAGATGATCAGAAGCCAAGATCCCTTTTTCTCCCAAAACCTAAATACTTATAATGTAAAACTTCTGTTATCAGAAGCCCAGCCCTATCTCCATTGATTGGGTCTCATTAGACTATGACATCATCATTATTATCTAACTGGACAGTCTAGATTCCTAATTTCCATATGAAATCATGAATTATACTAGTAATACTTATGTGACTCCTAAAGATGGTGCTCTTATTCAATCTTAATATTTTCGATAACTGTTTTTATCAATAGACAGGAATTTTCTCTGTATTCTATCATCAAATAAGAATGTCAAAAAGTTATCAGATCTGATAAAAATCTGCCACCCTAGCAGACTTTCCCATATGGGAGTACATCTTCCCTTAGCTATATAGATTAAACAGAGTCATTTATAACCCTTAAACTCACTCAAATATTATCACTCCGATTGAGGTAAAGAAGCCTCTTTGTTTTAAGAATGAGCTAATTTAAACATATTTTGAAACTGAGTTTCAGAGAATTTGGCTTAAAAAAAAAATTAATCATCTCCTTCTAATCATGACAATTTCTCTGACCTAATCACCCTTTTTAGCATAATTTTTCTAACTTGATTAAAGTTCAAAAATATTATTGCTAAAACTGGAAGAGACTGTTTATCATCTTATACATTAAGATTTTCCTGGTAAAATTATCTAACCATCATATATGACTTATGATTTCCTTATCTTGTAGTGAATACTTAAAGGTATGAATGGTCAGGTTATCCTTGTGAATCACAAGTTGGATAGTATGGTTAACTTTATGATCCAATAAATATTTTAGATCATTATTTATTGGAATGTCCCTTCCTTGTAATGCGTCAGTAGTTTCTACCTCATTTACATAGGTGGAATTTAACACTGAATACAAGATTTGAGTCCCCAGGGTAACTAGAGTTCGTAGTAGAACTTTAACTAGGGAAACTGGGGCTGGAAGGTTAACTTTGGCTATACCAGTCTCTTTGTATAGGATCTTAATATTAGAGAGGGTAGTACTTAATAACCACCTATTTCCCACCAATACTGCTTGAGTGTTACCTTGGTCATCACTTTTACTCATAGTTACAGCATACTTCTCAGATCTATGTTTACTATATTCGATACCGCATAAAGCATATGTAGAATCAAATTCAAAAGGTTTTCCTTCAAATAAATAATTGTTGTCTTTAAATTTAGCACAATCATTTAACAGTGGAACATAATATAGATCTGGATCACTTTCCTGAAAAGCAATGAGATTAGGAGTATGTATTTTGACACAGATATTGTCTTTCCAAGTACCCACATTGTGAACTTGTTTCATTTAATATAGATTTTTCACAGTAATATAAGGTATAGTTAACAAAAAACAAACTTCCATTGTTTCAGGATTAATGTACAAAGGCAGTGCACTTCCATGTTGTAAGCAATATTGATTTGCATGTCAATCGCCTCTTTCTGGAATTCCTTCCTGATCAATTGAGCAATTACATCACTGTCCACGACATACAAACAGAGCCAGATCAACACTCCACAGGGCCCTAGGCAAGGTACCAATTTGGGGCCCCCCTCCAATCCCCCCCCCCCACATTTCCAGGTTTCATACACCCTTCTAAATGCCCCCTTGTCACCCCAATTCTTATACACAATCATTTATACTTTTAACACGACCACAATAACGACAACTCTCCCTACCCTAGTAACGGTGCACAAGGGACTGACAGCGCAGGCGCACGGACGTCACTGTGAAGAGACGTCCGTGCTTCCTGCTCCTGTAAAACGCCGATATCTGAAGAACCGGGTAAGATTTCTGGCGACTAGCGCTACTAAGCAGCTAGTCGCCAGGTGAGCAGTAAGTGAACATTAAGTTGTTGCGGGGTGAAAGTTCCCCTTTAAAGCCACAGAATGCTGCCCACATCTCCCATCCGCATGTTCCACAACCATGCATACTCCAGGGTTCGCCCTTCAGCTCTACTTCAGTAGCTGCCCTTTCAAACCACCATACAAATGTAAAATTACAAAAGGTCTACAGATGTAACCAAAATCTCTTTAAACAGGATACATAACTAGTTAATTTCTTCTTTCAAACACACTAATTATATACATATACATCATTGCTCAGAGATGGGCTATTATTTTGGCCTTAGGGCTATATCCCAGTTCTAAATGTATTCAGAATGCTGCAGTGGGACAGCATATCTAAAGAGGACAAAGCACCATGTGTGTACACTCATGATATACAAACATCCATTCATATTCACACACACATACTCTCAATCTTACTGTCTCACTCTGACACACACATATACACACAATCATACTCTCACTCTCACACATACACTAGCTCTCACAAACTTGCTGGCCATCTTTCCCTCTCCCAAACCATTTCTTCCCTCCCACACACCATCCACGCCTCGAAGGGGTATCATGTTAATGAAAAGAATAATATGCGGCATACTATCCACTGAATACCGATCAAAGGGGAACAAGGAAATATTAACAGTGCTTCAAATACCACAATATATAATCTGAGTCCCTCCCCATACAATATAATAAAACCGGGGAATAGGAATATCAGACAAATAATCAATTATTATACCCTTAGACCACATTTTTACTTTTACAGCTGATGAATTTGTCTGTCTTGAATGTTTCCCCTGTCTGATTGGACTTAAATAAATGGATAGTGCATCTTCCATCTTTACTTGACCTGTAAGATATGCACCTACCACATGCATGTTACAACACAAAATGTGTTGGGAAGATTAGGCTACCACCGCTAGGTAGACTCTACTAAATATTTCTCCAAATCTGGTCAAAATTAACAGAATTGTAGCCATAATATTAGGACAGCACTCAGTGTGTCTGTCCAGATAAGTGGGTGTGTTCCATGTGGAAATCAGAATGCAGATGGAGACTTGTTTTTAATAATATTTTGTTTTTGAACTTTTATAAACAGTACACTCAGAGAATCCTGTTTGTTTTCATTACAGAACTAACTGACAGGATTCCATCTTGCTTTCTTTCATTTCATGTTGATCGGTGGAATTGTCTGGAGAGGCCATATACATCACTGGTCATTGAACATAATAAAAGAAGAATTTGGACAATGCGGAGTACTGCTAATTTGGACTTATATGACGTTTTTATCATTATTGTATGAAGAGGGACTCATCGATTATATATTGTGGTAGTTGAAGTGCCGTTAATATTTCCTTGTTCTTAGTATTTCCATCTGTGATGGCAGCTAAGTATAAAAGGCAAAAAATGTTTGAAAAAAAATATAGTGCCAGCCCCACCCAAATCTTCACTATCTAAGTGGTGAGACACGGCAGATAGTGTGGCCATCTTTTTAGAAGAAATAAACATCTGGAGTTAGGCTTCGCAGAAAGGACTCACTCACTCTGCAGAGCTAGCCGAGGATTTAATGAGGGGTACCAGCGGACGTGGCTCATGATTCTCAAGGGTTCTGGGACCCCAAGTTGAGATTCGCTCTGAGTGTTTGCGAGTTTGGCAGCAGTAGTAAGTTGTTCCGCCACCTCACCTCTGCACTCACTAATCGCGCTTCATGATTTAATTGGGCCACCCCCTCACATCGCACCTGCGCAGTTGTCATGTCACACGCACTTGAGTGCAATGAGCAGTGACATCTGATCAAATTCATACAGGAGAGACAAAGAGAATGTGGGACTTAAGTCTTAACCATGCTTTGCAATGCGTCTCTCATCTTTGTGGCTCTCAAAGAGTTAAGCTGCTGTCAAATGGGCACTGTCTCTGGGAGCTATAAAGTACAATTACTGTCAGAGCTGGTGGGCCCCCCCAAGTTTGCCGGGCCCTAGACAGGTGTCTAGGTTGCCTTGCCCATGATCCGGCTCTGAATACAAAGGAACCTGTACCTTATGAAACTGGCTTACGGGCCTTCATCATAGTGGTAATAATGGAGAAACCTTTCTTCCTTCGGTTGCTGGCTTCAAGAGCCAAGAAGACACAGAGAAGCCCAATTCTAGAGGTGTGGCAACTGAAATGGCTTTGCTACGAATAGATTGAAAGATCAAAAAACGATGTCCAGCAAGGCTAGAATGGGGCAATTAGTATTACATGAGCTCCCTCCTTCCTGACTTTCCTCAATACATTGTTAATCTGGGGGAATGGTGGAAACACAAACACTATGTTTGCTGTTGGCAAAAAAACAAAAAAAAAAACACAACAACTCCCATTTTCAGGACATTTTTATACCACAATCAACATGTGCATAGTTACATAGTAAATTAGGTTGAAAAACCACAAGTCCATCAAGTTCAACCTTTGCCACAGTATAACCAAGAAACTTACATTTAGCTAATTTTTTTCATCCTAATTAACTAGGTAGTTAAATGCTGCATAGTGTCCTTTGGCAAGGTCGAATGGTGGCAGGTATGCACTGACATCTTAACCATCAAGGAAGGTGTCCCACCACTGAGCATACCAATGGGCATACCTGGGAACTTCTGAAATGAGCTCACCCTAAGATTTTTGAAATATTAACCCTTAACCCCTTAGTGACGGCCGCGTGCAGACGCGGCCGTCACTTAACGCCCGTCTAACATTTTTTTTTATTTTTTTAAAAGAATCCGGAGTCCCCGAACGGCGCGCAGCCGCGCGGGGAGCCGGATTTCCGGGACGTACATGTACGTCCTCTGTCACTAAGTGACAGCCACACAGGACGTACATGTACGTCCTGTGTCATTAAGGGGTTAATGCTCCCAAGAAAGTAGGCTTTACATGCTATGTCAATGTGTGGTCTAAACCAGAGATGCTCCAATCAGTTCTAATGGAATTGATAACAATGCTTCTAAGGTGTTATATCTTAAACACTCAAAAGACAAGTAGAACTTCTGCCACTGGCTTTCTGGTAGAAATAAACATACAGAATGTGAGAAGCTTCTGGGAATGAACAACAGCACAATGGCCTGTGCTACGTCTAGTCACTGCCCAGAAGCATCACATTTTAGCTCTCTAGTGCCATTACAGAGAAGAAATTTCCACATACATATTAAACTAATTCCACCCAAAAGGGCGGTCCAGTTCCAAAATGACGGGCAAAACCCCCTGCACGGGAACAGCAGCTAACCCCCAACGTACGTTTTAGCCTAGTTGGGCCTCGTCATGAGGGTTCAGCTGGATTCCCTAGGAACTGAGAGCAATGGGTCCACATCTCGATTACCCTTCAATCTTAGGGAGGGCCCCCCCCCAAGAGTATTCAAATAAACATTTTGGAACTGGACCGCCTTTTTTTTGGGTGGGGTTAGTCTAATATGTATGTGGAAATTTCTCCTCTGTAATGGCACTAGAGAGCTAAAATGGGATGCTTCTGGGCAGTGACTAGCTGTAGAACAGGCCATTGTGCTGTTGTTCATTCCCAGAAGCCTCTCACATTTTGTATGTTTATTATGAGTACTCTTAGGGGGTCTCCCTAAGAGTGAAGGGTAATCCAGACGTGGACCCCTTGCTCTCAGTGCCTAGGGAATCCAGCTGCACCCTCCTGATGAGGCCCAACTAGGCCGAAACGTACATTGGGGGTTAGCTGGTGTTCCTGTGCAGGGGGGACTTGCCCGTCATTTTGGAACTGGACCGCCTTTTTGGGCGGGATTAGTCAAATATGTATGTGGAAATTTCTCCTCTGTAATGGCATTAGAGAGCTAAAATGTGATGCTTATGGGTGGTGACTAGCCGTAAACAGGCCATTGTGCTGTTGTTCATTCCCAGAAGCCTCCCACATTTTGTATTTTTATTTTCTGGTACAAATGTCAAACCCTGAAAGTTCCCAGGTATGCCAATGGGATCATTAACATTCCCCCTCCACCATCCTAATATACAGTGGGGACCAGAGGAAATACTCAGCTGGTAAGAATGTGCACAGAGCGGCACTCCATTACAATATTTTGCAGAGGAGAAATTCCCTTTTTGGGTAAAATCGATAATGCGTTGATTAGTTGTAAGTTAAAGTGACTGAAAGCTTGACCGATAGTTTGACTACAGCATAAATCCAAGCACATAGACCTTGTGTATAAATCCCCCTAAATATCGATTGTAGCTGGGGTATTCCCAATTCCCTTTATTGTTGATCATAGAACTCCTTGCGTTTGTCTATTGTAGCACTTTGATCAATTGTCTTGTTAGCTATTTTACAACTCTAGGGATTCTGGAGCTTTATAAATAAAATGACTAGATCACCATTTTAACACAGAACACTTGTTAAACTTTCAATTTGCAGGACTGTAGATGATCCAGTACAATCCTGTACTGTGTTTTTCTTTTTTTCCATTAACATGCCACAATAAGATAAGGATCTAGTCACACATATACAGGTAAAGTGTTCCTGCCAGCCACTCCCTGGGGTGATGATTTGGACAGGACTGGCCAGGGGAGTGAATCCCCCTTCCTAAATCACTGCAGATAGATGACCACTGGGCTGGTGATTTGGACAGGGCGGGTGAATCACCTTGTCCAAATACTGCAGAAAAATAACCGTTCTGTTCTTTACTTTGGTCCTATATTCATTGTTCCTGTGTTACAACCCTTTATCTGCTCTGGCTCTTCTTCTCTGCCCATACTGAAAAAAATATCAAAAAAGCTGTTCCATAGAGAACAGACCACACATACAAACCTAAAGGCTCATATAATCGGGTGGAAGAAAAAGTGTATTATATATTGCATATAGCAAGATAGGAATGGTGTGTGAATCAGGATATCCCTTATTATCCATAGAATCAGCCACATATAACAAAACAAAAAATGCACCATCGTTCCAAAGAAACCTCCTTAAACATCACATAAACAAAAAATACTTTCATAAGAGCATCTTCTTTAATTCTTTCTTGGATATGTATTTGTTCAGGGACTCCACAAATGGATCAATTACCACTGATATTTATAAAAAAAACCCTCTCTTTTGAGAGCAGACAGCTGTCATCAAGCTCACACAATACGTGGAATACCAGTGAGTCAGTTTATTCGTTTGCGATGGATTTGTTCCACGGATGCTCAGTTCATGTCTGAATCAAAATGTCTCCATAAGAGATTTGCAGATAGAGGCTATCCTGAATGGATGATTGAAAGGGCATTCTACATTGCTAGAAGGAAAGATAGAAATTACTTTCTTCAATATAAAGATTGGAAAGGTGAACTTCATGATGTGAAAGGTAGCCCAGTAGTTTTCTCAACTCCATACAGTTTGGAATATAAATTGATTATTAAAATCATTAAAAAGCATTTATCCATGCTGAGTGGAGATGAGAAGCTACATGAAGTCATTTCAACAGGGTTCAAGTTTGTACCAAAAAAGTACCCACAATAGCCAATTTTATTTCTTCTAGTCTATTTCAAAGAAGACAGAATAAGAATTGTTCTAATTGGCTTTCCACTATGGGCTCATATGTATTCCTTCACACACTGTCCACCCTGTCCTCCTCCTTGCCCTGTCCACACCCTATCCATGTCCACACGCGGCCCACACTCTGTCCACCCGCACACGCTGTCCATACGATGTCCACACTCTGTCCACCCTCACACCGTATCCACATACTACCCACACTCTGTCCACCCTCACACCCTGCCCACCCTAATAATCAATAGATTGAGATCTCTCTTTCTTCAAAATACACTGACAGTTTGAGGTTCACACTGGTTGTAGGATACAACTGGTAAAGACAATCGGGATATTCCAATCCACCCAGATATGGAGTACACTCCTCATAGAAATAAGAGAAATATCTGATCCACTAAAGTGGCTCTTAAAAATATTTATGTCTTAAAATAGATAGTACATGCCCTTATGGTCAATGCCTTTCGAAGCAGTGAGTGCCTTACACATATGTAGAAAACAAGAAGAAACAAGAGACGCTTCCTGGTGTAATATCATCAAGATGATGAATAGTATCCCACCACCTTAAAGAATGGTACTCGCAAAATAAAATGCTGGAAATACACGTATGTGCTATCCAGCCTGTGAACTCAGGGATTATTGGAAAGCTGTCTCCACTTCAGGACTAGGCTGCTACCCTCTACCTCCACTCATGAAGGAAACGAATGGACCCAAAAAACAAAACAAACAAGGGGCGCCAATAGTGCTTAGATCTACCAGGCAATATGCAAATAAAAACAAATGGAATTTTACTCACATTTAAATATGACTGTATAGACACTTATGTGAATACACGGCTATTAAAGGGATAGTATTACTTCAAAATTACTATCCCTCATATTGTAGCACTTAATAAACTGAGTTAAATGACACCAGTGGCATCTCTCAAACCTTTATGGTGTAAGAGATAGCCGCTTTCAAAATTTCCTCTCCCCTGCGGTTAGCGTTCTGCTGCCAGCAGGAGAATCCAGTCTCTGAATCAAGGGGAGGCTCTTCAGCAGAGCCGATATCTCGTTATGGAAGGAAAAATGATTCATTGAAACAGTCTTCTACGTGTGCTTGGTTACCAAGCACACGTAGAAGACTGTTTCAGTGAATCATTTTTCCTTCCATAGTGAGATATCGGCTCTGTTTAAGAGCCTCTGCCTGTCCCAGGACCGGATTCCCCTGCTGGCAGCAGAACGCTGACAGCAGGGGAGAGGAAACTTTGAAAGCAGCTATCTCTTAAACCATAAAGGTTTGAGAGATGCCACTGGTGTCATTTAACTCAGTTTATTAAGTGCTACAATATGAGGGATAGTAATTTTGAAGTAATACTGTCCCTTTAAAGCTTGCAGGGGTATCTTACCGCCCTTGATCGGTACACAGTCATTTCAGACTCTCCAAGGGAACTCCCTCCGATCTCCAATGGAATCCACTATCCCAGACTTGCTTCAAAGGTGTTTGAAAAAATGTATAAAAATGTAGCCGCTCCAGCAATTATTAGCAAAGGAACAATTTATTTGGCAACAATTTAATACAAGTATAAAATTGACAAAGATTAAAATATCCCACTTAAAATATGTGTTTTGCAGCAATAAATGCTGCTTCTTTAGTAACGTAGGTTCTATATAGTCACATATGTATTTACTTTTTTATGTACGTTTTATGACTTACTGATGTTATTGTAGCTTTTTGTGCCAAACTGGAACCTGATGAAGAAGTGTTTGTGCCTCAAAACACATTTCCCATAAAGGCATGTACTATCTGTTATGAGACATCTTTTTATACTGCAATAAATATTTTTAAGAGCCACTTCAGTGGATCAGATATATCTCTTATTTCTAAGAGGACTGGAATACCCCAATTGTCTTTATTGGTTGTATCCAACAACCGGTGTGAACTTCAAAGTGTGAGTATATTTTGAAGAAAGAGACATCTCAATCTATTGATTATTATGGTTTGCTCCCCTTCTGGTGTTATGTTTGTTCTTTGTTAAGGGCTGTGACATGGGTCCTTGACGTGGAGCTTCATCCATTTCCATTGAAGGAGTGACAGAGTGGGGGCTGTCTTGAATCCCTCACCCATTCAGCTGATCACTTCTAGTGGAATTTCATATTGTGAGTAAGGTGATATAACGGTGGTGGTTTGAACCGAAAATTTTTATCAAGCTAGGAGCACCCTGTTCTTTCTTTGTCATTTACCCTCACACTGCCCACACCCAGTCCACCCTCACACCCTGTCCACACACTGCCCACGCTGCCCACTCTACATGGCCCACATTGTCCACCTCAATCACACTGTCCAACTCCACATTGCCCACTTCCACACTGTCCACCCCATCCTCCTCCACAAACTGTCCACCTTGTCCTCCTCCAAAAACTGCCCACACCCTGTGCACCCTCACTCCCTCCACACACTGTTCACCATGCCCCTCTCCACATTTCCAATATTGTCCACCTCCACACTGCCCACACTGTCCACCTCCCTCACCATGTCCACCTCCACACAGCCCACTTCCACCCTGAGCACCTCCACACTGCCCACTTCCACCCTGAGCACCTCCACACTGCCCACCCCATCCTTCTCCATAAACTGTTCACCCTGTCCTCCTCCACACACTACCCACCCTGTCCACCTCCACAAACTTCCCACTTCCACATTGTCCACCTACACAGTGCCCATATTGTCCACTTCAACACTGCCCCTCCCACACACTGTCCACCCCACATTGCCCACACTGTTCACATCCACATTGCCCATACTACCCACCTCCATACTGCCCACTTCCATATTGCCCACACTGTCCACCTCCACACTGCTCACCCCATCCTCCTATACAAACTGCCAACCCTGTCCATCTCCACACTGCCCACACTGTTCACCTCCACACGGTCCACCTCAGTGCTGCCCCTCCCACACACTGTTCACCTCCACACTACCCACCCTGTCCACTTCCACACTGCCCACACTGTTCACCTCCACACTGCCGCTCACACACACACTGTTCACTTCCACATTGCCCACACTGTCCACCACCAGACTGTCGACCTCAACACCGTCCACCCTCTTCTTATCCCAAACAATCAGAGCGCTATGATCTCCAATTTACAAAGACAGATGATCTCCATCAATAAAAAATCTATTTATTACAACTTCCAATTATCTTATTGAAAATCCAGAATTCATCCATCCAAGGAGGTGTTATTCTCCCCGCTAGATCACCATATGTATCCAGTCAGATTTTCAGGTGAATCCTCATAAATAATGGATACACGTGTCTATCCGAATGTACTCCCCAATGGCAACCATGCGTGAAGCACTCCCTTCTCGAACAAAGAGAAATCCGGATCCTCCACCAATACACAATATCGCTCCAGATAGTATGAAGCCAATATCTAATGTGGAATAAACACGTCTATATTCTGATAAAATAATATAAAAGCACATATAACAAACAATAAACATTCACAAATAAAATACAATCCTCACCAGTATACCCAGATCCAATACACGGCGGGACCAAGCTCACCACCATCCATAGTCAGTCCCCCAGTGTAACATATCTGCAGATCACCAGTCTATAAAAACAAAAATATTGCTGAAACTAATATAAAACACATACATTGGTGATCACTCCGTATAATAACTCGAACTGGTCACCAATGTAAAGCCCGTAATAATATATGACTAGAGTTCCAGTCACAGATCATCCATCCTTTCTGTAAACACTCCTGTCATACACCCTCTTGGGGTGCTTATACACGTGTACTCTCTCTATTGTGAAAAAATAGATGTAAAAAACATCCTCCAATAATACTGATATTAAAGTCTTGCAAATCTTCCTACAGGACTCCTTCACAATGAATAAATAGAATCGTGATGTTTCATATATTCAAATCCTTATAACCAGGTCGGTATTTTATAACAACTTATTATATCTCATAGTCATCTGTTTTTAAGTATCCCAACGCCTGATAAGTATGGTAGCTATAAAATGACCGGCCTTGCTCTAGTAACAGATTATCTTCCAAACTTTGTTACTTAAGTTATTTTAGAGCTCCATGTTGTCTCATTCCTGACACTCAACCGATACATGCGATCTTGGCACTTCACACATTCGAGTTACCTGGAGTCTTCCTATTGTTATTCTCCCTCGGATATTCTCTGCCCACACCTGACTACCTTGCAGGCTGTCAGCTTACCGCTACAGGTTCTTCCTCTCCAGTATTTCCCTTTAGTGCAATCACTCAGTTGATGTGTCGGAGGCACGGTTTCTCTTTCAAAAGCTACTGCGTCCCAATACACAGGCTTTTAGGGCAAGCTGTAATTCATTCATTCGGACAACTTCTGTCTGGTTTTATAGTCCTGTAGGGATTCTCCTCACTCCAATGCTTTTCAAAGCCCCTTCTGGCTTCTTCATGAGGCATAGATGCGCTGGAGTTGAGAACAGGTACTTACTGCTCTCATCTCAGCAGTCTCCCTGATTGGCAGAATGAAACTGTGGTCACCCTATATAGATGTATTTACCTGCTTGTTATAACACAAAGGTGCTCTAGTCAGTGCTCACATATATACTTTGATACAACTTGGAGATATTACTATATAAAAACACACAGTGTATACAGCAATTCTCCATCTGCCTTTGTGGTAGACACGGCACCGATTTGATCTACAAAGAAACAGTTAATTGGTGTACATGATACAGTGGGAAATGTTGCATTTGTTCCTTCAGCCTGAGATTTAGTTCAAAGTCCTGAGAGTTCTCATGTATAAGTATAGCTGCATACTTCCTAACATTTCAAATGGCCAAAGAAGGAAACGTGTTTTAGAGGGTGTGGCTGGTGGGCAGGATATTACGAAGAATTTTTAGGTTATTTTCATAGCTGGAAACTTGCCGGGTTTCACCTGGAGACTCTGGATTTAGAGCATTGTCTCTGGATGGGTAACGGTAAGGTGAATTTGCTGCTCCTGCCTATACTGCTATTATTGTAAAATAAACTGCAACTTTTGTGACCTAGCTGCCTGTCACGTGTCTGTGTCTGTGCCAGCCAATGTTGATTGGTGTTGCTGGGGCAGAAACGAAAGTTGCAGATGAGAGGACAGGAGAAAGAGCTGCGTGAGATGACGTTGCTGCGTGTGTGATGTTGCAGGGCACCAGGAGCGGGAGAAGCAGTGAAGGCAGAGCAGATAATCTGTACTGCCCATCTCCATACCTAGGAACTTCCAATTGAGGTCTGCCTGGAGGGGAGTCCTCTGTTGCAGCAGGGGGTGACAATAATGATGCTAATCGTGACAAAAAGGGGTGGGGCTTGACGTGAGTTGGGGGGGCAGGGTGACACACAGAAGGCTGGGGAAGGAGGAACACCGGCAGAAACAGCAGATGTGGGCAGAGTTTCAATAGAAACTCCCCACATCCGGAGGAATCTGCCTCTGCCCCGGAGACCCGGTAAAGCTCTGTCAAAACCGGAAGTCTCCAGGGCAAATCCAGAGAGTTCCCAGGTATGTACATCTCTGTTTAGCCAGCCAGTGTTGTAACTTGTAAGTTCTTCTTAGTTCATCATCATTTCATAAAAAAAAAATAAAAAAAAAATGAATGTCTCAGTCATCATGATTGGAGCCTTTCACTGTGGTGTGGGATGGGATAATTTATGTTTGTGTCTGTGTGAATGTAGATTAGAGCATTGCATAAAATCTAAATTTTGGGAAGCTTTAAGTGTTAATATTTCAAAGATCTCTGGGTCAGCTCATCTTCACAATTCCCAGGTATGGTTATTTTTTGACCTACTGACACCTCTTTGTGTAACTTAAATTTGAGCAAAATCAAAGTATGTTATTTACACAGACTAATGTATAAACTCACATACTTAAGTTTAAACAAACATGAATGTGAGTTTTATTGCTGTGGAGCAATGTGACACACTTATATACATGCCACATAGTCTGATCTCCTAAAAAGAGGGACACCAAGGCGGAATAGAGGGATTTGGGTCTAAAAGATGGACACTTTGTAAGTATGTAGTTGAAAATACCATTTAGCAGGGCTCAAAATTTCCACTCGCCACTAGCCAATGGCGAGTGAAAATTTAGCCCTGGCGAGTAGAAATTCAGCACTGGTGGGTATGTTATGGCTTGCAGTGGCGAGTAACTTTTCAGGTCTGGCTAGTAGCAAAGAACTTCATATTTTAAGCCCTGCCATTTAGTGTTATAACACTGCTCCTTGTACAATAAAGTTTTTTTTAGGGGTGGGAACAATGCAGTGCATGCTGGGTAGGTCAAACGCATGCGCAGAGTTCTTTCAGACTGGGCATGCGGTTGTCCTCGCACCTGGTGACGTCAGCGGTTGTTATTGTTTGGCGCGGGGAAGATGGAGGCTGGTGGAGGGGTTTCCGCGCAACTCCTGAAGGAGTTCACAACCATAACCGGTGAGGAGAGGGCATGATGCATGAGTGCCATGATTCACTGGTGTGCCATTACAGCTTAAAGATACTAGTGTGCATGAAGTGTAGGTGGGGATACGATGGTAACACTGTTTATGCGGGACCACAGTTCCCATCATCCTCAGACGGGATTTGACATATTTAGTTTGATGAGCGTTACTGTTGCATGAACAGTAAATGGATGAAGACATACCTCACCCTTTATGTACATATTATGTCATTTCCATATAAAGTGAAGCTGTTCTGCGTTATACAATAATCTCCAACATTTCCGATTCTAGAATCTTATTCGAGGGTAGAATGGAGGGATGGGCAGCGGAAGGAATTTACCAGCTGATTTCACATACTGAAGCGTTACCAGAGTGAAACGTTCTCTTGAGATGTGCGGTCTGAAGAGAACTAATGGCACTACAGGGGTAAATAAATCCTAAACTCTTGGCTTGGAGACCTCTCTAGCAGTCAAGTCCCTTTTAATTCAAATGGCAGCCTTCGTGACCCTCTACTTGATAAATTGATCTCAGACTCTTGTTAGGAGTCTTCCCCGGACTTCGATAATGTCACAAACACATTTGTAAAGTAAAAAAGAAAAACGTACGCTTTTATCATGGAACATTAGGTGGTTATGTTTTTCTCACTGACGTGATTCTCAGTAAATGCATTTTAGATATCTATTTAAAAACGCCAGTCACACTACATAATGTCTCTATCACATTTGGGTAATTATGATGGTCAAAATGATAGAGATCTATATCCCCTGACTAGTATTCCTGGGGAGAGAAGCACTAGCTTCTCCTATTCTTTTGTTATTCTATGGAACCTATGCACTAAGATTTTTCAAGTGGGAGAGATCTTAGTGCATGGTTTCTGCAGAATAACATATAGGCAAAGGGAGGTACATGTTGGTAATAGAAAATGCAAGAGACTGATAGAGTAAAAATGGTACATTTATTGGGTAACTGGGCGACTCTAGGATGCAAGCTTTTGCATATTGTGTATTCTGCCATAGTTCATATTTTGCCTGAAGAAGAGAACTAGTATTTGAAAGATGGAACCTATAGCCACTCGACTAGTAAAGACATTTTTTTTAAAGGGGAACATTCACATCAAAAAACCTTTTTACCACTTGTTTAATCACATAAGTACTGGGAAACTTACTTTGTTTTATTTTTTTTTTTAACTTACTTTTTAAGATATTTCACTTAGCAATTATGTACTTCCGCATAGTGTGGCACGATGCATCTGAGGCAACTTCGGTATAATGCTAAACGCTTCTTGCTGTAACGTTAGGAGCTGTTCTCAGTACACCGATGTGAATTGTGAATGAGCTCCCAGTGTGAGGAGAATGACATGCTGCTGGGAAGTCCTGAGAGCAGTGCAGAAGTACATAACTTGTAAGTGAAGGATCTTAAAAAGTTAGTTAAAAAACTAAAACAAAGCAAGTTAACCTAATACTACTTATGTGATTAAACAAGTGGTAAAAAGTTTTTTTGATGCGAATGTTCCCCTTTAACTTTAGCAGTCTCCTAGAATAACATAGAAACTGGATAAGAGATATCACTGCAGAAGTCATCTGCACTTTATCACCTCTTTAGTGCATAATCCACCTATGTTTGTTGGTGTTTCTGGTTCCTGACTGAGATATGTGAAAGTGACTGTGGTTTGTCTGACTTTTTGTTGTTTCCTAGCAACTGTGCCACTCAAAACATATGTATGTATATCTTTATTTACATGGCACTACACAGTGTACATGGTGCCTTAGAATAGACGTATGTTACAATAAATAAGAGGGGAAAAAATAAGTTTTACATCCATAGAAACAATAGGAGAGAAGTCCCTGCCCCAAGGAGCTTATAGTCTAAATGTCTACAGTCTACACTGTATCATTTCTGGCTGTCCCTGAACTGTTACAATATGTTTAAAACAAAGAACACATTACATAAATGCATTCTTAGTGCAGTGAAAGCCAGAAGTACAATTTGTCATTATAGGGGCTCTGCTGTATGTGTACAGCCTGCCAGATCCAAAGGCCAATTAAAATTGAAGAGTGGGTCTTATTTTGCCCATCTCTGGTCTAGATAAAAAAAAAAAAAAATGATACATACATATTGGATCATATGTATAAATGCAGAAGTGGACCAACTCTAGGTGAAACAGCCATAGGGAGCAAATACAAATTCCCATTTTAATGGACCTCTTAAAGTAACAGTCAAACATCATAATCTAAAACACTAGCTATGTGCCCCAACTACCACTACCGCTTCAGTAGCTTAGAGGTTAATACTTTACAAGCCACATGGGTGATCCCACAGTGCACCCCTTAGACCATCACTACCTACTATTTGTGATTGGTGATATGGAAGCTCGGACTGACTTCTCAGACCCCTGTAGAGTCAGTGCTTTTGTGCAGAGTGGAAATATCCCCTCAGAGCAGACCTGCCAATTAAGATGGGACTGCATAATGAGTCCTGGAGCACCAACAGAATGTCTAAAAAGAGCTCAGATGTTTCCCTGGTGTGCATATACTACATCATGCTGGACCTAATAGGCCAAAGAAGAATTCAAACACAATCCTGGAGTTTTCCGTGGAGAGCCACAGACTTCAATTTTTAGTTCCAGCTAAGACACGCCTGTCCTCAAATGGCCAATGGAAACCATTTATGACTGAGCACTCCAGATTTGTTAAAATTTGACAATTGCTGCATGAAAGTACCATTTAAATCAGTGGATTGATTTGCCCAGAATTACTCCAGTTTTCTTTAGGCATGTGCCTATTATGACCCAATCTGTTTTTAATCTAGGATACTTGTGTAAAGCACACTTTGCAGGATTACACTGGTTCCTGAGCAATCCTGCAGAATTACATTTTCATAAGTGTCTTGTCATCTTGTATGTGCCCCCAATATGTATTAGTTTTTTGTCCCTCATTAAAATCAGTTTTTTTTGCCAGTGATATGTTGATTTATACCAGATGAGTGACATATATAATGGAAGTTTTCTGAAATGTGATTAGAGCATTTGGCTGCAGATATAAATGTCAGTTGTTTCTTGTTTGTTCGTTTTAGCAAATTATTGTATAGGATATATTGTGAGTAAATGGGATTAATGATGCGCTGATACCTCAGCCTTGTCCCACTTGTAGTCACAGAACCACTCATATAGTCTGACACCTCGGACTTGTCTCATCTCTTAAATTCCATCTCCCCTGCAGCCAGGTCTCCCCTGACTCACATGCAGGGATCCGAAATATCTAACCTACCCTCCATCACCCACAGACCTCTAACTCCAACCCTGTAACTTTGTATATGGTAGTTATTCTCATCAGTATCTGATTATTTTTGCTTTATATGGGGAGGAATCCATGGATAGTAGTGTATGAGCCTGTTAAAAATTAGTAATAGTATGTTTCTTTTGGTTATTCCTCCAATAATACAAATGTTTTAATTGAATGATAAGACACAACCAGGAAATAACTTTTTATTGTTTTAAAAAGAGGATAAATACTGGATGACACATTGATTTTATTCAAATAGTATATATAAAATTTCCTATGTCTATCGTATCTTATTGGCCCTTCAATCTAAGGGAGTTACCCAAGATGAATACTAATGGGCTCTATTCATACTGAACCGATGAATTAGTAGAAAGCAATGCTGCTTTGTATGAAAATGACTATGCCTCGGCTGGGTCATCCCACAGATCACGTGACCAACGTAGTATACGATTGGTGGTTTGGAGGCTATTCAAGCAGACTACTGAGCACTCTGAATGCCTTTGTATTTTTTGTGGTGACAGCCAAAGCGTCGATTCCAATACGTAACTGTTTGAGCCTTGAAAAAAGACCCTGTGAGTGCCGTCTCTCTCCACGGACTGTATGTATCATTTGCTTTCTTTGATGTAAACCCAGGTCACTTTGTTTCGTTTACAGTGAGCGCATCCCAACATCTATTATACTAATATATAATATTGCGTGTGTGATGTATATAAACTCTTAATTGCACCAAAGAAAGTAGCCTATTAGCTGAGAAAGCTGATAGGCCAGTAGTTTAACATACACATATTACATATATTGTCTGATACACTTATTTGTTGCCATTCTTATTTATGCTATGTATGTGGAATCTGGAGGTGATATCAAGATTTGCGTGGTGGCTCACTGGAGGCACAGTTAGTCTGGATCTATATTAGTCTAAGCACCTAGAACAAGAAGTTGTACTTTGCTTCTCCAATATTGGACTTTGGTGGAGTTTCGGCTTACTCTGTCCGTGGGTGTGTGTCTGTGTGTTTTCACCATTCTGGGGTGAAATCCAGCGCAAGTGCCTGGAACAAGAGGCTGTGTTTGCCTGTCACTCATGTGAAAAGATTACCAACAGGTGCTTGTGGTGCAGGTGACATGTGAAGCAAACAATACATCTATACATTTTTGTTGTTTCATACCATAGTGTTTTAAAAGTGTGCAAATCATCCACTTGGGTACTAGAGATGTCACAAACACTGCATCACCAAATAATTGTTATAAAGCCTCATTGTCTACCTTTGCATTAAGTGAAGCAGCGTGTTTAACACATTTTCTTACTGTAAAGAAACAGAGTTTGACTTTCTGCATAAACACAAAATTTTTTTTATTATGCTTTTTTGTTTTGTAGGTGCCAGTGAAAGTGTGGGTAAGCATATGTTAGAAGCATGTAATCACAACCTAGAAATGGCAGTGACCATGTTCCTGGATGGAGGTGGCATAGCAGAGGAGCCCAGCACAAGTTCCGCAGGATCATCAATGTCTCGTCCTGCTGCAGAGTAAGTGCACTGAATTCCTGTCTTCAAGTATGCATTATATTAGTCTACAGTGTGGTACTGCCAACACACATTGTCTTCTAATGTCTTAGTTTCTTTATATTTTTTCTTTTTACCTCCTTGTAGAGATGAAGTTCGAGCACCAATTCCACAGAAGCAAGAAATCCTTGTGGAACCTGAAATGTTTGGAGGTGAGTTGGCAAAATGAGTATTGTGTGCCATTGACAGAGAGTGACTCTTGGCAATAATTACAGATCTGCTTCCTTTAACTGCAGTTTTTCTTAAAGTGGGACTACCACCCCACCAAAAGTTCCCCCCAAGAATTACCCATCTGGCGACTAGCTGCTCAATAGTACTAGTCGCCAGAATTATTACCTCCTTATAGAGAAATTCTGCTGTTCCCGGGACTGACAGCCAGGAAACAGCGCAGACACCTTTGCATAGTGACGTCTGCTCGCCTGCACTGTCAGTCCCAATCTGCTCTAGGAGGTGTTGCTAGGAATCAGCAGGGACTGACAGTGCAGGCGAGCAGACGTCACTATGCAAAGATGTCTGTACTGTTTACTGGCTGTCAGTCCCGGGAACAGCAGGAGGTAATAATTCTGGAGACTAGTACTTTTGAGTAGCTAGTCGCCAGATGAGTAATTCTTGGGGGGAAACTTTTGGTGGGGTGGTGGTAGTTCCACTTTAATCAACACTCAACCCCATGATGGCCAGCAAATTGAAATATTTGTAGAATTTTATTTTAAACAGCCTCTTACCAGTGATGAAACGTGGTTTACTTTATTAGACAGTTGTGATCCAAAATATGTGAACATTCTGTGATAAATATTTAAAGATCTCAATGCTTGCTGTTTTTCCTTATTGCCTAGTACGTCTCCGTCTTCAGATACAAAAGCATGCTGCACACATGTAATTTATCCAGGACTGTTAAAAAGCAATTGTGTTCCTGCCAAGCAGTTATTTTATTTTATCCCCACTTGTGACGATAAATCTTATTTACGTAAGGCAGGAGTGTCCAACTCCAGTGATCAAATGGACTTAATGACTTTCTTGCTGGAACTCATGTAGTCGGTCATAAGGAATGAGCCAAGTTTAGCCTTGAATCCTGGTCTGTTGGTTGCCCTTGAGGAAGTGAAAGTAAAAGTTAAACTATCGTATATAGTTTGGGTCATCCGTTCCAATGCAAGATGCATTCTGGAGATGTTTACTCTTGGCTTTGGTATAAGAAAAATTGTAATAAAAAATAAATCAAGTAGAAATACCTTTGTGAAAAAAATGGCATTTTATTCAAATTGGCACCCAAATTAAACTGTAAAGAGTATTTTTTGATTAAATACTGTGAAAGATTAATTGAATTACAAAAAATGAAATTTCTTTCACATAAATAAGGGATGATTTCTTCTTTAATATTTTAAAATACAGAGAGGTGTGCATCACATTGATTTGTAATGTGTAATCTTGGTCTTTCACTTGAGTGCCAGGGGCTTTGGCCATTCTTAGACCCCGTAGGCCAGACGCATCTTCAGCATTTTTGATATCCATCTGTTTTGGGCTGATTCAAGTTGACAACTTTCTTGTTACATATGGAAAACTGTATGATGGTGTCCCCACAGAATAAATTGAGCTTTAGCTTTTACACAGTGCCTCGCGTGAAGTACTCTTTGCATCGAATGATAAGCTATGATATCATGAATACAAAATAGTAAAAAATTGATTTATATCAAAAACAGCTATATTGACTGTGAAAGTTTCAATTATTTAAAAATAAGCTCTGAATTTCCCAAGTACAAAAATACTAAATATGTATAGTTTTACTGACAGGCATGGCCTGCACAGTCCCGTGATTAACATGAGCGCATAATGGTATTTTCAGCTTTATGACGTAAAATGCGCATTCCATTGGTTACATTCTAAAAGAACCCTAAAACAGCTGAATGACTATATAAAACAATATATTTCCAGAAAGGAGATATCTCACTGCATTAGACGAGGGGTAACTTGCCTTTCTACCCCTAGCCAGGTATGCACCTTTCCAGAAGTTGGCACTAAAGGTAAAATTTGGCTTCTTTTTTTTTTCTAAATATGTACCCCGTCAAATGTACTGAAATCTGTGAAAACTATTGAATTTCCAGCTCTATTCATTAGCTACTGCTCTTATGAGAAAAATGATTCCCCATTAGAAAGAAATGCTTCATTTGAACAGTCTATAATGTGTGCCTGGATTGCAAACACGCGTTGTAGACCGTTCAGATGAAGTACTTCTTTCTAAAAAGAGATATCGAATCTGCTGCAGGACTGTCGGAGGGCCGGGATCTCCTCCTGTAGAAAGCCGACATCAGTGCAAGGGGAGGGAATGGGGAACTTTGTAAGCTGATATCTCTCAAACCATAAAGGTTTGAGAGATCGGACACGGCACAATTCTTTTTTTTTTTTTTTTTTTTTTTTTTTTTTTTACTAGGTACATTATTAAATTTAATTATATTGATGTATTCCTATCTTCTCAAGACTCTTCAGTTGCTTCTGTCCCTTCTTCTCATCAAGGGCTACTCCATTCTTGGCACCTCATACCCCCCTGTCAGACACATTGATCCTGTCCTTAGGGGCTGTTCTAATTTGGTTGAAGATTCCGCTGCGGAGGAAGTTGACACTGATTAGGTGAATATGGATTCCTCCTTGTCCTTTGGGGTTGCCTATGAGGAACATCCTTGCCCCTCAGCTAAACCTATTAGAGACTCCTCAAGTTTCTGAGGCCTGTAATTCAGGATCTTCCTCACAGGACGTATTTCAGTAAATGAGTTGCCCATTTTTCCTTTCCATCACTCTAGTACAGGTTCTCCTGGAAGAGTGAGATTCCTGATGAGAGAGACTTCCTTAAAGGGATAATAATACTTAAAATGTAAAAAAAAAAATGTTGTAGGGTTTATCCCCCTGAGTAAAACAAGAGTACTCCCACTGTTGAAAGGTGTTTCATTCAAAAGTTATTAATTTTCAAAGTTGAATTTTTTTAGGTGCAATATCACAGTGGCCTGAAATTGTACAGTGGCGTTGTTGCTACACCATCCTATGGAGATTTATGGTCCCGGCATCAGAGCTGTTCATAGGATGGTGTAACAACAGCGCCACTGTACAATTTCAGGCCACTGTGATTTTGCACCTAAAAAATTAAACTTTGAAAATTAATAACTTTTGAATTAAACACCTTTCAGCAGTGGGAGTACTCTTGTTTTACTCAGGGGGATAAACCCTACAACATATTTTTTTTACATTTTAAGTATTACTGTCCCTTTAACAAGAGTATCCCCAACCTCTCTGCCTGTCTGCGTTTGGCTGTAGCCTTGTCACAGTGGTCTTTTTCACCTGTAGTTGATTCTCCAATATCTCGCTTTGCCAAAAACACCATGCTGCCTTTGGCAGATGCTGCAGCCTTAAGAATCAGGAAGAAGAATGCTTAGATTCCTTACTGAAGCAGAACTTTGCAGCAGCTCTATGACCCATTTTGATACTGCTTGGGTCTCTAGAAGCATGGCTACCTGGGGTGGACAACTATCAGATGCCATCTGTGTGAAAGTTTCCAAAGGGGAACTATTGGTTATGGTGGCCAAAATTCTGGAGTCCAGTTCATCTTTGAGGTGCCTTTTGATGCCACTAGGTTTTGTTAAACCCTCAGCCTTTTCGGTAGCCACGTGTTGCATTTTATTGCTCAAGATTTGGTCAGCTGACTAATTTTCTGAGTCTTTGGTGTCCCTTTTCTTTGTGATGAAACAACTTTTTGTGCTTGAAAGCAATGATGTTCACAAAGGTCATTTCTGCTTTGGGAGCGCCTTATCTAGACTTTCTTTTACTCAAGGCTCCTTCAGAGGCTGTTCTGTGTTCACATCAAGGAGCAACATGGTGGAATACTCAGTTTCAAGAAGTCCTCTCTGGTGGCTTCCCAGGTCCAATATTTCTTAGGTATGAGGCTTGATACCCTCCAAGTGAGGGTGTTTCTGCTGGAGGATGAGATCCAGGCTCGTCTGCAGGTGACTTTAACAATATTCTAACCACTGGAGACGGTGAGGGAATATGAGAGTACCAGGTCACCTGGTGTCAGCTTTGGAAGTTGTTCCCTTTGCTCAGCTTCACACAAAGGAGTTGCAATTGGACATTCTCAGGATTTGGTCAAGATAATTCTCTCCCCTGTCCCATGCCGTGTCCCTATATTCATGGACGAAGAGGAACATTTGTGGTGGCTCCTCTATCCCCACCTGATACTGGGATGTCCAGTTTCATTCTAGAATGGTTGGTTGTCACCACGGATGCCAGCATGTTTGGAGAGCAACCCTGTATCTCCTGATGGCCCATGGTCAATGGAAATGGGAGGAGAGTCTTCTTCCAAACAACATTCTGGAAGTATGGCCATTTGCGTAGAGCTTCATCAGTGGCCCCATGTTCTGACATGAAAACTGGTGGGGGCCCAATCATCAGTCGCCAGTAGGAACCACAAACGAGTCGGCTTGGATGGAAGTTTGGGAGTACCTTCAGTGGGCTGGATCTCACGTGCCAGCCACGAGGTGTGGAAAATGTGGGTACCGACCTTTGTAAATTGCCACCATCTAGATCCTGGGAACTAGAAACTCAGCCAGAGTGTGTTCAAGCAGATCGTCTACTGCTGGACATCATGGCATTGTGCAAGAACTAGAAAGTTCCTCTGTTCTGTACCAAGCCAATGGATCCTCTAGTGTTTGTGATATCCGTGCTTGGAATTTTAATTTGGAATATGGATTTTCCCCTGATTCCCCGGGTGTTGCGGAAAATCAGGATGGAGAGTTCCCAAGTTATGCTCATAGCGCCCATTTTGGCCCGGTCGCACTGGTTCTTGGACCCGAGACCGGATCACTTGACCCAGGGCCTGGTGTGTCATCTTCAGGTGAAAAGCTTGGCTTTCACAGCATAGCTTTTGAACTAGCATCTTGAAGAAGGGCTTTTAGGACACTGTCACCTCTAATATGCTCCAAGCTAGGAAGCAAGGCTTGTCTTATTTATTTATTTTTTAAGTATATTCTTTTTGGCTGAGAGCCCCTGCCTCCTCCACAGCTAATCGGGAAATGCACTCTATCCTAAGCCACATCCCACAGTATGTGTAAAAGGGGGTTTTGCATAACTCCTCCTTTTTAATGTCTTGGGGAGTGGCAAACTGAACCTGAAACCACTTCAAATTTTATATGTGTAGCCAAGTACAGATGTTATATTCCTCTCTCAGATCTTTTTGCTAGTGTAAAACAACTCCTGAAGTTCTGTCTTACTGGTATAAGTAATGAGTGTTCAGGTTGTGTATTAAGGAATTGATACGTTTTTATCAAGTGTCATTCAGTTCAACTTAAGGTAGGTACTTTTAAATTTTGAATTTAAAAACATTATATGTCATTTGCTTGCAATACTTTTTATAAAGGGTAAATGCTAAATTCTTCTTCAAAGCTTGGGGCTTAACTTTGCTATTAAGACATTCCTAAGTTGTTAACAAACCTATTTTTTATTATTATTATTTTATTTTAAAGCTCCTAAAAGACGAAGACCAGCTCGGTCGATATTTGATGGCTTCCGGGATTTTCAGACTGAAACTAGTAAGTGTCTGTGTATTGATGCTTTGTAATGAAAAAGAGTATTTCTTTCCAGATGTGAAGGCATTACAGCAGTTTAATTTTTTTGTTGTGTTTAAATTATGGCATGTAACTGGAGGATAAAAATGAAGACTGACGCCTGTTCAAGAAAGCCAATATAGCAATTGTATTTTGTAATGAGTGACACACATTTTGTTGCCATGACAAATGTATTGTAACATGCCTGTTGGCAACCACTTTATTATAGGGTATCTAACATGAAAAAATAAGCTAAAACATTTTTGTTAGAGAAATACTACTAATCCCACCTCCAGCAGTAGGATATAGTTTGTAGTCTCGGTTCCAGTCCACCTCCTGCTTCTTGACCTACCTCTTGCAAGAGCGAAAGTTGCCATCTGCTACCTTGTTTCTAATTGAGGTACAGGTGGGTGTGAGGACATAACAACCAATGCAGAGATACGAGTATTTTTTTTTTTTTTTTCATTTGCATTAAGAGTTATATATTTTAAGACAAACTTTTGAGAGGTCAACTCTTCTTCAGGTCAAGCAGTGCATAATCAACAAGTCTGTTCAGTCCTAATCTCTCTAAAACATTGCAAGGTTCCCAAGTTAGGTAACGGTCTTGGATGCGTTCAGGGAAGTTTTGGAGATGGTGCAAAAGGTGATGTCCTTGTAACTGGAATATAGGTGGTCTGAGCAGTGGTTTGGATGCAGAGCAGAGACAAGATGGGGTAGGCGGGGAATGAGAAATTTAGAGGAAGCACTTGTTATAGGAATTTCTGGTAGTGAGCCAAAATCCCCAGATCTTTGAGTCCTGTTACTTAATTTTAAAGAAAACTATTATCCTTGGTTAAAATATTTTTCTTTCTTGGATGCTTTTAAAACTAGCTTTACGGATCCTGATTGTAAGATTGTTCATTGATTGACCTTGAGAAAAATATTGTCCAAGTGTAGTACAGTAATCTTTTTCATCGTGTGTGTGTTGAAATCTGCTTGTAATTTTTGGCATGTTTTCCCAGTGTAGCATCCCTGATGGCACTTTTTGCATTCAATCATGTATACTTAATTACTAGATGTGCAGCAGTAGGATCCTTTGATGTGGATGGTTGCTTTGGATTTGTTTGTGTTTGCAAAGTGGGCGACGTGACATTGCATTGAATGTATAATCATTGTCATTGGGGGTATCCTTTTAAAATTTCGCACACAAAATAGTGTGCAACATGAAGGCGCGCTCACCATATCGCAGTGATTACAAGGGAGACATGAGAATATTGCCCTGCATCAAAAGGGCAAGGTTCTCATGTCGCCGACTAAAAGGTCCCTTCATCTGATTTCTCTGTATCTTCTGCTGTAAGCAATGTGTTGGTTGGAGTACTTGTGCCTTTAAAGTGATAGTAATGTCTAAAAAAAACTTTTTTGCATTTAGAAGAGCTCAAAAAGCTGATCTAAATGCAAAAAACCGTATCTCTCAAACTGCTATGGTTTAAGAGATACGGGCGTTTGAAGTTTGATTTCTCCTACTGACAACTGTAAAGCTGTCAGCAGGAGATTCGTGTCGGTCGACACTGTGGTGCTTGAGAAGTGCCGGGATCTCGTTACTTACACGGAATCCCTTCAATGGAATGGTCTAAAACATGTGCCTAGTGTTCAGGCACTATGTGGGGGGGGGAGGGATGGCTGCCACTCTGTACCACACCACATGCAACACAAGCTACACACACACACCACACACAAACGCACTTATCGACTAGCGGGGAACAAAGTTACACTCCTTTTCCAAACCTCAAACATTTCTGCTGGATTTTAGGAGGCCCTTTAAAAAAATAATGAAGGACAGAGTGAGTTATACAAGGAGACAGAGCTCAACTGGGAGAATACCAAATAAATCTATAGGAGGAAAGCATTTTATTAAAGGGAGACCAGGAGCGATTTATTAAAGCGACACAGAGATTTAATGCAGATGGATGAACAAGGGAGACTTATGCAGGCCAAGAGGGTTGGGATTCCAACAGTATCACACTGTATTTTTGTGCATGTTGTACACTGCATGTATGTGTGTCTCACGGTTTATGTATGTGAGTGCATATGTGTGCAACTCTGTGTGTCTGTATGTACATGTGTTGCATCCGTGTGTGTGCGTGCATTAATTCCCTACATAACATGACTGGCAATGCTGTCCCATATTGCTAGTCTAGAAATAAATACTTCATTGGAACGGTCTACAAAATGTGCCTGGTTTGCAAGCACACTTTGTAGTCCATTCAAATGAAGTATTTATTTCTATTTCGTGCTATTTTGTCTCTGCTGATGAGCCGCCGTCCGGTCAAATGACTGGAATCTACTGCTGTTAGCTAGAGTGCGGACTTCTCTGAAACGGTGTGAGAGACCAGACTTATATCAATGTAATTCTTTTTTTAATACCTACAATATTAAACAAAGTTAAAATGTAAACATTACCATCCCTTTAAAAATATTTTTTACATTTATTTTAGGGATGGGTTTATTTATTACAAATAAACAGCAACCTGTATGTACCTTTAACGCAAAGGGTTATCCCAATATTTAATAAATTATGCCTTATGATGACTTGTATAGGCAGTGCACTTAATAATACTAAAAAAAATAAAAAATGAACATATAAGAAATCTGAAATTTAAGAAGAATTAATGTGAAAATAGTCCAGATTTCAGGGGGTTAATGCTGACAACAGCATATGGAATGTATAGAAGCCCAGAGGAATTTGTTTTACTTGCCCTCCTCTTATCTGCCATCAGTCTCTGTTAATTTATTGTATTATTGCAAAGTAAATTGGCTTACCCAGGCCTGCTGAAAACTGCACAGACTTTCTCATTTATCTTAACTTTCTTTAAGGTATGGATCACCTTCATAACTTTGTTGTATGTTTCTATATGTGCTTTCATATTATAACAAATTATATTTTATAAACAATGTTCATTTCAACCACTTGGCTGCCACTTTTGCTACTAAGGGGCATATGATGTATTCAAAACAATATTTTACATTAGATGAAAAATCTAAACACAGAGTGGGGTGAAAAAAACTGTTAACTTCTCTTCACCTAATTGTACTGCTTTTTTCTCATCCCCTTTGGGACACCGCAGTCCGTCAGGAGCAGGAGCTACGGAATGGAGGGGCAGTGGATAAGAAACTCACAACATTGGCTGATCTTTTCAGGCCTCCTATTGACCTCATGCATAAAGGCAGCTTTGAGACGGTAAGTGAAGTAGACTATATAATAAAGGACACCTTCAGAAAACAAAAGTTGGCAGTTCTGTAGTTTAGCAGCTGCTGCACCATGATGTGGGGGGTATAGTAAAAACTTCCCATTAATTCAATTGGGGATTTTAACCTTTGACTGCTAAATGTGTACAATGGATTGATTTGCATTGCATTGGAAATCTCTCTGGCATTCAATGGGTTGAAAGCCCTTTTTAGATCATTGTGAAGTTTTTATCCCCATTTATCAACTGCTAAACTAGAGAATTGTTCAACTTTGGCCTTCAGAGTGAGACCCAGAATGTTGACTTTATGAACCTCCCTTTATAACTTTTGCCATTGAAGGAGTTTTGGAGTGCAACCACAATTGCTCCTTGATCAAATGTGAAACCAGCAAGGGTGTGTTAGGATTCACCGTTAGTTACCAGCATACCTGGGAACTCTCCGGTTTTGCCCCGGAGAATCCGGATTTCAAACTGAATTACCGGGTCTCCGGGGCAATGTGTGAATCACCGAGTGGGCAGAGTTTAAGTAGAAACTCTGCCCACTTGTGCTCCATCCTGCCCGGTTCATCCCACTCCCCGCCCTCTTACCTTCATTTTGCAGGGGTTTTTTTTGTGCCCCCCCCCCCCCCGTGACTAAGCCCCACCCCTTTTATGACGTGAATCTCGTCATTTTTGGCACTGACAGGGTTACCCTCCGGGTAGCCCTACTTGAAAAGTTCCCAGGTATGGTTACCAGTTCCTTGTGGAAGTCTCATATTCACTGCAGGAGCTTTGTGGTACAAATCCTGCCCCACAATCATGTGTAAAATGCTGTTGCAGAATGGAGATATGTCTAATAATTCAGTGTCCGAAATGTTATGCATCATCTAATACATTACTAATAATGTATTACATTATATATATAATTACATTATTATTAAGATTATTATTATTACAGGTTATGCTAGTCACCTATAAAATAAATTATAGAGATGTTTGTTGTATCTCCATGTTGATGTGATTCTGTTACTGACCTAGTTAGAGATGGGATGTCCAGCTCCAGTCTTCCAGGACTTAAGTAGACATTATGTAAAGAAAACATACTCCTACTCGCCAACTATGATTGCAGAGAGTGTCGTGAAGTTGTTACTTGGTCTCTTGCAATCCTAACAAAAAGCAATATGAACTATTTCTAAATGTGAAATGTGTCTATCTGTGGATGCATGTGTGTCTATTCTCTACATATGCCTGCATCTGAATTTACTTGAGGAAGTGGCTTCTCCCCCATAGATACCTGTTTCACACCCTGCAATCTTACTAATCAGCTTCACTTTTTATGTGGAGCTTCTCTGCATCTCTCTTTGCTCTCTGTGGCTTTATACATTAAGCTTTAAGCCTTTAAAGGGATAGTAATACTTAAAATGTAAAAAAAAATATGTTGTAGAATTTATCCCCCTGAGTAAAACAAGGGTACTCCCACTGCTGAAAGGTGTTTCATTCAACAGTTATTAATTTTCAAAGTTGAATTTTTTAGGTGCAATATCACAGTGGCCTGAAATTGTAAAGTGGCGCTGTTGCTACACCATCCTATGGAGATTTATGGTCAACTGACCAGAGCTATCCATAGGATCGTGTAGCAACAGCGCCACTGTACAATTTCAGGCCACTGTGATATTACACCTAAAAAATTCAACTTTGAAAATTAATAACTTTTGAATGAAACACCTTTCAGCAGTGGGAGTACCCTTGTTTTACTCAGGGGGATAAACCCTACAACATATTTTTTTTTACATTTTAAGTATTACTATCCCTTTAAGTTAGCAATTGATGTGGAAATCAGCTGCACCATAGAGAGAAAATATGAAATCTCATTCATCAAAATGGTAGTTTTAACCCAGTAAATGCTAGGTGTCTTCCAACACATTTCAAAGCATTATTTTGGAGACATGTAGCATTTATTGGTTTAGAAGCTGCATGTTATTCAAATTGTGTGTAGGGATTTTTTTTTATTTCAAGTCTATTGTTTTCTCCAGAAATGTACCTCTGTAGCTTGGGGAATAAGACCTTGTGCACCTTTTAGGCTATATGACCCCCTAATTATGCAGTGTGGTATACTTTGACTTAACACACTTGCTCATGTAATTTCAAGAGACTGCTTGCCCCACATTCATTGTTAACCTGATCCTCCATTTGTACTGTGAGCTTCTCTTTTCAAGGTGTTTTTTCTTGTATTAAACCTAAATGACAACGTGTGTAGTCTGACTAGATTTGTATTGTGTTTAAACAAAAAAAAATTGCTGAAAATTCCCTTTTTTTAGAGTGCTGAAATAGAATAAAAACATGATGATAATAGCATAGGCAGTTCTGCTATTACCCATGTTTTTCTCTAATTTCAGAACATCTAAAAAGGAGAATATATCTAAAAGAAGAAATCCAGCAAGCCTATTAACTGCTGTGTCAGGATCTGCAGTGCCCACAGAATAAGCCTGAAGAAACCAAGGTTTTCACAAAACCGCTAAAATTGTGAGTTTACTCGTGATATGGAAATATCTCAGGCCTTTGTACCAATTTGTTTTATAGCAAGATGGGAATCAAAACACTTTCTTAATAAAGAACTCACTAGAGGGATGTAAAGGTTCTACCTTTTAATGGCTAACTGAGCGCATAGAATGTGCAAGATTTCAGGATTCTAAGGTCCCATCTTCAGGCGTGGGTTAACAAATAAAGCAAGAATAACAGATAGATAGAGATACACATACACACAGATGAGCTAAATGCAAAAAAACGTATCTCTCAAACCGCTATGAGTCCTATTGTACTGCTGATTTGCTCAAGAATTGCATGTCTTCAGCTGAATATGGCCTATAATTTCTACATAGCATCAGACAGATGTGGAAAATATCTGGGACGCTATAACTCTTCAATGGCTTCTAACTGATTACATTGCAGTTAATAACCATCAAGCATTTTATCTATAAAGTTCTCTATAAACTTCAGTGGAAATCTGCTAGATAAAAACATTTTAATAATGCTTTTCAACTGCAGTGTAATCCTAGGCCTTTCTTAGCTTGCACCTAATACGTTTGTCTGACATGTAAAATGTACATTTTTATTCTTTACTGGCACCAGTATAAGTTTAAGATGAGTGATAAAGACCTGATAAAAGTCTAACCCAAAGAGAGAGAGAGAGAAAAATAAGAAATGAATATTATTATTATATTGCTTGGTTGTTTTGCAGGCCAAGGAGTGTGGGCAAATTCAGAACAAGTGGCTGATGATCAACATTCAGAATGTGCAAGATTTTGCATGTCAATGTTTAAATAGGGACATCTGGAGCAACGAGGCAGTGAAGACACTCATCCGTGAACATTTCATCTTCTGGCAGGCAAGTGATTTTCACTGAATCCTTAACTCTGTGTTGTGTACCCCTCTGGAACTCAAAGGGTTACTGCATCAGGTGCCATATTCATCGAGTTAAAAAAATGGTTCAGTTTAGGATGAAATCAACTGCACCATATTAGTAAATAAAACTTCCATTGATTTAAATGGGGCTTAGAACTCTTGGAATACTAGAAAGCACTCCAATGCATTGACTCCTGACATTTCTAGCACTGAAGTGTTTAAAAGCCCAATTTAAATCAAAGGGAATTTGTGGAATCATCATTCAAACCCATGTAGCAGACTGCTTCTTTCCAGATTGTGTTTTTTGGGTGATGAATATGGCCCCAGATACTGATTACACTTACTATTCTCTTCAACAGTTCCTACTGTGAGAAGCAGTGACCTGTGGAACACTTACCAGTGAAACTGAATTTGTTCCACCAGTTGAGTACAAACTGAAATGGAAATTCCATTTCGTAAAACGATTTAATGACATTATTAACCCTTTGAGTGCCAGAGGGGTACGCAATGCATTGCTCTGCAATGTGTTGCGTACCCCTCTGGCACTCAAAGAGTTAAGCCAATCATAAGAGAGGTAAAAAGAAAACTGTTGTCAGGATTATGTATATTTATTTATGCGACAGCAACATGACCAGTCTTCATTTCAATTTTCTTAAGGACAGAGAAAGCTTGGTCCAGCTTTATTCCTTAGAGTGCCAGAGGAGTGAGTGTTGATTCTCCCCACTTGCGCTCTAAGGTGTACAGGGACATGTATGCACTCATTCAAAAGCAGGGGGCATAGATTCCGAGGTAGGACTACACGACTTTTGTTTAAATAAAAAAAAACAAAAAAAAAAAACCTTTTGTAAAATTCTGACATATGTACTAGGAAATGTAAAGACAGCTTGATCCATTCGGGGGTGGGAAGCAGTTGATAAATAGAGGGTAGAGAGAGTGGTGTTTTATATGGAAGGCAGGTAGAGGAGGAGTGTGAATGGTTGGAAGCAAGATGGGACTGGTGGTTTGTGGGCATGTAAGTAGGTGAGTTGGGAAATGTGTGTCCCTCCATTTGCTGTTCAATTACAATTCCCATCCTCTCATACAAATAAATACAATACTTATAGTGCGTTAACTCGCCACGTGGAGATCCGTGAACCAGGAAGACTCATTGTAGAGATGCGGAAACACCCGCCATGACAGTGTCAGTTGCACTGGAAGTGACATTATGGGATTAAGAATATCATGTTGATGTGTTCCAACAACATGTCACTTGTGTTTCAACCAGTTGTTGTGCATTGAGTGATTATGTACTTGATATTCTATTGTTAAAACTAATGTGAACTACAGTGTGACTGTTATATACACCCAATGACCAACTAAAATAAAGTCAAGATTAACCCCTTAATGACAGTTTTTTTTTTTTTTCCATTATAGCGAATGACTTCCTGGACTTACCAGGTAAGTCGTCTGTCACTAAGGGGTTAAACAAAACTGTCTTAAATATGAAGGAAGAATCTGTGACTAGATCATACATAATAAGATGAACTATTGGAGATAAAGACCTAGATCCCCAACCAATATG
The DNA here is from genome assembly GCA_037306005.1 of Rhinophrynus dorsalis. NCBI lineage: Eukaryota > Metazoa > Chordata > Amphibia > Anura > Rhinophrynidae > Rhinophrynus > Rhinophrynus dorsalis. The sequence goes on from CM074720.1 coordinate 465,842,046, forward strand.
GTTAGTCACACAGCATGGTACTATATAGATGATGGAAAAATGATGATAAACAAAATATATCTAAGCCATATAGACACATCTCTATATAGCAAAATATATATACACACAAAAAAATAAAAATGAAAAACAATATAAGAATGGAAAAAAATAAAACTATAAGAGGAAAAAATTCATCATGATTCCCAATCTAAAATACGGTCAAAAAATATAAATTTGAGTTGAAAAAATAGTTATCTTTTAACTCTTTAATGTTCCACTGATTCCATTAGTCATGAGGAGTTCATCAGACGTTGCACCTTTGGTCGTCTTTTAAGACATAAACATTATCTTAAATTATCAACACTACCCTTGGATTCATGTTGACAATGCATGGAAAAAATATTTCTCATCTTTCCATTAAAAAACAGGAAAATATATTATTTTCATTCAGTCAGTGAGAATGTAAAGTATTCAACTAATGGATCCAGTAGCATTTTTTTTTTGGAGTAATAGTTTTGATCTATCACCACTCCATTTCAGCGGGGGTACGTGATCAATTGCCACAAAGCTAAATATATATATATATATATATATATATATATATATATATATATATATATATATATATATATATATATATATATATATATATATATATATATATATATATATATATATGGCTCTCAGTGTTAAACTGGACATCAGTTATTTTGTGCTTCTTTTAGGCATATTGTAAGATCTAGATTTATATTATTGCATATACCCTGGGATGATTATATTGTGTTAATGTACAAGTATAGACTCAAATTTTTGAAACAAATATATAATTTTTTTTTTTTTCAACCCTGTAAATGCCTCTATGAGCCTACTCCTCCGGCACTCAAAGGGTTAAATGCTATAACTAGTAAAGTGCATTTTGATATATTTGCACAAAATCATCTGATACCTGCCATTTCACCCCCCCCCCATCATAACATAATTGATGTGGAAGAAAAAGAGACACACCCATCAAGTAAAAAAAAACAAAAAAACATCGAAGCAATTTTCAGTTAAGCCCCAAGTGGGTAAAAAAATGGCAGTCAGATAGTTCCCTGGATCAACAACCTATCTGCTTTGAAGCCATCCGTCATTATTCCCAATGCTCTTCTGTGCGAGATAGGTATCCATTACTTTTTTGAAAGCAGTTACAGTATCTGCAAGCACAACATCCCGAGGCAAATAATTCCATAGCTTTACTGCTCTCACTGTAAAAAAAAATCTCTGCCATTGTTTTAGTCGAAAGCACCTTTCATCTACTCTTAACCCTTTGAGTGCCAGTGGGGTATGCAGTGCATTGCAAAGCAATGCGTTGTGTGCACCTCTGGCAATCAAAGCTAGGACAAAGTGCATAGATGTGTCCAACCCAATATAAATTTGTTTTGCCCTAGAATGTATTTAATTTTGTTTTGGTGCATCTGGCCATTGATTTACATTGAAACATAGAATCTGACAGCAGATAAGAACCATTCGGCCCATCTAGTCTACATTAAGGATAGCCTTATGCCTATCCCATGCATGCTTAAATTATGTCACTGTATTAACTTCTGCCTCTTCAGCTGGTAGGCTATTCCACTTATCTACTACCCTCTCAGTGAGGTAAAACTTTCTTACATTACATCTAAACCTGTGTCCCTCTAGTTTTAGACTATGGCCTCTTGTCCTAACATTTTTACTCCTTTACTTCCATCCTGCACTTTGTTGAATGTTTCAATCATATCCCCTCTCTCTTTTCTCTCCTTCAAGCTCTACATGTTCAGATCCTTTAGTCTATCCTGGTATTTCTTTTCCTGTAATCCAGTCTCCTTCTGGAGATGGGGTCTCCAGTATTGTACACAATACTCTAGGTTTGGTCTAACTAGAGATCTGTAGAGTGGCATGACCAATTCCCTTTTTCTGCTACTAATGCCCCTAGCTATACAACCCAGTACCCATGCAGCTATCCAGCTCTGTATCAGCCTCTGTATCAGCACTCTCTACTGCGCATGACTTCCCAGCAACCGGCTGGCAGTGGCACTGTGGCCCGTGTAACGGGCTCTTCAACTAGTTAGAAATAATTCCTTTCCTCTGTTGTCTCTGACAGCACAGTACCCTTACTAGTATATTTTTCCTTTGGATTTTTATGTCCCAAGTGCATTTTACATTTATCAATGTTAACCTGCATCTGCCACACTCTTGACCATTCTTCTAATTTACTTAAATAATTTGCCATTGTACTTATTCCCCCCCTGGGATGTCTACCCTATTGCAGATCTTGGTATCATCTGCAAAAAGACATACCTTTCCTTGAAGACCTTTTGCAATATCACTAATAAAAATATTAAAAAGAATGGGACCCAATACAGATCCCTGAGGTACTCCACTATTAACACTCCTTTCGTCCGAATATTCTCCATTGACTACCACCCTCTGTCTCGTGTCACTCAGCCATTGCCTTATCCATTTAACTATTTTTACATCCAGACCCAAACACTGCAGTTTATTAATGTCTTCTATGAGGGACAGTGTCAAATGCTTTACTGAAACCTAGATAAGCTATATCTACTGCCACCCCTTAGTCTATTATTTTAGTTACCCAGTCAAAAAAAATCTGAGGTTAGTTTGACAAGATCTCCCTGCTGTAAACCCATGCTGTTTGGTATCTTGCAAGCCATTTAAATTCAGATATTCAACAATTCTTTCCTTTAACATAGTCTCCATTAATTTTCCCACTACTGATGTATCCTGTGTCTAGTTTAATTTTGTTTGTTCAGTAAAACATTCAAGTGGCGCTGTAGCCTACGTATCTTTGAGGGGTATGTTTTCCTTCCTGACAGTATTACTGGATGGCACCCACATGGGTCAACAATTCATTGATTTTTAACCCCTTGGATACTAGAAAGACCTTTCTCGCAAGGGTTTACATCCAGGATTCTCCACTCCAGCCCTCTGGGCACATCAATAGGTCAGGTTTTTGAGATATCACTGATTAAATATAGGTGGATCAATCACAATAACTAAACCACTGAATAACGAGCTGTGATCAGTCAGATATCTTAAAAATCTGCACTGTTGGTGTGCCCTGAGGAATAACTACGAGAATCGCCTATTTAAATGGTTATAATGGTTTCTTACCATTGCACAGTTGCATTTCTTCAGAATTGCTAATTTTTCTTTCTGCATAAGGCCCTTAACTTCTGCCTAAAGCATACCGTCACCTTAAGATACGGGAAATTAGTTTGAAAGAGAATTACAATTTAATTAACCTTTATTTTTTGTGGCATTTTATGCCAGTTTCTGTGTTGACAATATTATACTTCACTGTATTATAAATTTATCTTGACAGAAAAATGTGATGTAGAACAGAACTAACTGGTACCGAGAATTTGCATTGTTGTCACACTATGCCACCAGAATATTAATGTTCATTTCTCAAAAACTGTTTTGTCTGTAAAACAAAGGCTAGTCCAACATCTAGGCAGATCTTAATTCTAGTAAACTATATTTGTTACTTTGCGTATGGAACACGGGAACCATGGTGTTGAGCTCCCCTCCTCCAGAGGGCAGGGCACTTAAGACAAGATATTTTGTGCAGAGCCTCCGTCCACTTCCAGCTCAGCCTCACCTAGGTTCATGTACTGTGCATCATCAAGAGGAAACAGCCACTTTCTCTCTTTTTTTTTTTTTTTTTTTTTTTTTTTTTTTTATATAAAGGTCTACTTTATTATTTTTACCTTTGATATGGGGCAGTATAATCTCCCATTAGGTTGGCTTCCCTGGAGTTGGATTGTCTGGTTCACAAGAGTTTCTGTCTGGATCATTTCCCTGTGGAATTTGACTTTGATAAGTCTTTTCCTCATTGCTGAACCTCTCTGTTTCTGCTATATCTAGATGGGAGCTTGAAGACTGATGAGTAACCGTTTAAGTGCCATGGTCCTATTCTGTGTCCTCTATTGTCTCATCTCCACATCACGTGGAAAATATGCACTCCTTATTGAATTCCCTTTCCTATTTTGTCTTCGTGGTAGAAGTAGCTGCTCTGTGTGGATTTTCCAAATATAACCCTCTTTGTTCCAGTAAGTATATTGATATTTGACAGTCTTTGCTTCTATCTATATCAGTTACTATACATTTTGTGTACCCTTTTAAGGTGTACCAAGGGGTTTTTGGACTTTTTTACTGTTTATTTAATAATTTATTTTTTTTTGTTCATGACCCTTTTAAAAACTAGAGTCTGTGCCACATCCTGAAGACTTCAATGGAAAATGTTTTGTGGGACATATCTCTGCACCCATTTATGTTACATGGGTCAGATTGCATTCTTTCTTCTTTAGTGACCATGCCCTTAATGTGTGATCAGTGCCCTGTTTGTCCAGTGGTGTGTTTTTTTTTTTTGTTTTTTGTTACTGTGTTCTATGTCTGGAGAGCCACAGGATGCTTAGTTTAAAGTAATGAAGGAAACTACATTGCCTGGAATCCTCTGTTTCCCAGATACCATCTTACCCCATCATTACTTATACTACCCATACTCTTCTCCTCTCTCTTTCTCTCTCTCTCTCTCATATGCTGGAGGCTTTTTATTATGCTGCTTATGTTTTAAACTACTTATAATCCAGTTTAAGTTATTTTGTCTAGACTTGTCTAACCCAAGTAATCAAGGGCTTCCCTAACCCCCCTGTTCTTCGTGCTATGCTTGCCTTCAACGAGAATATCCTGAATCCCTATGTCCCTCCTGTACTGTGGACACTACTACATCCCCCACACCCCCCGGAGCCATCCAGCGCTGATCAAGAGTCTGGTTAAAACTTGGATTTCTTCAGAGGCATCCATTCCCTCATCCATTCAGGGGGCCTCTTTACTGGCGACCCATGCCCCCCTTTTCCAATCAGGCAAGCTGATTCTGTTTTTAGGGGACACTCGGATAATTCTGATTAGAAAATTGACCACTTGTACCTTTCAAGGGTTGTTACCTAAGGTTGAATTAGATTTTCACATCAGAGACCAACCTTCCTTCATTTTGTCCTGAGTTTTCCTCAAAATAGCAGAGGTATCTTCATCTGTTGGATGTGGTGCAATGACCTAATTGTTATGTGCATCATACGAAGCCTTTCTGCAAGGCTGATTCCCTCGTCATTCCTGAAGGCCCAAGAACTAGTCGAGCGGAATCGAAAGTCACTGTGTTTCTTGGATTAATGCTACCGAACACCAGGCTTATGTGATTAGGAAGAGACCTGTTCCTTTCTGAGTCATGGCACACTCCACCAAGTCTGTGGATGCTTCCTAGGGCTACAAAAATCAGGTCTTCACCAAACACTACCAATTCAAGGTTTTTGCCTTGGCTGAGATCAGCTTTGGCCATATGGTGGTTCAGGCAGTAGTGCCTTTTTAAGAACACCCCCCCCCTTTTACGGCTATGTTTTGTTCAATAGTTTATGCCCAGTTGGCTCTTGTTTGGTTTGTTTGCTGTGATAGTTTGGTGTCTGTTGATGCCTGAGTTTACATAGATACAGTTTTAGTCCTGTGGAATACTGGTATCCTATTGGAAGATATTTCTCTTTTCCTTTCCTGGAATCTTTGGGATCCTTTGGTGTATGCCCATGATTCCTGTGTTCCATATTGGATGTAAGAGAAATAGGATTTTAGTGAATTTACCGTTAAATAATTTTTTCTTAGCCCATAAAGAACACAGAACTCCCACCCAGAGGAAGAACCTAGCTCTGTTTCCCTCCCTGGGAAGAGAAGTCCTCTTGAAGTCTTTGTTCAGTGGGTTTCCTCTTATTCTTCCCACTTTTAGTTCTTTTCTGTGCTACTTGTTACACAGACCCTGCCTTTTTTAAGTGCTTTGCCCTCTGAAGGAGGAGAGCTCAACCCCATGGTTGTGCCATCATTAACCCATGTTGTACCAGTATAGTCATGTGTCCTCAAAGGATGAAATTGTGTGATGGTCCTGGCAGGTCACTCATCCTTATCGGCTTAATTATAAAATGTTTTAACGGCCAAAACTTTGCATTTCCCTAACCAGAGCAACAAGTGGTTTGCTTTTTTGTTGTTTTCTAACACTGTGCATTGTATTGTTACAGGTTTATCATGACAGTGAAGAGGGTCAGAGATACATTCAGTTCTACAAATTGTCAGACTTCCCCTATGTCTCCATCTTGGACCCCCGCACAGGTAACGGAATACCACTGACTCAGTCTTCCTTCTTCACTCATAGCACCATATGTACAAAGACAAAAGGGGAACAATGCTGGGCCAAACCAGTTGCATCATAGGAAACAAATGAAAATGCCCATTGTTTTAAATGTGGCTTGAATTTTAGAGCGGTCTCAGATACTTTGCTTCTTTAGCATTCAAGGGATTAAAAGACCCATTTATTCTGATGTTTTATTCTCTAGAGTGAAGTTGGACATATGTATAAAGTAAATGTGGAGCAGTTCTAGGGAAAAAACGGCTGCCTTGGAGGAAAAATAAAAATCCCTATTTAAATTGGGCTTTATACACCTTGAATGCTAAACAGGTCTCCAACCTGTCTAGCAGTTTTGGTGGTTAAAAGCCCCATTTAAATCTGTGGTCATTTTTATTTTGTTTCCCTATGGTGTATCTGGTTAGCACTAAAATTGCTCCACTTTTGGTATTGCATACAAACCTCTTAGGGTATTATTAATCTGTGGTGTAACCTGTAATCTGTTTCAGCAAATACTGACGTACCTTAATCTGTTTCTTCCCCTTAACTATATGTAGCAGGAGTCCCCCACCCCTAATAATTACCTTTTTTATCTGATGAAAAGAATGTGCTTTGACCTGCGTAGTCTACTGAAGAGGCTAGGCTGGTGCACCGTGTGCTCAGAGATACAGGATGGATGGATGTGGGCAACATCTGCATTAAGCATAACCCCACGATGACGTATACATGTTGTACCTCCAAGGCTGATGATGGCAAATGTCCACACCACAGCCTCTTCAGTAGACTCCATAGGTCCCCTGAACATTCTGATATTTGGGTTAAAAAGCTAGACACACAGATACCATACAAAAACCTTAAGGGCGGCCCCTTTAAGCAAAATAAAAGGTGGTATTATGGAGGGGAAAGGAGGAATCATGTCAGTTTGGCATTATGAAGGGAGGCATAGTGAAGGGGGAGGGGATGATGGCACTTGGCTTGATTTTTATGTAAAAATTGCTTTCACCAGCTCCCATTGAATAATGTAAGGACAAATGAGGTCCAGGAGGCATAGCACTCCGTAATGGAACACCTGCCACATTCTGCCCTATTTAGCCCTCTTGGAATGCAGCTAATTTAGTTTGTGTCTTTTTCTAATTTCAGAGCATTTTCTTTTCTGACTGAAAGTTATTTTTATTTAGATTGTACCTCTGAAGATTAAACTTCCCTAAATTCTGGATTTTTGCAGACTGGCTTTGAGAAAGAAAAGAGAATATGATATCTCAAATTTCAGCCTTATTTGTTTCATTCCAGAAAAAAGATTGCCATAATTCCTGAAATTCAGACAATTCTTCCAGTTGTCATTCACATTATCCATTCTCATAGAGCACCTACTCCTCCATGTTATTCTGGCCTTTTTCATCACTTTCTAGAACACATCTTAGATGCTAGATATATTTTCTTATGGCTATTGCTTCCTCTAGGCATATTTTCAGAGTTTGGAGCTTTGTCTTGCTAATCTTCGTGCACGGTTTCTTTTTCTAAAATGTGGAATAAAAGAACCATGTGGGATTGTATCCTTAAGCCAGGAAGGCAGGAGACTTGCCATAAATGGTTCTCTGGATGAAGATACTCCCTCCCTACACCACTTTATCCCCACCAGACCTGCTTAGTTTTAAATGGGAGCTCAAAGAATGTGCATCAGGGCAAACATTCTCTTAGGTAGCTTTTTTTTTTTTTTTTTTTTTTTTTTTTTTTTTTTTTTTTTTTTTTTTTTTTTTTTAATAATTAGTTTCTCAACTTATGATGCTGTGTAATCCCCCATTATGTGGACTCTTGTTTCTGGCCACTGTGATGGGTATGAGCTAGAATGCAGGCTGTTAAGAAACATGTATCTCCTCTCTCAGGTTCAAGCCCTGATATCTTCTTTGAGTAGCATGGACCCAGGATCATACTGTCTCCCCTAAAACACATTTTAATTATTGTGTATGTGGGAATTTTCCCCTGGCAAGGGGATTCCTCCATTATGGAAGAGAAAATGGACGAGGACAGTTGTGATTTTGTCCTTTACTCCTAGTGATTCATCTAAGGAAGACCTCGCTCACCTGCTGAAGGTCTTATCGGGGCGCTTCTGGAGATCCTGAAGAAGATCTCTGAGGCCTCAGACTCCAGTTCTTCTTCCCCAGATATATTTTAAGAGGTGCAAAAGGGAGTCCGTAATTTTTCCTCTTCACCATTCCTTAGACCATGTGATTCAGGAATGGAAAATGCCTGATAAATCTTAAATCACTTCTCTCCTGATGCCTTATCGCAGCAGTACACCTTCCAGTTTCTAGCATTTCTAAAGTTACAGCACTTCCCCTTGAGGCTGCTCTTAAAAGACAGGCTGATAAAGCGCTTGGATTCTCTCTTCAAGGTGAATGTAGCAGCTTCTGGTTCCACTTTGCGTCCCACCATCTCATTTTATTGGGTGAACAGGGTCATCATTGCTGTTTGTGGGGAACAACTCTTAGAGGCTGTGTATGTGGATGCACCTAACGAGAAAGATGATTGGCTATTTGTAAGGTCCTTTATGCAAATACTTTGAATCTTTTAGGATTTCTGGAATGGACTTGGCGCTTTCTGTTGCTGTGTGTCACACCTTTTGGCTAAAAATATGGTCAGCTGACCAGTTTTCCAAGAAGTCATTGGTCTCTCCCCCATTCTTGGGCAAGAATTGGAAGATGTCATTAGCCATGCTGTTGGGGGTTGGAGTTCATATTCACTTCAGGTTACCCCAAGTGTTCCCTTTTTCTACTGAAATGAATGGATTTTCTTACCCTAGCCCGTATGGGTAGGCACCCAGGGTTTCTGCTCCTACAGTACCCCAGGCACACCCTACCCCAAAAGTCCTGGATAGGCAGGTAGCCTTCTCAGAAGCCCCCAGCTGAAAATTTTACCTCTGTGTGAGTCGCACAGTTCTGGCACACCTCAAGCAATTAGTGGTCATACGTGTCTCTTTCACAGTATATGGACTCTCTCTGTGGCAGACCAGCAAGTGATCATGAAACGGTATCATATGGACTTCTCAAGCCTTCCTTCACATAGCTTTTTCTTATACAGAGTTCCTCGCTCTCCATTTCAGGGCTGTCTACTTTTAGATGCAGTTTCTTCCCTAGTGGACTTGCAGGTCTTGCTACCTGTTCCTCTTCAGGAAAAATTCATGGGATTCTATTCCAACCTTTGTCATAGTTACCAAAAAAAGACATTGGATGCAGTCCTATTCTGGACTTGAAACATCTCAATAGATTTGTTCTTGCACCCCAGTTCATGTTGGAATTTGTTATCCGTCATCGCCTCTACGTTTCTGGGTTGTGTTTAGCTTACCTAAGCATAAAGGGCACAGCATATTCCGATCTGAGCAGATAATTGGTGCTTTCTGTGGTTTGCCTTTCACTACAGACATTTTCAGTTCACCTCCCTTCCTTTTGGACTGGCATCTGCACACTGGTTTTTTAGGTCTTGGCAGCTTTGGCTAGCTCTGCTACATTGCTCTCAGTCCACCCAGGTTGTGCTGGCACTAATTCAGTCAGACAGTTCAGTGGTGGTGGCTTATATCAAACGCCAAGGAGGGGACAAGGAGTGCAGCCTTGTTGTTAGCTGTTCGGCTGATTCTTGTTTGGATGGAAGCTCATGTGTTGTCTCCACCATTCACATTCCAGGGTTATACAACATTGTGCCGGACTATCTCTACCATCAACATCTGGATACCGGGAACTGGAAACTCGTCCAGCTAGTGTACGACTGTAATGGCCTCTCGGTTGAAATGCAAGTTTCCCTTGTTTTGCTCTAGATCTCAGCATCCTCTTACAGTGGACTTAGTTATTCTGAGGCAGCTTTCCCTGGCAAATGTGTTTTCTCCTTTCTCACGGGAGAATGGAGCGGGTTCACGTAATTCTGATCACCCCATTCTGGCCCTGTTGGACCTGGTTCTCGGATCTCTCTCTCAGTTTGTAGCAGAGCTGTTTTGGCTTCCACTCCTGAACCTCTTGATTCAGGGTTCTCTATGTCCTCCAGAAATAAAGTTGGCTTTGATGGCTTGGCTGTTAAAACCAGCATCATGAGGAAGAAAGACTTTTCTGATTCTGTCATTGCCACTATGATGAAGGCTAGCAAACCAGTGTAATTCAAGGCAATACCATAGGTTATGGCCATTGTTTTACAAGTTGTATGAAGACCAGGGGCCTTTTTTTTATCTTAGTATTTCTTTAGGATGATCTTCAGCAAGGGCTTATTCTTAGAGCAGAAATGTTGATCTTAATAGAACTATCTGTTCTTTTTCAGAGGCATATCTTCTTATTACAGTGCAGATCTTTTGCCGGTGCGATAACTCAATGGTAAATGCCCTGACTTCAGAACCTGTTCAAACATCAAGGTTGCAGGTTTGAATCCCGGCAGGGTCAACTCAGTCCTTCGTCCTTCTGAGGTTCACAAATGAGTACCATTGATTGGGTAATAATAACATCTATTATTCAGCTGCCGACTTGGTTAATTCTGGGAGCATACAATGAAAGAGCTTTGAGTCTCACTGGGTGAAAGGCGCTATATAAATACTAGAAAGAAAAAAAGAAAGAAAGGAAAAAAAAAAAAAAACAACTAAAGGAACTGGCTGGTGGGAGGTCTGTATGGGGCAGCATCTGGGAGTAGTTTCATCTTGAGTGCCTAACCCATTGGCCCCTGCATTACTCAGCAGGACTAGTAGAAAAGTATTTGTCTGTAAAATAATAATCAGAACAATACGGTAATAACCCCCATATCTCACTATGGCTAGAAAATCCTAATGGCCCTATGTATCTTTCACTTGGTTCAATAGGTAAAATATTCAGTGATTTCTGGATGTTATGTCCATGGATACAGACATGATATATGTCTGTACCGTACTGTGTAGCGAGTCAATCCAGTCTATATTGTATTAAAGATATAAAATAACTTAGAATTGAAAATGGTAGGAGTTGGAGGGGGTAGAAAGAATCCAGTGTTTTAGATAATCTTTTTAGCATGGCATCCAAAATGTAAGATATTTTAGAAAGCTTATCGGCATCTCCAGGACAAAAAATAGCTATCTCAGGAGATGAGGGAAAGTCTAAAAGCTTGTGTATGTGTGTGAGAACAGGTCTGAATTACTGAGCACGACCACAGGCAATGGATGCTATCAGAGTCAAGCACTTTGCACTACTACGGTCAGGTCTCAATTCCATTAACCATTTGAGTGCCAGAGTAGTATGCAGAGCATTGCTCCGCAATGCATTGCATACCCCTCTGGCGCTCAAAGGGTTAATGTTGGCGGGGTGGGGACAGATATGCATCATGTAAAAGTTTAAGAATCATCTCTTGGTACAAGACAGAGGGAAGTGCCATAGATGAGAAAAGACCTGAGTATTTTGTCCGATGTGTAGTCAGGAAGGGTGTGAGAGAAAAGAGAAGAATGTTTGAGGTCAGAACACAGGAGACTGTACAGTTTACCAGTGGAGTGGGTGCAAGTTGAAGAGTATATAAATTGGTCATCAAGAGCATTTTGCAAGCCAAAGTCTGTTAGATTCTGGGTAACTGTTGTATTGTAGCTCCTAAATTGGAAATAAGAAAACAACCATGTCGGTAGAGTTGGGATTGTCGTCAAGAATGCATCTGTTTAGTATACACGAAACTGTGTATGGAGTCTCATTTTTACTTACTTTGTTAAATGGATGATCTGCCAGATCTTCATGGAAAGAAATACCTTTGAGTTACAGGTAAGACTAGGTGGAAGAGAGACCACATTTACGACTGGCCAGTTTCCACATTTTGGTGGTATTCAATAATGAATTTTCCAGAACACAGGAAAGTAAGTCACATCAATTGAAATGAAGCAGGCTAGTAAGATTATTCATTTTTATTTATTTTTAACTGAAGCAGGCAGAATGATTGAGCCTACTTAACCCGTCTGATAACCAGAAGGGCATGCAACACATTGAGAAGCAATGCACTGCACACTCCTCTGGTCCTTAAAGCGTTTAGATTACTATGTGTAGCGGTGGAATATGTTGGATGGCCTTGTTAAAGGGATAGTAATACTTTAATATTACTGTTCTCCATATTGTAGCTATTTCAAAAAGAACTGAATTGCCCCCAGGGTCATCTCTCAAACCTTTATGGTTTGAGAGATGACTGAATGCAAAGTTACCCTTCCCTCCCTCTTCCCTGAAGTCAGCGTTGTAATGACTGCAGGGGAAGTCTGTCGTACGACAGGCTTGAGGCTCTGTAGCAGAGTCGAGATCGCGCTAGTAAAAAAATAATTTTCACTGAAACGGTCTTCTACATGTGCTTGGTTTATAAGCACACGTAGAAGACCATTTCAATGAAATAATTCTTTTTACTAACGCGATCTCTGCTCTGCTGCAGAGCCACCTGATGAAAATAAGACTGGATATCCCTGCAGTCACAACAACACTGACTTCAGGGAAGGGGGAGGGAAGGGTAACTTTGCGTTCGGTTATCTCTCAAACCATTAAGTTCTTTTTGAAATAGCTACAGTATGGGGAATAGCAATATTAAAGTATTACTATCCCTTTAACAACTTTCATGCCTGCCTCATTTAATATGATATCCAGGTTTCATTGAAGGTGTTCACTTTAACAAAGGTAAAAGGTGGTACTGAGTTAGTAGTACAAAAAGCAGGAGACTGATAGAGTAAAAGCGATACCTTTATTGGCTAATTGAATATCTTTAGAATGGAAGCTTTCAAGACAACTTGGGTTTCTACTTCAGGCATATTTAGAATGAAGGCTGGATACAAAATACATGACCGGATGCACTATTCATACAACTTCTTTTAAAGGGATAGTAATATTTTAATATTACTATTCCCCATAGTGTAGCTCTCTTTAAAAAATAATTCAATTGCCTCCAGGTTCATCTCTCAAACCTTTATGGTTTGAGAGATAACCAAACACAAAGTTCCCCCTTCCCTGAAGTCAGCGTTGTACTGACTGCAGGGGAAGTCTGCTGTACGACAGGCTTGCGGCTCTGCAGCTGAGCCAAGATCGCGTTAGTGAAAAATAATTATTTCACTGAAACGGTCTTCTACATGTGTTTGGTTTGCAAGCATACGTAGAAGACAGTTTCAGTGAAATAATCCTTTTTTACTAACTCGATCGCGGCTCAGCTGCAGAACCGCCTGATGAAAAATAAAACCGGATATCCCTGCAGTCAGTACAACTCTGGCTTCAGGGAAGGGGGATGGTGGGGGGAAATTTTCTTTTGGTTTTCTCTCAAACCATTAAGGTTTGAGAGATGAATCTGGGAGCAATTTAATTTTTTTTTTAAAGAGCTACACTATGGGGATTAGTAATATTAAAGTATTACTGTCCCTTTAAATTTAAATTGCACTGGAAGTGAATCTCTTATCACCGTTCTCTTTGTAAATTATTCCTTAAACTCCAGTAGAGGTAACTCTTTGTAGCTGGCCAAATAGTACATGATTTATTTCCCTTTTGAAGTGGTTAACTCTAGTACAGTTAGGGCTCGATCCAAATGTTGCCGTTAAAACCGGTGTTAAGTTTAAAAAAAAAAAAAAAAAAAAAAAAGGCCATCACGACTTGGCCAAGACCGGCTAATGAGAGATTCAAATCTCCATTAACCAGAATGGCTAAAGAGCGAAGGCCAACAAAATACACGTACACCTTGGACCTGCGTCACATAAATTTCTGACCTCATCGATGTGTAAAAACACACGATAAATATCATACTATACGTCTATATTAAAGGAATAAGCAAACATCTGACATTACCTAGTGCCACAGCCAATCACAGCACCCCAAAGTGTGAAGTGCATTCGAAAAACCTATACATAGACCCAAAATAACTGACACACCTTTGTCTGTGTTTCACGTTTCATGAGCTATATCACAGGGCCCAGGAGTGGAGGCTAGTAAAAGAGAGTGAAAGAGAGAGGAGCAGAGCACATGAGATAGAAGGAGATTTTGGAGCGTACACACACATTGAGACACACAATAAACTTTTTGCACATACACAATACATGCATCCATACACACACGTATCTTATTTATGTTTGTAACACATCACTTACACCTTTTATTTTTTTTTTTTTTGACAGTGTGAGTCTGAGTGAGTGTGTGTGTGTGAGGGCCTGAGTGAGTGTCTGGGTGTGAGTGGGTGAGAGATGGAGAGGACAGGACAGAGAGGAATGTGGAGAGTAGGAGGAGAGGAGGAAGAAGAGCAGATGGGCATCCCTGGTCAGGGTAGGAGAGGGAGATCCCTGGGGAGCGGAGTGAGACCCACGCCAGACTAGGAGCACGCAGTTTAGGGGCAGAGCTGCCAGTGGGGCGAGGGGTAGTTCATGGGGAGCACCCCACACAGCCAGGGCCATCGCAGGCAAGTCTGGAGAGCCAGAGCCAAGGTTCTCTAATGACTCTTGATGGTGATGAGAAGGAAAGGCTGAGAGTCCCAAAGTACTCAGCCGAGGAGAGCAGGGTCTTGGTGGAGGCCATAGTGGCACGGGAGCGGATCCTGTTCCCCAGGCAGGTCACCGGCATGGGGGGCGCAAAAGAAGGCTGCCTGGAGGGAAGTGCAAGGACTGCAAATGTGTGGTCAAAAAGAAAATGGGTCTGGACGCCTTGCATGCTCTGGCACTGGAGGTGGACCCCCCTTGCACAGGCACTACGTAGACTAGGAGGAGGTGCTTCGGATGAGTATGTCAGCGACAGCTGTGCAAGGGATTCCAGGATGGAGTGACACCAGAGAGGAAAGCAGCCTCCAGACCACCGGCAAGTGCATTGTGTGTGGGGGTGTGTGTGTGCCTGAGTGAGTGCCTGGGTATGAGTGGGCTGACTACGGCCACCAGGCCTCATCGCAGCATCCACATTACTACTGCCACCAGGCCCCACCTCAGCAGCCGCATTACTGTGGCCACAAGGCCCTATCACCACCACAGCAGCAGCTGTTTCCCAGGGCTGACTATGGCCTCCAGGCCCCACCACCACTGACTGGGAAGGCACTGGATGCCGGAGACCGTTGCCATGCCACTTCATGCCTCCTATGGCACCACAGCAGCACATGTGGCAGGAGGACACCTACATACCAATGGCTCCTGGACTATGAGCATGTGGGGCTCATAGGAGAGCCACAGCATCCCCAGGCCTGGGATGATTTCACCCCACCACCACCACCGTTCCACTTTGGGGTTGGGACATACCAGGGGATTTGAGGGGTCATTGGCTGACCTGGAGATGTCCCCCAGTTCCTTTCATGGTGACCCTCTTCCTGTTGACGCTTTCCATGGATCTTCACCTCCACTGCCAGAGGAGGAGCCACATAGCCTGCAACAGGCATCCACACCACCATCAACACCCTCCACACCGGTCACGCCTTTGCATGCTGTGGTATTGGATGCGGAGTGCATGGCCATCTAAAGAAGCAACTGAGGGAGGCCCGGTGGTGTGCAAAATCTCTCAGGAGGTTGGTGAGGAACACTGGAAGGATGATGGAGAGCCTGAGAGCCATTGATGCCCAACAGGTTGTGCTCACAACACACCTGAGGAACTTCAGCACTGGCATGCTGGACATTATGGGCCAAATGCTAGTGGCGACGAGGGAGTCCAACCGGCAGGAGAACCAAAGCCAGGCCCAGCCCTTAAATGAGGTATCCAGTAATGTTTCCCCTGCCACCACTCCACCACCCCCACCTGCAGCCACCAGACCCACTAGGGTCACACGCCAGATTGTGAGGGAGTCCACCCCTGCAGCCCCTCCCAAATCCCCACCCAAAAAAAAAAAAATCCCCAGATCTTTTTTTTTTTTTTTCTTTTTTTTTTTTTTTGTCCCCAAATAAATGGGCACTTGTTCATTCCATTTCTGTTCATGTCTGGTTTTAATCAAAACAGGTTGAGTGGCAGAGATGTCTCCAGTGCATTGCAGAGCAATGCAGTGAACACACTTGCACAAGTTCAACTCACAGACCACATAGCAAAGCCAGATGACATGAAGGTGTAGTTTTCCATGACGTGAATTGAACTTGAACAACATACACCTAATAGATAGCTCATCGGATGGAAGATATGATCTGAATGACAACATTGATGCGGGAAAGGTAATGAATTGAACCTGGCAATTACAGATGCTCCATTGTTGAGACTGACATTGAAGAGTAACAGGTGATCTTCATGGATGTGGAACCAATGTGTCACAGGGACATATGTCTAGACCATGAGGGGTCATGCCATGGATGCCTGCAGGAAGTGAAAAGAGGATTTGAAACAGCACTGTACACACACAACAGTCATGAACCATCATCATAGGATTGAGTGCCAGAGGGGTACAAAACACATTACTCATCAATGTGTTGATGATCTCTCTGGCTCTCAACGGGATAACATTTGGTATTTTAAACGGAGTAGACTATCCATTGCTTGTCAGTGTGTTGTCTAGTCGTCATGTAGACATGAGGTTTTAAACAAGCAGATGGCAAGCAGACATGTGTATGTGTGACTTAAACACTGGGCACACACCTCCTCAGTATGTGAATCAAGACCACATAGATCCTCTATTTCATGGGTATTGGTTCACATACTGAGGTGGTGTGTGCTCATTGTTTATGTCACACATACATATTTCTGCTTGCCATCCCCTTTTTAATAACATCATGTGTTCATGACGGCTAGATAACACATTGTCAAACAATGGAGTGGCATTGACACTGTGCTATGCATGCACACACACGCACAAATGGTCAGCATGTTGCGCCTTGCAACCTGACTCGCAGATTTTACTCCAACACTGTAACCAACATGCTATAAGAATCCCTATTCTGATCCATTAGTCATTGCCCAACCACTGCACACATGCTAATTCTATAATCCATTTAACCCTTTGGGTGCCAGAGGGGTACACAACACATTGCTTTGCAATGTATTGCTTACCCCTCTGGTGCTCAAAGGGTTAATCCATAGAATTCAAGAGCGGTATCCAATGCATTGCATGTCATTGCATTGGGTATCCCTCTCTGACTAGAGGGGTTGCAGGGGTGTTATGGCTATGGTCAACTTTGTCGATGTAGTATTCTGTCAGTTCAAGTTCGGTTGTGTTGAACATGGCCAGTTTGGTGTCCCACTGATTCCAGGTTGCAGGCTGATATCCGTGACATGCTATTTTCAAAGTGGAGGGCTGTTTGAGTGTATCTGCACACATTCCACAAGCATGACCATGGTCACACATGCTTTTTACTCGCAGGTGAGGTGGTCCCTGATGAGCCTGGTTCACATCTGCATCACACTTAAAGTATCCTCATCAATGGAAACAGAGACCTCCATGAGCTGTTGTGGCTTAACATCATCAACTAGACGTGTGTTCAGCAATATTGTGTCATAGGGCACACACCAGGATGATGTCACAGGGTTTACCAGGTGCATATTTTAGAGCGGACCCTGAGTGATCCAGCAACTGAACCTGGCTTTGAGCAGGCCAAAGGTGAACTCTATGGCATTCCTAGTTCTGACATGTGCCTTGTTACAGCTCTCCTGCACAGGTGTGTGGGGAATGGCTATTGGTATGAGCAGCCACAACTTACACCCATTGCCTGCACCACCTGTGGACAGGGAGTCATATGTTGATACAAGAATCCCATATTATATGGATGATGTACTGTAATTGGTATGTACCTGTCAGGTGTGTGTGACGTTGTGGGGTGCATGTTGTGTCTCCATTTGCTGTTGAGGTTGCATATGTGAGATTAACTTGTATTGTGAGTGACAGGTGTGCTTGTTGTGTTGTATGTTAACCCCTGTTGTTCCTGTGTGTATTGTGATGGCTTGTGTTGTGCTGCTTTGTGTTACCCTTATCCCTTTGAGGTTGCTGGGTTCTTGTTGTTTGTCTATGACTTGTTTGTATGATCTAGGCCTGTAGTTCGCAACCAGGTTGTAGTGGCACTTTAGTGTACCATGAGCACCTCATGGTGCCTTACTTTTCCCATGAAGATTTTTTCTAAATTACTAACATTGTTTTAATATTTATTTTCTAATGTATATTCATGGGCCTTATTATGGACAACTGTGCAATTATGCACAGTTATTCGTAGTCGGAACATTTGCATGGCTTACCTTACTTTTAAAACCACCGTCGACCGTTTTTTCTGCCGACAGTAACATTTGGATCGAGCCCTTGTTGTGTAGAGAGTTTGTGACTGCAGCCAAAGATGGCCAAGTGTAAGGAATAATCTACATAGACAATACTGATTATAGATTCACATCCGATGAAATTTTAATTTAAAAAGAATTTGCTTGAGTGTGTAATCTGTCATTTATTGTATCCAGCCTTTACTGTAAATGCCTGAAGTAGAGACTTAAGTTGTCTTGAAGCTTGCAGGCTAAAGATAGTCAATTAGCCAATAAAGTTATCACTTTTACTCTACCAGTCTCCTGCTCTTTAACAGATAAAATGACAACATTTATAGGAGCCATTAGGATTTTGAGGCCATAGTAACTTCAGTGGAGCTATTATTAGGTGTTACTTCTCCTTTAAATCAATGGGAATTTGCAGAATTTTTATTTAAATACTGTGCCATTGGTTTGCGCTAGAATTGCACATCTTTATTTTGATGAATAAGGCCCTTGGTTTCCTATCCTTATTGTTCCCTTGCTTATCATGCTCAGGTCAGAAGTTGGTGGAATGGCACAAGCTGGATCCTACTTCCTTCCTGGAACAGGTTACAGGGTTTCTAGGAGAGCACGGACAGCTTGATGGACTCTCTAGCAGTCCCCCCAAAAAACGACTAAGATCTGTAAGTAAACAAAACTGGACTTTGCAGATTGCAGTGCTATCGTGTGCTAAATTATGGGGAGGCTATTTATTATTCATTTGTTAGAGAAATTCAAGATTTCATTTTAAAGTGTGTCTAAACTGATATTAGAAACAAAACATTAAATTAATGTAATCTATATAGTTGACAAGGCTAGAAAAAGACATGTGTCCATCAAGTCCAGGCCATGCCAAAACACCCCTGTTGATCCAAAGGAAGGCAAAAAAAAAAAAAAAGTCCACTGAAGCCATTTTCAAATAAGCTCCAAGTGGTTAAAAAATTCCTTCCTGACTCCAAATGGCAGTCGGTCCCCTGGATGAACAATCCATCTGCATTGAAGCAATCTGCCAAAATTCTCAGTATGCTAGGTAGGTATCCATTGCTTTATTAAAAGCAGTTACACTATCTGCAAGCACAACATCCAGAGGCAAAGAATTCCATAGCTTTACCGCCCTTACTGTAAAAAATACCTACTTTTCTCTGTCGTCCAACACAGGTTACTGGTAACTTTGGGTAGGTGACCTGCCCCTTTAAGTATGCAGGAACAATTCTAGAAGTGAATGCAGGGGTTGGAGCCTACCTTCCCTCCTTGGCTGCAGCTAGCCAATCAGCTCCAGTAAGATTTGTTCCTTGGTGAAGACACAGGCAAGAAAACAGTTCTGCTATAGTTTTGGCTATTTTTTTTATTTTTCTGTTAGATATGGAATACCACCATTAGGCGTATTACCATAACTGACAATGCCCTTAGATGTGGCTAGCTTAGTATCCAGGTGCTTTTTGTGGACCTTAAGCCCTCGGGGGAAAATCTTGGGTTCAAGTTCTTTCCTCAGGAGTTGCCCACTGAGGCTTCTTCTTAATACATGGTAATCTAAAGACATAAAATCTGCAGGAAAGGTGAGCAGCCCTTTGAGTGCTGCAGGGCCACATGTCCCACGGTGCTCCTCCGCACAGGGGTTTTCCTTTGGAGCTCCTCACTCATTGGGTCTGTCTGTATGTCTGTTGGGTGTTTTGGAGCAAGTTTGTGGTAACTTAACCCTTTAGCTGCTGGTTTTGCATCTTTTGGGGGTTTATTGGCACTTTCCCTACTGGGTTCTGTGTTTTTTGGGTCTGCTAGCATGTTCTAGTGATGTTTAATGGAATTTTAATTCACAGTTTCAACTTTGCAAAATGTGTGTTCCGGCACGCTTTTACCGCATAGACACCATTGCTTCATTCACTTCTATGGACCTGTACAGTTTGGGACATATCTCTGCAACTACTCAATATAGCGACTTCAGAGATGGCTCATTTTAACAGTCTGCCCTTGCTCTGTCATCCAGTTAATATTTTGTGTGTGTGTTGGGGGGCTCAGGGGGCTTCGGGCACTGTTGGGGTACTTTTTCTGGGAAAACGACATTTCCCATGAGCGCTTGCTTTCTGCGCTTGTTTCTGATTGGTTCCCGCCACGGCAGCCATTTTGTGCCTTTTTCTTCTGTGTACTCCCCTGCACTAACAAACAATGGGCTTTATCTCCCGCCTCCAGCTGGTAGGACCGATTAATTTCAAAATAAAAACTCACTCCACCCCTTCCGCTCCAGTTATTTCGGTCCTACCAGCTGGAGGGCGTGAGGTGAGCAGCCTCCGTAGCGCTCCAAGAGAAGGTACCCGGTCATATGGGAGATCGCTATAATGCGATCGAGACACCCCTTCCTCCACAAGATAACCTGTGGATAGGAGGTGTAAAGCAGGGCAACCTTGCGATTTTTAAAAGAAAATAACTTCTGCAGGTTCCTGTGAATTATAGCCAAAAGATACCTCGTTCCTGGGACAGAGGAAGATCCAGCCTCTCTACCACCAGCGGGCTTCCGATTGCAGGGCGCATTCAGATGAGGTCATCAAGACTTCTGCAGCATCAGCAAGCGTCGGATGTTGGAACGGGGGAGGAAGTCAGCACAGTGGCTAGGACTTATCCCCTCGCTATGAAACGTAGCCTGGGACGGCGTGCGTTTCAGCTTGGAACACAGGAGGTATAAAACGGCTGAAGTAAGAAGACAAGGTAAGGATTAGTTGTTTAAAATTTTTAATGGTGATTATTAAAGTGTTAGTTTTAAGTAGATTATTCCTAGCAACTGACTATGTCTTCCTCAGCCAAAAGTAGCTCTAAGGATAAATTAGAAGCTGGGACCTCTAAAGATAGCTCTAGTTCAGAAACTAAAGCCTCTAAACCAAAAACCTGTCCTAATTGTGATAAGAAGGCCCCAGTAGTGGAGGGATCTAAACTCTGCTTAGAATGCCTTAAAAAGGTAGCAGGACAAGATGTACCTCTACAATTTCAGAATTTTTTATCATGGATGCAAACATCCATGAAAGAGACCTTTACAGCTATGCAAGAAGCTGTTAATCCAAAAAAGAGACCCAGGTCGGAGGATCCAGGAGAAGGTACGTCATCAAAACAGACAGAGATGGAGGAATCAAACAGTCAGGAGCCTTCAGAATATTCATCTTCAGAAGAGGAAGAAGGAGAAATAGTCGAAGGTACAGGATCTTTTTCTCTAGAGAAGATAGAGGGATTTATTAAATATATTAGAAAATCCCTTGGTATTACAGATGAACAAAAAGAGTTAAATATAATGGATACGGCCTTTCTGGGAAATCAAAGAGCAGTACCTACCTTTCCGATGCATCATTCCTTATCAGGGATAGTCCAGGAGGAATGGATGAAGATTGATAAGAGATCAGTAACCACAAAGAGGTTTTCTAAGATGTATCCTTTTCAGGAGGAAGATGTGAAGTTATGGTCCAATCCTCCAAAAGTAGATGCGGCAGTTGCATGTTTAGCAAAACATACTACTATACCATTAGAAGATGGATCAGCCTTAAGGGATCCAATGGAGAGAAGGATGGAGTCAGGGTTAAAGAAACAATTCTCCTTGATAGGTAATAACATTAAAGTAGCTACAGCGTTAGCCTCAGTATCAAGAACTATGAGGATTTGGTTAAATTCATTAGAAGAAAAAATAGACTCATCAGTTTCTAGGTCTAAACTATTGAAAGAAGTAGCTATCATAAAGGAAGCAAACAGCTTCATCTGTGATGCTTCATTGGATTCAGTAAGACTAGCGGCTAAGACATCAGCTATGTCAGTTGCAGCTAGAAGAGCTCTCTGGCTAAAATCCTGGGGAGCGGATGTTCCATCTAAAAATAAGCTGATCTCTCTGCCATTCAGAGGAGAAAGGTTGTTTGGAGATCAGCTAGAAGAGATCGTAAAGAAGTTGACAGGTGGACGCAGTGCTTTTCTTCCTCAAAGAAAAAGAACTAGATCATCTCCAGCAAAAGCCACACATTACAGGTCAAAGAACTATTCCTTTCGTAACCAAGGAAAGTATCAAGGCAAGCAAAATGAAAACAAGAGAGCTCAGCCCACACAGAACTACAGGGGAACCTTCCATAAGGAATACCCTAAGACACAGTTTAAAAGAGAATTCTGAAGTTCAGCGAGTCCTGTTTTCAGAACAGGTAGGGGGTCGCCTGAAAAGATTCAAGGATCACTGGAACACACAGGATTATTGGGTCCAGAGAATTTTGGAAACAGGATATTCGCTGGAATTCAAGATACCCCCAAAGATATCTATTTTCAAGAGATCAAGAATACCGAAGAATCCCCAGAAGTCAAAATTATTCAGGAAAGAAGTACAGCAATTGGTCAAGAAGGCAGTAGTGGAATCAGTTCCGGTAGGGCAGAAGCATTCTGGAATTTATTCAGTATTGTT
This sequence comes from Rhinophrynus dorsalis, assembly GCA_037306005.1. NCBI lineage: Eukaryota > Metazoa > Chordata > Amphibia > Anura > Rhinophrynidae > Rhinophrynus > Rhinophrynus dorsalis. Next base: position 465,864,775 of record CM074720.1, read on the forward strand.
TGCAGTTCCAAAGACTCCAGCATCATGCAGAATAATACTGGACCTGAAGTGGTTAAACGAGCATATGAAGCAGAGGCGCTTCAAGATGGAGTCTGTCAATTCAGTAATAAGGTCCATTTGCCCTATGGATTTCCTGACAAAAGTGGACTTACAGGATGCATATCATCATATCCCAGTAAGAAAACAGGACAGAAGATACTTGAGGTTTGCAATAAAGGAAGATCATTTTCAATTCAGATGTCTGCCTTTCGGGCTAACAACAGCTCCAAGAATATTCACAAAAATTCTGGCCACAGCATTAGAGCCATTAAGAAGAGAAGGGATTCACATAGTTCCTTATCTAGACGATCTCTTGATCATTTCAAAATCAAAACAAGAATCGATTTATCAGACTCTAAAGGTAAAAGACCATCTACAGAGACTAGGTTGGTTGATAAACATGCAAAAGAGTCAGATGCATCCTACTCAGAAGTTAATATTCTTAGGGATTCAGATAGACACAGTAAGAGCAAAGGTCACTCTATCAGAAGAGAGAATTCACAACATAATAAGAAGAGTTATGGAATTCATAAAAAAGGAGAGACAGTCAGCACAGACGATCATGGAATGCCTGGGAACAATGACATCAGCCATTCAAGTAGTACCTTGGTCAAGGTCTCACTTAAGGAACCTTCAAATATTTTTCCTAAAACATTGGAATTATCAACAGGATCCTTACCAGATGATTACCATTCCAGTAGAAGTAAGAAGAAGCCTTCTCTGGTGGATAAAGAAAAAGCATCTAAAAAGAGGCACAATGATAAAGGATCATCAGTGGAAAATAATATATACAGATGCAAGTCCATCAGGATGGGGAGGCATCTGGGAATCCAGAACAGTACAAGGGAAATGGTTACCAAAGGAATCACATCTGCACATAAACATTCTGGAAATCAGAGCAGTAAGGTACACTCTAATTCATTTCCGCAACATGCTACGCAACAAGGCTGTACACATAAGATCAGACAATATGACAGTATTTAAAAAATCAAGGAGGAACAAGGAGTGCTTCCTTAAACAAAGAAGTCAAGCCAATATTCAGATGGGCGGAAAGAAATTTAGAGGCTCTGACGGCGTCACATATTTCAGGAGTCTTGAACAAGCAAGCGGACTACCTGAGCAGGGTAAAGATAGATCAGGGGGAATGGTCCCTGAATCAGGAAGTATATCTTCAGATTATAAGCAGATGGGGAACACCAGCAATAGATCTAATGGCAACTCCTCAGAATGCGAAGTGCAACCTTTTCTTTTCCAGATGGGACAACAGGGTAGCAGTGGCTCAGGATGCCCTAAAACAATCTTGGACATTCTCCCTTGCCTATATCTTTCCACCAATTCCTTTAATAAAGGAGGTTCTGAGGAAGATAAGGAAAGACAGATCAGAAGTGATTCTGATAGCTCCAGACTGGCCCAAAAGGACATGGTATTCAGAGCTGATAAAACTCTCATGCCAGAAACCTTGGCCACTCCCGGAGAGGAAGGATCTGTTAACACAGGGACCTCTAGTACATCAGAATCCAAATTTTTTTCACCTAACGGCTTGGAGGTTGAGCGGCAGCATTTGAAATCTAAAGGATGCTCAGACAAAGTAGCTAATACCATAATTTCAAGTAGAAAGGCCTCCACTAACAGGATCTATGATAGAATATGGAAAACCTTTAGATTATGGTGCATAAAGAATAACATAGCGAAAGATAGGGTATCTACTCCTACGATTTTGGAATTTTTACAAAAAGGTTTTGATATAGGCCTTAGCCCAGCATCACTAAAAGTACAGATTTCAGCATTATCAGCAGTATTTGTTAAACACTGGGCAGAAAAAGATTTAGTTAAGCGTTTTATCAGAGCTATAGAGAGAGCTCGGCCTAGAATAAGAGAAGTAGTTCCTGCATGGGATCTTAATATAGTCTTGAATCAGCTAATGGATTCTCCTTTATTTGAACCAATTAACCAGATATCTATAAAACATCTGACTTGGAAGACGATTTTCCTAACAGCCATTACCTCAGCTAAAAGGGTTAATGAATTACAAGCATTATCTTGTAAGAGCCCCTTTTTGTCTTTTCACCAAGACAAAGTGGTATTAAGAATGAAGCCAGAATTTAGAGGAAAAGTAGTATCTAATTTTCATCTTAATCAGGAAATCATTCTCCCCTCATTTTGCAGGAATCCTATAGGAGAAAAGGAGGCCAGACTCCATTCCTTAGATCTGGTTAGATGTATTTCCACATACTTGGAGAGGACTAAAGAATTTAGGAAGTCTGATTCCCTCTTCATTCAATTTCTAGGGAAAAGGAAGGGGTCTACAGCTTCTAAATCCTCTATTGGTAGGTGGATTAGACAATGTATTATGGCTGCATATAAGGAAGGCAAGTTAGTTCCTCCTATTAAAGTTAAGGCACACTCAACAAGAGCAGTTGCCACTTCATGGGCACTGAAAGCAAGTGCTTCTCCAGCAGAAATATGCAAAGCGGCTACATGGAAATCCATGTCTACGTTTATTAAGCACTATAACTTGGATGTGAGCTCATCAGCAGATGCCAAGTTTGGAAGACAAGTGTTGCAGGCGGTGATTCCTTCATGATAATGGTAGGAAATATCTGTTTTTATATGTTCTGCTGATATGTATATGTATATCTATGTGTATATATATATATATATATATATATATATATATATATATATATATATATATATATATATATATATATATATATATATACTTGTGTATAGAGGATGTATAGATATGTACATGAATTTCTTGTCCCCCCCTTTGAGAAAATGCTTTGTGAGATCCCATTGTTTGTTAGTGCAGGGGAGTACACAGAAGAAAGGAAGAAATTTACTTACCGATATTTCCTTTTCTTCTGTGTACCTCCACTGCACACCCACCCTTAACATATATCTGATTTAATTTTAGAAAACACAGCTTGGCTAAGACAAGATAACTGGAGCGGAAGGGGTGGAGTGAGTTTTTATTTTGAAATTAATCGGTCCTACCAGCTGGAGGCCCATTGTTTGTTAGTGCAGTGGAGGTACACAGAAGAAAAGGAAATATCGGTAAGTAAATTTCTTCCTTTCCAGAATGAGTATCCTACACAGGGCTTGGACTTTCCTTCTCTCCTCTGCAGATTAACCCTTCGCCTGCCAGATAATTGTATTTTAGCTATTTCTGGGGTGAAATTTTAATCTAACACACTGTATTTAGGTGAGTCCTTATATTTTAAACGTTTTGACATCGTGAGAATGTCTACTCCTTTAGAGCTTGGAGCCAGGCCTAAGACTAAGGGCACTGGAGTCTCTGTGTCCCCTGTTGCTCATTCCTCCTCATGTCATTCAGGGTTGCCTAGAGAATTCTCAGGTCATTTATGCCGAGCATGTTCTGATGTCCCTGAGTCTCACCCAGGGACCTCCAGCCATGCATTAGAGGCAGTTTGGGTGCAAGAGTTCAAGGCTGCTACTAGAGACCTTTGGTCTACATTGCAACTCTTTCCATCCCAGTTACAGGGGGTCTTCCGCTCCTGGCAGGGAGTACCTGACGTGTCAGATTCCTCTGAGGAGGAACTGTTGGTGGATTTTGGATGTTGAGAAATGTTCTCCTGTGGGCTTCTCTGAGTTTTTTGGGGACCCCTTTGAGGCTGATCATGAACCCTCGGCTGAGGGCTTGATCAGAGCAGTCTTAACTACTCTAAACATTCCCTTAGTTCAGGAGGTTTCTTCGGATCCCTCTGATGTATTTCAGAAGCCTAAAAGGCCCTATACTTGTTTTTCCACCTAACCCCACTCTTGACCCCCTTGTGTGTGTGATGAGTGGAAGTCTCCGTACAGGAAACCTTCTGTTTCTAAGAAATTTGCCAAGCTTTATCCCTTCTCTGATAAAGCCACAGTGGATGCTCCTGTCTCCAGGCTATCTAAGTCCACTGCCTTGCCAGTTGCTGATGCATCTGCTCTGAAAGGCTAGACTGACAAGAAACTTGAGGTCTCCCTCATGTCCGTTTTTGCCACTGCTGGTACTGCCATGCGTCCAGCGTTTGCTGCGGCATGGGTGAATCAGGCCATTGCGATCTGGACTGAACAGCTCACCCTGGCTGTCCGTCAGGGTACTCCTACTTCGGATATGTTGCAGCTTCTTGCCAACATTTCTGAGGCCCAGCACTATGTTTCTGCTGCCTTATTTGATGCCATCCGTTTGGTGGCAAGGGTTTCCACCATGTGTGTAGTTGCCAGACGAGCTCTTTAACTCAATATCTGGTCTGCTGACACCGCTTCCAAGAAAGCTTTGCTCTCATTGCCTTTTCAAGGCACCTCTTTGTTTGGCCCAGATCTTAAGGCTCTGATTAGAGAGGCCACAGGGGGCAAGAGTATCCTTCTGCCTATGGTCCCCACGAAGAAGACGCCTCTCCAGAGTAATCAGCTTTTTCGTTCCTTCCAGACTGAGACATGCCTGGCGAACCAGGCGGTTCCCTCAGCTCCGCGTTCCTCCTCCAAGCCCAAGGCTTCCCCGCTCGGCTGTTGGTGGCTGTCTGCGTCACTTCTACAGCATCTGGGAGGATTCAGTGGTGGACCTGTGGGTTGTACAGGTGGTGGCGAAAGGTACAGGATCCCTTTCGCCTCTCTTCCTCCCTTTTGTTTTTTCCCCTCTCACACACCCCAGGGCGTAGAGAAATGCTGTCTGTCCAGTGGCGCTATCCAGGCCATTCTGGACAAGGATGTTCTGGAACCTGTTCCAATTAGGGACAGAGGTCTGGGTTTTTACTCAGGCCTCTTTGTGGTCTCCAAGAAGGACGGCGGCTGTCGTCCCATTTTGGATTTGATGGCTCTCAATTCCTTTGTGATCAAGACTCATTATCACCAGGAGTCCCTAAGGATGGTGATTGCTGCTATGTCCCCGGGGGAATTCCTTGCCTCTCTGGATCTTTAGGATGCGTATCTACACATCGCCATTCATCCAGAGAGTCGGCAGTATCTCAGATGTGCCTGCGAGCAAGGGCACTTTCAGTTTTTAGCTCTTCCCTTTGGTCTGACTACCGCTCTTCAAGTCTTCAACCGTGTCCTGGGAACTTTAGTATCCGTCCTCCATTGGAACAGCATCAGAGTTGCTCCATACATGGACGACCTGCTTCTGAAAGTCCCCTCTGCGGAACTTCTTCATCAGCAGGTTCAGGACTGCATTCACGCTCTCACCCATCATGGGTGGATCATCAACATGGGCAAGTAAGATCTTGTCCCATCCCAGCGTCTGGTCTTCCTGGGCCTTCTCTTTGACACTCAGCAGAACATTGTGTTTCTCACAGATGAAGTGGCGCACCAGATCACCCACAAGGTTTCTGCTGTTCCGGCTCACAATCCAGTTCCAGCCAAGAAGCTGTCCTCTCTAGTGGGGAAATTCATCTCCACCATAGAAGCAGTCCCATTTGCCATTGCTCACACCAGGGAACTCCAGAGGTTTGTGATCCAGGTGTGCAGTGGTCAGCCGGACCTCATGAAGATGTCAGTATCCCTCCTTCTTCATGTGGAACTGAGTTTGTCGTGGTGACTCGACCTCTCCAATCTGCTGAAGGGCAAGTCCTTCTGGACCACGGTGACGACGGATGCCAGCCTCTCTGGCTGGGGAGCGGTCCTGGGTCGCCTGAGTGCTCAAGGTCGGTGGTCTCTGGCGGAATCTCTCCTTCCCATCAACGTGTTGGAGCATCGGGTGATATTTCATGCCCTTCACCATTGGACACCCCAGCTTGGAAGAATGCCCACTCCAGATCCAGTCCGACAACGCCACGGCTGTGGCTTACATCAACAAGCAGGAAGGACGTGAAGGCTATTTTGTCCTGGGCAGAAGAACACGTTCCTGCCAAATCCGCAGTGCACATTCCTGGTGTAGACAACGTCATGGCAGACTTCCTCAGTCGACACACAGTGGACAGCAGCCAGTGGGAGCTGCACCCAGAGGTGTTCAACCTGATTGTTCAGAAGTGGGGTCTTCCTTGCATCAACCTGATAGCGACAAGACACAACCGGAAGGTTCCGATGTTCTGGTCTCGCTGGTGGGATCCTCTAGCTCTGGCAGTGGATGCCATGTCCATTCCTTGGTTATTTCCTCAGTCTTACATCTTTCCTCTCCTCCCCATGTTGCACAGGGTGTTACAGAAATTGAGACTGGAGTGCTGTCCAGTCATTCTGATTGCCCCGTACTGGCCTCGACAGGCTTGGTTACTGGACCTTCTGAATCTGTCAGTGGCGGAGTCATTTCGGCTCCCTTGCTGTCCAGATCTTCTTCTATAGGGGTACCTGTGGAAGGAGGATAGTCATTGTCTAGCTTTGACAGCTTGGAAATTGAATCCTCAATACTGAAGAAAGGTTTTTCTTCTGGTATGGTGGCTACTATGCCTAGTGCCCACAAATCTGTTTCTTCAAATGCCTACCATCGTGTCTGGTCGACCTTTTTCTCTTGGTATACTGATAGGGACCTTTTCTGCCTACAGTCCTGGCTTTCTTGCAGGACGGTGTAGATAAGGGCCTCAGTTTGAGTTACCTTAAGGTTCAGACTTCTGCTCTCTCTGTTTTCTTTCAGAGGCGCATTGCTATTCTTCTTGATGTCAATGTTTACTTCCAGGCCGTTGCTCATACTCATCCTTTTTTCAAGACTCCCGCTCCTCAGTGCGATCTTAACTTGGTTTTGGGCGCTCCCTTTGAGTCCTTGGCTACTGCTTTTAAACACCTTACAAGGGAAAGTATTTCTTCCAGATGACAAGATTCAGTCTTTGTCTCTCCAGGTGTATTGGGAAATAGCCTGGCTGTCAGAGACAGTTCAGGAGTACATGAAGATGCTAGGTTACCTGGTGTGTGTCTGCCCTGGACGTAGTTCCCTTTGCACAGTTCCATATGAATGAACTGCAACTGGACATTGTCAGTCACATTTGTCTCATGTTATTTCTTTGTCCCTCTGAAAGGTGGAGGACCACCTCTGGTAGCTTTAGAGGTGCCATCTGACTTTGGGTCGTCCGTTTGTAATTCCAGATTACATTGTGGTAACCACAGAGAAGAGTATTTAACAGATAAAAACACTAACATCCTATTTTTGCAGTACTTGCCTGTGTTTGTTGTGCACCATTATAAAAGGATAGTAATACCTGAGAAAAAATGCAGCACCAATTTATTATTCTATAGCGCGGACCATGTAACTCTGTATTTCAATATTTTCTATTTTGTAGTTCAGCATTAATTCAATGCTAAAGGATCCCCCTCCCACCCCTTTCACGTAGGTCACACTGCTTCTCTCGGATGGATGGAGCGCAGCAAGGGACAATCTTCACTGAGCATAAGGAAAATCCTGCCTGCTTTGTCAAGGGAGCAGGGTTTTCCTTATACTCAGTGCCTAAAGATTGTCCCTCACTGCGCAATGTCCGGTCCCAGGAGTTAAAAGTGGCGGGAGGGCGATCCTTTAGAATTGAATTACTGTTGAATTACAACACGGAAACATTTTAAATACAGTGTTACATAGCCCACATTATAGGAGGATCAATCGGAGCTGCATTTTTTTCAGGTATTACTATCCCTTTAAGTCTGTATTTAGGGTTCATGTCCATATACTCCTTCTGCCTGAATGAAATTAGCCATTGACAGATCATAATGGAAAAGAGAGCATTTGCAAGGTAATTATAGGTCCATGTTTATTTATTGACTACAGCAGGCATGTTGGACACAAATACAGTCATGGGCTGTATGGTTAATATTTTGCTCCAAAGAAGGCACCAACATTGGCTGCTAGGTGCCGTGAAAATGTGAGTTTGTATGTATAAATGATTTGGTGTACATTAGGAGCAGTGGTGTACACTGTCTGGCACCCTATCCTTGTTCCATTGTCCACACATTCACTGCCTTGACAACTTGGACTTGCTACAGTGGCACCAGCGGTACTCTCACTGGTACAGAGCTACAACTCCCATCATCCTCATCCAGCCATTGGCTGGCTGAAGATGATGGGAGTTGTAGCCCAGCAAAAGCTGGTGTGCCCAGGTACCCCAGGAAGACAGCAGTGACCTTGTTCCTCCACTACCTCTTAGTGCCAAAGAGTCTAAATAAAAGTGCAGGGTAAGCTCAATTGTTCCCCTGCAGAAAGAAATACCTCCAAATATAACAAGGAAGGCAAAGGAGTCCACATAACTAAATAAATTAACCTCGCTTGTCCCTGTGTTTGCAGAGGTTACCCGGAGGTGCTCCGGTTCTGCCTCTTTGTTCAGCAATATGATGATCGTGTCACACTCAGGCATCCATTTTGGCAGAGGAGCAGTGCATCACAAAAAACAGAGGTAGGACCTGTATTCTCTGCAAACATGAGGACAATTGAGGCTTCTTCACCACCCATGTTGTATTTATTTATTTAATTATTCATTCATTTATTGCAGGTGGGGTGGGGTCATGAGATTTCCTCCTAAGACTTTAGATGGACAGTTTTATATTTTTTTTGCTAGGATAGTTAGCTCAGGCAAGTTATTACTTCCTTTCTGGTAGGTTGAGGTTTGGGGGGCACATAGAAAGTGTGAGATGGCCACCTGCTTGCCATGCCTGAACTACAGTATTGTTCAATTGAAGAAAATAAATATTCCAAAAAATGTAAAATATTGAATGCCGTATGAAAGGTAAAGTCCTAAGTGTGTCTCTTATTAAATTATGAACCAGTAATTTCCAGGACATTCTTCCACTTTAACCCCTTAGCGACAATGGACGTACATGTACGTCCTCTGTGGCTGTCACTTAGTGACAGAGGACGTACATGTACGTCCAGGAAATCCGGATCCCCGCGCGGCTGCACGCCGTTCGGGGACTCCGGATTCTTCTGAAAGAAAAAAAAAAAAAATGTTAGACGGTCGTTAAGTGACGGCCGCGTCTGCACGCGGCCGTCACTAAGGGGTTAAAGGGATAGTAATATTTCGTTTTATCTTTGTTTTATTTTGTAGGCATTAAAAAAACATGAAGAACGATATAAGTCTTAAATAAAATAAAATAAAGTTAAAACGAAGTGTTACTATCCCTTTAAGACGTGCATTGTTGGTGATATTTGAGAACTGTGGTTGCAAAGCACTGTTCCATTGGATATCTTTTTCACTGTTCATTCAGGAAAGTCTCATAGATGCCAGTGAGGACAGCCAGCTAGAAGCTGCTATCCGGGCCTCCTTGCAGGAGACTCACTTTGACTCTGCAGCCAACAAGCGATCCTCTCGGTATGAGGAGGAGTCTGATTCTGAGCTGTACTCGGGCAGTGAGGAATTCATCTCTGTGTGTGGGTCTGATCATGAAGAGGAGGAGAGGCCTGCTGCAGAATCATCAGCAGAGCCGGAGACCTGCAACAGCAAAGCCAAGAAGTCCACCCTTAAAGAAAACAGTCACAAAAGAAGTGAAGTAAGCAGAACGCCAGAACCTGCAGAGAAACCAGAGGAGGATACCTCAAACCACCAGTCACCAGCAGACACCCCTCTGGCTGAGGAACAGCTTGGCACACCTGGGTGTTCAGAGGAAGGTGCTGACAAAAATGGTGAGTTCTGCTTTGTGTGTTTATAACCACCTTAGTGCCAGGGTAATGCATTAAAAGGGGGGTCAAGTATGTTTGCACAATAATTTACTGGAACTGTTAAATTTACTTTTTTGACAGCGATTTAATGAAGGTTCAGGCTGTTATCTTATTCAAGCAATAGAACTTCCTATAGAGCTGGGGAATTCAACTTTTAGCACTTCACATCCCTAACCAGCCATTAGCTGATGGCCTTTTGGTCCCCAACAACTGAAATGCACAGTGTTTAAAGGACAGCTACCATTAGATGCCCTAATGGCAGATCTGCTCTTCCAGGGATGCAGACCTGCATCTTTAACTCGGACTGCATTGTGAACCTCGGTACACCAACAGAGGAGCAAAATGAGGGTCTGAAAAGAGGCCACTGATACTCTTAGTGCTTCTTTGCTACACTGTGCAGGACTATTTCCTTCCCTGGCCTATGCTGGTCTCCCCATAGACCTTCTGTATTGAGCTTATGAACCAGACAAGGCAGGTCTATGTGAAATGCAGTAACCCAGGAGATTGTTGTTGAGAGATTCAAACTTCCAGTTTGTTTTCCAGCCGAGGTGGTCAGTTTTCTGACCCCTGAACAGCTCACCATGGCCATTTATTTGCTGTGCACAGCAGCCAAAGGCATTTTTTTATATACTAAGCTTCCTCCCATTTGTGAAAACGTTATAATCCTTTGATAACTGTCCTTTGAAGGAACACTAAAACCTAAAAATTAACTGGGGTTATATAAAAGCAAATACCCAGTAGCTCATGCTAGCAGCTGTAAAATGTGTTTTCTGAGGCCTAAAACTTGTCTTGCATGAGGGATTCAAGCACAACAATAGTTTTGAGATCCTTGTCTGCAAATGAGCTGAGATAAGATAACTGCCTTTCTGAAAACAAGTGCAGTACAAATCAATCACAGTACATCTCATTACAAACATTGTACCCAAAATTAAATAATAAGATGATTTACACATGGTTGAAAAAGTAAGTTTTGGATGTAAAATTATTTTTAACCTACGCTTGCTGTAAGTACATGATGGTTAAATCAACGTAATTCATTTTTAGATGTTAGGTTTTTTTTAATGGAAAGACGTAACATGTAGGAATTGTGATATTGTAAACCTGTTTCTAGAATATGACTCACGGTCTGAAACTACCTATCTGATCATCTCCCACCACCACTCAGGGCAAGTATAGTGATGAGCAAAAAAGTTTTGCTCCCACAGGAATTTTCACAAAAAATGCAAGGTTACACGATTTCCGTATGAATTCCCGTCCATAGAGAAACACCATACATTTTCCACTGGTTCGGTAACACCTTTGATTTTCCCATGAGAATGGGTGTGTGTTAAGGTGGTAGAGTAGCTGGTAGATGAAAAGAGAACATTCTTGGCCTAAAGTGAAAAGGAATGGGTGTAAGAGAATGGGCACCACCACCACCAGCAGTGACATTATTGCATTTGCTGCTATTGTAATTCCATGTTCATTTGTCTCAGTGCTGACTGGTGAACAGGCTATTGTATCACAGACCACCGTGGTCATCATGGGATTGGGTTCAACCAGTAGTGATATTGGGTGCCACTAAACTACACTTCATTGGTGATCAATTACCTGACTAGGTTGGTTACCAATATTATACAGTGTTGTACTAGCGTTCAATACAAAATTGGTTTCCTAATGCATATGCCCTCTTCTGCTTACTGGTACATTATCTTGCATGATATTTTTTATATAGGGTTTAGCGCTGCAAAACATCATATGGAATAGCTGTATGGCACGAAAGTCTGTAGAAGTTAGAAATGAGCCAGCTACTTATGAATCAGTAGTGAAAATTTAGGCGGTGTCTGGTTTCTGTGAGTGTAGAACCCCGATTTTAAAGGAAATCCTGCTCATAAGTTGTCTGTGAGGTGTTTGGAGCAAGTTTATGTGGTAACTTAACCCTTTTGCTGCTGGTTACAATCTTTTGGGGGTGTTGTGGGCACTTTCCCTACTGAAACCAGTGTTTATTGGGTCTGCCAACTAGTGGGCTTTTGAGTGGTTTTACATTTGGTATTCACCTTGTTAACTTTAGTGTTCTGTGCCTTTAAGGAGCGCATTTACCACATAGATGCCATTGCTCCATCCATTTCAATGGGACTTTACAGTTTCGGACATATTTCTAAACCGCTCCACTTAGTGAGGTCAGAGATGGCTCATTTGATTGGTCTGTCCGTGCTTTGTTATCCGGTCAACGTTCTGGGCATGTTGGGGGGGGGGGGGGGGTCAGGGGGCTTTGGGTGCTGTTGGGGTCCTTTATCAGTGAAACTACAATTCCCATGAGCGCTCACTTCTGATTGGCTCCCGCAGTGGCAGACATTTTGTGCATTCGCTGATCGAGTATCCTACACGGGGCTTGGACTCTACTTCTCTCCTCAGCAGTTTAACCCTTTGCCTACCAGATAAGTCGATTTTAGCGTTTCTGGGGTGAATTTATCATACACACTTCTTAGTGGGTATTTCTGATACTTTGACCGTTTGACTCTGTGAGAATGTCTACTACGTTAGACCTTGGGGCTAGGCCTAAGACTAAGGATTCTGGGGTGTCTGTGTCCCCCATTGCTCATTGCGTCTCTTGTCACTCAAGGTTGCTTAAAGAATACTCCGGTCATGTTTGCCCAGCATGCGCTGCTGCCCCTGAATCCCCTGCATGGACCTTCAGCCATGCACTAGAGCCAGTTTGGATGCAAGAGTTTAAGGCTACTACCAGGGACCTCCGGTCCACATTACAGCTCCTTCCATCCACCTTGCAAGGGTCTTCCACTAGTGGCAGGCCCCCAACCCTATCAGATCTTCTCTGCCTAAACTTCCGGGTGTACGTGATGTCTGATTCCTCTGATGAGGAGTTATTGGTGGACTCTGATGATTAAGACTGTTCTGCTGTCCCTTCCTCAGTTTTTTGGGGATCCCTTTGAGGCTGATCCTGTTCCATAAGCTGAGGGCCTGATCAGGGCTGTGTTGAACACCCTGGACATTCCCTTGGTACAAGAGGTTTCTTCTGATCCCTCTGATGTGTTTCAGGAGCCTGTTAGGCCCCATATTTGTTTTCCACCTAACCCCACCCTTGTCCACTTGGTGTCTGAGGAGTGGAAGTTTTCAGACAGAAAACTGTCGCTAAGAAATTTGCTAAGCTTTATCTGTTCTCTGAAGCGGCCATAGCTCAGTGGGTTCATCCCCCCCAAGGTGGATGCCCCTGTCTCCAGGCTTTCTAAGTCCACTGCCTTGCCTGTGGCTGATGCATCTGCTATGAAAGACTGGACTGACAAAAAGGCCATTTTTGCGACAGCTGGTTCTGCCCTGCGCCCTGCATTTGCTGCAGAATGGGTGAATAGAGCTGTGGCTATTTGGACTGAACAGCTCACTTCTGCTGTCCGTCAGGGAGCTCCTATTGCTGACGTTGCGGCTTCTCGCCAACATCTCTGAGGCTCAGCATTATGTTTCTGCTGCCCTGTTTGGCGCTGTCAGCATAGTAGCCAGGGCATCAATTATGTCTGTGGTAGCCAGACAGGCTCTTTGGCTCAAGATCTGGTCTGCTGACACAGCCTCCAAGAGAGCTCTCCTGTCCTTGCCCTTTCAGGGCGCCTCTCTGTTTGGACCTGATCTCAAGGATCTGATCATTGAAGCCACTGGAGGGAAGAGTACTCACCTGCCAGTGGTCCAGAGGAAGAAGGCGCCTGTCAAAAGGAATCAGATTTTTTTCATCCCTTTCAGGCTGTCTCATGCCAAGCGACCCAGGCGGTGCCTCAGGCTCCGTGCTCCTCATCCAAGCCTAAGCTGCAATGGAGGCCCAAGTCCTCCGCTAAGCCGAAGGCCTCCAAACCTCCTCCTGCAAGACTCGCCGAATCTGGCTCCCCACCTGCAGGTAGATGGCCGCTTACGCCACTACCTTTCGACTTGGGAGGCATCTGTGGTGGACCCGTGGGTTTTGCATGTGGTGGCTACGGGGTACAGGATCCCCTTCACCTCCCATCCTCCTCCTCGGACCTTCTCTTCTCGCTTTCTTCTGGGAGCAGAAAAGCACCGCCTTTTTGAAGGAGCCATCCAGGCCCTTCCTCCTCTGGAACGGGGGTTGGGGTTCTACTCCAACGTCTTTGTGGTTTCCAAGAAGGATGGAGGCTGCCGTCGCATTTTTGATTTTGCTCAGATCCCAGTATCTCCAGTAGTCACTATGCATGGTGATCGCTGCCATGTCCCCTGGGGAATTTCTGGCATCGCTGGATCTTCAGGATGCTTATTTGCACATCACCATTCATCCAGAGAGTCGGCAATATCTTCACTTTGCCTGAGACTGAGGACATCTCCAGTTTTCAGCCCTCCCCTTTGGCGTGACCACGGCTCTTCAAGTCTTCAACAGAGTCCTGAGAGCATCGATTTACATCCTCCATAGGGATGGCATCAGAGTTACCCCGTACATGGATGACCTCCTTCTGAAGGTCCTCTCTGGAGCTCCTTCATCAGCAGGTGCAGGATTACATTCACGCACTGTCCCGTCACGGGTGGATCATCAATCTGGACAAGTCGGACCTTGTTCCTCCTTTTTGATACCCAGAGAGGGATGGTGTTTCTCACGGACGAAGTGGCTAATCAGATAACACTGAAGGTCCAAGCTGTCCTGTCTCAGGATCCGGTTCCAGCCAAGAAGTTGTCATCCCTGGTGGGGAAGTTAATTTCTACCATATAAGCTGTTCCTTTGCTATGGCTCATACCAGGGAACTTCAGACATTTCTAATCCTGGCATGCAGGGGTCGACCATATCTCCTGGGGAGGTCCCTGTCTCTCCCTCTTCACGTGGAGCTGAGTATCTCGTGGTGGCTCAACCTGACCAATCTCCTTAAAGGAAGGCCCTTCCTGGTGCCATTCTGGTCAACAGTGACTGCAGATGCCAGCCTCTCCGGCTGGGGAGCGGTCCTGGGGCACTTGAATGCTCAGGGCCGTTGGTCCCAGGAGGAATCTCTCCTTCCCATTAATGCCCTGCGACATTGGACACGTCTGCTGGAGGACTGCCCGTTCAGAATACAGATGGACAACGCCACGGTGGTAGCCTGCATCAACAAGCAAGGCAGCATAAAAAGTCTTGCAGCTTGCCTAGAGGTCTAGGCTATTTTGTCCTGGGCAGAGGAGCATGTCCCTGCCATTTCCGCAGTTCATATTCCTGGAGTAGATAACATTCTGGCAGACTTCCTCAGTCGACACACAGTGGACAGCGGAGATTGAAAACTGCATCCAGAGGTATTCGGCCTCATTGTCCAGTTGTGGGGTCTTCCATGATTCGACCTGATGGCAACACAAAAGGAAGGTTCCAACATTCTGCTATCTCTGGGCGGATCCCCTGGCTCTAGCAGTGGATGCCTTGCCGATTCTGTGGAATTTTCCTCTGGCATACATCTTTCCTCCCGTTCCTCTGTTGCACCGGGTGCTGCGGAAACTGCGACTGGATCCGCTCAGTTTCCGTTCTGGATCTCTCCGTGGCGTACCTCTTCGGCTTCCTGTGGAAGGTGGACGTTCATCGTATGGCTTTGACGGCATGGTGATTGAATCCTCAATTTTGAAGAAGGGATTTTCTTCTGGTGTGTTGGCTACTATACTTAGTGCCCATAAGCCTGTTTCTTCTAAAGCCTACCATTGAGTTTGGTCTATCTTTCTCTCTTGGTATGCTGATAGGGACCTGTCTCGGGACTTTGATCTTCCTACAGTCCTTTCCTTCCTCAGGATCGTGTGGATAAGGGTCAGTCTGAGTTCTCTTAAGGTTCAGACTTCTGCTTTCTCTTTTCTTTCAGAGGCACCTTGCTATTCTTCCTGATGTCAAGGTTGTCTTCCAGGGTGTTGCTCATACCTGTCCTGTGTTTAAGGCTCCCTCTCCCCACGGAACCTTAACTTGGTTTTGGGCGTCCTTCATCGCCCTCCCTTTGAGTCCTTGGCCACTGTTCCTCTACGTCTGCTGACGTGGAAGATGGCTTCTTCTGGCGATAGTGTCCTTTCTCCATGTCGCATGCAGTTTTACTAGAGATATATAGATAGATATAAAAAATTCTCTCTCTCTCTCTCTCTCTCTCTCTCTCTCTCTCTCTCTCTCTCTCTCTCTCTCTCTCTCCCTCCCTCCCTCCCCATATACACAGGCCAAGGTCTGGTGAGGTAGAGGCCGGTCCTGATCTGCTTACTGCCTCTACCTCACTGGAGTAGAGACTGCCCGAACGAACAGATGTTTGGCATCCGTTTACTTGGGTAATATGATATATTCATAATTGATCCTAAAACTCCCATCATGCTTGGCTTGTCCATAACTCACAATTATTTATCCTATAGGAGATCAGCTCAAAGGCAGCTCTGCTACTATAAGTGGATGGAAAGTCCTATATAGTCTGTGATGTTTGTTTTGTGGTGACATAACTACATTAACAAAATCTCAGACTGCATTGTATAGAGCAGCATCTTTTGGTATCTCAGCCTTATATCTGCATTGATTGGTCCTGAGGAGGTGTATGTATGTACCTGGAACATCTGATGGAAACAGCAAGTTTGTGCACATGCAGACATTTTTAACTATTTAAGCACCAGAGGGCTGTGAAACACATTGCCTAGCAATTCATTTCACACCCCTCTGGTCATTAGTTAAATACATGCCATGGTTCTTAAATGTGCACACGTGTTATGTTTATCCAGGGTTCTTACAGTATCGAAACATTGACACTATAACTTAAATTGTTTATGAATCCTGTTAGTGTCCGTGTTCAACTGCAGCATACTTTCTCTTAAGGAATCATGTCTCTGTGAATCCGTGTACATACAGTATATCTTGTGCCCTCGAATTCTGACTTGCATTGTTACTTTGCCCTTCCCTAGCATGCTCAACCTGTCCCAGTCAAACACTGTTGAGCCCCTTGGGTGCTGGAAACATTGCATTGGAGATGTCATTAGCATCCAAGGTATTAATATGTCATTTCAGAAAATAAACATTTTCATAGGCATGATTTTTGTTTGTCTGAAGTGCTTATTTTTGTCTACACATCCATATAGGTTTATTGGGATGTTATGGATCAGTTTGTCCTACTATACCATTTTCACTTTAGCATATCCCCATTCTGTGCTCTTTCTAATGAGGGATCTGTGCCATACATTGAACCAAAACTGAATGTGGCATCTGTGTTCTCAGGGGAGACGGCCATTTTCAATACATATTAATTATAGTCAGCAATTTAGTATGTTACAATACACAAATTGTATATTGCTAAAATACATATGTTTATACTTTTTTGTATTTGATAGCATATTTTATCATGGCAAACACTAAATATCTCCATAAAAGTTGAATTTATCTTATTTTTAGTTTTTCATAAGAAGGTCTATAAGCTATTGTGCTTGGTAAAACTTTAGTTCCAGAGCAAACCAGCTGCATCATAGGAGACAACTATATAATTCCATTGATTTAACTGGGGCTTTTGGCCGCTTGACTGCTGGAGAGGCCTTTGCAATGTATGTGAGTCCTCTCTAGCTTTCAAGTGTTTTTAAAGCCCAATTAAATCCAATTCAATTTAGGGGAATTTTTATTGTTCCCTACGGTGCAATTCATTTGCTGCAGAACTCGTCCAGTTCTTAAACGTTTGAGTGTCAGAGGGATGCTCAATGCATTGCACAACCCTCTGGTACTCAAAGGGTTAAACCTTTGAGTGCCAGAAGGGTACGCAAGGTATTGCAGAGCAATGTGTTGCGTACCCCTCTGGCACACAAAGTGTTAAACATCCTCCTTCTAAAGCTGCCAGTTAGAACCACATTTAAATTGTTCAGTAGTTAAATGTTGCAGTACAGTATAATCGCAAAAAAACAACAAACCCAAACTAAACTACTGAGTTCAGCATTTTGAATACGTTTCCTCCTTTTATTTTTACATCAGGACCAAAAGCAAAGCTGATGCTGCGATATCCAGATGGGAAAAAGGAACAGATCTCCTTACCAGAACAGGCCAAGCTGATGGTAAGTGTGATAGAACGGAAGGGAATTAATGTAACCCTGTTTATTTCACAAATTGCACAAGTTGTTAGTGAGTCTTATGTACTAAAAGTACTGGTGCGGTTTTGGAGCAAACCCAACTACTCCATAGGGGAGGAAAAAAAAATCTCCAAATCCACATGAATTTAAATAAGTCTTGATTGATAGAGAGGTTTCCAACACATTGCTTCATAATGCACTGGAGTACTCTATCATTTAGAATAGAAACGCTCCTTTTAAATCCACAGGAATGTCTGTCTGTTCCCTGTGATACAGTTTGTTTGCACCAGATCTTGCTTCAGTTCTTCATAATAAATCCGTCTCATTGTAATTCTTTGCCTTGTTCAGTTTAATATTTTGGTTTGCGTGACTCTGGGCCACTTGCATTGTTCTAGCTAGGGTTGCACCGATACTGGTGTGTGTGTGTGTGTGTGTGTGTGTGTGTGTGTGTGTGTGTGTGTGTGTGTGTGTGTGTGTGTGTGTGTGTGTGTGTGTGTGTGTGTGTGTGTGTGTGTGTGTGTGTGTGTGTGTGTGTGTGTGTGTGTGTCTCTCTCCTAACACCAAAGTGTCTTGGGCGGATGACTGTGGACCATCTGACTTCCAATCTTTCTCACCCTCCTTCTTCTGAGCATGACAAGAAAATTCTTAGCTACAGTGAGGACTTCGTCCTCTCAGGATGAGGAGGTCCCCTAGTTGGTTGAGACTTTAATCAAGGCTATTTTGGAGGTCCTCCAAGTTTCAGAGTGTCTCCAAATAGTGGTCAGCAGTTTTGCTTTTCAAGCGCCAACTGAAGCCGGCTGGCTCCAAAAGGGACTGACAGCGCAGGCGCACGGACGTCACTATGACGAGATGTCCGTGCTTCCTGCTACTGTGAGCCTCCGAAAAACTGGAAAATCTTTGAAACTAGGTAATATTTCTGGCAACTAGTGCTACTAAGCAGCTAGTCGTCAGATGAAGAATTAATTAATGTAAAGTTATTGCAGGGTGGTAGTTCCCCTTTAACTCAGAATTTGACCGAATTGTTCTGGATAAGTAGCATTGTCCTGATAAGGGGTTCTCTGTCCCCAAATTTTTAAGATTTACCCCTTTTCCTATGGACAGGGTTGACCATTGGTCTATCCCTCTGACTGTCGATTTTACAGTCTCTTGGCTGTCCTAACATACAACCTTACTGAGCAACACTGTGCTTCTGGATTCTGAGTATAAGAAACTGGATTCTTAACAAATTACATTTTTTCAGGCCAAGGTGCTTTTGTGCAGGTTGCCTTTGCTTTGGCTTGCAAGGCAACAGAGGTTTGGTTGGCTCAGCTTTTACAAGCCGTCCTTGAAGGCGCTCCTTCTAAGATGCTTCTTCAGAATGCTACCAGTTTTACTTACGAGGCAGCTTTGGATTTTGTCAGGGTGGCGTCTAAGTGCTTTGGCTTCAATCTGAAATGCTAATGCTTCCACTAAAAAGTGTTGGTGTAGGTCTCTTCTCTTTGGGCTAGAACTTGATAAAATGGTCAGTCAGGCCACTGTGGGCAAGAGTACTTTGTTGCCTCAGGATGAACCCAGTAAGTCTGATTTTCAGAGGAAAGGTTCAGTGTTGTGTTCTAGTAGGCACTTCCTCCCTTTCGTCTGTGTCCATGCCTTTACTCTGGGAATTCCAAAGTCCCCTCAGGGTCGCAAAAAGTCTGTTCCCAAATCCCCTGATCCCAAACCTTCCTCTGCATGATGGTGGCAGTTTGGAGTCTCCCAAGCTTCCTCTCTTTGGAGGCAGCCCCTGTCATGTGCTACAGTGGAGGAACACCATTTCAGATGCATGGGTCCTGCACTTGCTAGGCGAATGTTATCTCATCCCTTTTTTCTCGCACATCCCCTGCCTCGGTTTTTCATGTTTCTTGTATACACAGACTGTCACCTGGTTCTGGCCTTTCATTATGTCATTCATGCTCTTTTGGCATCTGTGGTGGTTGTCTTGGACCTCAAGGAGTCTGTCATGCTGGTCATTGCTGCCACGGTCCTGGACGAATTCATGGCGTCGTTGACATCATGGATGCTTTTCTGCATGATCCCGTTTGGCCGGGTCATCACTGGTTTCTGTAGTTTGCTTTCCAGGACCAGCGCTTTCAGTTTGTTGCTCTGCTGTTCGGCTTGGCTACGGGTCTGAGGGTATTTTCAAAGTGTTTGCTCCCCTGACGGCCTGTTTGTGTACCTTGGGGGTCAATGTGCCTCCATATCTTGATGATAGCCTCTTGAAGGCGCCGCCTTTTAGTCGCCTATAGGAAGATCTGAGTCAGACTGTGAAAGTTTTTCAGCAGTGGTCCCGTCTCAGAGTCTGCTGTTTTTGGGTCTTGTTTTCAGCACATCCCTTCGCAAACTCTTGTTGCCTCAGAGCAAGGTGCCTGGTCTAGAGATGAA
Organism: Rhinophrynus dorsalis; assembly: GCA_037306005.1. Taxonomy (NCBI): domain Eukaryota; kingdom Metazoa; phylum Chordata; class Amphibia; order Anura; family Rhinophrynidae; genus Rhinophrynus; species Rhinophrynus dorsalis. The sequence goes on from CM074720.1 coordinate 465,884,774, forward strand.
GATTCGGCTCTTTTTGGCACAATAGAGGCTCTATGCGTGTGTTTGGTGGGCATTCTGGTGTCCACAATGGAAGCGGTACCCTTTGCACAATTTCACTTGTGTCCCCTCCAACTTGATATGCTTCACCACTGGTTCAGCAACCCAGTGCACCTTCTCCACTCTTGCCTCTTTCCAGAGACACCGTGCTGTAGCTTCAGTGGTGGCTGATGAGTCAGTCTGCATCGCAAGGGCGGTCTTTTCATCTCCTGGACTAGACATTGGTGTCGATGGACACCATCCTGTTCTGCTGGGGAGCTGGGTGCAGGCAGGATTTTCTTCAGGGCCACTGGTCTCCAATCAAGGCAAAACTGGAGATCAATCTTCTGGATCTTTGAGCCATTTTCAATTCTCTGTCACCCTGGACGGTTCTCCTGCGGGGGTCTTCCTGCTTGGATTCAGTCCAACAATGCAATGGCTGTGGCCTACATCAGTCATCTGGGAGGAAGTGCGAAATATTCTGCTTTGGGTATAAGCTCATGTGCCTGCCCTGCCAGCAGGGTACATTTTAGGCATGGACAACTAGGCTGCAGATTATCTCAGCAGGCAATCCATTGATCTGTGAGAATGGGGAGTTGAAACAGGACGTTTTCCTTCAACTCGAGGAGCGCCGGAAAGGCCGGACATAGAGAGGGTGATCTCTCATCTCAATGCAAATCAATCCTGTACTCTGTGCCAGGGCAAGAGATCCACAGGCGGTCACATTCAGTGCGAAGATGAACCCATGGAGGTATAGTCTGGTGTATGTATTCCCTCCTCTGTCTGTTTCACTCTTATCTCATCACTGTGTTTTGGCTAAGAAAGGCTTGGTTTCCCCACCTTCTCACCTTGTTCATAGAGATGCTTTTGGCGTCTCCCACAGGTTCCAGACTTTTTGTATCTGGGCCTGTGCTGCACCCCAACTTAAGTGATTCTGTTACCCACACTACGCTCTAATCTCACACCAAAACACAAAAAGAGACAGTGCACCAGTATATCTTAGTGTAGTATCCAGTAAACATTAAAATCTATCTCCATAAAACTGTAGTCCACTTGTAATGATGAACTGACCAACTGGATCAGTTTCAAAGTGCTTTATTAATAAAGCTACACAGTAAAACTAAATATAAAAACATGAAGAAATAAAATAAAAATGTCTAAAATAACGCATTTTGGATCCACTAATGTCCCTTTCATTGGGATTGTAAATGTTCATGAAAAAAATAATCTATTTCTAGCCCACTACTACAGGTGTATTAGTGGAGAGAGATTTTAATGTCCACTGGATACTACTACTACACTTCAATATACTGGTGTGCTGTTTCTTTTTGTGTTTTGCTGTATGTACATTGCCTTAGGGGTCCCCGGGTGCTGACAGCAGCATGGATATGAAGTGGACTTGTATAGATGATTAACACCTTCAATTACTACAACAAGAAACTTACCACCTTAGGATGGTCAGAACTCTTCCTCTTATTCACACAAGTGTAATTCATTGCACTGTCTGAAATTATGGCAGATTGATCTCCCAAGATATTTTAAAATCAGGAAAGGTTTTAATCATTAGAGGAGGTTTATATGTTGATTTATTGGTTTTTGGTTACATTGGTCTTTTTTATTAAATTACAAGTGGAGTGTATATGTATGAGCTGTTCATAATAAATTAGTATAGTAACATACATAGTTCATGAGGCTGGAAAAAGACACGCGTCCATATAGTCCAGCCCATGACAAAAACACCCCTGTTGATTGAGAGGAAGGCAAAAAAAAAAAAAAAAAAAAGCCTTCTGATGCTAATTCTAAAAAAATTATTTCCTGACTCCTAATGGAAGTCAAATAGTTCCCTGGATCAACAACCTATCTGCAATGAAGCCATCTGTCATAACTTTCAATATTGTTATGTGCTAGATACGCATCCATTGCTTTTTTGAAAGCAGTTGCATTATCTGCAAGTACAACATCCCGAGGCAAAGAATTCCACAGATTTACCTCCCTTACTGTAAAAAAATCCCTGCCTTTGTTTTAGTCGAAAGCGCCTTTCCTATAGACTTAATAGATTACCTCTTTCTTAGCTCAGCTCTTTGCTTAAATAATTAATTGGATAGTTCTTTGTATTGACCTTGAATGTATTTGGAAATGGTAATCATACTCACCCCTTAGATGTTTCTTCTCTAATGTAAACAAACCTATTTTGGCTAGTCTCTCTTTATAACTACTGTCCTCCAATCCCTTTATCAGTTTTTTTGCATGTCTCTGCATTTTTTGAAGTTCAACAATGTTTTTTTTTTTTTAAAACTGGTGCCCAAAATTGTACTCCATATTCTAGATGAGTAACCAAGGATTTATATAGAGGTAGGATAATATTAGCATCCTTTTTTATGCAGGCTAATACCCTATTTGCTCTTGCAGCAGCTGAGTGACTCACTGCTGTGAAGTCTATCGCCTATCAGTACTCCTAAATCTTTCTCTAATGAGGATTCCCCAAGTTGTCTCCTATTTAGATTATATGTAACATGTTTGTTACAGCCCAAATACATAACCTTACATTTATCTACATTAAATGTCATCTTCCACTTTTCTGCCCATGCACTCAATGTATCTAAATCCTTCTGCAGAGAAAAAACATCCAGCTCTGTATGTATTTCCTTACATTGCTTAGTTTCATCAGCAAAGATTGAGACGCTACTTTCAATTCTCACTTCTAGATCATTAATAAACAAACTAAAAAGTATTGGGCCCAGGATTTAACCCTGTGGCACCCCACTTATAACTTTAACTTGAAAAGGTTCCATTTACAACAACTTTCTGCCATCTATCATTTAAGAAGTTCTCAATCCATGTACAGATAACACCGCCCAAACCAAAACTTTTTAATATATGCTGTAATCTGTTGTGAGGCACTGGATCAAAGGCTTTTGCAAAATCCAAGTATACTACATCAACAAGAATTCCATTGTTCAAATTACTACTTACCCTTTCATAAAATGCAAGTAAATTAGTCTGATGTGATCTAGTCTTCATAAAACCATGCCGACTCCTACTAATAATATTGTTTGTCTTCATAAATTTATGAATACTGTCAGTTCATAAACGTTCTAGTATCTTACCCACTATGGAAGTCAGCCTCACAGGTCTATAATTTCCTAGTTTGGATCTTGCCCCCTTTTTAAACAATGGAACTACATCAGCTTTCCTCCAATCACAGGGCACTATGCCTGACGAAAGTGAATCAATAAATATTAAGTAAAATGGTCTTGCTATTACTGAACTAAGTTCCTTAAAGGGATAGTATTACTTACCAAACCAAGCACATGTAGAAGACCATTTCAGTGAAAGTTTTCTTTTTTTAAGTAACGCGATCAGGCTGTGCTGGAGAGCCGCCTGAAAGTCGTACGACTCTCTTCCCTGCAGTCCGCTAGAATGCTGACTACGGGGGAAGGAAAGGGCAACTTTAGAAGCGTTCATCTCTCAAACCATAAAGGTTTGAGAGATTACACTGGGGGCAATACTTTTTTTTTTTTAGTAGGGCTTTAGTATAGGGATTAGTAATACTTAAGTATTACTATTCCTTTAACTACCCTTGGGTGTATACCGTCAGTCCAGGTGCTTTACTCACCATAACCTATTCCAGTCTTGGAAGAGGGGGTGAGTGCTAGTCTTTTTTGTTACTATGCTCTGCTCACGCAAGCCTGTTTCTGCAAAAAATCTGTTGCCAAGTTTGGTGGATTTATTTTGCTTTCTGTGGTCATCAGGATCTGGACCCCTTACATTTCCATTTACCATCTCTCTTGGATTTTTTGCAAGCATATCTTGAGAAAGGTCTCTGGTGTGGCCCCCACTGAGTATACACATTCTGCTAATGCAATTTGACCCTTTGGTTACACAGAGGTATCAAATATATTGTGCTGCAGTGTGGTGGATTCCTCTTTGGCAGTTAGCTGGTTGATGTTAAAACTGTGTGTGTGTGTGTGTGTGTGTGAGTTTTAAAGGCATTGAGCCTTCATTCTTATTAGGCCTGAAAAAGAGACCTAGTTGTCTTGAAAGCGTGCATCCAAAGCCACTCAGCCAGTTTTATTCTGCCAATCACCTGCATTTTCTATGGCTACACAGAACCACTCTTTTCCCAAGGTTGTTTCTGAATTTCACATCAATCAGAAACTTCTCTTTTTGTCCCTCGCGTTCAAATCCGAAGGAGGAGATCGTCAATAATATCATTTGGTAGTATGTGGAGTCTACCCTCTCATTTTGCTAATTGAGGGTACTGGGAAGAGCCGTTAGACTTTGAAGACTACTCTGGCTCCGTGGTTGAAATGGACTAACAGGCAAGCTTATGTGCTCAGGTCCCATCCAGCTCCATTTCAAATGACTTCCCATTTTACTTGTGCGGTTAGCACCCCATGAGCTTTCAAGAATCAGACCTCCATGACTCAGATTTGCAAAGCGGCCTTTTGGTTGTCTGTTTACATGTCTGCTAAGTTTTATCAGTTCCTTGTTTTTGCTTCTCTGCATTCTAGCTTTGGCCGAAAGGTTGTGCAGGATCGGTCAGTCCACCCTTTGTCAGCAAAGTGAAGTTTGGGAATGGGCAGTTCACAGCTCTGCTGCATAATACCTCCCTATCCATGCTGGTAACCACTTTTCACTTTAATAAAATGTGGAGTGTTTAACCGTTTGCATGGTACAGATGTCTTCAGTGTATTGCTTTGAGAAAGGCATAATAGGCAAATATTGTCTTACCAGCTATACTTGATTTTCCACCACTGCCATTGAGCAAATTGAGGTGCTGATGAGCTTCATGCATTGAAACATGTGGGAGGGTGGAATACGCATGATGAAAGGTAAGGTGGGAGGGACAAAGAGGAACAGTGTGACAGAACGTAAGAGGGTGAAGTAAAGGGATGGGAGTGATGGTAGAGGTGAACAGACAAGAGAGGAAATGAAGCTAAGCGAGGAAAGGGAGATTGTGAATTGGAGGAGATGCTAAACAGCTGAAAAGCAGGATGAGAGGTACTAAAAGTTAAATTGGTGACACGGACGCAGTCAGTGGCGTAAGTCAGGGAGGGAGAGGCAATGCAGCAAAAAAGGCAGGTGGTAGAGGAAAATGTTGAGGCAAAGTGGTGAAAAGCAAGAGGGGAGTGGAAATGGTGAAAGGAAGGGTGAGAGAAGAGACTGAGGAGGTAAAGTGATGGGTGGGAGGGATAAATGGGAAGGTGAAGTGGAGAAAGAGGGTGATTGTTGTAAAGTAAAAACGTGCATTGATTTTGACAGGTGTGGCTGTGGCCAAGGAGGCTTCACTCTGCTGACCACTCCTGTGTAAATCAGAATCGCCTGTTTGCTGCAGTGATTTACAAAGTAATGCATGCAGGTCTCTACCTCATTGCCTGCCCAGGGTCATGACAGGCATGGAACCAATAATATAGAATTGCATTGTTGACAAATCTATTTGGTGTAATTTGAGGAAGATTCATACTGGACTAAAAACTTTGTGTATGTAATTTGTGTATGTATAAAATGTTATGAATTGTAAGCATATACAGATATTTACATTTGTTAACACCCTCAAGGACCAGAAGGGTGAGCAACGCATACTCTGTCTGTTCCTATAGGTAAGTATTAGATCTGACCAATCTGACTGCTAAGTTAAAATTAATTTAAATTGTTTGTCTGTTCTAATGATCTGCCGCTTTTATCTGTGTACATGTTTTGCTCATTTATATCAATCTTGTTCTTTAGGCTTTGGTTAGACACGTGCAGCTAAAAGGCTATCCTAATGAGAGATTTGAGCTCCTCACAAACTTTCCTCGACGGAAGCTGTCCCACCTGGACTATGATGTTACGTTACAAGAAGCCGGATTGTGTCCGCAAGAGACTGTCTTTGTACAGGAAAGGAATTAACAACTCCCCTCTCTGATATCTCACCCTATCTTCTGTTATTTACCTCTCCCAATAAGATTATACCTCTCATCTTGGTTTCTCGACTCATCATGGATGCATATATGGGAAAGACTCATTTCAAACTGGTCCTTCCCTGTTCCTGGCTCAGTGTCACAGTGGTGAGAAGTTAAAATTAGGATTCAGGAGAAGCCTGAAGTTTGCATTGTGTCTAGCAGTTCACTTCCTTCATCACATCTCTTCCAGTTCCCCAATACAGTTTCTGTAATTCTAACACGTTTTATAGCTGGATGCAGAGCCTTTCCTTACGGAACATGTAGGGTCTTGCTAATTCTTTAAAATGATCCTTCCAAAGTGTTTGGATCATCAATCCATGTCCAGAGTATGGAAAGAGAGAGACTGCCAAGGGAGATGAAAATGAATAAAACGTTGCTTATTACCCTTTTGTTGGAAGGGGTAAGATCTTTATTTTGTAAAATCTTTTACAACCTCTATCCCAGCATTGTGTGATAAGTTTCATCTCTTCAAAGTGTTCAGTTAGAGAATATCTTGGGGTGGGGTGGGGGGGTCTGTAGAGTTTGTCATATACTTTGCTTGCAGTACATTTAAGATCTTTATACTGAAATGTTCAAAAGTCTGAGTAGAAATGCTCCCCATGAAATCATCTGTGTGCATTAACATTTAAAGTAAAGGATGAGATTAAAGGGCTTGATTATTATCGGAAGTGTCATTTGAAACTATGGGAACAGTTCCCATAGCTTAAAATGTTTCCATTCCCTTTCTGATCACCCTGCAGATTACACTAATCTGAAGGGCTGAGTAATGTCAGTGCTTCACTCTGAGCTAGTGGGAGAGGAACAACATCATTGTCCTCTCCACTGAGGCCCTATTTTGGCAAATTCTCCAACATTGTCTCCCATTAGCACCTAGCCCTGCTATTCATGGAGAACTGCTGGGTAATCCGTGAAGAAATAGGAGAATTTTAAGCTATGGGAGCTCTGTTCCCATAGCTTTGAGGACACTACCTATAGTTAGATAGCCCTTTACTCAGATCCTTTACAGTCACTTAACTCTATTTTCACTTAAACAATGATTCTCGGACTTTTCACCATGGAACATTAGCAAACCATTTTAACCCTTTCCGTTGTAGAATTCTCTAGCACTCAAAGGGATAACCTAATATCAAAAGTATCTGAATCATTGCTTATACTAGTAGTTAAGACTGTTATTTTGTTAACATACATACACAGTCTGCCATCCACCATTACAAAGGATTGTTCTGTGAAATCCCATGTACTACTTCAGGCACTCCACTGAACATATTGTGTATAGCATTTATCAGTTCCCGGGGGACACAAAAAAAAGCTGGATGACTTTCTTGGCATAAAAGCACTTAGTAAATATGGGCCTTTCATGCCCCCACCCCACCCCACCACACACACACACACACACACACACACACACGCACACACACGCACACACACACCTTGTCCAATTTTACTGCTGAATTCTGCTTCAAGTAGTCATGCACTTTTTTTTCTATAGTGGGAGCCAAATGGATTTTATTGACACTCCTATGGTGGTGGGCCAGTTCCTATTAAAAAAAAAAAATAAATAATAATAATAATAGAAAAACTGTAATGGAAGGTGTACAGTATCCAGGAAAGCCACTGCCTCCTAAAGCTACCTTGGGGGCCAACATCGAGTTCATGGGCTCCAAGTTGGACAGCTTTGGTTTAGACCACAGTTGTATTGGGGCAGTACCTTCTAAGACAAAACTGAGATAAATAGTAGGATGTTAATGGAAGAAAAATGTTTTTTTTTTTTATTTTATTTTTTTTTGTCATTATTTGCTTAAAAAAAAAAAAAAGGCAGTTTAACAAGTTTTTTTTTGTTACATTTGGGCTGGAGGTCAGTGCTCTTGTACCCTTCTGCATGTGATGTCAGCTGCTGAGATCCCAACCAGCCCTCTCAGCTAGTGCAGCTGCTTATATTGCTCTTATTGGGCTTGCATTGAATCATCAGCGGTAGGAAAAAATTAGTAGGGAGTCAGCAGAATTTACAAGACTGAGAAATTCAGAAAATGGTATAAAATATCAAAATAATTGTCCTTTTAGGTTTGTGGGACCATTTAGTATTGTCAGGGATAAGCTTCCTAATACTTTATTTATTTAAAAAGTATGTATATTTATTATTTTATATTATTTTACCAGGAGGCACTAGTTTTTTTTTTTTATCCCATCAGAACTTACTGATACTGTCCAGAATCCCACAAGTTACACAGATGCACTAATACCTTTTGCCCATAGACCACCTGCTGTGAACAACTTCTCTCACTATTAAACAACATAAAGCCAAGTCATCAAGCATTTCCATTTACTTGTGCAAGGGGGTTTGGAAACATGTTTCTCTACTTTCACATGCATTAGACAGTCTGGAAGTACAAGGTATAACTTGTGTAATCATTTTATACCATATTTTTTAGATTATAAGACTCACCCAGTTTGTGTTATTTTCTTAATTTTTTTTTTAAGTGCGCTTTCCCTCCCCACTGCCTCCCTGGTCTTTTTGTTGAAACTACAGCATTTTCCCCAATGGGAGGAGGTCCTCAATGGATAGAATAGCAGCTGAGATAGTGGGAGGCAAATGGAAACATGCTTCCCGCTGGACTGAGCTCCTGGCTACCTCCTCAGGGACACATAGGCATGGAGGTGGGGGCTCAAGTTAATGTTGAGGTAGAGCGAGGGAAGGGTGAGAGGGATTGAGGGGAGACAGTATTTGGAGAATGACACAGACGCTTTTAATGTCACATTTTTGCCATAAAAAGCGAATCTTATATTCTGAAAAATATGGTACATCTGCTAAACATAGTTCTTCTGGATATTGTCTGGAGAGATATTCGCTTCTTGGTGCTTGACAATCTAAGCATCATATTTTTGGTTGTAAAATTACATTACCTCATGATGATCAACCAGAGGATTGTTCAGTGCATTGCTTTGGTACTCAAGGGGGTAATAAAGTAGAATTTGTGGAACAATAACAAAAAGGGATACTGCATTCTTTCTCCATAGATATATTCAATAAGTGACTTAAAGTGAAATCTGAATAACTTAGATTTATGTAAATATGTAAAACATGTAATGTCATTTTGTTTTAATACCTCTACTCCTTTGTTATGAATACAATTTACTGATATTGGTAGTTAGTGTTACTTTAATGTCCAGTTTGGGTTATCATTACTGGAAATGATATTCATAAAAATGTCCGACTTCACTGGCCTTATCCATATGTATGGAAATGAATGCATCACGTATATTTTTCTATGTGCCTTATGTTTAAAAGAAAAGAATAGTCATTCTGGAGCAAACCAACTGCACCCTAAGAGCCAAAGGCAAATTCACCATAATTCTTCTAGAATTAATCATGGATTTTACCCCAGTGCATGTTAGAGGTGTCTATAGCTCTTTGCAAAGCAATGGGAGCTTTGTGGTGCATCTGGTTTACTACTTAATTACTACACTTTTCTTCTGAACATGGGGCTGCGTAAGGCAGTGTCCCCCCCCCCCCCCTTCCCTGATTGAGCACAGGGGAGTCTGAATGAACTTGGCACTGATACTAACTCACCTGTGCTTTAAAATAGAATCTATACATCATAATAAACCCCCAACTTACCTTACTATGGTAAGGCAATCCTATTGGCCCTGTAAATTTTTGTGCTTGTGCCGTTGTATAATAGATAACCTCTTCAATCCCTCCTAGATATCTTGTCCATGGAGATGGATATGACAGCTGCTGTATGAGTCCACAAGACCTCAGATTTTGCTCAGAGCACAGGGTAATCTCACACAGGCTCATGTATTCTGCTTGCTTCAATTTGAAAAAGACAACCAAAAGCTGTTATGTCTGCCTCCATGGACATGATGTCCATGACTGATTTGAATATATAGAACCAAGGGGTATACTAGTGAAATGTCGCCCACTAATTGGCGACCAACAACACATTGTGTTTAAAATGTTGCCTCCATGAAAAGGATGATATCAGAATGTCGCCCGCATGAAAAAGATGCAATTCTGATGTCAGACTTGATGGTCGCCAAATTTGGTCCCAGGCGGAGCAGCTATTAGCCAGCTGTGATGTATTAGATCTGGATGAGGCGTAAGCATTCTTAACCCATTCCATGCTGAACAAGGGGTCACATTTTTAAAGTCAGTGACATTGTTGGCCAGTGCTAGGGTATTTATTTAATATGCCATTCCCTCGAACAGACTGTGAGCTATCTATTGTATTGTCGCCCTCTGTTTGGAGACCCTTAAAGGGATAGTAATACTTCGTTTTAACTTTATTTTATTTTGTAGGCATTAAAAAAACATGAGGAATGATATAAGTCTTATCTCTCAAACCTTTATGGTTTATGAGATATTCACAAGCAAAGTTCCCCTCCCCGCCCCTTTTTCCTAGTGTAAGCCAGGTTGTATGACAGTACAGATAACAGAAGGGGACAATTTTCTTTGTATGAAAACAATGAGAGCCCCCCCCCCCCCCCGACAAGTTTTTCAGCTTTTTCCATTATTTTAATTGAAGATTGTCCCTCTCTGCAGTCTACCTGGGCATCTCCCTTCTGATCTGGTTGAACCGGGGGGGATACTTTGTTTGTGAATATCTCTTAAACCATAAAGGTTTCAGAGATAAGACTTATATCATTCTTCATGTTTTTTTAATGCCTACAAAATAAAATAAAGTTAAAATGAAGTATTACTATCCCTTTAAGCCTGTGATGACAGAATGTCACCCTTTTCATGCTGGTGATATTTTAAACGTGCAGTTTTGTTGGTCGCCAATTAGTGGGCGGTATTTCAATAGTGAACTGGACCAAGTCACAAGAGCAAAATTCTTAGGGCCCTTTCTGACAATAAAAAGGTAACTGGAGCATTATTATTAGGAAGGGTCCTTTAACAGGGGTATCCTTAAATCCTGGCCTTAATGCCTAAAGATAATTTGAGAATATTATTAGGAGGCGTTCTCCTTTAATCAGGGATATCCTTAAATCCTGTGGCACAAATGGGGTTAAAATTTTTTACTGTTTTCTGGACATTGCTGCAGGGCACAGGATTGGGGTAGTAAACATCTTTTAGGTACTGCAGATTCTGGTTTTGCTCAGTGACCTTCATTTGACTGATGACCAGTCTTCAGGCCCTTGTTCAAAGTGTTTGATGCAGTCCTCCGGTCCCCATGTCAGTGCAGGTTGATTTTCGTGCACAAATTAACTAATCTGAATGGAAGCTGCGCTATTGACCTCACCTGTGCTCAGGCAGGAAGTCCAGAAAACCTGCATTGTTAGGGGCACTTGATACCCAAGGATTGAGGGAGAAACTCTGCACTAGTGCTTCTGCTGATTAATCAGCTGATCTGATATCCACCTCCACACAGTTAGTGACTGCTTTACTCCCAGAGTTAAACTAACATTTTCCAACCACCCCACTGCTAAATATAATCCTCTGATAAATGCTTCACTTTGGAACATGTAACTAATAATCTTTTTTCTATAATATAGCCAGATAGTCTCCATTGAAGGAAAACCGTATTCCCACAAAGGCCTGCACACCAAACATTGGGCCTTATGTACAAAGGCAAATGAGGCAATTTAGGGACAAATCATCTGCATTATGGGGGCAGATAAGAAATGCTATTTAGTTATATTGGGCTTTTAACCCATTTAATGCTAGAAATGTCTCCAGTGCTTTGCTTTGTAGTACTTTGAGGCCTCTAGCTTTCAAGAGGTTAAAAGCTCTGTTTAATTCATTGGGTATTTTCATTTATTCCTCCCTGTATTGCAGTTGGTTTGCTCCAGAATTGCACGCAATTTGCCTTTATGCACAATTCCCATTGTGTGTGTTTGGCACCCATTCCTAACCATGCTCTGTACATGCAGCGTAACAGTGATAACCTTTTGCAACAAAAGTTAAAGGAACAATAAATCCTAAATGTAAACTATCGGAATAGAATGGCCATTTGTACCTGGTTGCTGCAATGCTTGTTTTAGTTCAGAGGGTTAATACATATTCGCTCAGAAAATCCCATGCCTGTTCCATCAAGGTTAGGTGAATACCTACTCCTCTTATGCTTGATCAGAAACTGGCTCATAGTTTGTCTGAGAATAACAAACTTACTGACTTCTCAAATGCTATAATGCATCTGTGGTTGCACAGAGTGGGGACATTGGCACAGAGCAACCACAGTAACATTATGGCATTTGAGACATCAGGAAGTTTCTTCTTCTCAGACACTGTGAGCCAGTCACTGATTAGGCGAGAAGTAAAGCAGTTATTCTCTCAACTTTGTAGGACTGTTTAGAAGAGCGCAAAACCATCTGAGAGTAGCATCTGTTAATATTCAAGCTTCTATCTAGTGTGCTTATACTCACAGAGATGGGGGTACTCCTGGTTGCCCACGCGATGTCCATGTAAATATGTATATTGCTTCCCACTTCGTTCCAGGCGAGCTTGAAAGTTATAAAGGACACTTTGGGCAATAAAGCCCTCTAAGGATAATAACGTCTGCAATAATGGACCACCCTCACACCGATAATACCCCACTCACCAGAAAGTAGCTATATATGTGTGTATATGTATGTGTGTATATATGTATATATATATATATATATATATATATATATATATATATATATATATATATATATATATTCATTCCTTGATCAAAATAGCTATGGAGATCAATGATCTGGTTGAAACGGGCATCAATGGAACTACCAGAAGTAAAAATGTAAGTGGTTCCATTGATGCCTGTTTCAAACCAGACCATTGATGTCCAGAACTAATTCGATCAAGGCATATATTATAAAATCTCATGTATAATACTCACAATTTTGCCACTTTCCCCTTATGTGAAGCTGGGGGTGAGTATTATGCACAAGAGAAAAATATATATACATCCTTAAGTTTGCCTCCCCTCCCTCTACTCTCCCCCTCTGGAGGCATCTGGGACATTTGTGCAGAGGGCTCAAATGGCATTAGCAGTATCTTGAACTAACACAGATCCTCACATGGATATGCAAGATGCCTCTGTTGGGGGGGGGGGGGGGTGAGAAGAGGGAGGGGAAGTTGGGAGCATATTGAGATGGGTGAAGGGAGGGAAGCAGGCAAGAAACTTTTTTTTTTTTTTTTTTTTTTTTTTTTTTGTCGGGTAGAGGAGGCAAAACAAAGGTGTGTGTTATACATAGGCACTTTTGTTTTCCCCAAACACACACACACCGATCCATTATATAATCTGGGCTATGAAATTACAACCATCGCTGTTAGTATAAGCACACTAGATAGGAGCTTTGACTTCAGCAGATGCCACTCTCAGATGCTTTTGCACTCTTCTACTTTTCTTTGCATTACTGTCACCAGGGCCGGCCCAAGATGTGCTGCACTTCCGGAAGAGCGGCGGTCTCGTTCCATTGCTCACACTCTTCACTGACCCTGCACACGCCGCAGTACTCGGGCATTGTTTTTATATATATGAATTTGCCGCCCCCGTCAAAGTGCCGCCTGGGTCCAATGGCCCCACCGGGACCCATGTAAGGGCCGGCTCTGAATCTCACTATGAGACTCCGGTATGGTATTTTTTGGGACTAGAGCACATTGTTTTTCTTTTCATTAGGGATCTGTGCTCCATTGGGGGAGTGACCCAGTAAGTGTTAAACCACTTAGCTACTAGACTAGTACAGTAGTAGTCTGGTACACATGGCCACTCTTTTCACTTACTTTTCAAGTATAAATTACCGTTCCTCTAAGATGACATATTTGCAGGATGTGTTTTTTTTTACCCTTTTCTCGTCATAGGACAGCCAGCTAATGCTTCTCATTGGCTTATATCACAACATATACGGTTTATATCCTTTGTGGTTGAATTTATTGGTAGCCTTTTCAGTGAGAGAATTTAGAATAATTCTAGTTTCCTTTCAACTTTGTGCTTAACCTTCATTTTCCTAAAGTTGAGAGACATTACGTATACAGGATGGTGAATAAGATGGCTGAAGTTGGATGATTGCACTGTTATAGCCTAGGGTGGGCAGCTGAGATGGATGGGAACTGTACTTCAGAAACCACCAGAGCCAAAAATGTCAGTCCCTGCACTACTCCTTTCATCCGCTCAGATTTTTGGTAGAAATTGACAATTAAAACAAAAAGTACATTTAACCCCAATGCATTGTGTTGGAGATCCCTTAAAGGGATAGTAATACTTAAGATGTAAAAATATATAAATAAATATATATATATATATATATATATATATATATATATATATATATATATATATATATATATATATAATGTTGAAGGGTTTATGTCCCGGAATAAAACAAGGGTACTCCCACTGCTGAGAGATATTTTATTAAAAAAATTATAACAGCTCAAACTTGAATTATTTAGGTACGATATCACAGTGGCCTGAAAATCTAAAGTGGCTCTGTTGCTACACCATCCTGTGGAAATTTATGGCTATATTCTATTGCAGGTGCTAAATGTTAACACCTGTTTTATCAAATATTTTCCTATTGAAGTCTATGGGGAAAACTGGAGATAAAAGCAGTGATAAAATTAGCACCTGTAATAGAATCTATCCCTTATGGTCTACAGACCAGAACAGTCCATATGATGGTGTAGCAACAGCTCCAGTGTACATTTTCTGGCCACTATGATATTGCACCTAAAAAATTCAAGTTTGAGCTGTTGGAATTTGTAAATAAAATATCTCTCATTAGTGGGAGTACCCTTGTTTTACTCGGGGATAAACCCTACAACATATATTTTTTTTTACGTATTGCTATACCTTTAAGTCCTCTAACGACTAGAGGCACGTGACACACAAAATAATGCATTGTGCACCCCTTTGGTCAAACAGTCCTCCTTGAACCCTTTGAGTGCCTGACTGGCTACATCTCTGGTACTCAAAGGGTTAAAGTCTGCAGAACCAGAAAGTTATTGGTACTTTAAATATATATGTTGTTTAGGCTTAAAAAAAAAAAACAACAACAATGTAATTCGTATATGTGAGGAGAAATCATTCCCCTATTATTGCTTTTTCTGCTGTGAGGAGAAATCGTTCCCCTATTATTGCTTTTTCATATTCTGCTTATAGGTCAGAGACTAATATTTTGAGCGCCATATGTATGTCTGGGAAAATAATTTATTTAACCCTTTAATTGCTAGAGGCGTTGGAGACCTCTGGTAATCAAAGAGTTAAAGGAACACTAATAGTATGTGAAATAGGTTGGATTTTTTTTTTTTTTTTTTTTTTTTTATTATTTATTACATCCTTAAAATATCATCCCAACTATTTTATGGGAGCCCTGTAAAAAGTAGGAGCAGGAATGTCTGCTCCCGCAGAGCATATGTAATACTAGATTTTAGGTCTCCCAAAACAAGTAGGGAGCTTATACAGATCTTAGTGGAAAGTGTAGGTTTTTAAACGTATATAACCGTGCTTCATGTTTTAGGCATTAGTGTTCCTTTAAAGGGCAACGAAATAGAAAAAAAAAATCTATAAATATATGTAAAATGGAGGTGGGGGGAGGCAAAATAATTTTTAATCTCAATCTTTTACTACTTAAATACAGCTGCTCCCTTCTCTATGCATAGCGGCAGCCCCATGCTTCTTGTAACACCACCTGCAAGAGCAGAAGGTTGGCTGAATCAGCTGCATTCTGTTGACTGCTTATGGGCTGGCCATCATAGCAGTCAATAGAAATCATGATCTGTCTCTCCAGAGCTCACCATACTAACTGTGAGGGAGAATTGCAGGAGGGAGCTTCATAGTGGAGGGGGCTGTAAGGTTATAATCCTGTAACATCCAGAGGTGGAAATAGAGGTGATTAAATGAGACAAACAAATTGCAATACTGTAGGCAGATTATTACATGAATGTGTTGGAGACCTCTAGCATTCTAGTAATAAACTCCTGCTTATACTAATCTGGGCAGAAAATCAGCATACACATGATGGTTATTTGTGGATGGGTTGGTTTTCCAAAACTAATCTTTAATCGCTAGCCCTCAATAGATTAATTCATACGAGATTCCCTGTTCATGGAAGCAGATTCTGTGCAGGATTCAGGGACTTAAATCCCTCCCATTGAAAGCTTCCTAAGAAGCTTTAGTGCGAGGTGTTTGAAATCCTTAAACCCTGAAGTAATAATGTCTGCCTCCATGGCATTATATCCAGTACTAATTAAAGATTATGTTTGAGAAAACAATCCACGCAAAGTTGATTTTTAGTGCCCCCAATGAGTTTTTGCCCAGATTAAAGTTAAGTGGGGCTTTATTAGAGGGCATGTTAGTGTTCCTGTAAGTCAGTGGGAATTTTTATTTGACCCAGAATTACTTCATGTTTAACATTTTGAGTGTGAGAGATACCAAACACGTTGCAATGTTTTGGATACCTCCGGCATTCAAAAGGTTAAAATATTGGGTCTAGTATACTGGCACATAGTTTCAACAATGTGATATTCAGGTACAGAGGGTTTTTCATTCCTGAATAACCAGTTCTGCAGCTGCTCATGCTTACCGCATGACCCTGTGTGTCTGAGATTTGCCATGTCAGCATCCGTGCGGACTCCATCCTGGCACATTTCAAAGTACCTTACATCTATTTCTGTCTCTTCAGCGTCTTCAGTATTTATATTTCTGTTCAAATTGCAATAACTTATACAGCAGTCTTTACAGTATATCTTTGCATATATATGGAACAAATTTAGAAGTGAGTTTAGGTCAAACTGATGATTTCCCTACTTATACAGTGGGATGTTATATAACAATTTCATATGTTCTTATTTGGGATAACGATTTTTAAAGAATTGCCAAAAATAATGGACTTAATAAACTTTAAACAATGTGTAATCTCTCCTTATATAATTTTTTTTTTTACCAGTTTCTATTTATGTAGTGGGTGGTTCCATTTGCTTTTCTAATATGCACCAGTGATGTGGGAGAAGGCCACACCCAGTGCCTTTATTGCTTTATCTTAATTTAATATTAAATCACGTGGGAATTTTTTTTCATAGTGCTACTCAGGGGTTTTTTATGCATTATAAAGTATAAGAAAGTGTGAGTCCATCATCCCTCTCTAGTACTATCTTAAGATATTCAGAATTTAGTATACCCCCCACCACCACCCATTTCCCCGTCATCAGCCCCATCTTCAGGGGATGAATGGTCAGCTGACTAGAGTAGCTGGCCCTGCCATGGCATGCAAGCCCAACATTCACTCATACTAGACACTGTTTTCATGTGAACATTCTTATGACGTCTGAGCATTGACTAAAGTTCTGTCAGTCCTCTGGAAGCACTAAATCTTCTTATGGAGAGACTATTTTCTCTGTATGCTTAAAATTGCTGGGCAAAGGGGCCAACTTCAGAAAAGTGTGTGTGTGGGGGGGGTGGTATTAAACTATAAATATCAATTAAACTAGTGAGTTAAAGTGTGTGTGACAAGTCACACTCTGATACTTTGGATTGCATTACAAAAAAATACATTCTCAAAGATTCAATCTGTTGTATGGACTTTCCTGCTGCGTAAAACTAGGCCACGCCCACTGTAGTAGGAGACACTTCAGTGAAAAGACATTACAGGGGGATCTTGCAGGGTTTTTTTTTTTTAGGTCTCTTGTGGCAGATTCTTCCTCGTGCTCTCAATGTGTTGCCAAAAAAGATTGCACTGTACTAATTTTTGAAAAAGTATTTCCCTGCGGTGAGAGTATCCTTGTTTTACTCTATCGGAATACTGGAGCAAACCAACTGTTCCAAATGGGTAAGAATAAACGTCCCCAAATTGCCATTGATTATATGTGGATTTTAACCCCTTGAACGCTAGTGAAGTCTCTAATACATTGGTTTGCAATACAATTGAGACCTTTCTAGTATTCAAGCTATTTCAGACCCATTCATCTCAATGAGAATCTGTATTTGTCCCCTATGGTTCAGTTGGTTTTCTCCAGAATATTTCCACTCTCTCTGTGCATACTGCTCCCAACCACATTTTTCTTCTGTATGGGTTGGGAGGAATTCCATTATTCATCCATATTTAGAGGCATGCAGTAGCTTTTTATTGGCCTTTTAAACAGTCTAGTTATATATATAATATATATAAAATACACATACAAACACACTACTGTTCAAAAGTTTGGGGTCACTTAGAAATGTACTTGTTTTTGAAAGAAAAGCAAATCTCGTCCATTAAAATAACATCAAATGGATCAGAAATACAGTGTAGACATTGTTAATGTTGTAAATGACTATTGTAGCTGGAAACGACTGATTTTTAATCTACATTTGCTGCAAATGGAGGATTCTTCGACAAAAGCAAAGTTTGAAGGACACAATTATCAAATTAAAAATCATTACTTCTAACCTTGTCAAAGTCTTGACTGTATTTCCTATTCATTGAAAACAAGGGAATTTCTGAAGTGAACCCAAACTTTTGAACGGTAGTGTGTGTGTATATGTATATCCTATATAATAAAACTCTAGCAGTGTTTGTCAGAAGCTGTCATGCTCAGTAGAGGCTGCTCGCGTTCGGGCAGTCTCTACTGCGCAAGACTGCATCGTGTGGAGCAGTGAGGTAGCGGCACTCAAAGGGTTAACATTACCTGGACCTTGTCCCGTGTATACTGGCTAAAGTGGAAAAATGTAATCACTTTTCGGTTACATAGATATAACCTATATAACTGAAACGTTGATCATTACATTTTTCCTCCTTTTGGAATTTATTAGAGACCTGAGAGTGCTTTTTTTACTTATGTTGTTTGATACATACTTTGTTCTCTAAAAATAGTGCTTCCACTGGATCTTAAGGGACTGTAGTCTTAATTTGTCATAATCTGATCTAAAATGCACATACATAATCTATATAGATACACCTGACTGCTTGGTTATCTAAGTAAATCATTGTGTTGAAGTGACACTCACTTTAAAACACGTGATTTTGAAAGTACTTTCAAAATCATCCATTTATTATTTAACAAAATTTGAGATTTAGTGTTGTCAGTTTATTCAATTTAGACAGTAGTTGCTGGCATGGTTCTGTGCCAAATATGAACATTCCACACTGTTCCCCATCCCAACTACCAGTCATACTGGCTAATTTGAAGAAACTGACAAATTAAGCTAACTATCTTATAAACTTTCTTTGAAATAAAAATGGCTTACAAAAATTATAGGTGATTTTGCTTTTTTTTAAATCATCTGTTTGTTACAACTCTTTGAGTGCTCTGCAATGCGTTGGATACCCTTCTGGCACTCAAAGGGTTAAACTAAATGTCACTTATTAACCCAGAGGGGTGTGCAGCACTTTGCAAAGCACTGCTCTCCCCTCTGGTCCTAATAAAATATATTTGCCCTTTAAAGTCGTGGTAAAGGTTAAACATTTCTATACTACGTTAATTCCAAATTAGTCAGTTACAATTTTTATTAACAATAGTTTTAAACCTATAATTATCACCTTTCTTCCTCCTTTTCCTGATGTTAGTCCCTTCCCATTTAAAGTGGCTGAGCCACTCATTATTCCAGCATTTGTCAACTGCCATGGCAACCTAACTACACTCACGGACATGGAGACATTTGTCTCCATGTGAGTTGCTTCAACTGATTGTGTGTGCTTAGGACACTTTGATCCAATCTGTTACAGAGTGAGCTTTGACTTGGTTGCTATGGCAAGTGAGATCCAACTCTCAATACAGTAGATTAACTCTCTATGAGAGAAGGGGCTCACATCAAGATAAAGGGAGGTGTATATTTAATCAGTGATCTCTATTAAACCACTGTGTATTGGAGTGTATGACTGACGTCACAATTTTTAATATTTTAGAATGCATATAAGAAAAACAATATACCATTACTATTGAACTGAGTCTCTCGTGCGATACAGTTGTTTGTAATGTGTTGGAGGTTATCTATATCTTTTTGAGTGCCCGTGCTCTGCAGTGAGTGGCGTACCCCTCTGGCACACAAAGGGATCTAGCATAACTTTCGAAGGTTCTCCCCCCCCCCCCCCTATTGGGAGCCTCCTTATCTAATAAGGAACATTAGAAGTTTCTTATTGATGTGAAACGCACCCTTCTCAGTCTTTTTTTGTATATAATTTAAGTAATAATAGTGCACCTATCAAAAGCTATGAAAGAAGGAGAATACACTTTTTAAAATTTATCAAGCCCAGAAGAAAAACAATTAGATTTTCTGGGATTTTATTTTCTTGTGTCTTAGCATCATTGCTTTAGTAGCAGAACGTTCTGTTTGTTAGTCTGCATAATGTAAACTATTTTAAATGTGCAGGTGTCAGAGTTCAAGCATATTAATCCCTTTAGTGTCATTGGGGGATGTCCAGCACATTGCAGATCAATGCATTGAACCCACACGTGGCACTAAGAGGGATGATAATTAGGACTCTTTTTTTTTTTTTTTACTGTAAAGAAATACATGAAAACATACTGCTCAGCATTTTGAGTTTACCCTTGAAAAAAAACTTGAGGAAATGGGCTGATGTATTAAAGGGACATGGAACAATTCTAAAGCAAACTAACTGTGCCACAGTGAATAAATACAATTTTCAATATTTCCCAATGATTTGCTAGAACGCTCCAGTGCATTGCTTCACAATGCGTTTCAGACCTGTAGCATTCAAGGAGTTAAAAGCACAGTTTTATTGTGTGTTCCTTGTTTCAGTTGGTTTGCTCCAAAGTTGCACCAGATTTATTTAGTCAACCTTTGGCTCTCCAGCTGTTGGAAAGTCAAAGACTGAAGTTGCCTACCTTTGCATTAATACATACGCTTTGTTCTCTGTCTCTCCTGTCACCCCTGATTCATTATGTTATACCTTGGTTTTCCGCAAAACTTTGAGAAAACTGCTCTTTTCTGAATTGTTCTTTTAATTTAAAATGTACGTTATCTGCTTGGTTCTTATGAGATGTATTGCAGATAACCTTATGTCTGGAGGGGGACCAAACATGAGGAGAATTTCTTTTTCTCAGTACAGCTGCTGCATTTTTTATAAATACTTGTAAATGTCTATTGTAATATTTGAACCTTGCATAATAAAAAAGAAAACATTTGTTACATATGTATCGACTCCTGTTTACGTAGGATTTTCATGAGTCCAATTAATTTCTTGAAGATGTATCATTTTTAACTTGCCTCTTAAAATAGTTCATAGCACAGAAGGATTTGGGGAAAATAATATTCTCTCTCACCACAGAGTAACCCATTGAGTGCCTGTCATAACATATTGCTATCTCTTCTGGCACTCATATGGTTAAAGCCCATTTATTGTGGGTTTTTTTTTTTTCTTTCTAAGTCTGCTCTATGCCTGGGGGGAGGCATCCTCAAAACAGCTCCTATTAGTCATTTGGGGAGTCAGAAAACTAAAAGCAATCTGAAAGTATTTATGTAAATTTCAGTTGTACTGTCAGAATCCAGTCTAATGTTCAGGCCTTGCAGGTCAACAAGATTTAAACTGCAAGACTTCTGTCTTGCTGTTCACTCTTCTGTTGTGGTACCAATGAGGCATACAGAGAGCGAATATGCCAATAGGTTCTATACATATGATAGTTTCCAATAATCAATAACTTTACACTAAAGATAGCTATCATCCTCATGTAAATTATCTGTTGTTTGTTGCCTGATGGATTTTTATTATGTAAATAGACCTCACACTTTAAAACATCATATGTGCATTAGAAAGATTGTAAATCACATATATGTTAGTCATGTCATTTAAGGGATCCGGGGACCAGTAGTTATTGAGATCTCCTGGAGGCAGGGCACTCAGTGATAAAACTCTTCCCAAATTCTGCCCTGTATAGCCCTCGCAATAAAAACTGCACTAGATGTCTTTTGTGCTTCCTCAGGAGTATCAGGGTATCTTAAAAGCATTTTTTTTAACTTTTTATGCTTACATGGGCTTCCTGGCTGCTTTCACAGACATATGCATTACCATATTGTAACAATTATTACTTATTATTAAAGACCCATTTTATTTCTTCTGTGCTGTGGGATGAGATTCTTGCTTGAAAAGAGTCTTTGCTTTGGTGGCCACCAGATAGGTAAGCATGATGGGAGTTGTAGTTACGGGTATGAGACCTTTCAGTATGCGACATGAGAATCTCGTGCTTTCCTGCAGTGCGAGATTCTAATGTCGCCATTTTTATCATGGTGACATGGTTACTGTGTTAAATGGTTGCACGCCCTTTTGCGTGCAACCTTTTAGAAGTGAGACCCAGTTGGAGTTCAAATTTAGAACATCGGTGTTAACACCTTCAGGACCCATCGGTCCTGGACCGTCATGGCTTGTTATACCATTAAGGACCCATGACGGTCCTGGACCATCCTGGAATTCCGGGCTCCCCACGCAGCTGCACACCATCCAGGGAGTACTGAATCGGATAAAAAAAAAAAAGCTCAGTGGTCCTTAAGTGACCGCACCGTGCATGCGTGGCCGGTTCTTAAGGGATTTATAAAGTGTACTGGATCACAGTACAGAGAACTATAGGCTATGAATAGCAGTGTAATTCATACAGCCGGTTCAAGTAAAAGTACATTTGTGGTCCTTATGATTACTGTGATCTGACTGTGGGCTCCTAAATACAGAGCTGGTCTCTTTACAGCAATAAGCTGATGTCCTTGAACACTTATTGACCATAATTACTGCTTGTCTTTCTTTATGTTGTCTGACATGTTAACCCCTTGCAGTCAGATAAGTACTTTTCTCTGTCATCCAATACAGGTTACTGGTAACGTTGGGTAGGCGATCCGCCCCTTTAATTCTAGGCAGGAACAATTCTAGAATTGTATACAGGGGGTGGAGCCTACCTTCCCTCCCTGGCTGCAGCTAGCCAACCACTCCATAAAGATTTGTTCCTTGGTGAAGACACCGGCAAGAGAACAGTTCTGCTATAGTTTTAGAAATGTTTTTATTTTTCTGTTAGCAACGGAATACCACCATTAGGCGGATTACCATAACTGATAATGCCCTTAGATGTAGCTACTCAGTAACCAGGTGCTTTTTGTGGCCCTTAAGCCCTGGGGGGGGGGGATCTTGGCTGCAAGTTCTTTCCTTAGGAGTTGCCCACTGAGGAATCGTCTTAATACGTGGTAGTCTGAAGACCAGATCTACAGGAAAGGTGAGCAACCCTTTGAGTGCTGCAGGTCCACATTTCCCACAGTGCCCCTCTGCACAGGGATTTACCTTTGGAGTTCCTATTGCACACTTCTGCACTCACTGGGTCTATCTGTATGTCTGTTGGGTGTTTTGGAGCAGGTTTATGTGGTACTTTAACCCTTTAGCTGCTGGTTTTGCATCTTTTTGTGGGTTTTCTGACACTTTTACTACTGGTTCAGTGTTTTTTGTATATTCTAGCATCTTCTAGTGATGTTTCATGCATTTTTATTTTACTGTTTCAATTTTGTAAAATGGAAAGGCGCGCTTTACCGCACAGGCGCCATTGCTCCATTCACTCCTATGGGACTGTACAGTTTTCGACATATCTCTGCAACCGCTTAACATAGCGACTTCAGAGATGGCTCATTTTTCTTGTTTGCCCTTGCTCTATCATCTGGTTCATGTTTCTGGTGTGTTGGGGGGTTCAGGGGACTTTGGGCACTGTTGGGGTACTTATTTTGGGAAAACTACATTTCCCATGAGCGCTTGCTTTGCACGCTTATTTGATTGGCTCCCGCCGCAGCAAACATTTCCAGAAAGTGTATCCTACGCAGGGCTTGGAATCTCAATCTCTCTTCTGCTGATTAACCCTTCACCTGCCAGATAAGTCTAGTTTACCGATTTCTGGGGTGAAACTTTAATCCCGCACACTGTACTTAGGTGATTTCTTTTATTATAAGGTTATTTGACAATGTGAGAATGTCTATACCGTTGGAGCTTTGGGCCAGACCTAAGACTAATGTTGCTGGGGTCCCTGTATTCCCTATTGCACATTGCTTTTCCTGTCATTCAGGGTTACCTAGAGAATTCTCAGGTCATTTATGCCCAGCATGTTCTGGTGTCCCTGAGAATCTCCCAGGGACTTCCAGCCATGCATTAGAGCCAGTTTGGGTGCAAGAGTTCAAGGCTGCTACTAGTGATCTTAGCTCTACATTGCAACTCTTTCCATCCCAGTTAAAGGGGGTCTTCCATTCTTGGCAGACCCCCTCCTCCGTCAAGTTTTCCCTGCCAAAACAAAAGGGAGTACCTGACGTATCAGATTCCTCTGAGGAGGAACTGCTGGTGGATTCAGATGTTGAGGAATGTTCTGCTCTGGGCTTCTCTCAGTTTTTTGGGGATCCCTTTGAGGTTGATCCTGAGCCCTCGGCTGAGGGCCTGATCAGGGCTGTTTTGACTACATAAAACATTCCTTTAGTTCAGGAGGTTCCTTCTGATGTGTTTCAGGAGCCTAAAAAGCCCCTTACTTGCTTTCCACTTAACCCCACTCTTGACCACCTTGTTTCTGAAGAGTGGAAATCTCCTGACAGGAAACCTTCTGTGTCCAAGAAATTTGCCAAGCTTTATCTCTTCTCTGAGATGGCGTTTGCTCAGTGGGTTCATCCTCCCAAGGTGGATGCTCCTATCTCCAGGCTATCTAAGTCTACTACCTTGCCAGTTTCTGATGAGTCCGCTCTGAAAGACTGGACTGACAAGAAACTTGAGGTCTCCCTCAAGTCCATTTTAGGTACTGCCATGCGTCCAGCATTTGCTGCAGCATGGGTGAACCAGGCCATTGCGGTCTGGACTGAACAGCTCACCCTGGCTGTCAGGGTGCACCTACTTCGGATATGTTGTGCCTTCTACCAACATTTCTGAGGCACAGCACTATTTTTCTGCTGCCTTATTTGATGCCATCCGTTTGGTGACCAGGGTTTCCACCATGTCTGTGGTTGCCAGACGGGCTCTTTGGCTCAAGATCTGGTCTGCTGACACTGCTTCCGAGAAAGCATTGCTTTCCTTACCTTTTCAAGGTACTTCTTTGTTTGGGCCAGATCTTAAAGATCTGATCAGTGAGGCCACTGGGGGTAAGAGTACCCTTCTACCTTTGGTCCTCTGGAAGAAAATGCCACTTAAGTGTAATCTGTATTTTCGTTCCTTTCAGACTGAGACATGTCCGGCGAACCAGACTGTTCCCTCAGCTCCGCGTACCTCCTCCAAGACCAAAAAGCAATGGAAGCCCAAGCCTTCTTTGGCATGACACACCGAACCCAGGTCCCCACTCTGCTGTGGGTGGCTATCTGCGTCAGTACCACAGCGTCTGGGAGGATTCAGTGGTGGACCCATGGGTTTTACAGGTGTTGGCAGAAGGATACAGGATCCCTTTCGTCTCTCTTCCTCCCTTTCATTTCTTTCCTTCTCATACGCATCAGGGCGGGGAGAAACACCAACTGTTCAAAGGCACTATTCAGGCTCTTCTGGACAAGGATGTTCTAGGGCCGGTTCCATTTCAGGAGGTATAGGATTTTACTCAAACCTCTTTGTGTTCTCCAAAAAGGACAGAGGTTTTTGCCTTATTTTGGATTTAAAGGCTCTCAATTCCTTTGTGATCCGGACTCATTATCACCAGAAGTCTCTATGGACGGTTATTGCTGCTATGACCCCAGGGGAATTCCTTGCTTCTTCAGGATGCGTATTTACACATCACCATTCATCCAGAGAGCCGGCAGTATCTCAGATTTGCCTGCGGCCAAGGGCACTTTCAGTTTTCAGCTCTTCCCTTTGGTCTGACTACAGCTCCTCAAGTTTTCACCTGTGTCCTTGGGCGCCTTAGTGTCTGTCCTCCACCGGGATGGCATCAGAGTTACTCCATGCATGGATGACCTGCTTCTGAAAGCCCCTTCTGCGAAACTTCATCAGCAGGTTCAGCTATATATTCACGCTGTCACCCATCATGGGTGGATTATGCGTATTTACACATCGCCATTCATCCAGAGAGCTGGCAGTAACTCAGATTTGCCTGCGACCAAGGGCACTTTCAGTTTTCTGCTCTTCCCTTTGGTCTGACTACAGCTCTTCAAATCTTCAATCGTGTACTGGGAGCCTTATTGTCCATCCTCTATCGGAATGGCATCAGAGTCACCCCATACATGGCCGTCCTGTCCTCCACCGGGACGGTATCAGAGTTACTCCATACATGGATGACCTGCTTCTGAAAGCCCCTTCTGCGGAACTCCATCAGCAGGTTCAGGATTGCATTCATGCACTCGCCCATCATGGGTGGATCCTCAACATGGACAAGTCAGATCTTGTCCCATCCCAGCATCTGGTCTTCCTGGGCCTTCTCTTCGACACTCAGAAGAGCATGGTGTTTCTCACGGACGAGGTAGCTCACCAGATGGCCCACAGGGTTTCCGGTTCTGGCTCAAGATCCAGTTCCAGCCAAGAAGCTTTCCTCTTTAGTGGGGAAATTCATCTCCACCATAGAAGTGGTCCCGTTTGCCATGGCTCACACCAGGGAACTCCAGAGGTTTGTGATCCAGGTGTGCAAGGGTCAGCCGGACCTTCTGATGATGTCAGTGTCCCTCCCTCTTCATGTGGAACTGAGTTTGTCATGGTGGCTCGACCTCTCCAATCTGCCGAAGGGCAAGTCCTTCCTGGTATCCTTCTGGACCACGGTGACGAGGGACACCAGCCTCTCCAGCTGGGGATCGGTCCTGGGTCGTCTGAGTGCTCAAGGGTCTGTGGTTTCTGGAGGAATCTCTCCTTCTCATCGTGTTGGAGCTTTAGGTGATATTTCATCCCCTTTGTCACTGTACATCTCAGCTGGAAGACTGTCCAGACTGGGTACAGTCCAACAACTCCACGGCCGTGGCTTACATCAAGTAGGGCGGAACAAGAAGTCTCGCCACTTTGTTAGAGGTCAAGGCTATTTTGTCCTGGGCAGAAGAACATGTTCCTGCCATATCTGCAGTGCACATTCCTGGCGTAGACGACGTCATGGCGGACTTCCTCAGTCAGACAGTGGACAACGGAGAGTTGGAACTGCACCCAGAGGTGTTCACCCTCATTGTTCAGAAGTGGGGTCTTCCTTACCTCGAGCTGATGACAACAAGACACAAAAGGAAGATTCCGAGATTCTGGTCTTGGTGGAGGGGAACCTCTAGCTCTGGTGGTGGATGCAATGTCCATTCCTTGATTGTTTCCTCTGGACTATATCTTCCTACCCTCCCAATGTTGCACAGGGTGTTAAGGAAATTGCGACTGGAACGCTGTCCAGTCATTCTGATTGCTTTGTGCTGGTTTTGCCAAGCTTGGTTTCCGGAGTTGCTGGATCTGTCATTGGAGGAAATTGAATCCTCAGTGTAAAGAGGAAGGGTTTTTCTTCTGGGGTGGTGATTACTATGCTCAGTGCTCGCAAACCTGTTTCTTCCAAGATCTACCATCGTGTCTGGTCGACCTTTCTATCTTGGTGTGCTGACAAGGACCTGTCTCAGGAATTTATCTGCCTAAGGTCCTGGCCTTTTTGCAGGATGGTGTGGATAAAGGCCTCAGTTTGAGTTCCCTTAAGGTTCAGACTTCTGCTCTCTGTTTTCTTTCAGAGGCGCATTGCCATCCTTCCTGATGTCAAGGCTTTCTTCCAGGGCGTTGCTCATACTTGTCCTGTTTTCAAGACTCCCGCTCCTCAGTGGGATCTTAACTTGGTTTTGGGCATCCTTCAGCGCCCTTCCTTTGAGACCTTGGCTACTATTCCTCTGCTCCTGCTGAAGTGGAAGATGGCTTTTCTCCTGGCGATTGTGTCCGTTCGCCTTGTTGCACAATTGCATCCTCTGTTTTGTAGACAACCTTTTTTGGTGTTTCACAAAAGGCAAAGCTTTTCTTTGCACTTTGCAGGAGTTTCTCCCAAAGGTGGTTTCTGAGTTCCACATTAATCAGGAGATTGTAGTGCCTTCTTTCTGCCCTGACCCCACCTCTGAAAAGGAGAGGGATCTCCACTTGTTGGACGTGGTGCGTTGTCTCAAGTTTTATGTACATCACACTGAGTCTGTCAGGCAATTTGATGCATTGTTCATCATAACTGAGGGTCCCAGGACAGGAAAACCTGCATCCAAAGTGACTATTGCTTCTTGGATCAAGTCCACCATTCGTAAGGCTTACGAGCTGAGGAAGAAGCCTGTCCTCTTTCGGGTCACGGCTCATTCTACTAGATCTATTGGGGCTTCCTGGGCTTACAAGAATCAACTGTGTTGATGTGCTGGCATCATCTGATACCAGCTTTGGGAGGAAGATCCTGGAGGCAGTCTTTCCTGTCTAGGATCTTCTTTGGTTTTTGGTGCTTCCTTCACTTTTGAGCCCTGTTGGCTCTAGTTCAGTGTGCCGTGTAACAGTTTGGGGTGTTGTTACCCCTGTTCAGTGTCCATTGACACTTCATTGTTTTGTTGGGCTATCTCTGATCTGATGGTTCATATCTGCTCTGGAGACTTTAGGGGCCTTGTGCCTGGTCCTTGCCTTCCTTCTCGCCTCTGGGAAGCTCAATGGTCGGACATCCCAAAGTTACCAGTAACCTGTATTGTACGACAGAGAAAAGAGGATTTTAGTCTTACTTGTTAAATCCTTTTCTCTTGGTCCATACAGGTTACTGGTCTCCCACCCTGTCAAGGGACCATGCTTGGCTCTCATGTGGCAGACCGTGGGGGTCCTTCGGGCTCATTCTCACAGGAGTCTTCTTTCCCTTCCACTATCTAGTCAATAGTGTCTCAAATCTTTCTGGAGCTGATTGACTAGCTGCAGCCAAGGAGGGAAGGTAGACTCCACCCCCTGCATACAATTCTAGAATTGTTCCTGTCTACAATTAAAGGGGCATATCGCCTACCCAAAGTTACCAGTAACCTGTATGGACTAAGAGAAAAGGATTTAACAGGTAAGACTAAAATCCTCTTGGATACTTTTTGGTACTTTTTCTTGTCTTCTATTTTTGACTGTGTTTTATAGTATTTTGTGGAGTTTTTTTAATGGTCAGAATCTAAGGGATACAATAGCAAGTCCAAAGCTAAGGATTATGGGCTCCCCTAACTCCTTTAACACATTGTTCCCTAGGGAGTATTCTGGTACATTGTTACTTTTGCACATTGACCCCTACACCTCTGGACCATCATCTGCTGACCAGAAACCAGTTTAAGTTAAGGCTTTTATCTATTCAGTTGTCTTTGCCCCCTCATCTATTCAATGGGTCCTGAGCTTTTGGTCTGTGGGACACCCAGCAACACCCAGCAGATACTTGAACCCTGTATTTCAGGATGACGCATAATTGGGGAGGACTCCATCTGTATGGAGTAAGAGAAAAGGATTTAACAGGTAAGACAAAAGAGGATTTTAATTTCCCAAAGGCAGAGTATAAAAGGTGTATGAGGGTGCCTGTGTTGGTAGAGTTTGTGGAACGAATCAGCGGAATAGGGATTTTTTTTTTTTTTTTTTTTTTTTTGGGGCGGGTGTTTACTTGTTTACTGGGATTGGTGGGACAGTTTAAAAAAAAAAAAAAAAAAAAAAAAACTACAATTAAAAACCCCTTAAGACATGGTATAAAAGGGATCTGAGGAGGGTGCCTGTGTTGGTGGGTGGAGTTAATAGAAAGTAGAGTATCGTCCAATGTGGAACACAGGAACCATAGGGATATACCAGAGGTATACATCAAGATTTCTCTCCATCACACCAGAATCCACAGGACCAAACAGTATGAACATCAGGTATCAACACCAAACTTGCAAATCAAATACAAGGAAACTAATAAGAAATCAACATAAAACACACTTCTGTCAAACACAGCCTTGTTGATGTGCTGACTTCTGCTGAAGCCAGTTTTGACTGGAAGGTCTTAAAAGCTGTGGTGCCTGTATATACGTCCCATGCGTTTTATAAGTGGTGACCTCAGGATACAGGATTCCCTTCACCTTGGCAGTATCTCCACTTTGCCTGCGCCTGAGGGCATTTACAGTTCTCTGCCCTCCCCTTTAGCCTAACCACGGCTCCTCAAGTCTTCAACAGAATCCTAGGAGCATTGACCTCCATCCTACATCGGAACGGCATCAGGCTGACTCCATACATGGACAACCTCCTTCTGAAGGCCTCATCTCCGGAACTCATTCCCCAGCAGGTGCAGGACCGCATTCATGCTCTTACCCATCACGGGTGGATCATCAACTTGGACAAGTCAGACCTTGTTCCTTTTCAGAGGATGGTCTTTCTGTGCCTCCTTTTCAAAACTTAGAGGGGGATGGTGTTTCTCACGGACGAAGCGGCATATCAGATAGCACTGAAGGTCCAGGCTATCCTGTCTCTGGATCCAGTTCCAGCCAAGAAGTTGTCATCCTTGGTGGGGAAGTTCATTTCCATGGCTCAACCTGAACAGTCTCCTGAATGGCAGGCCCTTCCTGGTGCCCTTCTGGACCACAGTGACGGTGGATGCCAGCCTCTCCCGATGGGGAGCTGTGTTGGGGCCCTTGAGTGTTCAGGGCCGGTGGTCTCAGGAGGAATCTCTCCTTCCCATCAATGTCTTGGGGCTTCGGGTGATATTTCATGCCCTGGACAAGGCAACTGGAGGTCAAGGCTATTTTATCATGGGCAGAGTAGCATGTCCCTGCCATTTCCGCTGTTCATATTCCTGGCGTAGACAACGTTCTGGCAGACTTCCTCATTCGGCACACAGTGGATAGTGGAGAGTGGGAACTACATCCAGAGGTGTTCATCCTCCTCATCCAGCAGTGGGGTCTTCCTTGCATCGACCTGATGGCAACCAGGCACAACAGGAAGGTTCCAATGTTCTGCTCTCGCTGGGTGGGTCCCCTTGCTCTGGCAGTGGATGCCTTGTTGATCCCATGGACGTTTCCTCTGGCATACATCTTTCCTCCTGTTCCCCTGTTGAACGGGGTACTTCGGAAGATGAGAGTAGAGCGCTGCCCAGTCATTCTGATTGCTCCGTACTGGCCCCGACAGGCTTTGTTTCCGGTGCTTCTGTACCTCTCAGTGGCAGAACCTCTTCGATTCCCCCCCCATCCGGACCTTCTTCTATAGGTTTACCTCTGGAAGGAAGACGTTCATTGTCTGGCTTTGACGGCATGGAGACTGAATCCTCAGTTTTGAAGAAGAGAGGATTTTCTTCTGGCGTGGTGGCTACTATGCTTAGTGCCCACAAGCCTGTTTCCTCTAAGGCCTACCATCGAGTTTGGTCTACTTTTCTGTCTTTGTGTGCTGACAAAGACCTGTCTCAGGATTTTGACCTTCCTACAGTTCTTTCCTTGCTCCAGGATGGTGTGGTTAAGGGTCTCAGTCTGAGTTCTCTTAAGGTTCAGACTTCTGCGCTCTCTGTCTTCTTTCAGAGGCGTCTTGCTATCATTCCTGATGTCAAGGTTTTCTTCCAGGTGGTTGTTCATACCCATCCGATGTTTAAGTACCCTGCTCCTCACCTGGTCTTGGGAGTACTTCAGCGTCCTTCTTTCGAGTCTTTGGCTACCATTCCTCTACGTATGCTGACGTGGAAGATGGGCTTTCTCCTGGCGATTGTTTCTGTTCACCGAGTCGCGGAGCTTCATGCCCTGTCTTGTAGACCACCCTTTTTGGTCTTTCTCAAGGGCAAGGTGGTGCTTTGCACCTCACAACAGTTTATCCCAAAGGTGGTATCTGATGAGTTCCACATCAATCAGGAGATTGTGATCCCTTCCTTCTGTCCTAACCCTACTTCAGACAAAGAGAGGGATCTTCATCTGTTGGATGTTGTGCGTTGTCTCAAGTTCTGTGTGCATCACACTGAGTCCTTGAGGCAGTCTGACACTCTTTTTGTCATTCCTGAGGGTCCTAGGACAGAGAAGCCTGCTTCCAAGGTTACCATCGCTTCTTGGATCAAGTCCACGATTCGTAAGGCTTATGAACTTCGGATGAAGCCTGTTCCCTTCATTGTCACAACTCATTCTGCGAGGTCTATGGGGGCTTCTTGGGCCTAAAAGAACCAGGCCTCAGCTGATCAGTTGTGCAAGGCAGCCACTTGGTCGTCTGTGCACACCTTTTTCTAAACACTCTCATGTGGATGTGCTGGCATCGGCTGATAGTTTTTGGAGAAGATCCTGGAGGCAGCCTTGCCTGTCTAAGATCTCTTTAGTTTCTCAGTACTCTTTCTCTTTCGAGCCCTGTTGGCTCTAGTTCAGTATGTTGTGCTACAGTTCATGGGGTTTGTTTTACCCCTGATCAGTGTCCGTTGACACTTTGCATTTAGTATTGATCTGTAGGTTCATTGGTCCTCTGGTGACTTTGGGGGCCTGTGTCTGGTCCTTTCCTTTCTTCCCACCCTGGGGAACTTGTATTGGATGACAGAGAAAATAGGATTTTAGTCTTACCTGTTAAATCCCTTTCTCTTAGTCCATACAGGTTACTGATCTCCCACCCTGTCAAGGGACCTTGCTTGGCTCTCCTGCGACAGAACGTGGGGGACCACTTTTGGGTTCATGCTCACAGGAGTCTTCTGTTTCTTCGCGGACTACTTATTGTAATTTGTTCCAAAACTTACTAAAGCTAACAGTAAGCTGCAGCTAAGGTTAGAGGATAGGCTCCACCCCTGCACTCACTTCTCAGAATTGTTCCTGCCTACTTAAAGGGGCAGAGCACCTACCCAAAGTTATCAGTAACCTGTATGGACTGAGAGAAAAGGATTTAACAGGTAAGACTAAAATCCTATTTTTGTCCAAACTATATAACAAACCCTCATTTTTTTAACCCTTTGAGTGCCAGGGGGTAAGCAACGCATTAATTTGCAATGCATTGCATACCCCTCTGGTACTCAAAGGGTTAATACGTTAACACATTGGTACAATATATCCTCTATACATGGTCTGCATTTGGTAATTTGTATGCAGTAGCACAGGATATGTTTTGTTTTTTGTTTTAGGTGCTTCTTGCATCCCCACATTGGTGATATGCAAAATGTTTCGCCTCAAAAGTGAAACAAGGGAAAAATGGCTCTTTTTGCAGTGTGATAACTTTTTTTGTTTTAAAGTGCCATTTTTTGGGGTCTAGCTTATTGCATTGGAAATGGAAAGACTAAATTTCTCTCCACCATGTGGCAGGTTTCTCTTCTTTTCCCATAGTCCTAGTATAAAAAGGGGGTCAGGTGCCTGCAGCATGTTTCTGTGTTTGAGAGAGGAAGAGAAAGCAGCATATTTTTGAGCTAGAGAAGACAGGCTAATAAAGTGGAGTTGAAGCTTAGCTTAGGGAGTCTTGTATGCAGGGAATCTGTTCCCTGTATAAGGGGACAGACAGAGGGGATCCAAGATTCTTCCTGATCTGGCTGTTATCTGTGTGATAGGGTTGTATGGGGTTGTGAGAAGGAAGCAAATGAGAATTACCCTAAATACACCAAAATTCTGACTGACTGGGAAGACACAGTCAGTCCGTGATCCAAGTTTTTTTTTTTTTTTTTTTTTTTTTTTTTTTTGTCAAGGGGGACAATTCATTAAAATAATAATAAAAAAAAAGGCTAGATGACAGACAGGGACACTGAAGTGAACTGTGACTGAGCACAATGATAATAGACGAAAGAGTATTTTGTAGAGATCGGAGGCAAGACATCATACAATCAATTATATTGTAAAAACACATAGTAATTGAGTAATGTGTTTGCTCATCATTATAGAACTGGACCACCCTTTTGGGCAGGATTAGTCTAATAAGTATGTGGAAATTTCTCCTCTGTAGTGGCACTAGAGAGCTAAAATGTTATACTTCTGAGAAGTGACTAGCTGTAGAACAGGCCATTGTGCTGCTTGTTCGTTCTCCGAAGCCGCTCACATTTTGTATATATACATCATAAATGGTTAAATAAACAAGAAGCATCAAAAAGAAACATAAAAACAGAAATAGCTGAGCCCATTAAAATTGCCATCAAAGTGACTATATAGCAGCAGCGATGTCCTTGGTTAATGGAGAACAATAAGTAAAGTAAAAAAATAAATGTAGCATTTGCTAACTGATAAAACTTTCAGTGGATCATCCTTGGCTGCTTCAACCTGCAACATAGAGAATTGGCCAGGAGTGAAGTAATCTTCATATGGTTCATTTTGGGCTCTAATACAAGAAAATATCTAGTAAGTGCATCTCTTTTTGAGTGGGGAGATATTGTCTGCTTGTATACAGTTTGCCCTTAGAGAGTGCGCCTCTTCCTTTTTTTTTTTCTATATGTGCCAATTACGGCTATGGTGACGCTGAGGACATCAATTAAGAGACTGCACCATAAGAGCACGAACGACTGCAGCTATTCAGACTGACTACTGAGGACTTTTTCTATCTGTGTGGACTGGGGTAGTATTGCTAATACACGGGCACTCAGACAAGCCAGAGTCATGAACACAGCAGCGATTTCAGGAACAAGCCAGGAGCCAGAAGGCATGTCAGAGGAAGCCAGGTCGTACACGGATACACAGGATTGCTGGAGAATGCACTTGCAGCCAGGAACAAACACGAGGGCAAGGAAGAAGTGAGCCTAGCTGCTTTAAATACCCTGGAAGAGGTTGGCTGATACCAGTCCAGTCAGGTGAGTAACCATGGCATTAGAGAGGTCAAGGCAGCTTGTCAATCGTCAGCTCAGTCAGCCAGACCCAGGGAAGGAAAGGCAGCAGTAATCAATAGCAGAGTTCTAGAGCAGCTCAGCCAAACCTTGACAGAAAGGCAGCAGTAATCAACAGCAGAGCTCTAGAGCAGCTCAGCCAAACTTTGACAGTACCCCCACCTCAACGACCCCCCCCCACGGGGCAGGGCCAGGTTTGAGGAGAAAGCGTGCATGGAAATCATGGAGGAGGGCGGGGGCATGTACCTCCAAGGCTGGAACCCATGAGCGCTCCTCAGGACCATAGCCATTCCAATGGACCAAATACTGAAGCCTACGAGAGTTGACTATGGAGTGGACCTCAAATTCCTTATGGCCGTTGACGGTACCGAATGGGGTCGAGGAGCAACTTTAGAAAAACGATTACAAAGGTTTCAGCAGCGAGACCTGGAACACACTCTGTGTCCGCATATTGGGAGGCATAGGCCACAGGGTTCCCATGTCGGAGGATATGGAAAGGCCCCACAAAATGGGGATCCAGTTTCTGAGAGGGCACTTGGTGGTGGAGATTTCTGGAGGACAACCAGACCATCTCCCCGACCTGGTATGAGGGTGTGGGTAGTCGTGTATGATTAGCCTTTAGCTCCTGGGACTGTTGCAAACGTCGAAAGTGACTCTTGGACCTATACCCATGTGGAACGGATCTGCTGGAGATGATCCTCAAGTGCCGGAATCCCCTGGGGAGAGAACGAATCTGGAATCATGGAGGGTTGCTACCCGTAATTCACCATGACTGGGGAGAGCCGGGTAGAAGCCGAGACTGCACTGTTATAAGCAAACTCCCCCCAAGGTAACAGCTCCAACCAGTTATTCTTATGGTCCGATATATAGCACCTCAAAAATTGCTCCAAGGCCTGATTAGCCCTTTCCACAGCCCCATTTGATTGCGGGTGGTAGGCCGAGGAGAAGGAGAGGTGGATACCTATTTGCACACAGAAGGCCCTCCAGAATCTCGAGACAAACTGGCTATCCCAGACAGAAATTATGACTTTGGGAACCCTGTGTAGCCGATAGACCTGTTTGATAAAGATCATAACCAACTCTTTAGCGAATGGGAGTTTTTTAATGTTATGCAGTGGATCATCTTAGAAAATCGGTCAACAACCATGAGGATGACTGTGTTACTGTTGGACAGCGGGAGATCAACTAAGTCCATGGGTATGGGTTGGAGAAGGCCCACTGGAAGGTGACGGGGTGATTTGGTCTGCGCACAGATCGGACAGGCAGCGACAAAGACAGCAATACCTCTGTTAAGTTTTGGCCACCAGAAGAGACGGGAAACGAACCAGAGTAGCTGACTCAGTATTATCATAGGTTGAAAGTACCTTGGTATGGAGGTTAACAGGTACAAAACAGCGCCCAGAGGGAGTCTCAGCAGGCGCATCTACTTGGGTGGCCCGTATTCTCTCCCAGAGGAGAGACATTATGCTGGTACTTATGGTGGCCAGTACTCTGTCTGGAGGAATAATGGGACTAGGAGGACTCTCCTCTTTAGCACTTGAGAACTGTCTAGATAGAGCATTAGCCCAGATGTTTTTGGTACCCGGCAGGTACAATACCACATGATTAAAAAGAGACAAAAATAAAGCCCATCGGGCCTGCCTTAGAGTCAAGCACAGCCTCGGACAGGTAGGTGAGGTTTTTATGATCTGTGAGGATTAGAATTGGTATGGAAGTACCCTCGAGCAAATGTCTACATTCTTTGAGAGCGAGTATTATTGCCAGCAACTCACGGTCACCAATTTCATAGTTGCACTCCACAGGACTTAGCTTTTTGGAGAAATACCCACACAGGTGCAACTGGCTCTCAGGAGTAGGACATTGAGACGGGGGGCGCCTACTCCTGTCTTAGATGTATCAACCTCAAGTAGAAATGGAAGCTCAGGTTTCGGGAGTGCCAAAATGGGTGCTGCAGTAAAAGCAGCTTTTAATGACTCAAATGCTTTGATGGCTTTCGGGGATCATTGAGTGGAGTTACTGTCTGTTTTGGTCATGTTGGTAAGGGGTCTTACAACGGAGGAAAAATTGCTGATAAATTTCCTTTAATAGTTAGTGAACCCAAGGAAACGTTGAAGAGAGCGGAGACCTATGGGTCGTGGCTGCTCGAGAACAGCCGAGAGTTTCTCAGGGTCCACAAAACTGACCTCTGAAATTACATACCCCAAGAAGGTGACCTGTTTGCGGTGGAACTCACACTGCAAAATAAGTTATGCTGCGTGGTGGCTTTCCACGGAGACAGAATGGATCCAAATGTTGTCTAAGTATACCACAATGCATTGTTGGAGCATGTCCCGGAGGACATAATTTAGGAATACCTGGAAAACCATGGGAGCATTGCAAAGACCAAAAGGCATTATGAGGCATTCATAATGTTCGCTCCTAGTGTTAAATGCGGTTTTCTATTTTGCCCTCCTTTATCCTTACCAAATTATACGCGCCTCGGAGGTCGAGCTTAGTAAACACCTTGGAATATTTCAATTGATCGAACAGCTCGGTAATAAATGGGATTCGGTAGGTGTTTTTGACTGTGATACAGTTGAGCCCCCTGTAAATAATACAGGGTCTCAGTTCACCACTCTTCTTCTTCACTAAGAAGAATCCGGCCCCGGTGGGAGAGGAGGACTTGCGGATGAACCCCCGGGACAGCGTCTCCACAACATATTCCTCCGTGGCCTTATTCTCCGCGACTGAAAGTGTGTAGACTCGACATCGAGGATGTATTGCACCTTGTTGCAGTTCAATGGTACAATCGTATGGGCGGTGAGGCGGGAGCTCACCAGCCCTGTCCTTATGGAATACATCTCGGAACTCTTGGTACTCTTCAGGCAGAGAAGAAACTGGAGATGTGTGGCATTCATAATGTCCGCTCCTAGTGTTAAATGCGGTTTTCTATTTTGCCCTCCTTTTTCCTTACCAAATTATACGTGCCTCGGAGGTCGAGCTTAGTGAACACCTTGGAATATTTCAATTGATCGAACAGCTCGGTAATAAATGGAATTCGGTAGGTGTTTTTGACTGTGATACGGTTGAGCCCCCTGTAAATAATACAGGGTCTCAGTTCACCACTCTTCTTCTTCACTAAGAAGAATCCGGCCCCGGTGGGAGAGGAGGACTTGTGGATGAACCCCCGGGACAGCGTCTCCACAACATATTCCTCCGTGGCCTTATTCTCCGCGACTGAAAGTGTGTAGACTCGACATCGAGGAGGTATTGCACCTTGTTGCAGTTCAATGGTACAATCATATGGGCGGTGAGGCGGGAGCTCACCAGCCCTGTCCTTATGGAATACATCTCAGAACTCTTGGTACTCTTCAGGCAGAGAATAGACTGGAGATGTGTGGTTAACACCTTCACCACTTTTACTAGGCATGTCTTGGAACAGTTAGGTGACCATGCCATGACTCCGGCCCTTACCCAATCAAATGTGGAATTGTGTTTGCACAACCATGGATAACCCAGGACCACAGGATAGTGAGGAGAGTGGATCACCTGGAATTGTAAGATTTCATGATGGAGAGCCCCTACAGACATAGACAAAGGAGCGGTTTTGTGATTAACTTTTGAATGGTCGCACGCTCATTTAACTCTTTTAACTTTCACCATGTCGCCTGGATAAAAATATCTACGTATCAATCTTGCAGTGCATGGCAGCGTGAGATTGTCACATCGCCTAGTCAGTGGTCGCGTTTAATAGTTATATAGCAGGTGATTCTCTTCAATCACCTTCCGTTTCAGCTTTAACAGTTTGGCTGTTTTTTTGGTTACCTTTGTCCAGGGACAGCCTCCTTCCACAGCTTTATGAAGAGGCTATTATGAAAAAAACCCTACTCAATCAGTATGTGAGCTGATCCTGCCTCTCCCCTTCTCTATGTGCACCACTTCTCCCTGTCATTCTGCACGCAGAGAAGGGGAGAGGCAGGATCGGCTCACTTACTGATTGTGTAGCGTTTTGTTATAATGGCCTCTTCATAAAGCTGCGGAAGGATGCTGCCGCGGCACAAAGGTAACCAAAAAAGAGCCAAACTGTTAAAGCTAAAATGGAAGGTGACTGAAGAGAATCACCCACTGTATAACTATTAAACGCCACCATTGACTAGGCGACGTGACGATCTTGCGCTGTCATGCACTGCGAGATTGTCACGTCACTATTTTTAGCCAGGCGACATAGTGAAAGAGTTAAATGATTGCACGCTCTTCTCTGTGCAACCGTTCAAAGGATACTTTTTTGTTTGGGTTCCCAGGAATGTGCTGGGGGGCATCTAATGGGAGAAATGCAGTATTTGATCAGATTGTGGGGTCAGGACCCAGATATTTTGGCCATTCACCTGGGAAGCAACGATCTGGGGGATGTTCTGGTGTGGAGTTTAGGTGAAAAAATAAAAGTGGTCATATCAAGATTAAAGATGATTTATCCTTCACTGGTTCTCATATAGTCAGAGATTATCCATAGGCTTTCTTGGAGACAGGCGAGAGACATAAAAACATTAGATAAGGCACGTATCCAGGTAAACAGGAGAACTTCCAAGTTCGTTGTTGCCCAGGGGGATTTACAGTCAGGCATAGGATATTAGAAGAATTGGACCTAGTTCTTATACATGATGATGGTGTGCACACAAACAATATTTGTTTGAATTTTTTCCATCTGGAGTTGGGAAATGTGATTGAAAGGGCCATTGTTTTATTTCAGGGGGACATCCGGATGATTAGATACAATAGTAACATAGTAGATAAGGCTGAAAAAAGACATGCGTCCATCAAGTCCAGCCCATGCCAATAACACCCCTGTTGATCCAGAGGAAGGCAACAAAAAGCCCTCTGGAGCAATTTCCAGTGTAGGGGTGTGTGTGTGTGCGTGCGTGCGTGTGTGCGTGTGTGTGTGTGTGCGCGCTCAATATCCTATTTGCTTTGAAGCCATCTGTCATAACTGTCAATATTGTTCTGTGCTAGATAGGCATCCATTGCTTTTTTGAATGCAGTTACATTATCTGCAAGCACAACATCCTGAGGCAAAGAATTCCATAGCCTTACCGCCAATCAGTTGGATTTTGTGGTGGTCATGTCTTTGCCAGTCAGAGAATGGAAAGTGGAAGAATCAGTGTGGAGGCCAATAGCCTAAGTGATGTGCCACCTGGTTTTCAGCTGCTGGATATATGTTGCCGCCCTCATTGGGCTAATTTTTGTTAGCCATTGGGGTACACACGTTTAAAAAGCATGTATGCTACCATGTCTATGAGTAAACGCAACCAAGCGCGAAACGTGTCAGACTAACTGGGACCTCCCATTGTTGTCTTTTCCCCTCACCTCGGCCTATGTCTCTGCCTTGTTATATGATTTTATAATAGTTTTTCAATAAAGAATATTTTTATGAAGCTGGTTGGCCTCCTCGCTATAGCTCGACGGATGCCGGAAGTACAGCTGCAATCATTTTGTTTCAATGGGGTACACAGTTTCAAGTTTGGTGACCATAGTTGGGCAGTTGTCATTAAGTATATGTAAATTTATTAAGCTGGCAAGGACCTTTTAAGTTGTTATGTTAATGCAATAAAGCAGTGGCCTTGTTATATCCCACATCCAGTGTCTGTTTTATCTTAAGTTCAAGTTACCCTTTTACCTAGACATGTCTGCACTTTTTGATCCATTCATAAATCTCTCATTGCTCTGCAATGCGTTGCGTATACCTCTGACACTCAAAGGGTTAAGGGTAGGTCTTAAAGAGTTGATACAGGGCGGCAAACCAGACAATTTTCAGTCTTCGATTATTCAGATATTTGAGCGTTCCTGATTAAAGAGCGGGGTGCTCAGAAACTAGTTGAATCTAATTCACTAGAGCCATATATTTGAGCTTGATAATAATAATATTACATTTATTTTTTATACATTTGGATCACTTAGTTGTTTTTTATACTAATGCAAATAGGTGAGCCAGTGTACCTGTATCAGGACAGATTCATTTTCCTGCATGTGAGTTTTCAGGCTGTGGAGTAAAGAGCCAGCTATTGTCTAAACGTGAGTGATTAACATATCAACTATATTTATAATTTTTTTTTTATATTATTTGTCAGCTCCCCCATCTGCCTCTTGAATATTGATTTAAATGAGACTTATAACCCCTTGAATGCTCGAGAGGTCTTCTATGCAGTGCTTTGGTGATCTTTCCAGCAAGCCAGAGCTTAAAGCCATATTTATCTGTCTGAGTGTCAGCTGGGTAGGCAACACATTGCAGAGCAATGCTTTACACACCCCTCTGGCACTCAAAAGGTTAAATCAATGGGAGTTTGGGGAATTTGCGTTTCACCTCATGCTGCATTTGATTTAACAAAGACTTGCTTCTCTTTTCTGTAGGGCATATTAGTTACATATTGTCAAAGTAGAACTCTCGCTTTGTAACAGTAAGACTTTGGAATGTTTTTCCAGAACACATAGGTAGGGGGTTATGCACTAAGGAGTGATAAAGAGGTGATAAAATGGAGATTAATTTTCCAGTTCCTGTGTTATTCTTAGGCAGGGGAGGGCTGGCCTGGGGGGCAGGGGGGCAATTGCCCCCTGGGCTGGTCATATGTCCGGGCTGGAAGGCCACTGCATCTCACTAAATCTCCTGATTGCTGCTGTAAATGGAGCTACACTAGTGATACCACAGAGCTTACAATTGAAATGGAGTTACACTAGTGATACCACAGAGGTACAATCCAAATGGAGCTACACTAGTAGCATAAACAATTTCCATTGTAAGCTCTATAGTATCGCTAGGTAAGCTTTACTTAAATTGAAAGCTTTGTAGGAGCGCACTACTGTAGCCCCATTTCAACTGTAAGCTATGTGGTATCATGTGACTTACATCACAACATTAATGCCAACTTTAAAATTAACAAAAGGGGGTGGGCTGGAACAGTGGCCTGGAACGATAATAGAAATGGGCCACAAACTGCCAGCCCTCCCCTGTTCTTAGGAGCCTAATCACTAAGATTTCTCCAACTTTGAAAATCTTAGTGCATAGGCTCTATAAATAACATAGGAACTGGAGAAGTGATATCACTGGATTTGCACTTTATCCATGGCCGGATTTACATCTCAGGCGCCCCTAGGCACAACAAACTCTGGCGCCCCTAGCCCCGCCTTTG
Source organism: Rhinophrynus dorsalis (assembly GCA_037306005.1). Lineage (NCBI taxonomy): Eukaryota > Metazoa > Chordata > Amphibia > Anura > Rhinophrynidae > Rhinophrynus > Rhinophrynus dorsalis. Next base: position 465,926,407 of record CM074720.1, read on the forward strand.
GCCCACCCCTAATCACGCCTCTCACTTAGCCACACCCCTCCACTAACCACACCCATTTTTAGCTTTGTTTTATTCTTCACAGTACTGATGGTTTGCCCCAAAACTGTTCCAGTTTACTTTAAGGAATAGTGTACCTTTCATGTTAAAGTGCAGACACTTTCCTGATTAAATCTTAGGTTTTACGCTTTCTGGTGCCAGAGAGGGGCCCAACACAATGCCCCCTTCCACTCCACAATGCCTCCTTCCACAATGCTCCCTTCATCTCCACAACGCCCCCTTCATCTCCCCAATGCCCCCTTCCACAATACCCCGTCACTCCACAATGCCCCCTTCATCTTCCCAATGCCCCCTTCATCTTCCCAATGCCCCCTTCCCCAATGCTCCCTTCATCTCCCCAATGCCTCCTTCATCTCCCCAATGCCCCCTTCCTCTCCACATTGCACCCTTCATCTCCACAACGCCCCTTCATCTCCACAATGCCCCTTCATCTCCACACTGCCCGTTCGTCTCCACAATGCCCCTTGATCCCCTACCTCAACTTAGTCCCTTAGTCCCTCGCTCACTCACTCACTCACTCAACCCGACAGCCACCGCCAAATCTAAGGCTAGGCTACTTCCTGTGCCTTTATATTCTGTCTGCAGTGTAGCTTGCACGGCTGCCTCTGACTACATCAGTGTGTGACCATCGGCAGCATTGTAAAGTCACATGAGGTCCTGAACTGATCAATGAGAACAGAGGCAGCAGGGGGGTCACATGGGGCAGCGGCACAGGCACAAAATACAAGGATCGGGAAGGAGCATTACAACACACGTGACACTACTGTTACTGTACAAGCGTGGCGCCCTCTAGGGCGAGTGAGCACAGGCGCACAGCACGCATTATCAAATTAAGTGGCAGTGTGGGGTACAGCAATAACATTATTATTATGCATCCTGGGGCAGAAATTGGAATGGTGGGCGTGACAAGGTCATTGCCAGGCGCCCCTGAAAATCGGGCGCCCTAGGCAAGTGCCTTGTCTGCCTATTGGCAAATCCGGGCCTGACTTTATCAACTCTTTATCACACTTTAGTTCAAGATTTTTATTAGCCATTTTTTATCAAGCAATAGTTTGAAATATTTAGCTTAATTTGTAATTTTGTACAAATTAGCTAGTACTTCCTGGTAGATATAGGTGCTTTTTAAAACAACCTATTTGTTACAAAGTCACATTTCTCTTTAAAATAGCAGTAAACATTTTTTTTAAATGACAAAAGGTGTTACAGGGATTTTCCTACTGAGTAAAACAAGGGTACTTTCACTGCCAGGAGATGCAAATTTCAGGTGTTATTACAGTTAGAAACCCTTGCTGTTTTTATTATTCTTTATATTAACAGTGCTCTCTAGTGGTTAGATTTCAGTTAGTTATTTTATTGTCTTCTGTGGGAAAGGTAGGTGGGTCACTGACAGACAGTTCTCCATAAAAAATGATAGAAACTGCTAAATCATTATTGTCAATCTGACCTTTCAGTAAGTAATGACACATTTGTGGACAGATTGAACAGTTATGATTTTTGAAATAAAACGGCAATAGTGGGAGTACCCTTGGTTTAATCATCAGGAAATGTGCAATTTCATATAGGTTTTCATAAGTTTATTGCTCCTTTAAGTCCCACTCATTATTAATATGTTGCAAGGCATATGTTGTTTTGTATTTAGTTTGTAGAAGTGAAATTCATAGTGAACTGTAAAAAAAAGAACACTTCTTCATTCCTATTTCAATACACAGACGTTCGGATCTTAATAATAGAACTGTAGCTACGTTATGAAAACACAGTAGAACTGAAACTGCAGAATAATTATTATTTCGAGTATGTGTGTTTCTGATGACAAGTCATCACAGCTGGGAACTCTCTGGATTTGCCCCAGAGACTTTGTTTTTTGCTGCTGGGGCAGAGGCTGATTCTCTGGATGCAGGCAGTTTTTATCAAACTCTGCCCACTTCTGTATCTTCCCAGTCTGTTCCTCCCACTCCCTGCCTACTTCTCCTTCTTCTCCAGCCTATTCCTGCTACTCTGGCCACATATTTTAAGCCCTGACCCCACTCACGATTAAGCCCACACCTTTTTTTACCCAGATTGTGTCATATTTCTACCCCCAGCGGCACCACAGGACTCCCCTCTGTGGCGTTCACAACAAAAATTTCCCAGGTATTCAAGTCATTGTGATATTATGGTCGCACTGAGACAGGAAGTGACATGTGACTGTTGCTTTGGCTAGAAACACAATGGGCTGAAAGTACAAATCTGGCTGGACAGTTCCTCTCATGCTGGCCTCCTACACTATTAGCTGCACATCAGAAAATGGGCTAGAGCAGCCCTGTAGTGCTTACCAGCTCACACACTGCTGTAGACTTTAATGCCAGAAAGCTCCTTACACCAGCCCCATAGAATTCACAGGCAAATTAATTAAAGTTTTACCATATCTTCTGCACCTTGTTTAATTCATGGAGTAGTGCAAAGGAATGCACCAAAATGCCTATAGATTTCCCTTCCCTTAGTGAATGCAAAATTAAAGAGAACCATTTCACTGCAAGCAGCTTGGTGAGTTTCAGTCAGATGCAGGGCTAGAAAATCTATTCCTATGACTGTTTTTGTATCATTTTTGTACGTACTCCTGCCCCCCACCCCCAAACACACAATAGGCTTTACACATAGTGAGGCTGAAGAACTGCAGCAATTCTGGAGCAAACCAACCGCACCATTAAGGACAATTAAACATTTTCCAAATTGCCAGTCATTTAAATTGGGTGGGAACTGGACAGAATGTAAATGACCAGATTCCTGCTGTAAAGGGGTGGGGCTTAATCAGATACACCGGGCTTGTTAGCAAGGAATTTGGAAAGTGGACAGAACTGGGCAGAACAGGGTAAGAAAGAGAAGTGGGTGGTAATTGGGAGGAACAGGGTGGGAAGGAGGAGAAGTGTGCAGAGTTTCACAGGAAACTCCCCTCTGCCAGATGTTCAGCCTCACGAGACCCGGCCTCACGGAGACCCAGTAATTAAATTTACAATCTCCAGGGGATTTTCCCAAGTATGTTAATTGTTTCTAAAATATTCATCATGACTAATGTCTAAATTCTACATAATATTGACATCGGCCAGTTAAGCTCAGTTTATAAAGGAATAGTAACCCTCTGGGCCTAGTTAACAAGAAGCTGCAGGTCCAATGAAAACATTAGGCCCATTCTCATAAGTAGGGAGTGAGCTGCAACTTATACATACCTATATACCTATAATGTTTTTCTTCTCTTCCTCCTGTTTTGAATAATTTTTCCTTATCTTCTTGAATATTGATTAAAAACCTTCCAATGAAGCAACAAATAGCTGTCATGATTCCCCTTACCTGTCTGGATTACCTAACTGTTTCCTTCTTTCCTGTTGGCTGCTCAACCTTTATGTACCTGGATCACTGGTTAGCTGGTGCTCCTTCTCTGTGCTTCCTGAGTTTCAAGTGTTTCCTGTCTTTAGTTAGTTTTCTATATCATCCTGGCTTGTCTTTTTGTTATTCTCCCGTCTTCTGATTGTATACCTTGCCTCGGCTGATTCTCCAGACACTGACCCTGGTTTCTCCTCTAGACTTGTCTCCTGCCATCTGAATCCGTACTACTGCCTTTCTCGGACTGGTTTCTGGCTTTGACCCCAACTTCTCCTCCAGACATGTCTCCTGCCTGCTGACTTGGTACCTCTGCCTTCCTCAGACTGATTCCTAGCTTTGATCCCGACTTCCAATTGACCCTGTCTCAGGCCAGCACCTGTGTCCTTCTTATGTCCGACGTAGTGTCCAGTACCTGCTTTGATCTGCTCTCATACCGACATGCCACTTAGTGGGGTAGAGTTGCAGCTTCTAGTTTAGTCATCTGCTTACATACCAGCATGCCAATTAGTGGGGATTGCAGTTCTCTTATTCTTTCTGTTGCTCCTTTACTGGTATGCCACCTAGAGTCCAGTTTGCATCGCCTATTTCCTTATTAGGCTTCAGGGACAATCTGTATACCCTCCTTCTGGTTTTAGAGTGTCTGCACATTGGGTCTTCCCACCTACTGGAACACAGCACCCTCTTATACCCATTCTGGTCCCAGCCCCAGTTCAACTGGGATCAGACATCTGCCTTTGCGGCAGGACCTTTACCTTGGTTTTGACTGCAGCAAGGGTATACCAGGGTACTTCCTTCCTACTCTTTTGTTGAATCCATTCACGTATTTGAATTTTGCCATCATATCCCATCTATCTCTTCTCTCCTCCAAGCTATACATGTTCAGATCCTTTAGTCTATCCTGAGATTTCCCAACTCCTCCTGGGAAGCTGGCACAAAGCCTACTGTCTTCTCCCCCTCCCCCAGCTGATCCCAAGTCCTAGCAGGACTAATCACACTCCAAACACATGCTTGACCCATCTCCCACTGACAGATAAGCTGCTTAAGTCAGAGTAGAAAACCTCCCAACTGGCTCACCCCCCTCATCTTTGCCTATGGGCCTTCCAGGGGAACCTATAGAAGAACACTCACCAAAGGTTCCAGCTGAAAGCTGTGGGAAAAAAAAAGATCCTGACACAGGGTGCCAACTATACAATGCAATTCAGTAACTACCTTCACACTGCAAACTCCACTCCTGACAGTGGGCATACTGGAACCCAATTACACCCCTAAGACTGTATCCTTAGACCTCTAACTCTCAGACCTCTACCAATGCTGCATCAATGGAGTCAAGGGGAACCCTAGACCAGGGACTGGACACTCCCAAGGCTTTCAACCTCATACTGAGAACACAGGGCCCTGCCAGTGAGCTATGGAAGGCACCTTACAATAGCTGGGCATGTCAATCTGCATCAACACCATGAGCTTCAGAAGTACTTGGCTGTTCATTCTCAGAAGAACCCTTACCACCAGAGCAAACATACATGCCTGCACTTATCCTGCCTGTTGCATGGGAGAGGCAGCAATGTCCCAGTTCCTGGATGCTGGAAACTGGAGGATTGGTAACACATACCCCTGTTACACATGAGTCATCTAAGTGCCAAGATCCCCAGATGATCCCACAGCCGAAGAACAGCAGGGGCAGAATGACTTAATGACCTGTTCTAGCCTACCAGCCTAGGAGTGTGACACCCTAGGAGGGCTGGCATCTCCGTTCTGGACTTAATGGATTACTCACCATGTGACTTCATGACTACTCTGGAGCCATACAGTGCCCATATGACATGTCCCTTCCCACATGGAGGCAAGTGCCTCAATATCTGCTTCCTTGCCAGACATCAGGAAAAAGAGAGCAGTGTCTGGCAATGGCAGATGGAGCTACAGATAATGAAGTAGAGAAGGGGGAGGGAGGGAAAAAGGAGGGGAGCACTAATAAAATAAGGCCACAGGAAGAAGTAAGGAGAAGCTCCTGACCCAACTGTGACTCCACAAAATGGCTGCAGGGACCCACAATGTCCCACAATCATATACTATTAAGCAAAGCCTTCCTTGACACCTTCTGGTTCGTCCCTTCCTGACTAGCCCCATTAATCCCACTCCCTCTGAGTTCCTCTGGTCTGGTGGTTCCTGTTATTGCTTTTAAAATGGCCTTTTTCATGTGACTTTGTTACCTTGAAATCAAGTTGGCTTATTTGAAAACATCAGTCAAAACTGCCTATGTATTAGGTTAGCTAAAAACAGCAGATGTGCAATTTACGTAGGAGATAAGGATACTTATCCTTCTGTAATGTACATGGGATTCACAATATTTTCTGTAACGTCAAAGGGACACACTTTTTCAGTGTGGTACTGGATACCAATTAAGGTCAGTGCCCCTATGAGAGCTTCATTACCGTACAATACATCACTAAAATGTAAACTTATAGAAATAAGTTTTGAAATCTCTTGCTGGTCTTTTGGATAGCATGATGCATATGCAGTTTGAAATAATGTTTTCATATTTACAATTTTTAGTTCAAGGTGACAAGTCCACTTTAAAGAAATATTCTGACACTAATAGGATAACTTTAAACACTGTTTTTCTTTAGTGCCTCCTGAATAAATTGTCCCCTTCTTGCATCATGTTCTTTTGTTAAATGCTCCTTTTATTGATACAGATATGTTGCAACAGAGGATAGTCATTCGTTAATTGCATAATATTTTCCCATTGTGTTACCTTAATACATGCTTGCAAGGGTCTGTTACTTGCTCGTGATAACATCTGTGGGTGTACACTGCCCACTTACATCAATAATGCTTTTTAGCGAAGAAAAACAAGAATAATTCAGTTTCACATAGTATCAGGAAGACCTCAAAGAAACCGATATTAGTCCATTAATAAAGCCTAAGTATTTTTAGATGTAATTTACCTTCTTAGATACTTGCGACAGCTCCTAATTGTGAAACAGTGAGTTGGAGATGTCTCTAGCATCCACAAGGTTAAAGGAGAATTCAGGAGAAGACTGACAGCACCCAGGACCCCTGGGAAAAGGAGGTCAGGGCCCCCTTTACCCCTCCCGAGGTATACCCCACCCATATTTATGTCCCAACCCTTATTTATCTTTCCTGCCTATCGTCCCAGCCCACCCACATTTGCTAATTTGTGAAGTAAAGCAAGTGATACCACAGACCTTACTATTGAAATTGAGCTACATTAGTGATACCACAAAGCTTACAATCAAAATGGAGCTACACTTGTGACACCACAGAGCTTACAACTGAAATGTAAAAACACTAGTGATACCACAGAGCTTACAACTGAAGTGGAGCTACACTAGTGATACCACAGAGCTGACATTTTACATGGTGCTTGCTACACCAGTTATACCGGAGCTTATAATTGAAATAGAGGTACAATACTAGTGTAGCACAATTTCAATCATAAGTTCAGTGATATCACTTGATTAGCTCCATTTCATTTGTAATACCACAGAAATGCAGGTACACTAGTGATTCCACAGAGCTTACAATTTAAATATAACTACTGTAGTGATATCATGGAGTTTAGAACTGAAATGAGCTGTACCAGTGATACCACAGAACTTACAACTGAAAGGGAGCTACACTAGTGACACCACAGAACTTACAATTGAAGTGACCTACAATAGTGATACCACAGAGCTTACAACTGAAATGGAGCAACTATAATTATGCTACAGAGCTTACAACTGAGATGGAGCAACAATATTATTGTAGCTCCGTGTTAGTTGTAAGCTCAATGGTATCAGTTATGTACTTCCATTTCAGGTGTAATACCACAGAGCTTACAATTGAAATGGAGCTACACTAGTCATGCTACAGAACTTATAATGGAAATGGTGCTACACTAGTGAAACCACAAAGCTTACAATTGAAATGGAGCTACACTAGTGTTATCACATGTATCACACACCCCACTGGCACTGAAAGGGTGACAGAAGTAATTCTGGTGCCAACCAGCAACTGTACTGCAGGGGACAATTATACATTCTGAAATTTGCCATCGATTTAAATGGGGCTTTTAACCTCTTGAATGCTAGAGATGGATTGCTTTGCAATGTATTAGAGACCTCTCTAGCATTTAAGACATTAAAAGCCCCATTTAAATTAATGGAGATTTTAATTTGTACCTTATGCTGTTTGATTCCCTATATTTTTTATTCCCCCACAATAATCAATATTTTTTTGGAGTCTGCATTATTTTTATTTTCCCTCTAAACCTTTTTTAACTTCTTGGATGCTAGCGATGTCTCCAACGCATTGCTTTGCATTGCTGAACTCTGAATTGTTCAGTTCTCCTTATTAACACTGCCCTGTCTATTAGCCAGATGCATTTAAATGGGGGGACAGAGAGAGAGAGAAAGAAAGAAAGAGAGAAAAGGCATCAGAAAGGTGCTTACATTAGCTCTTTCCATAGATCTAAATACGAGACACATTTATATACTAACATTATACTAATGTTATAATTAACCCTTTGAGTGCCAGGGGTTATCCAACAGCATTCAAAGGATTAGGAGCTCTGTTTCATGATATTGTCTTATTTTGGGTAATGTTGGTATACATTAATATGGATATATAACTTCTTACATGTATCAGTATGATTAATGGACGTTTAGATGGAGTGGCAAGCTGGTTACATGCCCTATCAACACAAGGGTACAGATTTATTTGATTTTTTAGAAAATATATTTTTCAGCTTTCCCCCTTTTAATTCATTTTGATGAAAGTTATCTTTTATTATTTATCCCAAAGTTTCTATGCCATATGTTGGAGAAAAATAGATTAGGCTAATACGGCAGGGATATTTTTTCTAATTCTAATAAAATAAAATTATTGCTCATAGCTGAAGCCACATTGTCCCAAGTGCAGCCAGCCAGAGAGGAGCATCACAAATGCAAACCAGCATGCGTAGCTAGAGTTTGTTAGACTTAAACAGCCATAGCATACCACTCCTTGTTACGTGAGGAGTAGCAAGTGGGTGCACATCATGCTGTTTTCCCATCTGCCTATTCTAGGCCCCGCCCCAGTCACAAGAACTGCAGCACTGGCCGTGGCCACAGGTGAGCCATGAGACTCACCAGGGTCCCTGAACAACTGAGCCCACTATCTGGGGGCCCCTGGGGCCTCAATAAAACATAACCGTCCAAATTTTTAGGGGACCCCCCTGAGTCTGGTGGTGGCCTTTGCAATGCCACTTGTGCAATTGCTCCCTGAGCATGGCTGCCTCCCTCCCGGAAGTGGGACCTCGGTCCCTGACCAAATGCCCGACTTCTCAGTCCACCCCTGGGAGAAGTGATTCCTATTTAACCTCTTATGGACATGAGGTGTGTGAAATGCAGTGTACACCCCTCTCTGTTCCTCAAGAGGTTAAATGTAGTCATCCTCCATTTTCACTGTGTATTCTGCAAGTGAATGATCTGTAAAGTCATATTGCCTATAATTATTTCATCGTCACCTATTTTTTTAAACTTACGCTTGCTGAAATTTTACACTTCCTGTCAGGGACAGTGAAAGCAGGAATAGGGATGTACTGTTGCACCATCCCTGCAGCAGAAAAATGTACCTCCACTACATCATGCAGAATACAAAATTGGGGGTTATTCACTAAGGTGTGCTAAAGTATAAATGACTTCTCCAGTGATATCACTTCTCCATTGCCTATGGAGCCAATGCACTAACATTTCTTAAGTTTTGGAGATCTATGTGCATAGGCTTCACAGAATAACACAGGAACTGGAGTACTGATATCACCGGAGAAGTCCTCTCCCCTTTATCACCTATTTATCCCGCCTTAGTGAATAACCCCATTGTATCACTATTCCTGCTTTCATGTCCCTGACAGAAACCTTTCTAGAAACAGAAATTCACTGAGCTCCCTGTCAGGGACATCCTATATAATAATTTGCTAAAATGTTTGTCAGAAGCTGTCATGCTCAGTAGAGACTGCCTGAACACACAGAATGCTGGGAGCACGGAATGCTGGGAGAACAGAACGCTTCTGTGCTGGGGGTTCTGTGCTTGGAGCATTCTGTGCTTTCGGGCAGTCTCTACAGTGCATGACTGTGACGGCGGCAGGACGCAGAGCAGGACTGACCTATTAACCCTTTGAGTACCCCTCTGGCACTCAAAGGGTTAACATCATCCCCACCTTGGCCCATGTATACGGGCTTTTACACTAGTAAAATCATAAAAGAAGAGGTAAAGATGAAAAAAAATAATAACAGGCATAGGCAATTTGACTTTAAGTATTTTGTACTTGCAGAATACGTAAAGTCAAAAAAGAATTCTCTCCCGAGACACTCTGAGATTCCTTTCCTCCTATTTCTCCTCGTCCTCCACAAACCCCACCCCTCAACCTGCCCTATTTGATAACCATCTCTGGTTACTGCAATTTCAAATCAAACACTGGATCACTTCCTTCTCCGGCCCTCTTACCCCATGCCCTCTCTTACAACTTTCGAGAAGGCTCTTCGAGATCAACTGCCCTCTTTGCGCCCATTATCTTTTTGCCACTCTCTTCTCATGTCTTCCTCACACCCTTCTAAACTCTATTTTATGCGCCTCTGGGAATGGGAATTGGAGACATCTTTCGACACCTTGGCTTGGTATCCTATCATGCACACGCTCTATAAATCAGCTAGGGACACCGCGACCCATGAACTTAACTACAAACTGGTAATGAGATGGTACCTTACCCCCCAATGTATAGCTTCTTTCTCCCCTCACTCTTCCCCTCTATACCGGAGACGTTTCGAAACGTCCGGTTCCATGTTCCACATCTAGTGGTCTTGCCAACGTGTCTCCCCATATTGGAAAAAGGTCTTGGAACATATCAATAACGCTTTTCATTACTCTTCCATTCGATCCTGCCTTCTGTTTATTCTTCCGACTTCCTGTCTCTAACCCACGCATTCCGTGACCTACTCGCTCTTGTATTCATACCCAATGCAGCAAAATACCTCATACTGCTTCATTGGGGCAGCATCACCCCTCCTTCGATGAAGGATTGGCTCCTAAAGACAAAGTATTATGATATGGAACAACTTAATTTATTCTCTTCTAAACATGATATATCTTCTATTTCTCATTGGGATCTGTGGCTCCATCACTTGAAACCCAGTATCTCCGCTTCACCTTAAATGACTTTCACTACGACCCCTCCTTTGTTTTCCCTTCACGTTGAGCCTATACACCTCTCCCTGGATACCCTCTGAAACCCTCATTCGATCTATTTCTTCTACTGCTAGAGTGTCCGGGGTGAGATCTTTGTTGGATGCGGTGGAGCATCCTATTCTCACTCCTCCGGCCCTACCCCTCCCCGGTGGTAGAGCCCAGCACTACATCCCCTTTTTCCTTGTGTTTTTTTTTTTTTTCCTTTTTTTCTCCCCTACCTTTCCTATCTCTCTCTTGTACCACATTTATGGTCTGACCGTTTCCCGACACAGTCATTCCCCCTCTGATTCTATTCCTCTTTTGCATAGCTAAACATCTCACTCCCGCTTCCCATCTTAGATTCTACTTGCTTCTGCTTCCTGGTCTATTAGGGGAGGTTTGCTACCTCCGACACCTGTCATGAGTTGTTTGCTACATGTTTTGTATTTTTTCCAATATATGTTGTTGTATACTGATACTCTGTTATTGATGTATGCTTTTCTAATTTCAATAAAGCTTTAAAAAAAAAAAAAAAAAAAAAAAAAAAAGAATTCTAACTACTATAGACAAAAACCCTCTGAATAAGAATACAATATGGGTGTTATGCACTAAGGGATAATAAAGAGGAGATAACTTCTCAGATTATATCACTTCTCCAATTCCTATGTTATTCCATAGAAACTATGCACTAAGATCTGCAGAGCTGGAAAGATCTCAGTGCATTGGCTCCACAGAATATCATAGGAATTTAAGAAGTGATATCACTGTAGAAGTTCTTCATATAACACCGTATTGCATCTCTCACCGTACCAAAAGCCAGCCCTACCCACAATGCTCTGTAGGACAATGAAGATCATCAGAGGATGAAAAGGAAGGCTGCATCTTTAGGCTGCTGCAGATTTCAAAACCAAAACAAATATATATATAGGTATAGCTGACTGCTGTATGAAGAACACCTATATTGGTAAGTCTTTCTGTTAAATAAGTGAAGACCTTAGTTCCATTTAAAGTGAAACTCTCATCTCCCATAAAGTTAAAGGGACAGTAACGTGCCATAAAAACGTTTTATGGCTTTATAGAGTTTTATTAAATAAGCAGGATGGTGCAAACCCTATCTCTCAAACCGCTATGGTTTGAGAGATATAGGGATTCCAAGTTCCCCCTCCTGTTCTCCTGATGTTGGCTGTAAAGCTGACAGCAGGAGAATCGAGTTGTATGACTCAAGGAGCTGAATGAATGAATATGTTTATTTAAGAGCCGAGATTGCGTTATCTATAAATAATACATTCATTGGAAAAATCTACAAAGTGTGCCTGGTTTGCAAGCACACTTTGTAGACATTTCCATTGAATTAATTCTTTATAGATAACGCGATCTCGGCTCTGCTTCAGAGCCTCAGGCTGATCCCCGGGCCATAACTGAAAGGTATTGAAGGAGTACTGCTTCCATCGAATTAACAACATACTGCTCACTTTCATCAGTTTAACCTTTGTATACCACATAGGAACTGGCTTTGTATACCACATAGGAACTGGCTTCACATCATTTACTACAAATTATTCACTACAGACTTTTAGCTTCAAGCTGATTATCTAATTATCTCTCTATTCTCAAATTTTGCGCATTTTGAGTTTTTCTTGGGACTTTTTATTGCTTGGATATATCTGGTATATTTGTATTTATTATATGTATAGTATATTATTATTATTCATTGTTTTTTACATATTTTCTTGTTTAGAATAAATACATTAGTCTATACATATCTTTGTTTCATTTATATTCATATTGATATTACTAGATCCAAGCGCTTATTTCCTACTTTTCATGTGGAGACAAAGTGAGAGTGCGTTCATGAGCTCATTGAGTACCCCTCCAGCACTTAAAGGGATAGTAATGTTTCCAAAAGTACAACACTGCAATCTGTCCTTGTAGTGCATACAATTGATCAGTGATGTTAGTAATGCTGAATTCTCTCTATATTGCTGGAAATATTACACATTTTCCCCTTCATGCCCTTTTCACACTGTTAGGCCACCTCCTTGTAACTCTGATCAGACAGAGAGCTAGGAGGCTCAATCTGCTGTCATTCTGTATACAATAAATCCTGCCCCCTTGACAAGAGAGGGCAGATTTTTCCACATACTGAAAGAAGATTGTCCCATGTTGCCATCGGCTTCCAGCTCCGAGGCCCGAAGGATGACGTAAGTATAAGGGACATGAGTGGGGATAATTTACGAGGGGGTGCTGATAAGTATTGATCCTTAACCAGAAAAAATTGAGCTAGGAAGCTGTAAATTGCAGGGTGTACTGGCCAATTTGTCTATATCCAATGGTGCAAAAATCAACTACCTATGATTTTAACTTATCTTTATTTGAACATGGCAGCACCTTGAGAAAAGTTCAATGTGGAAGAGCATAGGACCATAATCAAGTTCCTGTTTCTCCAAGGGAAAGGTGCGAAGCAGATCCGTGAAGAAATGTCACAAACTTTGGGTGACAGTGGCCCTTCATATGCAACAGTTAAAGTGGAACTACCACCCGACACAATCATTAGCTTCACTAAGTCCCCATCTGGCGACTAGCTGCTTAGTGGCGCTAGTCGTCAGAATAATTACCTTATTTAATAGATTTCTGCTATCTTCCCCAGCTGACAGGCAGGACGGAGTGCAGACATCTTGCCACTGTGATGTCCGCGCGCCTGCGCTGTCAGTCCCAGCTGGAGCTAAATGGCTCCTAGCAACTCCTACTAGACCTGGCTGGGACTGACAGCGCAGGCGCACGGATGTCAAAATGTCCGCACTCCGTCCTGTCTGTCAGCCGGGGAAGAGAGCAGAAATCTATTAAATAAGGTAATTATTCTGGCGACTAGCGCTACTAAGCAGCTAGTTGCCAGATGGGGACTTAGTGAAGCTAAAGATTGTGTTGGGTGGTAGTTCCCCTTTAAACGTTGGGTTGTCAGTTTCAAAACTGGCCATTTCTGTGTTGAAAGTGAGAAACCCAGTGGAAGGCCTGTTTCTGTCTCTGTGCCTGCAAATGTGAAAGCCATCCATGATATGATCATGGAGGACCGCCGAATATCAGCCAAACATATTGCTACATATCTGGGAATATCACGTGAGAGAGTTGGTGCCATTATCCAGAACAACTTGGAAATGAGAAAGCTTGCAGCAAAGTGGATCCCAAAACTTTTGACAACCGAGCAAAAGAGGAGACGTGTGGAGATATCGGTGGCTGTTTTGTAACATTTTGGCAGAAATGAGTCAGATTTCCTGGACAAACTGGTACCTGGTGATGAGACATGGATCTACTGTTATGATCCTGAGACAAAGGAACAGTCTAAGGAAGGGAGGCATAGTGGTTCCTCCAGGCCAAAGAAGTTCCGTGTGCAAAGGTCAGTGCAGAAGCAAATGGCAACAGTTTTTTGGGATAACAAGGGAGTTCTGCTGGTGGACTACCTCCAAAAGGGTTCAACCATCAAAGCAACATATTACTGTGCTTTATTGACGAAGTTGAGGCAAAACATCATGGAAAAATATAGAGGAAGGCTCTCCAAAGGTGTCATCCTGTTGCATGACAACGCTTCATCAGACACTGCAGGTGACACAATGGCAAAACTGACCTCCTTAGGCTTTCAAGTGATGCCCCATCCACCCTATTTGCCCAACCTGGCTCCTTCTGACTATCATCTGTTCCTCAATCTCAAAAAAACACCTAAAGGGACAACGATTTGGGAGTGTTCCAGAGGCAACTAATGCTGCAAATGAGTGGTTACACCAGCAGTCGGACGAATTTTATTTGCAGGGACTTAAGAAGCTGCAGGACAGATGTTGCAAGTGCAATGATTTCCTGGGGGAATATGTAGAATAGTGTGGCAGTTACAGCTTCCTAGCTAAATTTTTTCTGGGTAAGGCTCAATACTTATCAGCACCCCCTCGTATAATATTATTTCAAGGGATGTAGAGCATTTCAAGAAACATTACGATCCCTTTAAAGGATTTTCTACAGCGATGAGAAGGCCCATTGGAAGACTGACAATAGTGGATGGTGAATAAGGTAAAGCTGCTACATACAGGTTGATTGAAATGGACTTTCATCTCTTGTGAGCTAGAGAGGTGATCTCATGACCTGGATGCGCCAGGTCACATGAAGATTTGAAGGAGGAAGGAATGAGGCACAACAGGTGAAGAGGAGGGGTGGTGACTGACAGCCTTTCGGTACTGAGCTGTACCAGACAGATTGTACCAGTGACGTCAGCCGGTAACTCTTTAACTGCTAATATCTCTGTGAAGCTTTATTGAAGACGACTATTTAAATAGGCCTAACTTTATGAGAGGTGAGAATTCCACTTTAAGATGTGGCATAGCCACAAACATACAGCTGAATAATCTTGCTGCTAATGTTATACCATTTTGTAGTGTTTCTGATGCTTTATTATTACTGACATTCAGCTTTTTGAGTACCAGAGAGTTGGGCAATGCATTGCGGAGCAACTCATCCTATGAAGGGTTATTGTCAAATGACCAAATATGTCTGTAGTCTGCTGTAGCAATAGCTCCATAATAACATTTCAGACATGGAAGTACTGCACTCAAAGCAAGCATAACTTTTGAATAATATATCTCTTAGCAGTGGGAAGACCCTTGTTTTCTGCATCAAGATAAACCCTGCAATATGCATTTTTCAATCTCAAGCATTACTATAATTTAACTAAAACATTTTGCATGGTACAAAGGTTCCGCAACACAAAAGGCATTAACAGATTGATGGGCTTTTGCACATTTTACACAGAATACTGTCTAGTACTGTACACTAACCATGTTTATAAAACTCTCTGCATAAATACAGGATATAGATTAAACATCCAAAACAAAATATAAAGAGAGGAGGCACCCAATAGTGTAACACTGTGACAAACTGGATGTATAAATAAATGAAAATACACTCAAATATTCCGGTGGTCAGTCAACGGGATATCCAGAGCTGAATGAGACAGCATGTAGAGAAATTACACCGTCTCCACTCAGTGTTTCGGTCCCAGGCCTGCAAACAATGTTGTGAAAAATAGGAACTGGAGATCTTCCAAAGTCAGTCGATTTATTTAAATAAAAAATCTAAAATCTTGTTTCAAGATGTGATAGACAAGACACTTTTTGATACATATGTTTAGACTTTTTATTTTAATAAATCGACTTTGACTTTGTAAGGCCTCCAGTTCTTGTTTTTCCCAGCATTCTTTGTAGTCCTAGGATCGAAACACAGAGTAGAGGCGGTGTATTTTCTCCACATGCTATCTCAGTCAGCTCTGGATATCCCTTTGGCTGACCACCGGAAAATGCGAGTGTATTTTCATTTATTATACAGCTAATTTATCATTGTGTTATACTATTGGGCCCCCCTCCCCTTTGTGTCTTGTTTTGCATGTGGTTTGGGGAGAGCGGATTGAGAAGGAGTGGCCCATTGTACAGCATCATGAGTCTGGGTCAAGCTTGTAACCCATAAGTGCCTTATTTGTTGTCCATCACACATATGATCTGACAGCATATTTGTTTGTGGAGGACTACGATCTTCTAGATTTACTACACTAGGGCGCATCCTTATCTGTTCCCTTTTCCTTTGTGTATCTCCATAGATTAAACATGGTATTCATCATAAGCCCCAAATATACTATACAAAGTTTCATTATCAGTTTAAGTAATATAATTATTAAATTATGACTAGTTAGTAAACTTTTTGTTCCATTTAACACAGTATGAATTTATTCATCAAACATGTATACTGTGTTATTATCTATCATACAAATGAATAGTAAAGTATTGCACGATAAAACGTTTTATGCATATGATCATATAGACCTTTCGTGAATAAAGCCCAAAGGTTACGTTTTACTGATGTTTTTGCATGGCTGTCTTCTCAGTGCAGTAATATGTCTGTATTCAGAGTGCTGTAATATGGCTGTATTCACAGTGCAGTAACAGGGCTATACTGAGAGTGCAGTAACACTCAGGGCTGTAATCAGATTGTAGTAGTAGGGCTACATTCACAGTGCAGTAACAGGGCTGTACTCAGAGTGCAGTAATATGGATGTGTTCACAGTGGAGTAACAAGGCTGTATTCACAGTGCAGTAATATGGCTGTATGCAGAGTGCTGTAATATGGCTGTACTTTGAGTGCAGCAACAGGGGTGTACTCAGATTGCAGTAACAGGGATGTACTCTGGGTGCTGTAACAGGACTATAATATGGCTGTATTCAGAGTGCTGTAATATGGCTGTATTCACAGTGCAGTAATAAGGCTGTACTCAGAATGCAGTAACAGGTAGGGTGACTATGTGTCCCGGAATGCCCGGGACTGTCCCTTAATTTTGTGGAGTGTCCCGTGTCCCGAATGATACCCCACTGGGACAATAAAGAGTCCCGGAATCAATAAAGTCACTTACTGTCAGGTCAGCCCTGTTCTTCTGTGAGCCCTGTTCTGCTTTTGAGCGGTGCTGCAGGCCAGCTGAGCTCAGTCATCACAGTGGCAGCCTACTCTGTAAGTAACAACATGCACGCACCACCACCAGCCAATAAAGAGAGTATTTGCACAATATTCCTCTCCTCATTGGCTGGCTGGTCTGTGTGTGCATGTGAATTGATATGCTGACACATGCATGGTGTGATTGTGAGTGAGGCAGCACTGAGCAAGATTGCAAGAAGAGTGAGCTGAGCAGTGAATTTCAGACTGTGACAGACTCAGAGACTGAGCAGTGAGGCAGCTGAAGGAACTTGGAGGAAGACAGAAAGAAAATTAAGGAGAGAGGAGAGGACTGGATTGAATTACAGAACAGCGCATGCTGCAGCAGAGACAGAGTCCCATGGCTGAGTGGGCAGTGACTTCCTGACTCCCTGGCTTAGTCTCTTTAGTCCTGAGTCCTTCCTGAATCCTGACACTGTCAAGTAAGTGTAAGTTAATAATCAGTGCACTTATCATGGATTGCCTAGGACAGTTCCTCATTTAAATGTGTGTCCTGGTTACTAGGCAGCCCCCTTTACAGACAATGCAATATCCCTGAATAAAGCATACGGAACCCAGAACTCCAAGCAACAGAGAGACAATTGGCCATTGACTTTTGTGACAGAACTTGACACCTTCCCCAGGCTGCAAGAAAATGGCATCAGCACAGAGTTTAAACACTAGGCAAGTTGTTCTCAGCTCCAGTCCTCTGGAAACACCAGCAGGTCAGGTTTTAAGGATAATTCTTAAAGCAAAAGGTTCTACTAAGGCTTGGGGCTTGGCATCCATTTTCTTGCATCCAAGAAAAGCTATCACAGCAGCCAATAGGCAGTTCTTCTGTGGTCTTTAGAAGTCTGTAAAGCTCAGGAGAAGCCAAGTGATGCACACTGATGTCCAGTGATGTAGCATCACCTTGTTCTCGCACCTGCACTAGCGTGGAAGATAAGTACTTAAGTGCCCCTGAATGGAAGAAAGGAAATGTGGTCACCCTAGTAACAGGGCTGTACTCAGAATGCAGTAATAGGACTGTAATATTGCTGTGTTATCAGTGCAGTAACAGGGCTGTACTCAGTGCAGTAACAGGGCTCTATTCACAATGCAGCAACGGGACTGTACTCAGAGTGCAGTAACAGGACTGTATTTAGATTTCATTCATAGGGCTGTATTCACAGTGCAGTAATAGAGCTGTTCTCAGAGTGCAGTAATAGGGCTGTATTCACAGTGCAGTAACAGTATTGTGTCAGAGACATTGCCATGATGGGGAGGAAATGGTTAAATTTTCTTTTGAACCAAATTCTCTGAAAGTCTGTTTTTAAGATGTGTGTAATGATCTCATGTTATAACAATGACTCCATTTTAGAGACAAAAGGGGTCTCTCCTTACCTAGACAGGAGTGAAAATCGTTGAGTGAATTTTACGATTAAATATGACTCTCCTGGAGACAACAGGCCTGGGATAATGGATTCTCCCATGTGGGAAAATCTAGTAGGGTGACATATTCATGTCAAGTCCAATGACCTCGTGGCCATTCTTATCTGATGATATGAGACAGATCCAGGTATCACATGTAAAATTTTAATGTGGAGTAAGAATGCCATCTTGAGAGCACATAGCATTATTATTAATGCTTGGAATTTTTTTCATAATAAACTGATGATGTCACTGCATAATGAAATGGATTTTCATCCAATCAGAGGAGAGAAGGGGCTTTTTCCTCTTGGTTTCCTGGCTCTTGATTTCCTCTTCTGTACCTGGCTGGCTGTTAAAGAGATACTAAGAAACACTTATTGGACTGGTAACTATATATTTTCTTATTTTAATTCTGCAAAATTCAGAATCAAAAATATATTTCTTCTATATTTGATGGAACATAATTTTTCTTATGATTTGTCTTAATCGGACTGGCCACCCAATTGTGACCAATTATAATAAGCTATATTGGCTGTAGTAATTCTGAATTAAGAAGAATTCATTAGTTATTTGGTATAGTATCATATTTTGCCAGATAAATGTAAATAGTTGATAGCAATGAGATTTATATATCCTTGTTTATAAATTAGTTAATACATTTGTTGATATTTCTAGAATATACTGTGTTTCTAGAAAGGTTATTATAGCTAATATTTGATCTGGGGGAATCCTTTGAATTCATTTATTAACCCTTCAACTGCCATATGCCTATTTATTTTGAGGTGTTTCTTTGGATTTCTTTGTGTATGATTTTGGGTTTAACTCTTTCAGTGCCAGAGGGGTACGCAATCCATTGACCTGCAAAGCATTGCGTTCCCCTCTGGCACTGAAAGGGTTGAACATTTGTACAGTGGGAAGTGTATTTAAACCTCTCACTAGACAAAAGAAGACACCATCTTGGGTGTGGCATCCTATCTTAATAAGTGGATTAACCCTTGGAATACCCTATAGGTTTTTCATAGGATTGCTATGGTCATGTTTATGATATATGTTGCATGAAGTTGGTATACTGTCTAGACATATATTATTGGATTGATTCTAAGTACAGTCTTGGTATTATCTATTATTGACTATATAAAGTTTACCCTTCCGCCCCTTTTACCTAGTGTAAGCCATCTCTTCTCAGATGTGGAATGCAGTCCATAGACCATACAGATAACAGCAGGGGACAATCTTCTTCAAATGAGAACAATCAAAGCCCTGCCCTCATTGACAAGTTTTTCAGGTTTTTCCCTTATCTTAATTGAAGATTGTCCCTCTCTGCAATTTACCTGGGCACCTCCCTTCTGCTCTGGCTGAGCAGTGTTACATTAGTAAAAGGGGCGGGAGGGGGATACTTTGTCATTGAATTACTCTTGAACTACAACTCTGACAGAATTGAAATAACATTCTCCAAAGTCCAAATACTATGATGATTAATTAGAGCTGCTTTTATTATGAAACATTACTATCCCTTTAAACCTCAATTAGCATAGTTTATACAGTTTTTGGGGCAGAGGTATTCATATATGCTGCTGCCAACTGTATTTTAATTAATTGTAAGGATCAATTATCCTTTTCTATGCTGCTGGGTTCAATTATTGTAATTTAATACCTCTGAACATACCTATGTGTGGTTAACCCTTCAATTGCTGGTAATCCTAATGGTGATAATTGTGGTTTGAGTTACTGTGTATCTATTGAAATTGGTATTCACTCATTTATGTCATTGTTGCTTACACCTTTTATATATATAGTATTTACTTAAATAAATTATATTGTGAAGTAGAGTGTCAATACCTAGTATTGTTTAAAGTTCTCAAAATTATATTATTATTTATCTCTTTATGTGAAGATATCCAACCTAATTGGTTCTCTTGTTTAACCCTTTCTTGGATACCTTCGACAACTGAATTCACAGTGCAGTAACAGAGCTGTATTTAGAGTGCAGTATTAGGGCTGTATTCGCAGTGCAGTAACAGGGCTGTAATATTGCTGTATTCACAGTAAAGTAATATGGCTGTATTCAGAGTGTTGTAAAATGACTGTATTCAGAGTGCTGTAATATGGCTGGATTCACAGTGCAGTAACAGGGCTGTACTCACTGCAGTAACAGGGATGTACTCTGAGTGCAGTGACAGGGCTGTGCTCAGAGTGCAGTAACAGGGTTGTATTTACAGTGCAGTAACAAGGCTGTATTCAGAGTGCAGATTGCATTCACAATGCACTAACAAGGCTGTACTCAAAGTGCAGACACAGGGCTCTATTGACAGTGCAGCAACAGGGCTGTACTCAGAGTGCAGTAACAGGACTGTATGTAGAGTTCATTCAAATAGTTGTATTCACAGTGCAGTAACAGGACTGTATTCACAGTGCAGTAACAGGGCTGTATTTAGAGTGCAGTATTAGGGCTGTATTTATATTGCAGTATTAGAGCTGTATTTGTAGTGCAGTAACTGGGCTGTATTTAGAGTGCAGTATTAGGGCTGTATTTGCAGTGCAGTAACAGGACTGTAATATTGCTGTATTCACAGTATTAAAAAGTGTTGTAAAATGGCTGTATTCAGAGTGCTGTAATATGGCTGTATTCACAGTGCAGTAACAGGGCATTACACCATACCTCCCAACATCTCAAAGTGCCAAAGAGGGACACTTGTGTTTTAGGGGGTATTGCTGGGGTGTGATTGGTGGACGGGGCATTACCGATAATTTTTAGGCTATTTCATGACCTATAGAGACCTCCTTGTGTAATCTAATAAATGATTTATAACAAGACCAAAGAATTTTATTTACACAAACTAATTTCTAAACACATACACTGACGTCTAAACAAACAATAATGTGAGTTTTATAGCTGAGGAGCAATGTGATACACTTATATACGCAGCACATAGTCAGATGTCCTAAAAAGTGGGACACCAGGGTAGGAAAGCGGGACAGAGGGATTTGAATCTAAAAGAGGGGCTGTCCCTCTTATAGAGGGACACTTGGGAGGTATGGTGCTCAGTAGTGCAGTAACAGGGCTGTACTCCGAGTGCAGTGACAGTGCTGTGCTCAGAGTGAGTAACAGGGCTGTATTCACAGTGCAGTAACAGGGCTGTATTCACAGTGCAGTAACAGGGCTATATTCACAGTGCAGTAACAAGACTGCATTCAGAGTGCAGAATGCATTCACAGTGCACTACCAGGGCTGTACTCAGATTGCAGAAACATGGGTTTTATTCACAGTGCAGCAACAGGGCTGTACTAAGAGTGCTGTAATATGGCTCTATTCACAGTGCAGCAACAGGGCTGTACTCACAGTGCATTAACAGGGCTGTATTCAGAGTGCAGCAATAGTGTTGTATTCACAGTGCATTAACAGGGCTGTACTCAGAGTGCAGTAACAGGGCTGTATTCACAGTGCAGTAACATGGCTGTATTTACAGTGCAGTAACATGGCTGTACTCATAGTGCTGTAATATGGCTGTATTCAGAGTGTTGAATATGGCTGTACTCAGAGTGCAGTAACAGGGCTGTATTCATAGTGCAGTAATATAGCTGTATTCAGAGTGCTGTAATATGGCTGTATTCAGAGTGTTGAATATGGCTGTACTCAGAGTGCAGTAACAGGGCTGTACTCAGTGTAGTAGGAGGGCTGTACTCAGAATGCAGTAATATGGCCATTTTCACAGTGCAGTAACAGGGCTGTATTCAGAGTGCTGTAATATGGTTGCATTCCCAGTACAGTATTTAGGGCTCAGTTTAAAGGAATGCTATAAAACATTTGGTAGGGCCAAACTGAGTACTGACCAACATAATAAAATGTCTTAGTCGGTATTCAAAGCTAAAAGCAGAACCGATGTTAGGCCACAGAAATGGTCTTGTGGCTAAACGTCCGTTTTGTGCGTTAAGTTCCCAAAATGTCACTAAATAGCGGCAACTACCACGGAAAAAAGTTGACTATCTGTGCCTGACATACTGTCAAGCACCGATCGTTAACTTATATGTGTTAATCTTACCTGTCATCCACTGTCTTGTATCTTCATTCTTCTTGTGTTGTAGCTGTAAAAAGAAAAATAAATAACAATACATGTTTTCATCAAATAACCTGAACACTTATACATAGTTTAACCTGTCGAGTGCCAGAGGGGTACGCATTGTGCACTTCTCTGGGGCTCATGGGTTAAACCATGTATTAGTGTACTGCTGAATATCATATGCCTCCTGTTATTAAAATGTTTCCAACTTTGCAAAAATAAGTATTCCATTATTTTTGAATAAATATACTTCTCTTTTTTCTCCTCCATGAGTGTGGCCGTAGACGCGGTGAAGAAACTGATGTGTGGCACAGACCCCCCCCGTCCTTCCCTCACAGGCCGATGCCCTATCCACACTGAGGAAATATGAACAAAGACTGCCTTTATAAATGGGCAGACTCTGTAAAAATTCCCTCACAGTCATTGGCTGGGATGTGCTTAGAGGCATAGTAATGTTTCAGAATAAAAGCAGCTCCAATTAATCTTCATAGTATTTGGGCCATGGAAACTGTTCAATGCTGAGAGAGTTGTACTTCAAAGGTAATAGAATGATAAAGTATCCCCCTTCCGCCCCTTTTACTGATGTAACACTGCTCACCTCAGAACAGATGGGTAGTGTCCAGATGGCTTGCAGAGAGGGACAATCTTCAATTAGCATAAGGGAAAAATCTGAAAAACCTGTCAAGGGGGGCATGGTTTTCATTGTTCTCACAGTAAGAAGATTGTCCCTTGTTGTGAGCGGTCTGGTCTTAAGGCCAGATTCCACATCTGAGGGGAGGTGGCTTACACTAGGTAAAAGGGGTGGAAGGGGGATACTTTATCATTCAATCATTCAAATACTCTTGACCTACAACTCTGACAGTATTGAAATAACACTCTCCATGGCCCAAATACTATGAAGATTCATTGGAGCTGCTTTTATTTTGAAACATTACTATCCCTTTAAGCAAACACATCAGTTTCTCCGCCGCCGGGTTATTTGATGAAGACGTACTGATATTTATTTTTCTTTTTACAGCTACAACACAAAAAGAAAGAAGATATAAGAGAGAAGAAAGAAGAGAAGAAAGAAGACGTACAGTAGATGACCAGGATGCTGAGGACTCCTCTGGTCTCTCAGAGGGTTAATTCTACTAACATTGAACAATTTTTCGGTATTTTGGATGTATTGATATGGGGCTTATGTTTTTTTTTTTTTTATTTTGCTTTCAGTTGCTGACAGGGGAGGTCTGGCAACTTTGGCCTGGGGGGCAAATACAATTAAGTGGCCTATTTCTATTACCGCTCCAGCCCAATGTCCCAGCCCACCCCCTTTTGTTAATGTTATAGGTGGCATTAATGTTATGGATTAAGTCAAGTGATACCTCAGAGCTTATAACTGAAATGGTAGTACATAACTGATATCACAGAGATGACAATTGAAATGGATCTACACCAGTGATACCTCAGAGCTTATAAATGAAATGGATCTACACTAGTGATACCATAGAGCTTACAATTGAAATGAAGCATCACTATTGATATCACAGAGATGACAATTAAAATGGAGCTACAATACTCCTGTAGCTCCTTAAATTCTGTTTACTTTATTTACAGCAGCAAATGGGAAATTGGGGGAGGCAGTGGCCCACTTGCCCATATTCATGACCAGCCTGGGGGACAATTGCCCCCTTTCCCCCCAGGCCAGCCCTCCCCTGGTTGCTGCGATGGCTGACTAGAGATCCGATAAGGGACTTCAGTAAAAAAAACCCAAAAACTAACTCTTAAAGCGGAACTACCACCCAATATAAAGTCACCCCCCAATAATTAGGCATATGGCGAGTAACTTCTTAATAGTGTTATTATCTGCCACAAGTACCACGATCTGAAGTAATCCTGTTCCTTCAGAGACTGATGGCCAGGCTTCTTGCTGTACAGCAGTCTGCGTGAATGAGCCATCAGTCCCTTCCGGAGCCTTAAGGCTCCACGCAATGCCTCCTAGAGGAGACCGGGACGGATAGCGCAGGCGCGAAGACGTCTCTAAGCCAAGATGTCTGGGTGTAAGCCTTGCTGTCAGTCTCTGAAGAAACAGGATTACTTCAGATTGTGGTACTTGTATCAGATAATAACACTGTTAAGAAGCATGTCGCCATATACCTAATTATTAGGGGGCAACTTTATATTGGGTGGTAGTTCTGCTTTAAATTTCCTGTGCTAAAGTGAGTCCCTTATCGCATCTTTAGGGCTAATGCAGTCTATTGAATGGCAACTTGTGGCGTTTTTTTATATTTTCAAGTGAGCCAAAACTCATCTAAATTTTGCATCTGGGAGGGTTTTTCTTTGCCGGCATTTTTTCAAAGCACTGATAATTGAATCGCTTATCGAGCTTGAAAAAAATGCCGTCACCTGTTTTTTGGCGTTGGCTGCCATTAAATCTTGACCTTAGAGTGTAGAAACAGGGCTTTATTCAGAGTGCTGTAATATGGCTTTATTCACAATGCAATAACAGGGCTGTACTCAGAGTGCAATAACAGGGCTCTATTCACAGTGCAGTAAGAGGGCTGTATTCACAGTGCAGTAACAGGGCTGTATTTAGAGGTCATTCATAGAGCTGTATTCTTAGTGCTATAAAAGTTCTCTACTCGGAGTGCTTTAAAAGGGCTGTACTCAGAGTGCAGTAACAGGTCTGTATTTAGAGTGCAGAATCAGGGCTGTATTCACAGTGCTGTAATATGGCTGTATTCAGAGTGCTGTATTGTGGCTGTAATAGGGCTGTATTCAGAGGGCAGTAACAAGGATGTACTTAAAGTACAGTAACAAGGCTGTATTCAGATTGCAGTAACAGGGCTGTACTACAAGTGGAGTAACAGGGCTGTACTACCAGTGCAGTAATAGGGCTGTACGCAGAGTACAGTAACAGGGCAGTACTCAGTGTAGTAACAGGACTGTACACAGAGTGCAGTAGTATGGCTAAATCCACAGTGCAATAACAGGGCTCTGCTCAGAGTGCCATAAGAGGGCTCTGCTCAGAGTGCAGTAACAGGACTGTATTCAGAGTGCAGTATCAAGGCTGTATTCAGAGTGCAGTAGCAAGGCTGTACTACCAGTGCAGTAGCAGGGCTGTATTCACAGTAACTGGGCTGTACTCAGCTACAGATACAGCTACTAGTGGTTCCCAAACTTTTCAACACAATGCCCCCTCTCATTTTGTGCCAAACTCTAACCCCCTTTCTTTACTGAAATAATTGTAACCCATTGCACATGTATTTATATTATTATTTGCATGTATTTTTTACATTTTGTAATGTATGCTGAAGAAAAAATAATTATACATTTTCCTTTGCTGGAGACATTCTTAGAAACATATACCTTATATATATTTCTGCGCCCCACCAAATATACATGTATAATGATATAAACATAGCACACTGTGCAGTTCACAACTGTTCTTTGAAGTAGTCTTTCTCAAACTTCTAAACATAATCAGTTGTCAGCAGCTTTTCAATACATACGTTGTTATGCTGCAGGGCAATGGGACAATTGGTGCTGAAACAAAGACCTACACCTGCTTGGAAAAGCTCTGCAAATCCCCCAGGTTGGGAAACATTGCTCTAGAATTATCTTATCTAAATCTACCATTTATCAGCATACCTGGGAATGTCTTCTCCTTGAGCCCCTGGAAAGGGATCATGTGCTGCCGAACAGAGGGATGTCAATGACATGATTTGCGTCATGAACAAGGTGGGTCTTCACCTGTTGAGCAGGTCTTACTCGTGTATGGTCATAATGTGGCCGGCATTTCGTCAGAAAACGGTGGGAATGAGGAGAAGTGGATGGGAACAGGATGGGAAGGAGAAGAAACCACTGCTGGAGAATCTGGTGACCTGGCAACTCAGTCTGGAGTCTCCAGGGCAGATCTGGAGAGTTCCCAGGTATGTATATTAGGGGTGTTAAAAGTAAGGATGAGTGAAAATCTTCAGCTCAAACCAAAATCAATTAATAATGGCATTTCCTGCTTGGCTAATAATTTCCCACGAAAAGTGCTATTTTTCTACTTTTTTCACATAGCTTATTCCATTGAAATCAATGGGACCATTGAATTTACACACAACACATAACAAATGTTATTTTATTTCCCAAAGGCATAGTATAAAAGCGGTATGAGGGTGACTGCATTGGTGGAGTGTGGGGAAAGAATCACTTGAACAGGGAATGTTTTTTTGGGGGGTTGTTTACTGGGATTGGGGGACAGTTAAAAAAACCCCCATAAGACATTGTATAAAAAGGGTCTGAGGAGGGTGCCTGTGTTGGTGCGTGGAGTCTGGGGAAAAAATTAGTTGAACATTGAATTTTATTTGAGGGGGTTTGTAACTGGGTATTTGGGGCACAGTTAACAAAAAAAAAAAATGTAATTAAAAATAAAATAAAATAGGAAATTGGTACGAACATGAGAGACAGTGACCCCCTGATGTAAGACTAGGGCCTGAGGAAACATTGATTTGTAGGACTTAGACTTAATTAAGGCACAAGCCCTGAGGAAACATTGATTAGTTGAATGAACTAAGAGTTAGGCCCAAGCCCTGAGGAAACATTGATTTGTAGGACATAGACTTAATTGAGGCACAAGCCCTGAGGAAACATTGATTTGTAGGACTTAGATTTGTTTGACACAAGCCCTAATGAAACATTGATATGTATGACTTAGGCTTATTAGAAACAAGCACCCTAAAATTGATTATTTTTTTGTAGCTGGTCATGTTGTGTTGACCGGTGTAATTGCGGCATTTGCGACTGCTGTTCTTGCTGCTGAGTTGTTTAAACAGCAGGATGATTAGGCAGCTCAAAGGGAATGGGATCAACAACAGTGTGACTAGCTCCAATGATGTGCCTAGGCAATAGTAGCACAATAACTAGCTCCCACCACTTCAGGTATATGTGGAGAAAAGAAGAAGCTGGCCAATAATCCTTCTCCACCTGCTCCTCCTCCAAAATCATGGTGTGTTGCTACTGGAATAGAATTTTTTCCTTTCAGAGCAAGAACTGTGCCTCTCATCAGCAACTGCAATGTGCACAGTGTGTGTGGTAAATAAGGGAAGGACAAGTAACAATGGGCATTTCTGCATTCATATCAAACACCTAGCACACTCTAGCCAAGCACCAGAAGCTTAGGGTCCCCAGTGTGAAATCCTCCCATCAGAAACCAAGTACTTCTGCTGTCACTATGCCCCTTGTCCACTCCCCTCTAAGGACACATGACAACTTGCAGACAATTTAATAGTAATGATGAACCCTCCCTGCCACCAGCTTAGCATATTCTGTGGTGTGGATTCTCCTCAGATGCCGCTTTATACCCTGGTTGCAATTATCCTCCACCACACTGCCATGTGTGGTGAGTGCATCAGAGTGTGCAATGGGTGGACACAAACTGCCACATCCTAGACATCTACCGAATGCCTTTCAACAGGTGGGGGAGGTAAAAATGAACAAGCTGGATCGCCAGAAGATATAGTTACCCTAGAGCAAGAAGGTGATGGCGAGCCATCGAACCTTCAGTCTCTGGCTGGGCTTCTCTATTCTTCCTCCTCTTGGATCTCTGCATCGCCTTTAACATGTTTCACATAAATGTCATGGTTTCTGTGTTTAATGTGTGTTATCAGGGCGGTTGTGCCAAGGTGCGTTCTTTCCCCTTTTCACCAACTTGTCACAAAATGTGCACATTACCGTCATTGATTACTTCTGTGCCTGCACCAAGAGAAAAATAGTCCCACACCCAGGACTTCAGTGGGGGAGGGGAAAGGTGGAGAAGAATGGCCTATTTCTTCTTTTCCTCCTCATTCCCCTTCAATGGCTGGGGCAGGGGATGATGATGCTTCAACTGCCTCAGAATCAGCGCTGCAACTAGGACAGGAGTAACACTGCTGGCAAGTGGAACCTGTCCTAGTCCTGCTTCACTTGTTGACCCCATTCCCACCGTGTCCACGTTGGTCTGTGGCACACTAGCCTGCTCATCAGCACCCTGCTGCCCTTGCAACTAAGCAGCAGTAGGAATTAGAGCAGTAGCAATCTCCGCAAATTCCGAAAGCTAACTGCTGGTGTTGATGGTGATGCCCATCCCCATCTCTGTCTCCCATTGCATCTCAGTTAGGGTTTAAAAGGCCATTAATGTCTCTTCCATCCCAGCTTCTCCACCATAATCATCACCACCACAACCAGTCCCTCCTTGCTGCTGCTGTTCTATTACAGACATCTCACTGGTTGGAGGAGGTGATGAGAAATATAACAGAGGGCCCCCCAATGTCACACTTGCCATTTCTTGTTCACCTGTTGAAGGGAGACTGGCAGCACTAGCAGCAGACACAGGCAGCTGATCTATGCTCCTGGCGGTGGTGGCATTATTGCTACTAGTCAACAATTCTGCCTTCTTCAGCATCATGTTCCAACTGGACATTGCCGAGAGGAGGAATGGAAGGGGACTCCCAGAGTCAGGGGAATGTTGTAGGCTCCCTTGACCATTAGTCTGGACTCTGCATTACTTCTTTGACCTCTAATGCTAGTCCCACCATCTGCTTCACCATCATTGTTACTACTACTAGCCTCGATCACATCAATTTCAGTCCTGGAGTCTTCCTCCTTCAATCCTAACACTCTGTACAAGCTGCTGGACCTTCTTAATAGTAGTACTAGTAGCGGGACTGCTTGGGGATGGCAGGGTCCCCTGCTGTCACACTTGGCATATCTTCTCCTCTCTCCCCTCCTGAGAATTACAAAACACACTGGCAGCAGGTTCAGCATTGGCAGCTGGGGCAGCACTGGCAGCAGGCACAACACAGGTAGCTGGCCTGTCCTTCTCACTCTACTTCCTCTGTCCTTTACAAATATTTTCCTAAGATCTCTAGGGGTGATCTAGGGGGACTGGCCATCCAGACCCTTTCATGTTGGTGGTAGTGGTCACTTCCTCCTCCTCAGACTCTCTGGACACATACACGGTCCTTCCAGGTTCTCCTTTTATTGTTATTGAACTTGCTCATAGTGATAGCAGTCATTATGAGCCTCTCCTGCCTCGATTTTGCAAATCAACTCACAGCAGAACAGCCTAGCACCTATCTATCTCACTCTGTAGCTGTTTGTATTGCATTTCACTTTCTGGAAAATGGCGCGTTTTTATAGAGAAAAGGTGAAAAACAGGTGATTAAAGGAGCGAAAACTTTCTAGCCATTGAAAAAATAGAGAACATTTTTTGCCAATGGATGAAAACGGCGAAGATTTTATTTGCTTTATTTAAATCAGATTTTCATGAGAAAAAGCTGAAAACAATGTGGTTTTGTGGATTTTTTCACGGAAACACAACAGGACCTTTCAATCACCCTAGATACAAGATACTAGCTAAGAGGGGTTAAAACCTGAAATCAGATTCTTAAACACTCTTTATTTGAACTATCATTCTAGAGATATTTGACTTTATTTATTGGTCAGTTTATGAAAATTAGGTAGTGCTGGCTGGCAAACTGGTGTGTCTGATACTAACATTCCAGCGTCCCTCCCAGCTGCCAATTCCTGCCAGGATTTTGGCTAATATGCATAAAATGAAAAATAAAGCTAAATATATCATACAATATAGATTTAAATAAAGAATGGTTGACATAAATGTAGGGGGTTTTAAATGTCATTTATTATAAATATTGTTAGTTCCCCTTTACTGACCTGAATCTTGAAATTGTGATTATCTCCTAACTAGTAATGTTGCAATTGGGCTGCAGGTTGCAGTCAGAATGCATTAGATTGGCTCGAGACCCAGGTCTTTTGGGAACTTAATAACTCCTCTGCCTTTCATGGGCATCATGAAATGTTTTTCTTCCCTCTTTTACTTGTCTGATATCCACAAATTTCCTCATTTCACACTTCAGGGCTAAAATTGGCAACATGTGGTTCTGCACTGTGTGTATATATATATATATAGAGCTATGCAAGGTTGGAAGCACTTTAAACTCATTAGTCACCATGGTATGGAGAGAACTGTCAGCTGAGATGAACTTCTGTTTCCACTTATGACCCAACATCCACAGTATTGTCAATGATAAACTTCTCTCATGCACAGTTACTTCGAGAAAGGTAGGTGATATTAGATGTATCTGTATTTTCATACTATCATGCTTATTGAGGTTTTGTTGCATGTTGGTAATACATACTGAAAATTATGAATATCATTGCATGTCCTTAGTTCACAAACCTCTCATTGAGTACCTCAAGGAGGTCAAAACTTAAAAGGGCAGTAAACTTTTTTTTATTAAAAAAATATGTTATACGGATTTTTCTGCTGAGTAAAAACACTTCTGGGAGATATCTATTTGAAAAGTAATTGACTTCAATTTTTTTTAACTTAAACTGCAATATTTTTAATTTGGTCACTAGATGAGGATGTCTCAAACCTGTGCTTGGGCCCCCCATCGATACAGGTTTTCTGGATCTCTACACATGAACACAGGTGAATCAGTGAATGGTTCATTCATTCTGAAGGCTCTGCCTGAGTTAATGACGTTCACTTATGTTTAATCCTGAAAACAATTACTGCTGGGGGAAGAGGGGTTGAAGACAGTTTTGAGTGACATTGCATCAGGTGATGCTTTTTCTGTCAAATACCATGACAATAGCTCTCAGCTCCAGCCCTCGGGGCACAAGAACAGGTCAAGTTTTAAGGATATCCCTGATTAAGCACAGTATGTCTATGAAGGACATAGCATCTGAATCGAATACTGTTTTGAGTCCCTGAAGTTTTGTTTCTAGGAAAATGTGATATACATGATATTTAATCCTTTTGCGTGCCAGAGGGGTAAGCAACACATACTGGCACTTTAATGGTTAAAACATTATAAGCCCCATTAATGTTTAGGTGATTGTGTCCTTTTTATTCATTAAGCATTGCACTTGAGTTCCCTTCTACGTTTAAACCCTTTGGGTGTCTGAGGGGTATGCAACGCATTCAAAGGGTTAAGGGATGAACAAGAAGGAGCAAAGCTTCCAGCACTTTAAAGAAGAGCTAACACCTCCTAATAATAGCCCCATTTACATTATTAGGCCATAAAATCCTAATGGCCCATATGAATTTTGCCATTGTGACCTTGTTCACCAATAACATGACATTTGCTAGCACAGAACCTCATACTCTACTCTCTGTACGTGATAATCTTAACCCTTTAAAGACCAGAAGGCTGTGCAATGCATTGCATCCCTCTCTGGCCCTTAGGGAGTTAAGGAGGTTCCTGCATTCTGGCTGCTTCAGTTTTAATGCTTTAAAAGCCAGGGATGTATCCAATGCATTGCAACGCAGTGCATTGGATACCTTTCTGGCACTTAAAGGGTTAACTTGCCAATTGTCATATCTGCTTCCATGAACACAACATTCACAACATTCCAATTTTCCATGAACACAACATTCCAATTTGTACCACCTAAAACTTACAGAATTACTTTCATTCAGCAGTTTAATGCTCAACACTATTGAGAATAGACCTTAGTTCATATCAGATGGTTAAACCTTAACCTTTACCAGTCATGGTTAAAAATAATAAAAGTGTTAAAATAAAATGTGATGTGCAAAACCTCGTGGTTTAAACCCAAAGTTTCTATGCAATCTGAGAGAAATAGAAGGAATGTATGAATCCAGAAATATACTGGTGGAGCAGTGGGTGCAGTACCCGAAAACTAAGCAATATGTTGTTTTTAATTAGTGAGGGTGTTTAAACCACAAGGTTTTACACATCACATTTTATTTTAACACTTTTGTTATTTTTAATCATGGTTAGTAAATGTTTAGTTTTAACCAACTGACATGAACTAAGGTATATCCTCAATAGTGCTGAACTGGTTAATTGTGCACCCCTAAACTGCTGAATGAAAGTAATTCTGCTTTAGGTGGTACAGCAAATCTTCTCTTTCCAGTATATGTATATAACTCTTAACCTGCGACGCTAACGTTAAAATCATTCCAGTTATGAAGAACCCCCTATTCCATGCATACACCACCCATCTAAACCAGAAAAACTCCATCACATCTGGCACAAAAGGACAGCTGTGCTTTCCAAACCTTAAATCTGTTTCTTTCACTTAAAACAGTGGTTCTCAACTCCTGTCCTCAGGCAGGGGAGGGCTGGCAACTTTTGGCCTGGGGGCAAGCAATCAAGTGGCCCATTTCTACTATCGCTCCAGCCCACTATCCAACCCCTTTATAACTACCATTAATGTTGTGAAGTAAAACATGTATCAGCAGAAGTACATTTTGAGCAGCATTGAATTGCCAGGGCCGGATTTTCCATAAGGCAGAGTAGGCATCTGCCTACAGGCGCACCCTACAGAGGGGCGCCTGCCATAGAAATCAATTTTTATTTATTTTTTTTTAAGTGGCGTGCCGCGCTGCGCGGCCTGCCGCATGTAAGGTCTGTGCCTTCTTCGGCACAGACTTGTAGCTGCTGAGCTCCCCCGGCTCTTTAGTAATACAGAGCACTGAGAGATGACATCATCTCCCAGTGCTCTGCATTACTAAAGAGAAGACTGCACGGGAGCTCCAGGTCTGTGCATAAGCTCAGATCTCTCCTGCCGCTGGACCACCAGAGAGGTAGGAAATGTGAGGCTTAATGTGGAGATGATGGGGGCAATGTGAGGGCAATATAGGGATGATGGGAGGCAAGCAATGTGGAGCTGATGGGGGCAATATGAGGGCAATATGGAGCTGATGGGGCAGCTGATGGGGTGGCAATGTGGAGCTGATGGGGTGGCAATGTGGAGTTGATAGGGCAATGTGGAGCTGATGGGGGGTAATGAGGAGACTTGGAGCATTGTGGAAATGGCCAATGGGGGGGGCACTTCAGAATTCTGTGCCTACAGGCTCCTGAGATGCAAAACTGGCCCTGTGAATTGCAATATGCTTTTTTCATGTAGCACCTACTTCAGTGGTAATATGGCAGCACAATTATTATTTTTGAGATACCACAGAGCTTACAGTTGAAATTGAGCTACACTAGTAATACTACAGAGCTTACAATACAAACTGAGCTATACTAGTGATACCACAGTGCTTACAATTGAAATGGAGCTACACTAGTGATGACACAGAGCTGACACTCCAAAATGAGCTATACTAGTGATACCACAGAGTTTACA
The DNA here is from genome assembly GCA_037306005.1 of Rhinophrynus dorsalis. Taxonomy (NCBI): domain Eukaryota; kingdom Metazoa; phylum Chordata; class Amphibia; order Anura; family Rhinophrynidae; genus Rhinophrynus; species Rhinophrynus dorsalis. The sequence goes on from CM074720.1 coordinate 465,960,120, forward strand.
GTTGAAATGGAGCTACACTAGTAATAACACAAAGCTACAACTGATATACAGTTACTCTAATGATATCATGGAGCATACAATTGAAATGGTGCTAGTAATTCGCAGATTTTAAAACTGAAATGGTGCTATACTAGTGATACCACAGGACTTACAATTGAAATGGAGCAACACTAGTGATACACAGCTTAGAAATTAAATGGAGCTGTAGAAATACCACTGATATTATATCTGAAATGGAGCTACACTAGTAATATCACAGAACTTACAATTGATATTGGGCTAAACTAGTTATACCAAATAGGTTACAGTTGATATATAGCTAAATTAGTGATACCCCAGAGCTTGCAACTAAATTGTAGGTACATTATTGATACCACAGAGCTTATAATTGAAACTGAGCTACAGTAGTGATATCATAGAACGTACAATTGTGATGGAGTTACACCAATGATACCAAAAAGCTTACAACTGAAATGGAGCTACACTAGTGACACAGAAGAGCTTACAATTGAATAGGAGTAATGCATACAGTAGATATTATACGTAGCTACTCTATAGATAATGAAAGACTGTGTATTACATACACTAGATATCAATTACCTATATGGTACCTTTTATATTTTGCAGTATGTATTAAAAACAGAAATTATACATTTACCATACAGGTAATGAATGCCTGTGAATTACATACAATAGTCATTGATAACTTATAGGGTACTTATGCATAACATCTACTGTATGTGTTACAGGACAGTATTAGGGACCTTATGTATAAAAGGATCTAGGGATGGGGTTATAGGAAAGGGGGGCAGGGGATGGGGTGATGAGAGTAGGGGCCAGGGGACCATGTGAGAAAAAGAGGCACTAGTAGACTGAAAGGTGAGGAAGACAGTCAAGTATAGGGTGTGAAGGAGGCAGCGATGGGCTGAATATATATATATATAGAGAGATCGTTAGGGTGAGGAAGATGCAAGAATATGGTGGAAACTGAGGGAGAGGATTAGGGTGAGACAGAGACAGGGGTGAGCTGCAAAAGAGAGAGAGAGAGCACAGGGGAGAAGGAATAAAGTAGAGAGGTAGGAATAAGGTGAGCTATGCAGTGTTTGGTTAAATGTTGACACATCTGTAAGGAGGAATGGAATGAATACTGTAAGAAAGTTAGGGATGATTGGGATTTTTTTTCTGTTGATGGGGTAAAGGGTGAGAAATTAGTGCACATGCACCCATCATTCCTCTGTCTCCCATCTTCTATCCACATTGCATTTCGTCTCACTCCCCAATGTCCTTGTGTATTAAAGCAATCCTACCATGCCTTATAGGTTTTTTACAGTTTTGTTTTGGAAAATAAAAATAAGTTGTATCAGAAAAAAACATAAAACACCACCAAAAATCAAAGTGTGTCTCTATTGGCCATTTTAAATGTTTGGGGGGGCAGGTGTATGCATTGAGTATTTGCACATACCATGCCAGAGCATTTATCATTGTAAATGTCTGTCATATACACCACATCCAGGTGTATGCGACATTAACCCTTTCATGGCTATGGGGATTTGCAACTCACCGCTTCACAATGCGTTGCACACCGCTCCAACCTTCAAATGGATAATAAAACCCGCCTGCCAAACCCTTTATCTTACCCCCTTGTTTGTGGTGCCAGATCCTCCACCCGAATTCGCTGTAGCTCTGCTATGTCCCTCCTGTGCGTATTTCATGCACGTGCCTCTGCAGCCTGGATTCAGTCCAGTTAGTAGCAGCAGCATCCTCTGCTTGAGTGCCTGCCCCCTATGCCACTGCTTCCTTCAATTAGCATGCAAGCTGTGGGTTTCTCTACACGGTAATGTAGAGAAGGAGGCTGCTTATTTGCTCTAAATAAAAATATGCGGAAGTGCTGCACCAGCCCCGCGCAGGCATACCTCCGTGACAGAGGCCTGCCAGCCCAGAATTGTGAACGGCCCCCCTGCCCCCCGGGCCAGCCCGCCCCTGTCCTGTGGACCCACTAACAGGCCAGGACTTAGGGATTTCTCTGCTAGAACACAGGTGTGGTGATCAGAAGCTCATTCACATTGATTAACTCACCTGTGCTCTAACAAGGAAATAATAAATCCTGGCCTGTTAGTGGGTCCTGAGGACTGGAGTTGAGAACCACTGACTTAAAAGATAAATACCCATTTTCTTTTATCTGCTCCAGATTATTTGTTTTCTCTTTTGTTTTTAGTATCTTTATTCCAAAAAATATAACATTTTCTTTTGGCTGTTAGCATTATAATTTTGTGGCCATTTATTTTGCATTCTGGACTAAATCACTTGCGTACACATCATATTTACTGGCTGACGTTATTTCAGCCATTAAATATGATGGTGAGGTCTTGTGTCCATAAACAGAGCTCAAGTCACCAGGGCTGTAAATATACACTCTGACTGATTTACAATTTGTCTGTAGACACCAAGTGTAAGAGCATAAATATCAGTTATGCTCTTACACTTGGTTGGTGTCTACATACATTGTGAATCAGAGTGCATATTTACAGACCTATTGACTTGAGCTCTGTCTATGGACACATTTTGGTGGGCATGGTTTTGGTGGGGGGGGTGGGGGTGGCATTTCATCCTTGGACCCAGGCAGCACAATGTCTTGGGCCGGCCCTGATCTTCAATGAGTATAAGGAAAAATCTGTCAAGGGGGGCAGGGTTTTTCTTATGATCACAGTAAGAAGATTGTATGTGAGCTGTCCGGTCAAGCGACCAGATTCCACATCAGAGGGAAGGTAGCTTACACTAGGTAAAAGGTGTGGGAAGGGGATACTTTATTCTTCAATTACTCTTGAACTACAACTTGGACAGTATTGAAATAACACTCTCCATGGCCCAAATACTATGAAGATTAATTGGAGCTGCTGTTTTTTGTGAAATTTTACTATCCCTTTAAGCCTCCTATCCGTGCAAGTTTCCAGGATATTCTGTCATGATCACAAGGGTGTCAATGGCTCAGTCCTCAGGTCCTCTGGGCTAAGGATAATGTGAGTTCTGCTGAAATGAGGAGATTCTGAATCTGCACTGTTGAGGAGGTGTGAGAACTGGCTTGAGAACCAGTGTTAAACCCAGTTAATGGTTTGCCTTTTCTCTCCAAGTCACTCTGCAGTCATGTGTGTAGGAAGATGTTCCCGTTTTGTGGGTCTCAATCTTGTGGCCCTGTCTGTACTATCCGCTACTATGAACGTTTGCCTGCTTTTTCCCAACTTTGATGGCTCATACCTGAAGAAGAACCTCATCAGTGGTGATGCAAGAAAGCTGCCTGGAGTTTGGGCAGGGGGACTTGTGGTAAGTGCAGGGCTATCCCGACCTATGAAAAGGAATGCATTGACCAATAGTATCCAAACAGATCTGTATACATTTGTAGCGCTATAGTAACCCTTTGAATGCTAGAGAGGTCTCCAGTGCATTGCAAATCCATATGTTGGTGACAACCCTAGCTTCCAAGGGGTTAAATATTATAAGTTGTTCCTGATTTCTGACCTTAATATGCCAGATTTAAAGAGAATCTGAGAGTTCAAAATTTTCTATTTTTCATGTCTTAACCCCTTAGCGACAGCCGCGTTCGTACGCGGCTGTCACCTTAACTCCCGAGGAACATTTTTTTTTTTTCAAACAAGTCCGGCGTCTCCAAGCGGCGTGCAGCCGCATGGAGACCCGGACTTCCGTGACTTACCAGGTAAGTCCTCTCTCACTAAGTGACAGTTTCTGCGGGACGTACTTGGTAAGTCATCCGTCGTTAAGTGGTTAAGAAATCAAAATCATATATAAATATATTGTAGTAATTACTTTATTAAAATTAAGTCTATGCACTTGTGTTTTTTATTTTGAGAAGCCTCTTTGTCACTATTTGTTGATCTGAACTGCATCCCACAGAAGGAAACTTAACCTCTGCAGGAAAGTCTGTTTATCAATCTTTGCCCTGCTTCTCTTCTGTATGTTCAGGCAGTGACAACTATTAAAAGGATAGTAATGTTTCACAAAAAAACAGTAGCTCCATTTAATCTTCATAGTATTTAGGCCATGGAGAGTATTATTTCTATACTGTCAGAGTTGTAGTTCAGGAGTAATTGAATGATAAAGTATCCCCCTCCTGCCCCTTTTACCTAGTGTAAGCCACCTCCCCTCGGATATGGAATCTGGTCGCTTGACTGGACAGCTTACAGCAAGGGACAATCTCCTTACTGTGTGAACAATGAAAACCCTGCCCCCCTTAAAAGGTTTTTCATGTTTTTCCTTTATGTTAATTGAAGATTGCCCCTCTCTGCGATCCATCCGGACAGTCTTACTGCTCTGAGGTGAGCAGTGTTACGTCAGTAAAAGGGGCGGGAGGGGGATAATTTATCATTCAATTACTATTGAACTACAACTCTGACAGTATTGAAATAACACTCTCCATGACCCAAATACTATGAAGATTAATTGGAGCTGCTTTTATTATGAAACATTACTATCCCTTTAAGTTACAGCATGTTAAGGGTTCCTAGAGGACTGATATGAGTACTTCTGTTTAGAGCAAGCAGGGATATATCTCCTGAAATCTACATTCTAAGGAACTTTAAAGGGATAGTGATATTTAATTTCAACCTCCTTTAATATTGTAGGTATTAAAAAAAGAATTACATTGATGTAAGTCCTGTCTCTGAAAATATATTATAGTTGCTACATAGCACTATTTCGGCTCTGCTGAAGAGCCGCCAGCCAGTCAAATGAACGGAATCTTCTGCTGTCATCTAGAACGCTGACTTCTGTGAAACGGCCTGGAGGGGGGAACTTTAGCTGGTTATATCTTTCAAACTATAAACGTTTGAGAGACAGGGCTTACATCAATGTAATTTTTTTTAATAACTACAATATTAAAGGATGTTAAAATTAAACATTACTATCCCTTTAAGAGTTAATATCTCAAGATCTTAGGGTTGGCTCATTTTGCAACTCCCAGGTATGGTAATGTATCAGTGCTGCCATTGGTATACTTTGAAAGACAGTTAAGTATGATTTAAAATACTTATAACTTTTCAATGTAATAATGAGTTCATCTGAAATACAGGTTATGTTGCGTCCCTACAAATCCTGTAAATCTAGAACTAATCTGTTAGTAATTTTTCCAAAATGAAAGACCTGAAAAAAGTGTTGTTGCCCATGCTAATGGTATACCATCACAGATTTTTTTTTTTTCATCATCCCTACAGCAAAATCTACTCAAAGGATTAACACCAAATTTCCCACACAGATTTCATGGTCTACTATCCACTTACATCTACAGTGGGAAATAAGGTGCCCCTGTGCCTGAGATATTTAAGTGTAAATTTATGGATTACAAATTTATATAAACCAAACTCCACTCTTTTTAATAGAATAATTTCTACTGTTGAAACCTCAAGTATTTTAATTGATTATGGTGATTGTAACTATAGAAAGATGAATTTAATTAAATAGAAATATTTTATTGTTTTTGTACTGGAAAATATAGAGTGTGACTGATGTCTAACATGTTACACTGGTGTAATCTTGAAACACACTTTTTCCAATTCAAGTGCTCAGATTGATCCTTTCCAACACAGAGCTCTCTAACAGTCCCAAAAACAGATCATAGATTAATATCTTAAAGCTTGCATTTCATTTCTTTACAAAAGAAAAAGAAAAACAGCATAAACAATAAAGTCACTGGTATTAGTGGGTAAACAGTGTATTTCTCCCCCCCCCAGATGGTTACTCACTCTTTCCAGAGGCTATTTCCACCTCTAGGTCATGGGCCTTTACTGGAACTGACCTTCAGTATTGGTTTGTCCCCGCGGCAGCTCCTCTTAGTCCTTCCTTATCGGCCTCTTACCTCTCCCTAGTATCCTTTTTTGCACTACCTTGGTAGTTAATGGATATCCTTGTTCGGGATTACGCTTTGTTCTTGGCTTGCACTATAATAATTGCCTGTGGAGACTACCTTGTTTCCAAACATTTTTTCAAGAGTAATAAATACACAAAAAAGTAATATTATCAATATAAAATTCCAAAATACGAAAATAAGCACTAATGTCGACCAATAAGGATCAACATTAGCGCCTATTTTCTTATTTTGGAATTTTATAATGATAATATTACTTTTTGTGTATTTATTACTCTTAAATAAATATTTGGAAACAAGGTAGTCTCCACAGGCAATTATTATAGTCCAAGCCAAGAACGAAGAAGTACTCCCCAAACAAGGAGAGTATCACGGTGCCCGTGATTGGTGCTGTCCAGTGTCAGTCACTTGCTGAGTATCATGATTGGCTGTCTGTGATTATCCCTCCTCACACAGCCTTTTTAAACCCAGGCTGAGCACTCCCAGGTTGCCCTTTTGTGGTGTTTCTGACTCCACTCTGCCTGACCTGTTGTCAGGCTTCTGGGCCTGTTCCTGCTGTACTTGCTGATCCTGTGTTCCAGTGTTCCTGTATGCTAGTGTTCCTGTGTTCCAGAGTTCCAGTGCTCCTGTGTTCCAGCACCTCGCGGGTTAATCTTACTGAGTTCCTGAATCTCCTGCTCCAGCCGTCGCCCTGGCGGCATTGTTCTTCTCGCTGCTGATCATACGTTGTTGGTTTACTCCACTAAACCTGGTTGCGATATACATTGTTGGTCCCAGCGTGCGGACGCTGGTTTACTCCACTAAACCTGGTTGCAATATACATTGTTGGTCTCAGCGTGCGGACGCTGGTTTACTCCACTAAACCTGGTTGCAATATACATTGTTGGTCTCAGCGTGCAGACGCTGGTTTACTCCACTAACCTGGTTGCGATATACATTGTTGGTCTCAGCGTGCGGACGCTGGGTTACTCCACTAAACCTGGTGGCGATATACATTGTTGGTCCCAGCGTGCGGACGCTGGTTTACTCCACTAAGCCTGGTTGCGAGATACATTATTGGCTCCAGCGTGCGGACGCTGGTTCGCTCCACTAAACCTGGTTGCGATATACGTTGTTGGTTCCAGCGTGCGGTCGCTGGTTTGCTCCATTAAACCTGGTGGCGCTATTACCATTAGTCCCAACGTGCGGACTTTGGTTTGCTCCTGAACATCCAGTACTGTGGTACGTCGCTGTCCACTTCCTTGCAGTTGTCTGAGTATCCCTGGCAATAGACTCCTGCTGAGTAAGACCTCTATACTTAGGCTCTATGCTGTCTTAGTCACCTGACAGCTGGTCTACTCGCTCAGGCTGCCCTGCCCGGTATTGGTGAGGCCGGTAGAACCTTGATGATACCATCCTGTAGGTTGCCTCACCCGGTATTGGCAGGGCCGGTAGAGCCTACTCCAGTACTCCTTTGGGCTGCCCTGCCCGGTATTGGTAAGACCGGTAGAACCTTGTAATTCACCATCTTTAAGGTTGCCTTACCCGGTATTGGCAGGGCCGGTAGAGCCTACATTCAGCATTCCGTGGGGGCTGCCTTGCCCGGTATTGGTAAGGCTGGTAGAACCGGTATATGTCATCTCACGGTTGCCTTACCTGGTATAGGCAAGGCCGGTAGAGCCTGTCATTAAAACTGTCACTTGGGTTGCCTTGCCCGGTATTTAGGCAAGGCCGGTAGAACCTATTATATGTTATATTACTGTTGTATTGTTATGTATGTTTACCCTAAGGGGACTGCCTTTAACTTTTAATAAAGTTAAGTTATTTTACCAAACCTTAAGTCTGAGAGTCTTCAAATCCGTGACAGTACGAAAGGGCCATGACCTCAGACAGTAAGAGTGATGGTAACGCACAGAATATCCATTGGAGGATGGATACGCTCGAGCAACGTTTGGATCAGCTAGCGGTTGCTATCCAAACTATTCTTGAACGCAGTTTGGTACTTGCTGATAAGTCCGGTTCTAGCCCGGTGGTCTCGCCAATTCAGACACCGGAGAATGAGTCTAGGTCCCCAGGGACCGCAGTCAAAGGGTTAACGGCTTCTGCACCCTTGCCGCTGAGATATGACGGTGACCCTCAACTATGCAGAGGGTTTATAAATCAACTTGAAATATTTATGGAATTCACGGCACACGCATTTCCTAGTGATCGCAGCAAAGTTGGGTTCATGATATCCCTACTGACTGGCAGAGCATTGGCTTGGGCTAACCCACTTTGGGAAAACGCTAAACCCTGCACAGAGAATTTCTGTGATTTTGTGCAATCCTTTCGAAGAGTATTTGAGCCTCCTGGTAGAACTACCTCTGCTGCTAAACGTCTCATGGAGATACAATAGGGCAGGCGCACTGTTGGCGATTATGCCATTGAATTCCGCACCTTGGCAGCAGAGGTAGGATGGACTAACGAGGCCCTGTTGGCAGCCTTTGCTCAAGGATTGAGTAACCAGATTAAAGATGAGATCGCAGCAAAAGATTTACCTACTGACCTAGATAATTATATCGAATACATGATTCTAATTGACTCCAGAATACGTGAAAGATTAACCGCCAGAGAGCGACGAGTACGGTTAAAAGATAATGGGTCCAGTAGCATATTTTGCCCACCCAACCCTCCCTCTGCATCCAAACCTAGTGAATCCATACAGGAACCATGTGAACCTATCCAGGTGGGTTTCACTAGGTTAACTAAGGAGCAGAGAAGGTATCGCAAGACACAAGGATTATGTCTGTACTGCGGTAAAGATGGTCACCTGTTAAGATCTTGTCCGGGAAACGAACACACCTAGGGTACCTTGGGGGACAGGCCCTAGGTGGTGTCCAATCGTCCCCATTGTTGGACACACTTAAACCCACCATACAGGTGGTAATGTCATGGGCACAACGCTCGGTTGAGGTTTTGGCCTTGGTTGATTCTGGTGCAGCTGGGTATTTTATGGACAATACCTTTGCTGAATTGCATGGGGTACCACGGATTCAGAGAGAAACCCCTCTTGCTATTGAAGCAATTGATGGCAGACCTTTGGAACCCGCCCAAGTTACTTTTGAAACGATGCCCTTGTCCATGACTATTGGGGCTCTTCACAAGGAAGAGCAGCAGTTCCAATTGATTAATTCTCCTCACCATGCCGTGATTTTGGGCTTTCCTTGGTTACAGTTTCACAACCCACAATTTGATTGGCAGAAATGTGAGATTGCTGCTTGGTCTCAGTTCTGTATGGATAAGTGCGTTACCCATCCTGTTAAGGTCTTGTGCACCTCCCCTTCACTACCTGATGCCTACCAGCAGTTTAGCGACATTTTCAGTAAGTGAGAGGCTGGCACCCTACCTCAGCACAGACCATACGATTGTCGCATAGAACTGAGTCCTGGAGCAGTACCACCGAGGGGACGCACGTACCCATTGTCTTGTGAGGAGAACCAAGCTATGGAGGAATACATAGCAGATGCCCTCAGTAGTGGGATCATAAGGAAATCTACTTCTCCAGCCGGTGCCGGGTTCTTTTTTGTTAAGAAAAAAAGTGGCAAACTGCGACCTTGCATAGACTATCGTGGGCTGAATAAGCTGATGGCAAAAAATGCCTACCCAATACCACTCATCACCGAGCTGTTTGATAGACTTAAGGGGTCCTCGATTTTCACCAAATTGGACCTAAGGGCAGCCTACAATTTGATACGTATCAGAGCCGGTGATGAGTGGAAAACTGCCTTCAATACGAGATCTGGGCATTATGAATACCTAATCATGCCATTTGGTCTATGTAATGCTCCTGCAGTATTTCAAGAACTGATCAATGACGTTCTTAGAGATATGTTACAATCTTGTGTTGTAGTCTATCTTGACGACATACTTATCCACTCCAAAGACCTGTCACAACACATCAAGGATGTGTCTGAAGTCTTGCTGCGCTTACGAAAAAATAAATTATTCTGTAAACTGGAGAAATGCGAGTTCCACAAAACCAGTGTACCGTTTCTGGGGTTTATAATTGGCAAAGACAGCATTGACATGGATAAAGAGAAATTGACGGCAGTCTTACAATGGCCTAAACCCAAGAGCCTCAAAGCCATCCAACGATTTCTGGGCTTCGCCAATTATTACAGGAAGTTTATTAAAAACTTCTCCTCTATCGTGAAACCTCTGTCTGACCTCAGCATAAGGGAGCTAACCCATCCCTCTGGCCGGTGGCTGCTGAAGAGGCCTTTGAGAAGTTGAAGGTAGCCTTTGCTGAAGCGCCTGTGTTGTCCCACCCTAATCCAATACTCCCCTTTACTTTGGAGGTTGATGCCTCAGATATTGGGGTCGGGGCAGTGCTCTCTCAGCGGCAGGTTATAGGCGGTACACTCAGACCCTGTGGATTCTTCTCAAAAAAACTGACTAGTGCTCAAAGTCATTACGAGATTGGTGATCGAGAATTACTGGCCATTATCCTCGCTCTCAAAGAATGGCGTCATTTACTTGAAGGCGCAAAAAACCCCGTTTTGATTCTAACTGATCACAAGAATCTGACGTATCTTTCTGAGGCCAAGAGATTGCCTTCTCGCCAGGCCAGATGGGCACTGTTTCTATCCCGATTCCATTTCGTTGTATCATACCTGCCGGGATCAAAGAATGTTAGGGCTGATGCTCTGTTTAGACAATTTGAAGCAGAGGTTGACAGAGAAGAGGTACCAGCCCCTATCATTCATCCCGATCGAATATTGGCTACCATACGTACTAGTATTACTTCACCACTAGGGGAGGAGATTTTGGCATCCCAAGCTTCTGCTCCTCATGAGACTCCAGTGGGCAAATGTTTTGTCCCTGAGCCATTCCGTACTCGATTACTTGAGACCTACCACTCCTCTAAGGCTGCGGGACCAATTGTTCTGGTCTCTCTCTCAGCTATTTTGGTGGCCTTCTATGAGAGCAGATTGTGCCAATTTTACGAATGCCTGTGCCACCTGTGCCCGTGCCAAAACCCCTAGACATCTCCCTGTGGGCTTGCTTCAGCCGGTGCCTAATGGTGAACGCCCTTGGTCTCACGTCTCTATCGACTTTATGGGAGAATTGCCCAGGTCTAGAGGGTACTCCTTCATACTGATGGTGGTAGACAGGTTCTCTAAAATGGCACACTTCGTACCCCTCCGTGGCCTTCCTTCGGTCAAGTAACTGGCAATGGTATTCGCACGAGAAGTATTTCGGTTACATGGAGTACTCAGGGTGCTGGTGTCTGACAGGGGGAGCCAGTTTGTGTACAGATTCTGGAGGGCATTTTGCGAACAGATGGGCATACAGCTATCATTTTCCTCGGCATATCATCCCCAGACTAACGGGGCTGCTGAGAGGGCCAATCAAGGATTGGAACAGTTTCTGCGATGTTTTGTGACTGACCATCATGATAATTGGGCCTACTTGTTGCCTTGGGCAGAGTTCGCCAGGAACTGCACAGTTAATTCTTCCTCCGGGAGCTCTCCGTTTTTGATCAATTATGGGTTCCAACCCTTTCTGCTCCCGGATTCCTTTCATTCACAGCAGATTCCAGCTCTGGATGAGCATATAGAGCAACTCCGTTCCACATGGGCACAAGTTCAGAGGGCATTGGGCCAGTCTTTTCAGCGACATCAGCGTCATGCCAATCGCAGAAGGCTTCCAGCGGTTTCCTTCCGAGTCGGGGATAGAGTATGGCTGTCCTCCAAGAATCTAAAGCTCAAGGTCCCATCTAATAAGCTGGCACCTCGGTTCATTGGTCCGTACAAGATCATTCGCAAAATTAACCCTGTTTCCTATGCCTTGGAATTACCTGCTTCTATGCGCATTCATAATGTATTCCATGTGTCTCTCCTTAAACCTCTGGTTTGTAACCGTTATACTACCACACCTGTGAGGCCAGGTCCTGTTGAAGTCGAGGGGCAGGAGGAGTATGAAGTACAAAACATTATTGATTCCCGCAGAGGTAGAGGAGGGGTACAGTATCTGGTGCATTGGAAAGGTTATGGTCCTGAGGATCGTTCCTGGGTAGACAGTAAGGACCTTCATGCACCCAAGTTACTACGAATATTTCATGCCAAATACCCTCAGAAGCCTAGACCCTACTCTGGGAGAGGGGGTCTTTGAAAGGGGGGTACTATCAAGGTGCCCGTGATTGGTGCTGTCCAGTGTCAGTCACTTGCTGAGTATCATGATTGGCTGTCTGTGATTATCCCTCCTCACACAGCCTTTTTAAACCCAGGCTGAGCACTTCCAGGTTGCCCTTTCGTGGTGTTTCTGACTCCATCTGCCTGACCTGCTTGTCAGGCTTCTGGGCCTGTTCCTGCTGTACTTGCTGATCCTGTGTTCCAGTGTTCCAGTGTTCCAGTGTTCCTGTATGCTAGTGTTCCTGTGTTCCTGAGTTCCAGTGCTCCTGTGTTCCAGCACCTCGCAGGTTAATCTTACTGAGTTCCTGAATCTCCTGCTCCAGCCGTCGCCCTGGCGACATTGTTCTTCTCGCTGCTGGTCATACGTTGTTGGTTTACTCCACTAAACCTGGTTGCGATATACATTGTTGGTCCCAGCGTGCGGACGCTGGTTTACTCCACTAAACCTGGTTGCAATATACATTGTTGGTCTCAGCGTGCGGACGCTGGTTTACTCCACTAAACCTGGTTGCAATATACATTATTGGTCTCAGCGTGCGGACGCTGGTTTACTCCACTAACCTGGTTGCAATATACATTGTTGGTCTCAGCGTGCGGATGCTGGGTTACTCCACTAAACCTGGTGGTGATATACATTGTTGGTCCCAGCGTGCGGACGCTGGTTTACTCCACTAAGCCTGGTTGCGATATACATTGTTGGTCCCAGCGTGCGGACGCTGGTTTACTCCACTAAACCTGGTTGCTATATACATTGTTGGTCCCAGCGTGCGGACGCTGGTTTACTCCACTAAACTGGTTGCGAGATACATTATTGGCTCCAGCGTGCAGACGCTGGTTCGCTCCACTAAACCTGGTTGCGATATACGTTGTTGGTTCCAGTGTGCGATCGCTGGTTTGCTCCATTAAACCTGGTGGCGCTATTACCATTAGTCCCAACGTGCGGACGTTGGTTTGCTCCTGAACATCCAGTACTGTGGTACGTCGCTGTCCACTTCCTTGCAGTTGTCTGAGTATCCCTGGCAATAGACTCCTGCTGAGTAAGACCTCTATACTTATGCTCTATGCTGTCATAGTCACCTGACAGCTGGTCTACTCGCTCAGGCTGCCCTGCCTGGTATTGGTGAGGCCGGTAGAACCTTGACGATACCATCCTGTAGGTTGCCTCACCCGGTATTGGCAGGGCCGGTAGAGCCTACTCCAGTACTCCTTTGGGCTGCCCTGCCCGGTATTGGTAAGACCGGTAGAACCTTGTAATTCACCATCTTTAAGGTTGCCTTACCCGGTATTGGCAGGGCCGGTAGAGCCTACATTCAGCATTCCGTGGGGGCTGCCTTGCCCGGTATTGGTAAGGCTGGTAGAACCGGTATATGTCATCTCACGGTTGCCTTACCTGGTATAGGCAAGGCCGGTAGAGCCTGTCATTAAAACTGTCACTTGGGTTGCCTTGCCCGGTATTTAGGCAAGGCCGGTAGAACCTATTATATCTGCTATTACTGTTGTATTGTTATGTATGTTTACCCTACGGGGACTGCCTTTAACTTTTAATAAAGTTAAGTTATTTTACCAAACCTTAAGTCTGAGAGTCTTCAAATCCGTGACAGAGAGCCACTGACTACCACGCTAGTGCAAAGAAGGATACGAGGGAGAGGTAAGAGGTTGATAAGGAAGGACTAAGAGGAGCTGCCATGGGGACCGACCAACACTAGAGGTCAGTTCCAGTAAAGGCCAATGATCTAGAGGTGGAAATAGCCTCTGGAAAGAGTGAGTAACCATCTGGAAGGGGGGAGCAATAAACTGTTTAACTTGCAAATCCACTCGGATCACACTTAGAGGGATCTCTTGTGCTGTCCCTTTCTTCCCTTTTTTGTAATCTTGACAAAGGCTACACTGGAGTACAAAATGTTGATTCAAATAAATGTAACCTCACTTGATCAACAAAAAAAGACCCTGTGAGTGCTGTCTCCTCATCTAAAAACATGTACTACTTGCTTATTTTGAGGTCAGTTTATTGTTCCTGAAGTGAGTGCTTTCCAACCCCAATGAAACTATCTATCTATCTATCTATCTATCTATCTATCTATCTATCTATCTATCTATCTATCTCAAGGAAAAACCATCATGACAAAGGCCCAAAGTAGGGATGAAAAGTTGATTCAATAAATTTCACACTTTCTTTCCTGTGAGTGTGGTTCTTGAACTACAAACTGTATTTATATAAATCCCTTTGAGTTCCAGAGGTATATGCAATGTGTTGTGCTGTTTGTATCATGTATTGTATAAATAACTAGTCGAAGAGCCCGATAAATGGGCCACAGTGCCACTGCCAGCTGGTCGCGGGCCAGTCACAGGGCAGTCATGCACAGTAGAGATTGCCCACGCCGCGGCTGATACAGTGCCAGCTGGTCGAGGTGCAGTCATGCTCAGTAGAGACTGCCCGCGCCACGGCTGATACAGAGCTGGATGTTCCTTCGGAGCGCCACGCTCTGTATCAGCCTTGTCACTCACAGTCTCTACTGCGCATGACTTTGTCGTAACACACGTTTTAGCAAATTATTATATAGGATAAGTATAGCAATTCTGTAGCAAGCTAACCACATCGTAAGTGACAAATAAAAACGTTCTAAATTCCCAGTGATTAAAATGGGGCTTTTAAAGTGGAACTACCACCCGACACAATCTTTAGCTTCACTAAGTCCCCATCTGGCGACTAGCTGCTTAAGTAGCGCTAGTCGCCAGAATAATTACCTTATTTAATAGATTTCTGCTCTCTTCCATGGGTGACAGGCAGGACGGAGCAAGGACATCTTGCCATTGTGATGTCCGTGCGCCTGAGCTGTCAGTCCCAGCCGGAGCCAAATGGCTCCTAGCAACGCTGGGACTGACAGCGCAGACGCACGGATGTCACAATGGCAAGATGTCCGCACTCCGTCCTGCCTGTTAGCCGGGGAGGAGAGCAGAAATCTATTAAATAAGGTAATTTTTCTGGCAACTAGCGCCACTAAGCAGCTAGTCGCCAGATGGGGACTGAGTGAAGCTAAAGATTGTGTCGGGTGGTAGTTCCTCTTTAACTCTCTAAATGCTGGAGAGCTCTTTATAATTCTTTAGGGTTAAATTCCCTATTTTAATCAATGTGAACTTTATTTGTCCCTTACGGTACAATTAGATTGCCCCTGAATTTCTCCAAGTCCTAGTACATCTGTCTGTAATGCCATTCACAGTTGTATGACGCATTCTCTTGTTTGGCTTCCTGCTGATAGGTTCTCCTGGTAGGGATACAAAGCACATTAGCTGGATATAATGTAAGACACTTGACCTGCTGCTGTACGCGCTGTGATGTAAGTGACACATAAACCTCTAACTCCTCTATAAACCAGAATCACATAATTAACCTTACTATTGTTACTGATGTTTATGCTATGAACTGAGTGGCAATGTATCACAATATCCTCTTGCAACAAAGTCTGTACTGTAGATCTTTTTTGCATTTATTATTTTATGTATATAAGTCCAAAAGTATAACGCATACAGTATGTGTATTTACTTTTGCCGGATGGCATATAAAGTATGTGTGTTTAACTCCTTGGTCTCTATAGAGGTCTCCAATGCATTTTGAAGCAATGTGGTAGAGATTTCTCTAGCAACCAGTGGGTTAAACACTATGGGCTAGATTCTATTACAGGTGCTAATTTTATCTATGCTTTTATCTCCAGTTTTCCCCATAGACTTCAATGGGAAAATGTTTGATAAAATGGGT
Source organism: Rhinophrynus dorsalis (assembly GCA_037306005.1). Taxonomy (NCBI): domain Eukaryota; kingdom Metazoa; phylum Chordata; class Amphibia; order Anura; family Rhinophrynidae; genus Rhinophrynus; species Rhinophrynus dorsalis. Next base: position 465,975,898 of record CM074720.1, read on the forward strand.
GGTAACATTTAGCACCTGTAATAGAATCTAGCCCTATATCTGTTAAGGTACATTGAAACACTAGTGCAGTATGACGCAGCATAGTGCCAGTGCATGTGACCACACACCTTTACACCTTCCTCCAAATAAGGCACTGACCTTGGAAGAATCCATTTGTATTTATTGCCATTCTATCACCATCATCTTTCACTTTGTTTCTGACTCTCAAATCTTCCATACTGCTTTCTCTCCAGTCTTCAATGCCTATCCTTCTGAATCCTTTCTGTTGTCTTTCTCATATTTCATGTATTTCCCAAGTCTTTCAAATCTCTCCATCTTAAGTATACATTGTCTCTCCATCTCAAGCATTCAATGTCTCTCCTAAGCCTTTCATATCTTAACCAAACCTTCCATGTATCTCCATCTAAAGCATTCCACATCTCAACCAAGCCTTCCATGTAACTCCATCTAAAGAATTCTGTGTCTCTTTCAACCCTTCCATGTCTCTCCATCTCACTTTTTTCCATGGCTTTACCAAAATTTCCATGTGTCTTCCAAGCCTTCCCATCTGTCCAACTCAATCCTTCATGTATCTCCATCTAAAGCAATCCATGTATCTCTCAATCCTTCATGTATCTCCATCTAAAGCAATCCATGTATCTCTCAATCCTTCATGGATCTCCATCTAAAGCAATCCATGTATCTCTCAATCCTTCATGTATCGCCATCTAAAGCAATCCATGTATCTCTCAATCCTTCATGGATCTCCATCTAAAGCAATCCATGTATCTCTCAATCCTTCATGTATCTCCATCTAAAGCAATCCATGTATCTCTGAATGCTTCATGTATCTCCCTATCCTTCAGTGTCCTCTCGCCTTCCACTTCTCACCCAAGCTTTTTATGTCTAGTCCTCTAAATTCTTCATAGCCCCTCCCTCCTTTCATGCATCTCCAATGCCTTCACTGTATCCATCCCAGTACTTACATGTCTGTGTCCCTCTCTCCTTCCACTTCTCACCCAAGCCTTTCATTTTTTTCAGTTCTTTATCCCTCTCTCTTTCCATGTATCTCTTTCTGTCTCCTCCCGTGTCTCTCCCAGGGCTTGCATGTCTCTACCAAGTCTTTTCTCTCTCCTCTATGTCTCTAACCCTCTTGAGCCTTCCATGTATTTTCCTCCCAGCTCCTCATGCTTCTTTCTTTCTTCGCCTCCTCTGCCATATCACTCTTTTTTCTTCCCATATCTCTTTTCCTGCAAGTCTCTCCCCCTTTCCTTTCCATTCCCCCTTGCTCCAGAAAGCCTGGTCCTTATATCCCCAACAAATCTGTATCACTCTCTTATTTCCCTTCAGTCCTAGTGTATTTGCTTTAACCCTCATATTTCTCACACTCTCCCTTACTTGTTTGAAAGCACATCCCTTCCCTTTTCTTCCTTCTTGTAGCTTTTCCTTGTCACTCCTCATGTATCCCCATTCAGTATATAAGTCCATTAATATCTACTAGTGAGCCTTAATTATTTTCAAACCCCCTGGGAATTTTATTCCTTCCCTCCCATGCTAATACAATATCCCAAAATTCCTAAAATGATCTTTACATTGTGACCATTAACTGCTTATTTCATGTTTCAGATGCTGCTGTCCATTATTTTCTCATCTGTGGGATTTGTGGCAGCTCTAATGTGCCTGTCATTCACTGTGAATGGATTGTCCAGTGGCCCTTACTGCTTTTATCACCCAAGTGGGGGAGCCAGTGGAAAGTGGGGTTATCCGTTTAGAAGGAATGAGTCACGTGTCTTTAACAATGGGTATGGTTTACACAAGTAATATCACTCCAAATGTTGTCCTTGTTTTATTACTAGTATATAACACAGGGTATAAAACCCATGTTATTTCCAGCTATTGTTGGAATGCAATTACCATCATCTCCAGCTGGGTGGGCAAAGGTGGGCTGTGGATGATGGGAGTTGAGGTCCAACAACATATGGCTTTGCCTATGATTGAGTGTTTGTAAAGTTAAATCCTATATAATAATTTTATAAAACGTGTGTAACACCGCGACATGAGCAGTAGGCACTGCTGCGCGTGCTGCAGTCACGCGCAGTAGAAACTGCCCACGCCACAGCTGATACAGAGCTGGACGCTCCGAAGGAGCATCAAGGTCTGTATCAGCCGTGGCGCGGGCAGTCTCTACTGCGCGTGACTGCCCCGAGACCGGGTGGCAGCGGCACTGTGGCCCGTGTAACGGGCTGTTCAATTAGTATAGAATATATATAATTACAGTGAGCATGAGACCTCTTGCTGGATAAGCTACGAGCAAAGATCACATTTAAGACTGTGAAATGGATGTTATTTGTTTCTTTTTCTCTATGTATTATATATATATATCCTCCTATAACATAAAGTCCTAGAAAGCATCGCTCACTGTGTTCGTAACCGCACATGCGCAGTAGGGATTCACAGATTGGGCTGATCTGGAGTGGAGAGCTCCGGAGGGAACTGTCACCCAGAGCCTCCGCTGCTGCCCTGGAGCTGGGAGCACAGAAAGGCTGTCAGCCTTCTGGAGCTCCCCGCTCCGGATCAGCCCATGTATAGGGCTTTGTAACTAGTATATATATCTATATATCTATATATATATATATATATATATATATATATATATATATAATTTACACTTGATTTTGCTGTGCATATTGCTAGTCAGGAGTAATGAAAAAATAACATATTTTTTACAATATTGCAGAATTCCACACCCACTAATCTGCTGTGCCTTTTACAAGAGCTTTTTCCTTACCAAATCACAAATAAATGTGTTCATCAGGCTTTTCTGCAGCCTTGTCTAAGTTTTCATGAAGGCAAAAAAAATTGATACGGTAATTGGCAAGACTTTTTGTACCAAAATTGTGGGACTCGGCTCTGACTCATTTACTTTCAAATGTCACCTTTAATCATCACCCTTTTCAAAAGTGTTGATCAAATTATATCTATAAAATGATGGCAGAGAGAATGCACTGTATAAAATATATATATATTACTAATAGAACAGATATCCCAGACAGTGATAACTTGCTAATGTATAAAACGTGGAGACAGACTATTTTTTGATGTGGTGGTGAACTTGTCATAATGAGTGTGACAGTCGGGGGCGTTGTTAGGTTCCCAAGAACTGCATCTTAGCAAATCCAATAAATTATTAGTGTACAGTTTAACCAAACTGACCATTACTTGAAGTGAGATATACACCATTATATTCCCCAAGCTAGCAACAAAACGCAGGACTTTAAGCATGAGAACCAGGATTTATCCCTCACAAACAATACATAGCAATGACTCTGGTGACGGGTGAAGCTGACCTGCAGCACCCACAGGGGTTCTGATACACCTAACTGTGCTATGTCCTGCAGATGTTCTGATACACCTGCATGTGCAATGTCCTGCCGAGTTTCTGACAGACTTTGCTGGGCAATGTCTTACAAGGGTTCTGATTAGTGTTGAGCGAGCATGCTCGGCCGATGCTCGGATCGGCTTGAGCATCGCTCTGCTCGGCACATGGCGGTACTCGTACGAGTACCGCATGTGCTCGCCCGCCATGTTCGGGTCTCCTCCCCGCACGTTTTGCGGCTGCTGCGCAGCCAATAAACGTGCAGGGAGGCTCTGACATCAGTGTAATGCCAGCAGCCATGTTGGCTGCTGGCATTACACTGATTGGCTGGCCAGAACCCGTGGTCGGGTGCTGTATAGCACCTGACCAGCGAGTTCGGCTCAGTCTTAGCCAGGGAGAGCTGACGATAGGAAGGGAAAGTCAGTGTAGGGAGGAAAAAAAGCAAAATTGTGAAAAAAAAGAACCAAAAGTCCTTTTTAGGACTACTGTGTGTGGGGGCAGCAGGTTATTTTGTGTGGGGGGGGAAAAAAAAAAAAAAAAAAATATATATTCTGTTTAGTGTGCAAAGTTGCAGATTAGAGCACATTCTGTTTAGTGTGCACAGTTGCAGATTAGAGCACATTCTGTTTAGTGTGCAAAGTTGCAGAATAGAGCACATTCTGTTTAGTGTGCAAAGTTGCAGATTAGAGCACATTCTGTTTAGTGTGCAAAGTTGCAGATTAGAGCACATTCTGTTAAGTTTTCAAACTAAAATATCAAAGTCACATATTCCATTCAGTGTGCGTCGCCGCAGTTTAGCAGCACATTCTGTGTACTGTGCAGAGTTGCAGAATAGGAAGAAATACTGTTAAGTCTTCAAACTAAAATATCAAAGTCACATATTCCATTCAGTGTGCGTCGCCGCAGTTTAGCAGCACATTCTGTGTACTGTGCAGAGTTGCAGAATAGGAAGAAATACTGTTAAGTCTTCAAACTAAAATATCAAAGTCACATATTCCATTCAGTGTGCGTCGCCGCAGTTTAGCAGCACATTCTGTGTACTGTGCAGAGTTGCAGAATAGGAAGAAATACTGTTAAGTCTTCAAACTAAAATATCAAAGTCACATATTCCATTCAGTGTGCGTCGCCGCAGTTTAGCAGCCTATTCTGTGTACTCTGCACAGTTGCAGAATAGGAAGAAATACTGTTAAGTTTTCAAACTCAAATATTAAAGTCACATATTCCATTCAGTGTGCGTCACCGCCGTTTAGCAGCCTATTCTGTGTACTCTGCACAGTTGCAGAATAGGAAGAAATACTGTTAAGTTTTCAAACTCAAATATTAAAGTCACATATTCCATTCAGTGTGCGTCACCGCCGTTTAGCAGCCTATTCTGTGTACTCTGCACAGTTGCAGAATAGGAAGAAATACTGTTAAGTTTTCAAACTCAAATATTAAAGTCACATATTCCATTCAGTGTGTGTCACCGCCGTTTAGCAGCCTATTCTGTGTACTCTGCACAGTTGCAGAATAGGAAGAAATACTGTTAAGTTTTCAAACTCAAATATTAAAGTCACATATTCCATTCAGTGTGTGTCACCGCCGTTTAGCAGCCTATTCTGTGTACTCTGCACAGTTGCAGAATAGGAAGAAATACTGTTAAGTTTTCAAACTCAAATATTAAAGTCACATATTCCATTCAGTGTGTGTCACCGCCGTTTAGCAGCCTATTCTGTGTACTCTGCACAGTTGCAGAATAGGAAGAAATACTGTTAAGTTTTCAAACTCAAATATTAAAGTCACATATTCCATTCAGTGTGTGTCACCGCCGTTTAGCAGCCTATTCTGTGTACTCTGCACAGTTGCAGAATAGGAAGAAATACTGTTAAGTTTTCAAACTCAAATATTAAAGTCACATATTCCATTCAGTGTGTGTCACCGCCGTTTAGCAGCCTATTCTGTGTACTCTGCACAGTTGCAGAATAGGAAGAAATACTGTTAAGTTTTCAAACTCAAATATTAAAGTCACATATTCCATTCAGTGTGTGTCACCGCCGTTTAGCAGCCTATTCTGTGTACTCTGCACAGTTGCAGAATAGGAAGAAATACTGTTAAGTTTTCAAACTCAAATATTAAAGTCACATATTCCATTCAGTGTGTGTCACCGCCGTTTAGCAGCCTATTCTGTGTACTCTGCACAGTTGCAGAATAGGAAGAAATACTGTTAAGTTTTCAAACTCAAATATTAAAGTCATATATTCCATTCAGTGTGTGTCACCGCCGTTTAGCAGCCTATTCTGTGTACTCTGCACAGTTGCAGAATAGGAAGAAATACTGTTAAGTTTTCAAACTCAAATATTAAAGTCACATATTCCATTCTGTGTTCGTCACCGCCGTTTAGCAGCCTATTCTGTGTACTCTGCACAGTTGCAGAATAGGAAGAAATACTGTTAAGTTTTCAAACTCAAATATTAAAGTCACATATTCCATTCAGTGTGTGTCACCGCCGTTTAGCAGCCTATTCTGTGTACTCTGCACAGTTGCAGAATAGGAAGAAATACTGTTAAGTTTTCAAACTCAAATATTAAAGTCACATATTCCATTCAGTGTGTGTCACCGCCGTTTAGCAGCCTATTCTGTGTACTCTGCACAGTTGCAGAATAGGAAGAAATACTGTTAAGTTTTCAAACTCAAATATTAAAGTCACATATTCCATTCAGTGTGTGTCACCGCCGTTTAGCAGCCTATTCTGTGTACTCTGCACAGTTGCAGAATAGGAAGAAATACTGTTAAGTTTTCAAACTCAAATATTAAAGTCACATATTCCATTCAGTGTGTGTCACCGCCGTTTAACAGCCTATTCTGTGTACTCTGCACAGTTGCAGAATAGGAAGAAATACTGTTAAGTTTTCAAACTCAAATATTAAAGTCACATATTCCATTCAGTGTGTGTCACCGCCGTTTAGCAGCCTATTCTGTGTACTCTGCACAGTTGCAGAATAGGAAGAAATACTGTTAAGTTTTCAAACTCAAATATTAAAGTCACATATTCCATTCAGTGTGTGTCACCGCCGTTTAGCAGCCTATTCTGTGTACTCTGCACAGTTGCAGAATAGGAAGAAATACTGTTAAGTTTTCAAACTCAAATATTAAAGTCACATATTCCATTCAGTGTGTGTCACCGCCGTTTAGCAGCCTATTCTGTGTACTCTGCACAGTTGCAGAATAGGAAGAAATACTGTTAAGTTTTCAAACTCAAATATTAAAGTCACATATTCCATTCAGTGTGTGTCACCGCCGTTTAGCAGCCTATTCTGTGTACTCTGCACAGTTGCAGAATAGGAAGAAATACTGTTAAGTTTTCAAACTCAAATATTAAAGTCACATATTCCATTCAGTGTGTGTCACCGCCGTTTAGCAGCCTATTCTGTGTACTCTGCACAGTTGCAGAATAGGAAGAAATACTGTTAAGTTTTCAAACTCAAATATTAAAGTCACATATTCCATTCTGTGTTCGTCACCGCAGTTTAGCAGCCTATTCTGTGTACTCTGCACAGTTGCAGAATAGGAAGAAATACTGTTAAGTTTTCAAACTCAAATATTAAAGTCACATATTCCATTCTGTGTGTGTCACCGCCGTTTAGCAGCCTATTCTGTGTACTCTGCACAGTTGCAGAATAGGAAGAAATACTGTTAAGTTTTCAAACTCAAATATTAAAGTCACATATTCCATTCTGTGTGTGTCACCGCCGTTTAGCAGCCTATTCTGTGTACTCTGCACAGTTGCAGAATAGGAAGAAATACTGTTAAGTTTTCAAACTCAAATATTAAAGTCACATATTCCATTCTGTGTTCGTCACCGTAGTTTAGCAACCTATTCTGTGTACTCTGCACAGTTGCAGAATAGGAAGAAATACTGTTAAGTTTTCAAACTCAAATATTAAAGTCACATATTCCATTCAGTGTGTGTCACCGCCGTTTAGCAGCCTATTCTGTGTACTCTGCACAGTTGCAGAATAGGAAGAAATACTGTTAAGTTTTCAAACTCAAATATTAAAGTCACATATTCCATTCTGTGTTCGTCACCGCAGTTTAGCAGCCTATTCTGTGTACTCTGCACAGTTGCAGAATAGGAAGAAATACTGTTAAGTTTTCAAACTCAAATATTAAAGTCACATATTCCGTGTAAGATGAAGAAGGCGGGTAAAAAGGGACGGGGAAGTGGACGTGATCCTGATAGTTCAGGGCGCGGGTCAGGACGCGGAGAAACTGTGCCTGGTGCCAGAGCACAAGAAAGAAAGACATCCACCATACCTAGCTTCATGTCTAATTTTACAGGGCGTCGCAGGACATCACTCTCGATGTCCGACCACTGCGAACAGGTGGTTGGTTGGATGACAGCTGATACTGCTTCCAGTCGGTTAAGCACCACCCTGTCTTCCACCAAGTCCACTCTCAGTAGCCAAGAGTCTGGTCAACATAATCCTCACTCTGATCATCCTTCCTCCCACCATACACGGTCTGGTCAAAGAAGTGATCCCACACTGGGATATAGTGAGGAGCTCGTCTCATCACCAATCCTTCATTTGACCCTCTCTCCAAGCACGCTTGCAGAGGAACATGACATCTTGTGCCCTGATTCACAACCTCTAGAGGGTACCCAATCACAAGAAGATGACAGATGTGAACGGCATTTAAGGTCAAAGGAAGTAGTGGATGATGATGATGATGATGAGACACAGTTGCCATTAAATCAACCACTATTTCCGTCTCAAGACCTTGTTGAGGAGAATGTTATACAGTTGTCAATGACTGAGTATGTGGTGGGATCAAGACATGAGGAGGATGATCAGAGTGAGGAAGTGGAGGAGGACTTGGTGGACGATGAGGTGACTGACCCCACCTGGGAAGGTGTAGAGCCGAGCGATGACAGCAGTCCTGAGGGTGAGCCATCTGCAGCACCGCAACAGGCTGGAAGAGGCAGTGGTGTGGCTACAGAAAGAAGGCGGACCGCACCAAACCGGCCCGCAAATGTTCCACGGAGCACCCCCTTGCGTAAATCTACCTTGCCAAAGGGTAGGTGTTCCGCGGTATGGCGTTTTTTTAAGGAAAGTGCGGACGATAAAAGAATTGTAGTTTGCAACCTGTGCCACACCAGAATGAGCCGAGGCATGAACACTAGAAACCTCACCACCACCAGCATGATCCGACACATGGCATCCAAGCACCGTAATAAGTGGGAGGAACGCCTGGATCGCCCATCTGTGTCTGCAGGCCACACCACTGCCTCCTCTTCCCCTGTTTTCGGTGCCGGCCAATCGCCTGTCGAAGGCGCAGGCCCGCATACCTCCCGCCCTGCACCTGTACCATCTGAAGCACCATCAGCGACCACATCCACTTCCCTGTCCCAGCACAGCGTCCAAATGTCGTTACCCCAGGCATTTGAGCGCAAGAGAAAATACCCAGCCACCCACCCACAGGCCATAGCACTAACCTCACACCTTTCCAAATTACTGGCCATCGAAATGCTGCCATTTAGGCTTGTGGACACTGAGTCCTTCCGCAGCCTGATGGCAGCAGCTGTCCCTCGGTACGCGGTCCCCAGCCGCCACTACTTTTCCCGGTGTGCCATCCCCGCATTACACCACCATGTGTCCCGTAACATCACCCGTGCCCTGACCAACGCAGTTACTGGGAAGGTCCACTTAACGACTGACACATGGACAAGTGCTTGTGGCCAGGGACGCTACATTTCCCTGACGGCACACTGGGTGAATGTCGTGGAGGCTGGGAGCGACTTGGACCCTGGGATGGCACGGGTGCTACCCACGCCAAGGATTGCGGGCCCTACCTCCATCAGGGTTTCCGCCAGCACCTACGTTATTGGCTCCTCCTCCTCCGTTTCCACCTCCGAATTCTCTACACGCAGCGCCACTCCCCCATCAGCCAGTAGCTGGAAGCAGTGTAGCACTGCAGTGGGGAAGCGTCAACAGGCCGTGCTGAAGCTGATCTGCCTTGGGGACAAACAGCACACAGCCTCAGAGCTGTTGCAGGGGATTAGTCACCAGACCGAGCAGTGGCTCTCGCCACTCAACCTGCAACCAGGCATGGTTGTGTGTGATAATGGGCGTAACTTGGTGGCGGCTTTGGAGCTCGGCAAGCTCACACACGTACCATGCCTAGCGCATGTATTTAATTTAGTGGTTCAGCGATTTCTAAAAACCTACCCCAATGTGCATGATCTCTTGACCAAGGTGCGCCGCGTGTGTGCACATTTCCGTAAGTCATCTACAGCTTCGGCCGGCCTGTTGAAGCTGCAGCAGCGCTTACAATTGCCAGCTCACCGGCTGCTGTGTGACGTGAGCACGCGCTGGAACTCCACCTTCCACATGTTGGCCCGGCTTTGTGAGCAGCAGAGGGCAGTAGTGGAGTACCAGCTGTTACACGGTCGTCGCCTCTCCGTTCAACTTCCTGTAATCAGAAGTGAGGAGTGGGAATGGATGTCAGACCTCTGCGAGGTTTTACGCAATTTTGAGGAATCGACACAGATGGTGAGCGGCGATAACGCTATTATCAGTGTAACCATCCCACTTCTGTGTCTACTGAAACGCTCGCTGCTCACAATTAAAACCGACGCTTTGCATGTGGAAGAGGTGGAAATGGGGGAGGAAGAGCTTACACAAGGTGATAGCCAGAGCACCCTCACTTCGTCTTCTCAGCGACAATTGGAGGAGGCGGAGGAGGAGGAGGAGGAGGAGGAGGAAGACACGGTTGCCTCCGCTACAGAGGGTAGCCATGGAACTTTAGTTCCATCTCTTCAGCGTGGGTGGGCAGAAGAGGAGGAAGAGGATGAGGATATTGAGAGTCATCCTCCTGGTGAGGACAGCGAAATCTTGACTGTTGGTACTCTGGCACACATGGCTGACTTTATGTTAGGCTGCCTTTCCCGTGACCCACGCGTTATACGCATTTTAGACAACACGGATTACTGGGTGTTCACCCTTCTGGACCCCCGCTACAAAGAGAATTTCTCATCTCTCATTCCTCCGGTGGAGAGGACAAGCAAAATGGTGCAATACCAGAAGGTTCTTGTTGAAAAATTGCTCCAAAATTTTCCATCTGACAACGCTGGCGGCAGAGTACGTGCTACCTTGGCCAACCGAGAAGGGGAGAAAAGGGGAGCACACAGCAGTTCCGAGAAAGGCAGGGCAACACTCTCCAAGGCGTGGGACACCTTCATGACACCCCGCCAGCACCCTCACCCTGATGCGCAGCCTAGTGTCACAAGGAGGGAAAAGTTTTGGAAGATGGTGAAGGAGTACGTAGCAGACCGTGTCAGCGTCCTCAATGATCCCTCTGTGCCTTACAACTACTGGGTGTCCAAGCTGGACACGTGGTATGAACTGGCACTCTACGCCTTGGAGGTGCTGGCCTGCCCTGCCGCCAGCGTTCTGTCTGAGCGTGTATTTAGTGCTGCTGGTGGCATCATAACAGATAAGCGTATCCGCCTTTCCACCGACAATGCTGATAGGTTGACACTTATAAAAATGAACAAGGCCTGGATTTCCCCTGACTTCTCCACTCCACTGGAGGAAAGCCCCGGGGGAACATAAACTCACTTTATATATGTTATTTACAATGATGGGAATACTCTGTATTCCCATTCACCCCTTCCACCCAAAAAACGGGTATATGGTTGACTCTTAATCTTCTCATCCTCCTCCTCCTCTTCCATATGCCCTGGGATATAATTTTTATATAGGGCCAGCTCACCAGCGGGCCCTGTGATATAATTTTTATATAGGGCCAGCTCACCAGCGGGCCCTGTTTGACAATTTTTATATAGGTCAGCTCACCAGCGGGCCTTCTCATATAATGTTTTATTGGGTCAGCTCTCTAGCGGGCCCTCTCATATAATGTTTTATAGCGTCAGCTCACTAGCGGGCCTTCGCATATAATATTTAGGATGGTCAGCTCTGCAGCAGACCCTCACCCATAATGTTTTAGATGGTCAGCTCAGCGCACGTTTCCCTCTTAATCATGGCCTCAGTTCAATAAAATCAAGGAAATTTTTGGGATAATTTGCCTCTGCGCACGTTTCCCTCTTAATCATGGCCTCACTTCAGAAAATCAAGGAAATTTTTGGGATAATTTGCCTCTGCGCACGTTTCCCTCTTAATCATGGCCTCACTTCAGAAAATCAAGGAAATTTTTGGGATAATTTGCAGATGATATACAAGTAAATATACAGCAAATGTTGTTTGGTAACAATTTTTCGCCTAAAGTCGTTTTTATTTTCCTTTTTGTGTGTTTTATGGTCAGTCTGTAAAAATGGCATACTACGGGCGAAAGATCGTTCCCAGCAGCGATGTTGGAGTCCAAGATGCATCCAGACATCCTCCCTATGCTGTCCCTGAACCATTTCTGTGGTGTTTCCATCCTTTTCTGCCCTTTTCCTATGGACCAGGCACCCTCCCCTCATCAGAGCAGGGGGTGCCTGGTGTAATGCTCGAGTCCTCCCATTGACTTCAATGGGGCTCGGGTGCTCGGCCGAGCACTCGAGCCTCAGGGGGTGCTCGGTCAGAGCACCCGAACACCCGAGCATTGGGGTGCTCGCTCATCACTAGTTCTGATATACCTTGCTGTTTATTGTTCTTCTGGGAAATACATTTGTTTTGTCTGTATTCTGAAGAAAGCTTGTTTCTTTAATACCTCTTATGTTAGTCAGCAAGGTCTCAATAAATCCTAATTTTAAATTCAACACAGTTCCAGTGTTTGCCTCTGAATAGCAACATTGTAACAGACCCACATTTATATGTGAATGGGGTCACATGGAAGTCTGAGAATGCAGCAGGCATGCTGTAAAGTAGGGACTGCTTTGCTGGAAACAGTTCCAGATATGTTAAAGATTCTTATATAGGTACTGTACTCTGTACAGTTGAGGATTTTTTGTACTTTTTGTTTTTCTCAACATAACTGTTTTGATGGTTTGGAACAGCGGTTCTCAACCCACACCATCAGGGCCCATTAAGAGTGCCAGAGGAGAACGCAACTCATTGCTGTGCAATGCATTGATTACCCCTCTGGCAAACAAAGGATTAATAGGCCAGGATGTGAGGATTTCCTTTCTAGAACACTATCTATCTTTAGATATGATTTAATATGGTTCTTATTAAAGAAATAACGCAAATTACCTTAGTGTTTTTGCCATAACTTGTATAGTTTTTGTGTAATAGTTTTGGAAATTTCCCCCCTCTCGCCCCTTTTATCCACATCAGCGATCTAGCTGACAGACTTGAATTCTGGTCCTGAAACTTGATGGCTCGTCTTCAGAGCTGAAATAGCATGGCATACAAAGAGAATCTTCACGAGAAGGGTCTACAAAGTGTGCCTAGTTTGAGGCAGGCACACTTTGTAGACCGTTCTCATGAAGATTCTCTTTGTATGCCATTCTATTTTGGCTCTGCAGATGAGCCATCCGGTCCCGCGACTAGAATCCAAGTTTGCCAGCTAGAGCGCTGATGTGGATAAAAGGGGCATGGGGGGGGGGGATTTAGAAAGCGATTACACAAAAACTATATAAGTTATGACAAAAAGACTAAGGTCATTTGGTTTATTTCTGTAATAAGAACCATATTAAATCATATCTAAAGAAAGTATTACTATCCCTTTAATTAGAGGCTTAGTCATTTTGATTAGCTCAACTGGATTAAAGCAGAGAGATCCTCAAATCCTGCCCTGTTTGTGGTCTGTGATGGAACATGTTGAGATTAACTGGTTTGAATGAAAGCCTGAGATGATATACCTGTGCTTTTGCATGGTAACAAAAATAAAAATAAATAAAACAAAACACACACACACACATAATTCTCTTTCTCTCTCTCTCTCTTTGTCTCAGCGTTAAAACTTTGAATCTCTACATAGCATCTGAATGCTTTGTTTTGCAAAGAGATGAACACCCTTTTGACACCCACATGTCTGCTCCCTATTGCTGCATTTGTCTTATAAATGAATTAACTCCTTAACACCCAGTGACGTGCCAGGACCGTCATGGCTGTATGGGCGTCAAGGACTGAAGATGGTCCTGGCACTGCAGGGAAGTTTGTGAGCCGCACCACGATCATGGAACACAGCCCTGATAAAAAAAAAGTGCTTTGATCCTCTAGAGCTCCCCACCACCAGGATTGTGTGGACCTTAAGAGGTTAATGCTTATGAATGTTTATTAATGAATAACTATTTGAGTGCCAGAGGGATGTCCAATGTCTTTCCCATATATACCCAGATTTACATTTCTATATCTCTGCCTTTTTTTATCCAGCACTGAGGTTTACCTATTTGATATTCCTGTCTGGAGCACTGTGTGCATTGAGCCCCCACTGATTGTGCCCTGGACTGCCGGCTTCTATATTCCCATGGGTCTCATTAGCATCCTGGAGAGCGTCCTGTGCCTGTCCCAGTTCTTTAATGCATTGATCGGCATGGTTGGTGGTCGCTGTGATGACAAAGAGGTTAGTGTGTATGCTGACCGTACTTGAGATTCCTTCTCAGTTCACATCATGTCTGTTCCTGAGATATTATTATTTTGATCTCCAAAGAGGTGTTCTGCATATTGCTATGCAATGCATTGTACAAGACCCTGGCACTCAATGTTAACCCTTTGAGTGTCACAGAGGTATGCATCACATTGCAATGGTTGGATACCTCCCTGACACTCAAAGGATTAAAAGTAATGTGACCAGATTTCGTTGGGGATGATAGGAGTTGTGGTTCTCATCAGCTGGAGTGGCAAAGGTTGCCTACCCTTTGCTCTAGACACTCAGATTTCAGTACTCTGGACTGACCACGTGACAGATACACCTGTGCTAATTACAAAGCTACTTGTGTTTGGAGTCCCAAAAGCAATCTGCAACGCATTGTGGAGTAACATGCTGCATGCCCCTCTGGCACACAAGTGGTTAAAAGGGGCTTTGCTGTTGAGGCTTGAAGACTTTTGAGAACATGTTTCTTATTGCCTGTGCTGTTTTCAGCAGACCAGGGGAAGCAATCATCCTTTGCTCTCCTACTCTCTGGCCAAAAGGCTATATTGTACTGTGTAACACCAAGCAGTACCGTGTCATAAGTCTTGCGTGCTTGCCAAGGTATATAACTTTTGATTGTTTATCAGTGACTGTTATAACATACAATTTCATAAAAAAGCATGTTGTATTTTAGCCTTAAAAGGACAATGTCATTTTGTAGTTGCCCCACTGGCAGATCTGATTCCCAGGGAGTAGACCTACTGATTAATTCAGGGCTGAAATGTGAGCCCCAACAAACAGGAGGGGGAGGTGCATCTATGCTTCAGGAATTACAGACAGGAATTTCTCAGTGTTAGTCCTAATGGCATGCCAACAGGTTAGCTTTCCAATATATTGATGCTTTAATCTGTTAATGATGGGTGATGTGCCAGGACTGTCACAGGAATCTATCTGTCCTGGCAAATCAAGACTTCATGATCACAGAGTGCTCTGATCATTATGGGGAGGCTGTGACTGAATGCTTCAGGAACAGAACAGTCAGTTTCAGCCTTTATCCGGTGTCTTGGTACATGTGATCACAAGTACAGCAATCACATGTGCCGGTGGAGCCACATGACAAAGGCAATGTAAATAAATATACATTGCCTTTGTCACTGTTCTCTACCTCTCTCTTACTGACTGTGATCTTGAGGAAGAGAGAAGCAGAGAACACCCCCTCCCCACAACATCAAATGGCCAAAGAGGGGTGCACTTTTAATTTAAATGTAGTAGTTCTAACAGAACTAAGGGTGAGCAGGTTTGGTTACTGGTGACCTACTGCCACTGCTTTGTGTTCCTGAATATATGATTTATAGCAAAACCAAAGGATTTTATTTACACAGACTAATTTAATAACACATATATTTACATTTAAAATGAGCATTATGTGAGTTTTATTACTCTGGAACAATGTTATACACTTATGTACACACCACATAGTCTGATCTCCAAAAAGAGGGACACCAGGAAGGGAAAGAGGGGCAGAGGGATTTTCACCTTAGAGGGACAGTATGCCCTTAAAAAGGGAACTTAGTATGTATGAATGACTGTTCATACCTTATATACATACCTGGGAACTCTCCGGATTTGCCCCGGAGACTCCGGTTCTGACAGAATTTTACCGGGTCTCCGGGGCAGAGGCAGATTCCTCCGGATGTGGAGAGTTTCTATTGAAACTCTGCCACATCCGCTTTTTCTCCCTCTGATCCTCAGTCCCCACCCTTCTGTTTGACACCTTTAACCCTCTGAGTGCCAGAGTGGTAAGGAATGCATTGCTTTGCAATGCATTCCGTACCACTCTGGCACTCAAATGGTTAAGCCCCCCCCTCACTCGCGGCAAGCCCCGCCCCTTTTTGACGCGTTTAGCGTCATTTTTGTCACCCCCCCTGGTGAACAGAGGGCTACCCTCCGGGTAGCCCTCAACTGGAAGTTCCCAGGTATGCTTATATATAGTTCCTATTAAAAATTAACCAGTTGAACACAGGAAACCCAGAAAAATGTTGCCATTTTTTTCTCTTTTTTTATTGTTATCAAATTAAATGGTAGGTTATCCATTAAATGCGGTATTAAAAAAAGACCTACATATGCTTAAAATAATTGGATATAATATGTGTGGGTGAACTAAATGATTTAGAGGAAAAACATAGTTGAACAAAAGTATACTAAAAAGACCAAAATTACTCTTGTTGTCTAGTGTCAAAAAGCCCTTGTCACTAACTAAGGGGTTAATCACAGGTGATTAGTGACTCCATTATTGTGATTGATAGGGATATCTTGAAAGCCTGACCTGTTAGTGTTCTCCGAAAACTAGAGCCGAGAATCACTGCCATATACTCTCTGTATCTAGGTTAACAACATACCCCTTCAAATCAGGGACATTTATGAAATCTTGATCCTGCAAGACTGGCCAGTAATCAGTACAACCCTGCAGGGTGTGCTTTTTATATGCTTCCCTTAAAGTGATATGTGGTCACCTTATCTGTATCTGGATTTAAAGCCTGGCCAAGCAGGGGAATACACATGCAACCCAGACATTTGTGAATGAGAGCGACAGACTTTTGGCTTGCCTTACAGCATATGGGACTGTTTTCTGATCCTGTCTTATGGCTGATGCGGACCATTTTGGGGCTGCACAGGGAAACCTCACACATTTTACCAGGCCCGGACTGGCCATCGTGCATATGCCTGGTGGGCTGGTCCAGGGCCGGTATGGGCGTTTGAAAAAAATGAATCATTAAAACGAATTTGGGCCGTCTTTCACTTTCTGAAAGACGACCACCTCGTTACAGGTTTCCTGGTGGGCGGGCAATCAACGTGCGGCCATGTGGCGCACCTCACGTGATTATAAGCTCAGCCCACGATCCGCCCCATGGGCTGCTCAAAAAATAAAAATGGGCTGCTCAGCCTTAAATGCCCGGGCCTATTTTTTGTCCCAGTCCGGGCCTGCATTTTACTATGTTTTCTCCATAGGAGCAGACTTAGAAAAATGTTTTCTCAATTCCAGCCCTAGAGGAGCAACAATATCCTTAGTTAACACTTTAAGGACTAGAAGGACTTTGCAGTTGATTGTTTTATAAACCTTTGCATGCCTACAGTGACCAGATATCTTTTTAAATGCAGAACACATGAAATTTTCATTCTAAACACCTTCACAGGAACATCCCTCTGGTCCTAAAAGGGTTAAGCACAGGTGGAGAAATCAGAGACTGAGTCACTGATTATCACACGTGATGAAGCAAGGATCTCCTAAAACTGTGATCTGTTGGAGTGTCCTAAGGGCTAATGCTGCCTTAACCCTTTGAGTATCAGAGTGGGTCGGAACTTATTGCTCTAGCACTCAAAGGGTTAAAGGAAAGTCACCACATTAAAATGAAATGGGTTTAGATACACTTAATCCTTTTGAATGCATTGGCTACCCCTCTGGCTCTCAAAGGGTTAAAGGTGCACTACGTTCTAGAACAAAACTGAGATAAATACAACAGCATGTTAACTCTTTGAGTGCCAGAGGGGTATGAAACGCATTGCTCTGCAATGCGTTCAGTACCCCTCTGGCATTCAAAGGGTTAAGTGGATGAAATAAATCAGATCTGCGTTTTAATTTACTCACATAAAAATGCTAAACACACATGCAAGACGTTTCTTATGTTGCTGTAGAGATGGGAAAAGTAATTTATTTTTTAAAGTTTATGATGCTGCTTAAGATAGTCATAAATAAGCTCCACATTGATGTTATATTTCCCACTTCTAGGAGGCACTGCTCCTATAAATGTCATGTACTCCAAGCCAGTGAAAAAAAAAGCTGGTATCTGAAAACTAAAATCTAATTCTTCATACCCCTGAGGGGGCTTCCATTCATTCTTTGTGCAGGACCCTAGGAGTCACCAGGGTGATAGTGTAGTATAATCTTGCAGATACTAGTTAATAGCCAATAGATAGAAGAGGAATGTGCACTAAACAATGTAAATTAACCACCTTAGATCTTGTCACTCATTAGAAGCTGCACAAAATAAACCAAAAGAGACCGGACAGAGCAGTAAACACACACTCTCCCTCTCCTCTCTCTCTAGATTGTAGGAATATGGAATTAACCCCTATGGTGCATTTGGATGGCTTAGAATGGCATACCTCCCAAGTGTTCCTCTTTAGGAGGGACAGTCCCTTTTTGAGAACCAAATCCCCATGTCCCTCTTTCCCACCCTGGTGTCCCTGTTTTTAGGAGATCAGACTGTGTGCTATGTATATAAGTGTATCACATTGCTCCACAGCCATAAAACTCACATCAATGATTGTTTAAATGTCATTATATGTGTTTAGTCTATGTAAATAAAATACTTTTGGTATTGCTATAGATCACTTATTAAGTTACACAAAGAGGTGTCAGTAGGTCATGAAATCACCTATAAATTCTTGCTAGTGCCCCACCCACCAGCCACGCCCCCAGTAACACCAACTAAAACAAAAGTGTCCCTATTTGGTCATTTGAAATGTTGGGAGGAATGGAATTCCACCTCTTTCGGTTGAGGAATAAGGCCAATAGTCCTGATTGCTCTGTGAAGTCAGTCTGTTAAACTAATTAAGCGCCTCATGATTCTTTATGTCTTTATGTATAGTTCCTGTTAATATGGGGACCAGCTTGCTCTTAATTAATTTTTACTTGTTCTTAAATTGCTTGTGTTTGCATTCTTATTTTTACCAGCCTACCATGTTATTTAAGCTAAAGTTGTGGTCAAGTGGTAGTTCCACTTTCATTATATGTTTCCTGTAAACAAAAAATGCAGCAATGTTTAGTTCCTTCCCTTCCTTAGAAACATATTGACACTGAGGGTCTACAGGACGGTATGGGGAAAGTGCTGAATAGCCCTGACATAAAGTATCAGCACAATGAGTATTTTTAGATGCAGAAACAAACCATTATTACACAATTAGCTAACATGGGAAAAAGTAAAAAGATAAAAATACATCCATAACACTTTTTGCTTCATTTCTTTTATATGTTATACACAATTATTAAAGAAGAACTAACACCTACTAATAATAATACCCTACTGCTTATATTTATTATGGGCACAAAATCATAGTGGTGAGATAACCTCTGCAATCAGTCCTGAATGTCATGTCCATGATACTTTCTGGCAGGACTACAGGAAAAAAACACTGCTCTTAGCAGTCTTAAAGGGATAGTAATACTTAAAATGTAAAAAAAAATATGTTGTAGGGTTTATCCCCCTGAGTAAAACAATAGTACTCCCACTGCTGAAAGGGGTTTCATTCAAAAGTTATTAATTTTCAAAGCTGAATTTTTCAGGTACAATATCACAGTGACCTGAAATTGTACAGTGGCGCTGTTGCTACACCATCCTATGGACAGCTCTGGTCCCGGGACCATAAATCTCCATAGGATGGTGTAGCAATAGCGCCACTGTACAATTTCAGGCCACTGTGATATTGCACCTAAAAAAATTCAGCTTTGAAAATTAATAACTTTTGAATGAAACACCGTTCAGCAGTGGGAGTACCCTTGTTTTACTCAGTGGGATAAACCCTACAACATATATTTTTTTACATTTTAAGTATTACTATCCCTTTAAGTAGACAACTGTACTTTGCTTCAGTCTGAAAAAAGAAAAACAATAAAAAAACAGCAGGCTCACTGCAGCACTGAGTGCTCTGTCTGTATTCTATAGATATAGGCTTTTCTACATTGTTTCACTATCTTTTTTGCATTGCATTTTTTCTACATTGTTGTATTCTCTCTATCTCTCTCTGCTTGCACAGTCCTGGTAGAACACACTCTTGAAACTAATTCAGAGTGCTCCTTGTCAGGAATATAAAAGTATAAAGAATATAGATGAAACAAATCATAGACAATTTGAATTTACAAATTATATATTTGCGGAATACAAAGTTAAAAAGTTGGATGTTTAATTACAAATGATACATCTTTTAAAAATAAATGAAAAAGAATGCTAGCCCAGTAGACCAAAAATGTTGCAGCTTTTAATAAATTCTTATGTTGCCCATAGTGTTGTACAGATATGTCTCATGCTGACATTAAAACAATAGATGTGTAGTTAGTAATTATTCTCATAACTGACTTTCCAGACTGAATCTTCAAAGGTGTAATCAGTAGGAAAATAATCTGCGGCCATCATCTAGACAAGCAGGTAATAAGATTTTTTTTCCTAATCATGATTAGATGTTCTCATCTCATGTGGGTATTTTTATCCATGCTTAACCCTTTGAGTGCCAGAGAGGTACACAACGCATTTCACAGCAATGCGTTGCATACCCTTCTGGCACTCAAAGGGTTAAACATTGTTTACCCACAGAATGTGTATATGTATCAATAGGAATTTATGTAGTTTGCACTTTTCCAAAAATGCTCGGTTAGAGAAAAAATGGCCACAAAAGCCCATTCACCTAGAACTGGGGTAGGAACCTTTGTCTCCTCAGTTGATCGGGACTACAACTCCCATCATTCCCAAACAATTGTTACCTACCCCTGATCTATAATACAAATCAATTTATATTCCTTTCTCTCAGCCATATAATTTAGCCCCAGAGGGGTATGGACCGCATTGCAAAGCATCCTCAATGTGTTGCACACCCCTCTCCTCCTTAAAGGGTTAATGTGGCTGATGTACAGAAGAAATACTGGAGCAATTTTGGTACAAATCAAATGTACCATACATAACAAATAACAGTGATTTTAATGAAACATTTTAACTCTTGTAATACTATGGTGCAAAGCAATGTATTGGAGCTCTCTGTAGCATTCGAAGTGTTAAAACCACCATTTAAACCAATTTGAATTTGGGTAATTTTTGTTCTCCCCTATAATTCAGATGGTTTGCTTCAGAATTGTTCTAATTCTTACTATTTTATCTACAGTGTATATTAAAGGGTTAGTAATGCCCATATTTAAAGGGATAGTAATACTTCGTTTTAACTTTATTTTATTTTGTAGGCACTAAAAAAATATGAAGAATGATATAAATCTTATCTCTCAAACCTTTATGGTTTAAGAGATATTCACAAGCAAAGTTCCCCTCCCCACCCCTTTTACCTAGTGTAAGCCATCTCTTCTCAGATGTGAATCTGGTTGTAAGACCAGACAGATAACAGAAGGGGACAATCTTCTTTATATGAAAACAATGAAAGCCCTTCCCCCCTTGACAAGTTTTTCAGCTTTTTCCCTTATCTTAATTGAATATTGTCCCTCTCTGCAGTCTACCTGGGCACCTCCCTTCTGATCTGGCTGAGCAGTGTTACATCAATAAAAGGGGTGGGAGGGGGATACTTTGCCATTGAATTACTCTGGAACTACAACTCTGACAGAATTAAAATAACACTCTCCAAAGTCCAAATACTATGATGATTAATTAGAGTGACTTTTATTATGAAACATTACTATCCCTTTAAGTTTATTCAATATTGTAGATGTAAAAAAAAATATATGGAGAAAGTCCTATCTCTCAAACCTTTATGGTTTAAGAGATATTCGCCTCTAAAGTCCCCCCTCCCTCACTTTCTCCTGACGTCAGCGCTCTTCTGACAGCAGGAGATCCCGGTACTGGGACCAGTCGGCGGCTCTTCAGCAGAGCCGAAATAGCGATCTTTAAAAATAATTACTACATTGGAACGGTCTACAAAGTGCGTCTGATTTCCAGTTAAGTAGTTCTTTTTAAATATCCCTATTTTGGCTCTGCTAAAAAGCCTCCTCGGGTGGCCGACACAGATCTCCTTTACAGCTGATATGAGGGAGGAGGGAATTTTAGCAGGGAATTTCTCTCAAGCCATAAATGTTTGAGAGATAGGACTTTCTCCATATACTTTATTTTTTTAACATCTATAATACTGAATAAACTTAAATATGAGCATTACTAACCCTTTCAAACGGATCTGTCATATTAAGATTAGATATATTTTCTTATTAAAGAGAATTAAAAACTGCCTATATGACGTACTGGCCATTTTGTTTGTGATATAAATAATTGAAAAATTAACATTTATTTATTGGCGATACATTCTGCCAATTTACACTAATTAGTTTCTGTGTCTGTAGGTGCTGGACCAATATTATCACATACCTTTTTATGAATGTAACTAGCCTCTGTGCTGGACCAATAATATCATATACCTTGTTATGAATGTAACTAGCCTCTGTGCTGGACCAATATTATCACATACCTTGTTATGACTGTAACTAGCCTCTGTGCTGGACCAATATTATCACATACCTTGTTATGAATCTAACTAGCCTCTGTGCTAGACCAGTATTATCATATACCTTGTTATGACTGTAACTAGCCTCTGTGCTGGACCGATATTATCACATACCTTGTTATGACTGTAACTAGCCTCTGTGCTGGACCAATAATATCACATACCTTGTTATGAATGTATTTGGGTAAAGCACACACATTGATGACATATGTAATAGCACAGCAAGTGAGAATTTTAACCCCTACGCGACCATTGACGTGCCAGGACCGTCACGGAGGTCCGGCACTTAAGGACTAGTGACGGCCCTGGCACGTCATGGAGTTCAGGGCTCCCGGTGCAGTTGCACGCCCCTCAGGAAACCCTGAACCAGAAGTAAAAAAAAAAAGGCTGTGAGGTCACCAAGTTCCGGCTGCGCATGCGTGCGCCAGTCCTTAAGGGATTAGTAGAACTAATTAGCACACTAACAAAATAAACATCTTACAATGACAGGTCCAGTTTAAGCAAGTAAATGGTATGTTTTTGTTGAATCCTAGTGTTGATGAATACACTTGCATTAAAGGGGAACTGTGCCCTAGGAATATGTGGCTCTTAGTTTATTTAACAAAAGGATTTACCTAGGTATGAATACTTCGAACAACAGACGTGTCTATCTATATATGATTTTTTTTTTAAAATGCTAACAAATTGGGGGTTTTGCACTAAGTCATGATAATGTGGAGATAACTTCCCCAGTGATATCACTTCTCCAGTTCCTATGTTATTCTATGGAGCCAGTACATCGTTTGAGTTCCAGAGGCATGCACAACGTGTTGCTTTTCAATGCATTGAGTATCCCTCTGGCACTCAAAGGGTTAGTGCCTAGGCTCTATAGAATAATACAGGAACTTGAAAAATGATGTCACTGGAGAAGGTATCTCCGCTTTATCACCTCTTTATCACACCTTAGTGTATAACCCCCCCGTGGGAGATGTACTAAGGCATGATAAGGAGGTAACTTGATGACTTCTCCAGTAATATAATTTCTACAATTCATATATTATTGTATAGAGCCAATGCACTAAGATTTCTCCAATTATAATGCCAAAAAGAAAATAGATACTCCAGACTGATGTGTGAAGGTCATGTACCCAGTAAGTTAATCTGTTAAACAAATTAAAAGCCACTTTTTCTAGAGGCAAAATTCCCATTATAAATCCCAGTAGTCTTCTAAAACTGTTTACTTAACCCTTTGAGTGCCAGAGTGGCATCAAACACATTGCAATATATTTCATTTGGATACCTTTGGCACTCAAAAAGTTATGGACCAGTAAACAATCCTCTTACATACCAAAGATGTCTCCAACACACTGCATAGCAATGCATTGGATACAGTGTTAACATCCAATTGATTACTGTAATAAATTTGTTTATGACTGTATGTTTTTATTGTTACACTGATTTCATACCCTATATATATAGATGATACTATCTAAATTTTTTTTTACATCAAACAATCTATTATACAGAATCCTGCGTCTTTTAGACATTAAGAAGCTGAACAATTCTCTTTCATCCTGTCCTTGCTCTCCTCTTGATAAAGCTGGGTGGAGCTGAAAGGTAAATTCTGGATTACCTCGTAGAGTGTGAAGATGCTGAATGATATCTCCTCATAAGGGGAATTAAGACCATTTTCATACAGACATGCAAAGGCAACTGGTGGGGGGGATCCCAGTTCCCCATCTTCTCCAAATGTCAACTCTATGTACGCTAAATCTGAATATGCGCTGGGGCCCTCATATATGACCCAAGGCCCTTTCCAGCTGTCTGCATCCCTGGGATATGTGCTGAGGTAGACTCCCAGGTTTACGCGGGATCTTTGACTGGTTGGATGGGAATACAGTACCCATGTGGGAGTCTGTAAAGTAAGGTCAGTCCTATAAGGTGTTTCCTGATATGTTTGTAGGTCTTCAAACTCTGCAGGAGATGACAATTCACAAAGATCAAGAAGATGGCCACTGCCTTTTTTCACACTCATTATCTGCTTATTAAGTGTCCAGTTCCTGATAATTGTACCTCTTTGGGATTGTTGTTGATACAAGGGGTCTTTTGATTGATGATGTTGCTGTTGAACATTCAGCTTCCTCTTGGGATGTTTTAACATTCCTGACATCTGAGATATAAACTTATGGTCTCTGTGTTGACCAGGCAGTTGATTGTTGGCACAGATACTGGAAAGAGAGTGCAGGGGAGCTGGAAAACCAATGACACTCCCATGGCACCCATTGGGTGTCTCCACCAATTTCTCTATCAGTTGTCCTGGCTGGAATATTATTCCACCATCATTGCTCACAGATTGCACTCGGAATCCCAGGGAGCTCCTGGCATTACAGTACAGAATGTTGTTGCCATCTTCTTCATCCACAGACACTAGCTGGCATTCCACTGATTGCAGGTTTGGTATGAGCTCTCCCAGTACCCAGGTCTGGCCATGGTCATCACTGTGGAATGCAAAAGCTCGTGGGGTGGTCCTGCAGAGCTTCCCAAAGCAATCCTTGCAATCAATTTTGTAAGTATAAGCAGGAATAAGAAGACGACCGGACTTCAGCTGTATACCGTGACCTGGTCCCAAGGCAAATGTGGCCCATCCTGAGAGACAGAGAGGAACAGGAGCAAAGATTGCACTCTTGTATTGACTTACAGTATTAAAGACAACCAGCTCTAGTGAGTGGCATGACTCTCTTACTGCACTGTACACAGAAGTAATAGTATCTGACTAGAGCTTATCATAGACTACAACAGCAATGTACACCATAAAACTGAATGCAAAAAAATACACTCAAAACTGCACTTTGCTCTTCAATGACTTTTGAATGAAGCATCACCAAGCAATAAACAAGTGTTTACTATCTCTTTCAGTATGATAGTACAAAAACACTGATAATAGAGTGTAATGTAACTTTCATTTGTCCATAACTTGGGTCATTAATAAATATTTATTTAAACGGTAAAGAGTGCTGAATATTGCATTTTATGTGTTTTTATGTGCTCTCATAGATATCTCAAAGATACTGTTGTACTTGTATAAATATTGATATAAACACATTCTGGCTTCCTGATAAACAGACACTATTAAAACAAGACCTGTCATTTACACCCACTAAAGAAGCAACCTACCAGCCATTATATTACTATAAGATCCATGAGTTACTAGGGGAAAATGTCTTATCCAAGACATTGCTGTGCAGTGAGTTGCATACACCCCTGGCATTCAAAGGGTTAATAAGGCAGAGTAATAGCACTGCAGCATAAATTATCTGTTGTGGATTATCTATTATCAGTGCTTGCAAAAGCCCAAAATATTTCCATTGTATGGATATATAACTTTAAAGATCCAGTGAGTTGTTCTCCCTGCAGCGGCTAAACCAGGGGCGGACAATTAATTTAGATACTCACACCCACTAATATCCTACCCCATTACTAATCCCTCTTCCTAACTGAGATGTGAGTGTGAGAATAATAGAGGGTTAAAGTGACGGTCAGCCTGCTTTTGGACTTCAGATTTCTTGCAAGTGCATAATATGTAAAGTTAGAATGCCTATACTTATTATTATATTTTATTCATCTTCACCTGTTTGTTGTTTTTTTTTTTTACACTTTTATATCCCTAGCAGGACATTGCAATAGTGTAAGAAATTAATGTATAAAATACAATGAAACAATTTAGAAAAACCTGCCTCTACAGCACATAGTACTCCGTACTTCAGAGAGACTGTATAAACATTGTATAAATATCTCTCTGCTTTCACAGTCCCAGACTGAAGTCCCTCTGGGAAACAGAGATCCAGGGAACTTAATGTCATGGACAAATGTGTAGAAAACAAAACAAAACAAAACAAACAAAAAAACAGAAGAAAAACAATTGCTAAAGATGGTAAAAAAAAAAGTATATGCACTTACAGAATGCGTAAAGTCAAAATGGAGGTTGACTGTTTCTTTGAGTATGGTTGTTTCTTGTGATTCTATTCTGACTACACAATGCAAATGTGCCAGATCTGGTTCTTTCTGCACTATTAAAATTATACGTATTTATAAAACATATGTTTTATGGTGAAATATATCACTCTATCATCTGCAGAGAAAGCCAGAGGTGATATTCTCTCATCATAGAAAGGGCCATGTGTAGCATTTTCTCCATCCCTGTTCTAAACCCATAGCCCCATAAAGTGGCTTCTTCTTGGTTCTACAGTCAGCCATCAATCTGTTTCATTCAGGACCAGATGAACCAAAGCTATATTTGACTGAATGACAATGAAAAAACCACCATACATCGCTGCTATTTAAACAATGCAGAGATAATGTTTCCCTGCATCCTTATAGTTGCAAATCCACAAAGTCTATCGTCTATTGTTTTTTTCAAAGCATTTTTTGTAATATGATTACAAATATAGTGCATCAGATAATGTGCACTGTTAGGTGCTGGCTTTTTAAATACACCACAAACTAAAAATACTTATCCCCCTTTAAAGTGATAGAAATGTTTCACAATAAAAGCAGCTCCATAGTATTTGGGCCATGGAGAGAGTTAGTTCAAGAGTAAATGAATTATAAAATATTCCACTCCCGCCCCTTTTACTAATGTAACACTGCTCACCTCAGAGCAGCAAGACTGTCCAGATGGATCACAGAGAGGGACAATCTTCATTGAGCATAAGGAAAAACCTGTCAAGGGGGGCAAGGTTTTCCTTATGCTCACAGTAAGAAGATTGTCCCCTGCATTGAGCTATCTGGTCAAGGGACCAGATTCCACATCTGAGGAGAAGTGGCTTACACTAGGTAAAAGGGATGGGAGGGGGATACTTTATAATTCAATAACTCTTGAACTACAACTCTGACAGTGTTGAAATAACACCCAAATACTATGAAGATTAATTGGAGCTGCTTATCTTGTGAAATGTTACTATCCCTTTAATAAACAGACAATACAGAACAACTCCTACTACTTCATAAAATAACAATGAACCACTACCATATATACTGGAGTTTGAAAATCTACTTCCCTCCATCTGTTCTTGGACTAAAAGTCCCAGCAGCCAGCGGAGGATGATGGGTTTGTTGTCCAACAACAGCTGAAGGCCTGCAAATTACCCAGCTCTGAAAAATATCTTAATATTTTTGACAAGATGTAATGTAGTGTCAGGGCTTGTAATACGGCATTTCCATTCACCTTTTAAGGACTCCCCAATAACTAGATTGGTCAAGTCTACGACCTCACTCCAAGTTTTGCCCTGGTCCAAGCTTCTTACATAGCACAGCCGAGCCAGGTTACGCCCAGTGATGATCTGATAGGACTCGGTGGTCCTCCCAAGGACAGAGATGAAAAATAGGAACAACTCCCCAGTGAACTCATCATAAACTGGACACGGGTTCATGGAGCGATGACCAGGCAGGTGTGCTCTTTCCACTGCGTGCATGTCTTCCCACTGTGAAGAATACAGAATACCTTACTTCTGTGTGTTTGTATTTATAGGGACTTATGTATAAAGGCAACCTGGAGCAATTCTGGAGCAAACTAACTGCTCCCTAAGGTAGGAATACAAATGTCTGAACTTCCCTATGAGATAAATGGAGATTTTAAGTCACTGAATGATAGAGTGGTCTCCGACACATTGTTTTGCAACGGAATGGAAACTTCTATTATTTTATATCGATGGGCATTTCAATTTCTCCCTTATGTTGCAGTTGTGTTACCCCAGAATCTCTCCAAGTTGCATTTAGACATAAAGCTACATTCAAAAATGAAAAGGTATCGAGGCATTCACCCTTAACCCTTTGAGTGCCAGAGGGGTGCACAACACATTGCAAAACATGGGATACCTCTGTCACTCAAAGGGTTAAAGTGGTCAGTCCCCTAACACGACTGTTTAAGTGTAGTTTTAATCTACATTAAAAGCAGCATAACCTACCCTTACTGAAATACTAGTACATTACATACATTTAAAGTGATAATCAACTGCCATTTTGACTTTACTTATTCTGTGTATATAATATATTAAGTCAGATTGCCTGTATTTTCTATTAATTTGTCATTCCTTTTTTTCTGCTCCCATGGAGCGAACTGTAAAAGCAAAGACAATGATACAATGTTGCACTATCCTTGCAGCAGAAAGGCCTGACTACATTGTATACAGAGCACTCAGTACTGCAGGGATAATGCAACAACCTATCACTATCTTTGCTTTCACAATCCCTGACAGAAGGCTCTCTGGAAACAGATATTCAGGGAGCTTAGGCCTAGATTTAAAGGCAACCGTTAAACCAGCCGCTAAGTGAAAAAGGCACATCGCTCGCAAATAATACAGGAGTTACGGCAGATTCAATAGCTACTCTACGAGAATAGCTATCGAGCGTAGGCACACAAAAAACACGTAACACAAAACCCGTTGTCGCTCATGTTAATGCACAACGGGCGGACAAATCACACGATAACTGAGCTCCAAACAACATGTAACATAACGGCTGCCGTTGTCAAGCAACCATGATTGATGCCAAAACAAATTCAAACACACATCCAATCCCAAAGCCCCAATGTATCAAATAACTTCAAATACACCTATATATACCCAAAAATAACCGCCACACACTGTCTGTTATCGAGTTCTTCAGAGCCAGATATCAGGACCCAGGAGCGGAGGATAGTGATCAGAGAGAGGGAGACAGGAGCGTTCATTGGAGGTAGAGGAGTTTTGGAGTTTGGAGAGAGGAGAGCATTGCACAGAATACGACACATAGCACACCTTTGCACATATTACATACACACATACAAACACATACACATACATACACATAGTCCTTTTATTTTATAACACCTCACACATTTTACTTTTATTTTTGACAGTGTGAATCTGGGAGTGAAAGTGTGTGACAGAGAGTGACTGGATCGAGTGTGTCTGTGAGGGCCTGTGGGAGTGCCTGGGTGTGACTGGGTGAATGATGGCGAGGAGAGGAGGACAGGAGAGAGGGATGGGGAGAGTAGTGGAGGAGGAGGAAGATCAGGAGGGGATCCCTCAGCAGAGCAGGGGTGGGAGAGGGAGATCCGCAGGGCGGAGGGGGACCCGGCCCACAAGAGCAGGAACACGCAGGACAGGGACAGAACCTGCAGTGGGACGAGGGGTAGTTGCTGGGGAGCACCCCACACAGTCAGGGTCAGACCAGGCAGGGCACTCCGGCTCTGAGTCATCCCATGTCGGAGCTGATGAGGCCAGGATCAGAGACCCAAAGTATACAGAGGAGGAGAACACGGCTCTTGTGGAAGCTGTCCTGGAGAGGCAGAGTGTTCTCCACCCGACAGCGAAGGTCCCTGGCCTGTCAGCGAGGAGGAAAGCAGCCTGGAACCAGATCTGCAGCCGGGTCAACGCGGTGGCTCCATGCAGACGGGACGTGGAGTCCATCAAGAAGCGATGGGGCGACTGCCGGAGGGTGGTCAAGACCAAGCTCTCCGAACTCGCCAAGCACGCCCGAGGCACTGGAGGTGGCCCACCTGTCCCTATCACCTTCTGCGGCTGGGAGGAGATGGTGCGCCAGAATATGTCCCCAACCCTGATCGAGGGGGTTGTTGGAGGAGCTGACACTGGGGATGAGAGGACCCTCCACACTACCGGTAAGTGCAACACTACAGAACAACACACTACAGCAACCAACACCAGCTGCACACACACTCACACCTCAACACATGTCCATCATTCATGCACACAACTGCACCAACACAGCACCCTGAGGGTTAAAAACAGGACACAACACAAGGACAAATATCAAGGTCCAACTTGGAACAAACCTGTCCAAGTCCTACTTCAACCCTCCTGTCGCTGTGCTCATCACACACAATACACAAACCATGCAGTTCCAAATGTCGACTGTCATCACTGTTCACACACAATGTCACCCATGTCCCTGCTGGGATGTCAGCACTTAACCCCTCGAGTGCTAGAGGGATCATCAATGCATCGATCAACAATGCTTTGGCAACCCCTCTGGGACTCAAAGGGTTAACCAGACAACAATCAAGTCAATAGGCCAACGATCACATGCTACACAGGGGACATTCACTAAGCGGTGACAAACACATGGTGGAGAGAAATTCACCCTCACACATCCTCATTTCACCAATACCAGTGTTAGCCTATGGAGAATATGCAATAACATGAATCAAGTTGCTAAGGTCCCATCGTATACACTCCATAGAAAACACTGGAAATGGGGAAATGAGATCACTGGAGAAGTCAGCATTATGTACACTCCATCATGTCAACAACACCGCTTACTGAATCACAAAAAGGATGGAGCAGGTCACACATCACAGTGGCACTGAGAATAACTGCTTGTATGTGCAACACACAGGCCTCAAACAATACCCCAGAATTAAAGGGGGAAAAAGTAGGCCTTGGTGTTGTGTCTGCAATCATTTACCCTAACTTCAAATGACATATCTCACATCTGATTCCCACATGGATCCTCACGGGTGCTGATGCCATGGATGGATGGTACACCAGACACTGTTTGCAGGATACACATGGGAACCAAATATCATCCATTGTACCTTGGTCACCAACAGGCCATGAATGATAGATATCTCGGATTGAGTACGGTTGCCTCACTCAGAAGGATGGATGGGCTCATACTCAAAGAAAAACAGGCCTCAATCAGAGATATCCCTCACTACTGGCGTGATTGTTGCCCTTCAGGATTCAACTGGAACACACGACATGGACAGGATCCTGTCCAGTTCATCAATCTCTGATTGCCAGGGTGGTATCCCATGCCCTACAATGAAATGCATAGGATATGATCCTGACAACCAGAGAGTCACCTGTCAAGTAATGAAAAATTGTGAATTGGACGGGATCAGCTAAGAAGATAGGGTTGAATAACACTTGATTCCCACTGCACATCTGTTCAAACAAAGATATGCACACAAAGGAAAATGGTCAAATATGTACCTTTCAAATGGCTCAAAATATGTCCCAACACGATGTGAACCCAGAGATCATCTCACTGCCTGTGATTGCCCTACTGGCCAGATATGTGCATCCATCAGAAACTAACTTACATTGATACCATCCAAATACACATACCTAGTATATCCCACTCTACGTAGATGGGATATACGAGGTATGCTCATATCCATCATATCAATCCAATGTATATTTTGATGGGTGCACATATATAGCCAGTAAGGCAATCACACCTACTGAAATGATCTCTGGCTTCATATCTGGAAAGGATATATTCATATCCATATGAAAGGTACACATCCACATGCATATATGACCATTTCTCCTTGTATGTAACTGTAATGGCATAGCAATTGTTAATTTCACCAACATGTGGATCCATGTTAGTCCTATCCCGCCAACCCTCATGGTTAGACAGATATCGCTCTATTTGACAGCTGGAGATTCCAGTCATTAGAACACACGGAGGCTCTTCAGCAGAGCCTAAATTGCCCCATTCAGAGATGGAGACATCTTTGAGATGGTCAACAAAGTGTGCCAGGTTTGCAAGCACACTCTGTTCACCATTCCAATGAGGTTTATATCTCTGAATGGGGCAATTTAGGCTCTGCTGAAGAGCCTCCGTGTGGTGAAATGACTGTCAAACATGTCAAAATGACTGTCAAATAGAGCAATATCTGTCTAACCATGTGGGTTGGAGGGATAGGACTAACATCGATCCACATCTATCTCTTACAATGCCTACAATATTACATCATGGTGAAATTAACCATTGCTATTCCGTTAAAGGGATAGTAATACCGAACATGTGAAAAGAAAAATATATTGCAGGGTTCATCCCCCGAGCAAAACAAGGGTATTCCCACTGCTCAAAGGTGTTTCATTCAAAATGTAGCACAGCTCATAGTTGACTACTCCAGCGGCAATATCACAGTGGCCTGGAACTCTAAAATGGCGATGTTGCTAGACCATCCTATGGACAGCTTACGTCCAGACGCAATAAATTCTCATAGGATAATGTAGCAACAGTGCCAATGTACAACTTCAGGCCACTGGGATATAGCACCAAAGCAATTCTACTCTGAGCTGGGAGACTTTTTGAACAAAAACCTCCTCCAGCAGTGGGAGTACCCTTGTTTCACTCAGGGTGATAAACCACAAAACATATATTTCCCTTTCTGCATTTCATGTATTAGTATCCCATTAATCCCATCATGGCTACGTTTACTAATCACACAATCTCAATTCTCCACACAGCTTATGGGCCTCCATCGCAGCAGGAGCCCGTGGAGGAGCCGACCACACCACCCAGTGAGGAGGATACAGAGGAGGGGACTAGCCACTGGGAAGCGTCTACAACCACCACACCTCCTCCCCAACTGGCTGCATCACCACTGCCTGCCTCTCAACTGGCTGCCTCTCAACTGCCTGCCTCTCAACTGGCTGCCTCTCAACTGCCTGCCTCTCAACTGGCTGCCTCTCAACTGCCTGCCTCTCAACTGCCTGCCTCTCAACTGCCTGCCTCTCAACTGCCTGCCCCACCACAGGATGCTCCACAAATGTACAGCGGCTGGATTCAGGGGGAGAGATGGATGCATCCCACTAGCACCGGGAGCTATTACCCTCCAGCAGCAGCACCACCACCACCAGGGAGGCAATGGCTGCCCGGGAATGTGGCCACCAGCCAATATGGGCCATATTCCACCGAGATGGATCTACCCTCCTGGATGGCTCCCCAGCATGGCCCCAGGTATGATCCCAGGTGGGGGCCAAGCACCTACCACTGGCCAAGGTATGACCCTTGGCCACTTGACTACCAACACCTGGGCCTGATTGGGGAGCCCCAGCGCCCTCAGCCAAGGGACTTGTTCACCCCACCACCTCAACCAGCACAGACATCAGTGGGCAGCAGTGGGTCCCTTGATGTGGTGGGCACCCACACACCGTCTGTGCAAGCCACTCCACCAACACAAACAGCAGTAGCAGCCACAGCACACCCAGTACCAGCAGAGGAGACAGCAGAGGCTGGGGAGATAGAGGCTGAGGAGACAGCTGAACCTGTTGAAGCAGAGGCTGAGGAGACAGCTGAAGCTGGGGAAACAGAGGCTGAGGAGACAGCTGAAGCTGGGGAAACAGAGGCTGAGGAGACAGCTGAAGCTGGGGAAACAGCACATGTGTCACCGGCCACTCCCATCTCCAGCAGTCAACGCACCCCAGATCTGGAGGCTGAGTGCATGGCCCTTCAAAGAGGACAGCTCCGGGCAACCCACGCCACCAACGACAACCTCACGAGGAACCGGAGGGAATCCCGGAGGAACACGAACAGGTTGGAGACCAGAATCCAAGCTCTGGAGTCAGAGGTTGCCAGGGGGAACACACAACTCCACCAGATACATACGGGGATGATGGACATGTTTGCACAGGTGCTCGTGGAGTTGCGAGAGATTAACCGCAGGGAGGACCTGAGGATGGAGAGGGAGAACCTGCGTTCCACAGAGGGGTCCACTGCACCCACCACCCCTTCCAGTGTTACCCCAGAAGCCACACCTAGGGGACAGAGGGTGACAAGGCAATCAGCCAGGGCATCCACCTCTGGCACCAAGTCTAAGGCCCCCCCCCCAAAAAAAAAAGAAATGAAAGGCCCAACCTGTCATCTGCCCCCTCAATAAATGAAAATTGTGCTTTTGAATCCTGTCTGATCTGCTGTGTAATCACTTATAGATTGGGTGGCAGGGTTGTCTCCAATGCATTGCCAAACAATGCAGTGAACTCAACTCCTGCCTGGGGGAAATGTTTGTGTGATGTTACAACATGGGTTCACACACACCCACACCGTTGTCCAAATTCACCTGGCAACCCATCCCTGTAGCCATATAACACAACAGTGTTACATGGCCATGATGTGTGTCAGATTTGATCAGAACATACCCCTTAGCACAACAACTGGTGCAACACTGAACATTCGTCTGCATCAATTGTTGTGTTTGAGGGGAAAACCAAACTAACAGCTATGCGACTTAGCAGGGAAATAACAAGCAGGACAGATTGAACATGCATCAATATGGTCTTTAAATCAAAATTCTATTGTGCAGCTGACATACTGGGGAACACAATGTACACCCTAGGATCTCAATGTGTGTGTTACACATTGTGATCCTAGGGTGAGCATTGTGTTCTCCAGCAAGTCAGTTGCACAACAGGAGTTTGAATCACAGCCTAACTTACTGCATAACCCAAAAATCTTCCTAAGATTTCATTGTGTAGCACGCACATTGGAACCTTAGGCTGAGCATTGGCTTATGTATTAAAGGGATAGTAAACCTTGAAAATAAGTTCATTCTATATTGTAGCCCTTAAAAAAACATGTAAAATGATATGTCTTATATCCCAAATCATATATGTTTGGTAGATAAGACTGATATCATTTTTCATGGTTTTTAAAGGGCTACAATGTGAAATAAACTTATTTTCAGGGTTTACTATCCCTTTAAGTTGTGTTGTTGTTTAACTAAGGTTATAACACACTTCACCAGTAATAACACTTGTCCACATGGTTGTTTTTGTTGATGTAGCCCATGTACTGAGATATGACAACCTACAGCAATCTCAGGACATTGATTATATTGAGCAACACACAAACCATGGACATCACATCACAGTGGAAGTGTGTCCCCTGTATCACCAGCTAATCACTCACAACACACATCAGTGTATCACTGCCATCATGTCATTGCATGTATACATCACAAAGTCCACTCATGGTCAGGCAACTAGTGGACTCCTGTGATGTAAATCATGCCTTCCTTTGTATGAGGGATACTCTAGCCTTGGGTACGGTTCCACATTGACAGGTGTTTGATCCAACATTCATTCATACAGACACGGATTGAGTAGTGATGTTTCTTGTGTATGTAGCCAATATGCATTAAACACTTGTATGAGCACAAAAAGGTACATCTGAACTAAATAGGAATACATTAGAAATGCTAGTGAACTGCTCATGTGTTGTCTACATCGTTTGGCATCTGTGTATGAGCAGTCTTACTGTACAGGTCTGATACCTGGATGTTAGTACACACATAAATTTGTGTCCATATGTGAATGTTCCAGTAGAGGTTGCTGTGAACATCAGGTCAAACATTGCATCACCAACACAATCACTTGGAACGCCAAGGGGTGAGCTTCATGGAAGTGTTGTCCAGACTTCAGTCCAGTCATATGGAAACTCCTCTGTTCAAGGATGGATCGTGCTATGGATGCCTGTGGGACAAGAGGACAGGATTTGGAACATCACCCTCGAAGTGATCGTCATGCAACAGCTACAACATCATGATCCTCTTAATCTTTCCCGTTACATAAGTCTACACAAACCACTGCTTTGTAATGTGTTGTGTACTGGTCTATGAACCATCATGGGGGGAACTAAGGGGATGTTAACCATCCTTAGGGATATTTGCCCCTGACATGGTTACACACATCAACAAATATGTCCTAATAGCTTCCTGACAACAATATATTTGGGCTGCCACTGTCAGAGACAGGCCAAATATGTTTGGTTCATGGAGCTAGTAGGACATATTTGTTAATGTGTGTATTTCTTTCTGGGGCACATATCACTGCACACACACACACACACAGGGCAGCATGGTGTCCATGGAGATGTGATCCACATTTCATGAGCTCCATGTTGTGTAACACACTATTACTGTCGATCCACCCCTCTGCTGCTTTATTCAACTGTAGCAAGCTACTGGTCCCATGTCCCCACGAATGCCCCCTGAACCCCTTATATGACAGAGTTCTATCCGATGCATTGGCTTGGATGAGACTCCCTTGCTACAGGGGTACCATGGTTGCTATGGGTCTGATCCTAGCAGAACACTTTAGTTGGTGCCTAGGGAGCTGTGGGATATGCTGAACAAGGTTAAAGTGTTGTACCTTGGTTTCCAGGGGGGGCATGCATGATATCCTTGAGGTAGCAGTATCAACATGGACGACAGGTTGTCAGGTGTATTCGGAATCTCTAGGCCCAATCTGACTGGTCCACGGAATAGTTGATGCTGGTGGTCCATACTGCAGCCAGTGACAGGGCTGTGTCACTGATCCTGTGGGGTGAAACAGAACATGTGTGTTGTGGTGGGTGTGTATGCATGGATTGTGTGCATACATGTATTATACTCACAGCAGAAGTGATCCCTGATCAATCTGTCCCTTGTCTGCATCCCTGTTGGGGTTTCCTCACACTCAACGATATCCACAGGGTCTTCAGGTCTGGGTGGGGGATGGACATCGTCGATGAGTCTGGTGTCCACCGCGATATTATGTAGGATGGCACATGCCACGATGATGTCGCAGACCTTGCCTGGTGCATACTGCAATGCTCCCCCCGAGTGGTCCAGACATCGGAATCGGGACTTGAGGAGGCCGAAGGTCCGCTCAATGGCATTCCGTGTTCTGGCATGAGCCTGGTTATATCGTTCCTGGGCATCGTTTTGGGGATTGGCGACCGGGGTGAGGAGCCATGGCTTGCATCCATAGCCAGCATCACCTGTGGAAAGTGAGTGACATGGTGTGACAAGGAGCACATATTGTGGTGAACATACTAGCACATGTGTATGTGGTGTCATTTGGTGCTGTTAACTCACCCAGTAGCCATCCGCCTGTATAGGTCCCATTTTCGAAATCCCTCTGCACAGATGAATTTCTGAGTATATGTGAATCGTGACAGCTCCCGGGAAATTTCGCACAGACATTCATTATGGCCAGGTTGCTGTCACACACCATCTGCACATTCATGGAGTGGAAGTTTTTGCGGTTCAGGAACATATGTCCCTGACGTGCTGGTGCTTTGATACGGACATGGGTGCAATCTATTGCACCCATGACCCTGGGCATGCCTCCCCTTGCATAGAAGCCCTGCTTCAGATGTGTCCACTCCATATCGGTGATGGGGAAACGTATGTAGGTACTGGCCTTGGCTTTGAGGGCTGGCAAGACCTGGGCCAGCACCCTGGAGAATGTGGCCTGGGACATGCCAGATGCGTAACCCTCTGTCGACTGAAAGGCGCCACTTGCCATGAAGTGTATGGCACACAGGAGTTTTTGAAGGCCAGTTAGAGCATGGTTATGGGTGCATATGGGATCCACCTGCTCCTTGATGACCTCATACAGGGCTATGATGCTGTGTGGCCTCAACCTGTAGCGATCAATAACCTCGTCATCGGTCATTCCAAAGAGAGTGACCCTTGGACGGTATACCCTGGGCCTTGGTGGTCGTCTATGCATCCTGGGCTGCTGCAGGGGTCCCTGTGGCAGCTGGGGAGCATCCTGTTGATGGTGAGCATCCTGTTGCTGCAGCTGTGCATCTGCAGGCAGGTGTCCTCCGGGTGGGGATGGGCTCCTGTGTGGCTGCTGAGCCAGAGCCTCCTCACTTGCAACAGGTGGAGGCTGTTGATGAGGCGTGCTTGGAGGTTGCTGATGTTCCCCAGCTCTCTCCCTTGCACGCCTTCTCCGCAGCCTTCGCAACAATATGTAACCCAACATACTGTTTGCTCTCTCTATCTGTCTCTATCTGTCTCTCTCTCTCTATCTCTCTCTCTCTCTCCCTCCCTGAGTGGAAAACAAGCCACAAGTGAGTGTGTTGAGTTGTCCCTTTAAGTACTTGCTAGGGCGTTGTGTAGGTGTGTTGATGAGGTGAGTGCTGACCAATGGTGAGTTGTTTTTGTCCAGGTAAGTGTTAGCAGGTGTGTGTGTGTTATAAGATGTGGTGTGTTGTGCTTGTTCTGTGTGTGCCATTTGCGGACGTGCAGTTGTGGGGTGCAGGTGGCGTGTTGATGTTGCCCAGGTGAGCTTGTATTTGCAGGTGTCCGCTTTGTGTGATGACCCCCATTGTTCCGTGCCATGTTGTGTTGTTGTTTTTGTGTGTTGTTGTCCCTGTGGTGTTGGTTGTTGTTGTTTGTGTAGTGATTTGTGTTGTGTGTGCATGTTTTTGTGTTGTTTTGGCATTGCACGGGTTAATTTTCCCATTTACATGGTTGTGCGGTAAGCATTTGGTGTGTTTTCCTCTGTAACGGGTGTTTTGTTTTGGCCGTTAAGTGTCTAACGTGTGTGAGAAGTGGGTCTTAACTTTTAGCCGTTAGGTGTGTCTTTTTTTCAGCCGTTATCAGTACCGCAAGCCTTTGAATAGCTCTGGGGTATGTTTTTCCATGCGTCTGAATGCACGTAAGTGTATCGGCCGTAAGGATTCTACAACTGCCGTTAGCTGTTGTTTAGACGGATCTTTGAATTGCAACATGACACTTAACGCACCCGTTAGTGATTTTTTTTGCTAACGGCTGCCTTTAAATCGAGCCCTTAATGTCAGGGACAATGAGAGTACAAAAAGAGGTTAAAAAGATAAAAAATAGGTAAATTAACTTTATATGTCATGCGCTTACAAGTTGGTGTGGAATCAGAATATTACAATTTAATAGATTTACAACTATTTGCTAGCATATTGATTAGTGTTTAGATGATGTTATAGATCAAACATAAAGTTATTCTTTGGGGTGACAGGTTCATTTTAATTTTCACAGATGGACTAGCTGCAGTAGCTAAAACCTCATAGGGGTTGACTTACTCAGGTAAAGGCCAAGTTTAAAGGCACTGTATCCTAAACATAGAATTTTCCTATTACCCTTATTTATTACAATTGTATCTTAGCCATTAGTATTCCATCACCAAAAATGTGTTTGATGCTTATGGCCTTACTGTGCTGACATGCAGTGACTTATGTGTGCTGGGTATTGGAAGGCTCATTTTGAAAAATACCTCCATTCATGGTTACAATTAAACAGTGGGAAACAGGATCTCCCATCCTGTATAATAGAGATGAGCGAGCACCCCGATGCTCGGGTGCTCGGGTGCTCTGACCGAGCACCCCCTGAGGCTCGAGTGCTCGGCCGAGCACCCGAGCCCCATTGAATAGAATGGGGCGACACGAGCATTACACCAGGCACCCCC
This sequence comes from Rhinophrynus dorsalis, assembly GCA_037306005.1. Lineage (NCBI taxonomy): Eukaryota > Metazoa > Chordata > Amphibia > Anura > Rhinophrynidae > Rhinophrynus > Rhinophrynus dorsalis. The sequence goes on from CM074720.1 coordinate 466,015,003, forward strand.
TGCTCTGATGAGGGGAGGGTGCCTGGTCAATGCCCCCCTTCATCTCCGCAATGTCCCCCTTCATCTCCGCAATGTCCCCCTTCATCTCCTCTATGCCCCTCTTCCACAATGTCCCCCTTCATCTCCGCTATGCCCCTCTTCCACAATGTCCCCCTTCATCTCCTCTATGGCATAGAGGAGATGAAGGGGGACATTGTGGAAGAGGGGCATAGCGGAGATGAAGGGGGACATTGTGGAAGAGGGGCATAGAGGAGATGAAGGGGGACATTGTGGAAGAGGGGCATAGCGGAGATGAAGGGGGACATTGTGGAAGAGGGGCATAGACTCTATGCCCCTCTTCCACAATGTCCCCCTTCATCTCCGCTATGCCCCTCTTCCACAATGTCCCCCTTCATCTCCACACTGTCCCCCTTCATCTCCGCAATGCCCCCTTCATCTCCTCAATGCCCCCGTACCTCCAATCCCTGGTGGTCCAGCGGAGCGTCTTCAGATCTGTGCCTCCTCCGGCACAGATCCCCGCCACCCGAACACGGCGGGCGAGCACATGGCGGTACTCGACGAGTACCGCCATGTGCCGAGCAGAGCGATGCTCGAGCCGATCCGAGCATCGGCCGAGCACGCTCGCTCAACACTACTGTATAATAATTCGCTAAGTGTGTGTTTGTCAGAAGCCTTCATGCACAGTAGAGACGGCTGCACGCGCTGCAGTCATGCACAGTACAGACTGCCCTTCTGTGCGCAGAGAGGATTACTGTCTGAATTCGGAGCACCCCGCTCTGTATCTGCCGCAGTGCGGGCAGTCTCTACTGTGCATGACTGCACTGCGGCCGTTGCTGGGTGGCACTGTGGCCCGTGTACACGGGCTCCGTAACTAGTTTGAACATAAATGATAGATGTAAAATGTAATTCAATAAATGGTTGGAGATGAAAATAAATTGGGCTGGGGGTTTAGGAGGAATGATGGACAGAACAGAAAAGGTAAGTGGTAGATAAAGAGCTGGGATTGATGGAGATTTGGGGGAGAAGATGGAGTTTGCTTAGAAGAACATAATGATTTTGTGAAGTTGAGATAGGAGGAAGGAGTATAGTTGAGGAACAGTTGTATTGGAAGAGGGTGGGGGGAAAGTAGTGAAAAGGTGATAGCAGAAAAGAGGGTGAGAAGGAGAAGTGGTAGAAATGTGAATAGGTGGGTGGGGAGGAAATGTGAAGATGTGTGAGCTAATGTATTTAATGTATTTTATTTAAAGTGTACCTGTCAGCCTTATATACATTTTAAAGCTTATATTATCATTTTTACAATGTATATTATATTTTAAAAAATAAAGAAAGAAATTTCTATATGTTGTACTAGCCATTTCTTCATAATATAAATAGTTTTTTGAGAAATTATTTCTTGGTGACAATTTATGATAGTTACTGTGCTGGGCCTGTATTCTCATACACTGTGCTATGAATGAATCCAGGCAGAACCCATACACTGGATACATTTCCAATATACCAGGGGGGGATAAGACTGACCTTGAACATAAATAATTATTATACTGTGCAATGAACTGGCAGAACGTGCCACACAGTGCCACCAATATGTGATGCCAAGTATTTTTTTAAAAGACTAGTACAAATAGGCAAATTTTAATTATCTGTAAAAGTAATTATGCTTTTATTTGGGTGACAGGTCCACTCTAAATATATATCAGCTTATTTCATTATTACATTTTAACCCCTTAACGACCCTTGACGGTCATAGTACGTCAAGGGTCGATCAGACTGAATGACCCATGACGTACTATGACTGTCAGGGAGTTCCGGGCTCTCCCCGCGGCTGAACGCCGTTCGGGGAGTCCGGAACCGGAAAACCAAAAAAAAAAAAAAAAAAAAAAAAGCTCCGTGGATGTTCAGTCGCATCGCGGTGCTGATACCCTGGTCGTTAAGGGGTTAATGTTCTTTTTCATGATATTATAGTTACATAGTAAATTAGGTTGAAAAAGACATGTCCATTAAGTTCAACCCTGATCTCATTATAACCCAGAAAAATTAGAGTTATACAAGCTTCCTAACTCCAAAATGGGTATATTTACGAGAGCTTCCTATTTTACTTACTAATAAACAGTATAACCCTGTATATTTTCTTCTTAAAGGGATAGTCATTTTTTTTTACAAAAAAAGCAACTACAATTAATCTTCATAGTATTTGGGCCATAGAGATTGTTACTTCAATACTGTCAGAGTTGTAGTTCAAGAGTAATTGAATGATAAAGTATCCTCCTCCCGCCCCTTTTACTGTTGTAACACTGATCACCTCAGAGCAGCAGAGTGGTGTCCATGTGGATCGCAGAAAGGGACAATCTTCAATTAGCATAAGGGAAAAACCTGTCAAGGGTGGGGGAAGGGTTTTTATTGTTCTAAAAGTAAGAAGATTGTCCCTTGCTGTGAGCTGTCTGGTCTCAAGACCAGACTCCACATCTGAGGGGAGGTGGCTTACACTAGGTAAAAGGGGCGGGAGGAGGATACTTTATCATTCAATTACTCTTGAACTACAATTCGGACAGCTTTGAATTAACAATCTCTATGATTCAAATACTATGAAGATTAATTAGAGCTGCTGTTTTTGTGAAAAATTACTATCCCTTTAAATGTGTCCATTGTATCCTCTATTACCGCATAATTGGGCAAAGAATTCCACAACTTAACAGGCCTTACTGTACAGAACCACTTCCTCTGCTGAATCTGATGCCTCCTTTCCTCTAATATTAAGGGGTGTCCCCTAGATATTTCACCTGGCCTTGGAATGAAAAGCTCACTAGAGAGATCCTTGTATTGACCTTGCATATACTCAACCAATGTAACAATATCTCTTTTTAGGTGTCTTTTCTCTGATGTAAATAAACCAAGTTTGTCTAGTCTTTCCTCATACTTCAGATTCTCCATTCCCTTTATTCATTTTGTTGATCTTCTTTGTTCTCTCTCCAGTTCTACAATATGCTTTATCAGAACTGGTGTCTAAAAATGCACTGCATATTCAAGATGAGGTCTTACCAATGATTTGTGCAGTGGTAAATCGATGTTATCCACTCTAATTTCAATAGCCCTTTTTTATTCAAGACAGGACTTTGTTTGCTTTTGCTACTGCTGTTTGACAATGATCACTGTTTCCAGTTTTACAATGTACAAGGATTTCCAGATCTTTCTCTAGCAATTAGTCTCCTAGAATGATTCCATTAATTTCATAAGTAGCTTGTCCCAAACTTAATACTTGCCTACATTAAATTTCATATTCCATTTATTTGCATAATCTGCCATTTTGTGTAAATTATGAAAACAGAAAACATTTAAGAACATACATATAAAGAAAAGAGGAGCAATCATGGGGCAATCCAACTGTACCATAGGGAAGAAATAAAAATTCCCATAAATTTAAGTGGGTATTCCAACCCAGTGAATGAGAGGTCTACAAAGCGTTTTGAAACAGTGATCTCTGTAGAATTCAAAATGTTAAAAGCCCCACTTAAATTAATGGGAGTTTTAGGAATTTTTATTTGTCCCATATGGAGTATTTGGTTTGACCCAGAATTACTTCATTTTTCATTGCGCATATGGGTCGAATTCAACCCCCTAAATCAGTGCTTCTGAACGCCAGTCCTCGGGGCCCACCAGTGGGTTAGGTTTTCAGGATGTCTCTAGTTAATCCTTTAAGAAACAGACGGGTGTACAACGCATTGCATTGCACACAACTCTGGTCCTTATGGGGTTAAGCACATGTAAATCTATAACAATGACTGACCAGCTGATTACTCACCTGGGGTCAAGCAGGGACATAATGAAAATCTAACCTGCTGGTGTGCCTCAAGGACTAACATTGAGAATCACTGCACTAAATGCTTCAGCCTCTGACCTCCACATAGTTGCGGTAGAAAATTCCACGTCTCAGAACAAGCAGGTTAGCATGTGCATCGTCTGCACTTAGCCTCTCTTCAGCAAATGCCAGCATCGTGGTCCATCGTTGGATGTAGAGCAGGGCTGGCACACGATATGTAATGCCATTCTTCTTTTTCTCAAAGAGCACGGTGCGAGAGGGAGGAAACCATAGACTGAATATCATTAGGAGACTATGACTATATAGCTATAAAATTAGCTTCTCTTTCCCTGACTTAAACCCTTAAAATGTGCCTGGTCGATTACTCATATAGAGACACTTGTCTCTGTGTGGATAGTTTTAATGCCTCCAGTGCACTGACTAAAGCTCAATCTCTGTGTGAGTGATCAGCCAGGCAGGTTGCCATGGCAACTGCTTGATCTTGTCTGATAGTCCCGTAACTACAGGAAAGGCAGACATCAGGGAGAGAGAAGGTGATTTTTAAAATGAAATAACTCTGAAACATATCAGTCACACCCTTTAATACTTTACAATGCAAAAACATTTATAAGCATTATTATCACTGAATTAAAGTAGTGCAATTCTGGTGCAAAAAAAGAGTGTACAAATAAAAATTCTGTAAATTGACGCTAACTTTTAACTCCCTGAATACTAGAGGTGTCCAACACATTACAAAGCAATGAATTATAGAATGCTAGCATTCAAGGAGACGATCTTGCTAACAACACACAGTTTGAGTTGTAATAACAATTGAATAAAGAAGTAGTAGCACCCTTGTTTACTCAGCATGAAAAGCTCTACAGAGTGTGTATGTGTGTGTGTTTGTGTGTGTGTATCTATCTATCTATCTATCTATCTATCTATCTATCTATCTATCTATCTATCTATCTAAGTGATTTGATTTGCTGCCAGGGGGAGTGGCTGAAAACACTGATTGGTTGAGGAGGTGGCAGGGGTGCCACTCGGTGTTTAAAAAACTAAACAAAAAGAATGTTACCCACTGGCTTAGGATGAGTGAGGCAGGGGACCCAGCCCCCTACCTCCTCAACCAACCTCTCACAAAAAAAAAAAGGTCAGACATCATGATGGGACATCAGGACCCCTCCTGATGCCCCCCCAGCTGCTAATCTCACAGCCAGTTTAGCTGGGAGATCAATAGTGTGGGGGGGGGGATCGAGAAACCCTCTCATATCAATGAGAGAAAGCCTCCCTCATTGATGTGAAAGGGTTTCCTGATCCCACCCACTCCTACCCAGTATCTCTTTAAAACTGGACATATGAAAAATTCCTGCTATAGGGCTATGAGCATGCCTATGCTTCCATGCAACAGGCATTTTAATCATACAGTACCTGGGAAATGTCACAATTAGCTGATCCTGCATATTAATACTTAAAGTCACACATATTGTACATTTTATGGCCCCTTAGCTCTAATCCAGAGGTGCTCCAGTCAGTCTGCAAAGAAGCTTTAACAAGCTACAACTTCCTTTCGTAACAAACAGAAGACAAGCAGGACTTCTCCCTCTGCCTTTCTGGTGGAAACTGCACCACTGTAGAGACTAAAGAAACAATTAATTAATGCAGATCACAGGGCAGGTAACACAGGACTCCATAACCCTTTGAATTTGCCCCTTCACTCTGAGTCCCTGAGATCTGGGTCAAAGCCCTGAGGCTCCCGGTCAAACCATGAGGTTCCCAGCTATGATATTAATATGTATCCACTTTTATATTGATGATCTGGCAACCACAGATAAAGATTAAGAGATATAGGACCATGTGCACAAGATAAATGTAGGGCAAAGAAAATGCACCATAGAGAGAAAAGAGATGTCTTCGATGCATTTGGTGTTGAGCACCAGAAAGCCATGTAACACATTGCATAATATATTGTATAGCACTCAAAGGGTTAAAAGCCCATTCAAAGTGAACATGGTGCGCAGCAATAATCCCAGAAAGGATTTGGATCGCCAGCATTTTTTCCCTTCAAAGCAGCCGGGAGCCAAAGTTGCTGAAAATGACATGGTGGCGACTACTGCAGATGGTGCTTGTGGTATACCTACTCACCCTTCGGCCTTCACTGCCATCACATCAGTAGGAAAGGATAATGCCTCAGGAGATGCGGAGACACCACTAGAAAAGACATCCAACTTTTTTTGATGAACATGAAATCTTTTCTCCGGGAGGAGATGTCCAAGATCCATAGTGAGGTACAACAAATTGGCTGGAGAATTGAGACTTTGGAGTCTGAGGTGTCTTCCCTTTCCTCCTTTCGCGATAACTCCATTAAGTATTTTGCACATATACAACAAAAATATACTGACCTCCTGGTCAGGCTTGATGATCAAGATAACCAGAACAGGAGATGCAATCTCTGAACCAAGGGAATACCAGAATCTGTGGAACAGGCTGATCTGCCGGCTTACCTGCACCTTACTGGCTTAGAAGATGCTAGACATTGCCGCCTAGAGAGAGCGCATTGGGCTCTCCGTCCGAGGGGGCCCCCGTCTGCCGCCCTGCAAGATGTCATCATATGTTTCCATTCTTCCCCTGACAGGTAATCTATCTACTGGGTGGCTAAAGATTTACCCGCCAGTGAGTTTGAGGGGCACCCGGTGGCCATCTTTCAAGATTTTTCTCCTATGATGCTCAATGGTGTAGGGATCTACGGTCAATTACGCAATAACTTTGGCAATGCCAGATACAGTATAGATGGGGATATCTTTGATGTTACAAGTTACATGTAATGGTGTGATACGTGTCCTTTGTTACAAGGGATACCATAACTCCTTCCTTACTGTTCTTAACATCCAACTTATGAATGAGGCCCTCTCACCACTCAAGGATACTACATTCAACATGGAATGGCTTCCGACTGAGTCCTCCTGGTCCTCAACACTAAGGTAGTGCAAGGCCTCTCATGCTATGTCTGCTTCTCCTACCAAGTCTGTATATGGTTTGTCCCCTGGATGAAGAGACTAGATGGATGCTACTCGGTTTCTTACCTGTAATGAGGCGGTTTTCCACTGGAATGGGAAGTACTTCAAATTTAAAACTTTTTTCTGACCTTATTATTGGATGAAATGTGTGAAGGTTAATGTCTCCCCTTTTTTATTGTTTATTGGGGTTCTGATACTCTATTAGGTGTTAATTGAAACATTTTTGTCCATTCTTATGCCCTGCTCTTTATTGTGTCACAGACTTGTGGTGAGTAGATGTGTGTGGGATATCTAGGTATTTGGGCCTCTCAATGTGACGACACAGTGCAACCTTTGGACAGGTGAAAGTGGCCTCATGTCGGTAGCAGTGCCCTTTTTCATGACTACTCAAATGTGGCACCAGGGGATTACCAGTTTATGTAGTTGGGGTTGTGCCTAGGGCATGATTATTATTTAGTGAACACATGGGGATGCTTCTCAAGTAGGGAAAGCCTTCGCTGTGTTGTGGCATCACTTGGTACTGTCTTAATGCTTAGTCCAGAGAACTTGAGCGGGACAGAGGGGCTTGGGAGCTTTTATCATCCTCTCTCCTTTCATCGGGGGTTTATGTGGATATCGCTTCAAGATTGCTTTGATTTACTTTTTAAAAGAGAGGAAAGGGGAAAGAAAGGAGAGAAAATATGGGGTTGGCGCTTTCTCTTCATCTCACATCCTCGGGCTTTTCCCGCATGGGGGGGCTGGAGGGGGTGGTGGAGAGGGGCATCTAGTGGGGAGTGATATTGAGCCTTCAACTCTGCTTCTTCCGAGGAGGCAGGGGTGAACTCATATTTTGTATGTATCCGTAATCGAATGTAAGCACTCACCTTGTATTACTGTATTACCCTACAGGGTGAATGTTCTAGGTTCCCATATATCTCTCATTCTTCTGGCAGCTGGCTGGTTGTGTCCTCCTCCTGAATCCCCCCCCGTTCTGTTGAGGGCATGGGTTCTTTCTGTTCTTTTTTCCTTTTTTTCTATTAACACCTAGGGCATGTTTACAGTAGGCATTCTCTGTGCTTCTCCAACTTCAGTCCAGACAGAAAAAGACATGGCCTACCAGGGAATGTCAGGGGGTTAATCCGGGTTACCAACATGGGCGACCTCCCATAGGTGGGGGTGTTCTCATGAGGTCACATTTCAGAAGGAATATGGAGGACAGGCAGGAAGGTTTCCTGCAGGTTCTTACCTGATGGAATGGAGTTCTGAATATCCTGGGGAACGGTCTATAATCTTTAGTATTCCTGATTTCCAATTGTTTTCATTTACCCATATCTATTTTCGGGACTAGGACGCATGCCTCTTGCTGATTATACCTCCCAGGGGTTCTCTTCTGGTGGGGGCTGGGTGTTACCTTCCTACAGTAGTGCCACTCTACAATTCAGCTGAAATCCATCTTGCTACTCAAAATTGAAAAATTATCCTTTAAGATGAAGCAAATCTTTTTTGAGCTAAGCAATAAGGTTGGTTCCCATCTTGCTAGGCAATTGCGAGCTAAATTCTCCTCACAGTTTGTCTCAAATCTTAGAGGATCTCCCACCTCTCTAGTGCATGACCCAGTCAAAATTTCAGGGTTGTTTCGGAAATACTATGGGGACCTATGCAATCTTTCATCGACATCCACCATGTCTCCTTCTCAAAAAGACTGCATCCTCTCGTATATCAGGGAAGCCTACATTAGATGAAGCAACATCCCAGAGATTAGAGGCTCCCATCTCTCTCTCTCAGAGGTGTCCGATGCAATAGCTATTTTTCCATCAGGCAAGAGCCCTGGACCTGATGGTTTCTCTAGCCCATTCTAAAAATTGTTTTCCCCGCTATTGGCCCAGGTCTTATTAGATGCTTTTTTAACGGTCTCTGATTCTACTGGCAACCGCCCTTCAGTATCTGAAGCCCACATAGTTCTCCCAAAGCCGGGTAGAGATCTGGCCCTTTGTGAAAGCTACAGGCCCATTTCTCTACTTAATGTAAACTTTATATGCAAAAATCCTAGCCGACAGACTCAAATTCTTATTACCTTCTCTTGTTCACCTTGATCAAACGGGTTTTATCTCTGGGAGGGAAGCTAGGGACAGTACTAGGAAAGTGATCAATATCCTTCACTATCTCTCATCCTCTCATACCCTGTGTATTCTCCTGTCAACGGATGCTGAAAAAGCATTCGACAGGGTGAACTGGTCATTCCTGTATCACACTTTAATACAGTTTGGTTTCGGTCTGTAACGGTTCGTACAAATGAATACAGGACAGGTACTTATAGGTAACAACCACTTTATTAAGCACAATTAATAAATCAGTAAAGCACGTATCAACAATAAAAGCTAAACAGTGGCATTCATATACAACTGAGCTTATGCCACATATCGAACGTTGGAGGTTTAGTCTGAAGAGCCACAGGTCCACACCTGTAGGATACCAGCCTATATGGAAAGGCAATCAGGAATAATAACTGTCTGAACCCCAGGTCCGCACCTGTAGGGAAACCAGATATAATCGATAGGCAGCAGTAGTAAGGAATGTGTGAGCCTAGGTCCGCACCTAGAGGATCACCAGATAAACCTAAAGTGAACAAGGAACGGATAGTCAACCAGAGCCACAGGTCTGCACCAGATTGGGTGTCAGACAAGCCTAGGGTCATACACGGAGCGGGTAGTTGGACAGAGCCACAGGTCAGCACCAGAACGGGTAGTCGGACAAGCCAGGGGTCATACACAGAACAGGTAGACAGCCAGAGCCGCAGGTCTGTACCAGACTGTTTGTTGGACAAGCCTAGGATCATACACAGAGCGGGTAGTCGGACAGAGCCACAGGCCAGCACCAGATCGGGTAGTCAGGCAAACCAAGTAATACACAGAGCTCAGGAAACACAACTGCACTGGAACACCACGAAAGGGTGACTGATGTGGTGTCCAGGCACTTTAAGTACCAATTGCTCCACCTCCAGAAGGTGGAGCAATAGGGTACTATGCCTTTAAGGCTGGGTCGCAACGTCACAGGGGATTCCCTTGACGCGCGCCTGCAGACTACCGGCAGAACACAGCACTGCCGGAAGTAGGAGCAAGAAGCTGGCTGCCCGCCAGAAAACCAGGGCAGCTGGCTACCGGGGAACAGATGCGCCAAAGAGCCGCAAGGCAGCACAAAAGAGACCGACCGCCCACAGATGCCCGGCGGCCATCTCAGCAGGTAAGAGGAACGCTTACACAGTCCCTCTTGTGTATGCTCCATATTTGCCTTAAACTCTAACCCTAACACTAGAATCCAGGTGAATAGAGTTCTGTGAGATAGCTTTATGATTAGTAATTGCACAAGGCAGGGATGCCCTTTATCCCCTCTGCTTTTTGTATTCTTTATGGAACCACTGGCTCAGCCTCTACATCTTAATCCATTAGTTCATGGTGCGAATGTTGGTGGGTCAGTCCACAAACTAGAGATATTTGCAGACTATATCCTCTTAACTTTGATTGATCCAGTCTTCTTGATGCCTGCTGTTCTATCCAACTGCTCAACATTTTCAGAACTCTCAGATTTAAAAAACAAACAAAAAACTTCTTGAAATCCGAGGAGCTGAAGATCTCAGTCCCCCGAGGGGAGAAAAATATGGTAAAGACCTCTTATCCCTTCAAATGGTCACACACTTCAGTGAAATACCTGGGTGTGAGAATTCCATCTTCTTATACAGCCCTCTTTGACCTTAACTTTCTTCCCCTTCTACGTCAATTGCAATTGGATTTTTGTAAATGGTATTAACTTTTCATCTTGTGGTACGGCAAAATTAATATCATTAAGATGAATGTTCTGCCAAGAATCCTGTATCTACTACTAACCATTCCTATCCCTATCCCCACATCTTATTTTACTCGGATTGATAGATTGTTACGTGGATTTTTATGTTCTCATTCGCTCTGGGTCATTTTATTCACATTGTATCGATCCAAGGCAAAGGATGGTCTAGTCCTACCTAACCTGAAAACCTACTATCATGCAGCTGCATTTGTCTCTTTAGTAGACTGGAAATGTAATGAGTCCACCAAACTCTGGGTACAGATTTAGAGATCCATGTTACCAAAGGTTGATCCTTTGGTTGAAATATTCTTACCCCAAGCAAGTTGAACCCCACTGTTAAACAAACACCCTGTTCTCGCTCATATGTTCACGATCTGGAGGAAGTGTAATGCTTCTAATACTTTGACCCCATATCCTTCACTCTTATCCCCAGTATTTGGTCTCATAATCACATCATATTCTCTCTTATCGTTCGATTTCACCTTGTGGTCTAAGTCTTCCACATTATGCTTGGGAGATTTCACTCTGAAGGGCAGAATTGCCTCTTTCTCCTCTCTTAGCTCTCAGTACTCCCTTCCTTCATCAGAAATGTGGAAATATTTGAGGATCCAACGTTTTTTGGATTCACCTCACATTAAAGCAGGATGGGCTCGTTGTCCGACCCCGTTTGAATCACTCCTACTATAGAAAAAATGATCTACAGGTTCGTTAGGTTTAATATATAAAATACTATATGAACCGGCCAACGATTTGACTCCCACATATTAAAGGGATAGTAATACTTGAAAATAAGTTTATTTTATATTGTAGCCCTTAAAAAACATGAAAAATGATATAAGTCTTATCTCCCAAACCTTTATGGTTTGGGAGATATTCAGAAGTAAAGTTTCCCCTGGAGTGACGTCATTGCTCCACCCTTCAGATTTGGAATCCGGTCCCGGGACCGGTTGTGCCTCTCCAGAAGTGCTGAGATCACCATCTTTAAAAAGAATTTCTTAACTGGAATGGTCTACAAAGTGTGCTTTCAAGCCAGGCACACTTTGTAGATAGTTCCAGTTAAGTAGTTCGTTTCAAAGATAGTAACATAGTAACATAGTAACATAGTAAATTAGGTTGAAAAAAGACACAAGTCCATCAAGTTCAACCTTCGCCTCATACCTCAGTAACTGAGAATTTTATAGCTTTCCTGCTACCAATTAAATTAGTCTTTATCAGACCTTCCTGATCAGCCTACTGATAAACAGTATAACTCTGTATGTTCCCTTTTGAAAGAAATGTATCTAATCTTCTCTTAAATATATCCATTGTATCTGCCATAACTACCTCCCTGGGCAATGAATTCCACAATTTGACAGACCTTACCGTAAAAAAACCCTTCCTCTGCTGAAGTTTAAACCTCCTTTCCTCTAATCTCAAGGGGTGTCCCCTGGTCACCTGATCAGGCCTTGGAATAAATAGCTCACCGCAGAGATCCTTGTATTGACCTCTCATATACTTGTAGAATGTGATAAGGTCTCCTCTTAGTCGTCTTTTCTCTAGAGTAAATAAACCAAGTTTGTTTAGTCGTTCCTCATATGTCAAGTCCTCCATTCCCTTAATTAATTTTGTTGCTCTCCGCTGTACCCTCTCTAGTTCTAGTATATCCTTTTTCAGAACCGGTGCCCAAAATTGCACTGCATACTCAAGGTGAGGTCTTACCAATGATTTGTATAATGGCAAAATAATGTTATCCACTCTTGCTTCAATACCTCTTTTTATGCAAAACAGGACTTTGTTTGCCTTTGCTACTGCTGTTTGACACTGGTCACTGTTTCCAAGTTTGTAGTTGACAAGGATACCCAGGTCTTTTTCTAGCAACGAGTCACCTAAAATTATTCCATTAAGTTTATAAGTAGCCTTGGGATTGTTTCCTCCCAAATGCATGACTTTACACTTCCCCACATTAAACTTCATATTCCACATGTTTGCCCAATCTGACATTGTATGTAAGTCCCTCTGTAGAGAGAAAATATCCTGTTCTGAATTAATGACTTTGCATAATTTAGTATCATCTGCAAATATTGATATTTTGCTTTCTATATCTATTTCCAGGTCATTTATAAACATGTTAAAAAGCAGCGGACCCAATACTGAACCCTGAGGTACTCCACTCTCCACTTTAACTGTACTGGAGAATTTTCCATTTACAACCACACACTGTTCCCTATCCTTCAGCCAGTTTTGTATCCAATTGCAAAGGTTATCTCCTAACCCCAATTTCCTTATTTTATACACCAGCCTTCTGTGTGGTACTGTATCAAATGCCTTTGCAAAGTCTAGATATACTACATCTACTGCCTTGCCATTGTCAAGGTTGCTGCTTACCTCCTCATAGAAGCTGAAAAGATTAGTTTGGCATGATCTATTCTTCATAAAACCATGTTGATTCGTGCTAATGATCTTATTTTTTATGTTGTAATCCTGAATATAGTCCCTTATTATGCCTTCTAATAGTTTTCCCACTACAGAGGTCAAACTCACTGGTCTATAATTCCCAGGTTCTGTTTTAGTTCCCTTCTTAAATAGAGGCACTATGTTAGCTCTTCGCCAATCCTGTGGCACTGAGCCTATGGTAATAGAATCTTTAAAGAGTAAATATAGGGGTTTTGCTAACACTGTACTAAGTTCCTGAAGAACCCTTGGATGTATACCATCAGGACCCGGTGCTTTGTCGGCCTTAATTTTGTTCAGTCTTCCCATAACATCTCCTTGAGTTAACCCAATATCTATTAATTGTATTGTTTTATTTGTTACTTGCGGAGGCTCTTCTACCATTCCTTGCTCCCTTGTATATACTGATGCAAAGAAAGTGTTTAAAACATAAAACATAGTGATCTCGGCACTGTTAAAGAGCTGCCAGTTGCTCTGTGGACCGAATTCCAAATCTGTCCACTAGATGGCAGACTTGGCTGAAACAGCCAGGAAAAGAGAATTTTACTATATTTTACAAGTGAATATCTTCCAAACCATAAAGGTTTGGGAGATAAGACTTATATAATTTTTCATGTTTTTTAAGGGCTACTATATAAAATAAACTTATTTTCAAGTATTACTATCCCTTTAATTCGTTCTTTTCAAAGATCCTGATCTCGGCACTGCTAAAGAGCTGCCGGTTGCTCTGTGGACCGAATTCCAAATCTGTCCACTAGATGGCAGACTTGGCTGAAACAGCCAGGAAAAGAGAATTTTATTATATTTTACATGTGAATATCTCCCAAACCTTAAAGGGTTGGGAGATAAGACTTTTCCATGTTTTTTTAAGGGCTACAATATAAAATACAATTATCTTCAAGTATTACTATCCTTTTAAGGGCATGGGGTATGGAACTGGATGCCTCTCTTTCTGAAGGTGATTGGAAACTAATTTGGAAAACCGCTGCCTCTTTCTCTATGCAAACTTTAGAGAGCCACTACAAATTCCTAGCTCAATGGTATTATACTCCGTTTAGGTTGCATAGAATGTTCCCCTCTTCTAACACTCTGTGCTGGAGATGCCACCAGCATCAAGGTTCCCCTATCCACATCTGGTGGTCTTGCCCTCTTATTGCACCATTCTGGTCAGAATGAATTCAACGAATAGAGAAGGATTTGGAGATCTCTCTCTTTGCAAGTCATATAGGCAATACCTATTTTTCATAGATCTGCCCCCTTTGCCTTTCCTTATGAAAAATTTGCTTTATACCATGCTTCACTCAGCAAAGGCTTTAATACCCAGACACTGGGGGAGTGCAGGACCTAGTACGCTCTTAATTTACCTTACTTTAGGTAACCCTTTTGGAAAGAGGCAAGGATTCTGGAGAGGATGATACATTATTCTCAACAGGCTTTTAAGGCCACACGTTGCTGCCCATTCTGACACCTGTAGCATTGAGGAAGACCCCCCTTGTATTCCCTCCCCCTTTACCCTTCCATTCTTCACTTGCCTTTCTCTTTGCTTCTTTTGGCAAATGACAAATCATTGCATACCTAGGATGTGTAAAAGAAACAAAAGAGGGCGCCCAGTAGTACCTATTATCTTTTTATCAAAGATGAATTTTGAAATATGAAAATGTATCCACAAATGTGATGGTTGTGGAAGGGTATATACCCAACAACAACAAACCAGGCCTGCAGAGATATTACCCTGTCTCAGCTCAGGCAGTCGTGAATGAATCCGCAAGCTGCTGCTTCTTGATATAAAATACTTTTTTAATATATAAATCCCATACAAAATAATAATAGAAAATATATTTTCAGTATAAAATACTTAAAATAAACGCTAGCTATAAAACGTTTCGTGGCCTCCAGGTTTGTTGTTGTTGGGTATATATCCTTCCACAACCATAACATTTGTGAATATATTTTCATATCTCAAAATTCATCTTTGATAAAAAGATATTAGGCACTACTGGGCGCCCTCTTGTGTTTCTTTTACATATTCTGATCTTCTGAGGAGCCGTTTTGAGGAGCAGCCCAGGTGACCAAAGGATCTATATTGTTGAGGGGACAGTGATAATACCCCTAATGCTAACGTGTCATCAACTAACATATTTGTGTTGAGTTGAACTTAAAGGGATAGTAATGTTTCATAATAAAAGCAGCTCTAATTAATCATCATAGTATTTGGATTTTGGAGAGTTATTTCAATTCTGTCAGAGTTGTAGTTCAGGAGTATTTCAAAGACAAAGTGTCCTCCTCCCGCCCCTTTTACTGATGAAACACTGTTCAGCCAAATCAGAAGGGAGGTGTCCAGGTAGACTGCAGAGAGGGACAATCTTCAATTAAGATAAGGGAAAAACCTGAAAAGCTTGTCAAGGGGGGCAGGGCTTTCATTGTTTTCATATAAAGAAGAGTGTCCCCTGCTGTTATCTGTCTGGTCTTACAACCAGATTCACATCTGAGAAGAGATGGCTTACACTAGGTAAAAGGGGCGGGAGGGGAAACTTTGCTTGTGAATATCTCTTAAACCATAAAGGATTGAGAGATAAGACTTATATCACTCTTCATGTTTTTTTAATGCCTACAAAATAAAATAAAGTTAAAACGAAGTATTACTATCCCTTTAATTCCATGTGAGTACGTTTCTATATACGGTAAAGGGTTGGTGAACAAGATCTGTATAAGACATTATTGCACTAGAAGTGCCTTATTCTTTTTGTTTTGCATACCTAGGATGTATATCTCTGTTATCATGTCTGAATTTTGTTGTTACATTCTGGATTGTTGGAATTTGTATCTATGCTTTATTACTACTTTATAACTTGAATTGAAATTGTATTTAATGATAAGTCTGCTTTTATTTATTGTGCTGCACTGTATTCTCTCAATAAACTATTTAAAACATAATATGAATGAATAATCTGATTCCTTTATTGACATCAAATATAGTATATCAGATCAGTGCAATAATGCAAGATTTGCTAATAAAGCTGGCAATACCTAAAATAGGCCATTAGAGGTCAGGTTAAACAAACTGTTTCATAATTTATTTCACCATATTATATTATTAACATCACAATAACCCCTGTGAGTTAGTACCAGATGGGTGTGCAACACACTGCGCAAAATCTAACTTACTGTCGGCACATTTCATGCAGTTTCCTGTGGCAAATTATAGTGCAATAAGCACTCCAAAACCAAAAGAATTGTAGAATATTGCCTTGGTGCCACATATAAATCTCTCTAGTCAAATAAATGGTATATAGAAAAGGAAGTATAAATGAGAAATCATAAGTACTTATTTATGCAGTGTGGTGTTGAATTTATTCTGCTTGTTTTAGGCCCATAAAGGGCTTTTTATGAAGTGTTCCCACTTGTATCCATTATATATATATATATATATATATATATATACTAGCAAAGGCAGCACTGGCTTGTCCGTGCAAAAAGAGAAAGGGGGAAAGAAGAGTTATGGTGCAGGGCAAGATAAAGAGATTGAACAGGTAGTAATACAAACAGACATACAGTGTCCAGCTCTGCAGCTTTGCTCCATTTTGCATGGTTAATATATTTATTTTTTAATTGTGCATTGTTATGTGGGCCACCAGAAGAAGGTTGAACCCTTTGTGTGGTACAGAGGTATAGAAGGCTTTGCTTTGCAATGGCTTTGATAGATTTGTGGCAGTGAAAGGGTAAATTGAAGAGTGGAGGCAAGGAGGCACAACAAAAGTAAAATGGGAGTTAGTAAGTGGGGGATAGATGTGAAGGCAGTTGACAATATTGTGTAAGGAAGGCAGGAGGAGACAAAGTGTATAAAGTGATGGTGGTAGGGAGAAAATGGCATGGCAGCAACAGGTAGAAGCGAGGTGGTATAATGCAAGAAGTAGGGGGCAAAGCAGTGAAGTGGATCATCGTGTTCAGTGGTGTAGTATTGTAGAGTTGGTGCGTATGTCCTGTGTGCATAGCACAACAACTGTGTAGAATGGATGACATGGTGGACCATTACCCCTTTGTGGAAGAGGGGTATGAAGCACATTGTGCAAAGCAATGAGTTGTGCAGACCCCAGCACTCAAAAGGTTAAACATGGATAGTACAGAAACAAAAAAGTGGCATTCATATTCTGTTGCAGGGCAGTGGGGAGGGAGGGTGTAAGGACATAGGAGAAGTGCAGTGATGAGGGCGGGTGGAAGGTGTAGAGAAGCAGTGTGTATAAGTAGTTGTTGTGATTGAAGAGTTTGAGTGCAAGGGAGGTACACAATGCTTTGGTCAAATCAATGCATTGTGTCGTGATCCGGCACACAAAATGGTTAAAAGTGGAGAGTAGGAGAAAAAGTGTGTTCTGGCAATGAAAGGGTTAAAATAAAGTTCCCCCAGATCCAGTCTAAATATCTGAGATGAACTTGTACCCTCACGTTGCCCCCATCATCTCCACATTGCCCCCATCAGCTCCATATTGCCCTCACATTGCCCCCCATCAGCTCCAAATTGCCCTCACGTTGCCCACATCATCTCCACATTGCCCCAATCATCTCCATATTGCCCTCACATTGCCCTCCATCAGCTCCAACTTGCCCCCCATCATCTCCACATTCCTCCCATCATCTCCATATTGCCCTCACATTGCGCCCATGAGCTCCATATTGCACCCATCATCTCCAACTTGCCCCCATCAGCTCCATATTGTCCTCACATTGTCCCCATCTTCTCCATATTGCCCTCACATTGCCCCCCATCGGCTCCAACTTGTCCCCCATCATCTCCATATTACCCTCACATTGCCTCCCCTCTCCCTGTGTCCATTTCCTACCTCCCTGGTGGTCCAGTGGCTTGGCAGGAGCTTTGTGCCTCCTTCTGCACAGACCTGTAGCTGCTGGAGCTCCCGTGCGGTCTTCTCTACAGTAATGTAGAGCACTGGGAGATGATGTCATCTCCCAGCGCTCTGCATTACTGAAGAGAAGACTGCGCAGGAGCTCCAGCAGCTGCACGTTTGTACCGAAGAAGGCACAGACCTCACCTTGCAGAGGGGGTTATTGATACGCCACTGCACACAGCGTGGCGAGGGAGGCTAATTTAAAAAAAAAAAAAAAAAATGATTCCAATGACAGGCGCCCCTCTGTGGGGTGCGCCTTTAGGCAGGTGACTACTCTGCCTTAGGATAAATCCGGCCCTGGTAGAGCAGGAGAACATTTGGGTATAGATGAAGCTCAGGTGAGGTCATTTTGTGTGTGTGGCGCAGGAGGATGTTTGGGACATAGGAGAGACACAGATGAGGGTATTTTGTGTGTGGGGGTGCCATGTTTTTGGTTGTTGAGGCTGATTTTGAGGGAAGGCAAAGTCCTTGCAGAGATTTTGATCACTCCTGTCAAAATTATGCCCCCTGTATGCAGCCCCTGTGGCATGGGGTTGGCTGTCATGTTATGACTGTTGGATGTACGTGTATGAAATGTAGACACACTGATACACCCAGACATATGCAACACACAGGCAGACACGTACACACATGGAACAAGCATGCACACAGACACAGACTCATGCATCATACATACACACATGCGTGTAATGGGTTCAATCCCCCCCTCGGTATTAAACCCATTACATCAATGTTATTTTTTATTTCTCCTTTGATTTGGGGTAGAATTGCAGTATTCTGCCTGTTTGTGTGTGTTTGGGTTGTGCAATGGAGAGCAGAAAATAAAAGGAGCATTATACCAGCATGCTAACCCTTTGAGTGCCAGAGGGGTTTGCAATACTTTGTGCGCCCCTCTGGCACTCAAAGGGCTAAGCAATAGAGTGGCAAGCAGTATACACTAGTGTAACATGACACAGTTAAATTGCATTGGGTAGTGTATTCATACCTGGGAACTTTATTTTGTGGAGTCCCTGGAGGAGACTCCTGTGGTGCTCCTGGGGATATCAATGAGGTGATTTGGGTTATAAGGGTTGGGACTTAATCGTGAGTGGGGGCGGGTCTTAACAGACATGTGAAAAAGTGTTAGGAATAGGCTGATGAAGGAGAAGTGGGAGAGAAATGGAAGATTACAGTGTGAGCATTTTGAGGAGGCTTCCCCCTATGCTGCTGGTCTGTCCTGAGGGATACAAGTTGATACACAACCCTGTGGCAGTCAGTTGGTTACTTGTGTACCTGATGGCTGCCTGTCCTCTCTCCTGCATGGCAAATGTTGACATCCATGAAATACTTGAGCAATGAGGGCATACTTTAACCCTTTGAGTGCCATTATGTTCCCCCAGTGCTGCAGCTTCCCTTCAGTGGCCATACTACAGGTCCGGCTGAGGCCACTAGGAGTCAGAGTGAGTGAGTGTGTGTGGTATGTGCGTATGTATGTATGTGTGTGGGTGTATGTATGTATGTATGTGTTTCACACTGTGTGTATGTATATGTGTGTGTGTGTGTGTGTGTGTGTGTGTGTTGACCATTTTTTTTGTTTAGGAGGAAGTTGAGGGAGGGCAAACTCCTTGCCCACTCCTGTCAAAATCACCTCCCCCTGTATCTCCAGCAGTGGCGGTATCCTTACTGATGCCCCTGGGTGCGTGTGTCTCCTGAGGAGGAATAAATTATGTAAGGAGTCATTCTCTTCTATGTGTGTGTCTCTGTAGGAGACATAAATTATGTAATGAGGTTTTCTCTTTTATATATATCCTATATAATAATTTGCTACAATGTTTGTCACGATGCAGTGATGCGCAGTAGAGACTGCCCGCATTCGGGCAGTCTCTATCCTATTTAATAATTCGCTAGGATGTTTGTCACGATGCAGTCATGCACAGTAGAGACTGCCCGCTTTCAGGCAGTCTCTATCCTATATAATAATTTGCTAGGATGTTTGTCACGATGCAGTCATGCACAGTCTCTACTGTGAATGATTGCATTGCGTGAGTGAGGTGACGCAAGACTGCATTGCATGCAGCAGTGAGGTAGCGGTCTCTTAACCCTTTGAGTGCCAAAGGGGTACGCAACGCATTGCAAAGCAAATGCATTGGGTACCCGTCTGGCACGCAAAGGGTTAACATTACTCAGACCTTGGCCTGTGTATACTGGCTTTTACACTAATAGATACAGTGCCTTGCAAAAGTATTCACCCCCCTTGGTATTTTTCCTATTTTGTTGCATTACAACCTGGAATTAAAATTGAGTTTTTTGGGGTTTGTATAATTTGATTTACACAACATGCCTACCACTTTGAAGATGCAAAATATTTTTTATTGTGAAACAAACAAGAAATAAGACAAAGAAACAGAAAACTTGAGTGTGCATAACTATTCACCTCCCCAAAGTCAATACTTTGTAGAACCACCTTTCTTGGGGTACATCTTTATAAGCTTGGCACATCTAGCCACTGGGATTTTTGCCCATTCTTCAAGGCAAACCTGCTTCAGCTCCTTCAAGTTGGATGGGTTCTGCTGGTGTACAGCAATCTTTAAGTCATACCACAGATTCTCAATTGGATTGAGGTCTGGGCTTTGACTAGGCTATTCTAAGACATTTAAATGTTTCCCCTTTAACCACTCAAGTGTTGTTTTAGCAGTACGCTTAGGGCCATTGTCCTTCTGGAAGGTGAACCTCCATACCAGTCTCAAATCCCTGGAAGACTGAAACAGGTTTCCCTCAAGAATTTCCCTGTATTTAGCACCATCCATCATTCCTTCAATTCTGACCAGTTTCCCAGTCCCTGCTGATGAAAGACATCCCCACAGCATGATGCTGCCACCACCATGCTTCACTGTGGAGATGGTGTTCTCGGGGTGATGAGAGGTGTTGGGTTTGCGCCAGACATAGAGTTTTCCTTGATGGCCAAAAGCTCAATTTTTAGTCTCATCTGACCAGAGTGCCTTCTTCCATATGTTTGGGTAGTCTCCCACATGCCTTTTGGCGAACAGCAAATGTGTTTGCTTATTTTTTTCCTTTAAACAATGGCTTTCTTCTGGCCAGTGTTCCGTGGAGTGTACGGCTTAAAGTGGTCCTATGGACAGATACTCCAGTCTCCTCTGTGGAGCTCTGCAGCTCCTTCAGAGTTATCTTTGGTCTCTTTGTTGCCTCTCTAATTAATGCCCTCCTTGCCTGGTCTTCGAGTTTTGGTGGGTGGCCCTCTCTTGGCAGGTTTGTTGTGGTGCCATATTCTTTCCATTTTTTAATAATGGATTTAATGGTGCTCAGTTTGATGTCCAAAGTTTAGGATATTTTTTTATAACCCAGACCTGATCTGTACTTCCCCACAACTTTGTCCCTGAACTGTTTGGAGAGCTCCTGAGTCCTTGGTCTTCATGGTGCCGCTTGCTTGGTGGTGTTGCAGACTCTGGGGCCTTTCAGAACAGGTGTATATATACTGAGATCATGTGACACTTAGATTGCACAAAAGTGGACTTTATTTAACTAATTATGTGACTTCTGAAGGTATTTAGCAGCTTCAGAGCAAAGGGGGTGAATACATATGCACGCACCACTTTTCCATTTTTATTTTTATTTTTAGAATTTTTTAAAACAAGTTATTTTCTAAATTTCACTCCACCCATTTGGACTATTTTGTGTATGTCCATTACATGAAATCAAAATTAAAATCCATTTTAATTCCAGGTTGTAATGCAACAAAATAGGAAAAATGCCAAGGTGTGGTGAATACTTTTGCAAGGCACTGTAAATATTTATATATATATTTCTATTCTGTGTCCTATTAGCCCGGTAAAGTAGTGGTTAGGAACTGATTGCAGTCTGGTGGAAGTGTTTAATTGTTGGGTTGTAAATGGCAGCTTTCTGCTTTAAAAACCAGAAAGAGAGAGTGATATGTAAGATATGATCAGTGATCTGTGAACTGAAAGCTAAACTTGGGATATTTTCTGGAAAAATTGAATAAGTATTTTGTGTGTGGTGTAGTGTGGTAAGGGAGAGGTTAAAAAACAAAAGCCTATTTTTCTATCCCTCTGCAGTGGTATAAGGAACTGATTGCAGTCTGGTGTGGTGGGAGTGGTTAATTGTTGGGTTGTAAGTGGTGGCTTTAAAAAGCAGATGCACAGTGAATACTTGAAAGTGTGAACAGGACTGGATTTCCCAATAGGCAGACTAGGCACCTGCCTAGAGCTCCAAATTTTGAGGGGCTCTTCAGCTGTGCTGGCCACACTCACATTCTGAATTGTTGGTGGCGCCAGACCAATCTCTGTATCCATGCAGTAGCTTATACACCCCTTTACATGCTGTTATTTAACCCCTTGGTTGCTAGTGAGATCTCCAGAGATCTCTCTAGCAACCAAGGGGTTAAAGCTTTTATGTCCTTGCTTGTTGTAGGCCAAAGGTACATTCTGTGCCAGGAAACAGTGGATGAGACTTGTGGCGTGGTCCTTTGAGGAGTGTGGTATGGCCATGGTCGGAGCTAAGGGTGCCCAGAGTGCCTTGTCTAGGGGAGCTTTCAATGTAAATCCAGCCCTGCGTGTGAATCTTGCATCAGTGTGTAAATGCAGAAGTGTGGTAAGTGTGGGAATTTAAATAACAGGGGGATTCAAACACAGGGGATTACACAGGAGAAAACATTTATCAACCTTATTGTGCAGATATTTTTTTTCCTGCCTGCCTTTTAGCTTGTGGTAAGTGGCATAATATGAATGGTAGCATGACTGTCCATTTAACTCAGTGCACAAGCTGCCATATGTTTGCATACCTGGAACAACTGTTCCAGGGTGCATACCTCTGAGGCAAATGTGAGCAAGCGGTCTCTCTGGAAGCTCATATTGGAGATCTGGATAAGCAAGATGCAACACTGAGAGAGAAGGCCGATCTTGAGAGGGGTCTGTTGACTGAGCAGCAGGAAGTCGTGGTAGGTAATTCTGGGGGTGGAAGCTGCACAAAGAGCAGGTAGCCAGATGGGTTACAATTAGACATAGCAAGGGGGGGCAGAGGAATAGGGTAGACACTCCTGTGTTTACTAACCCTAACAGATTTGCTACATTGAGTAATGATGTTGGGGATGTTGACACAGGAATGCCTTTGCTGGAGAGGATCTGTTCTCTCTAACAGCCAGAAGAACAGCCCCTCTAGCATTGATGGAATCTGGAACTCAGGCAGACCTAGACAGATGGTGGTGGTAGGGGATTCTATTATTAGGAAGACAGACAGGGTAATCTGTCATTGGGATCACTACAATATAGCAGGACGGGGAAGGTAGTATGATTGAGTAAATGGGATTGGAGAAGGGGCATGGGGGTGGAGAGGGGGAATGGGCTAGATCATCTAATAGGGAGTTGCCATTGTTACAGCCTGATAAATGACAAATAAATCTGACAAAGAATGAAATCTTTAAGAATGACAAAAAGATAAAATGTATGCGTGCAAATGCTTGTAGTCTGGCTGGTAAGATGGGGGGACTGGAAATGATTGCAATTACATGAGCAGCATGAGCTAATTGGTGTGTCTGTAACCTGGTTAGATGAGACATATGACTTAGCAGTCAATGTAGAGGGATAGGGTTAATAAAAGGGGAGGAGGGGTATGCTTATATGTAAAGCATTCCTTAAAATCTAGTATAAGGGGATATATAAATGAAGGGATTAATGAAAAGCTAGAGGCCCTGTGGGTTGAAATACACACTCTGGGCACACATAATAAAAATATGATAGTGGGGATTTGCTAAAAGCCACCTAATATTGGGGAGTTGGAGGAAGCCCAGCTTTTCCAGGAAAAGGCTGCTAGGTCAGGAAAGATAATTATGATGGGAGATTTCAGCTATCCTGAAACTGACTGTAGCAAAATGACTTCTGACACAACAAAGGGAAATACTTTTTTAAGTATGATAAATGATAATTTTATGTCCCAACTAGTAGAGGAGCCAATAGAAAAGAGGCCTTGCTTGACCTAGTGCTCTCAAACAATTCTGATATGATAAACAATATACAAGTATGGGAACATTTGGGCAGCAGTGACCACAATATGGTATCCTTTGAAATGTGTTATTAGAAGCCCAATAGCAAGGGTTTAACCAAAACTTTCAATTTTAAAAAGGCTAATATTACAAACCTAAAATAAGTTTTAAAGGATATTCAGTGGGATGTAATTTTCAAAGATAAAAAAGCAAAAGAATCATGGAATGTGTTTAAAATGTTATTAGACAAATATATGCGTCAATATATATCACTAAGTAATAAGCACAAGAGGCGTAAAGTGAAACCAATATGGCATAATAATGAGGTTTTCAGGGAAATGAGAAATAAGAAACAGGCTTTTAAAGTGTTTAAGTCAAACGGGTCAGATGCATGCATTTAAAAAATACAAATAATGTAATTAATTCTACAAACAAGCAATTAAGCTAGCAAAAATTGAAAATAAGAGAAATATTGCAAATGAGAGCAAGAAAAACCCTAAACAATTCTACAAGTATATTAATAACAAAAAAAGTTAAGGTTGATATTGGTCCTCTTAGACTGAGACAGGTGAATTGATTAGTGTGGATAAGGCTATGGCTGACACCCTAAATATATTCTTTGCTTCAGTACATACAAAGGAAGCAACAATGACAAGCTGTGGGCAAACAGACAAAACCACTGAATCTCCTCCATCATATACATGGCTTACTGTGGACAAGGTCCAAAAGAGACTAGAAAAGGTTGTGGTGAATAAAGCACCTGGACCTTAAGGAACTTAGTACAGTAATAGCAAGACCATTATACTTAATATTTTTTTATTAACTTTCATTAGGCATAGTGCCCTGTGATTGGAGGAAAGCTGATGTAGTTCCATTGTTTACAAAGGGGGCAAATTATAGACCTGTGATCCTGACTTCCATAGTGGGTAAGATACTAGAAGGGTTACTAACTGACAGTATTCAGAACTATGTGAAGACAAACAATATTATTAGTAGGAGTCCACATGGTTTTTGAAGAACAGATCATGTCAGACTAATTTACTTGCATTTTATGAAAGAGTAAGTAGTAATTTGGACAAGGGAATTGGTGTTGATGTAGTATACTTGGATTTTGCAAAAGCCTTTGATACAGTGCCTCACAACAAGATACTCCATAAATTAAAAGGCGTCGGTTTGGCGGTGTTATCTGTACATGGATTGAGAACTGGTTAAATGATAGATGACAGAGAGTTGTTGTAAATGGAACCTTTTCAAATTGGTCTAAATTTATAAGTGGGGTGCCACAGGATTCAGTCCTGGGTCCATTGCTTTAATTTGTTTATTAATGATCTAAAAGTGGGAATTGAACGTAGTGTCTTAATCTTTGCTGATGACACTAAGCTATGTAAGGGAATACATACAGAGCTGGATGTTTTTTCTCTGTAGAAGGATTTAGATAAACTGAGTGAATGTGCAGAAAAGTGACAGATGACATTTAATGTAGATAAATGTAAGGTTATGCATTTGGGCTGTAGAAATAAACTTGCTACATATACACTAAATGGGAAACAGGAGGACAACAGGAGGAAAGCGCACACAGATCCACCGAAGAGTTATCAGCCAGATCCATTCAGTATAAAAATCTAATACTTTATTCAAATATCATAAAAGCATCCATGAATGAATATGTATATAAGGTGTGCAGGACTTGGCCTAACGCTAAACTTGGGGAATCCTTAGTAGAAAAAGATTTAGGAGTACTGATAGGCGATAGACTTCACAGCAGTTTGCAGAGTCACTCAGCGGCTGCAAGAGCAAATAGGGTACAAGCCTGCATAAAATGAGGTGTAGATGCTAGGGATGCTAATTTTATCCTACCTATGTATTAATACTTGGTTAGGCCTCATCTAGAATATGGACTACAATTTTGGGTGTCACTTCTTAAAAAAGACATTGTTGTACTGGAAAGGGTGCAAGACGTGCAACAAAACTGATAAAGGGATTGGACGATCTGAGTTGTAAAGAGAGACTAGCCAAACTGGGATTGTTTACATTAGAGAAGAGGTATCTAAGGGATGATATGATTATCATTTACAAATACATTCGAGGTCAATACCATGAATTATTCATGCAAAGAGATGAGCTAAGAACAAGATGTCATCCATTAAGACTAGAGGAAAGGTGCTTTAAACTAAAACAAAGGCAGGGATTATTGCAAGTAAGGGTGGTAAAGCTATGGAATTCTTTGCCTTGGGGTGCCTATCTGGCACAGAACAATATTGAAAATTATGATAGATGGCTTCAATGCAGATAGGTTGTTTATCCAGGGAAATATCTGAGTGTCGTTTGGAGTCAGGAAGGAATTTTTTCCCACTCAGGGCTAAATTGGAAATGGCTTCAGAGGTTTGTTTGTTTTTTTTTTTTTCTCTGAATCAACAGGGGTGTTTTTGGCATGGGCTGGACTTGAAGGACGCATGTCTTTTCTCAGCCTCATCAACTATTTAACTATGTTACATATAAGACCCTTTTGTTCCCCTTGCAGGTGTTTTGTGTGCAAATGAATGTAGTCCATGTCTGGGGTGGGTGCATTTCTTTTTGATTTCTGTGGTGGTGTAATTTGTGGCTTTCTGCTACATAAAGCAGAATGAGAGTGAATATTGGAACTTGCAGCCTTATGTTATTGCAGCAGTGGTGTAAGTGCTGGCAATTTAACCAAGGCTGAATTCAAACATAGGGAGACAAGCATTTATTAATTTAAAAGTTGTGTATACAATTTTCCCTGCCTTTACTTGCAGTAACTGGGATAATGAGTGTTGGTATTATTGTCAGTTTAAGTCAGTATACACGGAGCCATATGTTTGCACACTTGGAACAAATGTTTCAGGTTACATACCTCTGAGGTTGATGAGATCAAGCACTGTGTTTGGAAGCTCAATCTAGAGATCTGAAGAGGCAAGTTGCAACATTGAGGGAAACAATCTTGAGAGTAGTTTGCTGCTCAGTGAGCAGAAGGTTGCTGGTGTAGTAAGTACTGGGGTGGAGAATGAACAAAGGAGTTCAAAGGAGCAGATATCTAGATGGATTACAGTTAAGACATATCAAGAAGTGGTAGAGGAGAAGGCAGGACAATTTGGTGTTTTCTCATCCTCACAGATTTGCTACATTGAGTGCCAACATTAGTGGTGTTCACATAGGCATACCCTTGCTGGAGAAGAATGTTCTCTCTAACACTCAGCAGAACAGCCCCTCTAGCACTAATGATCTGAGATGCAGGCAGTCATAGAAAGGTGGTGGTGGAGGTAAGGGATTCCATAAGTAGGAAGACAGAACTAGTTAATCTAAGATGGAGGTGCCTTTGTAATAGTCTGATAAAAATAAAATTAATATTTTAAGGACTTCACATCTTCAGAATGACAGTAAAAAAGGATATATACATGAAACCATGTTAAAGTGATAATAACACTTGATATATATTAAAATGTATATTTTTACTTTTGTCCTACTGAATACAACAAGGGTACTCTCACTGCTGAGAGGTGTTTTATTGAAAAGTTATTGCATGTCAAACTCAAATTATTTTAGGTGCAATTCCTCAGTGGCCTGAAATTTTACAGTGAAGCTGTTGCTGCACCATCCTATGGAAGTTTATGGTCATTTCACCAGAACTTTCCATAGGATGATGTAGCAACAGCACCACTGTGCAATCTCAGGCCATTGAGATATTGCAGCTAAAAATGTCAAGTTTAAACTGCAATAACTTTTCAATAAAACACCTCTCGACAGTGGGAGTACTCTTGTTATACTTTATTCAAAGTCATTAAGAACTATCTTCAGCATAAAGACGAACAATGAGTCCTAGAAGTGATGGTATGGGCCCCACAGAGCCCTGATCTCAACATCATCAAGTCTGTCTGGGATTACATGAAGAGAGATAAGCAACTGAGGCTGCCTAAATCCACAGAATAACTGTGGTTAGTTCTCCAAGATGTTTGGAACAACCTAGCTACCGCATTCCTTAAAAACTGTGTGCAAGTGTACCTAGAAGAATTGATGCTGTTTTGAAGGCAAATATTCATTTGATTCAGATTTTCCTTTTGTTCACTCACTTTGCATTTTGTTAATCAATAAAAATAAACTATTAACATGTCTATTTTTTAAATTACTCTTACTTTACAGAATTTTTTCATACTTGCCTAAGACTTTTGCACAGTACTGTATGTGTCAGGATTTCTAGGTAAGTCCACCAGTGATTGTACTGGAGCCCTCTCTGACATTTAAGGTGTTAAAAGCCCCACTTAAATCAGTAGAAGTTGTCATTTGTCCCCTGACGTACACTTGGTTGCTCCAGAATTTCACCACTTACTGAATATAGGACAAAGGAGCTGATTCATCTAGCTAAATATCAGTAATTCTGGAGCACACAACAAATACAGGGGAGGCACACAATTACAACAATTCAAATTGTCTTAAATTGTGGCTTTCAACTCCATTAATACATGGCAGCTGTTATATTGTTGCTTGCTCCCACTCCACCACTGGACAGCCACTTGGATGCTCGTATGCTTCCAGTTATGTCATCCAGTGGTCTTCCAGCTAATAGGAAGTCTGGACTCGTCCTGTGGAAGAGGGTAGGGTCAGGAGATATCCTGAGTTCCATATACCTGCAGATTGTGCTCTTCACACTCCTTTGTCCTTCCACACATTGTAACTGCAGTTTGTACTACTCAAACTTTTCTGTTCTTTCACACGTTTTACCTGCAAATTGTGCTCCTAGCACACTACTGTCATCTCACCCCTTCTGTGGATTGTGCTCCTCCCTTACATTTTCCTTCTACACCTTTGTAATATAGGTAAAAGGTGGCACAGTGTTAGCTGTAGAAAAGCAGGAGACTGGAAGAGTTAAAGTGATACCTTTATTGGCTAAATGAGTAGCTCTAGGATGCAAGCTTTCAAGCCAACTTAAGTCTCTTCTTCAGACATATTTCGAAAATATACCTGAAGAAGATACCTAACTTGTTTTGAAAGCTTGCATCCTATAGCTACTCATTTAGCCAATAAAGGTATCACTTTTAATCTTACAGTCTCCTGTTTATACACCTTGTATCTGCAAATTGTGATCCTCACTTCAGTATGTCCTTCCACACATTGTACCTTCATAATGGGCTTCTCATACTCCTCCACCCTTACACACCCAGTACCTGTATATTAAGGACCTCACAGTTTGTTCTCCCACAGATTATTTTAGAAGATTGTGCTTCTCACAAATTGTACCTCCAAATTGTACTCTTCACAATTCTCTGTCCTCCCACACCTTCTACCTGTAGATTGTGCT
Source organism: Rhinophrynus dorsalis (assembly GCA_037306005.1). Taxonomy (NCBI): domain Eukaryota; kingdom Metazoa; phylum Chordata; class Amphibia; order Anura; family Rhinophrynidae; genus Rhinophrynus; species Rhinophrynus dorsalis. The sequence goes on from CM074720.1 coordinate 466,044,263, forward strand.
TCTCACTGTCCTTTCTGCCTCACTATCCTGTGGCTTTATTCCTCTTGACCCTAGCTCTCCCACTGGTACATTCCTTCTTCTTCTTCTGGTGCTTTCTACCTACAAACCTGGATGTGATCATATAAGCTGACACACAGAGGACATAGCAAGTGACCCAGAAAATCTCCCCCAGTCAGCAGTCAGTGGCTGCCCCTGTGTCATCCTCCCAGAGCTGTTTTTGTCAGGAACTGTATAGCATTATGTGTACTGCATGCTGAGGGTAAATCTGTCCTGACCTCATTAGTCTGTCTGTGTGAATCCTATTGAGATGTAGTGACCAGTTCAAGGACTGAAGTCTCAAACTGTATTCCTATAGGTCTGAGACAGTGCAGGTTTTAGGGATGTCTCTGATATTCTTCAGGGGGTTCAATCACCATGGCTATGCTAGAGATAAAAGCATGGATAGCTGAAAAAACATCATCATATCAGCCCTTTATGTAGCTTTAGTGCTGGAGCAATTTTGGATTCACCTGGATGCAAGAACACTTAAAATGTCCCAACATTCTAATTAATTTAAATTGGTACTTTAACCCCTTGAATGCTTGTTATTGTCTTAATTGAAAACCAGATATTTGTTTAAACAAGGTTATCCCCCCCACACACACACTGCTTGAAGATTCTTATTTATAAAGATATTACAGCTTTACTTGCTGTTTTTAATATTAAAATAATAACAACAGTGCCCTCTAGTGACCAGAAGGTTTTTATATTGCATTCTGAGTGAGAGAGGAGTTTCTGACCACATATATAAAATATTTTAGACATAGCCAATTAAGGCTCCATATGGTCGTAGGCAGAATCCCAAATTGGAACCCCCCAACTTTACCCCCAACCCCTTCCACAAAAATGTCTAGGTTTGCCCATTGTCGTTGTAGATAGAGGTAGTAGTACTAACCTAAAAGAAAAAATGAATGCTTTAACTATATTAAAAATGTACTGCAGAGCTTATAATTGAAGTAATGATATACAAGTGATTCCATGATACCACAGAGCTTACAGTTGAAACAGGAATTCACAAGTGATTCCACAGAGCTTACAAATGAAATGGGGCAACAGCATTATACCAGAGAGCTTACAGTTAAAATGGGGTGACAACATTATACCACAGAGCTTACAATTTAAATGACAATACATAAGTGATACCGCAGCTTACAGTTGAAATTGGGATATATTATTAATGCCCCAGAATTTACAATTGAAATGGAGCGGTATCCTTTTAAAAGGTTGCATGCTCAAATGACAAGGTTACCGTGTCGCCTGGAGAAAAATGTCGACATGAGAATCTTGTACTGCATGGCAGCGCGAGATTGTCATGTTGATCACTAAAAGGTTGCACATCCCATCATGCTGCAAGGTCGCACATCCATCATGCTGCCCCGGCTCTGTAAGGTTGTACATCCCATCGTGCTGCACCGGCTCTGTAAGTTGGACTGCACCTCCCATCATGCTGTCCTGGACGTCTAGTGACTGCAGATCCCATCATGCTGTCCCAGACGTAAGTGACTACAGCTCCCATCATGCTCAAGACTCAATCATTATAAAGGGAGGAAGATATAAGACAACACTCACTGGATAAAAGCTTATTTATTAAGCACACCCATTGTAATGGAAAATAGAAAACCCCCAATAAATGTAGACAGACAGCTGTTTGGTGCCTCACTGGCACTCAGTACTTGGCAAGGTGCTCATCTGACATACAGTTGCAGTAAACATGCTTAATAAATTATTCTTCCTGTCTTTACAATTGTAGCTGGTAGCACTTGCTTTCAGAATGGAATGTGTGTGTAGAGTATAAAGAAACAATCTTGGCCGGCCTAGCATGATGGGATGTGCAACATTTCAGTACTCGACATGACAATATAGTGCTGTCATGCAGTGCGAGATTCTCATGTTGACTTTTTATCCAGGCGACAAGGTAACTATGTCATTTGGTCAAACTCTCTTTTGCGTGCAACCTTTTAAAAGTAAACCAAATGGAGCTGTGCTAGTGATACCAAACACAGAGCTTACAATTGAATGTTGTTACATAAGTACCTACATACACCCCCAGCTTGGTTTCACTGGTAGTCACAGTTCCCCACATACACTGTCTTCCCCCAGCCTGGTATATACACACACACAACACACTAAAGTTATCACACACACATACAAACACTAACGTTATATATAAAAATATAAATGGTCCTTGTACTCAGAGTGGGGGGGATGAGAAACAGATGATAGGGAGCTGAGAGAGGAAGGTGGGAAAAGGATGGGGCCGAAAGAGAGAATGGGTAGAGAGAAAAATGGGAGGATGAGATAAAGGATGGGATGAAGAGGTTGGACAGCTGAGAAAAAATGTGAGGCAGAAGGATTTAACATTTGGAGAACACATGGCTCTTGAGGCTGTCATGAATTCAGTCAGCTACCAGGATGAAAAGAGGGCCAATGGGAGGGAGAGCAAATGGGAGGAAGAGTAGACCAATGGAGGGAACACAGGCAAGTGGGAGGGAGATATATAGCAGGATTGCAAGTGACTCTGAATTGATGAGCCTGCCAGCAAGAAAACGGGCCAGACTAGCAAGCTGGAATGAAGAAATTATGAACAGGAGGGAGAGTGAGTGGGAGAGCTTGAGATAGTGTAGAAGGGTCAGAGAAGGAAATTCTGGCAACAGCAATGGGAGATAAAGAGAAAGGGCAGGAGGCATAGCAGGCAGAAATGTGTGGTGTGCAGACTCCCTGCATGCAGCCGTCAAGTGGAGACAAGAGAGACTGCTGTTCTGGCTTAACTCCAATGTGAAGGGGAGCCCAAACTACCTTGGCAAGATCACAAAGACTGTCCTTGTATTCTGGCCAAGTTATGGCTCCCTTTCACATCGGGGCCAGCTGGAACAGTGGTTTATCCTGCCTTCACTTGACGGCTGCATGCAGGGAGTGTATTTAATTTAATAAAATGTTTTGGGCTAATTCACACTGTCACATCCCAAATGGCACTGGCAGGCACATGCAAAAAAGTGTTTGGGCCCATAGGAAGGTGCAAAGGCTGCATGGATTTATTTCCTCTTGCTCACCTCCTTCCCTCCCATTTATGAATATATTTTTTACACATCAGGGCAAATCTCTTATTTCTACCTATGCACTATGCACAGGGGAAAGCTCAGGCACAGCTCAGTGGCTGCCACCGCTGTCAAATAAGACTCCAGTAACGGAGGCCAGGGGCTTTTTCTAACTTAGTTAATGAGCTCTGCCACAGTTGCCACCTGCAGCCTTGTAACTTAGTACATCACTCCCACAAATACGCATCCACATACACCCTGAGCTGTGGATTGATAGCATCTGAAAGCAACTTTTGTCTCCCCGGTTTGGCATGACAGGGCCCTCAACTTCACGGGGCCTTGGCAGGCTCCTAGGGTGCCTTGTCCATGATCTGGCTCTGATCTTAGGCTTATGACTTAATTTTGGAACAAATAAAACATTTTTAAATAATTGCATGTTTAATGACATTCGTGAATGAATGGCGCTGAACAATCAATTCCAGAAACATGAACGGCACATTTGTTCAAATAGTAACATAGCAACATAGATGATAGTTGAGAAAAAGACATGCATCCAAGTTCAGACCATGCCATATCGCTTCTGTTGCTCCAGAGGAAGAAAAACAAATTAATATAATTTCCAATCAAGCCCCAAGTGGATAAAAAATTTCCTTCTTGACTCCAAATGGATCTTTCCATAGATGAACATCCTATCTATCCTCTTTGAAACTGTCATTATTAATATTATACTGAGCCAGAAAGGTATTCAGCTGATGGGGGAGGTAACAATGAACAAGATTAAGATGTTGCTACGTCTTTCTGTGCCCAAAACCTAGCAACAAAGTGATGACGAGCCAGGTTTTTCGCTCTCCATCAAACTTTCAGGATCTTGCTGGGCTTCTTTATTCTTCATCCTCTTTGTTTTCCTCCTCAACACTTGTTGCCTTTGGGGAGTGACAGGGGGTAAAGCTACAGAGACACCCAATTTCTTTTGTGGGTGTTTGGCTTTAACATGCCTGACATAAATGTCATGGTTTCTGTATATCATGAGCTTTATGAGGGCTATTGTGCCAAGGTGCCTTCCCTCCTTACTCTTTTAACTGACTTCTCACACTGTGCCTGCCCCAAGAGAAAAATAATCCCACACCCAGGACTTCAGGGGGGGAGGAAATGTGGAGGAAAATGGCATCTTTTTTCTTCTCCTCCACAATCTCCTTCACTGTCTGACGCAGAGGATGATGTTGCTGCTGCTGCCTCAGAATCAGCACTACAACTAGGGTCAGGAGGAGTATTGCTACTGGCAAATGGAACTTGTTCTAGTCCCACATCACTGGACCCCGTTTCCACAGTGGCCATGGTGGTTTGTGGCAGAGTAGCCATCTCATCATCATCCTGCTGCACTTGAAATTCAGCAGCAGCAAGACTTACAACAGCAGCAAACTCCACAAATTCCGCAATGTCACTGCTGCTAGTGGTGGTGATGCCCATCCACATTTTTATTTCAGTCTCCCATTTCTTCTTGCTTTGGACTAAAAAGGCCATTAATGTCTCTTTCACCTCAGCTGCTCCACCATCACCATCATCACTACAACCACCACCATCAGTCCCTCATTGCTGCTGCTGCTCTATGACAGTCTCACTGTTTGCCGATGATGACAAATGTGACAGAGGGTCCCCTACATTCCCACTTGCCAACTCTTGAGGTAATGAAGTCAAAAGAAAAAAAGAGCAGAGGGGCGCAGACCCATCTAAGAGCATCAATGAGTACACCAGAATATTGTAACCCCGTGTTTAGTAAATGCTCACCTGACTTGAGTAAACAGATTGCACAAAATAATCTGCGATGCTCACACTCTAGCAGACTCCAGCACCTAACGTTAAATGATCAATGTCATATAAAATACAAAGAAAAGTGGTCTTATTGACTCAATTAAAATATTAAGGATAGAGAAAGCACAGCAGAATTGGCACAACACTTTTCTTATTACTATATAATGCTTCTTCAGGGGCTTAATCTCTTTTGTGCATACAGCATGGATGTTTGGGATGCTATACGCACAAAAGTGATTAGTCCCCTGACAAAGTGTTATATAGTAATACGAAACACGTTAGGCCAATTCCGCAGTGCTTTCTCTATCCTTAATATTTTAATTGAGTGGATAAGACTACTTTTCTTTGTATTATATATGATATTGATCATTTAATAAAGCATTATTGGTTAGCACTTGCATAATTCTTTCCTGACGGAGGAAATACACCGGACGTTGGGTGCTGGAGTCTGCTAGAGTGTGAGCATCGCAGATTATTTTGTGCAATCTGTTTACTCAAGTCGGGTGATCATTTACTAAACGGGGGGGGGTTACAATATTCTGTTGTTCTCAGTGACACTCTTAGATGGGTCTGTGCCCCTCTGCTCGTTTTGTCCTTATGGTCTAGTTACCTTCACACACCACCAGTGTACCAGGGAGCAGCGACCACTATAGAGAAGAGCTGGGAGTCTATAAACCCACCCGGTCCGTCTGGAAAGTTTGGGAATCTGCTTTAAGGAATGAACTATTTTATCACTTTGGACTCTTGAACTGTTTATGTGCTTATTTTATAATAGGTCACTTTATACTTTATATTTTATATTGTTTTTGTGATATTGTTTCGATTGAATACCAATTGTCTCTTTGATTTTTATATATAGTGTTGTAATATGACCTCCTAGTTATATTAACTTTGGCACTTTGTCCTATAGTTTCTGTTTTGTATTTTAGTTATCTCCTTAACGACCCTTGACGGTCATAGTACGTCATGGGTAGATCTGACTTAACGACCCATGACGTACTATGACTTTCATGGAATTCCGGGATCCCCCGCGGCTGCACGCCGTTCGGGGAGTCCAGAATCTGAATTAAAATAAAAAAGGCTCCGTGGTCCTCTAGTGACCGCAACTCGGCCAGTAGTTAAAAGGTTAAAGAAGTCAGACTGGTAACACTAGCAGCAGGCATAGGCAGCCTATCTGTGCTGATGGTATTACTGCTGTTAGCCAGTTTAGCCTTTGGGGCACAATGCTGGGGGAAGGGGGATAACTGGGTCAGGGGGATGTTGTGGTCTTGCTTTTCTGTTAGTCCAGATGCTCATCTTCACTTCCCCTTCCACCTCAGCAGGAGAATCTACTGCAGTGCCCCTAGCTGCCTCTCTAGTAACAACATCAACTTCACCATCAGCCCCTCCCTCACCCACAACACTCTGAGTTTCTGGTTGCTGCATGGTGGTAGTAGAAGTGTGACTGCTTGTGGATGGCAACTGTGACTTAGAGTCCCCTGCTGTCACACTTGCCCTCATCTCCTCCTCCTCCTGAACAGCAGGAGGCACACTGGCAGTAGTAGAAGCATGAATAGTTAGCTGACCTGTGGTGCTCACACTGCTATCCAGTTCTTCATGTGCCTTTGCTGGTTTGCTACTGGTTTTACCCCAATTCCCTAGAGATGAAGTAGGGGGACTGGGCATCATTGGGAATCAGGGTTTCCATGCCCTTCTATGCTGGTAGTAGTCATCTCCTCCTCAGACTCACTGGATGCATTATGTCCCTTCCAGCTCCTACTTTTCTTCTTAATCCAGGTGCACATAGTGATAGCACGCAGCTTCTGCTGCCTTATTTTTGCTAAATAAAGCACTGCAAAACAGCCTAGCACCCTCTCTCTCTTTCTCTCTCTAGCTGCTTTTGCTGTGTTTCATTTCCTGGAAAGTCACTTTTTTGGAGCGAAAACACAAAATATATGTTCGCAAAGGAGAGGGAAGTTTGTAGCCATTGGAAAAAATAGTGAAAACATTTTGGCAACAGGCGAAAACAGCGATGATTTTAAGGGCCTTATTTAAAGCAGATTTTTCTATGAAAAAGCGAACCATGTGGTCTTGGCTGATTTTTTTCACGGGAACACAATGGGACCTTTGTCCACTCTACAGACAACATACAGGTCTGAGCCCTACCAGAGTCATTTACGGGCCATGCCAGGATGGAGGTCTGCAAATATCTGCAGCCCTGCATATTGGTGGGGGAAACAACCGCAGTCCGAAGCAGGGAATCCCAGCACCATGTCACCAATGCCAATTCCACAGGTCTTACTACCTGCCACAGCTAGCCAGGACACAATGATTACAGGTACAGGATATAGAAAAGGGGGGACAGGTGGCCTAGGGGGGAACAGGGACCCAAGGGAGGAGATTTGCTTCCTGTGTATGTAATTCGCAACTGAATGTCCCTGTATTGTGCCAAATGCCACAACTCTCACATCAGTTGCCCTAAGCTCCTGTCCTGTGGCCATTCCTGCAATTGTCCATCCCTACAACAGTGCAGAGCCAGGCAAACCCATCAAACATTGGTAATGCCCCAGCACTACAACTACCTACAGTTTCACAGCTTTCAGGCTCTTGGCCTGTTGTTGCATCAATGTATTCAGTTCAGCCTACTGAAGGAGCTAACCAACCTTCTGTTACACTTGAGCAGAATCAGCAGACACAAGAACTCAGGATATGGGACTACAGTCAAGCAGTCAGGAGGCTGCTAGAAGCAGCGGGCAATGTGAAAAGGAGAACCACAGACATGGAGAGCAGGAGGATGATCAATTGCTGCTTGCTGAGTCATCCTCTTCTACTTCTGGTTCAGATTTAGAGTCTGATGTCTCGACTTCAGATTCTGAAAAAGGCAAAATGTTTAAATTGGTTAAGAAATATTTTAAAACTTCGAAGCATAAGGATAGGAAGGCAAAGGAAAGGATGCATTCAAAGGATTGTCATCAAGGTGCTCCAACTCTGGTGCAGTCCTTGTTAAAGTGGTAGTAATGTTTCACAAAAACTAATACTATTATTGCTGTACGTAATAAATAAAGGTGGTTATATATTATATTATTGTGTCTGTCTTTCTTTGCCTGAAAACTGTGAAATTAGCTCAGCTCTTTGCGTAAATAATTAATTGGCTATTTCTTTGTACTGACCTTGAATGTATTTGTAAATGGTAATCATATCACCCCGTAGACGTCTCTTTTCTAATGTAAACAAACCCCAGTTTGCTAGTCTCTCTTTATAACTCCAATCCCTTCATCGGTTTTGTTGCACGTCTCTGCACCTTTTCCAGTTCAACAATGTCTTTTTTAAGAACTGGAGCCCAAAACTGTACTCCATATTCTAGATGAGGCCTAACCAAGGATTTATACAAAGGTAGAATAATATTAGCATCCCTTACATCTACACGTCTTTTTATGCAGTCTAATACCCTATTTGCTCTTGCAGCTGAGTCCCTCTGCACACTGCTGTGAAGTCTATCGTCTATCAGCACTACTAGAAAACCTAAGAAAACGCTGAATTGCTTTTAAGCCTTTGGGTCGTGGCCACTGCAAGATTGCTGCGAGTTTCACCTGGTCCAAGGCAATACCCTCCTTAGATATCACAAAACCCAAAAAAGGCACTTGGGACCTGTGAAACTCGCATTTCTCCATTTTACAATATAACTTATTTTTGCGTAAACGAAGCAAGACCTCGGACACATCCTTGATGTGTTGGGACAGAATGGCAGAGTGTATGAGTATGTCATCAAGGTAAACTACTACACAGGACTGTAGTAAATCACGGAGGATGTCGTTAATGAATTCTTGAAATTTAGCTGGTGCATTACAAAGACCAAATGGCATAACTAGGTATTCATAATGCCCAGATCTGGTATTAAATGCCGTTTTCCACTCATCCCCTGCTCTTATTCTGATCAGCAGCACGTAGGTCTAATTTCGTAAAAATGGAAGAACCTTTTAACATGTCAAATACCACAGTAATGAGTGGTATGGGGTATGCATTCTTGGACATAAGTTTATTTAATCCCCTGTAATCAATGCAAGGTCTCAACTTTTTTTTTTACTAAAAAAGAACCCAGCACCAATAGATGAGGTAGACTTCCGAATAATCCCTCTATTAAGGGCGTCCTCAATGTACTCCTCCATAGCCCGATTCTCCTCTCAGGACAATGGATACGTGCGACCCCTAGGGGGCACAACCCCAGGGGGCAAATCAATGGCACAATCGTATGCCCTATGCTGGGGCAATGTGCTAGCCTCTCCCTTACTGAAAACATCACTGAGTTGATGGTATTCGGCTGGCACAGAGGGAGAGGCACACAAAATCTTAACCGGCTGAGTCACACAATGCTTAATACAGTACTCGGACCAAGATGTTATCTTGCAACTCTGCCAGTCAAACTGGGGATTGTGCAAATGTAACCAGGGAAACCCCAGAATGACCGCATGATGAGGAGAATGGATAATCTGAAATCGTTGTTCCTCTGTGTGGAGGGCCCCAATAGACATAGAAATCGGAAAAGTCTCCATAGTTATCTGAGCTGGTTCTAGTGGTCTGCCATCAATGGCCTCAATGGCTAAGGGAGATTCCCTTCTGACCAACGGAATCTTATGTAACGCAGCAAAAGAATTATCCATGAAATAACCGGCTGCGCATGAATCAACCAGAGCCAGAACCTCCACAGAGTGTTCTGCCCAGGAAAACACCACCTGGATCGTGGGTTTCTGCATGTTCGGGTATAGGGACTGCTGAACACCACCTAGGGCCTGTCCCTCAAGGTACCCTAGGTGCGTTTGTTTCCCGGACGCACAGGACAAGTACGTAATAAATAGCCAGCCTTGCCACAGTATAGACATAACGCCTGCCTCCTGCGGTGTGCCCGTTCCTCCTTTGTTAATTTGGTGAACCCTAGTTGCATCGGTTCACAGAGTTCTAGTTTACGCTCAGGAGGAATGGGAGGCAAGGGTGGGTTCAAAGAACTGCCATGCCCACAGTAGTCTTTGGCCATAAATCTCTCACGAATATGAGAATCAATTAAAATGGCATAGTCAATATACTCGTCCAGATCACTGGATAGTTCTCTAGCTGCCGTTTCATCCTTAATATGGTCAGCCTGTCCTTGAGCAAAGGCTGCCACCAGTGCCTCATTATTCCAACCCACCTCTGCTGCCAATGTATGGAATTCTATGGCATACTCGCCCACAGTACAATTGCCCTGTTGTATTTCCATCAATCGTTTGGCAGCAGAGGCGACTCTCCCAGGAACTTCAAATATTCTCCGGAAGGTTCGTACAAACTCACTGAAGTTCCTAGTGCAAGGCTTAGCATTCTCCCACAAGGGATTAGCCCACGTCAAGGCTCTCCCGTTAATAGTGAAATCATGAACCCGACCTTACTGTGGTCATTCGGAAAGGCATGAGGGGTAATTCCAGAAATATCTCCAATTGATTAATAAACCCTCTGCACAGGGTGGGTTCATCATCGTATCTAAGTGGTAATGGGGCAGAAGCCGTTAACCCCTTAACTGAGGCCACCTCGGCTACTGATTGACTCTCCGGTGTCAAAACTGGGGGGACCACCGGATTCTGAACTGGTTTATCGAGATGCACCGTGCGCTCAAGAATAGTTTGTATAGCCAGTGCCAACTGGTCCAAACGCTGCTCATGTACATCCATCCTCCAGTGGATGTTCTGTGAATTTCCCTCACCTTTACTATCTGAGGTCATGGCCCTTTCGTACTGTAACGGTTTGTTTGACACACAGACACAGTGGTTTAGGATAAAACACAGTTTTATTAAAATAAATAACCTTCACAGGTCCTGTAGTATATCAGCAGAATAGTACAGACACACGACAGGTTATAGATACATAGGCCTACACAGGTCCAGCATAAAGAATAAATCCACAATAGTCTATACTGACACAGGTCAGGCAGAGTGATGGATTCCCAGGAGCAAGGGTGCAGAGAGGTCACTGATGGGACTCCCTGCATATAAACAGCTGTGGAACTCGTAACGCCAAAAGCCAGATAAGCAGAACTAGCATGAGCTGTTTAGGCAATACTGGGAACAGAGACACGTGAGGTACTGCCGTAGCAGTAATGGAGACAACACTTGCACACTGCTGAAGTCTAACGGAGGCAACTGGTGTCTCAACAGCCTGAGTGGTAACGGAGGCAGACACTTGCTCTGAGCAGAGGCAGTAATGGAGACTAGGCCCAAGGTAAACTGCCGTAGCAGTAACGGAGACAACACTTGCACTCTGCATAAGTATAACCGGAGGCAACCGGTGGCTCAACAGCAGGAGTGGTAACGGAGGCAGACACTTGCTCTGAGCAGGGGCAATAATGGAGACTAGGCCCAAGGTAAACTGCCGTAGCAGTAGCGGAGACAACACTTGCACTCTGCACCAGTATAACCGGAGGCAACCAGTGGCTCAAAAGCCGGAGTGGTAACAGAGGCAGACACTTGCTCTGAGCAGAGGCAATAACGGAGACTAGGCCCAAGGTAAACTGCCATGGCAGTAATGGAGACAACACTTGCACTCTGCACAAGTATAACCGGAAGCAACCGGTGGCTCAACAGCCGGAGTGGTAATGGAGGCAGACACTTGCTCTGAGCAGAGGCAATAACGGAGACTAAGCCCAAGGTAACCTGCCGTAGCAGTAACGGAGACAACACTTGCACTCTGCAGCAGTATAACCGGAGGCAACCGGTGGCTCAACAGCCGGAGTGGTAACGGAGACTGGCTGCTGATACTATGCACAAGGAAATAACCCACTTGCCAGACAGTCAGAATGTCGCCTAGGCGACACAGCACAGGAACGCCAAACAAGCCGGGAAGATACATGGAGCAGGAACGTCAGCCAAACTGTGTCGAATCACGGAGCAGGAACGTCAGCCAAACCAGGTCGAATCATGGAGCAAGAACGTCAGCCAAACCGGGTCAGAGTCACGGAGCAGGAACGTCAGCCAATCAGGGTCAGAGTCACAGAGCAGGAACGTCAGCCAAGCTGGGTCGAATCATGGAGCAGGAACGTCAGAAGAATAGTCAGGCAATCCGGGTTGGTACACAAGGGCAGCAGACAATATGCAGAGTAGTCAGGCAGGCCAAGTCGGTACACTGGGAAACACTGAGCAGAAATAAGCACTGGCACAGGAACACCATGAAAGGGCACCGGAGGGGTGCCCCTAGCCCACTATATAAAGGTCATACTGGGTGGGACTAACATACGGTAGCCAATGGGATCAAGGCCCAGACTAGACTGACAGAAAAAAAAAACAAAAAGAGCACGGGAACCGTGATAGAGTGTCACCTAGTTTTTTTTGTATCAGAGGGTAGGAAGGCAAGTTGGATTGATGTCATGGGCATCTACAAGTGTGACAGCGTTAGTTGCGGGTGTTGTAAGTTGATCAACGTTTCAAAAACATATTGCTCCACCACCACTGGCAAGCAATATGAGATGAGAGGATACACCAGTTGTGTCACTAGAAATATAATTTATCTTATAACATGTTCAGCTTGTAAAATACAGTATGTGGGTAAAACCACACAAACGATGAAAGAAAGGATGAATGAGCATTCTAGTGACATAAGAAACTTGCAGTTTCGATCTGATGTATCCTCTCACTTTAAAACAGGAAAATGTAGTAAGTCAAGGTTTACAATACAGGGCATTGAGCGAGTTATGCTTGGAACACGTAAATGCTGTCTTGATGATAAGTTGTCAAGAAGAGAAGTTTTCTGGATATTTGAATTAGAGTCTAGACAGCCCAATGGTCTCAGTAGAGAATATGATGTTACATGTTATTATTCCTGATTAAAGTCATGACAAAAACTGGAATTGTGGCACTACAAGGGTGATCTTCTCATTAATAATATATCCTGTAAAAGTCATTTAATATACATATACGGCTACAAAAGCCTTTAATATCTGTAACTGAAATGTATTTGATATGAGACTTGTTAAAGTCAAGATTATTGACAATATTTTGGGAAGCTACTACCCTTAGTTTGGGTGTGGTGACACCTGAGGCAACATTAAATAGTAAATGAGTGACTGCAGACTTGTCCCCATGGTCATAGCCATTAGACACAATGGGTTTTGTACTTGGGCAGTAGGTGACCGTTCTCACTTGGTGTTGTAGCCTTTTCATATGACATAACATTATATATGATATATTTGTTTATTTATCACTTTTTATTGGTTGGGCAGCATCGGGAGTTTTTGGACACTCACTGTCAGAATGTATTACAACTATATTTCAATGATGGGTCGCTTTACATTTGAAACCATTATGCTATATATGGTCCTGACACTCACTGTGTCAGAATGTATTGTCTGGGCGCCCTTTCTGAAAAAGGACATTATGGAACTAGAGAGAGTGCAGAGAAGGGCTACAAAACTATTAAGGGGAATGGAAAGTTTTAGTTATGAAGAAATGCTAGAAAAGTTAAACTTGTACACACTAGAGAAACGGCGTCTTAGAGGGGATATGATAACACTATATAAATATGTTCAGGGCCCATACAAAGGTCTCTCCAAAGACCTGTTCATTAACAGAACAGTACAAAGGAAAATGGGCCACCTGCTTAGACTTGAGGAAAGGCTATTTAATCTACAACAGCAGAAGGGTTTCTTTACAGTAAGGACAATAAAGGTATGGAATTCACTGCCTGAGGAGGTGGTGCTATCGAATACATTAGATGCCTTTAAAAAGGGCCTGAATACTTATTTAAAAGAGCATAACATACAGGGCTATGTACGTTAGTATTGGGATTAATATTTAGTTAGGGCTTGTTGATCCAAGGAGAAATCTGATTGCCATTTGGAATCAAGAAGGAATTTTTTCCCCCCATTCAAGGCAGAATTTGAAATTGCTGTATTGAGGGTTTTTTTTTTTGCCTTCTTTTGGATCAACAATGGTAAACAGGAATAGGAAAAGGGTTGAACTAATTTAACCTAAATTACTATGTTACTATGTTACTATGTATTACAACTATATTTAAATGATGGGTCACTTTATATTTGGAACCATTATGGTATATATGGTCCTTTCAGCATATAATCCAACTTGGAACTGCTTTTATAATCTTCACATCATTTATAAGTATAATCTATACTTCGGTTATTTGTTTTCAATTTTAATAATACGATGTACATTTAATATTTTTATTAAGCATATAGATGACATACGACATTGGGTGTTTGTATCCTGTTCTGGCTTTTTGAGTCTGTCTCAAACATGATATTTGTATGGTTTGTAGATTGGCTTTCATGTAAAACTTGCTTCACTTCATAATGTTTGCTCCCCCTCTAATTAATATTTTGTATACAAGTTTAAAATATTGAAAGTTTCTCTCCTCTGTGTGTGTAGGAGCTTTGAGGGAAGTCATCGAGGGGGTTAAAGTTTTCATTCAGATTGTGAAGCGGAGGCTTTTGAAGTGTATGAGGGCCAATCAAAGTCGCGTATCAACAATTAGAATTGATGATAGGTTGAGACACATTCAAAAACCCAGACGGATGCCGCCGGAACCTCAGGTCATGAGTAAGCGTGTTAAGCGTGAAACGCGTTGATCTGTGAGGAACTGATTCAGTACACCTGTTGGTTTGAATTGTGAATACAACTCAAAGTCTCTCCACCATTTTTGTGAAGCTGCAAAAAGATGTAAAGGTATCTACATTTTTATTACGTTTTCTCACAATAAAGCTTATGTTTTTACGAGCGATTTCTTTGATATATTGTGCTTAATAGTGGAGCATTGGAGATGCTCTTATATCACTCTGTTCATATATTGCAAGTATTACCAGTCCGCAGTTGTATATATTTGTATACCTGCACTTCACCTGTGATTAATGGCAAGATCACAAACTCAAACGTGAGAGATGGTATAAAAGACTGGAAACTAATTAAAGAACATGAAAACATAAACATGTGCATGCTTGGAAACAATTGTTACTAACTTGTACAATGATATAGCTGCTGGTTATATGACAGACCTAGTGATAAAACTGGTTATGTGATACAATACAAGGAGTTGTGTAAATGGAACATTTACATGTTGGTTTTAAGTTGTAATGGAAAGCATTGGACTTCTGTTCTGTGTATAACACTTTAAAAATTAGTTAGTTTGTACATGGGTAGAGGAGAGCAGAGATTTGTCATTTAAACCAGGTCTTACCTGGAGTGGAGATTAAACAATGGAAGGTGTGAGCCGAGGTTGTTCACCTGAGAGAGCAGCAGATTTCTGTAATAGAGACAATGATACAGAGGTAATGGAAAGCAGTTAGTTGTCAATGGAAATGCCTCTTTAAGTGGAGAAGATTTAAAAAATGTGAAGTATAGGGTGAGGTTGCAGAGTTCAGAAACAGACACAAGTTGGTTTATGAACAGGGCTGGTGCAAGGATTTTTGCCACCCTAGGCAAGAACTTCATTTTGCTGCCCCTTGGCTCTGCCTCTTGTGTCCCATCCCTTTTTGCTGAGGTGTGTGTGACTCTTAGGGTGACCACATTTTCTGTCCAGCATTCAGGGATGCTGCCAAGGCAAAAGTGGCAGAGTACTTCTCTTTGGCTCACAAGACATTATGTGAACCTGCTCTGGTGTCCCTGGAAGTCAGTGTGCAAAATATACTATCACCAGAGCGAGGCAGAGTGGTTGATACACATACATTGATGGGTCCTTATATAAATTCATCACTTAAATCTGGGGTTATCGATTGACACAAAAAACTGAAAAAAAACATAAACCAGGCACAACATTTCTCAAAACGTTAAATGGGACATTTTATTCTTTTAATTCATAAACATTTTTGGAAACCTCTAGCATTGAAGGGGTTAAAAGCTCCATTTAAATTAATTTGGGTTTTTGTTTATCCCCTATGATGGACCTTGTTTACGCTGAATTGTGAAAGCAAATATAACTAAACTACAGGTCTCCAAAGCACTTCTCTGCAATAAGACATATAAAGACATATATACCATTCATGGGGTTAAACTCACTTGCCAGCTCAAAATGGCATGACTCAATTTACCTAGGGCCCTTCATCTCTGGATGACTACAACTCCCATCATCCCCAGCCAGCTTGGTTGGGGGGGGATTTAGTCTTCCACAGTTGAAGGACCTCTGGTTACGCAATCCTGATCTAATACATTACTAGTAGTGATGATCGAGCACCCCGATGCTCGGGTGTTCGGGTGCTCTGGCCGAGCGCCCCCGGAGGCTCGAGTGCTCGGCCGAGCACCCGAGCCCCATTGAAGTCAATGGGAGGACTCGAGCATTACACCAGGCACCCCCTGCTCTGATGAGGGGAGGGTGCCTGGTTCATAGGAAAAGGTCAGAAAATGATGGAAACAGCACAGAAATGGTTCAGGGACAGCATAGGGAGGATGTCTGGATGCATCTTGGACTCAAACGTCGCTGCTGGGAACGATGTTTCGCCCGTAGTACGTCATTTTTACAGACTGACCGTAAAACACACAAAAAGGAAGATAAAAACGATTTTAGGCGAAAAATTGTTACCAAACAGTATTTGCTGTATATTTACTTGTATATCATCTGCAAATTCTGCAAAAAATTTCATCGATTTTTCGGAACTGGGGCCATGATTAAGAGGGAAACGTGCGCAGCGTAAAGCAGGTGTTCAACGTGGTTATGGCCCGGGTAAGGTACAGCATTCAGGAACGGAGGCCGCAGCTACCACAGGTTTTACAACATGTCCGTTTGCCCTTGTTAAGTCCAAAATGTATAGTCGGAACAGTGGGGTCTGATCCATTGAGTAAAAGTGACGAAGTGACTTAGTGGATGAAGCCAAGAACTACCTTCTGCTCTGTCGAACACCCCAGCCCTATTTAATTCAATGGGAGGACCTGAGGCACTCCGATACAACCTGTATATCACAAAATGGAGGGCCTCATTCACATTGTGGTACAATAGTTCAGGTAGTGGTCCAACACTCATAAAGCCTATGCACTAAGTGAAAGGGCTGCCAAAAATTAGACTGAAATGTCACTCCAATACACCCTTTATTGCACATAAAGGAGGGCATCATACACACCCTTGAAAAATTAGGATTAATGGCCTGCTGGTGACCCTCTAAAACATTAGGGGCGAGGGCATGCCGCTAAGCTGACCATCTAAAACATTAGGAATGAGGGTCTGCTGCTGAGCCGACCATCTAAAACATTATGGGTGAGGGTCTGCTGCGGAGCTGACCATCCTAAACATTATATGCGAAGGCCCGCTAGTGAGCTGACGCTATAAAACATTATATGAGAGGGCCCGCTAGAGAGCTGACCCAATAAAACATTATATGAGAAGGCCCGCTGGTGAGCTGACCTATACAAAAATTGTCAAACAGGGCCCGCTGGTGAGCTGGCCCTATATAAAAATTATATCACAGGGCCCGCTGGTGAGCTGGCCCTATATAAAAATTATATCACAGGGCATATGGAAGAGGAGGAGGAGGATGAGAAGATTAAGAGTCAACCATATACCCGTTTTTTGGGTGGAAGGGGTGAATGGGAATACAGAGTATTCCCATCATTGTAAATAACATATCTAAAGTGACTTTATGTTCACCCGGGGCTTTCCTCCAGTGGAGTGGAGAAGTCAGGGGAAATCCAGGCCTTGTTCATTTTTATAAGTGTCAACCTATCAGCATTTTCGGTGGAAAGGCGGATACGCTTATCTGTTATGATGCCACCAGCAGCACTAAATACCCGCTCAGACAGAACGCTAGCGGCAGGGCAGGCCAGCACCTCCAAGGCGTAGAGTGCCAGTTCATACCACGTGTCCAGCTTGGACACCCAGTAGTTGTAAGGCACAGAGGGATCAGTGAGGACGCTGACACGGTCTGCTACGTACTCCTTCACCATCTTCCAAAACTTTTCCCTCCTTGTGACACTAGGCCGCGCATCAGGGTGAGGGTGCTGGCGGGGTGTCATGAAGGTGTCCCACGCCTTGTAGAGTGTTGCCCTGCTTTGTCGGAACTGCTGTGTGCTCCCCTTTTCTCCCCTTCTCGGTTGGCCAAGGTAGCACGTACTCTGCCGCCAGCGTTGTCAGATGGAAGTGAAAAGACGAAGTGAGGGTGCTCTGGCTATCACCTTGTGTAAGCTCTTCCTCCCCCATTTCCACCTCTTCCACATGCAAAGCGTCGGTTTTAATTGTGAGCAGCGAGCGTTTCAGTAGACACAGAAGTGGGATGGTTACACTGATAATAGCGTTATCGCCGCTCACCATCTGTGTCGATTCCTCAAAATTGCGTAAAACCTCACAGAGGTCTGACATCCATTCCCACTCCTCACTTCTGATTAGAGGAAGTTGAACGGAGAGGCGACGACCGTGTAACAGCTGGTACTCCACTACTGCCCTCTGCTGCTCACAAAGCCGGGCCAACATGTGGAAGGTGGAGTTCCAGCGCGTGCTCACGTCACACAGCAGCCGGTGAGCTGGCAATTGTAAGCGCTGCTGCAGCGTCAACAGGCCGGCTGAAGCTGTAGATGACTTACGGAAATGTGCACACACGCGGCGCACCTTCGTCAAGAGATCATGCAAATTGGGGTAGGTTTTTAGAAATCGCTGAACCACTAAATTAAATACATGCGCTAGGCATGGTACGTGTGTGAGCTTGCCGAGCTCCAAAGCCGCCACCAAGTTACGCCCATTATCACACACAACCATGCCTGGTTGCAGGTTGAGTGGCGAGAGCCACTGCTCGGTCTGGTGACTAATCCCCTGCAACAGCTCTGAGGCCGTGTGCTGTTTGTTCCCAAGGCAGATCAGCTTCAGCACGGCCTGTTGACGCTTCCCCACTGCAGTGCTACACTGCTTCCAGCTACCGGCTGATGGGTGAGTGGCTCTGCGCGCAGAGAATTCGGAGGTGGAAACGGAGGAGGAGGAGGAGGAGCCAATAACGTAGGTGCTGGCGGAAACCCTGATGGAGGTAGGGCCCGTAATCCTCGGCGTGGGTAGCACCTGTGCCATCCCAGGGTCCGAGTCGCTCCCAGCCTCCACGACATTCACCCAGTGTGCCGTCAGGGAAATGTAGCGTCCCTGGCCACAAGCACTTGTCCATGTGTCAGTCGTTAAGTGGACCTTCCCAGTAACTGCGTTGGTCAGGGCACGGGTGATGTTAAGGGACACATGGTGGTGTAAGGCGGGGACGGCACACCGGGAAAAGTAGTGGCGGCTGGGGACTGCGTACCGAGGGACAGCTGCTGCCATCAGGCTGCGGAAGGACTCAGTGTCCACAAGCCTAAATGGCAGCATTTCGATGGCCAGTAATTTGGAAAGGTGTGAGGTTAGTGCTATGGCCTGTGGGTGGGTGGCTGGGTATTTTCGCTTGCGCTCAAATGCCTGGGGTAACGACATTTGGACGCTGCGCTGGGACAGGGAAGTGGATGTGGTCGCTGATGGTGCTTCAGATGGTACAGGTGCAGGGCGGGAGGTATGCGGGCCTGCGCCTTCGACAGGCGATTGGCCGGCACCGAAAACAGGGGAAGAGGAGGCAGTGGTGTGGCCTGCAGACACAGATTGGCGATCCGGGCGTTCCTCCCACTTATTACGGTGCTTGGATGCCATGTGTCGGATCATGCTGGTGGTGGTGAGGTTGCTAGTGTTCATGCCTCGGCTCATTCTGGTGTGGCACAGGTTGCAAACTACAATTCTTTTGTCGTCCGCACTTTCCTTAAAAAAACGCCATACCGCGGAACACCTAGCCCTTGGCAAGGGAGATTTACGCAAGGGGGTGCTCCGTGGAACATTTGCGGGCCGGTTTGGTGCGGTCCGCCTTCTTTCTTTAGCCACACCACTGCCTCTTCCAGCCTGTTGCGGTGCTGCAGATGGCTCACCCTCAGGACTGCTGTCATCGCTCGGCTTTCCACCTTCCCAGGTGGGGTCAGTGACCTCATCATCCACCAAGTCCTCCTCCACTTCCTCACTCTGATCATCCTCCTCATTTCTTGATCCCACCACATCCTCAGTCATTGACAACTGTGTATCATCCTCCTCATCAAGGTCTTGAGACAGTAATTGTGGTTGATTTGATGGCAACTGTGTCTCATCATCATCATCCACTTCCTTTGACCTTAAATGCCGTTCCCCTCTGTCATCTTCTTGTGATTGGGTACCCTCTAGAGGTTGTGAATCAGGGCACAAGATCTCATGTTCCTCTGCAAGCGTGCTTGGAGAGAGGTTCAAATCAAGGATTGGTGATGAGAAGAGCTCCTCGCTATATCCCAGTGTGGGATCACTTCTTTGGCCAGACCCTCTATGGTGGGAGGAAGGATGATCAGGGTGAGGATTATGTTGACCAGACTCTTGGCTAGTGAGAGTGGACTTGGTGGAAGACAGGGTGGTGCTTAACCGACTGGAAGCAGTATCAGCTGAAATCCAACCGACCACCTGTTCGCAGTGGTCTGACCTCGAGAGTGATGTCCTGCGACGCCCTGTAAACTGAGACATGAAGCTAGGTATGGTGAATGTCTTTCTTTCTTGTGCTCTGGCACCAGGCACAGTTTCTACGCGTCCTGACCCGCGCCATGAACTATCAGGATCACGTCCACTTCCCCGTCCCTTTTTACCCGCCTTCTTCATATTAAACGGAATATATGCCGGTAATCTGCGGCTAGGCACACGAAACAGAATGTGACGCTAATCTGCGGCTAGGCACACTAAACAATATGTGACGCTAATCTGCGGCTAGGCACACTAAACAATATGTGACGTTAATCTGCGGCTAGGCACACTAAACAATATGTGACGCTAATCTGCGGCTAGGCACACGAAACAGAATGTGACGCTAATCTGCGGCTAGGCACACTAAACAGAATGTGACGCTAATCTGCGGCTAGGCACAGTGAACGGAATATGTGACGTTAATTTGTGAATTTGCACACTAAACAGAATGTGACAATAATCTATGGCTAGGCACACGTTTAAAATGGCCCTTTTTGTCGCTGCGTTGTAAAATCATTGGCCCTGTGCACCTAACAGAATATGTCAGCTTGTCACTGCACTGTGAAATATTTGTCCCTGTGCACCTAGTACAATGTCACCTTAGAACATGTCCCCCCCCACAAAAAAATGAAATTCTGCCACCCCCACAAAAAAATTAAATGCTGCCCCCACACACAACAGTCCTAAAAAGGACTTTTGGGTCTTGAAAGAGTTTCAACAATTTTATTCTCCCTACACTGACTTCCTGTGCATCTAGTATTATATGTCACCTTACAAATATCCTCCCCCACAAAAAAAAGGAAATTGTGCCCCCCCAAACAAAATATAAATGCTGCCCCCACACACAACAGTCCTAAAAAGGACTTTTGGGTCTTGAAAGAGTTTCAACAATTTTATTCTCCCTACACTGACTTTCCCTGCCTAAGCGCATCTCTCCCTGGCTAAGAATGAGCCGAACTCGCGCGTCTGGTGCTATACAGCACCCGATCACGGGTTCTGGCCAGCCAATCAGTGTAATGCCAGCAGCCAACATGGCTGCTGGCATTACACTGATGTCAGAGCCTCCCCGCACGTTTATTGGCTGCGCAGCAGCTGCGAAACGTGCGGGGAGGAGACCCGAACATGGCGGGCGAGCACATGCGGTACTTGTACGAGTACCGCCATGTGCCGAGCAGAGCGATGCTCGAGCCGAACCGAGCTTCGGCCGAGCATGCTCGCTCATCACTAATTACTAGATAACTGTTGGGCCTTCAGTTGTTGGAAATAAAACCCCCATCATCCCCAAACAGGCGTTTAGGAGTTGTAGTCCTGAACACATTGTGGTCCAAGAAATAACTACTAGTGTTGAGCGAGCATGCTCGGCCGATGCTCGCATCGGCTCGAGCATCGCTCTGCTCGGCACATGGCGGTACTCGTACGAGTACCGCATGTGCTCGCCCGCCATGTTCGGGTCTCCTCCCCGCACGTTTTGCGGCTGCTGCGCAGCCAATAAACGTGCAGGGAGGCTCTGACATCAGTGTAATGCCAGCAGCCATGTTGGCTGCTGGCATTACACTGATTGGCTGGCCAGAACCCGTGGTCGGGTGCTGTATAGCACCTGACCAGCGAGTTCGGCTCAGTCTTAGCCAGGGAGAGATGAGGATAGGAAGGGAAAGTCAGTGTAGGGAGAAAAAAAGCGATTGTGAAAAAAAAAGAACCAAAAGTCCTTTTTAGGACTACTGTGTGTGGGGGCAGCAGGTTATTTTGTGTGGGGGGGGAAAAAAAAAAAAAACAAAAAAACATATATTCTGTTTAGTGTGCAAAGTTGCAGATTAGAGCACATTCTGTTTAGTGTGCAAAGTTGCAGATTAGAGCACATTCTGTTTAGTGTGCAAAGTTGCAGATTAGAGCACATTCTGTTTAGTGTGCAAAGTTGCAGATTAGAGCACATTCTGTTTAGTGTACAAAGTTGCAGATTAGAGCACATTCTGTTAAGTCTTCAAACTAAAATATCAAAGTCACATATTCCATTCAGTGTGCGTCGCCGCAGTTTAGCAGCACATTCTGTGTACTGTGCAGAGTTGCAGAATAGGAAGAAATACTGTTAAGTCTTCAAACTAAAATATCAAAGTCACATATTCCATTCAGTGTGCTTCGCCGCAGTTTAGCAGCACATTCTGTGTACTGTGCAGAGTTGCAGAATAGGAAGAAATACTGTTAAGTCTTCAAACTAAAATATCAAAGTCACATATTCCATTCAGTGTGCTTCGCCGCAGTTTAGCAGCACATTCTGTGTACTGTGCAGAGTTGCAGAATAGGAAGAAATACTGTTAACTCTTCAAACTAAAATATCAAAGTCACATATTCCATTCAGTGTGCTTCGCCGCAGTTTAGCAGCACATTCTGTGTACTGTGCAGAGTTGCAGAATAGGAAGAAATACTGTTAAGTCTTCAAACTAAAATATCAAAGTCACATATTCCATTCAGTGTGCTTCGCCGCAGTTTAGCAGCACATTCTGTGTACTCTGCAGAGTTGCAGAATAGGAAGAAATACTGTTAAGTCTTCAAACTAAAATATCAAAGTCACATATTCCATTCAGTGTGCTTCGCCGCAGTTTAGCAGCCTATTCTGTGTACTCTGCACAGTTTCAGAATAGGAAGAAATACTGTTAAGTTTTCAAACTAAAATATCAAAGTCACATATTATACTCAGTGTGCGTCACCGCAGTTTAGCAGCCTATTCTGTGTACTCTGCACAGTTGCAGAATAGGAAGAAATACTGTTAAGTTTTCAAACTCAAATATCAAAGTCACATATTATATTCAGTGTGCGTCACCGCAGTTTAGCAGCCTATTCTGTGTACTCTGCACAGTTGCAGAATAGGAAGAAATACTGTTAAGTTTTCAAACTCAAATATCAAAGTCACATATTCCATTCAGTGTGCGTCACCGCAGTTTAGCAGCCTATTCTGTGTACTCTGCACAGTTGCAGAATAGGAAGAAATACTGTTAAGTTTTCAAACTCAAATATTAAAGTCACATATTCCATTCTGTGTTCGTCACCGCAGTTTAGCAGCCTATTCTGTGTACTCTGCACAGTTGCAGAATAGGAAGAAATACTGTTAAGTTTTCAAACTAAAATATCAAAGTCACATATTATATTCAGTGTGCGTCACCGCAGTTTAGCAGCCTATTCTGTGTACTCTGCACAGTTGCAGAATAGGAAGAAATACTGTTAAGTTTTCAAACTAAAATATCAAAGTCACATATTATATTCAGTGTGCGTCACCGCAGTTTAGCAGCCTATTCTGTGTACTCTGCACAGTTGCAGAATAGGAAGAAATACTGTTAAGTTTTCAAACTCAAATATTAAAGTCACATATTCCATTCTGTGTTCGTCACCGCAGTTTAGCAGCCTATTCTGTGTACTCTGCACAGTTGCAGAATAGGAAGAAATACTGTTAAGTTTTCAAACTAAAATATCAAAGTCACATATTATATTCAGTGTGCGTCACCGCAGTTTATCAGCCTATTCTGTGTACTCTGCACAGTTGCAGAATAGGAAGAAATACTGTTAAGTTTTCAAACTCAAATATCAAAGTCACATATTATATTCAGTGTGCGTCACCGCAGTTTAGCAGCCTATTCTGTGTACTCTGCACAGTTGCAGAATAGGAAGAAATACTGTTAAGTTTTCAAACTCAAATATCAAAGTCACATATTCCATTCAGTGTGCGTCACCGCAGTTTAGCAGCCTATTCTGTGTACTCTGCACAGTTGCAGAATAGGAAGAAATACTGTTAAGTTTTCAAACTCAAATATTAAAGTCACATATTCCATTCTGTGTTCGTCACCGCAGTTTAGCAGCCTATTCTGTGTACTCTGCACAGTTGCAGAATAGGAAGAAATACTGTTAAGTTTTCAAACTCAAATATCAAAGTCACATATTATATTCAGTGTGCGTCACCGCAGTTTAGCAGCCTATTCTGTGTACTCTGCACAGTTGCAGAATAGGAAGAAATACTGTTAAGTTTTCAAACTCAAATATCAAAGTCACATATTATATTCAGTGTGCGTCACCGCAGTTTAGCAGCCTATTCTGTGTACTCTGCACAGTTGCAGAATAGGAAGAAATACTGTTAAGTTTTCAAACTCAAATATCAAAGTCACATATTATATTCAGTGTGCGTCACTGCAGTTTAGCAGCCTATTCTGTGTACTCTGCACAGTTGCAGAATAGGAAGAAATACTGTTAAGTTTTCAAACTCAAATATCAAAGTCACATATTATATTCAGTGTGCGTCACCGCAGTTTAGCAGCCTATTCTGTGTACTCTGCACAGTTGCAGAATAGGAAGAAATACTGTTAAGTTTTCAAACTCAAATATTAAAGTCACATATTCCATTCTGTGTTCGTCACCGCAGTTTAGCAGCCTATTCTGTGTACTCTGCACAGTTGCAGAATAGGAAGAAATACTGTTAAGTTTTCAAACTAAAATATCAAAGTCACATATTATATTCAGTGTGCGTCACCGCAGTTTAGCAGCCTATTCTGTGTACTCTGCACAGTTGCAGAATAGGAAGAAATACTGTTAAGTTTTCAAACTCAAATATTAAAGTCACATATTCCGTGTAAGATGAAGAAGGCGGGTAAAAAGGGACGGGGAAGTGGACGTGATCCTGATAGTTCAGGGCGCGGGTCAGGACGCGGAGAAACTGTGCCTGGTGCCAGAGCACAAGAAAGAAAGACATCCACCATACCTAGTTTCATGTCTCATTTCACAGGGCGTCGCAGGACATCACTCTCGAGGTCCGACCACTGCGAACAGGTGGTCGGTTGGATGTCAGCTGATACTGCTTCCAGTCGGTTAAGCACCACCCTGTCTTCCACCAAGTCCACTCTCAGTAGCCAAGAGTCTGGTCAACATAATCCTCACTCTGATCATCCTTCCTCCCACCATACACGGTCTGGTCAAAGAAGTGATCCCACACTGGGATATAGTGAGGAGCTCGTCTCATCACCAATCCTTCATTTGACCCTCTCTCCAAGCACGCTTTGCAGAGGAACATGACATCTTGTGCCCTGATTCACAACCTCTAGAGGGTACCCAATCACAAGAAGATGACAGATGTGAACGGCATTTAAGGTCAAAGGAAGTAGTGGATGATGATGATGATGATGAGACACAGTTGCCATTAAATCAACCACTATTACCGTCTCAAGACCTTGTTGAGGAGAATGTTATACAGTTGTCAATAACTGAGTATGTGGTGGGATCAAGACATGAGGAGGATGATCAGAGTGAGGAAGTGGAGGAGGACTTGGTGGACGATGAGGTGACTGACCCCACCTGGGAAGGTGTAGAGCCGAGCGATGACAGCAGTCCTGAGGGTGAGCCATCTGCAGCACCGCAACAGGCTGGAAGAGGCAGTGGTGTGGCTACAGAAAGAAGGCGGACCGCACCAAACCGGCCCGCAAATGTTCCACGGAGCACCCCCTTGCGTAAATCTACCTTGCCAAAGGGTAGGTGTTCCGCGGTATGGCGTTTTTTTAAGGAAAGTGCGGACGACAAAAGAATTGTAGTTTGCAACCTGTGCCACACCAGAATGAGCCGAGGCATGAACACTAGAAACCTCACCACCACCAGCATGATCCGACACATGGCATCCAAGCACCGTAATAAGTGGGAGGAACGCCTGGATCGCCCATCTGTGTCTGCAGGCCACACCACTGCCTCCTCTTCCCCTGTTTTCGGTGCTGGCCAATCGCCTGTCGAAGGCGCAGGCCCGCATACCTCCCGCCCTGCACCTGTACCATCTGAAGCACCATCAGCGACCACATCCACTTCCCTGTCCCAGCACAGCATCCAAATGTCGTTACCCCAGGCATTTGAGCGCAAGAGAAAATACCCAGCCACCCACCCACAGGCCATAGCACTAACCTCACACCTTTCCAAATTACTGGCCATCGAAATGCTGCCATTTAGGCTTGTGGACACTGAGTCCTTCCGCAGCCTGATGGCAGCAGCTGTCCCTCGGTACGCGGTCCCCAGCCGCCACTACTTTTCCCGGTGTGCCATCCCCGCATTACACCACCATGTGTCCCGTAACATCACCCGTGCCCTGACCAACGCAGTTACTGGGAAGGTCCACTTAACGACTGACACATGGACAAGTGCTTGTGGCCAGGGACGCTACAGTTCCCTGACGGCACACTGGGTGAATGTCGTGGAGGCTGGGAGAGACTCGGACCGTGGGATGGCACGGGTGCTACCCACGCCGAGGATTGCGGGCCCTACCTCCATCAGGGTTTCCGCCAGCACCTACGTTATTGGCTCCTCCTCCTCCGTTTCCACCTCCGAATTCTCTACACGCAGCGCCACTCCCCCATCAGCCAGTAGCTGGAAGCAGTGTAGCACTGCAGTGGGGAAGCGTCAACAGGCCGTGCTGAAGCTGATCTGCCTTGGGGACAAACAGCACACGGCCTCAGAGCTGTTGCAGGGGATTAGTCACCAGACCGAGCAGTGGCTCTCGCCACTCAACCTGCAACCAGGCATGGTTGTGTGTGATAATGGGCGTAACTTGGTGGCGGCTTTGGAGCTCGGCAAGCTCACACACGTACCATGCCTAGCGCATGTATTTAATTTAGTGGTTCAGCGATTTCTAAAAACCTACCCCAATGTGCATGATCTCTTGACCAAGGTGCGCCGCGTGTGTGCACATTTCCGTAAGTCATCTACAGCTTCGGCCGGCCTGTTGAAGCTGCAGCAGCGCTTACAATTGCCAGCTCACCGGCTGCTGTGTGACGTGAGCACGCGCTGGAACTCCACCTTCCACATGTTGGCCCGGCTTTGTGAGCAGCAGAGGGCAGTAGTGGAGTACCAGCTGTTACACGGTCGTCGCCTCTCCGTTCAACTTCCTGTAATCAGAAGTGAGGAGTGGGAATGGATGTCAGACCTCTGCGAGGTTTTACGCAATTTTGAGGAATCGACACAGATGGTGAGCGGCGATAACGCTATTATCAGTGTAACCATCCCACTTCTGTGTCTACTGAAACGCTCGCTGCTCACAATTAAAACCGACGCTTTGCATGTGGAAGAGGTGGAAATGGGGGAGGAAGAGCTTACACAAGGTGATAGCCAGAGCACCCTCACTTCGTCTTCTCAGCGACAATTGGAGGAGGCGGAGGAGGAGGAGGAGGAGGAAGACACGGTTGCCTCCGCTACAGAGGGTAGCCATGGAACTTTAGTTCCATCTCTTCAGCGTGGGTGGGCAGAAGAGGAGGAAGAGGATGAGGATATTGAGAGTCATCCTCCTGGTGAGGACAGCGAAATCTTGCCTGTTGGTACTCTGGCACACATGGCTGACTTTATGTTAGGCTGCCTTTCCCGTGACCCACGCGTTGTACGCATTTTAGACAACACGGATTACTGGGTGTTCACCCTTCTGGACCCCCGCTACAAAGAGAATTTCTCATCTCTCATTCCTCCGGTGGAGAGGACAAGCAAAATGGTGCAATACCAGAAGGTTCTTGTTGAAAAATTGCTCCAAAATTTTCCATCTGACAACGCTGGTGGCAGAGTACGTGCTACCTTGGCCAACCGAGAAGGGGAGAAAAGGGGAGCACACAGCAGTTCCGACAAAGGCAGGGCAACACTCTCCAAGGCGTGGGACACCTTCATGACACCCCGCCAGCACCCTCACCCTGATGCGCAGCCTAGTGTCACAAGGAGGGAAAAGTTTTGGAAGATGGTGAAGGAGTACGTAGCAGACCGTGTCAGCGTCCTCAATGATCCCTCTGTGCCTTACAACTACTGGGTGTCCAAGCTGGACACATGGTATGAACTGGCACTCTACGCCTTGGAGGTGCTGGCCTGCCCTGCCGCCAGCGTTCTGTCTGAGCGGGTATTTAGTGCTGCTGGTGGCATCATAACAGATAAGCGTATCCGCCTTTCCACCGACAATGCTGATAGGTTGACACTTATAAAAATGAACAAGGCCTGGATTTCCCCTGACTTCTCCACTCCACTGGAGGAAAGCCCCGGGGGAACATAAACTCACTTTATATATGTTATTTACAATGATGGGAATACTCTGTATTCCCATTCACCCCTTCCACCCAAAAAACGGGTATATGGTTGACTCTTAATCTTCTCATCCTCCTCCTCCTCTTCCATATGCCCTGTGCTATAATTTTTATATAGGGCCAGCTCACCAGCGGGCCCTGTGATATAATTTTTATATAGGGCCAGCTCACCAGCGGGCCCTGTTTGACAATTTTTATATAGGTCAGCTCACCAGCGGGCCTTCTCATATAATGTTTTATTGGGTCAGCTCTCTAGCGGGCCCTCTCATATAATGTTTTATAGCGTCAGCTCACTAGCGGGCCTTCGCATATAATGTTTAGGATGGTCAGCTCTGCAGCAGACCCTCACCTATAATGTTTTAGATGGTCAGCTCAGCGCACGTTTCCCTCTTAATCATGGCCCCAGTTCCGAAAAATCGAGGAAATTTTTGGTAGAATTTGCCTTTGCGCACGTTTCCCTCTTAATCATGGCCTCAGTTCAATAAAATCAAGGACATTTTTGGGAGAATTTGCCTCTGCGCACGTTTCCCTCTTAATCATGGCCTCACTTCAGAAAATCAAGGAAATTTTTGAGATAATTTGCCTCTGCGCACGTTTCCCTCTTAATCATGGCCTCACTTCAGAAAATCAAGGAAATTTTTGAGATAATTTGCCTCTGCGCACGTTTCCCTCTTAATCATGGCCTCACTTCAGAAAATCAAGGAAATTTTTGGGAGAATTTGCAGATGATATACAAGTAAATATACAGCAAATATTGTTTGGTAACAATTTTTCGCCTAAAGTCGTTTTTATTTTCCTTTTTGTGTGTTTTACGGTCAGTCTGTAAAAATGGCGTACTACGGGCGAAAGATCGTTCCCAGCAGCGATGTTGGAGTCCAAGATGCATCCAGACATCCTCCCTATGCTGTCCCTGAACCATTTCTGTGGTGTTTCCATCCTTTTCTTCCCTTTTCCTATGGACCAGGCACCCTCCCCTCATCAGAGCAGAGGGTGCCTGGTGTAATGCTCGAGTCCTCCCATTGACTTCAATGGGGCTCGGGTGCTCGGCCGAGCACTCGAGCCTCCGGGGGCGCTCGGTCAGAGCACCCGAACCCCCGAGCATTGGGGTGCTCGCTCATCACTAATGTGTACTTGTATTTAAGAGAGATGTTTTCATATTTATCTGTATAACATGCCTGAGGAAGAGACCTAAGGTCTTGAAAGCTTGCATTTAAATCTGCTTAGTTAGCCAATAAAAGGTATCAAAAACTATATTTGCCAACTGAACACATACATTGTTATCTACATGAAGCAAGTCATGCCTTAGATATAAATGTCTTACC
This sequence comes from Rhinophrynus dorsalis, assembly GCA_037306005.1. Classification (NCBI taxonomy): domain Eukaryota; kingdom Metazoa; phylum Chordata; class Amphibia; order Anura; family Rhinophrynidae; genus Rhinophrynus; species Rhinophrynus dorsalis. The sequence continues at coordinate 466,073,987 of CM074720.1, forward strand.
TGGCAAATGATTAAGAAAATCATTCATTAAGCAGGAATACTTCCCAGGGAGTTTCCTGTTGATAGGTCTTTATCTGGACCGTATTTTACCAAGTAACTCCACTACAGACACTGGCAGGACAAAAAGAAGCATGGGAGAAGTGACACCAAAAAAAGGAAGAGACATAAGGAGGTATTTATTATTTATGTTATATGAAGAAAATAAAAAAATATGGGAAAGTAGAATTTTGTCCAGAGGAGAGTATATGTTTGGAGACAGAAAAAATGGAGAACTGGGGGATAAAGAATCCCCATCCCCAGAGATATTTTGTTTAACATCTATGACAGCTGCTTTTCCTTTAAGTAATGCAACTTTCAGGAACTACAATTTCCCTATTGATCTCTAGGATAGCTGAAGCCGGGGTCACAACTCTCCATAGAATGTGATAGTACCAGTTCCATCTCATTCTGATAGATTACATATTATTAACATTTACATGAAGAATCTCTCACTAGTGGCTACACTCTTGCTTTACCAAAAACAAAATATATTCCATATATGCTTTAGAATTAAACGTTGTTGCTCCTTTAACCCTTTGAGTACACTAGGGTTACACAATGCATTGCACACACCTCTGTCAATAAAATTCTCTGAAGCGGAATGTTGAGTTGTAGTGATACATTTTGTTTTAAAGAAGAACAAACACCTCATAGTAAAAATAACCAAATTTACTATGACCAGAAAGTCCTAATGTCCCCAGTGAATTTTGTCCTTGTGCCGTGGTTGAAGAGAAAATACCCTGCGTTAGTTCTGAATGTAACGTCCATAGAGGCAGATGTGAAAGCTGATTCAATTGCACACCTTTCTGTTTGTGCAATGATCAGAGTGCAAGGTCCTGTGATTCTGCTAATAATTGGTGTGGTTTCCTTCAAGGACAGGACACCAGAATTCATGGAATGTGTAATCCCTTGATCAAAGGCACAAGAGCAACATTCATAGGGGCTATTAGGATTTTATCACTGTAATAAGGTAAGGGGGTTATTATTAGGTGTTTTCTCTTTGGCTGTTCCTAATAAATCCACTATATCAAAGTATTAGTTCAGGGCTTACTAAATGTGATCATTGTCTACCCTGAGGATTAATGTAACACATGTAAATAGGTCGAATAGGTGTACAACTCTTTCTATTGTAGGGTCTTTTGGGACATACGGTGCATGCTGGAAGCTTGTCACAAACCATCAGTGTCATAGAAACGTATAATGAATTTAATGACAGATAAGAACCATTTGGTCCATCTAATCTGCCTATTTTTCCTACTAAAAAAACACAAACCTTTTTGGTCCTTGGTCTTGTCTTATATTCAGGATATAAGCTAATATAAGCTAATATAAGCTATGCTTAAATTCTGTCACTGTATTACTTCTAATACTTCTGTAGGCTATTCCACTTAAAGTAAAAAGTATTTACTTTACATCTAAGTCCCTGTCCCTTTAGTTTTAGACTTTGACCTCTTGTCCTAACATTTCTACTCATTCGTAATGTACTTCCCTCCTATGCTTTGCTGAATCCTGCTATAAATTTGACTGATTCTATCATATCTCCTCTATCTTCTCTCCTCCAAGCTACACATGTTCATATGCTTTAGTCTAGCCTGATACATTTATCCGGTAAACCATTCACCGTGTTAGTCACCCTTCTCTGAATTAGCTTCAGAATATTTATGTCCCAGAGATGTGGTCTCCAGCACTGTACACAATACTCTGGGTGAAGTCTAACCAGAGGTATGTAGAGTGGTATGACCACTTCCTTCCTGCCTATCTTTAAGTCATCAGAAATGATTGCTCACAAGTTCCTTTCCTCTTTTGTCACTGACAGCACAGTACCCTTAATACTATATTCTGCCTTTGGATTTGTATGTCCCAAGTGCATTATTTAACATTTACCAACATTAAACTGCAGCTGTTACACTATAATCTATTCTTCTAACCTTCCACTAAATATTCTTAGGGGTTGGAGAAAAGTGAGAAAAATCCCCCATGACCTTTCACAAAATTTTCACCTATTCCAGCACATTTTTCTCCTATTGTAACATATTTTTCTCCTATTCTAACACATTGTTCTCCTATTCAACACATGTTTCTCCTATTCCAACACATTTTTCATCTATGTTACCTATGGTGCAACATCTCCCAGCACAATATTACTTAGGGCTGTAGTGGAGAAATAAGTATCTGAAAGTCAAAGTTGTGAGTCCTACATCAACATATACCTTGAAAAATTTGTTAGCATGCAGAGTGCATTTGCCCACAACACTAACTTCATGGCACTGGCACAAATTCATGATAATGTCAAGTGATAAAAAAAAAATAAAGTACAAATTACAGTGTGACAGATGTGTATGATATTGGTGGTGGGGGACTGGCATGGTCTGATTGGTGGGACGTTGACAAACTGCATCCACCCTGGGAAGAGAGGGATCATCATAATTTATTGCACACGCTGCAGCAATCATTGTTGCAGTCAGTTTTTGAACTACCACTTTACTCCCACATCCATGCACTATTCCACCTTTCCCCCTTGTGCGTTTGCTGGACATTGCTCAACTACTGTGTGTGTTTTTACTCTCTAAATACACAACTGATGGAGTGTTATGTCTAGCCCTCAACAAAATGATCAATGTTATCTGCTGTCTATCAAATCTGCCTCAGTCACTGAGCTCACATCAGGCTCCCAGTCAGCTGTCTGTCACCTAATATATGTATTTCTTTAATTATTTATGTACTTACTTTTTACATTTTTTATTTTTATTTATTTATTTATTTATTTATTAAGTTTTCCTCCTATATTATCATAGCCAATCCCCAATATAACTAAAAAACTAAATCAACAACTTCTTTCTCTAGACTTCCCCAGCACAGAGACAATAAAAGCAAAATCAGCATGCAGTTTGGACCCCATCTCCCTGTGTCTTGCCAGTAAGTCTCACTGAACCTCCTTACTCCCTTCTTCTCCCCCAGACTCCCCTAATACAGAGAACATATGTCCAACCTAAAAGACTCCCCTTTATTTGCCTATCTTCACTAGCTCAAAAATGTGCTGCTTTTTCCTCTCACAAACACAGAATGGCTGCTGTGAGAACCTGACACCCTTTTAAATGACTGTAGAAAAGTAAATCAAACTTTTATGTGATGGGGAAAAATTAATTTTCCCATTGATTTGAATGCAATGAGCTACACTAAAAAAAACTTGAAAATAGCACTTTTCTCAGGACATTTTCCGCAAAGTGAAAAGTGCCATTTCTTTGCTGAGTTTGGTTTGAAGCAAAGTTTTCTCCAACCCCTATTAGCTTTATCTACTGCTCCCCCCTGATCTATATTTATATATATATATTTTTAGTTACCAGGTCAAAAATCTGTGAGGTTAGGTTGACATTATCTCCCTGCTGTAAACATGTGCTGTAACCTCTCTAGCTCTGAAAGGGTTAAGTCTGGTAGTAAGAGCCCCCCCCCGGCTAAGTCACTATCACATATTGCCCTGACTACAGCTATGTTGATATGTCAATATCGCATATTGCCCTGACTACAGCTATGTTGATATGTCAATATCGCATATTGCCCTGACTACAGCTATGTTGATATGTCAATATCGCATATTGCCCTGATTACAGCTATGTTGATTTAATGTTAAAATGAAAATAAAGTAATTACCGATTTGCTCATATAAACCATTAGTGATTACTGATTTGAGTGAAAGCTCTTCCCTCTTCGGGAACAATAATGGATAACTGGTAATGCAGGATCTGAGCAGAGATATTTTTCTCATGACTCAAATCTTGTATGACATGAATAGGGAAGAAGATTAGCCCTTTTCAGACCAATATTACTAGTCATAGATGAATCTAGGAGAGGAAAGAATTTCCATTGACCTTTCAGGAATTGCAAAGTGATCTGGTAAGCCACTTAGTGACAATTTCCTTTTAATAGTAAAACTAGCATAGCTGTAAACAGGGCAACAGGCACTTTAGATTAAGATGTTTAATTTCAGGATATACTGTTGTAGCAATGAAAGGATGAAAGAAGATGTGCTGCACACCAGTGCTTATAATACAGATAAACTGTATTTTCTTAATGAAGGCCAACAAAGTTCACAAAATCAATACATTTATGTTTTATAAAGACTGACGTGCAGGGCATCTTCACTTCATTGGTTGTCGTTATTGAGCCCCCTTTATATTTTGAGCAAAGCAATAAGTGAAGCTCCATGGAAATATATGAAAAAGAGTAAGGTATAAATGAATAGCAAACACGACAGAATAAAGAAGAAATTAGAGAATTATGCATTTTTAATACTCAGTATTTTGAGTGTCTAGTAAGTTTTTTTTTTACTTGGCCTCATATCACGTGTTTGAGCACTTATCAAGCTAAGTGAGTTGAAACTTGAGATAAGAAGTTATTTAATGGAAAGTGGGGCAAATGCCAACATAATGTGACAATTATAATTAAAGCAGAGGTCATTATAGATGGATAGAGGAGAAAGAAAGGAAGACAGACAGGGCAAAGGGAATAATCAACAATTTAATGATTTCTTGTTAGCCCTTTCCTGGGCCTCGATTCTATAACCTCCAAAGTGAAAAATGATTTACAGTGGTCTTACAGTCACACGTTGGCATTTTATTATATGCTCTGTAAACCATTGTAACAAGGTAAATTGATACATCATCGCTAGCTTTCCACCCCAAAAAAAAAAATATATATATATATAATACAACAGCATAATCCATTCATTATTCTAATGTATGCGGTGTGTGTCATGTTAGGTAGATAAATTTTCCTTCAGTATATGTGTGCTCAAACAATTCATGTCTAAAATTCACAATGTGCATTAAAAACCATTGTTGTACATGTAAAATAAGTAAAAAATGTCTCAAACATGCCCTCTGAGACACAGCAACTGGAAACACATGCAATTTAAGCCTGGGGAAAGCAATGGAACACTAGTAAACTGCTCATGCACAGCTAACATACCCATGAACGTAAGGAAGACCAGAGTGGTGTGTGATGTTGCATATTCCTCTGGACTCCAAGGGGTTCATCCTGGACTCCAAGGGGTTCATCCAAGACCCATATTCTATGTGCACAGAAACAAAACATACACACCTGTCCCATACACTATACCTTAACAATGTGAAAGTTATCATTAGCAGAAACACCGGATAAGCAAAGCACATACTGATTTGTGAAACGTTACATAGTAACATAGTAACATAGTAACATAGTAGATAAGGCTGAAAAAAGACATGCGTCCATCAAGTCCAGCCCATGCCAATAACACCCCTGTTGATCCAGAGGAAGGCAACAAAAAAGCCCTCTGGAGCAATTTCCAATGTAGGTGTGTGAGTGTGTCAAATAGTTCCCCGGCTCAATATCCTATTTGCTTTGAAGCCATCTGTCATAACTGTCAATATTGTTCTGTGCTAGATAGGCATCCATTGCTTTTTTGAATGCAGTTACATTATCTGCAAGCACAGCATCCCGAGGCAAAGAATTCCATAGCCTTACCGCCCTTACTGTAAAGAATCCCTGCCTGTGTTTTAGTCGAAAGCGCCTTTCCTCAAGTCTTAATGGATGACCTCTTGTTCTTAGCTCAGCTCTTTGCATAAATAATTCATTAGATAGTTCTTTGTATTGGCCTTGAATGTATTTGTAAATGGTAATCATATCACCCCTTAGACGTCTCTTTTCTAATGTAAACAAACCCAGTTTGGCTAGTCTCTCTTTGTAACTCAGATCCTCCAATCCCTTTATCGGTTTTGTTGCACGTCTCTGCACCTTTTCCAGTTCAGTAATGTCTTTTTTTAGAACATAGTAACATAGTTGATGAGGCTGAAAAAAGACATGTGTCCATCAAGTCCAGCCCATGCCAAAAGCACCCCTGTTGATCCAGAGGAAGGCAAAAAAAAAAACCTCTGGGGCAATTTGTAATTTAGCCCCAAGTGGGTAAAAATAGTCAAGCAAGGCCTCTTTTCTATTTGGCTCCTCTACTATTTGGGACATAAAAATATCATTTATCATACTTAAAAAAATGATTTCCATTTGTTGTGCCGGAGGTCACAGATTAGTTGAAATCTCCCATTATGATTACCTTTGCTGACCTAGAAGCCTTTTCCATTTGCAGTAAAAGTTGGGCTTCCTCCAACTCCCCAATATTAGGTGGCTTGTAGCAAATCCCCACTAACATTTTTTTATTATGTGTGCCCTCAGTGTGTAATTCAACCCACAAGGCCTCTTCCTTTTCATTGGACCTTTCATTTATATCTTCCCTTAAACTTGGTTTTAAGGCACACTTTACATATAGACATACCCCTCCTCCCCTTTTATTAACCCTATCCCTCCTAGAATGTAAATGACCCTCTAGATTGACTGCTAAGTCATATGTATCATCTAACCAGGTGACACACTAATCAGATCATACTGCTCATGTGTTGCAATCATTTCTAGATCCTCCATCTTACTAGCCAGACTACGAACATTTTCATACATACATTTTATCATTTTGCCATTCTGAAAAATGTCCTTCTTTGTCAAATGTATCTGCCTTTTATCGGGCTGTAACAATAGCAACTCCTTTTTAGATGATCTAGCCCATTCCCCCTCTCCACCCCCATGCCCCTTTTCTAATCCCATTTCCTCAATTACACTGCCTTCCCCATCCTGTGTTGCATCACTCTCCCCCCTTTTTAGTTTAAAGTCTCCTCCAGTCCTCTAACCATCCTAGCGCCCAGCATTATGGCACCCCTTCTGCTAAGGTGCAATCCATCATGACTATAAAGATTGCCCCCATGAGAAAAGGCTGCCCAGTGTTCTAGGAACCCAAACCCCTCCTGCTTACACCAAGTCCTTAGCCACTCATTTAACTCCCTAATCTCCCGTTACCTTTCTAATGTAGCGCGTGGTACAGGTAGTATATCAGAAAATACTACATTAGAGGTCCTCTGCTTAAGCTTATATACTAAATCCCTGAAATCCTTCTTAATGGACCTCCATTTTCCATTGACTTTGTCATTAGTACCAACATGTACCATGACAGCCGGGTCATGCCCAGCCCCTCCCAACAATAGAGGTGAGTGGTGAAAATGTCATTTGACATTGTAATATACAAGAGTACCCCTGTTTGAAATATCATATTTCTTTCTTTCAAGCAGAGTACTTTTATTCAATTTGTTGTTGGAGGCTGACTAAGATATGGGCTATGAAATCCTCAACCCTGTTCTCCAGTGTAAAAATTAAACTAACTGGTGGTCACATAGTGCGAGGTGATGATAGCATCATTCATGCAATGGGTTCCCCATTTGAGGACTTCTAATGGAGACTGGAGACTTTCATTTTGGTAAGTGTATTATCACTGTTACTGTGTGGGATGGAGGTGGCTCTCCATGTCCTTAACAATTTTACACTACTACAGTGAAGTGATTAAAGGGGAGCTATACCTTAGGAATAAGGGCTTACTTGGTGTAATGGGTTAACATAGGTAGGTAGGTGTCCTTCATATATCAGCCAGTTTTATCTAGTTGTTTACTTTTATGTTTTCCATGATATATGTAATTTCTTGCATATAAAGTTCTCTACTGAAGTACACCTGTGCAATATGCCTACTTACAAAATAGGTTTCAATAGATCTGAATGTCTCATAAGACATACTGGTATTTATCAAATTCTAGATACAAGCAATCTACAGTAGCCTGCAAAAAAAAATAAATGCACACAAATAAACTATATAGATGTATGTGAATGAGGGAATTATTACCAACTCATTATGTTAAATAAAATAAGTGACTTATTCATATGCTAAATTTCTTCTTTAAACAATGTAAATCCGATTTTTTATTTTTGCCAAAATTGAACCTGCGTGTGTTTTTTTGAAATGACTTTCTACAGTACTTCAGATGCTTTGTAGTGTTTTCAACAGCTTTATCTGATAATGTATATTTGGAAATAGTTTGTTGTCATATAACCCACAGATAACATTTTAATGTATTATGTTTTGTTAGGAAAGCAAATAATATTTGTAGAGAACCCTAGCCCTAGTAAAACCAGTTTTGCAAGGACAAATAACAAGGTCTAAAAGTGTTAAAGGCATGTAGAGGAAGATGACTAAAATGCTTGAAAGAAATGATTGCCTTATATTTGAAAAAAAATGATTGCCTTATATTTGAAATACAGAAGGTTTGCCCTTGAAAGCAGGAAGTAACTGTGACTTTCATCAGAAACAACGTGTACAGTATGCACAATGAAACATTGTGAAATAGGGTAAGGACTGGTAGTATCACAACAACTGACACATCTGCTCTCATATTAAAAAACAGGCACAACTGCAACCACACACCATGATGCTTAAGTCAGCAATGTAACCCCCCTTCCCCCCGGTAAGGAACTCAAGTACTGATTGGCCTTTTTCCACCCTGCTAAGGACACGTGATATCACGATAGAAGTCTTAGTAAAAATAATGAATCATCCCTGCCATCAGTTTGGCATATTCAAAGGGATGGGGTGTTTGTAGACGCTTCCTGATACCCTGCATTTGATAGTTCTCCACCACATTGCCATATGTGGTCAGTGCACCCCAATGTGCAATGGGTGGACATGAACTGCTGCCAGATGCTCACATCTACAGACTCACTATCAGCTGGTGGGGAAGGTAACAGACACAAAGGTGGTACACCAGAGGAGGATGAAGAAGATGCTGAGGGTGCTGGGGCTGGGGCAGTGAGTATATTTTTCCACAACTGGACCCTAGCATAAGATAATGATGCATGTGTTACACTCATCATCAAATTGGGTTTCTCTTGTCTTTCTCTGGGATACTCTCTCCTGTTCTTTGTGTCCTTAGGCAGGGACAAGAGGCACAGAGACAGTGGCTTTCAATTAATTTTTTGGGGGAATTGCCTTCACATGCTTACCAAACGTTATGGTGTCTATGTTGCCTGTGCTTAATGAGGGCAGATGTGTCCCCTCCTTTCCCCTTTTCACTGCTTTATCACACACAGTACACAGTGCCTGCCCCAAGAGAAAAAATATTCTGACACCCATGATTTCAGTGATGGTGATTCTCCAGAATCACCTTCACTGGCTGGGGCAGGTGATGCTTCTACTCCCGCAGTATCAGCACTAGAGGTAGAACTAGGAATACTGGTGGCAAGAGGAACCTGTCCTAGTCCCATATCACTGTATTCTGATCCAAGTCCCATGGTGGCCATAGTAGTCTGTGGCACACTAGTATACTCATCATCATCCTGCTGCTGTGACAGATGAAAGGCTGCCACTGACAACTCAGCAGCAGAAATGACAGAAGCAGCAAACTCCTCAATGGCACTGCTGGTGGTGGGGGCAATACCCATCCCAATTTACATCTCTTTCTCCCATTAGTTATCGCTTTCCTTGAAAACTCCCTCATACTCTACTCCACACCAGCTGCTCCACCATCACCTTCACTCTCATCATTACCATCACCAGTCATTTGCTACTCTATGTGACTGGTTGTGAATGACAAGTATGGCCGAGAACCCCCTGCTGTCACACTTGTCATCTTCTCCTCAGAAGAAGGTACACTGGCAGCAGTAGCAGAAGGCACACACAGCTGATGTGTGATGCTGCTTATATTGCTAGCCAGTTCCTCCTCCTTCAATATACTTCCCTAGAGGAACATTACCTGCAGGGGACTGGGAAGCAGAGGTATGTGGGCTCTCTGTATTAGCAGCATCAAAAGCATCAGGGTCCATTGAGCTTCTCCTGTTGGCCAAAGGGCTAGCCAGTACTCCAAATAACCTTTTAATTTAAATTTTATTTGTATCTATTGTTTCTCTATCTCTCTGCCTGCTTCCACTGTCTTTGTCACATAAACATTATCACGCTGCATGCTGGGAAATTCTGGATTTTTATAAAAGTTTCACATTCATTGAAAAACATGGGTGGGAAATAGAACCATTCTTACTGGAAATGTTGTGGTGTTGTCATCTAGATAGACAAAGTAGGAGGGTAACATATCTCAAAATACGTCTTTGACCAAGGCCTGGAAGGCGGCTGGGGCATTACATAACCCGAAGGGCATGACCAGATATTCATAGTGCCCATATCTAGTATTAAAGGCTGTCTTCCATTCATCCCCAGGACGGATCCGTACCGTTATATGCTCCTCGCAAGTCTAGCTTGGTGAACTACAAAGCCCTACGAAGTAGATTGAACAGTTCAGGTATTAAACGTAGAGGATACTTGTTCTTAATGGTAATACGATTAAGACCTCTATAGTCAATGCAAGGGCGTAAGGACCCATCCTTTTTACCAACCAACAAGAATCCAGCTCCAGCTGGGGATGTAGAAGGGTGGAAAACCCCTTTCTCTAGATTTTTTTGAAAGTAGTCTGCTAGGGCTTTAATTTCAGGTTGGGAAAAGAGGAATGTACGACCCTTAGGAGGCGTAGTTCCGGGGACGAGGTTGATAGGGCAGTCATATGGTCGATGAGGAGGCAGAGAAGAAGCATGACTTTTGGAAAAGACATCCTCATAAGCCCTATAGGCCTCTGGAAGACTACAGTGTAGAGATAAGGCAGCCTAAATGCCTTCTGGGGGAGCACAGGACAATTGGGGAGACAGGACTGGAAACAAACGTTACTCCATCGAATGAGTTCACCTGTTTGCCAATCGATGGAGGAGTTATGGTGGAGGAGCCACAGAGGACCCAGGATGACAGGAACATGGGGAGAGTAAACCAGATCAAAGGATAAGAGTTCAGAGTCTAATAACCCCCATAATCACCTGTAGAGGTCCAGTATCCAAGATGACTCGTCCATCTCCCAACGGTTTTCCGTCCACCATGAAGACAAGTAGAGGTTGTTTCTTAAGTCGACCAGGAATACCATGATTTTTGACCCAAGTGAGGTTCATAAAGAAGCCAGCAGTTCCAGAATCCAGGAAGGCTTTAATGATAATGGACTTGTCTGACCACTGGATAGTGACAGGGATCAACAACCTGGTGGAGGAGGAAAGACATGTCTGAAAGCCGCCTTAAGGACCCCTTGATTCCACTCGGTCTCATAAGACATGTTGCGAAACTCCACAGCGTAATGACTCAGGGCACAATTCCCTTGTCTAAGATCCAATAAAGCCGCTTCAGCAGAAGCGCCTTGACTTAGTATGTCGAACACTGACTTAAAGGAGGCAATAAACTCATCAGAAATGTTCAGCAAAAGAGACTGCTGTTCCACTAAGGGGGATGCCCAAGCTAGTGCCTCGCCTTTGAGAAGTGAAATAATAAAAGATACCCGTGCAGCAGGAGTACAGAAAGATTGTGGTAAAGTGTTAAAATGGAGTTGACACTGGTTCATGAAACCCCTACACTCTGAAGGTCAACCAGAGAATTTATCTGGCAAAGGAACCTTGGGCGGAACATATCCAGCAGGAGGGGTAGGAGAAACCCCAGAGGCGCTAGAAGAACTTGGAATAGTAGCGGCAGCCACCTGAACTGTAGTGTCTCTCATCATGTCCATCATGGCATCCATCTTCCTCTCCAACTCTGAAGATGGGCAGCATGTGCAGACAGGATCTGTTCCTGATGCTTTTGTCACGCCATCAGGCGAGACAGATCATTTGGATCCATAGGACCTAAAGGAACGTTATGGCCTGTTCCAAACTGTTACACTCCCGGGGGTAGGAACTCGGTAGCCTGGTGCTGGTTCAGTAGCTAGGGTGTGATGCTAGAGGGCGATGCTTGTGTTCGGAGATGGTGTGCCAGGTACTCGCTTGCTGCAGCCGAAGCTGGGTATAGGTGCTGGTCACAAAACCAGATTGTTCCACCCCAGTTGAGCCAGGGTGCAACCAGGATGGGAGTACACTGGAATCCGTTGGGAACCAGAACCAGAGAAAATTAATATAACAAAGTCCAGAACATGAGTGCTAGAAGAGTGGTCAGCAAGCCGGGTCAGAAGCCAATGAAACAGGGTATCAGAGTTCAAGAGGAGCTGTGGTCAGAAGGGAGCAGAGGTCAAGCCAGGAATCAGATAAGCCATGGTCAGTGGAAGCAGAGGTCAAGCCAGGAATCAGATAAGCATCAAGCATCAAGGTACAAAGCAAGCTCATAGAATGGGCAACAGGAAAATAGCCCGGGAAGAGGGGTCCGTCTGAGGCTCCCACTGGATTGGTTTCTTTAAATCAATCAGAACCGAGCTAAGTTCATAAGGCTGGGGCCGCTGGAGTTGGCAATCCGCGCATGTGCAGTGCGGCTGCGCCAAAAAGAGGATCATGGGATCTGTAGGCATCCGGGTGGCCGTGAGGTAAGTGAACCGCCGGAGAGGATGGCACAAGACTAATAAAGCAGCCGCGAGCCAGAAGAGGAGACAGAAGGACTAGGCAGCGGCGATGCGAGCTGCACAAAATCGGAACTAGGAGGCAGCGGCTGAGAGCCGCAGGGGCGATATGTGACAGGAGCAAGCCAAGGGTCAGAAGCACAAAAGTCCATGATGTCTGGAACAAGCCAAGTGATCTGGAACACAGCAAACAGGAGCACAGGAAAATCCACAGCAGCCAACAGCAACAGGTCAGCAAACAAACACAAGTACAATGGGGAAGTGAGCCAAGCTGATATAAATACCCTGAGAGGGTTGGCTGATAACAGTCAGATGAATAATCAGAGAGGTAAGCTGATTCAGCCTGAGCCAGAAACTCAGAAGACAGCAGCAGTGGATAGCAGAGCACTAGATTAACTCAGACAGCAGAATCAATAGGCAGAATGGAAGCAGCTCAGCAAAACCTTGACAGTACACCCCCTCAATGACCCCCCCCACAGGTCAGGACCAGGTTTATGGGGAAAGCATGGAGGAGGGCGGGGCCATGCACGTCTGCAGCTGGAACCCATGAGCGCTCTTCTGGACCGTAACCCTTCCAATGGACCAAATATTGAAGACTCCCTCGGAACTTACGAGAGTCAACTATGGATCAGACCTCGTTCTCTTCATGGCTGTCAACAGGCACCGAATGAGGTCGAGGAGTGACCGTAGTAAAACGATGACATACCAGAGGTGTCAGCAGTGAGACATGGAACACATTGTGTATCCGCATATTGGGAGGGAGGTCTAGGGCATAGGCCACAGGGTTCACACGCCGGAGGATATGAAAAGGCCACACAAAATGGGGAGCCAGTTTCTGAGAGGGCAGTCAGAGGTGAAGATTTCTGGAGAACAACCAGACCCTCCCCCCCCGACCTGGCAGGAGGGTTCAGGTAGGCGTTAACGATTGGCCTGGAGCTCCTGGGATTGTTGTGAGTGTCGCAATGACTCTTGGACCTGCACCCATGTGGAACAAATTAGCTGGAAATGATCCTCCAATGCCAGGATTCCCTGGGGAGTGAACAAATCTGGAATCATGGAGGGTTGATACCCATAATTCACCATGAAAGGGGAGAGTAGGGTAGAAGCCGAGACAGCACTGTTATGAGCAAACTCTGCTCAAGGTAGCAGGTCCGACTAATTGTTCTGATGGTCTGAGATGTAACACCACATGAATTGCTCCAAGGCCTGATTAGCCCTTTCTGCTGCCCATTAGATTGCGGGTGATAGGCCGAGGAGAAGGAAAGGTGGCTACCTAGTTGCACACAGAAGGCCTTCCAGAATCTTGAGACAAACTGGCTACCCCGAACAGAAACTATGACTTTAGGAACCACGTGTAGCCGATAGACCTCATTTATACAGACCGTAGCCAACTCTTTAGTACATGGGAGTTTTTTGAATGGTATGCAATGGATCGTTTTAGAGAAATGGTCAACAACCATGAGGATGGCTGTGTTACCATTAGACAAAGGAAGGTCAACAATGAAGTCCATGGCAAGATGTGACCATGGCTTCTCCCCATTGGGTATGGGTTGGAGAAGGCCCACTGGAAGGTGACGGGGTGATCTGGTCTGACTGGGCAGGCAGCAACAAAGGCAGCAACATCTTTGCTAAGTTCTGGCCACCAGAAGAGATGGGAAACTGACCAGAGGAGCTGGTTATTCGGGGATGACCTGCTTATTTAGTACTATGGTAGGTTGCAAGCACCTTGGTACGGAGGTCAGTAGGTACATAACTGCTCCCAGAGGCAGTCTCAGCAGGAGCATCTACTTGGGTGTCCCGTATTTTCTCCCCATGGGAGATGTTATGCTGATATGTATGGTGGCCAATACTTTGTTCTGAGGAATAATAGGACAAGAAGGACTCTCCTCTTTAGTGCCAGAGAACTGTCTGGATAGGGCATCAGCCTTGACATTTTTAGTACCTGGCAAGTACGAGACCACATAATTAAAACAAGACAAAAATAAGACCCATCTGTCCTGTCTTGGAGACAAGCGCTTAGCTTCAGACAAGTAGGTAAGGTTTTTATGATCTGTGAGGATTAGGACTAGCATGGAAGTTCCCTCTAGCAAATGCCTCCATTCTTTGAGAGCCAGCATTATCGCCAGAAGCTCAGGGTCACCAATTTCATAATTGCACTCCACAGGACTTAGCTTCTTCGAGAAATACCCACACGGGTACAACTGGCTCTCAGGAGTAGGACATTAAGACAGGAGAGAGCCTTCTCCTGTCTCAGATGCATCGACCTCAAGTATGAATGGAAGCTTGGGTTTTGGGTGTGCCAAAATAGGTGCTGCGGCAAAAGCAGCTTTTAGTGACTCAAATGCCCTGATGGCTTCCGGGGACCAGAGAGTAGAGTTACCGTCTTTTTTGGTCATGTCGGTAAGGAGTTTTACAATAGAGAAAAAATTGCGGATAAATTTCCTATAGTAGTTCGCAAACCCGAGGAAACATTGAAGTGAGAGGAGGCCTATGGGTTGCGGCCACTCGAGAACAGCTGAGAGTTTTTCAGGGTCCATAGTGAAACAGACCTCTGAAATTACGTACCCTAAGAAGGTGACCTATTTGCGGTGGAACTCACACCTCTAATTTACAAAATAGGTTATTTTCCCTTAATCTTTACTGGACTCGGTTAACATCTGCGTGGTGGCTTTCCATGGAGGAGGAATGGATCAGGTGGCCTAAGTATACCACCACACACTGTTGGAGCATGTCCCAGAGGACATCATTCAAGAATTCTTGGAAAACCGCAGGAGCATTGCAGAGACCAAAGGGCATTACGAGGTATTCGAAATGGCCACTCCTGGTGTTAAATGCGTTTTTCCATTCATGGCCCTCCTTTATCCTTACCAAATTATATGCCCCTCGCAGGTCAAGCTTAATGAATACTTTAGACCCTTTCAATCAATCGAATAGCTCAGTAACCAGTGGAATAGGGTAGGCGTTCATCACCGTGACATGATTGAGCCCTCTGTAGTCAATACAGGATCTCAGTTCATCACTCTTTTTCTTCATGATGAAGAATTTGGCCCTGGCTGGAGAGGAAGACTTGCGGATGAACCCCCAGCACAGCGCATCCGCAACATACTCCTTCATGGCCTTATTCTCCGTGACAGAAAGAGGGTAGACTCGACCTTGAGGAGGTATGGCACCAGTTTGTAGTTCAATGGTACAATCATATGGGCAGTGAGGTGGAAGCTCACCAGCCCGGCCCTTATCGAATACACAGAACTCTTGGTACTCTTCAGGCAACAAAGAGACACTGGATGTGGTTAGCACCCTCCCCACTCTTACTAGGCATGTCTTGGAACAGTTGGGTGACCATGTCATGACTACAGCCCTTGCCCAATCGACTGTGGGATTGTGTTTGCGCAACCATGGATAACCCAGGATCACAGGATAGTGAGGAGAGTGGATCACCTGGATTGTAAGGTTTTGTGATGGAAAGCCTCTACAGCCATAGCTAAAGGAGCGGATTTGTGGGTGACCTGTAGCAGCTGTAGGGGGTCTACCATCAATCACCTCAAGGGCAAGTGAAGTGGTACGGAGCTGCAATGGAATGGATTGCTTCTGGGCGAAGTCACTGTCAACAAAGAGGCCCACTGCACCGGAATCAGTAAGTGCCTCTGAAGTAATGGAACTTTTGCCCCAAGAAAGCCCAACGGAGACTAGTGGTTTATCAGTAGGAATATCCGGGGACGCTGAAATGCCTATAAGTCCTTAGGTGTGGTCGTCCCAGACGTGTGGGACAATTTCTCAGTAGATGCCCTGCTTTACCGCAGTAAAGGCACAAGCCCTCCCTCCTCCTCAAGGCCCTTTCCACAACTGAAAGATGAGTGAACCCAATCTGCATGGGCTCCACATCACCTGAGGTTTCTAGACTAGGAGGTGAGGGAGGTACTGGTGAGAACGAAAGGCTCGCGGTTAAACGGATGGGATGCCTCCGCAGGCGCTCCCTAAAGGAAGGTCTCTCACAGATTCGGAAGTCAATCAGAATACAATATGAGACCAGTTCCTCTAAATCTCTGGGGAGGTCCTGGGCTGCAATCTCATATTTAACCTATCCAAAAGCCCATTAGAGAAAGCAGCCACTAGAGCCTCATTATTTCAACGAACCTCCGCTGCATGGATCCGAAACTCTATGGCATAATTGGAAACCACCCTAGCACCCTGCTGGATGGACATTAGGTACTTGGCAGCCGAGGTGGAGCAGCCCGGTATATCAAATACACTTTTAAAGGATGCCACTGTCACGGTGCCCGTGCTCTTTTTGTTTTTCTGTCAGTCTAGTCTGTGCCTTGTTCCCATTGGCTACTGTGTGTTAGTCCCGCCCATTATGACCTTTATATACTGGGCTATTGGCACCCCTTCGTTGCCCTTTCGTGGTGTTCCTGTGCCAGTGCTTATTTCTGCTCAGTGATTCCCAGTGTACCGACTTGGCCTGCCTGACTACTCTGCATATTGTCTGCCGCCCTGTGTACCGACCCAGATTGCCTGACTATTCTTCTGCGCCTGCTCCTGTGTACCGACCCGGCTTGGCTGACGTTCCTGCTCCGTGATCCGACCCAGCTTGGCTGACGTCCCTGCTCTATGATCTGACCCGGCTTGGCTGACGTTCCTGCTCCGTGATTCAACCGGGCTTGGTTGGCGTTCCTGTGCTGTGTCGCCTAGGCGACATTCTGACTGTCTGGCAATTGGGTTCATTTCCTCCTGCAGAGTACCAGCGGCCAGTTCCGTTACTGCTACGGCAGTTGCCTTGGGCCTAGTTTCCGTTACTGCCTCTGTAGAGTGCAAGTGTCTGCCTCCATTACTGCTCTGGCAGTGAGCCACCGGTTTGCTTCCGTTACTGCCTCTGCAGAGTGCAGGTCCGCCTCCGTTACTGCTACGGCAGTTTACCTTGGGCCTAGTCTCCATTACTGCCTCTGCTAAGTGCAAGTGTTTGCCTCCGTTACTGCTCCGGCAGGGTTCCCCGGTTTGCCTCCATTTATACATCTGCAGAGTGCAAGTGTCTGCCTCCGTTACTGCTACGGCAGTTTGCCTTGGGCCTAATCTCCGTTTGTGCCTCTGTGAAGTGCAAGTGTCTGCCTCCGTTACTGCTCCGGCAGTGAGCCACCGGTTTGCCTCCGTTACTACTTCTGCAGAGTGCAAGTGTCTCCGTTACTACTACGGCAGTACCTTATGTGTCTTTGTTCCCATTGTTGCCTAGGCAGTTCACGCTAGTTCTGCTTATCTGGTTTTGGGCGTGACGAATCCTTCAGCTGTCTATATGCAGAGAGCCCCAACACAGACCTCTCTGCAAATGGGACTGTTTACACTCTAAGAACCCATGCAAGACCTTGCTCCTGGGAATCCATTATAATCTGCCTGACCTGTTTCAGTATAGACTGTTGCGGACTTTATGTTTATGCTGGACCTGTGTAGGCATATGTATCTATAACCTGTCATGTGTCTGTATTATTCTGCTGAAATACTACAGGACCTGTGAAGGTTATTTTATTACTGTGATTTCAATAAAACTGTGTTTTATCCTAAACCACTGTGTCTGTGTGTCAAACAAACCGATATAGCCACAAACTTAGGGTAATTGTATACGATAGGTTTCTGTGTCTCCCAAAGGGGAGTAGCCCAATCCAAGGCCCTGTCAGAGAGTAAGGAAATCACGAGGCCCACCATACTCCTATCAGATGGGAAGGACTGTGGTACCATCTCCAGATAGATGCCAACCTGGTTTAGAAAAGTCCCATAATGCTGGGGGAGCAGGGCAGATCCTGTCATACCTCTCACAACATTGGAATCACCATTGGCAGCGAGAGCGGGAGTGGCAGCAGCTATAGGGTCAGCCTGCGCCGAGGACCGATGAGGCTGTGGAACCAGATGCTCAATACGGAGCAACAAAGCCTGGAGGGCTGCAGCAAACTGGTCCATGCACTGATCTACCTGGTCCAGCCTGAAAAAAATATTCAGTGGATTGCCTGCGTCTCCTGAGTTCATGGTCCTTGTGTACTGTTAGGGACCAGGAACCAGACAGGACACAAAAAGGTAAAATGCAATACACCTTTATTAGTGCAACAAAAACAGAAGCATGAACCAAGACAGATAGTCAGGAAACCAGAAGTCTACGAAGTCAGGAACAAGCCAAGGGTCAGAAGCACAGAAGTCCACAATGTATGGAACAAGCCAAGGGGTCTGGAACACAGCAAACAGGAGCGCAGGAAAATCCACAGCAGCCAGCAACAACAGGTCAGCAAACAAACACAAGGACAATGGGGAAGTGAACCAAGTTGCTATAAATACCCTGAGAGGGTTGGCTGATAACAGCCAGGTGAGTAATCAGAGAGGTCAGCTGATTCAGCCTGAGCCAGTAACTCAGAAGACAGCAGCAGTGGATAGCAGAGCACTAGATTACCTCAGACAGCAGAATCAATAAGCAGAATGAAAGCAGCTCAGCAAAGCCTTGACAATAACCTTTAAAGAAACACAAATATATGATTCTACAGGTAATAAGAATTAGATTTAACTAATATATAATGCTATATTGATCTAACCGCTAGCAACTATTTTACAATTATCTGGAGAAATTTGCAAATTAATTCTGTTTAGTTCCCAGAATTAACTTTATTATAATAAGTCTAAAAATGGGTGGCCAGTTCACTTAAGAAAAATTAAAAGAAACTATTTTCTTCAAATGTAGATTAAATATATAATTCTTATGGCTTTACAGAATTAATAATAAAGAGATTATAATTACCAATCAATAAGTGTAGGTTTCTTAGAATTTATTTGGACCTGACACAAACACTTCAAGGAAGTCAGCAAACAGAGAGAGCTCTCCAAGGCATTACCATTTTTATAAGGTAACAAACCTTATCTGTTTCTTTTCCAAACTGAGATGGTTAGGAGGTCACCATCACCATACGTCATATCAAGCTGTCACTTATAATCCTATGTCTGAGATCTACACATAAGATTATAAGTATCTCCTAGACTAGTCATCTAGAAACTAGCTGTAAATTCCCATACAGTTCACAACAATATTTCCACCGCCTACAATTGAGCAAAGGCCATTGTTTCTACAGTGAGATCAGTATAAATACATCCAGCTGTAAGAGAGAATTTAAACAGGCAATCCTAGCTTTTCTAAACAAGATTAACCATTTCCTTCCAGTTATGACAGAGTCTCTGACAGAACTACACTTGTGATACACAGAGCTCACAACTGAAATAGTGATGCTACAGAGCTTACACCTGAAATATAGCTACACTACTGATATCAACAGGTTGTCATATCAGGGCTTAAAATATGAAGTCCTTTGCTACTAGCCAGACCTGAAAAGTTACTCGCCACTGCAAGCCATAACATACCCACCAGGGCTGAATTTCTACCCGCCAGGGCTGAATTTTCACTCGCCATTGGCTAGTGGCGAGTGGAAATTTTGAACCCTGGTCATATAATTGAAAGCTCTGTGATATCACTATTGTAGCTATATTTCAAATGGTGAAAAGAGAGGACAAAAGGGGAAGAGAGTGATAATGAGGGGAGAGAGAAAGGGCACAGAGAGAAAGAAAGGAAAGGGGAAGGGCAAAATGGCTCAAGGAAAAATAGAAAGATGTAGGGAGGAAAATGGTGGAGGAAAAAAGAAGTAATGGAGGAAGAAGGTGGAGGGGGAAGAGATTGAATGGTGGATGAAGGAAGATGGAGAGATGGAAGATGCTGAACTGTGGGTGGAAGAGATGGAAGGAGAATCTGGAAGGAGGATGGAATGAAGAAGTTGTAGTGAGGCAGGAAGAAGCTGGAGAAAGAAAGAAGCTTTGCGGGGAGAGTGGAAGGAGGAAGGAAGAAGAAAAGAGATGTGGGAAAAAGCTGGAGGGAAGGAGGGTGGAAGATGTTGGAGAAAGAAAACAAATTGAAGGAAAGATGAAGACGGACGAAGGATGGAAGAAGGGGGAAGAAGATGGAAGGAGATGCTAGATTGAAGAAG
Organism: Rhinophrynus dorsalis; assembly: GCA_037306005.1. Taxonomy (NCBI): domain Eukaryota; kingdom Metazoa; phylum Chordata; class Amphibia; order Anura; family Rhinophrynidae; genus Rhinophrynus; species Rhinophrynus dorsalis. Next base: position 466,094,318 of record CM074720.1, read on the forward strand.
ACAACATACACACAACGTCAACTATTCTCCCTCGTTGTTTCATGGGGCTGCTCTGGAGGATTCCTTCTTAAGTATCTCACTGTGAAATCACCCCAGAATTATGCTGTGGGTCAGAGAACACTTGAGCTCCTAGAACTGGCAGCTCCCCATTGCCCACATGAAAACCATAGATCTCACTAATATCAATAAGCATGCTTTACTCTCTTTCCTGCTTCTCAGTAAGCTTGCATGAGAAAACAGAGTATACAGTATAACTTGTCATAGTGAGAGCAGATGATCCCACTGATTTCCTCCATTAACCCTTTGAGTACCCATAATGTATGCAACACTGCAATGTGTAGCTCACCAACCTGGCTCTCAAAGGTTTAGCTTATAGCCATCTACTCCAGCTTTGCTTTCCAGTTATTATTATTATACTATTAAAAAAGTGTGTTTATTTGAACCCCTGACAGACATCACCCTGTCTGCAAACACCCACCTAGACTCATACATACTGTTCTATTGGTGTGTTATACAATTGGAAGTGACACCAATCCAGTGTGGTGATCGCAGGTAGAACAAAAATTTAACTTCCATCACAAAGAATACAAGATTGTAAGCTTTACAGGGCAGGGAGGACCTTTTATCTTAATGCATACTCACCTAGTGTTCCCATTATGATTGTATATATAAGCATTTAATCACTGCACTTATTGTACCTCTTCTATACTAAATGAAACTGTAAAGTTTCAAGTACACAAGTTGGCGCTATTTAAATAAAAATATACATACATCCTATATAATAATTCGCTAAAACGTGTGTAACGATGCAGTCATGCGCAGTAGAGACTGCTGCACGTGCTGTAGTCATGCGCAGTAGAGACTGCCAGTGACAAGGCTGATACAGAGTGGGGCGCTCTGAAGGAGCGTCCAGCTCTGTGTCAGCCGCGGCGCGGGCAGTTTCTACTGAGCATGACTGCACTGAGACCGGCTGGCACTGTATCAGCCACGGCGCGGGCAGTCTCTACTGAGCATGACTGCACCGAGACCAGCTGGCACTGTATCAGCCATGGCGTGGGCAGTCTCTACTGTGCATGACAGCCCCTCGACCAGCTGGCAGTGGCACTGTGGCCTGTGTAATCGGCTCTTCAACTAGTATATACATGCAAGAATAAAATGCCCTCAGCTGCTATGAGGGGCACTGAGTCTATGCTCTACAACGTATTAGGGAACTTTGATGGCAAACACATTGCTCTGGGCAGCAACAAACCCATAGGGACACATTATCAGCACAATTATCTATAGTTCTATTTTCTGTGGCTGCAGTAAAGCGGGAAGTATCAGAATCAGTCTGTCAGCTCTCACCTGGTCAGGAATGCATGATCACCCTGCAACCTCACAGTCCACATTTGTAACAGCAGCCACAAGTACCTGCACAGTGTTTTAAGTATTAACTTAGAGGACATGATTAGATCTGGGGGAAATTGTTCTCTCTATTTAGCATGACCAGGCCCCACTTCACTTCACTTGGCCCTAGGCAGGTGCCTAGGGTGCCTTTCCCATGATCGGGCTTTGGGTGCAAAGAGACAGCCCATGTCACTGTCAGGCCCAAATATGAAGTTCCAATTAAGTGGTGTGTCAGCTGTGTGCACTTATACCTCCTGCTGCTTTACAGGGAGAAAGTGAGGTGGTCTCTCGAGGGGCAATTGCCCCCAGGCCAGGTTGCCCCTGATAGTGCTGAGGCAATAGGGGGAAGAAATGAAAGTTCACTGAAAGATGGATATGGGATGGTGATGTGGAAACAGTGATAGTCAGAGGGGAAAAGGCGGTGAAAGGGGAATATGTAGGGCAATATGGATAGTGCTCTGAGTGTAGGGGAAGCAGAGAGATGGTGGTGCCCCCAGGCCCTGCAGCAGAGGCAGCATGATGGGTGAGTGAAATGGAAACATACAGGCATTGCTTTGAACCACGCAACAGCATAAGAATCTGAGGGAGACAAATGTCTTTCCAGGCAGCAAAGTTGTACACTGGCAGAGAACAGGCCAAATACAGGAGAAAGGGTGAACAGTAGAGACATCATAGTGTAGGTGTGTACTGTGGAGGGTGAAGTCCTGTACGTTGCGAATAGGAGTGAGGGTGCACTGTGAGGAAGTGTGTACTGTGGTGGAGAAGTCCTTGCAGAGATTTTCACAGGTGAAAATCACACCCCATGCTAAGACCAATGGGACAGGCAGTGTAGAGGAGATATGCAGAACTCCTCCTTACTGCCACCCCTGAGTGTGTTGCACTTCAGACACAGCTTTTGTCACATGATGCTTTCAACTTATACATATACATATATATAAAAGCAAGCAGAAAAGATGCGAGAGCACTGGTATATATAAAGAAGGTATTCAATGTAATACATATAATAAAAAATATACCTTGGGAAATATAAAAAGAAATATAAAAACATATAAATAAATGTACAGTCTCTCTGCATCCAAAAGGACTGATATAGCACTGTTGTGAAAAAAACAGTGATTCACTGAAAATGAGAAAAAATAGAATACAAAATAAAACGTTCACCCTGAATAGTGGTTATCACCTTATGGCCCCTGTATACTGGAGTACAGTGGAGCTGTGCTCTTAAATGTGCTGTCCTTCAGGCAGGTGTTATCTGTAATAATTTTGTTATTTCTTTGCTGGTATTCACGGCTTCTCTTCCATCCTATAGCAATGATCTCTGGGTATATGGAGGACCCTCTCCTTCTGCATTAATACACAGGCAATAACCGCAACACCTTCCATCCTTGGATTATATTATGCCACATAAAGTCCGGGGTCCAGTGGGTGAAATATACCATTTAAATTCAGGGAAATCCAATCCTACGCATTCCGTATTGTTGCTGATACGTCATCAGAGATATGTGTTAAAATAAAATATCAATGTATAACCCCTTAACGTCCAATGCCGAGCCAGGAATGTCACGTCTGTCCTGCAGTTAAAGACCAGTGATGGTCCTGGCACGTCATGGAATTCAGGGCTCCCTGAGCGGTGTCAGCTCCAAAAAAAAAAAATGTTCCATGGTCTTTAAGTGCTGGCCACACATTGATACAATCACCACCGACAAAATAAATGTAAAAAAATGAGTGAAAATTAAATGTGTGATTGTGTGAAGACTAGAGTGACTGAGATAAAGTGAAAGTTTAGAGAAATAAAAATTAAAAATTAAAACAATAAATTAAATGAAATACCTAAAAAGAAAAAATATATGTGTATGTATATCCGGTCATGTAAAGGTCGACACATCCAGTTTCTCGTTGTGACCTCCCGGAATACTTGTATCACAACAATATATCCAGAAGGTCTCCCTCTGGCACAACCTCCGGAATCTCTCCCCGTCGTTATAGTGACTGGATATATGTTCAGGAGGGTAAAGGGTAGTCCCATCTAACATTTTATTATGGCAATCCCCCAATGAATATTTTTATCTATTTTTTATTTATATATATTTAGATAGCTATGTGTTATGTGAATTTGTGTTTATTTTCAATCATGCATCTGTTGTATGTGTACATAAGAAAACATATACAATTCAGCGCTCCTATAAAGATCCACAATAAAAGAAATAAAAACAAATGAATCTAAATATATAAAGTCCAACAATAGGAGATCTCTAGGTTGCAGCCGTTGTGTGTGGTGTCCTCAGTAGCACCCTCCACTTGTAGTAAAAACTAGAAAACAAAAACACAGGCGCATACCATCTGAGAGTAATCCATATAGAGAAGTGGTATAAGAAAAGACTAAAATCTACTCACAAGATATATTCTTGCAAGTGAAGCCCATAGGAAATATTAAAGCGAAGCTTGTATCAGTTGTAGACATATATTCACATGTGTTGATATTCCAAACTCTCCACAATGCAAACTGTATGTTCGTTATGATGGCAGATGGTCCTAAATATAGACACAGATGTACATCTGAGAGAGTATCTGAATAAATGTATAACCCACGTGAGTGGCCCCCTCACATGTATAGACTCACCAGATATCCGTGCTTTTGATGTGCAACATTCACGGATATCTGGTGAGTCTATACATGTGAGGGGGCCACTCACGTGGGTTATACATTTATTCAGATACTCTCTCAGATGTACATCTGTGTCTATATTTAGGACCATCTGCCATCATAACGAACATACAGTTTGCATTTTGGAGAGTTCAGAATATCAACACGTGAATATATGTCTACAACTGATACAAGCTTCGCTTTAATATTTCCTATGGGCTTCACTTGCAAGAATATATCTTGTGAGTAGATTTTAGTCTTTTCTTATACCACGTCTCTATATGGATTACTCTCAGATGGTATGCGCCTGTGTTTTTGTTTTCAAGTATGTGTACATGCTCATGATACCTAGGGCAAATGGTAAGATTTCACCCACCTCATTACACAAAAGTGCAAGCCTATGCATTTGAATGGATATATGTATGATTTATCAGCAACTATGTGACCCTCTGGCAGCACAATATATAAATGATCCAATATTTTTTTCCAGGAAAGCCTGTTCTCTGAAGCTGCTATGTGTTGCTGTCACACTCATTGGGATAATGTTTATCTTCTTGCAACTGCAGCATATAAGTAACAGGAAGAGGTGAGTGGCATGTAAAAAGTATTTGGGTAGTAGGGACTGAGAGTACATCAATGCAGTGGGTACTAGGAGGACACTACATAGAAGCAGTGAGCATAGAAAGCACAGTATAGAAGCAGTGAATTCTGAGGGCACTGTATAGAAACAGTGGTTACTGTGGGTATCATATAGCAGCAGCAGGTAATGAGTGGGAATTTTACAGAACTAGTAGGTACTCTGTAGGCACTGTATAGAAGTAGTGAGTACTGAGAGGACACTGTACAGTCAGAACTGAGAGCACTGCATGGAAACAGTCGGTACTGAGAGGGTACTCTATAGATGCAATGACTACTGAGAGGGCACTATATAGAAACAATGAATACTGAAATGGCACAGCATAGAAGCAGTGAGTGCTAAGGAGACACTGTACAGAGAGAGTGGGTACTGAGAAGGAACTGTACAAAAAATAGTGAGTACTGAGGACACTGTATAGAAGCAGTGTGTAGAAGAAGAGAGCATATAGAGGGTAATGTACAGAAGCAGAGCACCCTGAGAACATAAAATGCAATGAATATATCTGTATAGAAACAGAAAGTACAGAACGGGCACTGAATAGAAGCAAAGATTAATAAGAACAGGGAATAAAAAGAAGTGAGAACTGGAAGGGTGCTGGGTAAAGAAGTGGTTTTGAGAGGACACTGTGTAAAGCAGAGAGTACTGAGAAGGCACTGTATAGAAACAAAGAGTACTGACAGAGTAGTCTATAAAAGCAGAGAGCACAGAGAAGGCACTCTGTAAAAGCAGGAGGTACTGAGAGGGGATCTTGTAGAAGTAGTGCGTATCGAGAGAGCACTGTGTAGAAGCAAAGACTACAGAGATGACACTCTGTCAAAGAAATTAGTACTCAGAGTGCACAGTGGAGAAACAGACTGTACTGAGAGGGCACTGTGTAGAAGAAATGAGTACTGAGAGGAAACTACATAGAAGCAGTAAGCAGTTGAGGTGCACTGTGTAGAAGTAGTGATTACTGAGAGGGAACTGTGTAGAAACAGTGAGTACCAAGAGGACACTGGGTAGAAGCAGATAATGCTGAGACGACACTGTGTTGAAGCAATAAGTATTGGGGGATCACTGAGTAGAAGGAATGAGTACAGAGGGAGCACTGTGCAGAAGCAGGGAGTACTAAGATGATACTGTATAAAATAGATAGTCTGGACAAGGCACTACGTAGAAGCAGTAAGTACTATGAGGGCACTATGTTGAAACAGAAAGTAATGTAGAAGCAGAATACTGAGACGGAACTATGTAGAAGCAGTGAGTACTTAAAAGACACTGTGTAGAGGCAGTGAGTACAGAGGGAACAAGATAAAACAGTGAGCACTGAGATGGCAGTGTATAGAAGCAGTGAGTACTAAAAGGGCACTGTGTAAAACCAGTGAGAACTGAAAGCACAGATAGTATATGAAGTGAGTATGAGAGGGCACCGTGTATATGTAGTGAGTACTGAGAGGGCACAATGTGGAAGCAGAATACTGAGATGAAACTATGAAGAAGCAGTGATTACTGAGAGGCATACTTTCAAAATGAGCTCACCCTGAGATTCATGAAATGTAAACCCTTAATGCTCCCAAGGACATACTGTACATTGTAGGTGATATATTCTTTTATGGCTTTACCTAGAGGCACTTCAATTAGTCCTCAAGAATTTTAATATGCTACAGCTTAAAGATTTCACTGTCTGTATACACAAGTCAAGCAGAACCTCTCCAAACAACAATTTAAAGAAGCAGTTTATTGGAGCAGATTACATAGTAGGTAACCCAGGACTCTCTCACCCTGAAAATTTGGATGTTCATCCTTAGACCGTGAGAGTTCCCAGGTATGTTGCGAGGACAATGTGTATAAGCAATGATTACTGAAAGAGCACAGTGAAGAAGCAGAATACTAATAGGGCACTGTGTAGAAGCAGAGAGTACGGAGACAGAGCATTGTCTAGAACCAGAAAGTTTGACAGAGGGCACTGTCTAAAAGCAGAAAGTTCAGAGATGGCACTGTGTAGAAGCAGAGTATTGAAAGTACACTATATAGAAACAGTGGACTGATAGGACACTGTGCAGAATCAGTGAGTACAGAGAGGTCATTGCATAGAAGCAGTGAAAACTGGGAGGGCACTGTGTAGAAGAAGAGTGCTGAGCTCAAACTGTGTAGAAGCAAAAAGAGTACTGAGAGGACACTGTGTAGAAGACATAGTTCTGAGAAGAAACTGTAGAATCAGAGGGTACTAGAGAACCCTGTGTAGAAGCAGTGTGTACTGAGAGGGAAATGTGTAGAAGCAGAGTGCTGAGAGGTCATTGTGTAGACACAGTGTGTACTGAGAGGGAAATGCGTAGAAGCAGAGTGCTGACAGAGCACTGTCTAGTAGCAGAGTGCTGAGAGAGCACTGTGTAGTAGCAGAGTGCTGAGAGAGCACTGTGTAAAAGCCTTGAGAGAGCACTGTGTAGAAGCAGTGAGTACTGTGAGAATTCTGTAGAAGCAGTGAGTACTGAGAGGACCATGCAGAAGCAAAAGTACTGAGAAAGCCCTGTGCAGAAGCAGAGTACATGAAGGGTACGGTGCAGAAGCAGAGAGTAGTGAGAGGATACTGCATAAAAGCAGAGAGTACAGACAGGGCATTGTGTAGACTCAGTGAGTAATGAGATGTTAGGGAACAGAAGCAGTGAGTTCTGGGAAGGCATTATGTTGAAGCAGTGGGTACTGAGAGAGCACTGCGTTGAAGTGGGTTGTGAGAGGGCACTGCACAGCAGCATAAGTACTCTAACAATATTTTAAGTATTATCTTAGAGGACACGATGAAATCTGGGGGAAATTGTCCTCCCAGTTCTGCATGACCAGGGCTTTCAACTTTACAGGGCCCTAGGCAGGTGCCTAAGGTGCCTTGTCCATGATCTGGCTTTGTGTAGAACAAGTGAGTATATAGAGGACACTGTGAAGAAACAGAGCTCTCAGAGGACACTATGAGGAAGCAGTGAGTACTGAAAGGGAACTGTGTAGAAGCAGAAAGCTGAGAGGGAACTGTATAGCAGCACTGATACTGTGAGAGCACTGTATAGGCACAGAGATTACTGAGAGAACAGGAGAAAGAAGCAGTGAATACTGAGAGGGCCCTAGGGTAAAACATAGTATTGAGAGGACAATGTGTATAAGGTGTGAGTACCGAGACAGTACAATGTAGAATCAAAGAGTACTGAGAAGACACTGTGTTCAAGTAGTGTAGACTGACAGAACAATGTGTAGAAGCAGTGAGTATTTTGAGGGCATTGAATAGAAGCAATTAGTACTGAGAGGGTACTGTGCAGAAACAGAGAGTAGGAGAGGGCACTGTACAGAAGAAGAAAGTACTGAGAGGATAATGTATAAAAGCACTGAGCAGGCAGAGAGTTAGAAGCAGTAAGTACAGAGAGGGCATTGTCTTGAGAGAGTATTGAGAGGGCACTGTGTTGAGGCAGAGTACTAAGAAGACACTGTGGGGAATCAGAGAGTGCTGAATGGAAACTGTGTAGAAGCAGAGTACTGAGAGGGCACTGTGTAGAAGCAGTCAGTATTTATAGGACACTGTGTAGAAGTAGTGAGTACTGAGAGAGTACTGTATAGAAGCAAAGAGTAATGAGAGGGAACTGTGCAGAAGTGAGTGCTGAGAGGACACATTTATTCAGTTATACATTTAATGGATTTTGGTTATGGATTTTTTTAAGTTCTCTCTCCTAGTCCAGCACCCAATATATCAAAAGTGCCTCGTCATTGGCTATTTCAGGCACTGAGAGCTCTGTTCTGTGAGGAGGACAGAGGCAGAGCACACTGACAAAGCCAAAATATAGTTAAATTGCCTTTGTTATATGCTGTAGCAGTGGTAACATGTGTGGAGCCACCAGGTAAAGGCTGAAACTGACTGCTCTGGTAGTCAGTTACAGATTCCCTGGCATGATTACAATGTACCCTGAGGCATGCTGCTATCATATAGTTTTGACACGCCAGGACTGCCATTTGGCCTTAAAGGACAGATTGTGATGGCCCTGGGATATTGTTGTGTTAACAGGTTAAACAGTATCTAAATATAAAAGGCTAGCCCTGTTTTTGGTGCCTCAAAAAAAGTTTCCCGATTGGTAGCAGCCACACCCTGGGGAGGGCTTACAGCCAGTGGCCAGTCAATGGGATGTGTAGAGTAGGGTTTGAGTTGGCTAAGGAGGAGGCAGGAGTGAATCCCCATGACTCCCCAGAGAAGAGGACAATATCATTTGCCTCAGATAAACAGTTCTTGTTGGCTTAGGCCAAGTGTATATACATCAAGTTAATCTCCCCCTCCCTTCCATTTGCCTCTGGCTCCCTTCAGTTTACCGCTTCATCCCCCCTCCCTTCCATTCACTGTTTTGCCTCCTCCTCTCCTTTCCATGAAAAACCCCCCAAAACATCAGACTTCATGGTAGAGCATCAAGACCCCTCATGATGCTCTCCAACTACTGATTTCCCAGCTGATTTGGATGGGAGATTAATAGAGGTACTGCAAGAGATCAACAGAGCTCCCCTGTTTCCATTCTACACGGGGAACCCTGGCAGGAGTGGGTGGGATCAGCAAACCCTCTAACGTCAAGGAGAGAAAGCCTCTCTCATTGACATGAAAGGGTTTCCCAATCCTGTCCACTCCTTCCTGGCTTCAGGAAGCAGTGGATCTTTCTTGCTAACATGTAGACCCTGATCGTGGCTGTGGGCCACTCCAGCGCCTGGCAGATATCCTTACACAAGTGCTGAATCTTCTCCTCCATGAGAAAAACCTTCCTCTGGAGGGTGTTGAATCTCATGCCAAGATACACCAGTACCTGGGATGGGATAGAAGAAGATTTCTACATGTTGAGAATCCAATGGTGATGCACAATGATACAAGGATGTGGGTGCAATCTTGGATTTGGAGAGCCAAGAGTTCTTCTGAAGGGACCTTGATCAATAGATAATCCAAATACAGTGTCAGAGAAATGGCTTGGGCATGAATGTACACTGCCAGAGATGCCATGATCTTGATGAAGATTCTGGGAGCTGAAGCCAGACTAAATGACAGCGCCATGAACTAGTAGTGATTGCAAGTGAAAGCAAAATGCAGGAAGTGCTGGCAATCCAGTTAGATTGGGACATGCAGATACACATCCTGGAGATCCAAGGAGGTAAGAAATTCCCCTGGGCACATTGCTACAATAACAGAATGCAAAGATTCAATCTTGTGGTGGGCAGCACCCGCATACTAGTTGACACATTTCAGGTCCAAAGTGTGACAGTAGGCTACTTCCTTCTTGAGAACCAAAAAAAAGGTTGAAATAGAGACCTGAAAAGCTCTCTTGTGCTGGCACGAGTAAAGAACCTGCTTTTCCAGAAGAGTGGAGACATCTTTGTGGAAGAGACATACCTTTTCTGGGTTTGTAGGAACCTTAGACAAAAAGAAGCAATATGGAGGAAGGGATTTGAAATCTTTGTGGTATCCATCTGATACCACTCTTCAAACTCAGTGGTCCACCAGAGATGATGCCCAAGCATATCAAAAAAGGCAGAGATGGCCCCTTACAGGCAAAGATGTACCAGGATTCCTCAAGTCATGCAGAGGTTGATTTGTCAGACTTAGACAGATGATCGCTTGTGCTGCCAGTTCTATCTGGGCTTTGCAGCTGGGTGCATTTGGGACACTTGAGGGATTTGGGGGTTACAAAACCCACGCATCCTCCTTGCTAGAAGGACCACTGGGGCAGCATCACTAATAATGATTAGTCTGTCACAAACAGGGCCTTGCTCTGAAAAGGCAATGACACCAGTGACTTCTTAGAAGATTCATCTTGAGCCACAAGGTAGAGCGCTCAGAAAACAGAAAATGCTGAGGATTTCCCACATCAAACAGAGCTTTAGTAATGTAAGCATAGCTTTCATAATATTTGCACTCAGAATTAGCAAACTCCCCAAAGCACCCCAATCCAGTATTACACCCAGAGTGAACCAACATGCCAAAACAGCAGGGAAAGGGTTAAACGACTGACATATTCTACTGCAGCCATCTATACTCCCAGACTCAATGAAGAGAATAAGAGCTATGAATGAGTGCACATTATAACAAGAGGCAAACAGAGTCAAGTTGATACCTTTATTGGCTAACTAAGCAGATTTAGAATGCAAGCTTTCAAGACCTCTCAGGTCTCTTCCTCAGGCATGTTATACAGATAAATATGAAAATATATCTCTTGAATACAAGTACACATTGTATTCTTTAGAATAGAAAGAAGATCGGATCAACTCAGTCCAGACCCAGATTCTTTGATCAGTCAATGCTAAAGGAGTGGATGTAAATTGCAGTGATCCCCTGTAAGTGTCAAAGGTATTTACACTTCCAGCGGTACTCTGTTGTAAAGACTAATCCACAATGTGATAATGTGACAGAAATTCCCTATGCCTTTTCAGACCATTATTTAAAGTATTAAACTGGAGCATTCATTTAACCTCCCATATTTTTCTCTCCCTCTGAGTGCAAAACAGTTCTTCAATGAAGTCAGTTTAATGTTTCTGACACTGTGTCCATTTTGGCAAAAATGTTCTCCCACTGCTGTCTCTGTCTTTTTGTTGTTAATACTGGATCCATGGGAATTAAACCTTTTATGTAATGGTGGGGATGTTTCACCTACATAGAAAGATGTTGCACACATGATGAGGTATATTACATTGGATGATTTGTACCATTGATCTTAAGGTATAACTGGGAGTTTGATATGGGTACCTTGTCTGTGGTGTAAATGTGTGCACAGGTTTCACACTACCTTTGTAGGCAGGGAGATGTGCCATTTATTGTTTTTTATTATTACCATCAGTTGTTTTAAAGTTGAAGTCTGTCTGAAGGAGAGTAAGGTAGGCTATAGGAATATATTCTTTTTTTTTCTTTTTCAACTGAAATTTTTAATAGATTTTAAGGAAATACAGAAGAAAGGGGGGGGGAATGCAATACATACAGTCAAATCAGTACAATGGCTTTGAATATACAGGAGACCTGTAATGCGTCAGGTTTGTATTCAGAGGAGGCATATTAGTAATAGACAGGAAAACCTAACCAAAGAAAAAAGGTGAGGGGGGGCGGGTATGAAGAAAAGTAAGAAGAATGTTCCACATTCTATCCAGCGCTTCCCTGAGGCTCAGAACTCTCAACCAACGAGCAAACCACACTACCTGAGCCCCATAAGGAGCAGCAACAAGGCAGAGTGGCCACGGAGGAGAAGAAGAAGCCACAGGTGCACAAGCCATGGCAGGCCAAAGCCCGTCATATTGAAGCGGGTGTGACGGGAGCCAGAAAAGCAAGAGGCAGTGCATGAAAGTGGACAAGCAGTGACTATAGAGCAGGAGAGAAATGAAGAGAGAGAGGGCTCAATCAGTGATAGAGCCCAGGGAGGGGGGGAGAGAAAGAAAAAAGAAAGAAAAAGAAGATGAAGTCAAGAGAAACAGGACAGAGCAGAAAAGACCAGGCTACCCCCACGGGTAGTTGGGGCCAGAGGGACACTCCAAAAGAGCACACATATCTATGAGCAGCATCGAGACCCAAAGACACAATGGGCCAGGTGTGCAATCCAGAGAATCTGTGAATTCAATCTAGGGTGCCCAGACTGAGCCACATCTTTCCAAAGAGGAAGAACGTTGAGTTGTTAGGATTTCCACAGTATAGATGGACCAAATGTTGCGAATCAGGGCATCTCTTACTGAAAGTGAGGGTTTCCTCCAAGAAGAAGCTAGCAGATTATGGGCAGCCAAAAGCATATGTGAAACTAAAGTGGCAGTAGGATGTGATGTGTGCTCTTGGGACAGTCCCAAGACCAAAAACCATGGGTTCAGTGTACAGTGAAACCCAGTGACATCTGTAGAGATAATACCATGGACCAAAAACACTGGGCGACTGGGCAGGTCCACCAAATGTGAAGCATATCACCCGGGGACTGACAGCCCCAGAAACAACAAGAGGAGGAAGAGGGATAGATCTTGGGTAACCACACAGGAGTTAGGTACCACCAATAAAGTATCTTATACGCTCTTTCCCTGTTGGTGACACACAAGGAGCTCTTGGCCGCTGCTGCATGAATCCTGTCCCAGGACTCAACAGGGAGCTCTGAGCCTAGATCTCTCTCCCAGTCTAGCACATTTTCGTCTTCACGTCAGGAGAGGGGGGAGTGAACTACCGCAGAGATAAGTGATATAGATCCAGTAGTGAGAGTCGGGTGTAAACAAAGGTGTTCAGGTCTGGTAAAGGGAGTTCATGGTGGAAAGATCCAACAGGTTCTCAAATGGTAGGAACCCCTGGTGGTCGAAAAGGTCACACAACCAGAGAGGGAATAGGTGGGACCAAGAGTGGAACGCAACGTGGGAGACGCAGGGGGAAACTCTGGGTTACCCAGAACCAGTCTGATTCTTGAGATTGCAGAAGTCAGGGTCAGATTGAGCCAGTGTTGATCCCGCAGCTTTAAAAAGAAAAAGACCATGGGCGAGGAATAACTGGACATCGGGCACGCCGATCCGGGTATCCATAGCAAGTTAGCAATCGGGACAGGGGAAGTAAAAAACTGTTCGATAGACACCCATCCAGGTGGGACCTCAGGGATATGCCATTGAAGTAGTTGAGCTAGTTGGGCTGATAGGAAGTATGAAGGCAGATGCAGGAGGCAGGGCGGGTGAGAATATGCAAAGAGACCCATGGGATCCCTCCTGCCCAGGCAAAACAGCAAACTTGGGCCTGGAGAGAATCGGCAGTCGACAGCGAAATTGGAACAGGGAGAACTCTAAAATAATAAAGCAAGCGAGGCAACAGGTTCATTTTAACCGCAGTGACCCTACCCATACACAAAATATTATAAGCATGCCGCCTCACCAGGTCAGCTTTCAAGGAGCGAAGAAGAAGGACATAATTGGCCGAATACAGAGATCCGTAGGAATTTGTCAGCTGTATGCAGAGAGGTGATCCGAGAGATTGGCCATTTAAAGTCGAAGTTCAGTTCAAGTAATTTCTGAGCATTGTGGCATTGTAATCCTGTTTTATAAAGCCTACTCTGAGTTTCTGGAGGTGCTCATCACTGTCCTCAATGTAAGAACAGATGAGGTTGAATCTGATGGCCTGGCTGTATATGATGAAGTTTTTTGTGTGTGTTTGGATGGAAGCTATTGTTTTTCAGGTAGGTTGGTCTGTCCGTTGGTTTGTGGTACAGGGATATGTGGAGTTGTTCTTAATACCAATAGTAGTGGCTAGGAAGCTCATGATTGTGTGTGAATGACTGAGTTTTAGGTTGATACTGGGGTGGAATGCATTGTAGTTTTCATGGAATTCGTAAAGTTCTTCTTGACTGGCAGTCTGGATGATAAGAATATCATCTATGTAGTGGTAATAGACTAAAGATTTTGTCTGTCAGGTGGACAGGAAGTCCTCTTCTAATTTTTCCATGAACAGGTTGGCATATTGTGGTGTCATTCGGGTACCAATTGTAGTCCCCATTTTCTGAAGGTAGAGATCCTGTCCCAGTAATTGTGGGTGAATATAAATTGTATGAGTTGTGTTATCAGTTCGGTGGCTGTGTTGTTTTGCTCCAGATATTCTTGGCATGCTTCAAACAACATTACATATGGATGAAAGACACAACCTCCCTTACAACTAATGGTAGGAGTGCCCTAAATAAAAATACAAGTAATAGCACATCTCCCTGCCTACAAAGGAGGTGTGAAACCTGTGCATACATTTATATCATGGACAAGGTATCCATACCAAACTCCCAATTACACCATATTATCAATGGTTCATCATTCAGTTCAATATACCTCCTAATATGTGCAAAAAAACAGCTCTGTATCCAGGTGAAACATGGCAACCATTACATAAAAGACAAAAAGACAGAGACACCAGTGGGAGAACATTTTTGCCAAAATGGACACAGTGTCAGGGACATTAAACTGACTATTTTGATTGGGCTGTTTTATACTCAGAGGGAGAGAAACATATGGGAGGTTAAATCAATACTCCAGGTTAATACTTTAAGTAATCACAAGAATAGATTCCTCACAAAGTCAACCTCCACAAGGCAAAGGGTCCACATGGCACCCGAGAACTGGGCAATTCAACTCCAGGGAAGCCAATGATGTGAGCCCACCTAATGGAGGACTATACAGCCCCATATCTAAAGATAAAATAATAAAAAACTAATGTAATTGAAGAGGGTGGCCACTGCATTCCTTCTGCTTCACAGGACACATGAACCTTGAAATAGGCGAGGGTCTGAGCTGGAGGAAGAGGAGAGAGAATCCACCCCCAAAAGACCCTTTTGTTTGTGATGTGCCCTTCCCTGCTGGAAGATGGACTCAGCCCCATGATTCCTGTGTTCCATATTGGACATAAGATAAAAGAGAAATCTCCACATTTTTGTGAGATATACTGGTAGGGCTGTCGGGCTTCAATTAGGGTAGCTGATTGCATTAAATGATCAATAGCTTCATCCCCCCGATTAGTGGTGTAAATGTTTTCAAAGACAATGAACTCATTATGAATAACAAGGCCTTCCAAAAAAACACCAACACAACATGGCACGGAACAATGGGGGTTATCACACAACATGGACACCTGCCAATACAAAACAAGCTCACCTGTGCAACATTACCAGACGATCCAGACACAACCTGCGCCCCACAACTTCACATCCACAACTGACAGAGACACAGTAATCAGAACACACCACATTTTAAAACACAAACACACCGGCAAACATTTACCTGGACAACAAACACCTTCCATTGGGCATAACTCACCTCATCCCCACACCTACACAATGCCTTAGCAAGTATTTAAAGGGACAGCTCACCACACTCACTTGTGGCTTGTTTTTCACTCAGGGAGAGAGAGAGAGAGAAATAGAGATAGAGAGAGAGAGAGAACAATAAGTATATTGGGTTACTTATTGATGCGAAGACTGTGGAGAAGGCATGCAAGGGCGAGAGCTAGGGAACACCAGCAAGCCCCAGGCACACCTGATCAACATCCTTCACCTGTTGCAAGTGAAGAGACTCAGGCTCAAGAGCCACACAGGAGCCCATCCCTACCTGGAGGACAGCACCTGTCTGAAGATGCACAGCTGCAGCAACAGGATGCTCCCCAGCAACAGGATGCTCCTCACCTGCCACAGGGACCCCTGCAGCAGCAGAGGATGTACAGACGACCACCAAGGCTCAGGGTATACCGCCCAAGGATAACTATCTTTGGAATGACTTATGACGAGGTGATTGATTGCTACAGGTTGAGGCCGCACATCATCATTGCCTTGTATGAGGTCATCAAGGATGAAGTGGATCCGATTTACATCCACAACCCTATCTGGCTTGCAAAAACTCCTGTGTGCCATGCACTTCATGGCAAGTGGCACCTTCCAGTCGACTGAAGGTTACGCATCTAGCATGTCACAGGCCACATTCTACAGGGTGCTGACCCAGGTCTTGCCAGCCCTCAAAAGCAAGGCTAGTAGGTATATCCATTTTCCCACCACCGACATGGAGTGGACACATCTGAAGCAGGGCTTTTATGCAAGAGGAGGAATGCCCAGGGTCATGGGTGCAATAGATTGCACCCATGTCCGTATCAAAGCCCCAACAAGTGACACACATAAATTCATAAACAGGAAGAACTGCCACTCCATGAATGTGACAGCAACATGAGGATTATAAATGTCTGTGCAAAGTATCCTGGCAGCTGTCATGATTCGTACATTCTCCAAAACTTCTCAGTACACAGAGACTTCGAGAATGGAACTTATACAGGGGGATGGCATCTGAGTGAGTTAACAATACTAAATCACACAACATCCATAGGTGTACACACAACACTGCTCAGCATGCTCTCCACTCATAGCTAGTACGTTCACCTCATAAAACATCATTCACACAACATGTGCTCCCTGTCTCACCATGTCACACAGGTGATGCTGGCTATGGCTGCAAATCCTGACTACTGAACCCAGTCACAAATCCCCAAACAGATGCTCATGAGTGCTATAATCAGGCTCATGGCAGAACGCGGAATGCCATTGAGCGGACTTTTGGACACCTAAAATCATGATTCAGATGTCTAGACCACTCGGGGGGAGCACTGCAGTATGCCCCAGGAAAAGTGTGTGATATCATAATGGCGTGTGCAATACTACACAACATTGCAGTGGACACTAGGCTGGTGGATGATATCCAGGCCCCTCCATATCTGAAGTGCCCGTGGACATTGGTCATGGTGAGGAAACCCTGAGAGGGGCGCAGATGAGAGACAGGCTCATCAGGGACCACTTCAGCTGTGAGTATGAGACATGCGTTCACACAATCCATGCATGTCCATCATCAGTCCTGTGAATTGGTGCCAACACACTAACCACACCGCACATATCTTCTGTTTCACCCCATAGGATCAATGACACAGCCCTGACACTGGCAGCAGTATGGACCAAAACATCATCCATACCATGGATGTGGCATTTAGTGTCTGGGGATTCCAAAACCAACTTCCATTCCCTTCTCCACGTTGACATTGCTACCTCAAGGATATCATGCATACCCCCAGGAGAACCATGGTACAACACATAACCCATGTTCAGCATCTTCAAGGCCAATACATCCCCCAGCAAACTAATTATAATATTTTTATACTTGGTATCAGCAATATTTTCGTGTCAAGGATTTGGAGCCGGTGGTGAAATTTATTGCAGCCTTAGTTTAGAGGAAGGCCTCACAGCGTCCTCCAAGGGAATTAGCATAGGTAGCCACCACCACCTCCTTACCACACGATATACAGCGAATCTCTATACTTTAGCAAATAATCCCGGAGACTATAACTAATGGAAGATTAACTTACTCTTTAACTATTAACAGCAGTATTATCGTGTCAATGATTTGGAGTCGGTGGTGCGATTTAACCTTAGTTTTGAGAACGGACTTACGGCGTCCTCTGAGGGTACTAGCATAGGTAGTCACCACTGCCTCCTTACCAACATGATTTTCAGCATATTTTAGAATTTAAGCTACTAATTAAGGATAGAAATATTACTACAAGGTAAACTTACTGTGCAATCAAATTAGTAATGCCAGGAAAGCCACACTGTTTGTATAATTGAACTTATGTTGCATCTCAAAGCACACTACTCAGTTATTAGCTCTACGCATGAACTAAGACAGATAACTGTCACAGTACCTTGTTTCCAGCGCTGCCACTTCAGCGACATTCGGTATCTTTCCACACGTCATCTGCAAGCAAGAGGCTTCAAGCATGCTGCAGGCCTCTGTTTTATGTGTGTTTGTTTCCTGTAGTCTCCTCCTACCTACTTCCTCCCTCTAGCTGCTCCTCCTACCTACTTCCTGTGGAGGAGTTTAAAAGGCAGACTGAGTCCTGACTCAGTCACCCTTACGATTCCTGTGTATGAGCCGGCTTGTCTGTCCATCCATTCTGGTGTTGACCTGTGGCTCTGTCTGACTATTCTCCTTGGTGTTCCGATTTGGCTCAGATATCCTTTCTGGTGCAAACCTATGGCTCTGGCTGACTACCTGCTCCGTGTATGACCTAGGCTTGTGTGACTACCCACTCTGGTGTTGACCTGGGGCTCTATCCACTGCTCATCCAGCATTCCATCGCTTCAGTGGATATCCTTCCTGGTGCAAACCTGTGGCTCTGGCTGACTACCCGCTCCGTGTATGACTTTGGCTCATCTGACTATCCTATCTGGTGCTTACTAGAAGGCTCTGTCTGTTCACTCAGTTTTTTGGTTCCTTTATTCAGACATCCTTCCTAGTACTGACCTGGGGCTCTAGCAGACTCCTAGCTACTGACTGCAGGCTGAATCAGTATCTCTTGGGTGTTACCTTACCACGAGACTCCAGTGGGCTGAGGCCTAGTCTCGGACAGTGTGGTGGCGAGATTGGGAGACTGCTATTCCTGATACAGTGCTCGCTGTTTCAATCACCCACTGTGTATATTTATATATTGCATTACTGTCATTATTCTCATAATAAAGGTTCTATTAACTATACCGTCTGACTCCTAGTTTTTCTTGCCATTCATAACAGTAACTAAATGATATAATGATCAACTATCTGAGATGCTACAAAAGTATTTTTATTGAGATATATCTGTAGTAAAGGCATACATTGTATTAATATATGATTACATAGGAAGCTTATTATACTGAGTACTGCCATTTATATGAATGATTTATGCTATACCATAACATTCATAGTAATACTGTTGTTACAAGACTTGGTAAGATTACTAAGGATTTCACTGATTGTTCTATCTAGCAGGCTGTATGTTAACACATACATACATACAGACACAGATAAAATAGTGATGGTTCTCCTTTATTGTGTCTCAAACTACAGTAAATCTACATGTGTTTTCCGTGCATATTGCCTATATATGCATTGAACACTTGTATGAGCATATAAAAGGTACATTTAAACTACATATGAATACTTTAGAACCACTACTGAACTGGCATCACTATATCGATGATGTGTTTTTTGTTTGGAGAGGGAGTGCAGAATCTTTGGTTGATTTCACAAATTATATTAATGATAATGGTTATAATTTAAAATTCACAATTTGTAGTAGTAAAAAGGAAGTGGAGTTTCTGGATCTGGTGATTTATATCAAGGACAATGAGTTGAAAACTAAAACGTTCTTCAAGTGTGTAAATAGTAACAGCTATATCACCCTCAATAGTTGCCATTTTCCTCCGTGGTTGAACAATAATCCAAAAGGAGACTTCATCAGATTAAGATGTAATTGTACAGAAAAAAAGATGTTTGAACAGCAGGCTGTAATTCTCAAAGAAAGATTTCTGGAAAAAAGATATTCAGAAAAAGATCTAAAGGAGTGTATCTCAAAAATAGGACAACTAGAGAGAGTGGATTAACTCAAAGAATCTGTACAAATAAATGAAAGAGAAGAGGTAATTCCCTTAATAGTACCATATACTTTAAATAACAACAAAGGTACCACACAGTAGTAAGGTAACAGGAAGATGCAGAGGGGCACAAACCAGCAAGCGCTACTATCAGAAATAGTAAGCTGCCAAGATTGACCACACCGCTAGAGACTAGGCCGAAGCCACTCTGCAGGAACCAGGACCAGGAATTGGAATGGAACAGGAGCAAGAACACGATGTCTAAGTTCAGACCCACGGGAAGGCTACCAGACTCACTCCTGCAGTCAGTAATACGAAGCGGATATCTGACTCACACCTGCAGTCAGTAATAGGAAGCGGATATCTGACTCACGCCTGCAGTCAGTATAAGCTAGTCTACCAGAGCCCCAGGTCCGCACCAGATTGGGTATCTGCTAGGTACAGGGGACAAACAAGAGAATAGTCAGACAGAGCCACAGGTCAGCACCAGAGAGGGTAGCCAGACAAGCCAGGTCATACACATTTCAGGTAGTCAGCCAGAGCCACAGATCTGCACCAGATTGGGTGTCCACTATCTAAGGATAAGGCAGGAGAATAGTCAGAGAGAGCCACAGGTCAGCACTAGATTGGATGGTCAGGCAAGCCAGGTCATACACAGAGTCCAAGGAAACGGAACTGTATTGTACAACAACGCAAGGGCAACTGAGTCAGGACACAGTTTGCCCATTAAACCCCTCCTCAGGAAGTAGGTAGGAGGAGCAGCTCAGAGGAAGGAAGTAGGTAGGAAGAGACTACAGGAAGCAACACATACTGAAGCCTTGTGCCTACAGATGACGCATCTGCTCTGATGCGTCCAACTGCTTGCCATATTCCTGTGACCATCCATGCGACATGGACGGCCGCTGATGCCGAAGGCATCATTTCGAGCATCATCTGAAGAGGCGCCACTGGAACCAAGGTAAGCTGTGACAGTAACCCCCACCCAAAGGCCCCCCCTCCGCGGAGCCGGCCGTGGTTTGTCAGGAAAGTGCACATGAAATCTGCGTACCAAGACAGGAGCATGAACATCATCAGCTGGAATCCAGGAGAGCTCCTCTGGACTGTATCCCTTCCAATGAATAAAGTACTGTAGGTGCCTATCACGGTGCCCGTGATTCCTTGTTTTTATTTTTCTGTCAGTTATCCAATGTGAGGTCCTCATTGGTTGCTCTGTGTTTAGCCCACCCAGTATTGCCTTTATATACTGGGCTCCTGCACCTTATCACTGCCCTTTCGTGGTGTTCCTATGCCAATTCTACTTTGTTTTGAGGTTTCCAGTGTACCGACTTAGCTTGCCTGACTACTCTCCTGTTCCTGCGCCTGTGTACCGACCTGGACTGCCTGACTACTCTCCAGTGATTGTTCCTGTGTACCGACCCGGCCTGGCTGACGTTCCTGCTCCCGTGTACAGACCCGGATTGGCTGACGTTCCTGCTCCTGTATCCTGACCCGGCCTGGCTGACGTTCCTGCTCCTGGATTCCGACTTGGCAGTCTCCCATTGTGGTCCTAGTCGCCTCGGCGACATTCTGACTTCCGGTGCCTTACTGGGTTTGGCACCTCTGCCCCGCAGGCTTGCCTGTCTTCCATTTTGCTCAGAGCGCCTCTGGCCTAATCCTCCTTTCCGTAACCGGTTGCCAGTGTTGCCTCTGTGATTGCACCGGTATACTGCCATTGGTTGCTCCACTCTGTCATAACCTCTTGCAAGTGTTGCCTCCGTAATTGCACCAGTATACTGCCATTGGTTTGCTCCACTCTGCCATAACCGGTTGCAAGTGTTGCCTCCGTAATTGCACCGGTATACTGCCATTGGTTTGCTCCAATCTGTCATAACCAGTTGCTAGTGTTGCCTCTGTGATTGCACCGGTATACTGCCATTGGTTTGCTCCACACTGTCAAAACCAGTTGTAAGTGTTGCTTCCGTTATAGCACCGGTACATTGCTATTGGCTACGCTCAGTCTAACCCGGTTGCAAGTGTTGCCTCCGTGATTGCACCGGTATACTGCACTGGTTCTCTCCACTCTGTCAAAACCAGTTGCAAGTGTTGCCTCCGTGATTGCACTCGTATACTGCCATTGGTTTGCTCCACTCTGTCAAAACCGGTTGCAAGTGTTGCCTCCGTTATAGCACCGGTACATTACCATTGTTTATGCTCCATTCTGTCAAAACCGTTTGCAAGTGTTGCCTCCGTTATAGCACCGGTACATTGCCATTGGTTCCGCTCCACTCTGCCATAACCGGTTGCTACTGTTGCCTCTGTGTCAGCACCAGTAGCACTCCTGATTACTTCAGTGGACTAGAATACTGTGGACTCTATCTGTGGTGTCTTCTAGAAGCAGCTAGTTGCCAGAACACATGGGACTGTTTTCCTTTCTTGATGAACGTTAACTCCTGCTGTAACCTGGAAACCTTATCATTCGCCTGACCCGTGTCAGAATAAACTGTTTGTCTCATATACATATGCTGGACCTGTGTGGGCATAATTAACCTGTCGTGTGTCTGTACTATAAGATTTATATTACAGGACCTGTGAGGGTTCTTTATGTATTATTGTATTTATCAAAACTGTGTTTTTATCTTAACTCTGTGTCTGTGAGTCAAACAAACCGTTACAGTGCCCTCGAACCAAACGGGAGTTCATGGAAGACATTATGAATGTGCTCATTGGCTGGTTCCAATGCATAAGCCACCGGGTTAATCTTGCACAACACACGGAAAGGACCAATGAATCGAGGTGCCAATTTGTTACAAGGAACCTGGAGGTGCAAATTACAGGACAACCACACTCTGTCTCCTACCTGGAAAGTAAGCACCGGCAATCGCCTACGGTCGGCCTGCCTTTTTTGTCGCTGCACAGAACCACGTAGGGTATGCTGTACCCCGAACCCAAGAGGAATGGAGTGCCCTCAAATGCTGGTCAAGAGCCGGAATTGCTTGTGCTTGGAAGGTCTCAGGAAGAATCGAGGGTTGGAACCCATAGCTGACCAAGAAAGGGAAACGCTGAGTAGAAGAGTTAACAGCACAATTCCTGGCATCCTCTGCCCAAGGTAACAGGGTAGCCCAATCATCGTGGTGGTCAGAGATATAGCAGTGGAGGAACTGTTCTAAGGCTTGGTTCTACCTTTCTGTTGCACCGTTAGACTGCGGGTGATACGCGGAGGAGAGTGCCAATTGAATTCCCATCTGAGCACAGAAACACCTCCAGAAGCGGGACACAAATTGACTTCCTCTATTGGACATGATTACCTTGGGTATGCCATGGGAGGTCAACCATAAAGTCGATAGATAGATAGATAGATAGATAGATAGATAGATAGATAGATAGATGTGATCAAGGACATTCCCTGTTGGCCACTGGCTGGAGCGACTTATTTCGAGCACAGGTTATGCAGACAGCAGTGAAGGCAGCACAATTGGACTGGAGACTAGGCCACCAGAATACTTGCGACAAGGACCAAATCAATTGGTTGCGACAAATGTGACCAGCAATATTTGAGGAATGATAGGTCTCCAACAGCTTAATGCGCAGCTGTGCTGGAACAAAGCACCGTCCGTGAGGCTTTTCAGCAGGGGCAGAAACTAGTGCCCTCCAGGAGCTGCCTCCATTCTTTCAGAGCCAGGATAATAGCCAATAACTCTCTGTCCCCTATTTGGTATACCATCTGTGCTATGGATAGTTTTATAGAGAAATACCCACAAGGGCGTAAGGCCTCACCAGGAGCTGAGTGTTGTGACAACAGGGCGCCCACTCCAATCTCGGATGCGTCAACCTCCAGGGTAAAGGGCAGGGAGGGGTTGGGATGCACCAACTTTGGAGATGCAGCAAAGGCTGCCTTCAAATTTTCAAAAGCCAGAATAGCTGCTTGGGACCATTCAGAGGTCTTGGCCCCTTTACAAGTCATGTCGGTAAGTGGTTTGACAATGGTGGAGACGTTTTTTATGAATTTTCTGTAGTAATTTGTGAACCCCAAAAATCTTTGGATCGCTTTGAGTCCCATAGGACGAGGCCATTCCTGTACCACGGACAACTTTTGAGGGTCCATGGCAAACCCGGAAGAGGAAATGATATACCCCTGAAACGTTACTTGGGGCTTATGAAATTCACACTTCTCCAGCTTGCAAAACAAGTTTTTCTCACGTAATAGGCCCAAGATTTTGGATACATCAGAGCGATGGATCTCCAGTGCTGGAGAGTGAATGAAGATGTCATCCTCATTAACTTTGTAGGAGTTCTCTTAAGACATCATTGATGAACTCCTGGAAGACAGCCGGGGCATTGCACAAACCAAAGGGCATGACCAAGTATTCGTAGTGCCAACTCTGAGTATTAAAAGCTGTCTTCCACTAATGCCCTTCTTTTATTCGCATCAAATTGTAAGCGGCTCTCAGATCAAGTTTTATAAATACTTTAGATCCTTTAACATGGTCAAAGAGTTCATTAATCAAAAGTATGGGATATGCATTCTTGACCAACAGTTTGTTTAAACCATGAAAGTCAATGCACGGACGTAGCTCTCCATCCTTTTTCTTAACAAAGAAAAATTCAGCACCAGTGGGGGATGTGGATTTACGAATGATGCCTCTTGCCAGCACATCAGAAACATAATCCTCCATAACCTTATTTTCCTCGACAGATAAGGGGTAGATACGACCCCTAGGAGGCAGAGTACCAGGCACTAATTCCAGGGAGCAGTCGCAAGGCCTATGTGGTGGTAAGGACCCGGCCTTATTTTCACTAAAGACGTCTTTAAATGTGTCATACTCCTCCGGGAGGAGTGGAGCAATAGCGTGAGTCTTATAGAACATGACAGACAAGACTTCGTACATTGAGGAGACCAAGCCACAATGTCACACATGTGCCAATCCATCCTGGGGTTATGTTTCTGTGCCCAAGGAAACCCCAGAATGATGGCGTAATGCGGAGAATTAATCACCTGAAATCTCAGGGTATCGGTGTGGAGGGCTCCTACCCTCAGGATTAACAAAGTGGTTTCATGTGTAATATGTGAGGACTGTAAAGGTCGCCCATCAATGGCTTCTATGGCCAGAGGAGAAGAAAGTGGCTGCAAGGGGATATTATTACTGGATGCAAATTCTGTGTTCAGTACCCTCAGAGGCCAGTACAGGAGTTGTGGGAGGTAAGTCAGAGGAATGAGAGGACAATCTACCCTGATAATGGCATCAACTTGCATAGGTTTGCAACCATCTGAAACAACCCCAGGAGGCATGTGAGGCGAGGGAGGATAGGGTGGTCCAGCAGAACGAGAAGACCATCTGCCTGAGGGCCTCTGCAAGCTCTCCCTAAACGAGGGTCTCTCCCTGAGTCTGGTATCAATCAGGATACAAAATGAAATCAATTTGTCCAAGTCATTAGGTAAATAGCGTGCCACAATTTCATCTTTCAAGGTATCACACAGCCCTTGTGAAAAGGTGGCTACCAAGGCCTCATTATTCCAACCTACTTCCACAGCCAGAATGTGAAATTCAGTGAAGTAGTCCGCCACAGTACGTGCACCCTGATGAATGGTCATAAGGTTTTTAGAAGCCAAGACCACTCGGCCTGGCTTATCAAAAACTCTCCTGAAGGAGTCCATAAACTCTGTAAAGTTATTGTAACGGTTTTCAGTACACTCAGAGGCAGGCAATTTGGTAAAACAGAGTTTTATTGAATAAGAAAACTGAAGTAACCCTCGCGGGTCCAGTAATGGAACACACAGAACTGACACAGGACAGGTTAATATATTACATTTGCCCACATGGGTTCAGTATACATATAACACAAGATAAATATACTGACACAGGTCGGGAACAGTTCGTGTGATTCTGTGAGACACAAATGGTTAATGCTATTAGGC
The DNA here is from genome assembly GCA_037306005.1 of Rhinophrynus dorsalis. Taxonomy (NCBI): domain Eukaryota; kingdom Metazoa; phylum Chordata; class Amphibia; order Anura; family Rhinophrynidae; genus Rhinophrynus; species Rhinophrynus dorsalis. The sequence goes on from CM074720.1 coordinate 466,119,772, forward strand.
CAGGAGACTGGGAGGCCCTAATAGCAAGGCCCAGGAAGCACTCAAATGCTGAGAAGTGCAGAAATGGTAACTAGCCCAGGAGGGTTGCTTGAAGCCCAGGAGGAGACACAGACTATAGTGATACTGCAACAGGAGGAATCACGGAACGCCCTGAATATATACCAACTGTGACCCACGGTACCAGTACCGGGTATTATCGTGATACGCACGGCTTGTTGGCAACTGCCAGGTGACAGAGCCGATGGAGGCACCCAGAGACCAACCTACTAATGGTAGAATGACAAGCCAGCGTAATAGTGCCACAGTAAAGCTCCTACCCAGATGTATGAATGGAAGGCCCTGAACGGGCGCTTGGCTTGTGGAATGACAGAACAGGAGCGGAGACTAACTGAGGTGCCCGTGAGACCAACCCCAGTGATAACAGAACAAGCCAAGCGTATATGGATCAACAAGCGGAGCAACAACCCTGGGTATTGAGTAAGGAGGCAGCGAGGCACTAGTGGGTCGCAGTACAGAATGGTAGTGCAGTATATAAAGCAACCGGCTGGGCTAGTACACCAGAGACCTAGCACTGTAGTAACTCTCTACCAGATCCGGTAGTACAGGAGTCACAGGAGAGGAACGGACTCCACTACGGTCAACACGGAGCAGGAACGTCAGCAAATCCAAGTCGATACACGGAGCAGGAACGTCAGCCAAGCCGGGTCGGTACACTGAGCAGGAACGTCAGCCAATCCAAGTCGATACACGGAGCAGGAACGTCAGCCGGGCCGGGTCGGTACACTGAGCAGGAACGTCAGCCAATCCAAGTCGATACACAGAGCAGGAACGTCAGCCGGGCCGGGTCAGTACACGAAGCAAGAACGTCAGCCAATCCAAGTCGATACACGGAGCAGGAACGTCAGCCAGGGCGGGTCGGTACATGGAGCAGGAACAGATAGAGAGTAGTCAGACGAACCAGGTCATACACAGGAAATCACACGAATAACGGCAGCAAGGCACTAAGCAACGGAACACCACGAAAGGGCCCCGTAATAGTGACAGAGCACAGTACTTAAAGGCTACCACTGGGTGGAGCCATAACATTTAGCCAATAGGAAAGCATCAGGCTACTAGTGTCAAAATGTCGCAAATGTACACGGGCACAGTGATAGTTATGCACAATGGACTTGTCAGTCTCCCACAATGGGTTAGCCCAGGCCAATGCCCTGCCAGTGAGTAGAGAAATCAGAAAGCCAACCTTACAGCACTCAGAAGGAAAGGAATGCGAAACCATCTCTAAGTATATGCTGAGTTGATTGAGGAAACCACGTCAAGAATCTGGGTCCCCACCATACCGCTGTTGGAGATAAGCAGAACCAGATAACCCCTTGGTCATGCCTGCATCAGAAGAGGTTTGAACCACTGGTGCCTGGGAGAGAGTGGGAGTGGCCAACACTTGTGGGTTAGAACGTTTGAGTTGTGTCATGCGCTGCAACAAGGTTTGTATGGCAAAAGACAATTGGTCAATAAGTTGATCCAATGTCTCCATCCTGTCCAGGATGCTTTGAAGAACTGCATACTACTACTGTCTGAGTTCATGGCCCTTGTGTACTGTCACGGTTCCCCAGAAATATTCAGGAGTCAGTATGGTATAGTAAAATGCAATTTGTTGAATAACAACAAAGGTAGCACACAGTAGTAAGGTAGCAGGAAGAAGCAGAGGTTAACAAGCCAGCAAGCGCTACTATCAGAAATAGTAAGCTGCCAAGATTGACCACACTGCTAGAGACTAGGCCGAAGCCACTGGTAGTCTCTGCAGGAACAAGGAACAGGAACTGGAATGGAACAGGAGCAGGAACATGATGTCTAGGTTCAGAAACATGGGAAAGCTACCAGACTCATGCCTGCAGTCAGTAATAGGAAGCGGATATCTGACTCACACCTGCAGTCAGTAATAGGAAGCAGATATCTGACTCACACCTGCAATTAGTACAAGCTAGTCTACCAGAGCCCCAGGTACGCACCAGATTGGGTGTCTGCTAGGTACAGGGGACAAACAAGAGAACAGTCAGACAGAGCCACAGGTCAGCACCAGAGAGGCTAGTCAGACAAGCCATGTCATACACAGTTCAGGTAGTCAGCCAGAGCCACAGGTCTGCACCAGATTGGCTGCCCACTATCTAAGGATAAGGCAGGAGAATAGTCAGAGAGAGTAACAGGTCAGCACCAGATTGGATGATCACACAAGTCAGGTCATACACAGAGCCCAAGGAAACAGAACTGTATTGTACAACAATGCAAGGGCAACTGAGTCAGGACTCAGTCTGCCCTGTAAACCCCTCCTCAGGAAGTAAGTAGGAGGAGCAGCTCAGAGGGAGGAAGTAGGTAGTAAGAGATTACAGGAAGCAACACATAAAACAGAGACCTTGTCAAGACCTGCCGACCTAAAAGTCCTCTGAGAAGAGAAAATCTAGGGGGCGATGTTAGCTAGCGATGCTCGGGCACGGTGCCAGGTCAGTTCCGGTCTGAAAACCCTCTGGGACACAAGATGCTTGAGAGCGAAGCTAGAGAGCGAAGCTTGAGTACGGTGCCAGATACCAGTCCTTCTTACTGCGGCCAAAGCCGGGCTAAAGGTGCTGGCCACGAAGCCAGATGTCTGATCCCAGTTGAGCTGGGACCCAGACCAGGACAAAGGACCAGTAGAGCCGGAACACCCCAGAGACAGTAAGAAGGATCTTCACAGACTAGCAGGGACCCGCTGCACAGCAGGCAAAGACACCACCAGGACCGGATACCCCAAGAAGAGCAACATCCACCCAGCGAACCACAGAGAAGGGACTAGTGACCCCAGAAATACAGGCCTTCCCCAACAATGATGTCAATTGTTGCCAGCAGAGGATACCAGTAAGCCCCCAAAGGGACTCAATGGCACCTGGTGAGGAAACCCTGCAATACTGGGATCGTGGAAACCTCCAACCCCCACCACAGTCTGACCAACAGTCCAGCAAGAAAGTCCCAACCCTGAAACACTAAACCAACCTCCACCAGCCCTGGGGATACCCTCACACCCAAGGCAAGCAAAACCCTCCCCCTAAAGGGAGGCAATGTTCCCACAGGGAAGACTGGACTGGACACCCCAAAAGAGCCCAGGTCCGGGACTAACAGCACAGTATAGCCCAGAGCAGCATACCCCTATGACCACCCGATTCCCACACTCAAACAGCTCCCTACCACAGAGCTACCACCCCTACAGAGATTGGGTGCACAGCCAGGGGGAAGACTCTAGTTCCCAAGTCTTCTGCCCCAGTTGAAAGTGGCCAGACACAGCTGATCGGCGGCGGCACCTGGAACACTATCTGCCCTCGCCGCGAGTGGAGAAATGCTCTACCGGAGACCAGAGGCTACACTAGGCAGGCAGGACTGAGCACCAGGAGCCAGCGAGACAGCATAAAGGGACACCTGCCTGACCACGACCAATCCCCGGAGGGAGCCCCAGGCCCAGCAAAGCGCAGGAAGGGAAACTGAAAGAGCACTTACCCGGGAATTGTCCGCTGATCTCCAACCACCCGTACTCCAGGACGAGGCAGTGCCAGAAACCCCAAGCTGAGGGAATCCACCAGGGATGCAGAGGTAACAAAGGAGAGATGAACCCTGGCCAGACCGGAGATGAGGATCCACTGCCACCGGGAAGCCAATATGATATCGGAGTCAAGGAAGCAGGAACCGGAAGCAAAGAAACAATGGAGGATTCAGCTCGATAATCAGGCTCCGATTACAGCCCGGATGGCCAATAAAACACCACCCGGACCAATCAGACACCTGGATGACCCAGGCCAGGTAGGTGCTTATGGAGAAATCAACCTCCGTAGAACCCCATCAAGAAGACAGCTCCCAAGGCTGACAGACCTGCTACATACTGAAGCCTCGCGCCTGCAGATGATGCATCTGCTCTGATGCGTCCAACCGCTTGCCATATTCCTACGACCATCCGTGAGACATGGACGGCCGCTCATGCCAAAGGCATCATTTCGAGTGTCGACTGAAGCAGTGGTGCTGTAACCAAGGTAAGATGTGACACTGCATAGGTATTTGCATTACGCTTCACAATCACTCTGAGACACCTGGGAGGAGGAGTAATAGGTATATAGGGTGAGACAGGTAGGTTTTCATCAATATAAAGTTTTATCTCCCTGAGGAAGAGATCGGAGGATTTCAAAATGTGTTGGAGGAGTACTTGTTTTCTTTGAAAGACGGAATTGTATTTATGAGAATACAGAGTAAACTACCATGAACGTACCGGTCGAAACAACCATGAATGCACTGTCTGAAAAGGCGATATCAGAGAGCTGGTGATAACAACAGAAAAGAAATGCCCGGTCGATTGAAGTACAACTTTGGAGCGGTCATGGTGACCGTGAGTCTGGGATAGGAGGAATATAAATCTAATTTGCCGAGTGGGTTACATGGTTTGAAAATTGTGACAATCAGAAGCATCTAGAGCAGTGTTTCTCAGCTCCAGTCCTCGGGGCACACCAACAGGTCATGTTTTCAAGATATCCCTAATTAATCACAGGTGAATCAATCACAATGACTGAGCCACTAATTACTCACCTGTGATTTAACAGGAACAACCTGAAAACCTGCACTGTTGGTGTGCCCCGAGGACTAACGTTGAGAAACACTGATATAGAGGATTGTTAGTGGCATTACACAATAAATGCACAACACCCATTGATTGCCAACCGGTACCCCTTGGACATTAACTGTGATTACAGTGATTTCAAGTCACATGAGAAAAGTAACACTAGTCTCACTAAAAGGGCTACATGAATTGAAAAAATTTGAATCACACAAAGGGTTAACAGAGACCTATAACAACATATGTGCAAAAAAAATCACAGAGTGATCCAGTGTTTTAGAGGAATGTGGAAAATGGTGTATACTCTGTAATGGTGGATACTGTAACAATTGTAAATATATGATTGTAAGAACAAATACATACATGAAGAAGATATAACATGGTACAACACACATATACTGAACTAATCATACAGGATAACATCTATATAAGCTTGAAATATACGTCTATTGGATTTATGTTGATATCCAGGAAGACTGGTCTATTGATTAGGCATTACGGACATTTGCAGTCTGCAAGAAAACTAATTTTTATTTTTCATTTTTTTATTTTTTATTTTTTTAGAACGATAAATCGTTTTAGCTAGTTTTAGAGTTAAGGGTAGTAGAGGTATTTCATTGTATTGAGATGTATATGAGTGGGACCGTCTTTGTGAGGGAATCCTACACATATTGTTTATCTTGTTTATAATACCCATAAGTATATCACACGGGTTACTCAGAGTAAATTTTGGGTCACTTATCTTGGGCATCCCTGTCTGATTGGTAGATTGGGAATTCAAGAGATGTATACCCAATTACAAGGTTGTATTTTCTGGAGAATTATCATCTTAAAAAATATTTTACTGTGGAGAATCTTTCCAGAAATTAAGGATATATATTTGCATCATATTATTTGTAGTGTATCAACATCTCATATTCAATAAATGTTGTTATTTTTTATATAATGAATGTTCATATGATATTTTTATACATTGAAGAAATAGTCCACATTCACTACTCATGCGCTAGATTCCTTTTGTATCTTTTTGGTTTTTGGACCTGTTGAGTGGAGGTCCTAAGTCAGGCAACAGAGAGGTGTTGGTTTTGTCATGATGGTATCCTATGCAATACATTGTGATGCATGGGATATCACCCTTGACATCACAGATTGATGAACTTGGATCCTGTCCATGAGGTCTGATCCAGCTCAATCCTGAAGGGCAACAATCAAGCCAGTATTGAAGCATATCTTTGGTTGAGGCCTGTTGTTTTTCTGGATGAGCCCATCCATCCGAGTGAGGCAGCAGTCTGAATCAGAAATATCTATCATTCATGGCCTGTTGGTGACCAAGCTACAATGGTTCATATTTGGTTCCCATATGTATCCTGCAAATAGTGGCTGGTGTGACATCCATCCATGGCATCAGCACTCCTGAGGATCCATGTGGGAATCAAAGGTGAGAAATGTCATTTCAAGCTACAGTAAATGATTGCATACACATCACATGGCCTATATTTTATTCCTTTAATTCTGTTGAATTATTTTAGGCCTGTGTGTTGCACATACAACCAGCTATTCTCAATGGCATTGTGACGTGTGACCTGATCTATACTTTTTGAGATTCAGTAAGCGGCAATGAAGATCTGAAGAACTGAACATGATGCTGACTTCTCCAGTGATCTCATTTCCCCATGTCCAATGTTTACTATGGAGTCTATACAATGGGACCTTAGCAACTTGACTCATGTTATTGAATATTCTCCATAGACTAACATTGGGATTGTTGAAGTGAGGGTATGTAAGTGTTAATTTCTCTCCATCATCTTTTTTTCACCGCTTAGTGAATGTCCCCTGTGTAGCATGCAATCGTTAGCCTATCGACTTGTGTTTGTTGTCTGGTTAACCCTTTGAGTATGAGAGGGGTTGCCAAAGCATTGTTGAGCGATGCATTGAAAATCACTCTAGCACTCAAGGGGTTATGTGCTGGTTTCCCTGTGGGTACATGGGTGACATTGTTTAGGAACAGTTATGATGTTTAACATACAACACTTTTATGACCATGCTTTATGTGTATGGGGTGTGATCAGCACAGCAACATGAGGGTTAACCTGGGACTTGGACAGGTTTAGCCCTGTTTGAAAATTGCCATTTGCCTTGTGTCCTATTTTATCCGTCAGGGTGCTGTGTTGGTGCATTTGTGTGGATGAATGATGGGAATATGTTGGGATGTGACTGTGTTTGAGTGTCATGATTGTATGGGTTGATGTGGTGTGTGGTTATGTGATGATGCACTTAACGGTAGTGTGGAGACTCCTCTCTTCCCCAGTGTCTGATCCTCCAGGGACCCCCTCAATGATTGTGGAGGACATGGTCTTACACAGCATTTCCACCCAACGGATGTAGCTGATGTCTGCCAGTGGACCACCTCCGGTGCCTCGGGCGTGCAGGGCGGCATCCCCCATCTTCTTTTTAACCTGCTTCTTGCAGTCGCCCCATCTCTTTTTGATGGCGTGAACGTCCTGTCTGAAGCTGGCCACTGCATTGACCCAGCTGCAGATTTGGTTCCAGGTGTCGTTCCTCCTTGCAGCCAGGCCAGGGACCCTCTCCCTCGGGAAGAGGATGCTCTCCCTCTCCAGCACAGCCTCCATGAGGGCCCCGTTCTCCTCCTTTATATAACGTGGATCTCTGATCCTCTCCTCCTCAGCTCCAGCCTGCGAGGAGTCGGGAGCATAGTGCCCTTCCTGTGCTGCCCCTGCCTTTGTGTGGTGGTCCCCAGCAGCTACCCCTCGTCCCACTGCAGGTTCTGTCCCTGTCCTCTGTGTGCCTGCTCTTCTGGGCTGGCTCCCCTCCCCCCTTTGAGAATCTCCCTCTCCCACCCCTACTCTCAACAGGGATGTCCTGCTCTCCTTCCTACTCCTCCACTACTCTCCCCATCGCTCTCTCCTGTCCTCCTTTCCTGGCCATCATTCACCCACTCACACCCAAGCACTCCCACAGGCCCTCACAGACACACTCGATTCCACTCACTCTCTGTCACACTCTTTCACTCACAGACTCACACTGCCAAAATAAAGTTTAAAAAATGTGTAAGGTGTTGTAAAAAAAAAAAAAAGGGTGTGTATGTATGTGTATGTGTTTGTATGGGTGTATGCGATATGTGCAAAAGTGTGATATGTGTTTAAGTGCAATACCCTTCTCTCTCTAAACTCCAGAAACACCTTCTACCTCCAATGTAAGCTGTTCTCTCCCTCACTCTAAATGATATCCTCCGCTCCTGGATCCTATGATCTAGCTCGCCAATACTCGAAACACAGACAAGATGTGACTGTTATTTTTGGGTATAAATAGGTGTATTTGAAAATTTTTTATACTTTGGGGCCTTGGGATTGACTGTAGGTTTGAATTTTGTTTGTGCATCTATCAGGGTTGCTAGACAACGCCAGCAGTAATTTTACATTTACACTTATGTTGACTTAACCGTGGGACGCACAGTGATGCGAAAAAAGATGTGATGCATGTTTTTGCGTTACATGCATGTCTTTGTTGTGCCTACACTCGTTAGTTAATTCTTGTAGACTTACTTTTAAATCTGCCGTAAATCATGTGTTATTTGCGGCCGATGTGCCTTTTTTTTACTTAGTGGCTGTTTTAATGCCTGCCTTTAAATCTAGCCCTAGATCACTGAAAACATAATCATCATTTATCAATAAGAGCTGAGTCCATTTAAATAGGAACTACCACCTCCACTAAAGTCACCCTGCAATACTTAGGCAGGGGCGACTAGCTTTCTAATAATTATTTTACCTCTCAAAAGTGCCCACAAATAAAATTATCCTTAAGGTTCCGAGACTGACGGCAAGGTTACTGCAGCCTGTGTGCCTGCACCATCAGTCTCTTCCGGAGCCGTCTGGGCCAGTGCAATGCCTGTGAAGGGTGAAGAGGACTGACAGCGCAGACGCGTCTCGGAAGCTTAAGGATAATTTTATTCATGGGCACTTTTGAGAGGTAAAATAATGACCACTTGCCTAAGTATTGCAGGGTGACTTTAGTGGAGGTGGTAGTTCCGCTTTAACTTACATACTCTCATAAATGTCTGAAGATTTTTATAACTGATCAAGCTGAAGAGACAATAGACTTGATCAATAATAAATATCAGATTTTTTCCATTTTTATTGGGTTTTCAAATGTAAAGAAATGGTACAAACAGAAACAATCGAGTGGAGTGAGCAACTGAGCATACCCTTCTGGATTATAATATGACTTCAGTAATACTTTGTAATACACAGAATAAAAGAAAGGAGGAGTGGGAGAAGAAGAATACATAAAAAGGCAGGGGGTAGAATTAAGGCAATCATTTAAGTCCTGGGCTGCCTGACGTTTAACCAAAATTATTTCAGTATATTCCAACTATGCAGATCAAATGGCTTCATGTTTCTGCTCACTTACTAGTCATGGATTCCATTTTCTCAATAGAGATAATTTAAATTCTCACTTCTTTAGAAGAAGTGGCAGGTTTTGGTGACAGCTTGGATATGGGGGAAGAATGCCATGGAATTGAGACAGTTTCTTTGGTTATGGCGTGTATGGTTGAATTGTCAAATGCGATGGACAAAGGGGTTTGGGTGGGGTTTAGGAGGAAATAAAAGGTACATCTTGGTTCAGGAACCACCAAGTACCTGTAGGTGGTTCACTTCTGTGGAGACTGCAGTCCGATGGCAGAGAGATGCACACCCATACAAAGTGCATTAATGAGGGGTGTGAAAGTGGGTACAAAGCCCCTCTCAGTGGTAGTGTGCACAGGGGTAGGACAGAATGCATAATGTAGGTACAGGATACCAGGTGCATGCAAGTATGTACTGGATACCTGGTACAGGATACAAGGCACTGAATAACAGGTAAGGTGCACTGGGTGCTGGCAGCAGGTACTAATAGGCTCATGATAACTAGAAGGTCCAGACAGCAGGTGTAGAATGCCAGGTACCTGACTCCAAGAGCAGGCAGCATGTACAGGTTACTGGGTGCAGGCAGTAGGTATGAGTAAGCAGGCTATTGCTAGCATGTCTATGCAGCAGGTGTAGAATTTCAGATTCAAGATACTAGGTGCAGGCAGCAGGTACAGGATACTGGGTGGTGGCAGTAGGTACTAGTAGGCAGGTGGTGGATAGCTGGTCCAAGCAGCAGGTGTAGAATTCAAGAGACTGCATACCAGATGCTGGATAACAGGTACAAAACAGCAGAGTAGCAGGTACAGCTAGGTAGATACTGAATAGTATGTACAGGATATGAGGAACTGGTTATCAGATACAGGTAGGTATGTGCTGAACAGCAAGCACGGGATACCAGGTACTGGATAGCAGGCACAGGCGGGTAGCCTATTGACTAGCAGGTACAAGATACCAAGAGATAGAAGGCAATTCATTCTAGAGCTGTGTCACGCATGGCAAGGGTATGTAGTTTGTTCAGCAGGAGTGAGTGATCAACATTGTGAAAGGTGGATGAAAGGCCTGGGAAGATTAGTATACTGTATTGACCATTGTACTTTGCTCTGTGTAAGTCATTAGTAACCTTTGTCAGGACTGTATCTGTGGGGTAGTTGGAATGGATTCCTAGCTGCAATGGGTCAAGAAGAGAGTTGTAATTGCGGAAAAAGATTATGTGTGAGTATACAAGGCTTTCCAGGACCTTAAATGCAAAGGGAAGGAGAAAAACTGGATGGTAATTTGAAAGACGGGTGAGGTGGGGCCAAGGGAGAGTTCTTTGAGTATAGGTGTGACTACCGCATGTTTGAATGAGGAAGGAAAGGTAAAAATGAGGATTTATAGATATTAGTCAAGATGGGAACAAGAATAGCTGCAAGAGACTAGAGGAGGATCCAAGGGGCAGGGAGGAAGATAGTAACAGACATAATTCCACCTCTGTAGCAGGAGTCAAGGAGTTCAGGGAGTCTTGGGACGAGCTAGGAATCAAGGGCGGGCTGGATGAGAGGTTATGCAGAGTATGGTTTGGTGAATGGACTGAAAGTTATTTTTTAAAAATACAGCAAAGCCCTGTGGCCTGTTGTACAAGGAGGAGCAGTTTATGGTTAGGGCTTTAGGGACAGAATTAAATATTTTAAAGCGGCAACATGGGTTAGAATTGTGAGTGGTGATTATGTTAGAAAAGTAGCACTTAACCTGGGTGAGAACTGTGTCAAAAAAGGGCAGGATGAATTTATAATGGTGGAAGTTGGCAGAAGAACGAGAATTTCACCAGGTATGTTCTGCAGCTCAACAACAGGTGCAGAGAATGCAGGTTGATGAATTTAGCCAGGGTCTGGGATTCCTGGGCTGGGAGTATCGAAGGTGGAAAGAAGCATGCTAATTCAAAGATGACTATAGTGGCAAGTTATATCCTTGGACAAGAGAGTCTAGGTTAGTAGTAGAGCAGAGAGGTACGTTTGCATGGTCAGTGTTAAGTCTGATAGGTTAAGAGAGTGTAGGTTCCTGGTTAAAACAGGTGTTTGGGGGCGTGCAGTGGAAAGTGTGTGCGAGAAAGTATGAAGGAGATAGATGGTGGTCAGAGAGAGGAGAGGGGAAAATTATGAAGTCTGAAATTGAACAATTTTTGGTGAATACTGATGAATTATATTATATGACAGCAGTGGTACAAAATTGATGCAATACAGGTCTTGTTGGAATGGTTGCCATTCGTATTCCAGTGTGTATGTGCCGAAGGATGTACATCCTGCTGGAATATTTCCAAAACAGGAATTATTGTTCCAAAGCCTATGTATTGCTTCTGTGTATTGCTTCTTGTTGGAATGTTTACCATTCATATTTCAATGTATATGTGAAGACTGCTGCAGAAGGATGCACATCCTGCTGGAATATTTCCAAAAATGGAATTGCTGTTCCAAAGCCTGTGTATTAATTGTTAATATCCATATATGTCCAGAATGTATGAGTGGGTGTAGCCATAATGCAAGCTTTTGACTAGAAAAGAAAGAATATAAATCCTAATATTTATATCTTGATGTCTACACTAATACATAATGCTGCTATAATGTAGACAGAGAATGCTGTATATTGCCTGATAAACCACAGAATAAACCTCTAAAAAGAAGAACTGAGTGTCCTCTTATACTTCCTGTTGGTATTATAAAAGGAAAGGATTTCTATCATATCATGGAAGAGAATGTGGACACAGAATTGAGTCTGCGTTAAGCTGTAATCTCTCACAAGCAGGGCCCTCTGATCCTTCTGTTCTCCACATTTGATTGTACTATTTAATACCTCTTTATGTCTATTCCCAATTGTACAGCGCTGTGGAATTAGTTGGCGCTATATAAATAAAGAATAATAATAATTACATTAGGCATCTCTAAAAAAGGAGAGGTGGTAGCTTTTAACTCTGCAGTCTGTGCAAAGATCTACAGTACCATTTTTTTTAATACTACCTCAAAAGAAAGGAGGGCTACGGAGAAGAGATAAGCCAGCAAACTTATTAAGGTACAAAGGAGAGCAAGCCAGTGCTCAGGGCCCGCCTAAAATTGGATATTGGGTGCCTCAAATACAGCCATACCTGATGGAAAAAGAAATGGGCTAGTTGTGTGGGTGACTCTGCTAAGGGCCATGTGTGTCTGCAGTTCAGAAACCAAAGAGGGGTGAATTGCTGTCTAACTTACAATCTATTTGTGTTGTTACTGAACTCTCCTGTGCGTCAGGCACACCCTATTCCAAATGTTCAGGCACGCTTAAATGTATTACTCTTTCTTTTCTGTCTAAGGGTTACATTTAAAGGTAGGAGTTAACATAGCCGGTAGGGCCAAAGTGAATACCGGCTGTTAAACTAACATGTTTAACGTGGTATTTAAAGGCCCTACCTGCTAAAACTCCAAACTCCAAAGGACGTTAAGCCACAAAAACGTCCGTTTTGTGCGTTTAGTCCCCAAAATGCTGCTAAAAGCAGCAGTATTGGGAACTGAATAGTAAAAAACAATTAACTATCAGTGCTTGACATACTACCAAGCACTGATCGTTAACTGACCCCTGTTACACTTACCTGTCATCCACTGTTCTTCTGTCTTCTCTTCTTTCTCCTATCTTCCGCCTTCTCTTCAGACTTCTGTCTTTTCTCTGTAAAATAAAAGAAATGAATTAACACCAAGCATGAACGAAGACATTCCTGAACCCTTTGAGTGGCAGAGGGGTACGCAACGCATTGCAAAGCAATGCATTCCGTACCTCACTGGCACTCAAAGGGTTCAATAGTAGTGCGCCATAAATATACCCAAATGATATGCTTCCATGTAATGCCCCAAAGAATAAACATGCCAATAAATAAAATGATCCACATAGACATAAATAAATGCCATCCATTAATGCCCAGTATGTCTACTTAGCATTTTATTCCATGTCTCCGCCACTTGGAGCTGCCACGAAGGAGGCGGCAACGGAGACACAAATGTCCTACGGTGCTCCCCTTCAGCTGTGTATGGGCCGATGCCCGTAACACACTGAGGGCATTTGAAGTGAGCCTGCCTTTATATATGGGCAGGCTGACTTCCACTGCCCTCACAGCCATTGGCTGGGATGTGAAGAACATCCCAGCCAATCAGATTTGAGTGGCTGTTCTTGAAAATGATTGGCTGGGATCAGAGGCGTAACTAGAAGCCACCGGGCCCTGGTGCAAGAATTGCCATGGGCCCCCCCAACCACATTGGCCCCCCCTCAACTACATTGGCCACCTCCATATTGCCCCTTCCACAATGCCCCCATCTCCACATTGCCCCTTCCACAATGTCCCTCATTCTCCACAGTGCCCCTCATTCTCCATATTGCCCCTTCCACAATGTCCCTTCAACAATGCCTCCATCACAATGCCCCTCTTTCTCCACAATGCCCCCATCACAATGCCCCTCATACTCCACAATGCTCCTTCCACATTGCCCCTCTTTCTCCACATTGCCCCTTCCATAATGCCCCCATCTCCACATTGCCCCTTCTACAATGTTCCTCATTCTCCACAGTGCCCCTCATTCTCCATATTGCCCCTTCCACAATGTCCCTTCCCCACTGCCCCTTCAACACTGCCTCCATCACAATGCCCCTCTTTCTCCACAATGCCCCCATCACAATGCCCCTCATTCTCCACAATGCCCCTTCCACAGTGCCCCTCACTCTCCACAATGCCCCAACTGACCCCCCCCCACCTCGAGTCCCTGTTGGTCTAGCGGTGAGTGAGATGACAGATCTGTACCTCATTCGGCACAGACCTCTGTCTGGAACTCAAGCTCCCGCGTGGTTCTTAGTAATGCAGAGCGCTCTGCATCACTAGAGCGCCGGCTACCGGGAGATCAGCTGTGCTGCGGGCACGTGGCGAGGGGGCTGCAGGGGGTGGCCAGGCCCCTGAGAGTGACGGGCCTGGTCGCAGTGCGCCCCTGCGACCCCTATTGTTACGCCACTGTCTGGGATACACAGCTGAAGGGGAGCATCGTGGGACATTTGTGTCTCCACTGCCGCTGCCCTCACAGCCGCTCCAAGCGGCGGAGACATGGAATAAAAAGCTAAGTAGACATACTGGGCATTAATGAATGGCATTTATTTATGTCTATGTGGATCATTTTATTTATTGGCATGTTTATTCTTTGGGGCATTACATGGAGGCATATGGGTATATTTATGGCACACTACTATTGAACCCTTTGAGTGCCAGTGAGGGCATACCCCTCTGCCTCTCAAAGGGTTCAGGAATGTCTTCATTCATGCTTGGTGTTAATTCATTTCTTTTATTTTACAGAGAGAAGGTGGAAGAAGGAAGAAAGAAGACAGAAGGATGAGAAGACAGAAGAGAAGGACCGGCAAGCTGAGGACTCCGCTGGACATCAGGATTAATGGTAAGTGTTAATGTAATGTTGTTTTACTTAGTCGAGTTAACCCTATGAATGCCGACGGGGTAATTATACCCCACCCACACTCATAGGGTTAATCCTACTAACTTTGGACACGTTTTAGGCACTTTGGATGTATTGATGTGGGTCTTAGGGCCCCATATCAATACACCCACTGTGGACATTGTTTTTTTTTTGCCAGTTAACAGCTGCGTTAGCTGGCAAAAGATCTGATAAGGGGCTTTACGGCTAACAAAACTGGGTCTTAAGTTTTGTGCGGTAAGTGAGTCCCTTATCAGCTTTTTTCAGCTAACGCAGTGCTTTAAATGGCAAAATGGAGCTTTTTTTTTTTTATTATGAGCCAAAACACACATTAGTGTAGGGCTGGCATACTGAATGAACTGCCATTAGCAGTTCATTACATGGCCCTTTGTATGACTTACTACACGTTAAAACAACCGTTGGTGGTTTTTGAGCTTAATTGCTACCTTTAAATCTACCCCTAAATCTCTCACTGAGGAAACAGTTAAGTCTGTGCAAAATATGTTAGATGAATTACAGACAGCTAATCTGAATTTGAATGAGGATTTAAATAAATCATGAATTCCTACCAAAAGTGTAGGGGCATAGCAGGTTTATAAAATGAAGAGCTGATAATAAAGATAAGATCCTACCTAGAAATTAGATGATTGAGACAATAGAGCAATTGCCTCTACCCATTACTATTACACATGATGAGGTTTTTAGAACTGATTAATTTCAGCAGGGAGTTCATAGAGGATATGGCTGGAAAGGCCATTCTTCTCTAAGACCTGTTGAAACTACCTGCAAATATTGTGGACAGATTTTACCCTGGCACAGGCACCCACCTTAACTGCTCCCATAATTTGAATACCATTTATCATACAGTGTCCTACAGGGAATGAAACAATTTCCTCTGTCATTATGCAGAAACAGGGATCAGATATAATGATCATGGGATATTATTCCAGCATACTTATACCTGTGGAAAAAGGAATGTATGAATTTGTTAAATAATTGCTTGCTGTTTATTGGACTATGAAAGTAACTGAACATATTGTGGGTTTTGAGAAAATTATTGTGCAAACACCACACACATCCCTGAAGCTTTTATTTAAGCAAACCTGCATAACAATTAATCAACATAGAATAGCCAAGTGGATAGCTAAACTTCAGGGAAAATGATTGCAGGCTGAAACCAGTAGCAAGTATATCTTACCAAAACTGATGTAATATGAAGGGAAATAGCATGACTGTACAACTGAAATACAATCCAATGCCATATCACCTTTTTCAGCTTTGCCACAGGAACAAGAGATGGTGCTAGGTTCTTTTTAAGACGAGTTTGCAATTTCCAGTTTCACAGACAATGCTGTTTTACATTTTCTTTGATTAATGTTAAGGTCCATCAGAGATAAAGAACAGATATACATACACTACAGATAGCAAGCAACGTTGTTGACATTGACAGAGCAGCTATAGAGGCAACTCTTACAGGAGAGTTTCTGTATTCAAAGTACACAATAACAGCAGCTGTTACCAAAACTAAATCAACTATATCTGATCCTATACATAATCTTTCACAACAGCAACAACCAGATACTGACATGAAAAGCAAAGAGTTGATTCAATAATCAGACACTCAGTTGCAAGGCAAAATTATTAATGGACAATTTGTCCCATACATCACTAGATTTATGTTGCAGGAATTGGTTAGACATAATCATAATATTTTAGGCCATGTTCACACTGACAAATTGTTATGCAAGAAAAATTATTGTTACTCTATCTTTCACAGATTTGGAAGGAAGTGGTAACTTCTTGTAATATGTACACAATACAATCCAAGGCCAAAAGGGCAAAGACCTGTTCTACAAAGGGCACCAGTCTCAAATTGTGTTTTGGAAAATGGTACAAATTGATTATACTGGGCCCCAACCTGTTTCAAAACGTGATGTAAAATATTGTCTTGTTGTGATTGATGTATCTGAATTGGTGGAGGCTATTCTTTAAGAACTAACATAGCTCTAACCACTGCTCAAGTCCTTTGGAAATATGTATGTAAGTGGGTTTTGCGTAGGCCCACAGACACCCCTGTGGTCCTTTACCCCAGAAACCTCCTTGTGCTCTGCAGGCCGATCCTGAGCCTCCGCTACCTGGGAGTTGGGGTACATGACTGCAGCAGTGCCAACACCCAGCTGGGCATCCAGGGTATGGATGTGGGACCCAGTTGGGAACATATTTAAGTGAGCAATAAAACTGACACAGAACTATCTTAAATAGAACTTTGTATTGCTCAGAAAGAAAACCCTATGCATGAATACAACAGATATGCAGGAATATACCAGATACATGAATATAATACAGTAAAACAGTTCAAGAATGCAATGGTCAATATGGTATTCACCCACCCACAACAAATACTACGGCCCACCCTAAGCTTCACCCTAGTGGCAGTTGGGTACCATTAGTTGGTGCACATAGTTGGGGTCCAGAGTAATTGTAATCCACATTATGGTTTGTGTTATGCTGTAATCTAGTATGTCGGATCGACATGTTTCTGCATTGGCCAGTGGTCAACCCACTTGATCGATCTTCAACATACTGTGCCATTGCCGGTGTCAGTCTGCCAGGGAAATCTTCACCACTCCAGCACTTTTCAGTGGGCTCACCTCTCCCTTTCTGGCGATTTTTAACAAACTGCGCTCTTTGCCGGTGATCCATACACCAGGGAGGTCACCGCCAGCTCCTGCTCTCAACAAGAGACTCTCCGCTTGTCAGTTTCCAACTACAAAGTTCACCAGCAGAGAATGTTCCAGACGGGACCAACAGCCACTGTATGCCACCTTCATCTCAGTCATTCTGACCTCAGGTCTCCTCTCCAGTGAGTTATTCCAGTCTTAGGAGCTCTGACCTGTGTGGGACTGGTTTCAGCCTGTAAGGGTTTCCTCTCACCCCATCGACACTCTCCATAGCAGCTTGGGTGCCAAGGAGGACGTTTTTACAGTGATAGGGAGTCTAACAATAAAGTTAAGACAGTGATAACAATCTGTGTGAGACAGGAAAACTTCACAACACATTCGGTCTACTTCAATGCACACTCCACATAACTATGGTCTCTAGTATAACTAAACACGAATTCTATAAAAGATAAAATAATAATTCTATAAAAAATAAAATTAAAAAGCAACAGTATCATTATTTATTGGAAGCTCTGAGACGGAATGAATAGTTGGTAAGAGCAACTTTGTAGATGGTTTTTTACATATAGGTATTAATTTATTTATTTTTAGTATATATTTCAGAATAACTCAATACTTCTTTAAATTATTAAAAGTAGCTCCCATTAATGAAAAGATGAACCAACAACAGGAGAACAGGCATGGTTAATGTAATAAAGATTTTGTTAGCAGCAGCCATCAGATTGTTATGCAAGGTTTTCTAACTCCTAATTTCCTTTAAACCTCAGCTGTTTTCAAATTAGTAGTTGGTGTATCACCTCCAAAGAGTAACTGCTACAGCAAGGTCCAGACTTACCATTCAGCATGGTAGTCAAGAGTGGTATGGCATTGTTTTCAAAGTTAGCCCTCAGGACACACAAAGTGGTTAACATTTTCTGATCTTTCTGCTTAATCACAGGTGAGTGATCACTGGCTCAGTCATTAAGCTTGAGCTGACAGTGCCTAGATAGGGATATCTTGAAAACATGGCATGTTGGTGTGCCCAAAGATTGGAGCTGAAAATCAGCGATCTAATGCCTCTGATTATGAGATGTGCCTCAGCTATGATTGCTACACCCATGGTGTAATAATGAGGGTGTAGAAGCACATTTACAATTCCCTATAACTGACATCTGTTCTTGCTATGGTGGGTGATTTATTTAACAGTTCATAGATTGCTGTAATTTACAGTTAATATTTTACTAGTTTATATTAGTAAGATAATAATTTTTACCATAGTAGGCAAATAAAAATGACTAAGTTGGCAACGAATTTCAATGTATGGTTTAACTCCTTCAGTGCTAGAAAGATCTCCAACGTATTGCTTCACAATAGAGTTGGGACCTCTCTAGCATTCAACGCATTAAAAAGGCCCATTGAAGTTAAGGGAAGTATTTGTCCCATATGGTGCAGTTTGCTCACCCCAGAACTGTTCCACATTTCATTGTTCATATAGCCATATGTCTGAACAAGCCAGAAATGCATATACTAAACAGAACTTTCTTTTACCTTTGCAGGTGTAGTGAGCATAGTAATCAGTCTACATCACAACAATGGCTCCTTCACAACACACCTGAATTCGAAGTCGGTGTTATAAATGAGCATGAAATTAGAAGAGAGCTCCAACATCTCCTGCAGAATGATGATTTATCAGTGAGCATTCAAGAAACAGAGTGGAGGGAACTTCTGCAGAGTGTGGCAGTCTGGCTGAAACGCAATGAGCATCTCAGAAAGAAATTTCAGAGTGAGGCTGTAAAAAAAACAACTCACTTCTGTCAGCCCCACAAGCACATCTTCTTTCTAAAAACCCACAAGACTGCCAGCAGCACAATCATGAACATATTGTTTCGTTTTGGAGAATCCCACAACCTGACCTTTGCTTTCCCTTACAAAAGTCCACAGTTTTTATACCCCAGATATTTTAATGCATTTTTTGTGGAGGGCTTCGCTCCAGAGAGCAATATGACTTTTGATATTATGTGTCACCACATGAGGTTCCTGCTCACAGAGGTATGTCCTGGTGGGGACCATGGGGTTCAAAGGTAGATTATTATTATTGTCATCATTATTAGCATTCATTTCTATAGTTACAGCATATTTCAAAGAGCTGCACAATTAGGGAACTCGTTACAGACACATGATACCCTTAAACAAATACATACAAATGACAGAGAGGGCCCTAGATGACATTGAAAAAACATGCACTTATCCAGTTTGTGAAACTACAGCCAGAAAGAGGGTTTCATTCAAATAAATAACAATAGAGATCCAAATATACAAAGCAACCAAAAGTCCATGGGCAAGTTCAACAACTGGAAAATTCTCATGTATGCTAAAAAGCAATTATAAAGCATTTGTTCAGTCATGGTTACTTGGACAAACTGATTGCTAATGCCAGTACAGCTCTTTCACAAAACATACACCGAGTTCTGTTGCAGATAAGTTAAAATGCCATCAGCATGTGCTCCACAACAGCAAACTATCAGGCACAATTTAATCTAATCATCTATGCAAAATTCTGGCTAATTTCCTATGTCAGGGTGTCCAACCTGTGGCCTGTAGCCTAAATGCAGCCTGCATGACTCTAAGGTGTGGCCCACCTATGAGTTTCAAAGACATATTTTTATTCCTAATTAACTAGCATGCATGAACTAGTAGGCCATTAGGACCTAATAGCGTGCTTGCCAGTACCATATAATTCAAGAAGAGATGTATGTTAAATATCAGTATTGTTACGGACTTGATCAATAAAAAAATACATTTATATTTTTGAATAGCTGACAGGCTGTAATTCACCATCATTATCAATTAAAAAAATGCGTCCATCACACTTTACTTTATGATCATGTGGCCCACAATTGTAAAACTGTGGACTCCACTGTCCTGTGTGAATGTAATGTCATCAAAACTAGCTTTTCCCATTCTGTCTTAAAGATGGTTTATTATTACATTTTCTGTAGTTTCTAGTCACAGACGATTGCATCAGGCTTTTGCATTGCTTTAATAAGCTAATTTGATAGGGTAAAGTGAAGAGTACATGTGATGCTAGCATGTCATGATGTACAATTTGCCAGGAAATTATTGATAAAGGCTACTAGATTCTTTATAAAAAGTCACAAACAATCTGCACTTGAAGAATAGTGATTATTTTGCTAAACTGATATTCAGAATTTGAAGACCCCTATATCAAGACCCATCAGTTCAGGTTTCTTGAAAAGGGGTCTTCTGACCCAGGAACATTGTGGCATGTGTATCACAAATTCAAGAGTTACGTAGGCAGTTCTGAATGATTTGTGCCTTGTTATTAACAGGGCCAGACTAAAGGCCTAAGGGGCCTGGAGAAGAAAGCTATAATGAGCCTGTTCTACTGAAGTGGATTACAATTTTCTGTAGATACAGAGCAGTAAATGGAGAATACAATTCTCCCAGGCGGGCATGTTTAATTTATTTTTTAATTCATTAATTTAATTCTATATTAAAGCAATAAAGGTGTGATCTCCTTGTGGACTGAATAGTGGCCTGCTAGGGCTCACTCATTATCTATGGGAATGGGCCTGTAGTTTTCATTGGGACTGAAGCTGCAGCATCAAATTAATGCATTACACACCCCACTGGTACTTAATAATTTGAGTGTCAGAAAAGTATCCAGTACATTCCAGTGCATACCTTTTTGGCAATAAGGGTTAAATTAAGGGGTTAATTAAGCGAAATAGTGACAGAAATGTAAAATTACTGAAGTCACAGAAAATGCAAAATGACCTCCTAAAGATATGTATGTACAAGGCAGTCTTATTCACAAATAACTACTGAATAATTACTTTTTAGTAATACATTGGGACATATGTATCAAAGAATCACTAAAAGTTTAAATATCATTGCAATTCACAGTTTAAACATATAGAACAGCATGCAGAAAGTTAAACAAGAGCAATTACAGAGCAAACCAACAAATTCTGTTTGTTGTAAGTTTGAAATTGTTAGCATCCCAGAGATTAAAAGCACAATTTAAATTAATTTGAATTTGGGACATTTTCATGTGTCCCCTATGGTGCATTTGGGATTGTTCCTAATTATCTTTCTGCATATGTCCCACATGGCATACCATGCCCTGTAGTGGTGAATCTGGGGTCTAGCCATACCCCTCTTTTAATAAGAGATTAATTCAAAATACATTCTTGAAGTCCTGCATTTGTAAAGTGCATCTGCCATACTTATTCCCTGTTAAAATGGTGATATAAAAATCCTAGTGGATATAAACATGTAATCCATTCTGTGCTGATGGGGGTTTTTATATTAAATCCCCTTCCACTAGATGGGGAAATGGTGTAGCTGACAATCATACATAGAAAGCGAATTGGACACATAAATAGGTACCTTGACTAGCTTTGGTTGAATACAGAGTGTTCCTCTCAGTTCTTTGGCGACAGTGATGTTGTTGATTAATAGAATCTCTCTTGCTTCTTGGACTAAGCTGACCACATATACCTTTAATTCAAGACTACAAAACATGTGTTATTGATAACAGCTGTGCATTATAACATTAGCTACACAAAAATAATGTTGAATAATGTTGAATCAGTCTTATTTTTTGCAAAAGAGAAATTATAAGCTTAGTACTAGTCATTGATCAGTTTTGACCTAGTATTTGATAATATTGGTATTCAACAGACTGAACTATTCTTGGGAGCTATAGGATGTCAGTTACACAAACTGGCAGCATGCATGTGGTTAGGCGATACTTTCCTATTAGTTCTTCAGGCAAGCTGCAACATGGAGTCAATCAGGTGGGAAAAAATCTGGTCCACAGGCCGCAGGTTGGATGTTCTATGGCATTTTTTATATTTTTTTCTTAATTTTACTTCTGACCATTTGAGTTAAATAATGTAATTGTCTGCTTCTTCCTCCCAGATTCTCTAAAAATATTAATGTTAAGTCACATTGGTCTGAATGGGTTCCTCTTGTGTTTTTTTTTATTCTAATGTTATATATTGATGAGTATATTTAGCAGAAAGCATTGTAAAGAATTTCCACTTTCTCCTGTATTTTTTGTAATTGAAAATAACACCATATTGAATGCCTGCTAACTGTCATGGTTTACCTGAGCTTGGTGTCTTCTCATGTCAAGATCTGCATAGTTGTGCCTTTGCATGTGTGCAGGGGTGCAATTCCTCCCTTTTATGTCATAACTAGTTTTAAAACCTGTGTACACGGGCCAACATTGGCGGAGCTGCAGTCATGTGCAGTACTGACATGCCCTGACACGCGACCGTAGTCCTCTCTGCTCACCGGAAGGACTCTGCTCTGAATCTGGAGTGCCCCGCTCCATATCAGCCATGGCGCTGGCAGTATCTACTGTGCATGACTGCAGCGCGCACAGCAATCTCTACTGCAGATGACGGCTTCTGACAAACATACTTAGCGAATTATAATATAGGATGTGATGAGTGTTCTTGTGGGCCAGTGCTTACACAAAATGTTAGCAAATACAATTGGGACCCTAACAGGACATCTTTAGGGCAAGCAGCCCTTCAATCATTTATGCATGACAGATGTCCTTTTGTAAAGCATGAGGCAGAATTATTTCATAAGGCTGCCAACACACTTTAGAATGAGTCTTCCTTGAGGATCAATTCTGGCTCATTCTCTTGGATTGTTATCCAGGTAGGATATCCCAGAGTCTCTGGATAGTTTAATCCCCATCCCCATTAAGACTGATAGATGATGTCAAGAGAGGCTTCATACCTTGACATCTATGGCCTCATTCTTATCTGCTCCTGAACCAGTACAGATAGACCTTACTCTTTCTGCCTTGACTGCTGAAGACAGAGTCGGTAGACACAACAACAAGCTGTTTCTGTATTGTTTTGATGATTGTCATCAATTCCGGACCTGTTCTACCAGGTACTCAGGAGTGTAAACCAACACCAGCTGAGAGTCTGAATATTTTGCTCCTTATTGTTTTTTGCCTTTGTTCTTGCAACAGAGCCAAAGAGAGATTCCATTTTGGGATATTGATCTCAGTGTCTGCAGATCAAATTTTGATGGGACCCCAATGAGCCTTTTGCTTGGACCTGGATCTTCCCTTTTTCAGATCCTGAACTGGAGTGTCTTATGGTTTATCATCAGAAAAATTAGGATAAATGGGTTAAATTACTTTCTACATCTGTTGCTGTAGCCGGCATATTCTTTGTTGAGAAAAAAAGATGGGTCACTTTAGACCTTATATTGACTAAATGGAATTAAATATTATGGCTAACAAAAAACACTGACACCTCTCATCCTGGAGTTGTTTGAACTTTTATAGTCAGTGATTATCTTCCTCAACCTTGACCTACGTGAGGCTTATTTGAGATTTGAGGCCAGAAAATTGAAAATGGCTTTCCACACAAGAAATGGGCATTTCAAATACCTTATGATGTAATTTGGCCCGTGTAGTGCCCATTCACCTTTTCAACACTACATGAATGCTATGTTCTAAGATCTTCTGGATATATTTTTTGTGGTTTATCTTTATGATGTCCTGATTTTTTCTTCATCTTTGGAGGAATACTGAAGGCCTGTCAAGACCATCTTATTCTGTCTTTGCCTTCATAGGTTTTACACCAAGCCAAAGAATGCCTTTTTGAAGTCATTTTAGTGGAGATCCTGGATTACATTATTTTCTTGAATGTCATTAGAATGGATCCTCAGAAGGTGTTGTCCATTACTGAATGACCAGTCAAAACTGGAAAGCCATTCAATGCTTTCTCTACTCTGTTAATTTGATAGCATATACATCTTGAACTTCCCTGTGCTTGTTACTCCTCTCACTATCTTGACCAGTCAAAGCTAATCGGAAAACCATTCAATGCTCTCTTGACTTTTTTAATTTTATAGCATATACATCTTGAACTTCCCTATGCTTGTCACTCCTCTCATTATCTTGACCAGATCAAATGCCCACTTTTACTCGACCGAGGCAGCTGAGAAAGCCTTTCCATAGCTTAAGAAATACTTTTCTGAGGCACCTATTCTTAAATATGCTGATACCTCAGTGCCTTATGTTCTGGAGGTCAATGCCACTTACATCTCTGTAGGAGTAGTGCCTTTCCAGAGATATGCCCCCAATGACCTCCTGTACTCAGTGGCCTTCTTTTTTCACAAAGTCTCTCCAGCAGAGAAAAACCACGATGCTTGTGTGATAGAGAGCTGCTAGCAATTAATATGACATCTGCTATAAGGAGCACATTATCATTTTACAATGTATAATGATCTGAACCTGGAATATTATCTGTTAACCTTGTTTAAGGAATGGAAAAGCAGATGACCTATGCCAGCAATTTCCTTCTGGAAGACACCATCCTTACTCCTGGCCAATTTCTTCTGGCACATCTATATATATTTACCTTAACATCTATATACATATATATATATATTTTTTTTTTTAAGAACAGTTTGTTTTCTTTTACAATGAGGTTTTGCTTCCAGAAACCCTGTAAGTGGAAGGCCTCAAGCTCCACCATAATTCTACCTTGAGTGCCACCCAGTGATATCTTGAACAAAATAACTAATCCACCAGCATTTCTGGTGGTCCTCAATTGATACTTATATAAAAAATTATGTGCAGTCCTGTTCTGTTCTGTCTATACTATGGCCAAGGGCTCAAATTTCAGACCCCTTGGTAAGCTGGAACCTTTACCTCTTCCTCACTTGCTCTTGATCCTTAGTCACCTTGAACATTATGATCAATTGTTTCCATTTCAATCCCATGCTACCATAATTGTCTGTGTTGATCACCTTACTAAGATTACACAGTGCCAGCCAAACACCTTCCTTCTGCTGCTGAGACCGCAATCCTGTTTGTTGGAGAAATAGTCTGACTTCATGGAATTCCTGAAGAGGTGGTATCAGATTGGGGGCCCCAGTTCACATCAATATTCTGAAAATCCTTTTTGCTCTATGCTACAGATTCAAGTCTCCTCAGCCTTCCATTCATAGACTAATGGACAAACAATGCACACAGATCAGTCTCTGGAACAATACATTATGCGTGCTGAATTTGCCGATAACAATCACTGGCATTCTTCTACAAAGCTCTCTCCACTTCATGCTAATTATTGTTTTTACACAACTATTTTTTCTTTCCACTGTACACATCTCCCAGGCCCCAGAGGCCACTCAACAACTTTGTTCCCTTACTGCCTGTCTACAACAACTCACTCAGTCTATCCTTGCCAGATCACAGGCAATTTAACAGATGTTTGTCAGTAGTCCAAGACTTTTGTGCTTGAGGATAAAAATTTGAGAAGTCGGGTGCTGATATTACAAAACATATATTCTTTTACTTTTCTAATGCTTATTACTTTGATTATTCATACCTTGAAGTGGTGATTGAAAGTAATGTTTCAATTGTGTGAGCTAATACACACAGAATAGGATGTTTGTTCTCTGCAGAAAAATTTGGGACAAAAAAGTGGCAGATGAGAATTAATATAGATGAATGTAAGGTTACCCAGAAACAAGCATTCTACCTATACACTAAATGGGAAACTACTTGGATATTACTTGTTAGAGAAGGATTTAGGTGCACTGTTAGACAATATTTTACACTACAATGTGTAATGTCACTCAGCTGCTGCAAGATCCAACAGGGTACACTCATTTATAAACATGAATATAATTATTATATATATATTATATTATTATTTATATTATCACCTATTTATAAATCCTGGGTGAGACCACACACAGAATATTGTGTACAGGTTTGGGTACCAATTCTTACAAACAATGTTAAACTGAAAAAAGTACAGAGGAAAATTATTGAAAAATAACATTTCCACTAGAGAAGCAATGCTTAAGAGGGCATATGATTCCTATTAGCAAATATATTCAAGGCTGAAACAAGGCACTCTCTCTCTTTATTCAAAAAGTTGAGTAAAAAACAAGGGACATACTTTAAAGGAGCATTAAAGGGCCAAAAGATATTTTAAGAACATTGGCAGTGCCTTCTGAGCTATAGGAACCATACAAGCCAATTAACTGTGGATTTGCCAACACAAGAGAAGAGAAAGCCCCTATAAGTGCATAAGAAGGCAGTTTTGTCAGCCAGCTGTGCAGATCTCTGTGATCTTCAGACAAACTAGCAGAGAGCAGGTGAGTTAAGTTATGGGAACTCTGTTTCCATAGCTCAGAGGGCACTGCCAACAGTTTAAAAGTGTTAATTATTGATAATTTACTACCCCTTTAAGATGAAGGGAAAGGCAGTTTTGGCTAAACCAAAAAGGAATCAAGAGCAGTAATGATGTGAGATACTATTCTTTTGGGGGGGCTGTGTTGAAAGATATTGTAGATAATTTCATAACATTTTTGGAGAAATGTTAAGCTTAGAACAATAAATCTTGTTATAAAGTGGTTTGGTTGTTGATCCAGAAAGATATCAGATTACCATTTGATGTCAGGAAGGAATATTTTACTCACTTGGAGGCATAAATGGAATTGGATTCAATGGGTTTTTGTCCCCCTTCCTTTGAATCAACAATTGTTTTCCATTGACCACCAATAACTACATGTCACTTAAACCTGCCTTGTACAGATTACAAACTCTAATCACCTCATGGTATCTTCAGTGAAATATGCAATTGTCTTGCTGAAAGAAACAACAGGGTGGTTTAACATGTTACTCTATAGGTTGCTTTTGGCTATAATCACAGAACCTGTGATTATTACTCAATACGTTTCTTATGACTATAGTCATGGAAGCATTGAAGATGGCCACCAAATGTTCTCAGATCCCCCAAAAGTTTTGCTTTACCATTTCAAAATAAGGAAGGCCACCCACCCCTCAAACCTCAAACAGCCTGTGACAAGAATAATAATTCTGGGGCAAACCAAGTGCACCATAGTGGTCAAATATGGCATCCCAAAATTCCCTTTGATTTCAATGGGCCATATAACACCTCAAGTGCTAAAGAAGTTTCCAGTGTATTGCAAAGCACTATGTTAGATACCTCTTTAGCATTCAAGACTAATTTAAATCAGTTGGAAGTTTTTCCCTGAATTAGGATCACATAGGATCCTTGAAGAAATGTAGGACTGTTGGCCACATCCAATAAAACTGTGGATGCTATCGAGGCTTCTAAATTATTATCAATTGTTGGAGTTTTTTTTTCAATTCAGTGGTTTAACAGATAGTGGAAAGTAGCTGGGATTGGTGTTAGAGAACCAAGAAAGATACACTAACAAGTGATGATGTCACTCTGACTCACCAAACAGCATAGAAAAGACTCAGAAAACTGACTAGAGCTACTGGGATTATTGTCCTGAGTAGGAAGATAATAATGCAAGTAGTGGCACTTGGAAACATAGCATGATGAAATTAAATCTATTAAAAACACAAAAATTATGTTTTAAGTGTAAGAAGCAATGTGTTTCAGTTAATTAAATTATATTATATTTCCACAGGTGAAAAAGGTGATGCCCAGTGATACATTTTACTTCACCATCCTGCGGAACCCAGTTTATCTCATGGAATCATCCTACATTTATTACAAAGCATCAGAATCATTTTCCAAAGCTAAGAGCCTGGAAGATTTCCTCAACAACACCTCTAAGTACTACAAAAACACAAGCTGGGACAGCAGCTTCAGCAGAAACCTCATGACCTTTGACTTGGGCTTTGACCATAATGGATTAAAGTCAGCCAAACACTATCAGTTAACATGTAGAATGGTGGAAGACACTTTCAATCTGGTGTTGATCACAGATTACTTTGATGAATCTTTAGTGCTACTGAAGAATGCCCTGTGTTGGACATTTGATGATGTACTTTCAGTTCCACTTAATAGTAGAAGCAACAGCACCAGGAAGGCTCTCTCCCTAGAAACCCAAGAAAGGATTAAGAGCTGGAACCAGCTAGACTGGCAGTTGTATGTCTACTTTAACAGGTCCTTCTGGGATCAAGTGGAGAAATTTGGAATTGATCGTATGCAGCGTGAGGTGGAAGAACTACGGAGGAGAAGAGCTCAGATTTCTGAAATCTGCCTTCAGGATGAAGTTGACCCAGACAAAATCAAGGACAAGTCCCTGAAACCATTCCAGGCAGGCTTAGCTAAGATTCTTGGCTACAACCTAAAGCCAGGATTGGGGAAGGGTGAACAGCAGCTATGCCAGAGACTGGTCACCCCAGAACTTCAGTATAGTGCTTTGCTATTGAACAATCAGAGACAGAAACATTCCAAAGACATTGCCCTGATAACAGATATAATGACTAGCAGCACAATTCAAATCCAGAATGAATCAAATTTTAATAAAACAACATTAAACATGTAATACTTATGGCTGAACATTAATTAATTAAATAATTTGTATTACAAATATCTACCTAGATAAATACTTATTGGTTACAGTGTCCTCTTTAAATACAGGAATTTATTTGGAACCGTTGGTACAGGTGCATATGATTAGCCAATTTTGCCCATATTTAGTAAGCCATGAGGGCACGATCTTGAGCTTTTAGAAATTGTATTTTATATTGCCTTATACTTAAGTCAGTGGGTCATGTCCTAACTCATAGAATGCTAGAGATGTCCAAAACACATTACTTCACAATGCCTTAGAGGAGTAACACTTCCTATAATTCAAAGGGTTCATTGAAGCCAAGAAAGGTAAAACCTTGGAACTAAGCAATGAGAGTAAAATCTCTCCAACTCTGATATTGCTTACATTTATCCCCCAATGGTGTATAGTCATGCATATGATTAACAAAGTCCATCATTTTGTGCATGACCACTGGGTGTCTATCAAAATAATTGATTTTATTTATTAATTTAGTTTATTAATGCCGGGGTCCTAAGACCTCTCCAGCACATATATCATATATAAATATATGTAAAGAAAAAGAAATGTGGGAGAGAGTTGAGTATATGAAATGCTATCAGAATCTACAGAAGACCTGTTCAGTTGCCAATAATGTCAAACGAGTAATACAGGATGGTACTTAAAAATGAGACCTTTATTAATTACAATTTAGAAATAAAATATTTGCCAAATAAGGGGTTAATGTTAAAAACCTATGTTCAATGTGTGGCCTTCCAGTTGCTCCCATCATTCTCCACCAGCCAACAGCTAAAAAGGGAGTTGTAGTCTGGCAGTAGCTGGAGGACCTCACATTGCCCACCACTGTGCATTGCACTTGATGAACCCCCTAGCCTTGTCCCACTGGTACCCTTAGAACTGCGCATACATAGTCTGACTACCACAATTTTGCTGTCGAGATTATTGGGCATGGGGGGGGGAAGCAAAGTTCTTACTGAAAATTTATTGGGATTAGTGAAAAGGCATAAGTGAAAAGTGGAATTAGTGAAAAGGCATTTTATAGGTTTTCTATGTACAGGATTTTCCACAGAAAAGTGGCAAATTATGGCTTTTCTGTGAAAATTCCTGCCAACAAACAAAAACAGAACTTCAGAGCAACACGATCACAGTAGAAATAAATTGGTTAAGCAGCTCAAAAACTTTGGACCCTTTATCATATGCAGTTCATTTTACTGATATGAGACAAATACATAAACATAGGCAATATTTTATTGAATGTGTCAAAGTCCTTGATGAGTGGTGGATGTATTTCTTTTGTTGTTTGATCACCTTTTTATCTATAAAAAGCTCGATGTATGGAACCTGGGGGGGGGGATTAAAATGCTCTAAGGGATGAGGAACCTCTATAGCAGGTGTGGACAAAACTTCTAGCTTTTGTTGAACTTCAGCCAGCCAACTTCAGCCAGCCATACTCCAAAAGCAGGTGGAGAGCTTCAGGTAGTGTGTACTTGCTCTACTTTGTGTAGTGGCTATCCAATATATCATTTTATGGAGCATGTATATCAAAGTGTCTGTAATTTTGAAAAGAAACATATTAGAATGTAGTAAGAACTATCACACTAAAATGAACACACCAGAACTAAAACAAGGAAGGTCAGTGTGGTGGCATACCTTTCACAAGAGTGATCTGGGAGGAGGTAAACTTATTTAAGTCATGTTGAAACACAGAAACATAGAATTTGGTGGCAGATAAAAATTATTCAGCTTATCTAGTCTGCCTGTTTTTCCTACTGTAAAAACCCTCCAACCTTATTTGGTCCTTATTCAAGTCTTAGGCCTATCCCATGCATGCCCTCAGTCTAGCAAAAAACAAGACCTGAGGAAAAGTTTGGTTGCTAGTCCACAGGCTAGCAAAAATAAGCCCTGGAAAAATTCAATGCATTTGTGGCCTAGTTCCAGATGTGCTACACCAAAAACATTATGCAAAGCAGTGGCACCTACCACTAGTGACATTCTAGCATTTGTAGCTGCTGGAAATCCTGTTGCTGAGCCATCTAAGCAGCAGGCGGGTTAGACTGCTGCATGGTACAGGGATCATTATCCGCTTCCACTTAACACAAGCCCTAGTGATGCTGCTGAGGCAGAATAAATATCACAACAACAAGAAGCTGGCAACATATGCTTCTCCAGAACCTCCTCTAAAATCATGTGTGTGTTGAAATATTAATTTTTCCCTTGTGAGCTGGAAGAAACTGTACCAGCTGGAAGAAACTGCATCAGCAACTGCAAAGTGCACAGTGTATAAGGAAACATTGTGAAATAGGGGAATGACTGGGAAGGATCACAGCTGACACATCTGCTTTCATATTAAGCAGCAACAGGTGCAACTGTCACCAAATTCCTTGACACTTAGGTCAGCAAAGTAAAACCATCCCCCAAGAAATCAAGTACTGCTGTCACAATGGTCTTTTTCAATTTCTGATGAGGACATGTGATGCCAAGAATACTTAATAACATAATGACTTATCCTTGTCAGCTTAGTATATTCAGTGGGATGGAATGTCTGCAGATGTTCACTGATAACCTGCATTCAATTGCTTTCCACCACATTGCCATGTGTGGTCTGTGCACCAAACATTTTGCAATTAGTGGACATTAAATGCCAGATCCTCACATCTACAGAATTGCTATCAGCTGGTACGGGAGATAATGGAGGAAAAGGTGGTATGCCAGAAAAAGGAGAACCCTTAGGGTGTCGTGGCATGGACCATGGGTACATTTTCCCTCATGTGGACCATCAGGGTGTTTATGTTGCATGTGCTTAATGAGGGCAAATGTGCCAAGGTGTGTCCCCTCCTTTTCCATTTAAACGACCTTATCAAACGTGCACAGTGCAGTCATCAGGGACTGTGATTTCAGTGAGTGGACAGGTGGAGAAGAATAGCCTTCTTCTTCTTCTTCTCCTTCTCCAGAATCAACTTCACTTGCTGGGGCAGGGGATGCTGTGGCTGATACCTTAGTATCAGTACTACAGATAGGACCAGGAATACTGATGTCAAGTCCTAGTCCCATATCACTATTCTAAGAAACAAGTCCTATTGAAGCCACAGTGGTCTGTGGCACACTAGCATGTTCATAATAATAACTTTCTCCCATTCTCTATTGCTTTCCGCCAAAAATGCTCTCATAGATTCCTCCACACCAGCTTCTTCACCACCACTCTTGCTTTCATAACAACCAGTCTCTTGCTGCTCTATGGGAGTGGGACTGATTAGTGATGATGGATGATGACAAATGTGACACAGGGTCCCCTGCTGTCACACTTGCCATCTCCTCATCAGAAGAAGGCACACTTGCAACAGTAACATCAGGCACATGCAGCTGATGTGCATGGTTCACACTGCTAGCCAGCTCTGCCTTCTTCAATATTTTCCCCCAAAGCCCCAGGGACAATGTTGGGGGGCTGGCCATCATTGGGTCTGGGGAACGTGAACCTTTTTCAGTGTTGTTGCTGACTTCCTCTGTCTCCTTCTACTCTCTGTCTTTTCTACACTACTGCATGGCAAGACATTGGGGGGGTATGTTGTATGGGGGAAGGGAGTTTCTCTGCCAATGAAACACATTGGTGGGAAATGGAACCATTGTCACAGGAAATTTTGGGGTCTTAGTGAAACAAAAAAAATTCTATGGGTTTCTCTGTGGGTGGTTATTCCCACAGGAAAGTAGAAAATCATATTTTTATTCCAAAAATTCCCATGGAAACAAAACAGGACTTTTCACCCATCCCTAGAATGTCAAAGACTGACTTAAATATGTTTCTTTTTAGACAAATCAATATTTATAAACCACAGAACCCTTGTTTTAATGTGGTGCAACTCAGCCTCTCTCTCTTATATTAAACCACAATGGCTGATTATCACTGGAGCTTAAATACTCCTACAGGTACATCTGAAACCAAATCTCCATTTGTAAATAATAAATCTAGTATGGAAGAAACCTTAAAGTAGAGTACATTTTCTTTTGAAAAAATATGGCTAAAAGGTGGTACTGTGTTAGCTATAGAAAAAAAGCAGGAGATTGGTAGATAAAAGTGACACCTTTATTGCCTGAGTAGCTTTAGGATTCAAGCTTTCAAAACAACTTAGGCCTCTTCTTACAGTATATTCAGAATGAAGGCTGAATACAAAATTCATAACAGGTTACACATTCATGCATTTTACATTTGGAATTTAATTGTAAGTATAATTCGCCTGAATGTATAACATGTCATGCTTTTTTATTCAGCCTTCATTCTAAATGTGCCTGAAGAAGAGACCCAAATTGTCTTGAAAGCTTGCATCCTTATTCTGTTAGCCAATAAAAGTATCTCTTTTACTTTACCAACCTCATGGAAAAATATATCATAGTGCTTTTCCTGCACAGTAAAACAAGACTACTCCCACTGTGGAAATATTCATTCAAAAGTTAGTACAGCTCAAACTTTTTTACAGCAAATTCTTAGGAGATCCATTTATAGCTTTTTAATATGCCCAGTTAATATTTTACTTTGGTTATTTTATTACCAGTTTATACACCCCTTTACTGATCAGCTTATTTAATAACTTGTGTTGTGTTTATGGGTGGACCTGGGAAAGGTCATTGGACAGGTTGGGGGCAAGGAGTGGTGCTAGGGGAGCCTAGTGTGCCTTACTTAGGGACACTTGAGATGTAAATGCTATCTCTGAGTAAGTGCAGGCAAGAGGACTGCCTTCCAGCTATCCTGGTTTGTGTATGTGTGTCTGTTTGAGTTAATAACATGGGGTTACATAAGGACTTAGGGCATGGACCTAATGGTGAACACTTTCCAGTACAAAAATGGTTTTAGTTTCTATACAACCAACCGCCAACACATTGGGCATGCATGCCTCATCCACAGTATCTTACTGCATTTCTCAGTTCAGCCATTTTCTACAGAGAAAGGCTACTGAGTCTTCCTCTTAAGATCTAACACAATCTATAGTTGTCCATATGAACTTGGAATCTCTTGGAGAAATCTGGGGAGGCCAGTACAGGAAAGCAGCACAAGACAGATTTTGTGGCTTTGGAAGAGTTCTTTGCATTCCTGTGTCTAGAAGACCACAATTCTGGGTTGGTTCTTCTATGTCATGTCAAGGGTACAAGTTTATGGCAATACCATACCATTCCTGGTTAGTGGACCAGCTTTGTTTTGTAGGCCCTGAACAGAGCTTACCATTCTCTACCCAATGTGCCAGGTCCTGGACTTCGGCCATCCACTATGATATTTGTCAGGTCTTATTGTCAGCCAGGCCTCCGTGGTGAATACATACAAGCACCTTGTCCAAGTGAAGGAGGTACTCTTTCCACATAGCATTGTACATAGCAATATTGTAAAGGTATGAACATGCACTGTGCTTCAGCTGTTCCAGTAAAAGGTTTGATGAACAAAACAACAAATGGCTGCACCGTTAATCCTGTGGCGTAAAGAGGTAAATGACTCACCAATCTCCGCTATAACCCTCCGGTGCTGTCCTGAGAGGTGGTCACTCTCCAACATCAATTGGCACAAGGAAAGATGCACTCATGGGGGAAGAAACTTCTCAGTATAAAATCCAATTTATTTTAATACAAACAAAACATACTATGATTAAGTATGTGTAATATGAAACGCGTGAGACATTGAGCTCTGATTTTCTCTATTGTCTGCTGTTTTGCTTGTATTGAAATAAATTGGATTTTATACTGAGAAGCTTCTTCCCCCATGAGTGCGTCTTTCCTTGTGCCAGTAAAAGGTTTACCAGTCTCTGGAATATGCATGTGGCATTCTTCATCCTGAAAGGCAAGACTAGAAACTTGAACAGGACAATTAGGATGATGATGGCTGACTTTGAACAGGTTTGCTCTGACAAGGAAATATGACAATATCCCTTTCATATATCTAAAGTGCACACATATCGGGCCCCTGCTAGCTGGTCTAGCAGGCCATCAGTGTGGGACATGGGATATGCATCTGTCACTGTGAACAATTCCTGGTAGTTCACGCAAAATGTTATAGACCAGTATTTTTGGATATCAGGACTTCTGAGGAAAGGCAGAGATAACCCATGACAAAATTATCCCCCTGCTCAAGCTTCACTTGCATTCCTTTCTTCAGTAACTGTCAGGTTGACACTAGAGCCTAATAAAGGGGCATTGGATAGGGATGTTTTCAGGGGTCAGTCCCAATAGGACAATGAACATCCCTGTTTGACACTTTAGTAGTGATGATCGAGCACCCCAATGCTCGGGTGTTCGGGTGCTCTGACCGAGCGCCGCCGGAGGCTCGAGTGCTCGGCCGAGCACCCGAGCCCCATTGAAGTCAATGGGAGGACTCGAGCATTACACCAGGCACCCCCTGCTCTGATGAGGGGAGGGTGCCTGGTCCATAGGAAAAGGGCAGAAAATGATGGAAACACCACAGAAATGGTTAAGGGACAGCATAGGGAGGATGTCTGGATGCATCTTGGACTCCAACATCACTGCTGGGAACGATCTTTCGCCCGTAGTACGCCATTTTTACAGACTGACCGTAAAACACACAAAAAGGAAGATAAAAACGACTTTAGGCGAAAAATTGTTACCAAACAATATTTGCTGTATATTTACTTGTATATCATCTGCAAATTCTGCAAAAAATTTCATCGATTTTTCGGAACTGGGGCCA
This sequence comes from Rhinophrynus dorsalis, assembly GCA_037306005.1. NCBI lineage: Eukaryota > Metazoa > Chordata > Amphibia > Anura > Rhinophrynidae > Rhinophrynus > Rhinophrynus dorsalis. The sequence continues at coordinate 466,154,979 of CM074720.1, forward strand.
TGATTAAGAGGGAAACGTGCGCAGAGGAAAATTCTGCAAAAAATTTCCTCGATTTTTCTGAACTGGGGCCATGATTAAGAGGGAAACGTTCGCAGAGGCAAATTCTCCCAAAAATTTCCTCGATTTTTCTGAACTGGGGCCATGATTAAGAGGGAAACGTGCGCAGAGGCAAATTCTCCCAAAAATTTCCTCGATTTTTCTGAACTGGGGCCATGATTAAGAGGGAAACGTGCGCTGAGCCGACCATCTAAAACATTATGGGTGAGGGTCTGCTGCAGAGCTGACCATCCTAAACATTATATGCGAAGGCCCGCTAGTGAGCTGACGCTATAAAACATTATATGAGAGGGCCCGCTAGAGAGCTGACCCAATAAAACATTATATGAGAAGGCCCGCTGGTGAGCTGACCTATACAAAAATTGTCAAACAGCGCCCGCTGGTGAGCTGGCCCTATATAAAAATTATATCACAGGGCCCGCTGGTGAGCTGGCCCTATATAAAAATTATATCCCAGGGTATATGGAAGAGAGTCAACCATATACCCATTTTTTGGGTGGAAGGGGTGAATGGGAATACAGAGTATTCCCATCATTGCAAATAACATATATAAAGTGACTTTATGTTCCCCCGGGGCTTTCCTCCAGTGGAGTGGAGAAGTCAGGGGAAATCCAGGCCTTGTTCATTTTTATAAGTGTCAACCTATCAGCATTTTCGGTGGAAAGGCGGATACGCTTATCTGTTATGATGCCACCAGCAGCACTAAATACCCGCTCAGACAGAACGCTGGCGGCAGGGCAGGCCAGCACCTCCAAGGCGTAGAGTGCCAGTTCATACCACGTGTCCAGCTTGGACACCCAGTAGTTGTAAGGCACAGAGGGATCATTGAGGACGCTGACACAGTCTGCTACGTACTCCTTCACCATCTTCCAAAACTTTTCCCTCCTTGTGACACTAGGCTGCGCATCAGGGTGAGGGTGCTGGCGGGGTGTCATGAAGGTGTCCCACGCCTTGGAGAGTGTTGCCCTGCCTTTGTCGGAACTGCTGTGTGCTCCCCTTTTCTCCCCTTCTCGGTTGGCCAAGGTAGCACGTACTCTGCCGCCAGCTCTGTCAGATGGAAAATTTTGGAGCAATTTTTCGACAAGAACCTTCTGGTATTGCACCATTTTGCTTGTCCTCTCCACCGGAGGAATGAGAGATGAGAAATTCTCTTTGTAGCGGGGGTCCAGAAGGGTGAACACCCAGTAATCCGTGTTGTCTAAAATGCGTATAACGCGTGGGTCACGGGAAAGGCAGCCTAACATAAAGTCAGCCATGTGTGCCAGAGTACCAACAGGCAAGATTTCGCTGTCCTCACCAGGAGGATGACTCTCAATCTCCTCATCCTCTTCCTCCTCTTCTGCCCACCCACGCTGAAGAGATGGAACTAAAGTTCCATGGCTACCCTCTGTAGCGGTTGCAACCGTGTCTTTCTCCTCCTCCTCCTCCTCCTCCGCCTCCTCCAATTGTCGCTGAGAAGACGAAGTGAGGGTGCTCTGGCTATCACCTTGTGTAAGCTCTTCCTCCCGCATTTCCACCTCTTCCACATGCAAAGCGTCGGTTTTAATTGTGAGCAGCGAGCGTTTCAGTAGACACAGAAGTGGGACGGTTACACTGATAATAGCGTTATCGCCGCTCACCATCTGTGTCGATTCCTCAAAATTGTGTAAAACCTCACAGAGGTCTGACATCCATTCCCACTCCTCACTTCTGATTACAGGAAGTTGAACGGAGAGGCGACGACCGTGTAACAGCTGGTACTCCACTACTGCCCTCTGCTGCTCACAAAGCCGGGCCAACATGTGGAAGGTGGAGTTCCAGCGCGTGCTCACGTCACACAGCAGCCGGTGAGCTGGCAATTGTAAGCGCTGCTGCAGCTTCAACAGGCCGGCTGAAGCTGTTGATGACTTACGGAAATGTGCACACACGCGGCGCACCTTGGTCAAGAGATCATGCACATTGGGGTAGGTTTTTAGAAATCGCTGAACCACTAAATTAAATACATGCGCTAGGCATGGTACGTGTGTGAGCTTGCCGAGCTCCAAAGCCGCCACCAAGTTACGCCCATTATCACACACAACCATGCCTGGTTGCAGGTTGAGTGGTGAGAGCCATTGCTCGGTCTGGTGACTAATCCCCTGCAACAGCTCTGAGGCCGTGTGCTGTTTGTCCCCAAGGCAGATCAGCTTCAGCACGGCCTGTTGACGCTTCCCCACTGCAGTGCTACACTGCTTCCAGCTACCGGCTGATGGGTGAGTGGCGCTGCGCGCAGAGAATTCGGAGGTGGAAACGGAGGAGGAGGAGCCAATAACGTAGGTGCTGGCGGAAACCCTGATGGAAGTAGGGCCCGCAATCCTCGGCGTGGGTAGCACCTGCGCCATCCCAGGGTCCGAGTCGCTCCCAGCCTCCACGACATTCACCCAGTGTGCCGTCAGGGAAATGTAGCATCCCTGGCCACAAGCACTTGTCCATGTTTCAGTCGTTAAGTGGCCCTTCCCAGTAACTGCGTTGGTCAGGGCACGGGTGATGTTACGGGACACATGGTGGTGTAAGGCGGGGACGGCACACCGGGAAAAGTAGTGGCGGCTGGGGACTGCGTACCGAGGGACAGCTGCTGCCATCAGGCTGCGGAAGGACTCAGTCTCCACAAGCCTAAATGGCAGCATTTCGATGGCCAGTAATTTGGAAAGGTGTGAGGTTAGTGCTATGGCCTGTGGGTGGGTGGCTGGGTATTTTCGCTTGCGCTCAAATGTCTGGGGTAACGACATTTGGACGCTGCGCTGGGACAGGGAAGTGGATGTGGTCGCTGATGGTGCTTCAGATGGTACAGGTGCAGGGCGGGAGGTATGCGGGCCTGCGCCTTCGACAGGCGATTGGTCGGCACCGAAAACAGGGGAAGAGGAGGCAGTGGTGTGGCCTGCAGACACAGATTGGCGATCCTGGCGTTCCTCCCACTTATTACGGTGCTTGGATGCCATGTGTCGGATCATGCTGGTGGTGGTGAGGTTTCTAGTGTTCATGCCTCGGCTCATTCTGGTGTGGCACAGGTTGCAAACTACAATTCTTTTGTTGTCCGCACTTTCCTTAAAAAAACGCCATACTGCGGAACACCTACCCCTTGGCAAGGGAGATTTACGCAAGGGGGTGCTCCGTGGAACATTTGCGGGCCGGTTTGGTGCGGTCCGCCTTCTTTCTATAGCCACACCACTGCCTCTTCCAGCCTGTTGCGGTGCTGCAGATGGCTCACCCTCAGGACTGCTGTCATCGCTCGGCTCTCCACCTTCCCAAGTGGGGTCAGTCACCTCATCGTCCACCAAGTCCTCCTCCACTTCCTCACTCTGATCATCCTCCTCATTTCTTGATCCCACCACATACTCAGTCATTGACAACTGTATATCATCCTCCTCATCAAGGTCTTGAGACAGTAAAAGTGGTTGATTTGATGGCAACTGTGTCTCATCATCATCATCATCCACTTCCTTTGACCTTAAATGCCGTTCCCCTCTGTCATCTTCTTGTGATTGGGTACCCTCTGGAGGTTGTGAATCAGGGCACAAGATTTCATGTTCCTCTGCAAGCGTGCTTGGAGAGAGGTTCAAATGAAGGATTGGTGATGAGACGAGCTCCTCACTATATCCCAGTGTGGGATCACTTCTTTGACCAGACCCTCTATGGTGGGAGGAAGGATGATCAGGGTGAGGATTATGTTGACCAGACTCTTGGCTACTGAGAGTGGACTTGGTGGAAGACAGGGTGGTGCTTAACCGACTGGAAGCAGTATCAGCTGAAATCCAACCGACCACCTGTTCGCAGTGGTCTGACCTCGAGAGTGATGTCCTGCGACGCCCTGTAAACTGAGACATGAAGCTAGGTATGGTGGATGTCTTTCTTTCTTGTGCTCTGGCACCAGGCACAGTTTCTACGCGTCCTGACCCGCGCCCTGATCTATCAGGATCACGTCCACTTCCCCGTCCCTTTTTACCCGCCTTCTTCATATTACACGGAATATGTGCTGCAAATCTGCAACTTTGCACACTAAACAGAATGTGCTGCTTATCTGCGGCTAGGCACAGTGAACGGAATAAGTGACTTTTATTTTTTACACTTTGCACACTAAACTGAATGTGCTGATAATCTGCAACTTTGCACACTAAACAGAATATGCTGCTTATCTGCGGCTAGGCACAGTGAATGGAATATGTGACTTTTATTTTTTACACTTTGCACACTAAACAGAATGTTCTGCTAATCTGCAACTTTGCACACTAAACAGAATGTGCTGCTTATCTGCGGCTAGGCACAGTGAACGGAATATGTGACTTTTATTTTTTACATTTTGCACACTAAACAGAATGTTCTGCTAATCTGCAACTTTGCACACTAAACAGAATGTGCTGCTTATCTGCGGCTAGGATCAGTGAACAGATTAAGTGACTTTTATTTTTTACACTTTGCACACTAAACAGAATGTGCTGATAATCTGCAACTTTGCACACTAAACAGAATGTGCTGCTAATCTGCAACTTTGCACACTGAACAGAATGTGCTGCTAATCTGCAACTTTGCACACTAAACAGAATGTGCTGCTAATCTGCAACTTTGCACACTAAAAAGAATGTGCTGCTAATCTCCAACTTTGCACACTAAACAGAATGTGCTGCTAATCTGAAACTTTGCACACTAAACAGAATGTGCTGCTAATCTGCGGCTAGGCACAGTGAACGGAATATGTGACGTTTTTTTTTAAAGTCTGCCCCCCAAAACAAAATATATCTGCTGCCCCCACACACAGTAGTCCTAAAAAGGACTTTTGGGTCTTTTTTTTGTTCAAACGCGCTTTTTTTCTGCCTACACTGACTTTCCCTTCCTATCCTTATCTCTCCCTGGCTAAGACTGAGCCGAACTCGCTGGTCAGGTGCTATACAGCACCTGATCACGGGTTCTGGCCAGCCAATCAGTGTAATGCCAGCAGCCAACATGGCTGCTGGCATTACACTGATGTTAGAGCCTCCCCGCACGTTTATTGGCTGCGCAGCAGCCGCGAAACGTGCGGGGAGGAGACCCGAACATGGCGGGCGAGCACATGCGGTACTCGTATGAGTACCGCCATGTGCCGAGCAGAGCGATGCTCGAGCCGAACCGAGCTTCGGCCGAGCATGCTCGCTCATCACTACACTTTAGCAATGTCTGGAGCTCCATACCTCAACAGCAGGGGAGCTATGGGAACTTTAGCAATTCCCAGAGTTCCCCCTGATGTTATTAACTCAGCTGAGGTTCCACACCATATCCCATATTGCTCCTGAGCTCCTGACAACTGATAACAGGAAAGGCAAATTCACCTGATCTGCCTCCTCAGTTGATAGATGGTAGATCACATTACCAGAGTCCCTAGTTCCCTGTACTCTGTTAACAAGTTAAGGCTCAGAGTCATTTAAATTTGGCATCAGGTGCCAGAGTTACAACATAGCTGGTGTCAGATGATTTCTTGGCCACCTCAAAAGGTCCATTCCAGACAGATTGTAACTTTTAGGGGGATTTGGTTCCAACACTGACATATGTCATCCTGTCAAGTTGAAGCATGTAGTGTCCAATTGTCTCCTGTATCTCAGGTTCCCAATACATCTAACAAAGTTAGGGACCCTCTGACCTTACTGTAGCTCAAAAGGCAAAAACTCATGCAGCATTTCTGGTTAAAGAGGCATGGCAGATACCACTCACAGTCTCCTTTAGATTCAATGAAGGCTCATAGCATAATTTTCAAGGCATCACTAAAGTGTTTACACAATCCATTTGTTTGAGGTGGTAAGGGGCAATAATTAATAATAGTAATAATAAAAATATGTTTATTCTTATACATTGCTTCCAATTTGTATGCAGAACTGTGACACAGTGATTTCCTGTCCTGTAAAGATTACTAAGTTTTTTTGCCTGAGGCACAAGGACTGAGAGTAACTTGCCTAAGGTGGAAAGGAGTTTTGAGTTGAGCCAGGTCTTCACTGCTTCCTAGCCAGTGTCTTGGCTTAATTAACAAACTGAGACACTTCTTCTCCCTTAGAAAAGAGGAGGATAGAATGAAGAATCTGAAAATGACAGCTCTGTCACTGTCTCTGTACCATGTCCAACATGAATTAAGTTCCATTGTCAGACAGGATCTCACTGGAAAACCCAAAGACTTCTGAAATTCAACAGTTCGTTGGTGATCCTAGTGGCAGATATTGAGGCCAAGGCCATTGCTCCAGGTACCAGATATCATAGTCTACCACAATGAATGTATCTTTTTCATGATCAGCTAGTTCTTGCTAGCAGCCCCACAGCTTCCACAGCTACACTCCTACCAATTGTATCATAGTGTGATGCATACCAATCTCCATTGATTTAAATGAGAGTTTTAACCTCTCAAATGGCAAAGGTGTCCATTGAATTACTTTGGAATTTGTTGACCAAGAGATTACCTTCATGACTCCAAATGGCAATCAGATATTTTCATGTATCTATATCCTATCTGCTTTTAATTAGTTAGAATGTTTTGTTTTGTTTTTTTGGTTTGTTTGTGTTAATTGCGTGCTGTAACTACCTCCTATAGTTCCTCTGCAATGCTTCCTTCCCTCCCCTTTCCAGCTGTCAATACCACTTTCTACTAACTGAAAAGAGAGGATCAACAGGAAATCCCTCTCTCCAGTCTACTGAGATAAAGGCTTTATTAAACCCTTTGAGTGCCAGAGAGGTATTCAGTGCATTATATTGCAATGCCTTGGACATCTCTTTTGCACTCAAACAGTAAACCAGTGAGTCTGAGGAGGAGGAAGAAGTGGCCAATACTAGCATTGAAGGGTGAGGATGCCCTTATTCCCCAGGCCCAATGATGGCCAGTCCCCCTAAATCATCACTTGGGATCCTGGGGAAAATAGTGTCATAGACACAGGAAAAAGAGGGTAGCAATGTGAGCACAACAGGTCAGCTACATGTGCCTGCTGCTAGTGCTGCCATTATCCCCTGTGATTCTCAGGAGTGTAGGAAGGAGATTATAGCAAGTGTCACACTTTCCATCCCAGAGCAGATCCACTATTACTACTACGATGCAGCAGCTAGTGGCTCAGTGTGTTAGGAGTGAGGGAAGAGGTGATAGTGATGAAAACTTAGAGGCCTCGATGCAATTGTCCCCGTTAGGCATTTTTTTCAAGCATGATAAGTGATTCAATTACCTGTGCTATGAAGAAATGACAGCATATTATAAAAAGAGCATATCAGTTGCTAAAGATAGTGCCCATTTCACCCTATAGAAACATACTTCAAACAGTGGAGTATGCAATTCAGTTGACCGTGGCAGTGGTAAGATGCGCTAAGGGACCCACTTTAATGTGGTAAAATCTGCACCCTGATTATTTGGGTGCAGAGTCCCTTAACATAACTTTAAAATGCATACACATCAATTGAATGTGTAAAAAGGATATAAAAAAAACCTAAGTCCCCAGTGGATGTATTGCTATGGGACCCTACGTTAAGAAAAAAGTGGAGGGAATGTGAAGTTCGAAATGTGAGAATTTTTGTCTTTAGTTAAGACATTTTTGTCATTAGTTAAGACATTTTTTAAGACATTTTTGTTGTTAGTTAAGACATTTTTTTGTCATTACATATGACAGTTTCAGTCAGGACAATCAACATATTTCCAATCATAACCGACACTCTCTGAAAATATTAATAAGCCCAACGACACTGTACTTTGAAAAGCTGTTACAAACGACAAAAGCTATTTTGCTACTTCTTTGAACATATGGCCCTAAGTCCTACAAATCAATGTTTCCTCAGGATGTGGACTTCTAGCAAGTCTAAGTCCTACAAATCAATGCCTAACAAGTCTAAAGGCTTGATTTAATAAAGCACTGTAAAACTACCAGAAAGGCAAAAATCATTACTGAATGTTAGCCATGTCTCCGTAGTGCAGCTATTCAATAAGGCATCAACAAGTATTGTCAACAAGCATATGTCAAACAAATAAGTAGCTTCAAAACATGCATCACACCTTTTTTGACCTCACCATGTGTTAATTTCAGGTGCTAAACAACACCAGATACGTTAACTTCAAAGGAATGAAGATAAAGGTCAACGGTAAATGTTGTCAAAACAAGTTCAAAATCACAGCCAGTCACAAAACACAAAAGCATACATACCCCAAAATAAATGACACACCTTGCCTGAATTTGGAGGTTCTCAGAGCTACAGCATAGGGCCCAGGAGTGGAAGAAATAGATAGATAGATAGATAGATAGATAGATAGATAGATAGATAGATAAAGAGAGAGGGAGGAGAAGACACTGGATAGAGGTAGACAGAGACAGAGTGGAGATCATTGCATTTAAATATAAATAAAATACACTTTGACACATATTGCACACACTCATGCACACGCAAACACACACATCTTTTCTTTTGCAACAAACAACACATCTTTATTTTTTATTTATACAGTGTGATTCAGTAGGGAGTGCAAGAGAGTATTTGTGACTGTGTGCCTATGGGAGTGAATAGCTGTGCGAGGGAGATAGATAGGAGATTGATAGGAAGATGGCAGGGAGACAAGTGGAGGCTTGAGGGATGGGGAGAGGTGAAGGAGAAGGGGATTCCCGGTCAAAGAAGGAGGGGGAGAGCAGCTGGGTGGTGGGGTACTCAACTACAGTCAGGTATACACATACATCTCTTATGTTCCTCCACAGTGTTACACATGGAGCCACAGGGGGCTAGAGGGACATACAACTAATTGACCCACAATGCACTGTATACCCCTTTGGCAATCAAAGTGTTAACAGAGGCTGAACACATTACACCAGGTTTATATTGCACAGGTCCACTGTAGTTAGCACACACATAATAGTTAACAAACAGAAACCCATTGCATGTTCTAAACATAGTCCGTGTGCACAAAAACCCAGGTGCCTCAAAACACACATTTGCACTGTTGATACAAATATGACAACTTAGCCCAAACAATGTCAACAAAGAATACACACATTGACGGGGGAACATTGTAAAACACAAGCAGCCGGAGGACACATGTTTCACCCACCAGGAGAACCAGAACAAACACACATCCAACATAGCATGGTTGAGCTTTGGTTATCATATGTATCCTGAAGAGTGGGGATGGCACAGAGGTATTCCTTGCCATCCCCACTCTTCAGTATACATATGATAACCAAAGTTCAATCACTGTAGGTCGCTTTCATCAATATAAAGGATCTTGTCGAGCTGATCAATCAATCAATGCAAATGAACTGGATACCATCCTGGCGCTCATCCTGGCACTCAAGGGTTCACATGTCAATGTATTCATCTTGCATTCCTTTTGTACTTAGCTCAGCTTAATAATCACACTATCTCATTTACCCACACAGTATCCATACCTGCAATACAGCAGGAGGAGAGTGAGGAGGAGCACCAAACCATAAATAGCAGTGACACTGCCCCCTGAAAACAGAGCTGAGGGTATCAGATGGATTTCATGACCACCACCACTTTCAGAGTATGGGCTGCCACCCACGACCAGCCAACAGTGGATGGTGCAGGAGGCGCAACAGTGGAGGCGACATGGTAGGTGGATAATGGGGGCATTGTTTCTACCTAGAACGTAACTATTCTGAAAGTATGCTGTAATCATGTCATATATAGTGGGACCACTACTAGGAACTACACAGTGTTCATGTGTACCAGTTAACCTACCCATACTCTGGACAAGTCCCATAGAGATTTGCTACCACCACCACAAATCAGAGTTTACCACTCTTAAGACACATGAATTACTTCCTATGATGACAATGACATGTGTTCAGAAGTATGTTTGGATGTTCTTGCTTATGTTATTACTGCTGCTGCTGGTATTAACACTTTGCTGGCTTCTTTTTAACTATACCTTGTAACAGATTTTTTTGGCCCTAACCTTCTCTCTCTCTCATCCTACACAATGCAACCCTCCCCTTGATCTATGAGGATATATTTATATTCGTTGACAGAACTGGATTCCTCTGAAAGATGATGCTGATCATCACAGCTTGGCAAAAATTATCAGGACTGGCAGAAATTCAGAAATTTTATGTTTAAAGCAGGGATCCAGCAAAGTAGCAAGAATGTATTCCTCATTGATTTTAGTGGAAATTGTTCTGCCGGATAAATATCAGTGGAAGAATCTCACTAATTCCTGCTTCAACACAAATAACCAGCAAGATGGCCTCATCAAAAGGTTTCACAGCTCACATAGGTCACATATTAGTTGCTCAGGTGACAAACGTTTCCTCCAAAGCCTTCCAGTTTTTCATTGTATATTTGCCGATGGCCTTATTCTGCTCATAAAAACATTTTAGCATGTGCAGTGTGGAATTCCACCTGGTAGGGAAATCCAATTTAGGCTGGTGATGAGGTAGGTTGTTATTTAATTGTAAAGAATATAATCCATTGCAAGCACTGTAGGAGCAGCTAAAATGGGTGATATTTAGCATCTCTCTAAGGGTTTCGGATTCTGTGAGGAATCTAGTAACAACTAAATTTAGAACATGGGCAAGGCAGGATACATGTACCATCATCTATTCTCAAGGCATCTATTATGCTGGAGCCATTATCAGCAGACACAAAACCAGCTTTTAAGGAGTGGGGTAGAAACCATTCCTGTATCACTTGCCCTAGTCTAACATGCCCTAGTTTAACATATCAATGGCTTTGTGGGATTGTTATGTCAATGATATAGGCTATCCTGCTAGAACCAGAGGCAAGACACTGGATTTGCCAGTGACCAGATGCTGTATGCTGTTGTCCACTGGTTGGAGGGTACCCCAGTGAGCAGTGGCAGTCATATAGTCTGTACTTTGCCCACTCAAACATATCTGCTGTCAGAGGAAATATATTTTTGTATGAGGTTTCCATCCCTTTGCCCACCATACTAACCACTTGCTTGTGCAATTATGTCACAGCCATCCTTGAAAAATAACTGCAGCTTAGGATATGCCAAGGGGTGCAACACATAACATCAGTCCTTAAAACCTCTGTTTTCTAGAAAAGGATATGGCAGCATGACAACTGTCAACATCTTGACAACTTTTCCATTCCAAATAAGTACGAAGAACTCAGTAAGTGTGGGTTGGCAGTATTGGTGGGCGAAAGGTCCTGTCATGTTCCCGTTAAAAAATCCATGAAAACCATATGGTTGTCTGCTTTTTCATGAGAAAATCTGCTTTAAATAAAGCCCTTAAAATGTTTGCCATTTTCACCCACTGCTTACATGTTCTTTGCATTTTCAATATAAAACCATGATGTTTCCAGGAAGTTAAATACAATGCAGCTAGAGAAAAAAAGAAAGAAGGTGCTAGGCTGTTGTGCTCTGATTTATATTGCAAAATTGAGGCAGGAGATAGTCATAGTGTGTGCTATCACTGGGTGACCTGGATGACAAGTAAAAGAAGGTGCTAGAAGGACTGTTATGCATCCATTGAGTCTGAGGAAGAGGAGCAATGAATGGTCTGATTCCCCAGACCCAATGATGGCCAGTCCCCCTACATCGTCCATAGGGAACTTGGCGAAATTTGTGTCACGGCAGAGAAAGCTGCCCCTGTCAGTCTGTCTTGAGATTATGGGGGGGGGAGGCAAGTGAGACAGCAGGGGACCCTAATTCACACTTGCCATCCCCAAGCAGTCACACCACTACTAAGCTCCAGCAGCTACAGACTCAGAGTTTTGGGAGTGAAGGAGGGGGTGACAGTGATGACCCTGGGACTGAAACTGATGTGCTTACTGTTAATGATAATAAAGCAACTGATGGGACTAGCATGACCACAGTAGATCCTCCTGCTGATGCTGAGGTAGTAGGAGAAGTAATGAGGAGCAGCCAGACTAGCTGTCAAGGGAGCCTACAACATCCCCCTGACCCTGTGATTCCCCTTCGCCTCACGGCATTGTCACTGTGAGACAACTGTGAGCTGAAATAAGCTAAGTTTGGGATATTTGCTGGAGAAATTTAATGTTCATTTTCTGTGTTATGTAGTGTGGTAAGGGAGAGATTAAAAACAAAAGCCCTTTTTCCCCTCCCTTTGCAGTTGTACAAGTGATTGACTGTAGTCTGGTGTGGTGGGAATGGTTGTTGTGTTTGTTGGGGTTAAATTGGTGGATCTCTGCTATATAAAGCAGATAGAGTGGGAGTTCTGTAATAAGCCAAGTTTGGGATATTTGCTGGAGAAATTGAATACATTTATTTTTTGTGTAGTGTGGTAAGGGAGATGTTAAAAACAAAAGCCTTTTTCCCCTCTCTTTGCAGTTGTACAAGTAATTGATTGCAGTCTGTTGTGGTGGGAGTGGTTGTGATGTTTTCTGGGTTGTAATTTGTGGCTTTCTGATATATAAAGCAGAGAGAGAGAGAGAGAGAGAGAGAGAGAGAGAGTAAATACCCATTCCAGGGTACATACTTCTGTAGCAGATGTGAGTAATCAGCCTCTCTGGAAGTTCAAATTAGACAACTGGAGAGGGAAGTTGCAACACTGAGTAAAACAGCCAGTCTTGAAAGGGGGTCTTCTGACTGAGCAGAAGGAACCTGGGGGTGGACACTTCACAAAGAAAGATGGGTTACAGTTAGACAAAGCAAGGGGGGCAGAGGAATAGAGAGGACACTCTTATATTTAAAAACACTAACAGATTTGCTATGTTGAGTGATGATGTTGCGGATGTTGACACAGGAATGCCTCTGCTGGAGAGGACTGTTCTCTCTAACAGCCAGGAGAACAGCCCCTCTAGCACGGATGGGATCTGGGACTCAGCAGACCTAGACAGATGGTGGTGGGAGGGTATTCTATTATTAGGAAGACAGACAGGATAATCTGTTGAAAGGATAGCTACAGTAGAACAGTTTGCTGTCTCCCAGGTACTTGGGTTCGACATGGGGCAGATCGGGTTGATAGATTGTTGGGAGGGGCTGGGCAAGACCCAGCTATCATGGTACATGTTGGTACTAATGACAAAGTCAGTGGAAAATGGAAGTCCGTTAAGAAGGATTTCAGGGATTTAGGATATATGCTTAAGCAGAGGACCTCTAAGGTAGTATTTTTTTAAATACTATGGGAGATTAGGGAGTTAAATGCATGGCTAAAGACTGGGCAGTCTTCTCCTTTGGGGCAATCTTTATAGTCGAGATGGATTGCACTTTAGCGGAAGGCAGGCAACAGTGCTAGGAGAAAGGATGGTTAGAGGGCTGGAGGATACTTTAAATTAGAAAAGTGTGGGAGAGTGATGTAACACAGGATGGGGAAGGTAGTATAATTGAGGAAATGGGATTAGAGAAGGGGCATTGGGGGGAGGGGAAAGGGCTAGTTCATCTAATAAGGAGGTGTCATTCTTACAGCCTTATAAAAGGTAAATACATTTTACAAAGTATAAAATCTTTCAGAATAGCAAAAAGATAAAATGTTTGCATTTAAATGCTCAGAGTATCACTGTTAAGATGGGGGAAATAGAAATTATTGCAATGTGTGAACTGTATGATCAGTTGGGGTGTCTGAAACATATGACTTGGCAGCCAGTCTTGAGGGTTATTCACTTTTTAGGAGGGATAGGGTTAATAAAAGGGAAGGGGGGTATGCCTATGTAAAGAATGCCATAAAACATAGTATAAGGGAAGATATAAATTAATGGTCAAGTGAAAATGTGGAGGCCCTTTGGGATGAAATTCACAGTGGGGGGCACACAAAATAAAAATATGTTAATGGGGATTTGCTACAAGCCACCTAATATTGGGGAGTGTGAGGAAGGCCAACTTTTACTGCAAATGGAAAAAGCTTCTAGGTCAGGAAATGTAATTCTAATGTTTACATTAGAGAAGAGACATCTAAGGGGTGATATGATTACCATTTACAAATACATTCAAGGTCAAGAACTGTCCAGTTAATTATTTAAAGAGCTGCACTAAGATCTGAGCTAAGAACAAGAGAGTCATCCATTAAGACTAGAGGAAAGGAGCTTTCGACTAAAGCAAAAGCAGGGATTTTTACAGTAAGGGCTTGTAAGCCCTGTTATTCTCCAGGGCTTGTAACGCTACCAAGCCTGAGTGATAAAAATGATCTCCAGTTCCTCAGGGCTTGTGATGTTAAAAAGCCTGATAGATAAAAATGATCTCTGATGTGATTCCCCAGGCCTTGTGATGCTAACAAGCCTGATAGATAAAAATGATCTAAGATGTGATTTCTTAGGGCTTGCAACGCTAACAAGCCTGAGTGATAAAAACTATCTCTAATTCCTCAGGGCTTATGATGTTAACAAGCCTTATCTCTGATGTGATTCCTCAGGCTTTGTGATGCTAACAAGCCTTATAGATAAAAATTATCTCTGATGTGATTCCTCAGGGCCTGTGATGCTAAAAAGCCAAAGTACTACAAATCAATGTTTCCTCAGGACTTGGGCCTAAAAAATCTAACTGTTCCCCCAATCCCAGTTAACAACCCCCCTAAAAAAACACCAACTGAGGCACCCTCCTCAGACCCCTTTTATACCATGTATTATATTTTATTTATTTATTTTACTGTCCCCAATACCAGTCAATCAACAAACCCCCTACCAAACAATTATCTGTTCAACTGATTCTTTCACCACACTCCACCAACACAGGCACCTACAGACCCCTTTTATACTATGCATGTTGGAAATAAAATAACATTTGCTATGTGTTGTGTGTAAATTCAATTTTCCCATTGATTTCAATGCAATATGCTATAGAAAAAAAGCAGAAAAACTGCACTTTTTGCAGAAAATGATTTGCCAAGTGGGAAGTGTCACTGTTCACTGTTTTTGGTTTGAGGCTTTAACATGAATTATGGAAGTGGTGGGGGTTTCAGTGGTGGCATGTATGGGCACTATACAAAGCTTGTCATCAACAAAAACTAAGTCATACTCTTCAGCAGTAGGAGTCATAGGTGTTAATTGACATTAATTAAATTTTTGCATACTCTCTGACACATCAACATCACTTCTATTACGTACCAAAGAGGCCTGGGAACTTTTAGGAGTGCTTCTGCTGCTGATAGTTGTAGCACCTCTGACATGTTGATGAGTCTCCCAGTCAGACCTGTGGTTGTACTTGACTCTTTCCCAAGAAAGAGTGGGTTGGCAGTATGTGGCTGAAGAATGGTGAATTTTATTGCAAGTAGAAGAGAAGAAAAAGGAGGTGCTCCTGACGTATCATCTTTAGTGGGAAACATCACCAATACCTGTAGATGAAATGGTACTCAAAAAGCCAGTGCCTGGAAAGCAACACTGATGTACTCCCAGATTATGCTCTTCTGGAAAAACCACCAACAAATGACATACTTGTCTTGACACCGTAGCAATACACTACGAAATGCTGACACTTTCAGGATTTTTTTTAGATATTTTAATATACATTAATAAAATTATTTGGATCATCACATTGAAGAGAAGAGGAGGTTTTCCTTGGATTCCCTCGACCAGAGATGAGGTATATTTGTTAACGGGAAGCATAAGCCCTCGTTGACTGATCTTACATGTGAGTGCAATAATTATTTTAGATAATAATACAATATTTTCTTTTGTAAATGTGTACATTTATTGCTTTTGCAACATGACTTGTGGGTGTGGTGGGGGTGGAGGCGGCATGTGTGTCACCTCCTACAACAAACTCTGCAGCAGGAGACATAAGTGTTATTTCAAACAAAAGATATCTTGGCACACTCTCTAACACATCAACATTACTTCTATTATGGACCAAAGAGCCCCAGGAATGCAGATGATGTGTCTCCCAGTAAAACCTGTAGATGGGATACAGATAGGATCTCAGTGAGGAGGTGCCTTGTTGTGATCCTGTTTGCCCCCAGCTCACATGTCTCTTACATAGACAACAGATATCAACCTGTTTAGCTTTTGGATTGTGAATGAATAATGTCAGTACTGTAGACTTCATGGACTGAGGGGTTACTGAGAGGATACTACTACTACTACTTGAGCTAGATGTTTCTTCAATTTTACTGCTAGGTGTCAAAGTTACTGTATTTCCAACAGCAGCAGAACCATTCATCATAACTAGGGTTGAGGATGTTGATGATCTGTGTTGCTGATAAATTAATGTGTGTGGGGGCTGGGTTGGAAGCAGAGAAGATGCTGCTGATGACTGACAAGATGACTGTGTATTCTTAGGCATCTTTACTTGGTCAGAGTCAGAATTTCCAATTGTGCTCTCAAACAGTTTATGAACATGCACAGTGTTCATTTTCAATGGTGAAAGTTTGAGACTTTGCTTTAAGCTATGTTTCTGTCTCTGTCATCATCTCTCTGACTCTTCATCATTATCGGAAGAAGAGTTGGATGCTGGAAAGACATTTTCAAAATCAGTAGTTCTCAGCCTTTATTTGTCCAAGGCACACCTAACATAGAGTCTGGAAGATTTGGGGCACAAATAACATTGTATAGGTCATTTGTGTAGAAAAACTTAAAAATATAAATTCAATATTCACATTTTATCAAAGTCTTTATAGAAAAGATGGAGTACACTAAGTCAATACCCGTGGCACATATAAATGACATGATACCATGGCTGAGAATCACTATTCTAGATCAACATCATCATTTATCACTAGGTTATACCTTTCCTTAGCATTGCCTACCATTTCTTCCCTACTGCTTTTATACTCCTCTAGGCTTTTTGAAGGGTCAAACAATTTCATTTTACTTTTCCAATTAGGGGGATTTTCTACAAATTCTCCACTACTGTTGTTTTTATTCTCACTGTCAGACAGTTGGTTGAATGGCTAAACTTTCCTCCGTTACGCCATCAACACTAGAATGTGACTCGTCATCTTCAGTGTTCTTGGATGGCTTATTAATATTACTACTGGTGGTGCTACTTTTTTATGTCATTTTCGCAAACAGCCTCCTCCAGAACAGTAAAACAGTAAAGCACATAACAAAACTGGCTATGTGTGATGGTTTGCCCTTTACAAAATAATCTATCTCTTCTATTATCTGTCTGCCTCAGCCACAGCTCATTGCAAGGTCCTGTCAGATATATATTTTTTTATAATTAACTGTCCCTATCAGTGTGAAGAAAAAATAAAAACATTCCTCTTGCAATTACATCTTCCCCCAGACTCTCTTAACACAGAAATAACTTTGATGACAGCTGTCTGTGTCTTCTATGTCACACAAAATGTGGTGGTAGTTGGGGTAAAGCTCTCTGATCCCTTCATAAACGCACACATCCAGAACCTCTAACACAGTGATAACAGCCAGATCCGTAAGAAAGTTGTATCATTCCTGCCTGTCTCAGTCAACCAAGATTTTTAGGTATTTTGGGTAAATTTCCTTTCTCCCTTCACACTTCTCTTCCCAGCATGCCCTAACACAAATTTCCTGCCCCTCAGACTCCCGAAACTACGCTCCAACTTTTCTTTATTTGCCTATCCTAACTAGCTTAAAATGTGGCGCTTTCTCTATCTCCCAAAAACACAGAAAGGCTTGCTGCAGGAACCTGACACCCCTTTTATACCATGCCTGCTGCAAAAGAATGGAAACTTACCATGTAGTGGGAAAATATTGTTTTAACATTGATTTCAATTAAATGAATTAAGTGGAAAAAAGTGGAAAGTCTGCAGTTTTCACAAAGAATGTCCAGCTTGGTGGGAAGTACCATTTTTAAACTTGGTTTCCTGTTTCACCTTAGAGGCAAACATTTTCACCCATCTCTAACTTTAAATTGCTGCTAGAAAGTCATACTTGAGAAAAGCAGTGCTGCAAAAATACTTTTACTACTCCATTGCCTGTGCAAAAAAAAACAATAGGCCACATGGTGAAATGAATTATGCTGGACTATACCTTATACGCAGTCAACTACTGCCTTGTGTGAGTGCAGCAAAGTCCAACATGCTGAAACTTTTTAGTGTTTCATAGGGAAAGCATTGAAGTTGTAGTAAGTTAGGTTTGCACTATGGCCTTTGGGGCTACCTATACACATTTCAGAGGAGGTTTTTTGGAGGTGTTGATCCTTATCACAACCTTCTTTGAATGGCCAACCCAAGTGGATTGAATCCAGTAATAAAGACTAATGTTCTTATGGAACGGCCATCAGACATCCTGGATTTCGATCAACAGTGGGATGCAGTAGAGTGGTGAGTGAGAGAAAACTAGTGACAGAGCTACTGCAGGATCCTATTACAGTTTTTCCACCAATATGAAAGATCTTTTAGACTTCAGTAGGAACACTTTTATGGCATGCAATAAAATACATATCCAGTATGAAGTGTGCCAACGTATACAAAAAGTGTCTTTCTTTTGAAGTGTCAATGGATTCAAAATTAGTCACTGCTTTTCTGGAAAATTGCAATATGCAAACAGCAATTGGAAAATATGGTAAAATGTGTTGTGTGAAATAATATGGCATACATTTCTTATAATTCAGGTCAAAGTTCAGAGTGACAAACATGGCCATCGTCTTGTACTCTCAGATCATTCTATATCCTTGTTTCTCATCAGAACTATGACACTATGATCATTGATGCTGTGTCCATTTTCACAAAAACAAACTTCCCAGATTTATTTTTTCTTCTTGTTAAAGAGATAGTAATGTTTCACAAAAACAGCAGCTCCAATTAATCTTCATATTATTTGAGCCATAGTGAGTGTTATTTCAATTCTGTCAGAGTTGTGGTTCAAGAGTAATTGAATGATAAAGTATCCCCCCCGCCTGACGCTTTTACCTAGTGTAAGTCACCTCCCCTCAGATGTGGATCTGGTCCGTGGACCAGACAGTGCACAGCAAGGGACAATCTTCTTACTGTGAGAACAATGAAAACCCTGCCCCTTTGACAGGTTTATCATGTTTTTCCCTTATGCTAATTGAAGATTGTACCTCTCTACAATCCACCTGGACACTACCTTGCTGCTCTGAGCTGAGCAGTGTTACATCAGTGATACTAAACTGAGGCCTGAACTGTGACAAGCAATTTATGTCACATTATTCCATGCAAGTAACATATTTCACAATCAAATTCAGGATAGTTTTCTAAATGTGCAATGCAAATTGGAAACTTCCAAAAACACCTAGATCAATATTGAAGCAATTAACAGTTCAAAAGGCAGAGACTTCTTGTATCAGTTGGTCACATTTCATAGCTGTTTCATATGGGCAACTTGGAAGTACAACCTTTTTTTAGCACAACTTGTTTTGTAGCATCCAAAAATGTTTTACCAGTTTTAGTGATACAGTGCAGCAAGATTTTCCCAGTCTCTCATTCTCTCAATATAAACAGAAGTGACAATATAACAGGAAAAACTAAGCTACCTGTTATTAAAACCCACACCACAAATGTGTAGCTGTCTTATTGCACTCTTGGAGGAAAGCTGTAACAGTGAGTGTTTCTGTGACAAACACAGCACATGTTGACTGTGTGAAATGCTTCATATGACACAATGATTCACAACTTTTTTCAGGCTTTTGCTGTTGCTGAAACTTTACATATTCTGCATAGGGATGGGTGAAAGTTTTAACATCAAAAGAGAAGCAGGAGAAAGATGGCATTCCCTGTCTAGTTTCAAATTTCCAGCAAAAAAAAAAAAAATCCTTTCTTTTTCACAGGCATAGCATAAAAGGGGCGTCAGGTTCCCACAGCATGTCATTCTGTGTTTGTGAGAGAAACAGAAAGTAGCACGTTTTTCAGGTAGAAAAGACAGGCTAATAAAAAGGAGCTGAAGCTTTGCTTGGCGTGTCTTGAAGGCAAGACATTTGTTCTCTGCATTAGGGGAGTGTGGGGCACCCTGGGGACAGAAAGGAAAAAAGATGGTTGACGCCAAATACCCCAACATCTTATGTAACTGACTGGGAAGATACAATCAGCCATGATCCACGTTCTTTCCTGGTCTGACCATTATCTTTGTGTTAGGGGAGTCTGGGGGAGTGAGATGGGAACAAATGAGATTTACTCCAAATGACCAAAATTATGTGTGACTGACAGGGCAGACGCAGGCAGATGTAATTCAAATTCCTTCCTGATCTGTTTTTATATCTGTCTTAGAAGAATACGGGGGGTGTGATAAGGGAGTAAAGGAGGTTTTCCCTAAATAATCCAACATTCTGTGTGACTGACTGGGAAGACGCAGGCAGCTGTGATCCAAGTTCCTTCCTGATCTGGCTGCTATTATCTTTGTGTTAGAGGATCTGGGGATGTGAGAAGGGAGCAAAGGAGATTTCCCCCAAATACTTCAACACTCTATTTGTCTGACTGAGAAAACAGGCAGAGTTGATCCAAGATCCTTGCTGATCTGGCTGTTATCTCTATGCTAGGAGAGTTTGGGGAAAGCTGGTAAACAGGAATTTGGTTATATGTTATTTTGTGGACAGGGATAGAGGGGACAGTTGATTAAAACAAAAATAAAAATTGATAGGTGACAGAGATAGGAACCCTGACATGAGGTGTGACTGAGACAGACTGATATTAGATGTAGATATATTGTAGAGAGTCAAGGCAAGACATCACATTCAGTAAGTTCTATGGTGTACAGTTAAAACACACACACAGTAGTTGACTAATATCCAGCAAATGCAAAAAGGGGAGGTAGAGGGGGAAAGGATTAGGAGCCTAGTGATGGTGTTGGTGATAAGAGTGAAGGTAATGGTTAAGCAGCTTGTGTGGGGGAGAGAATGAGGGCCTTTTTAGCAGAAAGCAAAAATGAATGTAAGATAGATATGCAGATGGAGATGGACATCCCCACCATCACCAGCAGTGACACTGCAGAGTTTTCTGCTGGTCTAGTTCCTATTTCTGAGTCACCAGGGGAAGAAATTAATCTATATCAGCAGGCAGCAGGATAATGATGAGCAGGCTGGTGTGTCACAGACCACAGTGGCCACTGCGGGACTGGGTAGTAATTCAGGACTAGGACCAGTTCCACTTGCTACCAATAATCCTGGTCCTAGTCCTGAATTATGCAGCAGCATATCCTCTACCCCAGGCAGTGAAGTGAACTGTAGAGAAGAGGAAACAGGCCATTCTTCTCCACCTGTCCCCTCACTGAAATCATGGGTGTGGGAATATTTTTCTCTTGTGGCAGGCACAGTGCAGTCATCAGCGACTGTACTGTGCACTATGTGTGACAAGTCAGTGAAAAGGGGAAAGGAGGGGTCACACCTTGGCACAATCGTCCTCATGCAATACAGACACCATGATGTATATGTGAAGCATGTTACATCTCAGCCATTGTTGCTGGATGCCCTGTCCCTCAACAGAGGCACCAAGAACATCAGCAAAAATCAAGGAGGAACAGTAGAGAAACCCAGACTGAGCCTAAAGGTTTGATGGCGAGCATAACACCTGCCTTGTCATCAGCTTCTTGTGCTAGGGTCAAGGAGTGGCACCCTCTACCTCCTCCTCTTCTAGTGTACCACCACCACCAACTACCTCCCCCACGAGCTGATAGTGATTCTTTAGATTGGTGGATGTGGTAGTTTGTGTCCACACATGGCACACATGGCAATGTGGTGGAGAGTAATCACAACCAGGGAATCAAGGAGCATCTGCGGATATTCCATCCCACAGAATATTCTAAGCTGGTGACAGGGAGGATTCACAATTATTGCTAAGTATTCTTGTTTTCACGTGTCCTTAGTGGAGCGTACAAGGGCTACAGAGAAATCAGTACTTGGTTTCCAGGGAATGAATTGACACTGCGTACCAAAGCATCATGGTGTTTGGTTGCAGTTATACCAGTTACTTGATATGAGCGCAGATGTGTCCATTGTTCCCAGTACCTCCCCTATATCACATTTTTTTCTTATTAACACTTTGCACATTGTAGTTTCTGATGAAAGCACAGTTCCTTCCTGCTCTCAAGGGAAAAATTACTAGTCAAACATACCTATAATTTTGGAGGAAGTTTTCCTGTGTATCAGTTTCCAACCCCTACTTAGGGAGCAAGTCCCATAGAGCTGTGCCGCCACCACCAGTGCACCACAACTACCACCACTATGGGATATTTGTCACCCCTGAGAACCATGAATTATCTTATTGTCAGATTGGGAATTGGACATTCTGGTTGATGTAGCTGTGTTTGTCTTCCTTTTCACTATGCTTTCCAGCAGTTTTTTGGTCCTAACTTTCTCCCTCTTATACTCCATAACACAACCCTCCACTCAATCAATAAGCATATCATTATATTCCTTGACAGAATCCAATTGAGAGATGCTGCTGATCATAATGATTCCTTGTTGTAACAAATTGACACTTTGGCAAAAATTCTGTAATATTGTTTTTAAAGCAGCGGTCCAGCAAAGTGGCAACAATATATTCCTCATTGCTTTTAATGGACACTATGTGAGGATCTTGCTCAAAGCATGCTAATCTGTCCTTTACCAGCTAGTGCATTTCTGTTTTGTTATTATGATAAGATTCCACAGCCATGCTCAGTTATTTCTGCAATAAATATATCAGAGGAAGAATTTTGCTAGTTGCTGCATTTACACAACTTTACCAGCATGGGTGTGTCCTCAAAAGGTTGCAGCAGCTCACATACATTATACATTAGTTGTCATTGCTCAAGTGACAAAGAGGCTCCCTACAAAGCCTTCCAGTTTTGCATCCTGTACTTGCTATTGGCCTTATTTTGCTTGTACAATGTACAAAGTGAAATTCCACGTTGTAGGGACCTCCATTTTCTGCTGGTGATGGGGCAAGTTGCTACTCATTGTGTGCACTGTGGCTAAAAAGGGCACAGATTCTGTGTGCAATATTCAGAATCTCTCTGAGGGTTTTGCATTCTACCAAGAATATGGTCACAACTAAATTTAGCACATGGGCATAGCAGGGCACATGAACCATACCACCTATTCTCAATGCAGCTATTATGTTGGAGCCATTATCATCAAACATAAAACATAAAACCATCTGTTAATAAGCAGGGTACAATCCATACCTCTATCACCTGCTCTAATTTACTTAATAAATTTATCGCTTTGTGAGACTGTGTCAAAACTCTGCATGCACAAAGTGGCATGCTGATGGTATGGGCAATCCTTCTACTGCAATTTATTCATATTGCCTGAACCAGATACAAGATTAGTGGCTGTCACCTGATGCTGTAAGCTAGTGTTGATATGTGGTGATGGGAGGGAAAATCAGTCACAGTCATATAGTCCACTTGTCCACATAACTGTTGTCAAGTGGATGTTCTTGCCAGATGAGCTTTTCAGCCCTTTGCCCACCACATTAACCACCTGTTTGTACAATTCTGGCAGAGCTGTCCTGGAAAAATAACTGTGGCTTGGAATGTGCCAACAAGGAGCTACACAAAATCATTTTCCTAAACCCTTGGGTTTCAACAAAAGAATATGGCAGCATGTCCACTGCCAACATCTTGGCAAACTTGCCATTCCACAAGCATACTTTTGGATTGTATTTGTGACATTTTGGACGGCTTCCCAAAAACTCAGTAAGTGTGAGTTGGACATACACGGCAGAAGAACCCTGTAACGTGACTTCAACAACATGACTAGAGGAGATGGTAGAGGTGGAGGCAACATGTGTGGGAAATCTACAGTTATTTATTCTACAGCTAACTCAGAATCATACTCCTCTGCAGCAGGAGCCATATGTACTATTTGGAATTAACTAGATCTTGGCACAGTCTCTGATACATCAACATCACTTCTTTTATGAGTGCTTCTGTTTCTGCTAGTTGTGGCACCTCTGATCTATTGATGGTGTGTCTCCCACTCAGAACCATGATTTTGCTTCAGGTGGGATCTCATTGAGAAGTGCCTAGCTGTGAGCCTGCTTTCCCCCTGCTCACATGCTTTTTTACACAGACAAACGATAACAACATGCTTAGCTTTTAGATTGTGAGTGCAGGGTTCCTGAGTGGTTGCTACTACTACTGGGGCTGCAATTGTACTACTACTACTACTACCAGGTGATTCACATTCAACAGCCACAGTGGCACTCATCATAGATAGGGTTGAAAATGTTGGTAAATTGAGTTTTTGCTACTGGTTATTAAATGCTAATGTGTGTGGCTTTGTGGGGTTGAACTTTGTGGCGATGCTCGTGATGACTGACAGGATGACTGTGTATTTTTGGGCATCTTTGCTTGCCCATGGTCAGACTTTCCAATTGCTTTCTCAAACAGTAGTGGAAGATTGAGCCTTTGCCTTTCAGCTCACTTTCTGGCCATGTAATTATCATCTATCTCACTCTCAGCTTCACCTGTATCTAAAGAAGGGGATGATGCCAGAGGGATAAATTCTAGATCTTCATCATAATCATTATCA
Organism: Rhinophrynus dorsalis; assembly: GCA_037306005.1. Lineage (NCBI taxonomy): Eukaryota > Metazoa > Chordata > Amphibia > Anura > Rhinophrynidae > Rhinophrynus > Rhinophrynus dorsalis. Next base: position 466,179,301 of record CM074720.1, read on the forward strand.
TCAATTGTTCATCCTCAGCAGTGCCCATCACTTCTTTCCCACTACTGTTATATTCCACTCGTCTTTCTAAGGTCTCAAACATTTTCTTTTTACTTTTAATTTTGCAGCATTCGCTACAACTTTCATGACAGGTGTTTGTGGGTTGATTGTCTCACTGTCAGCTGCAGCAGTTGGTTGACTTGTTAGACCTTCACCCATTATCCCAAAACTAGAATGTGACTCGTTGTTTTCAGTGTTCTTAGATTTTTTTTTAATAGTAGTGGCGCTGGTGGAACTTTTGGTGTGACTTTGACAAACTGCATTTTCCTCGGGAGAAGATGTATCACCATAATGTATTGCACATGCTGCAGCAAACATGAATTGAAGTTTAGTTTAGGAAATCTTTTAGGTAGGACATTTGTATTTGTATCTGTATTAGGAGAGTCAGTGAGGCACTCTGGGGAGAAAAAGGGAGGAAGGAGGTTGACCCCAAAATTCCACTGACTGACTGGAAGCTGGGGACCTATTTGCTTGCTGATTTTGCTGTTATGGTCTCTGTGTTGGGGAAGTCTGGGAAAGAAGTTGTTAATTTTGTTTTTCAGTTATATTTTTTTTGGACAGACTGTGATGAAAACATGGTGTACAACTTAAAAACAAAAAATAAATAAAATTACATAAAAAAGAATAAACAAAGAACTAAATATATTAGGTGACAGACAGCTGACTGGGCTAAAGCAAGACATCATACTCCATCAGTTGTGTTGTGTACTGTAGAGTAAAAACACATACACTAGTTGAGTAATGTCCAGCAAATGCACAAGCGGCAGGGGGAGGGGAAAGGATGAAGCAGTGCAGGGACGTGAGAGTAAAATAGTAGTTCAAAAACTGACTGCAGCAATGGATGCTGCAGCGTGTGCAATAAATAATGATGATGCCTTTCCTCCAAGGGAACATGCAGTTTGTCAAGGTCCCAGCAAAACCTCCAGCACCACCGGTGCCAGTACAAATAAAGAACCATATAAGAAGACATATGAGAACACTGAAGACAACAAAAAGTCACATTCAAGTGTTGATGATGGCAATAGCATAATAGAGGAAGGTGTAGCAGCTGAACCACTTGCTGCATCAGATATTGAGACAAACAAGCACCAAAACACCTGTCATGAAAGTAGTAGAGAACTTTGCAGCATCCCTCCAGCATCCTTCTCTTGTTCAGATACAGACAAAGTTGAGAGGATGATGACATGGCAATAAAGTTAGCAGAAAGGCTGAATCTTCCATCACTGAAAAGGAGTACTATGTCTGTCTAGAAATTTTTGAGAAAACCATTGGAAAGTCTGACAGTGGACAAGTAAAGGTGTCAAAAAGTACACAATCACCCTATCAGTCATCATCAGCATAATCACCTCTTCAAAGTCCAAGTCCCACTCAGCCACACATACCCGTGTTGAGGACCCAGCAGCAGCAACAACTACAGTAACACAGATTATTAACATCCACAATGTTAAATATGACGAGTGCATCTGTTGCTGCTGGAAGTGCTGCACCTTTGACACCTAGTAGTAATGGCAGTAGAATTGCATCAACATCTAGCCCCAGTAGTAATAGTAGTAGTAGTAGCACCTCAGGAACCCCTCAGTCCATGACATCCACAGTATGGAGATACTTCACTCAGGATCCCCAAGCTAAGCATGTTGCTATCTGTTGTCTGCGCGAAAAGCATATGAGCAGGGGGAAAGCAGGCTCACCCCTAGGCACCTCCTTTATGAGATCCCACCTGAAGCAGTAGAAGTAGCAGTAGCACCTCAGGAACCCCTCAGTCCATGACATCCACAGTATGGAGATACTTCACTCAGGATCCCCAAGCTAAGCATGTTGCTATCTTTTGTCTGTGCAGAAAGCATATGAGCAGGGGGAAAGCAGGCTCACACCTAGGCACCTCCAATATGAGATCCCACCTGAAGCACAACCACAGGTCTGACTGGGAGACACACTATCAACAGGCCAAAGGTGCCACAACTAGCAGCAGCAGAAGCACTCTAAAATGTTCCCAGGTCTCTAGGGCAGATAAAAGAAGTAGTGAAGTTACTTATGTGTCAGAGAGTGTGCTACTGCCAACAGTTAGTTCATTCCAAATAACACCTATGGCTCCTGCTGCAGAGTAGTATGGTGACCATGTCTGTGCTGTAGGAGGTGGCAAGAGTCATAGACTGCCCACACATGCTGCCTCTACCGCCACCACCTCCTCTAGTCATGTTGTTAAAGCAATAAAGTTCCAGGGTTCGTCTGCCATATCCTGCCAACCCTCACTGACTGAGTTCACAAAAACAATCTCAAAGTATGCTGCTGAGTGGCAAGGTTGCCAAGATGCTGGCAGTGGACATGCTGACATATTCTTTTGTAGAAAACCAAGGTTTCAGGGAACTGATGTCATGCGTAGCTCCACGATGAAATAACCTAAGCTGTAGTTATTTTTCCAGGAAGGCTGTGCCTGAATTGTACAAGCAGGTGGTTAGTGTGGTGGGCAAAGGGCTGACAAGTGTGTATTGCAAGAAAATCCTCCTGACAGCAAAAATGTGGACAAATGGGCAGAGCACAGACTAAATGACTGTGACTGCTCACTGGGTTTCCCTCCCAGCACCAAAAGTGGACAACACTAGCTTACAGCATCAGGTGAAATACAGTAATAGTGCTTCTGGTTTGGGAAGAGTGATTAAAAGGAAGAAGCAGCAGGATAGCCCATACCATGGTCACACCCCCTTGTGCATGCATAAAGCTGTAGATGTTTTAAGTAAGCTAGAGCAGGTGATAGAGGAATGGCTTGTACCAGACTCCTTAAAAGCTGGTTTTGTGTCTGCTGATACAGGCTCCAACATAACTGCTACTTTGAGAATAGGTGGTATGATGCATGTGCCCTGCTTTGCCCACTGCTAAATTTAGTTGTTGCCAGATTCCTGGCAGAATCTGAAACCCTCAGAGAGATGCATACTATTGCCCTCAAAACCTTTGCCTGCTTTAGTCACTCCTACAGTGCATGTAACGCTCTATAGTCCATACAAGAGCGTAACAACCTGCCCCATCACCAGCTGAAAATGGAGGTCCCTACCAGGAGGAATTCAATGATGTACATGCTAGAGCATTTGTACGAGCAGAATAAGGCAATTAGTGAGTACACCATGCAAAACTGCAATGCTTTGTAGGGAGCCTCTTTGTCACCTGGCCAATGGCAACTAAAGTTTGATTTGAGCTACTTAAACCCTTTGAGGATGCAACCATGCTAATGAGTCACATTGGGGCAGGAATTAGTGACATTCTACCACTGATATTTTTATTGCAGAAAAAAATGAGGAACGTGACTGAGGATTCTTACCAAAACGACAACACAGACATGCACCAGCTGGTAAATGACATGTTAGTGTCCTATGAACAAGATTCTCCCATAGTGTCTATTAAAGGCAATAATTTAAAAATTCATGCCACTTTGCTGGACCCCTCGCTGCAGACACTAAATTTCAGAATTTCTGCCAAAGGGCCATTAGCAGTTTGTCACAACAAGGAGTGATGATGATCAGCAGCAACTCTCTGAGGAATCAGATTCTGTCAAGGAATATCAAGATATGCTTATTGATTGAGTGGAGGGTTGCATCATGGAGGATGAGAGGGAGAAAGTGAGGACACAAAAACAGCTAGACTGTATAGTGAAAAGAAAGGCAGCAAAGCATTTCAGCTAGCAGAAGCAGCTACATCATCAACAAGAATATCCCATTGGGAACACAGGGCAATTCATGGGTCTCAACAGGGGAGGCAAAAACACAACATTGGTGGTGGCACATATCTTTAGGACTTGCTCCCTGAGTATGGGTTAGTAATTGACACACAAACACACCGTGTAGCTCCTAGAAGTGGTCCCATTGCATGTGAGATGGCTTCTGCATACTTGCAGGATAGCTACGTTCCAGGCAGAAACAATGACCCCATGGACTACTGGCAAACAAAGCAGTGTATGTGGCCAGCATTGACATGTACAGGACATGGCTATCAAGCAGCAATGTTGGGAGACTAACATTCTGAACCAATATCTCATACCATATCTGGTAGCATAAACCACACATGATAGAGAAAGCCAGGACAAATATTTTAACAGCAGCACAGTTGAGGAGGTGGAGGAGGGATGTGAAGAAGGGATGCCACCATCTACCCCACTTGGGACCACTGCTATGACCAAAAAGTAATGTGTGTGTCACGGTTTGACTAATCTGGTCTAACAATCGCCTACTGATTGCTGCTGCCTTCCATTCCCTGTGTCAGGCTGAGTCAGCTGATGCTGACTTGACCTCTCAGTTTCCATGGTTACTCACCTGACTATTATCAGCTAACCTCTTCCAGAGTATTTAAAGCAGCTAGACTCACTTCCTCCTTGGATAGTGGGGTGCACCACCTATAGTGTAAGAGGTGTATTTGTACTGACCAAAGGGAATGTGTTAGGGTTCATATAGTAACATAGTAACATAGTAATTTAGGTTGAAAAAAGACTTACGTCCATCTAGTTCAACCCTTTTCCTATTCCTGTTTACCATCGTTGATCCAAAAGAAGGCAAAAAAACCCCTCAATATAGCAATTTAAAATTCTGCCTTGAATAGGGGGAAAAAATTCCTTCTTGATTCCAAATGTCAATCAGATTTCTCCCTGGCTCTAAAAGCCCTAACAAAATATTAATCCCAATACTAACGTACATAGCCATCTATGTTATGCTCTTTTAAATAAGTATCCAGGCCTCTTTTAAAGGCATCTAATGTATTTGATAGCACCACCTCCTCAGGCAGTGAATTCCATAACTTTATTGTTCTTACTGTAAAGAAACCCTTCCACTGTTGTAGATTAAATCTCCTTTCCTCAAGTCTAAGCGGGTGGCCCCTTGTCCTGTGTACTGTTCTTTTAATGAACAGGTCTTTGGAGACCCCTTTGTATATATATATATATATATATATATATATATATATAATATGTATCAAACAAAGAGGAGAGAAAGTAAACACATTAGTTGCTTTTGTGTTTTTAATCACTTACTCCTTGCCCTTGTGTCTGATTCTGGCTGCAAGTGCATTCTCCTGAGCTGCAGATTATCTATGCATGACCTGGCTTCCTCTGACATCCCTTCTGGCTCCTGACTCCTGGCTTGTTCTTGACATCACTGATCTCCATATTCCTGACCCCGGCTTGTCTGAGTACCTGTCTTGGTTCCTTACCCTGGCTTGTCCTTTGGTCTACACTACTGGATCACAATTTTTCTTTGTTTGCTTTTGTTATTTTAAAAAGGTGTTTTGTATTTTTTGTGTCTGTCTGGTTCTTGGTCCCTAATAGGGGTGGGCAAAAGTGTGAACATTTTTTTGCATGACTTTTCTAGAAAAATTGCTGATTTTTAGCTTTTTTTCGCAAAAGTTTTTTTTTTCTCCAATGCAAAATTTTGCTCCTTTTTGCCTATTCCAGCAAATTTTTCACCTATTCCAACACATTATTCTCCTATTTTAACACATTTTTCACCCATTCAACACATTTTTTGCCTATTCTAGCACATTGTTTTCCTATTCTAACACGTTTCTCCTATTTGAACACATTTTTCTCCTATTCCAACACATTTTTTCCTATGTTTAATATGGTGCAACATTTCCCAACACAATATTACTTCTTCTAAGGTCTGTAGTGGAGAAATAAGTAGCTGGGAGTCAAAGTTGTGAGTCCTACAGCAACATATACCTTGAAAAATGTGTAAGCATGAAGAGTGCATTTGTCTTTTGCCCACAACACTTACTTCCTGCTTCCTGAGTTTTTTATTATTTTGTATTGTTTTTATATTAAATTCAAATTTTGAAGAATTTGTTTAGTTCTTCTTTCCTGGGAGTAGTGACTGAATCGGGGCAGTCTGGAACTTTTCCCCGTTTGCTTTAGCTGATTGTTACTGATCAGCTACCACACATTCCAACTGTGAGTATCTCTACCTATGGTTATATGTTTAAGCAGAGGTATTATTTGAATTCGGGTTGGTGTTTTCTTGCGCTCTTCCTGTGTGTGCTTTTCTTTGTTTGAGGGATTCCTGCGAATGATTCTGGGTCTCCTTTAGAAGAAGCGGCGATTCACCACCCTTGAATGACTGAGTGGGGGCAGTCTGATTCCCTCATTCATCCTTGCTGACCACTATTAAGTGGTCATACACATGTGAGTACGGTGGTGTACTGGTGGAGGTCCTTTATTTTGCACTAGGGAGCGCCCTTGTGTTTTTTTTCTTTTTTCTTTTTCTTAACTGGAACTGCCTGTTAATGACGGACAGAAAGACTCCAGGAAGAAATTAAGATCAGTACCCAAGCAGCGACACTACAAGTATTTGAAGTTGATTGCTAGCGTATGCTTGACAGTCAGCAGCTTTATATTGTGAGTGCATTTCAACTGTATGTTTGAACTGGCAAATTGTACATCGGATAATGTGCTATAGGCATCTTTTCTGTTTTCTCCGCATAAACTTAAAATATACATTTGCTTTCATGAGATGCAAAGCAAGCAGATATATAGTGTCAGAGGGCCTGCCCTTTACTGGACAGTATATTGTTAAGATGCTATGGTGAAACAATTTTGTCTGTGTATATAGTAGGCCTGTGAGTTTAAGAAAGATTGGTTTTGTTTCTCTAGAAATGAGTTGTGAAACATACATACAGTGAGAGCATGTTTCTTTCCTTGATAGGTCCTCTTTTCCTACATCGCCATGAGTCTTATCTATGGTGGGAGGGATACACCTGGTGTTTCTGTGTAGTGAGATGCTAGTTTCGCATTCCATGAGAGTCCACCTTATCTACATTCTCCAATTATTTTCTTATATTTTCTTATCCTCCTGTCAATTATTTTTGATGGATGTCTTCCCTGAAGATTTTTGGTCTTGGAGTGCCATCTAGCGGCATGAAAGATTATTTCCTTCAGGTCTCTATTTATATTAGGGTATATGTTAGTAACCAATCAGAGAGTATTTTGTAACTTTGGATATTGCCTAATATTCTAATTTTCTTAGGATTTGACCTATGAGTGAAGGATGGTTGTACCTTTCTGCTAAGGGGGGTCTAGGTAATATAAGCCAAAGCAGAGGGAGGGATAGGGGATTTTTGTTGGCCACATACCCTGGTTGCTATACCTGGCCCAAGCTTAATCTCGCTGAGCCTGAGAGAACCATGCCTTAATCTAGGACTGGCATGGTAATTATACTTTTTTTGTATTTGCCCTGTAATGCTTCTAGAATTATTATAACCCAGTTTATTCTGGGATAGACTTCTTTGTATAGTCTCCAATAGACTTGGCCTATCTACTGGGGACTATAACATAGTAACCAATTGGGCTATAAAGTTAGAATATTGTAGAGGCTATACAGTACTAGTCATAAACATAATTGGGAAAGATCAGATTGATAGCAATTTAGATAATTGAGAGTTACTTAGTTAGCTAGAATTGCTGACACCTGCAGAGCCACCTTTTCATTATGTGTGTGTAAGTTTGCATATGAATGCTGTGGGATGTGTTTGAGACCCACCACATGCATTTGCAGACCATTCATACAGGACTGTTCTTAGGTGGTCATTGTGTTCCATTGATCTGGTTCATTATAACTCTTGTATTGCTGTCTGGGAAGTTTTCCTTCTGTTTCTCTTTTTGTATGTGGTTCTGGTGAGAGATTCCTTTGTTCTGTTTGTTCATTGCATTGTACTCCTGGTGGTATCAGGGCATGCTCTTGATATGTTGAGATAGTCACCTGTGAAAATATTGACAGAGGCAGTGTATGCCATTTTGGATTGAGTAACGGCAGGTCCTTTGCAGTCCATAGTTCTGGTTAACCCCTGCAGTGCTGTATTGTGTAATAGACATGATGCTGCCAGTATAATCTTTAAAGTATATGTTGCATTGATATATTCATATTATCCTTGCTTTTCTATAAACATATATTATTATTTTGCTTAGGATTATAATGTGGTATTGCAATTTATTACTGTGAAATGTACTTTCAATTATGTGTTACATCCAGTAGGTATGCATATTGAAAACAGCAGATAAATTGTTAAATTCTATTTATCAGATCTGGGACATTTGCCTTCCAGATAGGTTGTCAATTCTTGCAATATTGTGCATGTGGTTTTAAAGAGTTGGTATGCGACATGTGACCCTACTGAGAACATCTCCTGCCACTTAGTTGCCCTAGTACATACAGGGTGGGGTAGGTACTTTTACGCTGCCACCAACAGTATTGTAATTAATTGTATGGAACAATTAGCCCTTGTTATGCTGCTGTCTTCAAATATTGCTAGCTTATACCTATGGATACCTATATGTAAAGTTTAACCCTATATATGCCGGGTATGTTATCTGTATTGTCATCTGGTATATTTTATCATATTTTAATTTAATTTATATCTATATATCTTAGTATATGACTTTGCTACATTAAAATATATTACTGAGTCACTTTGTGTACACCTATATCCCAATTCACTGATATTATATATATTATATATATATATATCACAGTTATTTATCCTTCAATAAAATAACATATATTGCTGCATGAATATGTGTAATTGATTTTTTTTTATCAAATCTGTTAACTGTGGAAGAGTGTGTCTATAACGGTTTTAATGACACTCAGACATGTTAGGTTTAGGTTAAAATGCAATTTTATTAAAGAATCACAGTAAAGAATAACCCACATGGGTCCAGTAGGTTTAATGATAGAACACTACTGACACAGGTCAGGTTACAGTATAAGTACTCACACAGGTCCAATATATACAATACACAATATAATACTGACACAGGTCAGGCACAGTTCATGTGAATTCAAGCTAGAATGTTAAATGTGGTTACTATTAGGCCGGGAGGACAGGCAGGCCCTAATAGTGCAAAGGTCCTTAGCATACTCTCTACGCAGAGAGTGACACAATGGCGACTAAGGCCACGAAAGGAAAGGAGGCCCTGTACAAACGGTAGACTACCGGAGCTGCCAAAGAAGGACTGCCACAGAGGCACGGAATAACTCCAATCAGGAGCTGTAACAACTGTACCCAACATGCCAGGCACCAACCACAAGGGGTTAACGAACGCTCACACCTGCCAGGGATGACTGCCAGCATAGATAACGCCTGAGGCACCCAAGATAACCCAACCTCAACTAGGGCAGTATAGGTCAAGCGTACCGTGGTGCTACCTAATGGGTGCTACGAGCACCGGTTGATTAACAAGGCACAATACTGGTCGGGTAGCAGTACAAGACTGCCGGAGCAGCAACGGAGGCAAAAACGGATCTGTCCGTGGACAGAAGATCAGAGACAGGCCCTTAACCGGATACCGGATGGAACAGTAAGCAAGCCCGGGTTGGCACACAGAGCAGGAGCAACAGCCAGGCGGGGTCGGTACACAGAGCAGGAACGTCAGCCAGGCCAGGTCGGTACACAGAGCAAGAACGTCAGCCAATCCGAATCGGTACACAGAGCAGGAACGTCAGCCAGGCTGGGTCTGTACACAGAGCAGGAACGTCAGCCAGTCCGAGTCGGTACACAGAGCAGGAACATCTGCCAATCCGGTTCGGTACACAGGGCAAGAACAATACAGGCAGAGTAGTCAGGCAGTCTGGGTCATACATGGGAAACACACGAATACTGGAGTCAGCGCTTAGTAACGGGAACACCACGAAAGGGCCAAGCTGCAATGACAGGGCTCAGTATTTAAGAGTTATCACTGGGCGGAGCAACACCACGTTAGCCAATAAAACTGAGTCAGGAAGAAGCACTGTCAACATAACATACTTCTTAATAGAATGCATAACCTACCTAAAATTATGGTAAATTGTGGTACCATGCCATAGAAAAATCAGGAGACTAGTAACGTAAAAATGATACCTTTATTGGCTAAGTGAGTGGCTCTAGGATGCAAATGTTCAAGACAACTAGGTCTCTTCTTCAGGCATATAAGAATGAAGGCTGAATGCACAATATATGACTTTAAACACTCATGCACATTACTTTTATATTTAAATTCTGCTAGCAGTGTATGGTCGTATCAGCATGGACCATAATTCATTCCCTAGGCTCTAGTAAAGTGTCATTGAAGTGGACTATAAATGCAAAGTCTATAGAATATTTGTGAAAACCCTCTAAGCACCATAACCCATCACAAATCATTGCATGCAGTAAGCTGTTAAGCACCCCGGCACCCAAGGGGACCAAAATATGTTTATTTTGTGGGATAATGTGACAAATTCCTTGTCACTGTTCAAGCTGCAGTTTAGAATCTTAAACTTGTTTGTGTTCGGGGCCTACGGGATGTAAAGATAAGGATTCTAAAATTAGGAGAATGCATAATGGAACGGAGTGGCATAACTGGGTCCTAGCGACCCAGTACAGATGACGAAACAGCCGGCCTGATTGGAGGGCTGGCCTGGTGAGTGAAGAGTAAAGAAAGGGTGGGAAGAGGTGGGGACAACTGTAAGCGTCGTCTAAGTAGGAGAGCCTGCCGGGTCTTAAGAACCCTTCAGCCCCTCCCACAAATACGGGCTCAGCCCGTACACTTGTGTTCGGGGCCTACGGGATGTAAAGATAAGGATTCTAAAATGAGGAGAATGCATAATGGAACGGAGTGGCATAACTGGGTCCTAGCGACCCAGTACAGATGACGAAACAGCCGGCCTGATTGGAGGCCAAAAATACCAAGGAGACAATAGACAAGATAAACAGTTTATTGAGTAACATCTTTAGCGAGAGAGGAGAGGGCTGAGCGAATTTCATCTTTAGGGTCAGGAATATATCTGGAAAAACAGTTAGATTTCCATCTGCCTAGTTTTTGGATTATGTGCGTGGGAACTTTATTGCGAGATGCTGCCGAGGCGGCACCTATTCTAAAGGAGTGGCCAGAAAAAGAGTTTGGATTGACACCAAAATTAGCTAAAATGGGTCTTATGAAGTTGATGAATGCGGTTGAAGACAGAGGGCCATGTGGAGTAGGCAGGAGTGGGCTATTGTCTGGTTGGTTTGATATGAGGATAGATAGATGTGTGAGAGCTTTAACGGGGCACCAACGGTCTTGCGTAGAATAAAATGGAATGTTTGCCCCGATTCCAGACTGATCGGTTTTTGATTTTGGAAGGTGAAGAGTGATATGATCGTTGTGGACCTGCAAGTCAGATTTCTTTGGAAATTCTGGGGATACATGGGAGACTAAGAATTCACCTGGTCTTAAAAATCCAAAGAAACCTAGGTTGATGGCTGCCAGGAGAACGCAATTTAAAGGGGAATTCGGAAGCGGGGCTGAAAGTGTGTCATACAGATGTCTAAAAATTGGACCGGTGATGGGTAGGCGAGTTCTGGATGGTTGATTGGAGATTTTGGAGAGGCCTTTGAGAAATAGTTTAACTTGATAATTGGACATAATGGATGGCCTAGAGGGCTGCAGGAATGCTAGATGATGCCTGATACCTGCCAAGTGAAGTTTGATGGTGGGGAGGGAGTATTTAAGGGACGTATGGCAGTGAGTTGCATAAGCTAGGATGGCTTCTATTGAATAGTTGGACGGAGAATGAGATAATGCAAGGAATCTGGAAAAGGAGGACCAAGCTGTAGTGTAGGCTCGCTTGGTGTTTGGAGCGAGTGCGAGGTCCAAGATGGCTGCTGTGTGGGAATTAATAGGTATCATGCCATGGTCAATTCTTGGAAGGCTGGAGCCAAGGACTGTTGCTGACTGGCGTGAGGGCGCAGATTGAAAAATTCCTGAAATTGGAAATGAGACAAGGCATTAGCGGCTTGATTGTCGTGAGGGGAAATGAGGGAACTGATGATGGTGAATTTGTGGTAGAGGGCTAACCAGGTGAGCCTGCGGAGAAAAAGCATATTGGTGTAGGAAGGTGATCTTCCTTTAGTGAGAGCCTGATGTGTAGAAGGGTTGATGGTACAAAAAGTGACTGGTTGGCCTGTCCAAAGATGACCCCAACGTACTGCTGCTGATACAATAGGGTATAGATTGGCTGGAGTGGAATGCTGGAAGAAGTGGGGAAGGTTAAGAACTTGGGGGGGCCAATGGTCTGCTATCCATTCTGAATTAAAAATTGCTGAGTAACCCGTATTAGGGTATGAGTCAGAAAAGATGACTGGCGAATCGGGGGAAGTTGGCAGGGGAAATAGAGACCTACCGTTCCAATATTGGAAAAAGGTAGACCACATTTTGAGGTCAGACTTGGCTGTAGGGCTTAGAATTATAGGGGTAGATGAGTCTTGAGGGGCGGAAAGGAGAGCTAAAAGGTAGGAGATAAAGGATTTACCTTGGGGAATTATCCGAATGGCAAAATTTAGATAACCCAGGAGGGATTGAAGTTCTGTTTTTGTGCATGAATCTCGGATGGAAAAATCGAGGATTGTAGAGTGAATACGGCTGACTTTGTCGGGAGGAAGCCTGGCTTCCATTGACTGAGAGTCTAAGGTGATCCCTAAGAAGTCAAGTGTAGTGGTGGGGCCAATTGTTTTATGGGAGGCTACTGGAACTCTTAGGTCTTGGAATAAAACCAAGAGTTTGGAGAGACTGGAAGGTGAGCTATCTGGTGGTTCAATTAAAAGAAAGTCGTCCAAGTAGTGCAATACTCGGGGACAGTGACAATGATTAAGTAGTAACCACGCTAGGGTATCTGCAAAAAGTTCGAAAATTTTAGGACTACTTTTACAGCCAAAAGATAAGCGAGTAGCAAAATAATACTTGTCCCTCCATTTAACCCCCTGTATGTGCCAAAGTGAGGGGTGTACTGGTAACAATTTGAATGCGTTTTCGATGTCAATTTTTGAGAGCCAACAATTCTGCCCTGCTAGTTGAATTTGAGATAAGGCGTGCTCTATGGAATGATATTCTAGTGAATATTCTTCTGATGGGATCAGGGAATTGATACTGGGGATAGGGGAGGAGTGTGGGGCAGAGAAGTCTATGATTAGCCGTTTCTTGAGGGAAAACTTCCTGGTGGCTACGCCTATAGGATTGGTGCGCCAGATGGGGAAAGGGGGGGACTCAAAAGGACCTATCAAATGATTGTTACTAAGTTCGGAGGCTAGCAATGAATCTACGACCGAGGGTTCGGCCTGTGCGGTGAGCAAATTGGGACACTCTGTAGATTGACATGGAAGGGTAATGACGCCAGTGTGAAATCCTTCTTTAAAACCATTTATAAGAAATGAAACCAATTGACTATCCGGATGAGAAGAGAGCAGTAATTGAAATAAACTGTAGTTGAAGGAGCCTAGTCATTTATTGTGAGATGGATTACGTGGACAAATAGGACGTGCATGCGACTTACGGCATAATGTGCAAACATGTAACATTTTGCATGGGTTAAAGAAACAACCTCTACAGTTATAATTGTTACATATAGGTGTGAAACCCATGTAGTGGATGGTACATCCTAGTTTATCTTTGGTAGGTCGTGAGCTGGAAGCAGGAAGGGGGTTGTCTGGAAGAGATAACGTGGCTGGCGAGCTGGCGTTATCTGAAGTACTGGGAGATGAGATGGGGCAAAAGTTGATAGTGTGACTGGCTGATTGGCAGGAAGGACAGACGGGAGCCTTTAGACCTGCAAAATGGCGGCAGAATAATTCTTGGTCCAATAGGCTCCAGTCGGTGACAAACTGGAATTGTTCTAATGCCGCCGCTGCCTTGGCTGAGAAATCTCTATGGTAGTCATAGAAAGTGAAACCACCGTAGCGGTACCCTAAGTCGACTAATGTATAAAGATACTGGTCAAGTTCTTGCCTTCTGGAAGGGAAGGAGGAGCAAAGGATGTCTCTGAAGATACTGAAAGCCAGGACGAATTCTGGAATATTGAGCTTCTTGGAGAGTCTGGGGTCTCTAGATTTGAGGGTGACTGAAACGTCTCCATAATTAATGGTTCGGTTTTCAGTCATGTCCTGGGTTGCAATAAGCAGTGACACCAAATTGACATCCTTCCCCTCCAGAATTTCTTTGCGTAAGTGAGCTGGAACCATGTGGGCAGGAGTAATGCGAGGGGGAACTGATAATGCATTACCTGGAGCTGACTGAATAGAGGAACTGGGAGCTGGTTGCGTAGAAGGCCTGTTGATGTGTTCTAAAGAGGTCAGTCTGGACTGCATGTCTGTCATAGCGGACGATACACTAGTGAGAAGCTGAGTAAGGTGTTGAAGTTGAGTAGATTGATCTGTCTGAGGAGTTGTCTGGTGGGTGTGGGGGGGGGGAGGTGACCTGAGGGGGAAAAAGCAGGCGAAAAAGTTCCGGCTTTCTGGCGGAAGCAGGGAACGGGATATGTCTGCGCAGTAATTCTGCAGTGATTTTTGGAATCGTCCATTCCCTGTAGGACTGATTGCTGTTTCTAGGGGTGACTGTAGGTTCTTCAGCTGGCTCCTCGTGGTCGGATGCGGCTGGGATGGAGTTGAGTTCCAAGTTGGGGCTTGAAGAGAGCACAAGAGAATGGTGAGGGGGGGGGGAATTGGAAAGGGGAGGGATGTGAGGAGGGTGATTGCCATCAACCTTACTAGCAAGGAAACCGGAGCGCAGCTTGCTTGATTCCTGGCCACTTTGTAGGGCCAGATGTCCCGTGAAGCGCTGCTTGCTTGAGGTCAGCTGCTGGATGGTTGTTGTGCGTAGGGGGCTCCCTATAGGTCAACATCCGGGCTGGACTGTACACCTTCAGGACAGCTGTGAATATGTAAGACCGTGGGGAGACTAGGAGTGGAAGAAGGTGGAGGGGGATAAGGTGCCAGGTGAAGTGGAATGTACCTCTGACGAGAGGTAAATAAAAGGTGTGTGTAGGGGGGGGGGGAAATGAGGCTGTGTAACTAGATCTCCTGTTCCTCTGACGGGAGGAATGGAGAAAATAAGGGGGGGGGGGGACCTTGCCTCTGACGGGAGGCAAAGCGTGCTGGAAAGAAGGGGAAGAGACCAAGCTCTGTATCACGTGACGACGTGAGAGACTTGGAGCCTTATACTAAGGTAGTGGAGGAGTGAGGAAGGACTAAAAGAGGAAAGAAAATCTATAGATGGAGGGGGGAGGGGGGAGTAAAGGAAGGTTGGGTCGATATGTGCCTTACATAAGAGGATCTGACATGACTAAGGCTGCAGGAGAAAAAACCGAATATGAGCTAAAAGACAGTGAATTAATTAGAATCATTGAGAAAAGGAAGATCACTGTACCTTGCAGATCAACGGAACAGGAGCAGGCAAACTGGAATTACTGATTCTGAGGTGACAGGAAGCAGCAGCTGAAGGCGGGATCTGCCGATGAAAAAATAGGATAAGAACTCAGAAAAAACTAACCGGGACTAGGACGCGTATGAAAGTCGCAGAACCTTACTTTGATAGAATGCAATTCTGATGATTAAATTAGTTATGTAAGATAGCTTCAGTGATTAAACAAGGCTCGCCTAAAGAGAGAAGGGGACATAGAAGAAAGCAATGACAGAGATAGACTGTACTAGCACAGATGCATATAAGATGGGAATACTTGCGAAGTTAATAATAATACATTGGACAAGTATAGCCGCTGTATTTATTATATACTGTAAAAGTCAGCTGAAATATAAACACAAACCAGAACAATGCTTGAAACTTCAGGACTGGAGGATACGTAGCAAGATAGATGAAAATCTGGACAGGAATGACAGCAAGTAGTTCTGCAAGGCTGAAGATGGTAGAGCAAGATGGTTAAGCTTTACACATGCAGAAAATGTTTTGAATTTTATAAGGTGTTTAAACAACTAGATGATCAATGATGCTTTCTGGGTAAGTGATAAAGCCCCCAACTAGCATAGAAGTTCAAATTATTGCTACATAGTTCTTGTAGTTAAATTCAAGTCTGTAGATTCTAGACTGTCTACTGGGGAGAGAGAACGCAGGGAGCGAAGCATGAAATGTGAACACAGGAGAGAGACATGTAATGTGAGCACGGTAGAGAGACGTGCACCAGGCTCATTGTTTTACTCACGAGTGGGAAACACAATCCACATGGACAAGGAGCAAACGTGGCTTGTAGAGCGGAGCAAACAAAGCCCAGGAACAGTGATCAGTGTGTAGGATTATTCTAGGCATATACTAAATCATCCTTTATTTGGTTTCGTTTTTTGGTGTGATTAATAAGAAACAATGTAGGGAAGGCAGGTTACCTGGGAGGCTAGGAGATCGAAGGGGAAGCCAGCCACCGGCGCGAGTTGATGATGTCACGGGAAGTGACGAAAACGGAAGCTGAGGATGGAAGTGCGCATGCGCTGGAGACGAGATAGACGACGTGGACGCCAAAAGGGACTGACAGATGCCTCAAGGAATCGCGAGGACAACTGTAAGCGTCGTCTACGTAGGAGAGCCTGCCGGGTCTTAAGAACCCTTCAGCCCCTCCCACAAATACGGGCTCAGCCCGTACACTTATCAATGTAAACTCCCAGATTTTTCTATCTCTCTGTGTTCTAAAATTTCCCATCAGTACAGTCACTTTGAGATCTTTAAAGGGATAGTAATACTTCATTTTAACTTTATTTTATTTTGTAGGCATTAAAAAAAACATGAAGAATGATATAAGTCTTATCTCTGAAACCTTTATGGTTTAAGAGATATTCACAAACAAAGTATCCCCCCCTGTTCAACCAGATCAGAAGGGAGATGCCCAGGTAGACTGCAGAGAGGGACAATCTTCAATTAAGATAATGGAAAAAGCTGAAAAACTTGTCAAGGGGGGAAGGGCTTTCATTGTTTTCATACAAAGAAAATTGTCCCCTTCTGTTATCTCTACTGTCATACAACCAGACTGACATCTGAGAAGAGATGGCTTACACTAGGTAAAAGGGGCGGGGAGGGGAACTTTGCTTGTGAATATCTCATAAACCATAAAGGTTTGAGAGATAAGACTTATATCATTCTTCATGTTTTTTTAATGCCTACAAAATAAAAGAAAGTTAAAACAAAGTATTACTATCCCTTTAATGCTGTGATCAGTTTTGCAAAAATATTGACCCACTGGGCTGTCTCTTGTGTTGTTCACACTGGACCTATGAGAATTCACTCTTTTTCTTAGGGTTTGTCCTGTCTCAACTACATATAGTTCTGTTTGGGGACCTTTCACACACAAGATGAGGTAAACAACATTAAATGAACCTGAGGAGAATTTGATCTCAATATTGTGGTTTCAGTAGGAATATGGTATGTGGTATGAGCATTGCATCTGTGGTACATATGTTTACATTAGTTCCTCTTTTATAGACAGGAAGAAATACCATTTTCTGCTGTAAATAAGCCACCCAGTTAGCAAATAAAGGTATGATTTTTACTATAATAATCTCCCACCTAAAATAAGGCATATGAGGAGAGGTTCATAAAGTTGTGGTAGCTGAAATTACCCTATGGTCCATCAATTTTCAGACATACTGTCTTCATTGTTTTATCCAGTTCTGCCATCTACATCAAAGGGAAAAAGCAGTTTTAAAAGTGGGCATGGTTTGCTCTACAGCCATATTAGATGGTATTATCAGATAAAATTATATTTTAGTTGTCACTTTTGTCTGATTTCCATAATTTTTTTCAACATAAAAATTGCCTGAATTTGGAAAAGACAAATTAAAGTAGAATTCACAGATAGAACTGAGAAGCAGTAGTATGGTGTTAAATAGAAAACAAAGTATTTTTTATTTTTTAATTTTTGTTTTAAGGAGAAATTAAAGACATGTAACATCTGACTTTTGAATTCTTTATGACACATTTTCAAATGTGACAGATTTACTTCTGAAAATATTGTATTTTACTTCACAAATGTTAGTCTCAGTTGATCTCTCCACTGTTTAACCCTTTGAGTGCCAGAGGGGTATACGCAACGCATTGCAAAGCAGACCGACTACCCAATAGGGAAGCAAACACTGACTTAAAAGTTTTTTTTTTTATTCAAATAATGCTAGAGAGACTTCTAATGAATTTCTACACAATGGGTTGAAAACTTCTCTAGCATTCAAGGATTTAACCCCTTAAGAACCGGGAAAATCTGAGGTCATTTTCCCTTAAGGACCGGAGCAATTCTGACCTTTTGGACTATGTCTTTGTTCAACAGTGTTTTCCCTCTTAGGCTTTTATTCCACCCCCATAAATTATATACTGTTTTTTTAAGCACAAATAGGGCTTTCTTTTGATAGCCCACATATACAGATAACCCACCATTTACTTTATTAAAATTTTAAAAAAATGTAAAAAAAAAACAATAAAAAAAAAAAAACACCATTTTTGTTTTTTCTCTTGGGATGAATTGGGCACAAAGGGTTCAATTTTTATGGAGACTGCATGAAAAGTATGACCGGTCAGTCATACCAACAAAATGCGCAGTTAAAGTGGCCACTGTCCCCCATGGGTGAAAATCCCCATGTCCCTTTTTCCCCACCCTATTTTGACACTTTTTTTATCCCTGACATTTGGCGGTGTGTATAAGTGTATTACATGGCTCCACAACAATCAAACTTCCAATATTGTTTAACGATATGTTTTTTTTTTTTTAAATAAAAATTTTTTTGTAAAAAAAAAAAAGTGTTGTGTTTAAAAAAAAAAAGTATATCATTGCAGGTCAAAAATTGACCTGCATTTAGCCAGCCTCCTTCACCAGCAGTGAAGGGGTTAATAACCCCAGCTGATATATTTTCTTTTACCACTAGGTTTCTCCTCTCTACTTCTCTCTCCCTTACTTTGATAGCAAGGGAGACAGAGGTAGAGGAGACACTCAGATTCAGCATGCTTTGCATGTTGACTCTGTTTCTAAGAATGCCGGTACATGTGATCGCTGTTATGGCGATCACATGAACCGGCACAAGCAAGAAGGGCTGAGACTGAGCGCCCCGGTCTTGGAGCGCTCAGTCTCAGCCTGGAATTAATGATAGCAGCGTGCACGGAGGCACGCTGCTATCATTTAAGCCATGAAGGTCCTGGACCGTCATGGATCCTTAAGGGGATAACAACCCATGATGGTCCAGGACTGTCATGGGTCCTTAAGGGGTTAAAGACTTCATTTAAATCAATGGACATTTGACATCCCCTATGTTGCAGATGGTTTGCCCCAGCATTGTTCCAGTTCTCCTGAGTACACCAGCCCCCAAGTGTAGGTCTCAAGTTTCACTTTCAAATCATATTAGTTTAAATGCTTGAATATTCTATCCATTCTCTTTCCTTTCTCCCACTTCTTTCTTTTCTCTTAAATTTGTTATTTTCCCTGCTGTTTTCTTTCAGTATGATATCTGTGTTACACAAATTCAGGGGTGGACTGTGGTGCAATACCAGTCCGGGGGATTTTTTTTATTTAACTGACCCACTAGCTGGTATTCTAATCTATATGCATATATTAAAACCCTTTGAGTGCCATAGGCGTACGTAAAGCATTGCTGTGCAATGTGTTGCTTACCCCTCTGGCACTCAGAGGGTTAACCTAACCCACTGTATGCATTGCTAAAGAGGCATAAATAGTTAGCTATTAACCCCTTCACATAATGTATGCAATAAACAGTCAGTTATTAACCCCTTGCATGCCAGAGAGGTATACAGCAATGTGTTCTGTGATTAACCCATTGAATAGCTCATAGGTGCACAACACATTGCACAGGAATGTGTACCTCAATGATTAACCCCTTGTGTGCAAAAGAGGCATAATTCATCAGTAATTAACATCTTTACTCGCCTTTCTGGCATACAAGGGGTTGATTACTGATGAATTAATCCTTTCTAGATTACAAGGGGTTAATCCATGAGGTACTGCACCTATGAGGAATTCAATTGGTTAATAACAGAATAAAACATTGCTGTAATCCTGTCTGGTATGCAAAGGGTTAATAACTGATCCATACCTCTCTAAAGCATACAGGGAGTTAAAGGGTTAACAGATGGTAAATTAAGCCTCTCTAGCAATGGGTACAATTAGTTAAGAAGAATTAAATAATACCTATTTAATCGGCTAGGTAGTTAGGTCCCAGAAGTTCTGCCTGCTAATCAATCATGCACTGCACCAGGACACACACTGCAGGCAGAGCAGGGCCAGCTAAGTTAGCATTGGGGGCTGGACAGGTACAGAGAACAGGGCCCTGTCTTCAGTGCTGCACAGCTCTGGTGAACGAGTTGTGCCTTCATTCCATAGAGTTGTGGGCTGGAGAGGAGAGATCATCTGATCTCCCTACCAGCCCATGACTGGGCGATCCAACGGGGGATGCCAGATCCCCCGATAGTGCAATCCGCCCCTGCTCAAATTCATTGTTTCTCAAAAATGCGCCCTGAATCTAAATTGTTTCACTTCAGCAAGACAAAAGCAATATGTATCTGTCAACAGTGTTGTAAATGTTGACTTGTAGTTGTAATAATCATGCATACTGTAAAACACACTTGCACGCACACACACATATTATTGTAACAACAGACAAGTTAGAGACAGCAAAACACTACTTGAGAACCAGGCACAGAGAGACAGTATCAAGGCAATAAAATGTATATAACTAGCTATAAAACCATTAAGGAACAGTGTAAATAGATATAATCAACTACCATTTACGTGTCTTCCTTTTTCACTTCAACTCTAAAGAGAAAAACAGCATTGGATCACTCCATTGCATGTAAAGTCACAAGGTTTTTATTAAATGGTTAAAAAAGGAAATACGGAAAAATCAGATATAATCATAGACAAGTGGCACATAGAAACAATTTGATGCTCAGGAGATGGAACGCCACTGAACAGAACATCAGCTGTTTACTACTTTCAAAGTGCTTCATCGTGGCTTGTGAACAAATATGCTGAGTGTAGAGGAGGTTGCAGGAGTTTACAAACCCCTATACTGAGAATGATCACCACCAGATTTTGAGGCAGAGCTTCTTGTGGTTCAGGCAGAATCTCAGCAAGAAGTTTTTCTCACTTCAGAGAACCTCCTAAAAAAAAAAAAAGATGAATTATTGGTGTGAATGTGTAACTCTAGAGCAGTACATCCAATTAAATCAAATACGTAGAGGCCTGAGACTAATCAAAGAACCAGCCTATGGCTTTGAGGATGAACAGTTTTATAACACATGGTTACAAGTTCTGGATCAATCAATATGTTCTCTTTGATGGAAATATCCATTAGAAGAGAAAAACTATTTGACTTAGAACAGAAAATTATCCCACTATTCTGTAATATTACTGTTCCATTTTGTTACTTTGTACTGTGGGGCATGGGTCGGTGGAGCCAATCCTTTAAGATCCAGACGACACCTACCAAGATTCCCTTCCCATACACATGCTATGTATTTGAATGAATGAATGGATATGTTTATTTATATAGCTCCATAAATGTACACAGTGCTTTACAACTTAAAGGGATAGTAATACGTAATTATTACTAATCCCTATATTAAAGATGTATTAAAAATAAATGTATTGCCCCCAGTGCCATCTCTCAAACCTTTATGGTTTGAGAGATAATCGCTCCGAAAGTTGCCCTCTCCCTCCCCCTTCCCCCAAGTCAGCGTTGTAGCTGACTGAATGGAAATCCGGTCTTACGATCATCAGATGGCTCTGCAGCAGAGCCGCGATCGCATTAATTAAAAAAAAGCACACGTAGAAGACCATTTCAGTGAAAGATTTATTTTTTATTAACGTGATCTTGGCTGTGCTGCAGAGCCACCTGAAAGTCGTACAACAGGCTTCCCTGCAGTCAGCTAGAACGCTGACTACGGGGAAGGGGGAGGGCAACTTTAGGAGCAATTATTTCTCAAATCATAAAGGTTTGAGAGATGACACTGGGGGCAATACATTTATTTTTAATATGTGCCTGATGCACATAAGACTGTCGTAGAACAGCTCCCTCTGCAGTCAGAATTCAGCGTTCAGTCAGGGAAGGGGGAGGAAGCAGGGAAACTTTGAGCACTATCATCTCTCAAACCATAAGGGTTTGAGAGATGACACTGGGGGCAATACGTTTCTTTTTAACCAAGCTCCAATATGGGGATTAGTAATTTGCAAGTATTACTATCCCTTTAAGGCACTTTTGAGCACTGCTATGTTTGTTGCATACCATGTCTTGGTGTTAGAACAAAACAGAAACAAATCAGGGGTGCCTATGGTGAAGGATATTAAGACAAACAATTATTCAGTGTATCATAATTAGATGCACTCACATTTGGATGATGTCAGGGCTCTATTATCAGAGTCAACTGACTGCCAGACACACAGAGAAGTTCTCCCGTCTCCGTTCGGGTCTCCGTTTAGGCTTGTTGAGCTTTGAAAAAGTGGCCCTCCAGCAGCAAAACGTGTTAGCGTTTAAAGCCTGTAAATTTTATCTATTCTATACAAATAAATTTTATGAAAGAGTATCCACCTGCTGTGTCCATCCTCTCTCCTTTTGTGGGTAGACCTGAACGGAGATGGGAGAACTTCTCCGTGTGCCTGGCAGTCAGCTGACTCTGATAACAGAGCCCTGACATCATCCACATATGAGTGCATCTAATTATGATACATTGCATAATTGTTTGTCATAATATACTTCACCATAGGTGCCCCTGATTTGTTTCTGTTTTGTTCTATGTCCTGCTGCTAGGGTAGAGCGTGATATACAAGGGAGCTGCCTTTGGTTATCCATTCAACATTTGAATATATACTGTGTCTGGAGACAGTACAGATTTCTCCAGCTGTTTGTTTTGTCGGTGTCGGTGTATGCCGTAGCTGACACAATATACTTGTGAGTGCGCACATTAGGGTGCGGTGGCAGTCAATTATTCTAAGTTTGATACACACAAGGGGTGCTCCTTGTTTTGTTCTCCTTTTTTTTTGTCTTTTAGAGATGTCTTGGTGTTGTACTCTTCTGTCTCCCCGCCTTGTTTTTATTCTGAATGCCTATCACCATTCCCAAATATGTCTTAAAATACTTAATAAAATCTAAGTTAAAAAAAAGAAAAGGAAATTAATAAAAAAATCCAAAAAGAAGGTAGTGACAAGGAAACAGAAGAAACTAAGATGTGATGAGGAAGACTTAAAAGAAAAGCAAGTTAGATATTGACACAAAAATAAGAAACCTCAAGCCACCATTCATTATTTTTGCAGAACAATAGAAGAAGTTAAAGTGTTAGTAATGTCTAAAAAAAATTTTTTGCATTTAGAAGAGCTTAAAAAGCTGATCTAAATGCAAAAAAATGTATCTCTCAAACCGCTATGGTTTAAGAGATACGGGCGTTTTAAGTTTGATTTCTCCTACTGACAGCGGTAAAGCTGTCAGCAGGAGATCCGTGTCGGTCGACACGCTGGCGCTTGAGAAGTGCCGGGATCTCGTTATTTACACAGAATCCCTTCATTGGAATGGTCTAAAATGTGTACTTTACAGCTTTACAGCTTGACAGCTTTACAGCTGTCAGTAGGAGAAATCAAACTTTAAACGCCCGTATCTCTTAAACCATAGCGGTTTGAGAGATACGTTTTTTTGCATTTAGATCAGCTTTTTAAGCTCTTCTAAATGCAAAAAAGTTTTTTTTAGACATTACTAACACTTTAAGGGGTAGATTTAAAGGCAGACGTTAGTAAAAAAAACATTAACGTGTGCGTTAACGTGCAGTAAGCCATTTAAAGGTCCGTCTTAAGAACAGCTAACGGCAGTTCACAAATCATTACGGCCAATAGAATACGTGCATTGAGACGCATGGAACAAGATTCCCCAGAATCATTTAAAGGAGTGCGGTACTGCTAATGGCTGAAAAAAAGATACAGTTACCAGGCAAAAGTTAAGACCCAGGTTTGTTAGCCGTTAGACACTTAACGGTCAAAAAAAAACCTGTTTTATAGTAAAACAGACAAACCGCTTACCGCAGAAGCGTGCAAATGGGAAAATTAACCAGTGCAATGCCAAAAATAACACAAAAAACATGGGCAGACACCACAAATCACCTTCACACACAACACAAAACCGAGCAACACCACAGGGACAAGGACTTCCAAAAAACACCAACATGATATGGCACGGAATAATGGGGGTTATCACACAACATGCACACCTGCCAATACAAAATGAGCTCATCTGTGCAACAACACCAGAAAATCCAGATGAAACCTGCACCCCAAAACTTCACAACCGCAACTGACACAGACACACCAATCAGAATAACCACTTTTTAAAACACAGACACATCTGCAAACACTTACCTGGACAACTAACACCTTCCCATTGGTCATCACTGACCTCATCACCACACCTAGACAATGCCCTACCACGTACTTAAAGGTACAGCTCACCACACTCACTTGTGGCTTGTTTTCCACTCAGGGAGAGGTAGAGAGATAGAGAGAACAATAAGTATGTTGGATTACTTATTGATGCGAAGACTGAGGAGAAGGCGTGCAAGGGCAAGAGCTAGGGAGCACCAGCAAGCCCCAGACACATCTGATCAACAGCCTTCACCTGTTGCAAGTGAAGAGGCTCTGGCTCAAGAGCCACACAGGAGCACATACCCACCTGGAGGACAGCGCCTGCCTTCAGATGCACAGCTGCAGCAACAGGATGCTCCCCAGCAACAGAATGGTTACACTCTTTGGAATGACCGATGACGAGGTGATTGATCGCTACAGGTTGAGGCCGATCAGCATCATTGCCCTGTAAGAGGTCATCAAGGATCAGGTGGGTCCGATTTACATCCAAACCATGCCCTATCTGGCCTGCAAAAACTCCTGTGTGCCATACACTTCATGGCAAGTGGAACCTTCCAGTCAACAAAAAGAAAACACAAAAAGTGGAGCAGGAGCTCTTCTAAGCGCAGTAGAAACTTTCACAGGGAATCCTTCACCAACACCACGGTGATTCAAGCATTACTCACATTCTCTAGAGGTGATAGCTTGCCTCTAAGTATAACCGCATCCACTGGCTCTCACCCCAGTGTAGTGTAATCCTTCCTCGATCTACTTTATGCCCTCCTTTTTCTTTTTCACTCCGACAGGGATTAATTAAATATCTGTAAAAACTGCCACTCTAATAAAGGGCCAAATATTGCCCAATATATCTCTGGCAGTAACTCTTAATTCTATGTTAACCCTATATCATAAGACATCATTCACACAACATGTGCTTCCCGTCTAACCATGTCACTCACTGTTCACAGGTGATTCGGGCTATGTCACAGCTTCAGGTGATGCTTGAAATGATGCCTTCGGTGTCAGCGGCTGTTCATGGCACAAGGATGGTCGCAGGAATATGGCAAGCGGTTGGACACATCAGAGCAGATGCGTCATCTGCAGGCGCAAGGCTTCAGTATATAGCAGGCCTCTGTTTTTTGCTTTGCTTCCTGTAGTCTCCTCCTACCTACTTCCTCCCTCTGAGCTGCTCCTCCTACCTACTTCCTGAGGAGGGGTTTAAAGGGCAGACTGAGTCTTGACTCAGTTGCCCTTGCATTGTTGTGCAATACAGTTCTGGTTTCCTTGGGCTCTGTGTATGACCTGGCTTGTCTGACCATCCAATCTGGTGCTGACCTGTGGCTCTGTCTGACTATTCTCCTGCCTTATCCTATATATAGTAGACACCCAATCTGGTACAGACCTGTGGCTATGGATGACTGCCTGAACTGTGTATAACCTGGCTTGTCTGACTATCCTCTCTGTTGCTGACCTGTGACTCTGTCTGACTATTCTTCTGTTTGCTCCTTGTATCTAGCAGACACCCAGTCTGGTACAGACATGAGTATCACGGTCCCCGTGTTTTTTCTGTCAATCTTGACTTAATTGCCTGTGCATTGGAGGAGGCTGATTGACCCGCCCAGGATGTGCCTTTATATGGTGGAGTTTGGGCACTTGTCAGTTGCCCTTTCGTGGTGTTCCTGTTGCTGCGCCTCGTTGCTGAATTCCAGTGTCTCCTGTGTACCGACCCGGCTTGCCTGACTCTTCTCCTGATCCTGCTCCGTGATTGACCCGGTTCTGGCTGACGATCCTGCTCCGTGATTCGACCCGGTTCTGGCTGACGACCCTGCTCTGTGATTGACCCGGTTCTGGATGACGACCCTGCTCCGTGATTGACCCAGTTCTGGCTGACGACCCTGCTCCGTGATTTGACCCAGTTCTGGCTGACGACCCTGCTCCGTGATTTGACCCAGTTCTGGCTGGTGATCCTGCTCCGTGATTGATCTGTTCTTCGGCTGTTGTGTCTGCTGCAGTGTTGATCCTGTTCCGGTTGCCGCTCCGGTCCTGCCTGCTGTTCCGGTGTTCCAGTACCATTCCAGTCACTCCGGCGACATTCTGAACTGTTTAAGTGACTCACTGTTCCTCTCACTATCATTTAGCTGTAGCCTGAGGTTGCTTTGCCTTCTGCTGGTTGCTAAGGTGCTCGCTCCAGTACAGAACCACTTAACCCTTGCAGTGCCTGTAGTCTTCGGTCTCATGCCTCCTATATCACTTGTCAAGCATACGGTTACTGATTTGAGCCTCTACTCTGAGTACCTCTATTACTGCCTATTATCCTCCCTCAGAGCACTGTCTGCCCAGTGTTCAAAGTCTGGTAGTCTGTTCGCTCCTACTGTGAGAATTGAGAACGGCACCGGAGGGGTGTTCTGGCTCCGGCCTACATACGCTAGAGGGTATGCTATCCACTGCACTTCCCAGTGCGCCGGCTCTTTTACAGCTTGTGCAGTAACCGTCAGTATAGGCATCCAAGGGGTGTCAGGGCACAATCCAATTGGCACACGCAGGGTTACTACTATTTCCAGTTAAGGGCGATTCTGGTTCTGGTTACTTCAGCGTTGGCAGTAGCATTCCTCTTAAGCCCACGGAGGTGGTATTGGCTCAGCTCTGGGCATTGGTGCGCATTCCTATACCAACTCGAGAGTGAATTCAGTGCAGACACTTTACTCCTATTCAGTTACTGAGAGACTGTGTTCCAGAGACTGCTATATATCCTGGGCGTTGGCCAGTCTTGACTATATCTCTCCTATTGCACCTGTTTCAGTATTGCCATTACTGTTATTCCTGTGCTGCCCTTAGGGGCATTGTTTTACATTTCTGTTTCAATAAAACTGTGTTTTTACTTCATACCCCGGTCTGAGTGTCAGAAAACCGTTACAATGAGGCTCTGGTAGACTTCCTTTATACTGACTGCAGGCATGAGTCAAGTATCGTTTCCTCTGACTGACTGCAGGCGTGAGTCAGGTATCCTGCTCGTGGTTCCTGATTGGAGACATCGTGTTCCTGTTCCTGCTCCTGTTCAAGCTCCTGGTTCCAGCGGAGACTACAAGTGGCTTCGACCTAGTCTCCAGCAGTGTGATCAGTCTTGGAAGCTTATGGAATAGGTGAATAAGAATGGCTTCTTTCTTCTTGTCCTCC
The DNA here is from genome assembly GCA_037306005.1 of Rhinophrynus dorsalis. Classification (NCBI taxonomy): domain Eukaryota; kingdom Metazoa; phylum Chordata; class Amphibia; order Anura; family Rhinophrynidae; genus Rhinophrynus; species Rhinophrynus dorsalis. Next base: position 466,206,624 of record CM074720.1, read on the forward strand.
ACATTCCCCTTCACTTTTTATGGCAGCTAATAATTTTACTGCTACTGCCTCAGATTTAGCACTGCAAATAGGACCAGGAGCATTGCTGGCGCTGGCAAGTGGAACCTGTCCTAGTCCCGCACTACTTGTTGACCCCATTCCCACTGTGTACACAATGGTCTGTGGCACACTAGCCTTATCCTGTCACGTCTTCATGTTGATGAGTTGAGTGCAGCAGGAGCCGATAAGACCCCAAGTTGCCGAGACGGCGTATGGGACTGGAATCACGAAGGGATATGCCTAACAATCTACGGCGACTCGTTGGAGCGAGATTGAAACCGTAGATGGAAAGGCGTGGGAAGCCACTGAGGAGTGGGAGGCCCACCTTATTCTATAGAGGAGAGTGCAAGCGGAAGACCACACAACAGAGGAATTCCCAGTGCACTCCTCTAAGAAAGGAGAAGATTCAGGAGGAAGGAAGCAACATGCCTCCACTGTCAGACCCCCCAAGCGAGATGCCCACGAGCAGGAATAAGACCCCACACTGCCAAACACAGAGTCCCCAAGAAGGTAATAGACCGAAGGGGTGCAGGAGCCCAATCCTCCCAAGACTCCCCCAGAAGGCAGGTAAGAGGAAGAAAGGGAGTGATACCCCTGAAAACCAGTAGGAGGGCTACCCGAGAGAGGCCCCAGCCACCCTGCCCCCAACACACCACTGTGCACCCACGGGCCCCAGCGAGGCAGGGGTAGACCCAAGCCCCCTCCCAGACCAGTCCCACCCACTAACCAGGGACAGAGGACTCTGAATGTGGCCACTTACCTGGGGATGCCAGGCCAACAAGTCCTGGAGCACCACGGGGCCCTAGACCCCGCCGATGAGAAGCCACCCAGGAGACTGCTGGAACCAGGGCTACACTGGAGGTCAGGAGACAGGAGACACCTCTCCCCTCCAGGGGAGCAATAGGAGAGAGAGAGAGGGGGGGGAGAGCACCAGCTCCTACGTAGCCAGCAGAAAAGGCCACAGGAACCTCCACAGGCCAAACAGGAGGTCAGTACAACCCCAGACCACCTGCAGGGACAGAGGAGTACCGCCACCTGACTGCCAGCCAAGGCCCCCCCAACCCGCGGCACGACAGTGCAGCGGGAGAAACAAAGGGGGAACCCACCTGGCGGCCTAGAGCAGGAGACACCTGTCGGCCCTCAGGAGGTCCAAGATTGGCATTCTCTCCACCGGCGGGGAAAATACAGCCACCGGAGTCCGACGGTGCACGCACAGGGCCAGAGGAGGAGAGACGGACACCCGCTGACACCAGGCAGCAGAGAAGCTTCGAGGAGAACCGGAACCCGGAACAGCGCCAACGTCAGAGGATGCAGGCAGCTACGGAGGAAGCCGGACATGGATCACAATAATCCGGCAGAGCAGGTAGGGAAATGTGGTCATAAATAGGAGAGTCCGGGGGCATGGCATATCCTCAGCACCCTGCTGCCCTTTCATCTCAGAAATTAGAGCACTTGCAATTTCCGCTAATTCCAAAAGCTGATTGATCCTGTCTCCCATTCCTTCTCAGTTTCTGATAAAAAGGCCATCAATGTCTCTTCAACCCCAGCTTCTCCAACACCACAACCACCACTAGTCCCTACATGATGTTGCTGTATTCCAGACATCTCACTGCTGCTTGGAGGAGGTGACGAGCATTGTGACAGAGGGTCCCCTGCTGTCACACTTGGCACAATTTTCTTTTTCCCACTGAGTACTACAAGAAACACTAGCAGCAGGAAAGTATTTGTGGCAGCAGGTTCAGCACTGGCAGAAGGTTCAGCACTGGCAGCAGGTTCAACATTAGTGGCAACACATCTGACAGCAGGTACAACACTAGTGGCTGCAGGTACAGCAATGGTGGCACTGGCAGCAGGGGCAGCATGTCTTGCAGCAGGCACAGGCAGCTGACCTGTCCTGCTCTCACTAGTACTATCCTTTTCTCCCTCCCTTCCCATTCCATTTTCTCCCTTCCTTCCCATTCCCTTTTCTCCCTCCCTTCCCATTAAATTCCCCAAGATCCCTTGGGGTGATTTAGGGAGACTGGACAGCATTGGTACAGTAGTGGTCCCTTCCTCCTCAGACTCAGTGGACACATAATGGTCCTTCCAGGTCCTCCATTGATTATTTTTTACCCTGCTCATAGTGATAGGAGTCACTATGAGCGTCTCCTGCCTCACTTTTTGCAAACTATCACAAGAGAACAGCACAGCACGTCTATCTCGCTCTGTAGCTGCTTCTATTGTGTCCGCCTTCAGCGAAAACATTACAGTTTTATAGCGGAAGTGCGAAAACAATGTAAATCAATGGGCAGAAACTTTCTAGCCATTGAAAAAATGGCAAAAAAAATTGGCCAATGGACGAAAAATGCAAAAATTTTAACCGCTAGTTTTAAAGAGGATTTTCCCGAGAAAAAGCAGATAACAACGTGTTTTTCACTAAATTTCCCATGGGAACACGGTGACAACTTTCACCCACCCCCTAGTTGCGATACTGAGATGCAGTTAACTTTACCCGCTGATCAATGAGATTTGATTTACATCTCATAGATAAATCAGTCTGCTCTTGGACTTCTATTTGTTAGTAGTGATCCGACTATCTAACTTTGACCCACACAGCTGCACTTCCTAAATGTGTGGCTTGTCTCACCCATGACTCAATGGTGAATGTATTCCCCACTTTCATAATAATGGGGTGAATTTACTAGGATAATTATATGTTAAAGCGCAGTAAATTTTTTTATGAAAAAATATACATTGTATGGCTTTTCCTGCTGAGTAAAATAAGAGTACTCTCACTACTGAGAGATCCATATTTCCAGCGCTATTACAGTTTAAATCCATGTTTTTTTTTACATTAACAATGACCTCTAGTGGTCAAATTCCAATTAGTTATTCTGTTACATTCTAATGGAGAGCAAAGTCAGTAACTTACAGTTCTCCAATGAATGTGATAGAACTTCTGAGTCATTTCCTGTCAGTTAGAACTTCCAGGAAGTAAACATACTGTAAATTCACTTCCTGATTATTTGAACAATTATAAATGTTGAATAAAACAACTCACTGCAGTTAGAGTGCCCTGTTTTTCTCAGGAGAAAAAGCTCTATAACATACAGTTTTTATAAAAAAAAAAGTTTTATTGCTCCTTTAAATCAAGTGCTGGAATCAATTTGTTGTCTAAATACATGTCTAAGGATGATTGTACTGAAGTAAGATCAATTGGTTAGTCTGCGGATATTTTGGGGTGTTCCTTACGTCTAAGCCCTGTTAAAACCTATGCAATAAGCAAGGCATAGAGGAAATTATGTGACTGTATGCAAATTCTCTGCACATGCTATGGATCAGTGTACAAGGCTTTCTGGCATTAAAGTCCTAACAATGGAGATGGCTGCCCGATATTCTACACTTCAGAGCTAATACAGCCACTGGCGTAAAAGGCTAATACCAGTGGAGAATTCCTTCATTTACAAACTTGATAACTAGAGACATAATGCCCTAGAAATGTATCAGTTATCCCTCTGCACATCCCTCTGACCCTTAAAGGCTTAAATCCTGTGGATTATTCATTAAACAGGAATACTGACTTCATTGAGTGTAGCATTTTGACAGTTTACTTTTAACACAGTTTAATAAGTAACTTTCCTGACGCTATCTCCATAACAGTAATAAAAATGTGAAAATGGAAAAGATGCAAAATGATAACATATCAGAGGGAAAAAAGCAGGAGATGGAAAAGTAGAGAGAGCAAAGAGAGAGAAGGCTATCACTCAGGAGACAGGACATAAAGGAAGACAAGCTGAAGTGAAGAACAAACGTCGGACGTAAACGTCTTTAGAAACAATCTGGCTTCTTTTTTCTTGAGATTTAGAAAATAAAGGAACAAAATACTTTTTTTAATCATGACACAGAAGTTCAGAAGTGATACTAGGTAAGTATGGAGCTAATTTTAACATACAAAATGTTCTATTCATGTCAATAGCCAGAATTTTTTTTTTATAAATATATATATGCCATGGGGGGGGCGGGGTTTGGAAGAACGCGTTCTTATATTGGATGAATATACAAAGTAAGGGGGGGCAGCACCAGTGGGACTTCATAAAAAAGAAATTGTACTATTAATAATGGCAACCTGACCTATTGTCATTATTAATAACAACATTTCTTTTATATGAAGTCTCAATGGTGCTGCCCCCTTTTCTTTTCATATACAGTATATCTATCTATTTATCTATATATATATATATATATATATATATATATATATATATATATATATATTTGTGTGCTCTTTTGTGCTGTTGTTCTGCAAAATAAAAAAGGTGCAGATACACGTAATGTATATATTGTGTGTGAGGGAGAGAAAGACATGATGAGTGATATATATACTTTCTGTTCATTCTGCCTCTTATCTTTCTCCACTTCAGTCTATTATTAATGCAGCTGCAAGAATAACTGCCTTTGCTCCCAGATACTTTCCTTCTCATCTACACTTAAGGTCTCTTCCTTCATATAAATGTTTCATCTCTCCTTTAAAGAGCTAGTAATGTCCAGAAATAATTTGTAATAGATTTGTAGAGGGTAAAAAAATAACCGCTATGGTTTGAAAGATATTGATAGTCAAAGTTCCCCCTCCCTCCTCTTCTCTTGATGTCAGCTGTAAAGCTGACAGAAGGAGATCCATGTCGGCCGACACGATGAGGCTCTTCAGCAGAGCCAAAATCCCATAATTACAAAAGAATTACTTCATTGGAAAGGTCAATAAAGTGTGCTTGCAAATCAGGCACACTTTGTAGACCTTTACAATGAAGTAATTATTTTGCAATAATGGGATTTCAGTTCTGCTGCAGAGCCGCCGGCTGATCCTCGGACTGGGATTTCCTGCTGTCAGCTAGATGCCAACATCAGGAGAAGAGGAGGGAAGGGAGAACTTTGAATGTGAATATCTCTCAAACTGTAAAGGTTTGAGAGATGGGGTTTGTGGCAATGCTATTATCTTTTTACCATCTACAAGTCTATTACAAATTATTTCTGGACATCACTAACACTTTAAGTCTTTCTGTTCTCTTGTGCACTCTTACATTTCTGCTCTAATCTCTCGTTTCCTGACACTTGTATTCTTCTCAAGGATTCCTTTTGTCCACTCCTTGCACAACTTGAGCCGTCTCTACGCTGCAATCATTTTCACTGGCTGCCCCTGGACTGTGGAATGTGTTCTGCATCACCATTCGCCAATCGTCCAAACTCATCACTTTCAAGTATCTCCTGAGAATCCACTTGCCCAAGGAGGCATCTCAGTAACAATACTGTCCTTGTACACACTGACAGTCACATCTAATTAAGTCTGCACTTCCCTTGTAAAAGTGTTGTACCCATATTTAACATCCTCCTTCTACTTTCTCTGTTCATGATTATTAATTAGATTGTAAGCTCTCCATGGGAATGTACGATTCACTTTGCTATACTTTCCCCTGCTAATAATGCAACAATAGTACTTTAGCCTCAAGCTCTTGTCCATGTCCTGTATTTTTTTGTATTATAATATTGCCATTTCTATAAAGTGCTGTATATATATATATATATATATATATATATATATATATATATATATATATACTACCCTAAGGATGTCCACAGATCAAGGAGACAGCACTCAGAGTGGCATGATTGAAGTCTATTCTTCATTTATCACTCTGAGAGCTGTCTCCTTGGTCTGCAGACATCCTTAGGCTAAGTATATTTATATATCCTTCATTTATATTGGATGTGCACCGCACCAATTGCTACTATGAAATTAGTTTATGAGTGCCACTGTGTATCATTCTTTTATGAAAAAAAATGCTATAAAGTAAGAATGCTTTAAAAAATAGATGTTAATAGTTTGTATTTGACAATTAACAAAATGATAGTGAGTGAACAGAATAAAAATGTTAATCTAATCAATATTTGTTGTAACCACCCTTTGCCTTCAAAGCAGCATCAATCCTATGTACACATGTACTTAGTCTGTTAAGGAACTTGGCATATAGGTTGTTCCAAACATCCTGGTGAGCTAACCACTGTTCTTCTGTGGATTTTGGCATCTTCAATTGTTTGTCTCTCTTCATTTAATCCCAGTGCAACTCAATATTGTTGAGATCAGGGATTTGTGGGGGCCATATTATCACTTCTAGGACTCCTTTTTCTTCTTTATCCTGAAAATAGTTCTTAATGACTTTGGCTGTATGTTTGGGGTTGTTGTCATGATGCAGAATTTTGGAGCAAACCATACAGGATTGCTAAAAACTCCTCATATCCCCTTTGAATTAAATGAAGCTTTTAACCCTTTTGATACCAGAGAGGTCTCTAACACACTGCAGATCAATTAGTAGGGGGCCTCTCTGGCATTCAATGGGTTAAAAGTTCCATTTAAATCAAGTGAGATGTGTATTTGTCACATATGGTGTAGCTGGTTTGCCATAGAATTATTGTAGGGGAGTTATGCACAAAGGAGTGAAAGTTGAGAAGAATTCTTCAGTAATATCACTGATACAGTTCCTATGATATTCTATAGAGCCTATGCACTAAGATCTCCATTGGCTCCATAGAATAACATAGGAAATGGAGAAGTGGTATCACTAGACAAGTCGTCTCAGCTTTATTACCTCTTTATCAAACTTTATCACATCTCTCCCTAGTTCATCAGTGCACATCAGACTCTCTGTCTCACCCAGGCTCAATACATATTTACATTATCTAAACAGAACACGTCATCCTTGGTGATTCTTGCTTGATTACGTATATGTAACAGCTAGTGTTCGAAGTCTGCATAGTGTTGATATTCATAATTTAGTGTGAGCAGATAATGCCAGTTATGTAGGAGTATATTTAATTGTATGGCTTAGTTTGGCATAGGTTTAGTAGTAGTTTTTGAATTATAGTTATTTTGTAGGGTTTCAGATAGATTTATGGTTATTACAGTAATGGTATAGTAGTGATTCTCAACCACTGTTCCGTGGCACTTTTATGTGCCCTGAGAGCTAGCTTAGGGTGTCACAGTTTTCCTTTGAAGACTTTGTCAAAACATGGGAATCTTGTTTTCCAGTCTATATTTAGGGAATTTAGTATACACAATGTATTACGGGTTTTTTTTATTCTGGTTGTAAAGCCTATGAATAACTATACATTTTTGCATTTGTATCCTTTAATATGCATTTGACAAATTACATAATTAGGTACGCCCTGACAATTCTGGATTCAGAGTTAGGGGTGTCCTGACCCGTGAGCCAAAAGATGATTGAGAACTACTTGAGTACAGGTTTTAAGATTTTGGTTAATTTAGCATTTTTAGTATTTTAAAGCCAAAATTAGATTTTGAATTGATAAAAAATAAGCAGAGACAGAGTTAGATAGGTAATATTTTCAAAATGAAGTTGAAGGGATTCTGGGGCAAACCAACTGCATCATGGAGAAAAGTAAAACATTAAGCATGCAAACAAAAAACATTCAAAGGCGCCATTGTAGAAAGACCACACATATAGAATGCTGTTAGCTCCTAAATAAGAAACTAGGCAAGAGTGTCTGGTACATGGAGGCTGTATGTTCGCATTCCCAACCCTAAAACTCTAACTTAACTTAAAATAAAAGACACAGACTCAGAGGATGATGGTAAGGCCGCAGTATTTATTAAAATTATAAATCAACAAATAAAATCTTTTAATAAATAAATAAATACCATTAACTGTTTATCCGCCATAACCAGCCAGATAAACCCTTCAAATACCAAACACCAAAGCTCTGCCCTACCAGCCAAGAGCTACCCACAGTATACCATTAAATATAACTTAAACTAACCCTCCACAGCTAGCCCTTGACCTATCAAGGGCTGAGCCCCTCCCATAGCGCAAAGCGCTGCTTCTATGAGTGTTTGAAGACCTATATTAAAGATGTCCAAACCTATATCTGAGAGATGGACCCCGTCATTCCTATATAGGCCAAAAACACCATCCTCCAGATCAATATGTCTATAAGACAAACCACCTGTGCTGACAAAAGCCTTTGACAGGAAACAATTAAGTTTTCTTCTGGTCCTCTCTAAGGGCTTCAATTGCTTATCTACTAACCAAGAGAACCTTGGAATGATTTCAGAATAGCATAACATCACATTAGGAAACAAAACTTTCAATTTAGCTAACAATGCCTTAACTCTAAATAATAGCTCCAAAGACTTTACCCACCCAATGTCATTCCTACCCAAATGTATGACAATAACATCAGGAAAAGGAAAGTTATGTATTAAAATTTCACTTCAGACTCAAAATTCTCCCATAGCAAACCATGCTTACCGTGCCACCATAATCTGCAACTATTAGAGTTAAATCTTAGGTTCTCTGAATAACTGCGTACCATAGCCCTCTTCCATGCCCAAAATACAAATGAGTGTCCTAAAATCCAAATTTCTTGAGTTCTGTTCCCTAAAAAGAAAAACAACAAACTTAACCATCTCCAAAAAGAAGATGAGGACGAATGTATAAATTAAACCTCTTAGATTTCCACCTACCTATTTTCTTAATATTACTCTCTGAAACCCCAAATCTTGCTGCTTCTGTCGCAGCCCCAATTCTAAAAGAATGCAACGAAAAACCATGATTCAAGATGCCTTACTTATCTAAAAACAACGAAAAAACTCTATAAAACTGAAATCTAGATACAGGCGACCCATCTTTATGAATGAAAAAACTACCCAGCATTTTAGGCCTAACCTTAAAATATTCCTTCAAACCTGTAACTGGACACAAAACTGAACCTTTCAAAGCACTTAATCTAATGTACTGACCTTTACCAAAAATATCAGTTTTAGATCTCTGAATGAATATAACAAGCTTATCACTATTAATTAAAACATGCTTACATAACAAAAAACTGTCAACAAACTTATTCTTAGCTACCACCTCACTAACCCTAAGGGCTCCAAAAAATGACAGAAGAAAAACTGCTTTAAATAAAATCACTTCAAATGAATCAAAACAAACTATACTTAAACAACTTAACAAATCATCCAGCAAGGGGACTGACACTGGACGCCTCTGATCTGGGAATACAGTATTCTTACAGTAACCTTTCAGCACCTGAGAAACTACAAAACTACCTGTAATACTCTTCACACCTAGCAATTTAAGGAAAAAATTCATACCCGCTAGCTTCCTTTTGATTGTGGATCCTGACAATTCTCTCTGAATTAAAAACGTTACATAACCAAGCACTGAAAATTCCTTACTCTCAAAAGGGTCAAAATCATTAGCAAGAGCCCACTGAAACCATTCATTCCATGCTACTACATAACCAGTCCACGTGGCAGATGCAACTGATTTAGATATGTATTTGCTCAGCTCTCCTAAATTAACACCCAAAGGTGTTCTGGACATGACTCTCCCTGCAGATCCGCCTCCGGTGCCAACTGAAAGAATCTGCTGAACTGAAAATGGGAAAGGCTATCAGCTATCAAATTATTGAAACCTGGGCTATGCTTCATTCTCAACCAAATATTCAATGTTAAGCATCTCAACACCAGGTGCCTTAATAACACAACAACTTCCAAAGATTTTGCGGACAAGCTATTCACAGCGTTCACCACACTCATATTGTCACAGTACATTGTGATCCTTTCATTTGCAAAAGCATGCCCCCACAATTCAATAGCCACTAAAACTGGAAAAAGCACTAAGAGTGTAAGATTTTTGGTGTGTCCTGTCTGAAACCATATATCAGGCCAAGGTCCCGCACACCATTTACCATTCCAAAATACTCCAAAACCACAAGAGCCTGCTGCGTCAGTGAATAGGTTAATATCAGGGTTAAAGACTCTTCCGTCTTGCCATAAAGTCCTACCATTATAAATTTCCAAAAAACTAGACCACACAGCCAAATCCGGTTTCATTTCTCTAGAAACCCTGACATGGCACCTAAGCGATTTCATACCTGCGGTAGCCTGTGACAGCCTCCTAGAGAAAACTCTGCCCATTGGCATAATTCTTGTTGCAAAATTCAACAGCCCTATAACTGACTGCAAAAATTTTAGGGTCACTTTCTTGGAAACTGATAACAGCCAAATTTGACTTTTTAACTTACTCATTTTTTCTTCCGGTAACCGAAATTCCATTCTGACCGAATCAATCATAATACCTAGAAAAATTATTTCAGTACAAGGTTGCACTGTTTTTTCATGGGCCAAAGGTACCCCAAAGTCCAGACAGACTTCTTCAAAGGTGTCAAGCAGGTTTCTACAAACCAAAGAATCCCTTGGGCCCACGAACAAAAAGTCATCCAAATAGTGCATATCACAATTTTGACCGCTCTTAACTTTAACTACCCATTCAATGAAGCTTGAAAACTTTTCAAAATAAGCGCAAGACAAAGAACAGCCCATGGGAAGACATTTGTCAAAATAAAGATAACCTTGAAACTGAAAACCCAAAGAGCCAAAACTCTCTGGATGTATAGGAAGCAATCTAAAAGCAGATTTAATGTCAGCCTTGGCTAAGAGGGCGCTCTGACCACATTTTCTAACCATCTTGAGAGCCTCCTCAGATGAAGTGTAAGACATTGAACTCATCTCCTCGCTTATGAGGTCATTTAATGAGGCTCCTGGAGGGAAAGATAAATGGTGAAGTAATCTAAAAGAGCCCTCCTCCTTTTTAGGAACTACTCCCAAAGGGAATAACCTAAATTCATCAATAGGGGCTCTAACAAAAGGACCTTCAACTCTACCTAATTCCAGTTCTTTCTGAATCTTTTCCCACACTATTTCCGGATAGTCTTCTGCAGATTTTAAATTTTCTACCCACTTTTTTTTTTTATCAAAATGACTGGGTAAATGAAAACCCCACTAAAAACCCTGACTGAGCAGAATTGCTGTCTCCCTGTCTGGATAAGCTCCTAGCCAAGGCAACATTCTTATCCATCTCACTGGGGTAACTGCCTTTGGGAAAAACACTTTTTTGTAATGCAGGCGTTGTTGGGCTTTGCTTTCGAAAGCAGCAAAAATTGTGATGACTGCCTCCGCAGGTCATGCATTCGTGCTTAAATTTACAATTATTAGGAAATTTGCATTGACTTTCATTAAAAGCCCAACAAGTATCTTTCTTATAATTCTGACCATGTGACGTCAAATTATTCTTCTGCAAATTACCAGAAGCTTGCTGTGACATTAGGGAAACCCACAAGACTACATCTTTTTGGCCCCAGGAAACCGCCTTATGCACTGCTAATTTCTGACGCACTTGTTCATCATAAAGAAACCAAGCAAACCCCCCAAATGTCCTAAATGCTTCCAAAACAATTTCCAGGGTGCTGCTCCCCCATTACTGCTGCAAATATTGAAAAAGCCTGGAACCAGTTATTAAAAGTACGAGGAATAGGCCTTCTTCTGTCAACATCAGATGTGTCCTCAATCTTCTTATTAATGAATTCCTTTGCCGCTGGCAATAAAGATAGAATATCTAAAAACTCCCCTTTCCAAATTTTTTCCTTCACTTGTGTTGACAGATGAAAGCCTAATGGGGATGAACTACATACAAAAGCTTCTTTTAAACAGCATTCATTAAAGGGATAGTATTACTTCAAAATTACTATCCCTCATATTGTAGCCCTTAATAAACTGAGTTAAATGACACCAGCGGCATCTCTCAGACCTTTATGGTGTAAGAGATAGCCGCTTTCAAAGTTTCCTCTCCCCTGCTGTCAGCGTTCTGCTGCCAGCAGGGGAATCCGGTCTCTGAATCAAGAGGAGGCTCTTCAGCAGAGCCGATATCTCGTTATGGAAGGAAAAATAATTCAATGAAACAGTCTTCTATATGTGCTTGGTAACCTAGCACACGTAGAAGACTGTTTCAATGAATCATTTTTCCTTCCATAACGAGATATCGGCTCTGTTTAAGAGCCTCTGCCTGTCCCGGGACCGGATTCCCCTGCTGGCAGCAGAACGCTGACAGCAGGGGAGAGGAAACTTTGAAAGCGGCTATCTCTTAAACCATAAAGGTTTGAGAGATGCCGCTGGTGTCATTTAACTCAGTTTATTAAGGGCTACAATATAAGGGATAGTAATTTTGAAGTAATACTATCCCTTTAACACTATTCACATTTTCTTTCCTCAAACTGTCACTAACAACTTGTAGCCCAGCTGAACCTTCACTACTATTAATACTTTCAGCTGGCTCAGGAACTTCCCATACCTTGGCTATACCAGCAGTTTTAGGTTGAAATTGTCTCAAAATCCCAGCTAGGGAGCTTAACACATCCCCTAATGCATCACACTTTAGAACAGCTTCTTTATACTCACCAGCCTTCCCTGCTGCTGGCTGTATAACTGGAACTGCAGCACTTGGAGCTGGGCTGGGAGGCAAAACTTCAGGATGAATCTCCTTATCCAGTTGTCTGTCTGATAGTCTGACTTCCTGCCTGTCTTGACTTCTTTTTCTTCTTGCTTTCTTTGGTCCTCTTCTTTCTTCAGGCGAGTAAGCTCGCCATGGCTGCCTTTTCCTGTGTGCTGGAGCCTCTGGTGGAATGCACAGCTCTTCTTGCGCTCCACCATGCAGACTTAGATCCTCCCCGAAGTCTCCGCCTCCCATTTCTATAATGGATGGGACAGGTGACAGAGGCGGAGACACGCTGAGCCGATGCCGCTTCCCCTTATCCTCCTCTGATGAGCGAGATGACGCGGGCGCCCCAGCTGATCCCGACGTAGACGGGCTGCCTCCCAGGCACTGACGCAGCCACTCCTCGCCTCCGCCGGACATGGCACGCTCCCTCATTCTGGAGAACAGCAACTCCAGCTCTGCAGACATCCTCCGCTGCAACGTGAACAGCTCTCTTGCTGAGCAGCATCGGAACACTTCCACAGGCTGGGTCACTTGAAGAACCTGCAAAGAAAATCTTACCTGGTATATATATTTGCTCTTCCCGCCTAAAGACTATATACCAAGCGCGAGACCCTTCGCTCTGCGGTCAATCACTTCTGTAGGCGGGAAGAGCAAAGCTTCTAGCATTTTCTGAATTTATTAAAACTTTCCCGGTCAAATTATTAAAGGGGACCGTGCCCTTAAAATTAAACCGGAGCTCACCACAGCTCCATACGGGCCTTGCCTTAAAGGCACAGACCCTTCACATGTAGCTGAAAGAGGCTGGAGGGCGACATTAGGGAGTGATGCTCAGGTCCGCTGGAGCCCTATTGGGATGTCCGTACTGCAGCCAAGGCTGAAGTAAAGGTGCTGGCCGTGAAGCCAGATGTCTGACCCCAGTTGAGCTGGGGCCGGGACGAGGATGGACACCCCTCAGACTTGGAAACCTGAGCTACGTACCAGACAATAAGACCCATAAGCCTGAGAGACCACAAAGGAACAAGAAATACCCTCAAGGCTAGGAAACTCCTGGTAAGAGAGAAGGCAGACGAGACCCTAGTGTGACCAGCTAAAAGATAGGAGAACCCTCAGGATACCGTATCTCAACCGAGAAGGTATAGAAGATCTCAAAGACGTGTCTGCGATAGAATCTTACTCCAATGCATGGAGCAGTACTGGATATGCTTCTTGCCATCTATCTGAATCCAAGTGCTGTAATATAGAACCTCAGACAGAGGGTAAAGAAAGAGTCCCTGATAGTGGGAAGGATGCGCTGAACAGAAATAGCAAAAGCCACCTATTATCAGCAGCTCCCCCTGAGAACCAGATCCCCTGCAAGGAAAAGGCAGCAGAGGTCTCCACAAAATGATCCTAACCCTGGCAGTCTATCTACAGCTGGGGGAGCAGAGATGAAGGGAGCATATGCCAGGCAGTAGCCAGACGGCTGCTGCAGTGACCGTATAGAAAAATGAGTGGCACTTGAGCCACTGAATAAATCCCAATTAGGACCGGGAGAGGGAGCCAAATAACGGAGCGTTCCTTACCCATGTTAGGGGCAGCCAAACTGGCTGTAGGCTTCTGAGCCTAGAACAAAAATGATGATCTGGTACTGCGGGGATCAATCTCTGGATAGTAGGTGCAGCTGGAGAACCTTCTGAAAGCCCGATATCTTGCCGGACAGTGCAGTATGAGGCAGAGTCTCAACAGGAGAGGAGGCAGCGAGCAGGAACACAGAGGAATAATGCTGATCTGGAGCTAGCACAGACACGGAAAGGCAGAAGAGGAAGTCAAAAAGCCAAGCCAGAGATCTAAATACTGGAATGAGAATACAGTACCTAAGGGGAGAGACAAAAAGAATGGTCAACAAGCCATGGTCAAGCCAGAATATCAGACCAGGTCTGGAGGCATGGTACAAGAGGAGAATCCAGAGGGGTAGACAGAAATTCAGTCTTCAGTCAGCAACGGATACCAGCAACCAGCAACACTAAACAGGCTTGACAAACAGGCATTCAGGAAAGGGATAAACACACCTTTAAAGGGATAGTAATGTCAGAAAAAAGTATTAACTATATGGTAGATACAATTTAAAGAGAGTACTTGCACTTACTAGTATCTCTCAAACTGTTATGGTTTGAGAGATATAGGAAAATAAAGTTCTCTGCTCCCTCCCCTTTCTGCTTGATGAGCTGTAAAGTTGTCAGAAGCAGATTCTGGTTCCTGGATAAGACGGCAGCTCTTCAGCAGCGCCGACATAGCGATACCAAAAAATAAATACTTCATCGGAACGGTCTACAACGTGTGACTGGTTTGCAAGCACACGTTGTAGACCACTCCAATGAAGTATTTATCTATAGATATCGTTATATTGGTGCTGCTGAAGAGCCGCGTCTGGTCAAGTGACCAGAATCTGCTTCTGAAAGCTTTTCATCTCATCAAGCAGAAAGGGGAGGGAGCAGAGAACTTTATTTTCCTATATCTCTCAAACCACAACGGTTTGGGAGATACGAATAAGTGCAAGTACTCTCTTTTAATTGTACCACTGTTGAAAGACAGTTACAACCTGCCCCACTCCTTGCAGTTTATATGTGTACCATTCAGTTGCAGCATGGGCTATTACTACATCTTTATTGTATCAAGCTGGCAAATTTGGTATTGTATGACTTGGGTGCAATTGCCCTTAAGGTACTAACTGACACATCGTGATGTAACAATCAATTAGTACCGTCGATTGGTTTGTGCCGATTCCTCGGATTGTGATTGGTATGTAACAATTTAAAAGAGTGGATCATTGTCACACTTAGTCTGCTCCCACTCTGCAAGTCTTACTTCCATGGTCTTTTGAATAAATTGTTAATGCAGGTACGATTTTTATATTTTATCCAATAAATATTCCTGATTTTACCATGTCATGGAGTCAGAGAAAGTTTATAGGGACTTTATCTAACAGTGGTGAGCAGTGGTGTCCGTAGACATTTTTCCAGGGGGGAACAAAGCCATAATATGACCCCCAGGCCAGCCCATCTAGCCCCTTTATTTATATGGAGGGGGGCAATTGTAGGGGGGCAAGTGCCCCCCTTGCCCCCCCTCCGAACGCCCATGGTGGTGAGAATCATTATTTTGTTTTGAGAAGTAAAACATTACAACTTATTAAAGAATAAAGGCAAATCCAGACACGGAACCCTTGCTCTTACTAACACCTCACCCCCCTATATCTCATCTCTCATTTCCAAATACCCTCCCACTCGCCATCTTCGTTCTGCACATGACCTTCTCCTCTCCACAGCTCTTATTACATCCTCCCACTCCCTCCTACAGGACTTCTCCCGTGTTGCACCTGAGCTCTGGAATTCCCTCCCCCGCCCCATCAGACTCTCCCCCAGCCTTCAGATCTTCAGCGCTCCCTGAAAACTCACCTCTTCAGGGAAGCATATCAACTACCTCCATAAACATTATCCCCAAGAACCACCCCTTCCCTGGGCCACTGCAATCAATAGCACTTCTCTCTCCCACCCACTGACTGGCAGCTCATGTGGCAGGAGACACTTACACCCAATAGCACTTTCACCTTCTGTATCCAACCTACCTTCCTCTAAACTGTAATGAGCAGGGCCCTCTGATCCTTCTGTTCTTCACGTATGATTTACTATTTAATATCTCTGTACGTCTATTCCCTATTGTACAACACTGCCGATTAAGTTTGTGCTATTTAAATAAAGAATAATAATAATAATAAAAATGCTCTCAATGCCAAGGGAAACCTGCTGCACCCCATTGACGAGGCCTAGCAAGGCCAAAATGTACAACTGGGGGTTAGCTGGTATACCAGTGCAGAGGGGACTTGCCTATCATTTTGGAACTAAGCTGCCCTTTTGGGCTGTTAGTCTAATATGTACATGTAAATGTCTCCTCTGTAATTGCAAGAGAGTTAAAATGTGATACTGTTGAGCAGTGACTAGTAATAGAACAAGCTATTGTGCATTTTGTTCATCCTTAGAGCCTCTCACATTTTGAGATGCTTTAAGATAAAGAGAGTCAGTATGAGGGGTCATATTTTTATGAAATTGGAGGAATTCTTGGGCAAGCCAACTGCACCATAGGGGAAAAATAAAACTTTGCCATTGATTTAAATAAAATTTTAATGCCTTACATGATGGAGAGGTCTGCGTTGAAGACCTCCTTAGCATTCAAAAAGTTAAAAATGCCTTTTAAATCAATGGAAATTTGGGGAATCCGTATATATATCCCCTATGGTTCCCCAAGAATTCCTCCAGTTTTCTTTTGAAAATATCCCTAATAGGTACAGAATAATGATTCAGTTTTACTAAAGTAGCCCATTGCATATGGAGCACACATGCTTGTATACAAAAGATCTTGAGACATAGCAGTAATTTGCAGTTGTGTATACAGAATGTACAAACCTACAAACACAGTCTGTTTTCTGAGCTGTGACATTAGCTTCCTCCTCAAACACCTACCTGTATGAACACTTAGGTGCACACCAGAGCTGTTGTTGAGACTTTAATAAGAGCAGTTTTCACATGGCTTCCCTAAAGCATGTGCAGAAAAATGTAGTAAAGTTACTCCAAGTGAAAGGGGCATACAGAGGAGCATTTTTATTTGTCATCTGTGTTAGGCAGGCATAGAACTAAAGAATCTTTTCAAGCACCTAATTTTAGCCCCCCACACCCACACACAGTATCTGTATCCACACTAGTGCTTCGGATGGACTTAAGATTGTGTGCAGAAAGAAAAGTGGAGCTTTTATGGGGAAAATTATAATGAACAAATACAGATTCCTTCAATCCCATTGATTGAAATGGGCCATTTTTAGAAGACCTGGGGCTTGGGCTATCCGGATACATTAATTGTGCCCAATTCCCTCATTATTAACACAATGACATGCCCCACACAGACAGTAAGATCCAGAGCTTTAGTATGAGATATGAGGCTAAAGTCCCTTTAGCCAATACCTAGCAACTTTCTTATCTCTAACTTAACCCTTTGGATAATAGAGGGGTGCATTAAACTGCAAAGCAATATGTGTCTCTATGGTACATAGGAAAAGGAAAATGTGTTTACAGAAAGCCAGAGTTACATTTCTCACTCATACAAATAAAAGTATGGATAATCCAGGTTATGATCAGTGAACTTTGATTGCCCCACTTATCTTTTGTCGATTACAAGGCATATAGTATAATTAATGTAAATGAAGCATAGCAAAGGTGGGGACATAGTTGATGTTTGTGTAACTACAACCCAGAATTTCCATACTTTTATTTACATGAGTGAGAACATTGGCTTTAATGAGTTAAGTATGAGGGATTGTGTCCCTTTTTCTCAAACAAGGCAATTCAGCGGCTCCATTGGCGCAGATTTGGCATGAAACGTGTTGATGGATGCAGGTATGATTTTTTTATATTGAAAATAAAGTTTTGCTGGTTTTAAGAAACATGGTATTGTTTGAATCACTGCAAGATAAACGAACATAATCAGAAGTGGTGAGATTTATTGTGTGCCTTTGTCCCTTTTTATCCCAAATTGTCTCCCTCCGTCTAAAATGTTTCGCAACTTCTCGCTCACCATTGTGGGAGGGCGAAAAAGGACAATGAGGAGAGAGAGAGAGAAAGATGGGAAAGAGGGGACATGGGGAATAATGGGACATAGAAATGAAGAAGAGAAGGCATCACACTTTCAGTGTATTAAACATTTGAGTGCCAGATTAGTGTGCAATGTTCTGGACACTTTTATGGCATTCAACAATAATGCAATGAGTTAGCTTCCACCTCCATTCCCAGGAATTCTTTTTGTTTCATTGCACACCTCTCTGGCAGTTAAAGGGTTTCACCATTAGGATATTTCTGTCTCTGATGCTTGCACACTTCCCCATTCCTCTTTATCTGCTCCCTGTCTGTCTTATGATCTGAGTGGCAGGCCAATTACATTTTACAGCCAAAAACAGAATCCAGCTGTGAGAGTTGACTGATCTTCATAGCTCAGCACATTGATGATGTGAGAGAAACAGGGAAGCCATCTCTATGCATACTTGGGGGGAATGGGGAGGTGAGAGGGCAGAAAGGCTAAAAGGTGCATGATAAAGTCTTCTAAAAATCAATATTTAACGTAGAACTCTGATGAAAATATGACTTAGTTTTCAAGCAATCATATTACCATTCCCATATTGAACAATGAACACTAACCCTTAACCCTAATACTACTACCAATCATGAACACTATTTCATGGAATGCCAGCTGTTTGCCTCCCAGCTGGCTTCCATTTGGGAAGATGGTAGTTGTAGTCCCCAACAGCTAGAACTAAAACAATTGACTACACTCAACAACAAAAGGTTTGTGAACCACACACATAGAGAATATATAACAGGAATTAAAATGTTCTGATTCCTTCCACCACCTAACTAGTGTATTTTCTTGGCACACTGGGCTACTGGACTGGCTGAGTACAAAAACAGACAAAACAAACTAAATAATTTATTCAAATCAAAATTATTATCAGATAATAATAATCTAGTTAAACCATTGTGCCATTATGGTTTAATCTTCCATCATATTGTAAAGCATCTAAAAGAAAATATTATAGCCATCATTTTTATATTTGATTTCCATCATTTTTCCCAACAAAAAAAAAGTGTTTTATACCTGGAGAAGACAGTTGAAATTAGTATTAGCAGATAAGTTTGGGAAGTAGTAATGTGGAGTTAGCTGGTAAGCAAAAATATATTACTCTCAGTTTACACAGAATAAAGATATTACCCTACCTATGGCACAATTACCTTACCTGCGAACCATTAAAGTTCTGTAACATTTTCAGGATATTGTTGAAGGATTATTGATCAAGCTGTGGATCATAAGGTAAATGAAGACCAAAGAGCATTGTATAGAGGTTAGAGATACAAATGCACAGATATTAGGAAAAAGTTACAAAAAACTATCCACGTGTTTGGATATCTGTTACGGTTTTCAGACACTCAGACAGAGGGTAGACTAAAATACGATTTATTAAAGCAAAAAATAATAACAAGGCTGCCCCCCTAGGGCAGTATGGACAATAGCAGAATATGGACAGAAATACTAGGTACAAACAGGGAATAAATCACTAGTATCTGGCACACAATAACAGGAGACATATGGTTAATAGCAAGAGTAATCAGTCTCAAATGTGGTGTTAGGCACGCCCTTGGTGAAGTCTATTGCGATATGTGCTAGGTGATAGCACCTTAAGTCCATCCAATGTGTGAAGCTGTAGTCTAGAGCTGCGACTAGAACTGAAGCTGCAGAGTGATAAGGTGGTAGCCCCCATGGGCGTAACGGAGATCACCAGTATCGTGATTGCTTGAGCCAATAGCCCTCACGGGCATAACGGAAACCAACAGTATCGTGCTTGCTTGAGCCAATAGCCCCCACAGGCGTAATGGAAACCAACTGTATCGTGATTGCTTGAGCCAATAGCCCCTACAGGCGTAACGGAGACCAACAGTATCGTGATAGCTTGAGTCAATAGCCCCCACGGGCGTAACGGAGACCAACAGTACCATGATAGCTAGAGTAATAGCCCCCTCGGGCGTATACCGGAGACCATCAGTAACTGAATCGCTTGAGCCAAGACCGCCCCACGGGCGAAACGGAGACCACTGGTTGCTGCACTGCTTGCCAATAGCCCATGGGCATAACAGAACTACTGCTCTGTTGATGTGAAGAGCCGCCGACTACCGAGGCCCACAACGCAGCCAGCTCACAGACGCAGAGTAACAGGCTAAGGCTAATGATGGTAAAGTGGCAGTGGTTAGATGGAAGCAACACAAGTGTTTTAAACTCACAGTAGCGACACTGCACAGCAATGGTTAATAGACTCAGCACTACGTCACCAGACAATGCGGATGGAAGGCTCAGCTCAACAACACTGCTCAGCAATGGTTAAATGGTAGCTCAGATCACACACTGCAGCGAACAGAATGTCGCCAAGGCGACCACAGGACCACAGGACTGGAGCGGCAGGAGCAGGAGCAAATACAGGAGTCAGTCGTGAGCCAGGCCGGGTCAGGACACGTAGGAGATTCGCAGACAAGCCGGATCAGCAACAGAGCGAGGACGTCAGCCAGGCCGGGTCGGATAACGGAGGAGGTTCGCAGACAAGCCAGATCAGCAACAAGCAGGAAGTCAGCCAGGCCGGGTCAATAACGGAACAGGAACACAGGAACGTCGTTGATACAGGCCAAGTCGGTACACAGGAGATCAGAATACTGGAATACGGCAACAGCAACACTGGCTCAGAAACACCACAAAAGGGCACCTGACAGGTGCCAGTGGCCAGAATAAAACAGGTAACCAGGGGCGGGCCAACACAGCTTAACCAATCCGAGAGCAGCACAGTTGAGAGTGACAGAAAGGATCACAGGGACCGTGATAATATCCCAGTGAGCACAGCTGGATCAATAATCAGAAAGTACAAGCTGCACCATGCCACCCAGACAATGCCAAGAAAAGACCGTTCATCAAAACTCAGAACTCAAACAAGAAGGAAACTTGTAAGAGAACCCACATAGAGGACAACAGTTATGTTGAAGGAGTTACA
The DNA here is from genome assembly GCA_037306005.1 of Rhinophrynus dorsalis. NCBI lineage: Eukaryota > Metazoa > Chordata > Amphibia > Anura > Rhinophrynidae > Rhinophrynus > Rhinophrynus dorsalis. The sequence goes on from CM074720.1 coordinate 466,227,597, forward strand.
GATTTCAGTAACTGGGAAGGTACTAATGGTAAACCAGTCAACCATATCTAGATCCCTGCATAATGCTGGGATATGGAGGGGGGCAAAAAAATAAAGCAGTAGTTTGCTTTTCTCACAAGTATAATTGTTTCAATGCTGGAGTTTGCCAGAAAGAGTGAGAGTGCCAAAGCTGTGATGTGTGAAAAGGTCTTATAGTCATACAAAACAAAGATAGAGCTTTTTGGCAAAAAAAGAGTGCTTTGTGTGGCTCAACCCCTGGAAGTATGGTGGTGGCAGCATCATGCTGTGGAACAAGGGCATTGCTATGTTCCAAAAATATCTGGGGCTAGAGCCTGTGGTAAAATTCAGATCGAGCCTGCAGTAGTGATTATAAGGCTGTAGTGAGAAGTGGGTTATCCTTACACAATGCAAATGTTTATTTTACTAATTTAATTATAATGCAATGCAAATAGTTAGAATCAATTTTGGGCTGGATTCAAATGCAGGTGCTAATTTTATCTCTGCTTTTATCTCCAGATTTCCCCATAGACTTCAATATGAACATTTTTGATAAAACGGGAGGTAACACTTATCTCCTGCATTTGAATCCAGCCCATTATATTCAACTTTCTATTTTTGTTCTAACTTAAGACCTATTGATCTATGCTTGCAGCATTGATCTATGGTCATGTTATTAATATATAGTGCACAAATATAGGGCTCGATCCAAATGTTGGAGTAAAAAAATGTCGGCAGGGCAAAATGGATACCGAGCGACAAAAGAAAATGTCTTGGTCGGTAATCAAATGTTCTACCGGCATTAAGCACAACTGACGTTAGGCCACAAAACTGGTGTTGTATCCAAACGTCCATTTTGTGCGTTGTTCCAAAAATGCAGCTAAATAACGTCAGTTTTGGGAAGTTCAAAGGAAAAAAATAACGATCGTTGCATGACATACTGACAAGCACCGATCGTTAAATAATCTGTTACACTTACCTGTCATCCACTGTCTGTCTCCTTCTATCTCCATTCTTTCTTCTCTTGCATCTTGTATCTTCTGTCTTCTCTTGTCTCTTCTGTCTTCTTACTGTAAAACACAAAAAAAGTATAAGTTAAAAGCACATATAAGCGGCACACTAATACATAGTTTAACCCCTTGAGTGCCAGAGGGGTACGCAACGCATTGCAAAGCAATGTGTTGCATACCTCTCTGCAGCCCAAAGGGGTGCCAGTTGTTAAAATATAAATGCCCCCATGTATATTAAATGTTTTTAAGGTATTCCATGCCAATCGTATTCCCATAAGTAACATGTGCAAAATTATACTTAGCATATAGTTTGTCGCTGTCTCCACCGCTGTGTGCGGCCGCTGAGGTGGTGGAGACAGAATAATGCACCATACCCCACCTCTTCATGTCCACGGACCAATGCCTGCTCTGGTCTGAGGGAATTAGAATTGAGGCTCCCTTACTTCTAATTCTCTCACAGCCATTGGCTGGGATATGCTTACACATTTCCCAGCCAATCAGTTTAAAACACAGCCACTCAAAGCTGATTGGCTGGGAGGTGAGTAAGCATATCCCAGCCAATGGCTGTGAGAGAATTAGAAGCAAGGCTGCCCATATATAAGGGCAGCCTCAATTCTTATTCCCTCAGACCTGAGTGGGCATTGGCCCATGGACATGAAGAGGGGGGCGTATGACGCATTATTCTGTCTCCACCACCACCTCAGCAGCCTCACACAGTGGTGGAGACAGCGACAAACTATGTGCTAAGTATAATTCTGGACATGTTACTTATGGGAATACGACTGGCATGGAACACATTAAAAACATTTAATATGCATGGGGGCATTTATATTTTAACAGCTGGCACACTATTACATAATTTAACCCTTTGGGCCCCAGAGAGGTATGCAAAGCATTGCTTTACAGTGCGTTGCGTACCCCTCTAGCACTCAAGGGGTTAAACTATGTATTAGTGTGCCACATATGCGTGCTTTTAACTTATACTTTTTTTGTGTTTTACAGTAAGAAGACAGAGGAAAGAAGACAGAAGGGAAGATAGAAGAGAAGAAAGAAGGACAGAAGATAGAAAAGAAGGAAAGAAGAGGACCAGGAAGCTGAGGACTCCTCTGGACATCAGGAGTAATGGTAAGTGTTACTTGTAATGTGATGTTTTTTACTTATTCAGGTTAACCCTATGAATGACGCGGGGTAATTATACCCCACTGGCACTCATCGGGTTAATTCTACTAACGTCTGACACATTTTTCATTCTTTGGATGTATTGATATGGGGCTTAGAGCCCCATATCAATACATCCACTGAGGACTTAGGGTTTTTTTTACTTCAAGTTTCTGCGTCGGCTGTTTAAACAGGCGATAAGGGATGCAAGTTAAAAAAATTAGGTCTTAACTGTCCTGAGATAACTTGAGTCCCTTATCGCCTTTTCATTGCTAAAGCAGACATTTGAATTGCTATTTACGGTGTTTTCATCATGTTCAACAGATGAAAACACCTCTTAACTTTAACACACGATGGCTCTTTTTTTTGCCAGTATTTTTTTACAGCACAGATATTTGAATAGCTTACTGTATTGGAAAAAATGCCGTCGGCAGAAAAACCAGCTGTCTCCAACATTTGGATCAATGCCATAATTACTGCAATGCACTGAACACTACCCTTTTGCTATTTTTATTATAGGTATTAATTTTGTAACTTAAGGTAAGCATTACCACAGAGCTTTAAATAGGAATGGAGCTACACTATTGAAAACAGAGCTTACATTAGAAATATAGCTACACTAGTGAATCTACAAAGCCAACATCTGAAATATAGCTACACTAGTGATACCACAGAGCTTACATCTGAAATATAGCTACAGTAGAGATACCACAGAGCTTACATCTGAAATATAGCTACAAATGAGGTACCACAGAGTTTACAGAACTTACAGTTGAAATATAGCTACAGTAGTGATGCCCCAGAGCTTACAACATAAATATAGCTACACTAGTTATACTACAGAGCTTACATTTGAAATGAGGCTATACTAGTGAAACCACAGAGCTTAAAACTGAAATGCAGCTACATTAGTGATATAGAATTTACAATAGAATTGTAGTTACACTAATTATATCACAGAGCTTTCAACTGGAATGGAGTTATACTAGTGATACCACAGAGCTTACAAATGAAATGAAGCAACACCACAGAGATTTCAATAGTTATAGAGCTATATTAGTGATTTCACAGCGCTTAAAATTGACACAAATCTACATCAGTGATATTGCAGAGCTTACAATGAAAGGAGAGAGAGGGCAAAAGGAGAGTAGAAATAAAAGGGAGGAGGGCAAGATTGGGAAAGGCAAGGTGAGGAATAAAGGCAAATGGCAAATTAGTGGAAGAGAGAGAGATAGATGGGGGGGATAAATGGGATTAAGATATGCAATGCTCTGGAGAGATGCAGGAGGGTAGAATAATGGTAGGGGGAGAGGACATCACAAATTACATTAATCATTTAAGTGCTGGAGATAGATCCAATGGCTAGACACCATTCAGATACTGAGAGGGTTAAAGAACAAGTGCAGTGAGGATGCAGCTGCCTTGTCTAAACTTCCCAGAAGCCATGTAAGTGCTCTGCAATGCATTGCATAACCTAGTAGCACTCAAATGGTTAAAGGAAATGTTGGAAAAAAGGAGGTGCAGCCTTGTATATATTTTCCAATAAAAAGGCTTTATTAAAGGTATAAGTCACTACAAATATGAAAAGCATACACCTAGTAATATTACAGAGTATAAATTGTATTACAAAGCAACAGTTACTAAATTGGGTTCCATTCAGTAGCATGTTATCAGGATATCCCTACACCTTCATATTGCTAAGTGCATAACATGTATGAACATTTAGCATTCAAGCTAAAGTTGACAGCTATTTTAAGTTTTTTAAATTTTGAAGTTGGAATTATCAAGTTCCTGTAGTATGAAATAAAAGCATATAAAAGGTGAAAAAGAGAGGAAGGGAGAGAATACATCTAATTTTGAGGAGGGGTAAGGGAGAGGAAAGAGGTGGCATTTTCATATGGAGACAATTGGGTGTCCGTATATATGCTAGGTAATCTAGTATTTAATCAAAAGGCTCCCTACTTTGCTCTCAGCAGGGGATTCAGTATCTGAGACTAGTGATGAGCGAGCATGCTCGGCCGAAGCTCGTTTCGGCTCGAGCATCGCTCTGCTCGGCACATGGCGGTACTCGTACGAGTACCGCATGTGCTCGCCCGCCATGTTCGGGTCTCCTCCCCGCACGTTTCGCGGCTGCTGCGCAGCCAATAAACGTGCGGGGAGGCTCTGACATCAGTGTAATGCCAGCAGCCATGTTGGCTGTTGGCATTACACTGATTGGCTGGCCAGAACCCGTGATCGGGTGCTGTATAGCACCTGACCAGCGAGTTTGGCTCAGTCTTAGCCAGGGAGAGATGAGGATAGGAAGGGAAAGTCAGTGTAGGGAGAAGAAAAGCGAGTTTGAACAAAAAAAATACCCAAAAGTCCTTTTTAGGACTACTGTGTGTGGGGGCAGCAGATATATTTTGTTTTGGGGGGCAGAGTTTAAAAAAAAAAACGTCACATATTCCGTTCACTGTGCCTAGCCGCAGATTAGCAGCACATTCTGTTTAGTGTGCAAAGTTTCAGATTAGCAGCACATTCTGTTTAGTGTGCAAAGTTGGAGATTAGCAGCACATTCTGTTTAGTGTGCAAAGTTGCAGATTAGCAGCACATTCTGTTTAGTGTGCAAAGTGTTAAAAATAAAAGTCACATATTCTGTTCACTGTGCCTAGCCGCAGATAAGCAGCATATTCTGTTTAGTGTGCAAAGTTGCAGATTATCAGCACATTCTGTTTAGTGTGCAAAGTGTTAAAAACTAAAAGTCATATATTCCATTCACTGTGCCTAGCCGCAGATAAGCAGCATATTCTGTTTAGTGTGCAAAGTTGCAGATTATCAGCACATTCTGTTTAGTGTGCAAAGTGTTAAAAACTAAAAGTCACATATTCCATTCACTGTGCCTAGCCGCAGATAAGCAGCATATTCTGTTTAGTGTGCAAAGTTGCAGATTATCAGCACATTCAGTTTAGTGTGCAAAGTGTAAAAACTAAAAGTCACATATTCCGTTCACTGTGCCTAGCCGCAGATAAGCAGCATATTCTTTTTAGTGTGCAAAGTTGCAGATTAGCAGCACATTCTGTTTAGTGTGCAAAGTGTTAAAAATAAAAGTCACTTATTCCATTCACTGATCCTAGCCGCAGATAAGCAGCACATTCTGTTTAGTGTGCAAAGTTGCAGATTATCAGCACATTCAGTTTAGTGTGCAAAGTGTAAAAACTAAAAGTCACATATTCCGTTCACTGTGCCTAGCCGCAGATAAGCAGCATATTCTTTTTAGTGTGCAAAGTTGCAGATTAGCAGCACATTCTGTTTAGTGTGCAAAGTGTTAAAAATAAAAGTCACTTATTCCGTTCACTGATCCTAGCCGCAGATAAGCAGCACATTCTGTTTAGTGTGCAAAGTTGCAGATTAGCAGCACATTTTGTTTAGTGTGCAAAGTGTTAAAAATAAAAGTCACTTATTCCGTTCACTGATCCTAGCCGCAGACAAGCAGCACATTCTGTTTAGTGTGCAAAGTTGCAGATTAGCAGCACATTTTGTTTAGTGTGCAAAGTGTTAAAAATAAAAGTCACTTATTCCGTTCACTGATCCTAGCCGCAGATAAGCGGCACATTCTGTTTAGTGTGCAAAGTTGCAGATTAGCAGCACATTTTGTTTAGTGTGCAAAGTGTTAAAAATAAAAGTCACTTATTCCGTTCACTGATCCTAGCCGCAGATAAGCGGCACATTCTGTTTAGTGTGCAAAGTTGCAGATTAGCAGCACATTTTGTTTAGTGTGCAAAGTGTTAAAAATAAAAGTCACTTATTCCGTTCACTGATCCTAGCCGCAGATAAGCAGCACATTCTGTTTAGTGTGCAAAGTTGCAGATTAGCAGCACATTTTGTTTAGTGTGCAAAGTGTTAAAAATAAAAGTCACTTATTCCGTTCACTGATCCTAGCCGCAGATAAGCAGCACATTCTGTTTAGTGTGCAAAGTTGCAGATTAGCAGCACATTTTGTTTAGTGTGCAAAGTGTTAAAAATAAAAGTCACTTATTCCGTTCACTGATCCTAGCCGCAGATAAGCAGCACATTCTGTTTAGTGTGCAAAGTTGCAGATTAGCAGCACATTTTGTTTAGTGTGCAAAGTGTTAAAAATAAAAGTCACTTATTCCGTTCACTGATCCTAGCCGCAGATAAGCAGCACATTCTGTTTAGTGTGCAAAGTTGCAGATTAGCAGCACATTTTGTTTAGTGTGCAAAGTGTTAAAAATAAAAGTCACTTATTCCGTTCACTGATCCTAGCCGCAGATAAGCAGCACATTCTGTTTAGTGTGCAAAGTTGCAGATTAGCAGCACATTTTGTTTAGTGTGCAAAGTGTTAAAAATAAAAGTCACATATTCCGTTCACTGTGCCTAGCCGCAGATAAGCAGCACATTCTGTTTAGTGTGCAAAGTTGCAGATTAGCAGCACATTTTGTTTAGTGTGCAAAGTGTTAAAAATAAAAGTCACTTATTCCGTTCACTGATCCTAGCCGCAGATAAGCAGCACATTCTGTTTAGTGTGCAAAGTTGCAGATTAGCAGCACATTTTGTTTAGTGTGCAAAGTGTTAAAAATAAAAGTCACATATTCTGTTCACTGTGCCTAGCCGCAGATAAGCAGCACATTCTGTTTAGTGTGCAAAGTTGCAGATTTGCAGCACATTCTGTTTAGTGTGCAAAGTGTTAAAAATAAAAGTCACATATTCTGTTCACTGTGCCTAGCCGCAGATAAGCAGCACATTCTATTTAGTGTGCAAAGTTGCAGATTTGCAGCACATATTCCGTGTAATATGAAGAAGGCGGGTAAAAAGGGACGGGGAAATGGACGTGATCCTGATAGTTCAGGGCGCGGGTCAGGACGCGTAGAAACTGTGCCTGGTGCCAGAGCACAAGAAAGAAAGACATCCACCATACCTAGCTTCATGTCTCAGTTTACAGGGCGTCGCAGGACATCACTCTCGAGGTCAGACCACTGCGAACAGGTGGTCGGTTGGATTTCAGGTGATACTGCTTCCAGTCGGTTAAGCACCACCCTGTCTTCCACCAAGTCCACTCTCAGTAGCCAAGAGTCTGGTCAACATAATCCTCACCCTGATCATCCTTCCTCCCACCATAGAGGGTCTGGTCAAAGAAGTGATCCCACACTGGGATATAGTGAGGAGCTCGTCTCATCACCAATCCTTCATTTGAACCTCTCTCCAAGCACGCTTGCAGAGGAACATGAAATCTTGTGCCCTGATTCACAACCTCTAGAGGGTACCCAATCACAAGAAGATGACAGAGGGGAACGGCATTTAAGGTCAAAGGAAGTGGATGATGATGATGATGAGACACAGTTGCCATCAAATCAACCACTTTTACTGTCTCAAGACCTTGATGAGGAGGATGATATACAGTTGTCAATGACTGAGTATGTGGTGGGATCAAGAAATGAGGAGGATGATCAGAGTGAGGAAGTGGAGGAGGACTTGGTGGACGATGAGGTGACTGACCCCACCTGGGAAGGTGGAGAGCCGAGCGATGACAGCAGTCCTGAGGGTGAGCCATCTGCAGCACCGCAACAGGCTGGAAGAGGCAGTGGTGTGGCTACAGAAAGAAGGCGGACCGCACCAAACCAGCCCGCAAATGTTCCACGGAGCACCCCCTTGCGTAAATCTCCCTTGCCAAGGGGTAGGTGTTCCGCGGTATGGCGTTTTTTTAAGGAAAGTGCGGACGACAAAAGAATTGTAGTTTGCAACCTGTGCCACACAAGAATGAGCCGAGGCATGAACACTAGAAACCTCACCACCACCAGCATGATCCGACACATGGCATCCAAGCACCGTAATAAGTGGGAGGAACGCCCGGATCGCCAATCTGTGTCTGCAGGCCACACCACTGCCTCCTCTTCCCCTGTTTTCGGTGCCGGCCAATCGCCTGTCGAAGGCGCAGGCCCGCATACCTCCCGCCCTGCACCTGTACCATCTGAAGCACCATCAGCGACCACATCCACTTCCCTGTCCCAGCGCAGCGTCCAAATGTCGTTACCAAAGGCATTTGAGCGCAAGCGAAAATACCCAGCCACCCACCCACAGGCCATAGCACTAACCTCACACCTTTCCAAATTATTGGCCATCGAAATGCTGCCATTTAGGCTTGTGGAGACTGAGTCCTTCCGCAGCCTGATGGCAGCAGCTGTCCCTCGGTACGCAGTCCCCAGCCGCCACTACTTTTCCCGGTGTGCCGTCCCCGCATTACACCACCATGTGTCCCTTAACATCACCCGTGCCCTGACCAACGCAGTTACTGGGAAGGTCCACTTAACGACTGACACATGGACAAGTGCTTGTGGCCAGGGACGCTACATTTCCCTGACGGCACACTGGGTGAATGTCGTGGAGGCTGGGAGCGACTCGGACCCTGGGATGGCACAGGTGCTACCCACGCCGAGGATTGCGGGCCCTACCTCCATCAGGGTTTCCGCCAGCACCTACGTTATTGGCTCCTCCTCCTCCGTTTCCACCTCCGAATTCTCTGCGCGCAGCGCCACTCACCCATCAGCCGGTAGCTGGAAGCAGTGTAGCACTGCAGTGGGGAAGCGTCAACAGGCCGTGCTGAAGCTGATATGCCTTGGGGACAAACAGCACACGGCCTCAGAGCTGTTGCAGGGGATTAGTCACCAGACCGAGCAGTGGCTCTCGCCACTCAACCTGCAACCAGGCATGGTTGTGTGTGATAATGGGCGTAACTTGGTGGCGGCTTTGGAGCTCGGCAAGCTCACACACGTACCATGCCTAGCGCATGTATTTAATTTAGTGGTTCAGCGATTTCTAAAAACCTACCCCAATTTGCATGATCTCTTGACCAAGGTGCGCCGCGTGTGTGCACATTTCCGTAAGTCATCAACAGCTTCAGCCGGCCTGTTGAAGCTGCAGCAGCGCTTACAATTGCCAGCTCACCGGCTGCTGTGTGACGTGAGCACGCGCTGGAACTCCACCTTCCACATGTTGGCCCGGCTTTGTGAGCAGCAGAGGGCAGTAGTGGAGTACCAGCTGTTACACGGTCGTCGCCTCTCCGTTCAACTTCCTGTAATCAGAAGTGAGGAGTGGGAATGGATGTCAGACCTCTGTGAGGTTTTACGCAATTTTGAGGAATCGACACAGATGGTGAGCGGCGATAACGCTATTATCAGTGTAACCATCCCACTTCTGTGTCTACTGAAACGCTCGCTGCTCACAATTAAAACCAACGCTTTGCATGTGGAAGAGGTGGAAATGCGGGAGGAAGAGCTTACACAAGGTGATAGCCAGAGCACCCTCACTTCGTCTTCTCAGCGACAATTGGAGGAGGCGGAGGAGGAGGAGGAGGAGGAGGAAGACACTGTTGCCTCCGCTACAGAGGGTAGCCATGGAACTTTAGTTCCATCTCTTCAGCGTGGGTGGGCAGAAGAGGAGGAAGAGGATGAGGAGATTGAGAGTTATCCTCCTGGTGAGGACAGCGAAATCTTGCCTGTTGGTACTCTGGCACACATGGCTGACTTTATGTTAGGCTGCCTTTCCCGTGACCCACGCGTTATACGCATTTTAGACAACACGGATTACTGGGTGTTCACCCTTCTGGACCCCCGCTACAAAGAGAATTTCTCATCTCTCATTCCTCCGGTGGAGAGGACAAGCAAAATGGTGCAATACCAGAAGGTTCTTGTCGAAAAATTGCTCCAAAATTTTCCATCTGACAACGCTGGCGGCAGAGTACGTGCTACCTTGGCCAACCGAGAAGGGGAGAAAAGGGGAGCACACAGCAGTTCCGACAAAGGCAGGGCAACACTCTCCAAGGCGTGGGACACCTTCATGACACCCCGCCAGCACCCTCACCCTGATGCGCAGCCTAGTGTCACAAGGAGGGAAAAGTTTTGGAAGATGGTGAAGGAGTACGTAGCAGACCGTGTCAGCGTCCTCAATGATCCCTCTGTGCCTTACAACTACTGGGTGTCCAAGCTGGACACGTGGTATGAACTGGCACTCTACGCCTTGGAGGTGCTGGCCTGCCCTGCCGCCAGCGTTCTGTCTGAGCGGGTATTTAGTGCTGCTGGTGGCATCATAACAGATAAGCGTATCTGCCTTTCCACCGAAAATGCTGATAGGTTGACACTTATAAAAATGAACAAGGCCTGGATTTCCCCTGACTTCTCCACTCCACTGGAGGAAAGCCCCGGGGGAACATAAAGTCACTTTATATATGTTATTTACAATGATGGGAATACTCTGTATTCCCATTCACCCCTTCCACCCAAAAAATGGGTATATGGTTGACTCTCTTCCATATACCCTGGGATATAATTTTTATATAGGGCCAGCTCACCAGCGGGCCCTGTGATATAATTTTTATATAGGGCCAGCTCACCAGCGGGCGCTGTTTGACAATTTTTGTATAGGTCAGCTCACCAGCGGGCCTTCTCATATAATGTTTTATTGGGTCAGCTCTCTAGCGGGCCCTCTCATATAATGTTTTATAGCGTCAGCTCACTAGCGGGCCTTCGCATATAATGTTTAGGATGGTCAGCTCCGCAGCAGACCCTCACCCATAATGTTTTATATGGTCAGCTCAGCGCACGTTTCCCTCTTAATCATGGCCCCAGTTCAGAAAAATCGAGGACATTTTTTGCAGAATTTGCCTCTGCCCACGTTTCCCTCTTAATCATGGCCCCAGTTCAGAAAAATCGAGGAAATTTTTTGCAGAATTTGCCTCTGCGCACGTTTCCCTCTTAATCATGGCCCCAGTTCAGAAAAATCGATGAAATTTTTTGCAGAATTTGCAGATGATATACAAGTAAATATACAGCAAATACTGTTTGGTAACAATTTTTCACCTAAAGTCGTTTTTATCTTCCTTTTTGTGTGTTTTACGGTCAGTCTGTAAAAATGGCGTACTACGGGCGAAAGATCGTTCCCAGCAGCGATGTTGGAGTCCAAGATGCATCCAGACATCCTCCCTATGCTGTCCCTGAACCATTTCTGTGGTGTTTCCATCATTTTCTGCCCTTTTCCTATGGACCAGGCACCCTCCCCTCATCAGAGCAAGGGGTGCCTGGTGTAATGCTCGAGTCCTCCCATTGACTTCAATGGGGCTCGGGTGCTCGGCCGAGCACTCGAGCCTCCGGGGGCGCTCGGTCAGAGCACCCGAACACCCGAGCATTGGGGTGCTCGATCATCACTATCTGAGACCTCACAAAAGGTCATAGAAAGGGATATCACAAATTAGTTCATATTCCAAACTGATTCATACTCACTACTGGGAGGAAGCAATCCCCCTCCAGGAAATCCATGGTGACCATATTGCATTGAAACTTACTAATCTACCTGTGACCGTTTCATGGAGACGCTCCAAGGGCATAAACGAATCACCCCTGGCCTTCCACATTTCCAGAAAAGGAGCATTTGTGTCCCACTATAACAGGGGAATGGTAAGCTTCACTGAATTGGAAAGTAAGTGATACAAAATCTGTTGCGTTTTACTCAACCTCACCAACTCAAGGAAGAGAGCAAAAAGGAGAACTAACGGCTCACATGGAATGGTAATCTCAAGTATACCTGAGATGGCCCCACAATCTCTATCCAGTAAGTATAAGCTCTCGAGCAAGACCACCATATGTGAAAAAATGTACCCTGGGCTTCCTGGCATCGCCAGCAGAGAGCAGATGTATTTGGAAAAATCTGAGCCAAGCAAGATGGAGCTGTGTACCAACGAGATAGCAGTTTAAAGTTGACCTCTTTCGAGGCAGAGTCATGAGCTGTGTCATAGAGTGTAGAGAAGATCCCGTTCCACTTCTCAATCAGCAGAATCATGTCCAGGTCTGTCTCCCAAGATGATAAATAAAAGGTCTTAGTCTTGGCCTGGGGATCAGATAGGAAGGAGCGGATCTTAAACATAGTCTTCGTCTCGAAATAACCTTTACAGGCCAGGGAATCAAATTTAGTGGGCTGCCGTGGAATGCAGCCCTTTGAGTACAAGTTCTCCACAAAGTGGTGAAGCTGCCTGTATTGCCAGAATTGCAACTGTGAGAGAGAGTTCGTGTAGCGGAAGTGGTTGAAAGGGAGATTGAAACTGTTCGGGGCCAAAGAGGCTAGCATATCAATTCCTAACAGTTTCCATATCTTGAAGGGACCCCCCCTCTCCCCCAGTAGGAAATGCACTGAACCATAGATGGAGAAGAGAGGGGAGGGAAATACAGACATACCCATCCTATCCCTAGGCGTGAGTCAGGAAAGGATGTGATGTCTGTGCAGGAGTTTGCCAAATCAAATTCTGTAGGTCTAGAGAGGGGAAGAAAGTCTGAGTAATGTTTATCCGGTCCTTTGGTTTCCCTCCGTAACAGTCTAGTAAAGGAACCAGGGCACAGGAATTATAATATTGAATCAGATCAGGTAATCCCAAACCCCCTTGAGAGGTTGGCCGTTATAGATGTCAGGCACCGAGCCGGGGGGTTTTATAAGCCCATATAAAAGAGTTGACTGCCGATTGGAATGTATTCAGTTTGTGCCTGGGGAATTGTATCGGAAGAGTTTTGAACATGTAAAGCAGTTTTGGCAAGACAATCGTTTTAATCAAATTTATTCGACCAATCCATGAGACAAACAACCCATCCCACCTCCACAAATCAGACGCGAGTTGGGTGTTTAACCCAGAAAGATTGATCGACGGGACAGAACGGATATATCACGGTGCCTGTGATTCTGCCTGAGCTACATTCCTACTTCTGGGTTTGCTTTGGCTGCTTCTTATTGGTTCTGGGTTGTTAACCCCTCCCAGGGCTTGCCTTTATATACGCCCTCCTGTCACTATGCCGGTGCCCTTTTGTGGTGTTCCTGACCTGACGCTTGTTGCTGTGTTCCTGTTCCGTGTATGATCCGGTTTCGTCTGACCTTGCTCCTGTCTCCGCTGCCCGTATTATTAGACCCGGCTTGCCTGACTACGACCCGTTACCGATTTGGCTGACTGCCACTCTCTGTGTACCGATCCAGGCTTTGGCTGACTACTGCTCTCCAGGAGATCTGGAGAAAGAAGTACACCCAAATATTTTAGTTTGTCCGTTTTTCATTTAAAGGGATACAAGCGTTTAAGGTGTGTAGTTAGTAGATCGGGAATGTTCAACGGGAGTCTCTTAGACTTGTTGTAGTTAATGTAAAAATTAGACAGTTGGCCATATTCTTCCAGAATGTCCATAAGTGGTGGGAGGGAGGACTCCGGAGATGAAACGGTGAACAAAATGTCATCCGCGAAGCTGGAGATCACAGCGTGGTCTGCTGCACCAGGCAACACCTGAATCAGAGGATGTTGATGAATTAGATTAAGGAGAGGTTCTAGAGTCAGTATAAATGCCTTGTCCCATTGGTAATCCAAAATGGATCATCTCTGACCCAACCCCAAGTTCGTGCATTGAGTCGGATCTTTTTCTGACTTGGGACTCAAGGTAACATGTGTCTGAAGTGCCTGATCTGGAAAAACATCTTCCTCGGCAATTACATTGAAAGATCTCAGTATGTGAGGGGCTAGGAGATGTGAAAATTTCTTTTAGTATACCGCCAAGAAACCGTCCGGCCCAGGGCTCTTGCTCAAGGGTGTTTTTTTAATGCCTGTGGATATGTCCTCAAGAATGAAGGGCTCTTCCAACAAAGCCACTGCACTCGGGGGAAGCTTAGGGCAACCAAATCATCGTAACAATTCTATCACTCTAACATTGCATACTGCTGCCTCCTGGATACACTCAGAAAGGGCCAAGTTATAAAGGGAAGTAAAATAATTGTGAAAGAGTTTCGCCATTTTTGTAAGTGAAAAGTGGGGAATTCCATCAGAGTCTTTAATCCGTTCAATAAATTGCTGTTTCCTTTTGATTTGAACAATTCATGCCAGATGCTTGCCGCATTTATTCCCCTGCATATATGCAGAATATTTAGTCCATAGGAACAATTTTTGAGTTTCTCCCTAATCTGTGTATGAATTTTAGTAATTTCGGCCAGCGTAACTTGTGTGCCATCTGCCTTATGTTAGGCCTCTAACTTCTGTAAATCCGAGAGTAACAGTTGTAATGATTCCATACAACGTCTCTTACGGCGGGCTCTCAACTTGATCAGGGTGCCTCTCAAGACACATTTGTGTGCCTCCCAGACCATGGCTGGGGGCACATCTGATGTTGTATTAATTTTAAAGTATTCCCTGATGGAGTCTTCCAACTCGGGGACGAGAGAGGAATCATAGAGGAGCAGTTCATTCAACATCCAGGAAGCCCTGCCCACCCCCTTTTCCCTCAGGATTTACCTGAATCCACATCAGAGCGTGGTCTGTCCAGGTGATAGATTCAATTTCTGCCTTTTTAACCAAATGCAGGGAGCGTTGATCAACTAAAAAGTAGTCTATACGGGTGTATCGATTGTGTACCAGTGAGTAGTAGGTATAGTCCCTTGCTTGGGCTGATAACAATCTCCATACATCTCTCAAATGTGCGTCTCTTAGCAGTTTGTTCCAACTGGCAATTGTGGAGGATGGAACATGTGTGACTCCAGAGGAGCAGTCTACCGACGGGTCTAGTGGCATATTAAAACCCCCCCCAGTATTAGATGTCCCGTCTGAAACGACACAAGTTTCTTCAAAGTGGTAGAAAGAAACCCAAGTTGACCTGAGTTCAGAGCATAGATTGTGGCCAGTGTGTACTACACCCCACCCAAAAGGCCCCACAGAAAAACGTACCTCCCTGCAACATCGCGTTCGACCCAGGAGGTCACCCATGCAACGGATTTATGAATCAATATGGACATAACCCTCTTCTTCCTATTCTCAGAACACGTAGCATGCCAAACTTGTGAGTAGTATCTTCTGAGAACAGATGGGTGTTTTTCAGGTAAAAAATGAGTCTCCTGCATGAGAACCACATCCGCCTCCAGTCTGTGGAATTCCCGCAGGGCCTGATAGTGATTTTCTGGGACATTTAGCCCCCTGGCATTAATTGATAAAATCTTGAGTTGCGGAGTCGAAGGCTGTCTCGCACCCTGGTTTTTTGTAGCCATAGTATCTTAAGATAAAGTGCAGTCTCCGAACAAGCAGTTATCTCACACACAGAATCAGTAAGAAAGAGATGTCCTTCAGACTATATCAGTCTGTATAGAAAGCAGGCCACAGGAACTTAAGTGGTTATCAAAACCATGTGTGACCCAGGGATCCCGAACGGTCCCCTGAGGCACCAAATAGTCACATATGGGTTATAATTAACCCGTCAAGGAGTAGAAGCACTTTCAAAGTGTTAAAAAAAGAGAGTCAATATGCAAAAATAAGGAAAAAGACCATTAAACAGTACATTCTGAATAACTCACATTCGGTCTTATAGCTTAACAAACCACAACTCCCTACCCATCCATTCTACAGCTGGAAGGTCAACGGATGCAGCTCAGTCCACACCCCCCCAACTATCTCTGCATCGCTATGGACTGAGTCTCAACCATCCCCCTGGAGAATGGTTGTCAGGAAAGGTGAGATTTATGACCTACTTACGGGAGGTAGTCATGACTTCCCATTCACCAGGAACAGCCAGAAGAATACATGGTGAAATAGTGGCATACGAGCAACAAACATAATCTCTGACCTCCTCCCACCAACCAATGAGGTCATTAGCTACAGAACTTATTAAACAGAGACCGTGCATCTGCTGCATCCCAAGTCTTTACAACACCACATTATGTGGACCTACTTCAACTCGCTCTCATACTAACCCCATCTAAAGCTAAGTTGCGTGAATCCTAGAGTCCTTACTGAATCTTGGAACCCCAACTTATGATGTCACTTCCGACTCAATATAGCCAGGTAAATTACTGTTCCCACTTCTCGGAGAACCTCCTGCCCCACTGCCATTAAATGCCATCTACATACGGAGCAGGTCCAGTCACACTCCCCAAACCCAACTCCCACCACTCCAGCCCTTTGCCTTAAACAACCCCACATAACAAACGCCTAAATCTGTTTAACAGGGTCAGTGAATAAAGGGAACATTTAAATAGCACATATACAAGGTACATTTATAGTAAGGTGGTTTGCTATTAGGCATTTCCTTTCCCAGGTAATGACAGGGGACCCCAGACGTAACCAACACCACTATTGAAATCTGGATTGACCAGACGCTAATACACCAACTTGGGAAGGCTCCCATGTCCCCACCGCCTCTGGACCAGCATCGGCAGGGCAGGACCTACGACCCAACCCAAACCCCCATACCATCGGTATTGCAGGATATCTATAATGTCTGAGTTCCCCTGTTGACCGTATATACATATAAAAGAGTCATGTAACAGAAACTGAACATTTATATACATTACAGTCTTCAGAGCTTAACAGGCCCGAACTCCTTGGTGGTTGAAATGAGATCCAAAGTGGCAGATCTGACTCCCATTCATAAAGGATGGTCATAACATGAAAGTCTGTAGTCCACGATGTGCATAGTACCTTAAAGCCATTGAGACTGTCTGCTAACGTCCCATTTCTAGAACTGTTCTGTAAGCCAGCCGTATCCAGTGAGCGGGGAGTGTGAATGTGGGCAATCCCGCAGGCCCCGCTCAACACATATGGTGGTATAGTCAGTCCCAGTCCATACGTTGCGGGCGATTCGATGTTCCTTCACCTGGGTGTTTTGATTTCTTCTTAATCGGACTATGGTCTGGGGATCGATTCAGCTGCTTTCTTGTATCCCTATCCGGAGAACTCCCTGTATCCTTGTTGTGGCCACTATCTGCAGTAGGGTTTCCCTTTGGTATAACAATATGTAAAGCTGCACAGAAATCTGGGATGCCCTCCGGAGAACGTAAGACCTCAGTGGCCCCCTGATGCTGAGCTATCAGAGCAAATGGAAATCACCATTTATATTTGATCTGCAGGGATCTCAGATGAGTGGTCAGTGTCTTTAGTTCCCTTCTCTTTTGTAATACATAGGGGTAAAGATCTTGATAAAATTGAATGTCAGAGTCCATATATATGATCCGATCCATTTCTCTGGCTGCTCTCATAACTTTTTCTTTTGCCTGAAAACTCAGGAAGCAACAAATATCGTCCCTTGGTGGGTCTCCAGTGGACCCCCTAGGTCTAAGAGCTCTATGAACCCATTCCAGCTGTATACGGGGTGAGGAAGGCAGTCCCAGCACGTCAACAAAAATAGAGTGCAAAGCAGATTCCAAATCCTTAGGTAGGACACAACGGTGTAGTGGTGCCAAGAAAAGCTAAGGTTTAAGCTCGGGCGGTGAGGAGCACCACGTTTAGGCGGCCATATTGCTCGGCGGTAGCTCCCATATATTTTTTTAACTCCCACCCACAGCATGTAGATGTTGGTGCCTCACCTGTAAAGTACTGTGAGAACTTTTAAACTGTTATGCGTTTTGGATATCTCTACTTAACCCTTTGAGTGCCAGAGGGGTATGCAACATTTTGAAATGAGTTGTGTACCCCTACGGCACTTAAAGGATTAATCTCAGTTAGAGCACCAGTTTCAAAACATGCCCAGTGACTGACAGCAGTATTTGAGCATGCTCAAACTTACCACAGCAACTTGAGGTTAGTTAACCTATTTGGCATGTACTGCACTGCTCTTCAGAAAAAAACCTTATCAAAAAGAAAAAAATGCCCTACTAACAGCTGCACCTCTCATCCCAGTGGCGTAACTATAGGGGTCACACCTGCCACCGGGCCCATCACTCCAGGTGCATGGCCGCCCCCTGAGACCCCCTCGCCTGATGCCCGCAATTAAGTAATGCAGAGCGCTAGGACCGGTACTCTCGTAATGACACCATCTCCCAGCGCTCTGCATTACTGAAGAGGACCGTGTGGTAGAAGAGGGCTGTGCAGAAGGAAGCACAGACCTGTCCTCTGCCACTGGACCACCAGGGAGGTAGGAGATTTAGGGTCATTGTGGCCATTGGGGGGCAATGTGGAAAGGGCAACGTGGAGTTTGAGGGGCTTTGTGGAGATTGAGGGGTATTGTGGAAGGGGTAATGTGCAGATTGGGGGCAAAGTAGAGATGGGGCCATTGTGGAAGGGACAATTTGGAGATTGGGGGGCAATGTGGAGATGGGGGCATTGTGGAGATGGAGTCATTGTGGAAGGGGCAATGTGGAGATTGAGGAGCATTGTTGGAGGGGCAATGTGGAGATTGAGGGGCAATATGGAGATGGGGGGCAATGTGGAATTGGCCAGTGTGGTTGAGCGGGCCAATGTGGTAAGGGGGCCCATGGCAATTCTTGCACCAGGAATGCAAAGCAATGCAAAGGACTTCAAATATTAAGCCCTGTATAACATATTTAGTTATATAATATATTAATTAAATTAGACATAATATATATGAAGGGTACTGCTCTATAATGTTATATATCCTTTCACACAGCCTTTTTTACTTTGAGCTGACATGAGCTGATTTTCAGACCACCGTTAATGAGAAGCATTCCCTTATAAAGTTGCTGCTCTGTATGTAGAAGATAGCTATACAGCTTTCTCCTCATAATAATATTACCTATTTTGGCTAGCTGGTTTCCATTCCAGCAATGATATCAATGTAGTTTTATGACAAGCTTGTTTTAGTCCCGGTATTTTTTGCACCTAATAAAAGGTGTTTTACATATTATTGTATTTTGTTCTAATTCTACCTTGGTCTATTTGGGTCCTCTCAATATCAGACCATTTTGATAGTCCTGTAAAACTAAGTGTGCACAGTGTTCTCTTACATGACAGATAAGATATTACAATGCAAGCCTAATTAGTGAGTAACTTTGAATGTTATGTTACAATCGCTATATCTAAATCATTGGTTTACTGTACTTATTTGTAGTAGGCTTGCACTAAACATACTGTTTTTATTCATTATTAATATATGAGTTAACAAAGTTATTTTGTCTTTATACTAGTTTAATAAAGGTTAAGTATTTGTTTTTATAGAGTCAGACATTCATATATGAATTAGCAAAGTGATTTTGGTTATTTTATTCTAGTTTAATAAAAAGGTTAAGTATTTGTTTTTATAGATTCAGATATTGATATATGAGATAACAAAGTGATTTTGGTTTTATCATTTATTCTAGTTTAATAAAGGTTAAGTATTAGACTGACTGCCCATTGATATACAAGAAATTACAATACTGAACTAGCCTTATTAGTGAGTAACTTTGAATGTTACAATCACTATATCTTTGTCGTTGGTTTACAACACAGTGGATGATCAGAATGAAAATAGGGTTACACTCAAAGGGTTATCCGATAAGACAGATTCTATACCCTATAATAGGGAACGGAATATTATTACTGAATAACCCTTTGAGTGCCAGGCTGTTATAGACTGTGTAGCTAGGTAGCCAGGGTTAGGTAGGGATCCAGCCCTGTAATGGATGTTACTACTACTACTTAATTTATATTTGTCCTCTCTCTGCCCCCCTGGTTTAGACAGTAAGCCCCTGGAGACTCCTGTAAAATGAATAACTGTACCTAATATGAACATTAACCCTTTGAATGGCAGCAGCCAGAGAGGGGTACACAACTCATTGCTTTGCATTGCATTGAAAAGCAATGTGTTGTGTACTTCTCTGGCATTCAAATGGTTAATTTTCAGTTTAGGAACAGTTAGTTATTTTTCAGGGATATAAAAAATAATATCAGACCATTGTACAGAGCTGCACAAATGGCCCCCAGAAGGCTGATATGGGATCAAGTGTGGCAGGGGTAAATAGATTTTATGGTATTGGGGGCGGGGGCGCTACTGTATGAGGGGGGGCCACATTTGTACCTTGCTTAGGGCCCTGTGGAACGCTAATCTGGCTCTGGTTGATAGTCATCTTTAGACCAAAATGTTTGCTTTCCTGTTGTAGCTCTTCAATGCATTCTTGCAGATCTTTTGGACTACTGGAAAAGAGTATGATATTGTTTGCAAAATGTAAGTGATGTAGGTAATCTATTGATCTTAAGTACATTGTTGTCCCAAATTAGGTTGTGGAACACTAATTCTAAACAAACAAAAATAGTTTTAGGGAAATTGTGTTTCTTTGTCAGGCACCTTTTTCTCTTTTGATCTGAACTTTATGATTGTTGACCTGTATTGATGCAGTTGCATTTTTATATATTGATTGGAGCATACTGATGTAAGCACTATCTATTCCATGGTTGATTAGGGTGTCAGTTATTGCTTGCTTTTTCACTGAGTCAAAGGTCTTTTTGTAGTCTTTGAAGGCTAGGCAAAATGGAAGGTTGTATTCATTATGCCACTTTTTTTTCTTTGCCTTTATTTTAGGTATTTTCCTATGTTTTTTAGGACTCAGTGAATCACCTTAATTTTCATTTTTGTATATATATATGGACTGTATAGCTCACATAAAATAAACAAAAATATATATCAATACATTTGAGATATTGTATACAATCTAGGTATGACACTTTTTCACAGTGAACAGAATTGATTAAAAAGAATCAATTACTCATAATCGTGAAACAAAATATGTAATTTATTTAAGGATAAATAAAATGTGAAATGTAAAATAATAATAATCAGTGAATTGGGATATACGATTATGCACATTGACTCAGTAATATATCTTAATGTAACCAAGTCCTATACTAAGATACATAACTATAATGCAATTACACTATAATAAAATATATCAGATGACTATACAGATAACTAGGGATGGGCGAAAATTTCCGCCTCAAACTGAAATCATCGAAAAATGGCACTTTCCTCTTGGTGAAAAATTTCCAGCGAAAAGTGACGATTTTCTGCTTTTTTCCGCCATTTTCACCTAGCTCATTCCATTGAAATCAATGGGAAAATAGAAGTTACACACAACACATATCAAATATTATTTTATTTCCCAAAGGCATAGTATAAAAGGGTCATGAGGGTGCCTGTGTTGCTGGGGTTTATGGAAAGTATCAGTTGAACAAGGGATGCATTTTGGGTTGTTTACTGGGATTGGGGGGCAGTTAATAAAAAAAATAAATCCTAAATAAAATAAAATAAAATAAAATAGAAACCATAAGACATGGTATAAAGGGGTGTGAGGAGGGTGTCTGTGTTGGTGAATGAATGAATCATTTGAACAGGGAATTTGTTTTGGGGGGGTTTCTTGACTGCTATTGGGGGGCAGTTAATAAAAAAATAAATCAATAGAATAAAATAATACATTTGTATATAAAGTGATGAAGACAGGAACCCCCTGACATAAGCTGCCAATGGGGTGGACTGATACTTGACTTTATAGAGTATTTTGTAGAGGATGATTTGTTTGATTGGTTGTTACAGGCCTTTGTAGGACTTAGGCTTTTTAGAGGCCCAAGCCCTGAAGAAACATTGATTTGTAGGACTTAAGCTTGTTTGGCACAAGCCCTAAGGAAACATTGATTTGTAGGACTTAGGTTTGTTAGAAACAACCCCCCCAAAAAAATTGTTTATTTTTTTGTCGGACTAGTTTTTATTTATTTATTTTTATTGATTGATTTATTTATTTATTTTAAACGCAAGAATAAAAATGCCCTACTGGCCTAATGACAGCAGGTCATGTTGGCCAGCGGCCACTGTCAAATGTCCTCCTGAGTTGCAACTGCTGTTCTACTGCTGCTGCTGAGTTGTTTAAGCAGCAGGATGATTAGGCGGCTGAAAGGGAATCAGCAATAGCAGTAACATGGGTGATGAATGATGAAGGTTCCATTTGCCACAACTATCTCCAGTGATGCGCCTGAGGCAGTAGCAGCACAATAACTAGCCCCTAGTCTATGTGGAGAAAAGAAGAAGTTGTCCATTAATTCTTCTCCACCTGCCTTTCCTCCAAAATCATCATGGATGTGTTGTTATTAGAATATACTTTTTCCCTTGAGAGAAGGAACAGCAGGTCTCATCAGCAACTGCAATGTGCACAGTATGTGTGTGGTAAATAACATCTGGGGGCACAACTGTATCCAAATACCATGACACCCGAAACCAAGTACTGCCGCTCTCACTGTACCCCTTTTCCAGACCCGCTAAGGACACATGACAACTTGCTAACAGTTAAATATTAATGATGAACCCTCCCTGCCACCATCTAAGCATATTCTGCAGGATGGAATCTCCTCAGATGCTGCTTGATTATCACGGTGCCCGTGATTGCTGCAGTTCCTTGTCTGTCACCAGTAGGGGGCTTCTATTGGCTGCCTGCAGATAGCCCGCCTCTTATTGCCTATTTAAACCTGGATTGGGCACCCTTTGAGTGCCCTTTCGTGTTGTTTCTGACCTTCTTGCTATCACTATGCCAGTGATAGCTGGGCCTCTGTTCCAGTGTTCCTGAGTTCCTGATCTCATGTGTTCCTGAGTTCCTGATCTCTACTGTTCCAGTGTTTCCTGCATGCTAAAGTACTTCCAGTCCTGGTTCCGGCCTAGTCTCTGGTGTTGCAGTTCCTGCTGAACTTCTTCTCTGCTGTTTCCTGACCTGACTGATCGTTGCTGGTTCCTGTCATCGCATCACCTGTCTCCTGGCGACCTCCTGCCTGGTCGCGTCGGCGACATTGCTTGTTACTCCAGTGTGCGGTCACTGGTTTGCTCCACAGCCTATCGGCTGTACTATCCTGTGTTGGTCCCAGCGTGCGGACGCTGGTTTGCTCCAAAGCCTTGCGGCTATACAAACTCGCTTGTTACACCAGTGTGCGGTCACTGGTTTGCTCCAAAGCCTATCGCTATACAATCCTGTGTTGGTCCCAGAGTGCGGACGCTGGTTTGCTCCAAAACCTTGCGGCTAGACAAACTCGCTTGTTACACCAGTGTGCGGTCACTGGTTTGCTCCAAAGCCTATCGGCTATACAATCCTGTGTTAGTCCCAGCGTGCAGACGTTTGTTTGCTCCAAAGCCTTGCGGCTAGACAAACTCGCTTATTACACCAGTGTGCGGTCACTGGTTTGCTCCAAAGCCTATCGGCTGTACTATCCTGTGTTGGTCCCAGCGTGCGGACGCTGGTTTGCTCCAAAGCCTTGCGGCTAGACAAACTCGCTTGTTACACCAGTGTGCGGTCACTGGTTTGCTCCAAAGCCTATCGGCTATACAATCCTGTGTTAGTCCCAGCGTGCAGACGTTTGTTTGCTCCAAAGCCTTGCGGCTAGACAAACTCGCTTATTACACCAGTGTGCGGTCACTGGTTTGCTCCAAAGCCTATCGGCTGTACTATCCTGTGTTGGTCCCAGCGTGCGGACGCTGGTTTGCTCCAAAGCCTTGCGGCTAATACAAACTCGCTTGTTACACCAGTGTGCAGTCACTGGTTTGCTCCAAAGCCTATCCGCTATACAATTCTGTGTTAGTCCCAGCGTGCGGACGCTGGTTTGCTCCCAAGCCTTGCGGCTATACAAACTCGCTTGTTACACCAGTGTGCGGTCACTGGTTTGCTCCAAAGCCTATCAGCTATACAATTCTGTGTTGGTCCCAGCGTGCGGACGCTGGTTTGATCCTAAGCCTTACGGCATTACTAACTCTCTTGTTACACCAGTGTGCGGTCACTGGTTTGCTCCTAAGCCTATCGGCTATACAATTCAGTGTTGGTCCCAGCGTGCGGACGCTGGTTTGCTCCAAAGCCTTGCAGCTTTACGATTCCCCTGTTAGTCTCAGTGTGTGTACACTGGGTTGCTTACGATCCGGTCAATTTGCCATTACCATCTGACTGCTGCTACTATCTCTGGGCTGCCCTGCCCGGTATTGGTAAGGCCGGTAGAACCTTTTGCCACATTCCATCTGAGGTTGCCTTACCCGGTATTGGCAGGGCCGGTAGAGCCTACATTATGAATCTATTGAGGCTGCCTTGCCCGGTAATTTGGTAAGGCCGGTAGAACCGTTATGCGATTCCATCTGCAGGTTGCCTTACCCGGTATTGGCAAGGCCGGTAGAGCCTAACATTCTATTACTTCAGACTGTCCTGTCCGGTATACTGACAGGACCGGTAGAGTCTGCCTTCTGTCTTGTTATATTCTTAATATATCTGTATGTATGTGATTGCCATCCTACGTTATCAATTTATTATTTCAATAAAATTGATTTTTACCTAAAACTTGTATCTGAGAGTCATAATAAACCGTGACAGTACGAAAGGGCCATGACCTCAGACAGCAAAGGTGAAGGTAATGCACAGAATATCCATTGGAGGATGGATGTGCACGAGCAACGTTTGGATCAGTTGGCAGTTGCAATTCAAACGATCCTTGAATGCACGGTACTTGCTGACAAATCTAGCTCTAGCCCGGTGGTCTCGCCAAGTCAGACACCGGAGAGTGATACCAGACCCCTAGGGGGCACTGTTAAAGGGTTAACGGCTTCTGCACCCTTGCCGCTAAGATACGATGGTGACCCTAGTCTCTGCAGAGGGTTCATCAACCAACTCGAGATTTTTATGGAATTGATGGCACACGCATTTCCCAATGATCGTAGTAAGGTGGGGTTTACAATATCTTTGCTCACTGGCAGAGCTTTGGCTTGGGCTAACCCCTTGTGGGAGAATGCTAAACCTTGTACTAAAAACTTTAGAGAATTTGTGCAATCCTTTCGAAGAGTGTTTGAGCCTCCTGGTAGAACCACCTCTGCTGCCAAACGCCTTATGGAGATACATCAGGGCAGGCGTACAGTAGGCGACTACGCCATCGAATTCCGCACATTGGCAGCAGAGGTAGGTTGGAATAACGAGGCATTATTGGCAGCTTTTTCTCAAGGCCTGAATGACCACATTAAGGACGAAATCACTGCTAAAGATCTACCTATTGATCTAGATGACTACATTGAATATGTTATGATAATTGACTCCAGAATACGTGAGAGATCAATTGCCAGAGATCGTAAGTTACGGTCAAAGAATAATGAGCCTAGTGGCATGTTTTGCCCACCCATCCCTCCCCTGGCATTGAAGTCTAGTGAACCTGTACGGGAGACAAGTGAACCTATGCAAACAGGCTTCACTAGACTAACCAAGGCTGAGAGACTTTATCGCAGAAGACAAGGGTTGTGTTTATACTGCGGTAAAAAAGGGCATTTGCTAAATTCCTGTCCGGTACGTCCGGGAAACGCACACACCTAGGGTACCTTGGGGGACAGGCCCTAGGTGGTGTACAATCGTCCCCAGTGTCGGGCACAATGAAACCCACCATACAGGTGGTATTATCTTGGGCACAACGCTCTGTGGAGGTTTTGGCCTTGGTTGACTCTGGTGCAGCAGGGTATTTTATGGATAATACCTTTGCTGAATTACACGGAGTTCCACGCATTGAAAGAGAAAATCCCTTGACTATTGAAGCGATTGATGGCAGACCCTTAGAACCGCCTCAGGTTATGTTTGAAACTATGCCACTGTCTATGACTATTGGGGCACTTCACAGAGAAGAGCAGCAGTTTCAACTGATTAATTCTCCGCACCATGCGGTAATATTGGGCTTTCCGTGGTTACAGTTACATAACCCACAATTTGATTGGAAAAAGTGTGAAATTGCTGCTTGGTCCCAGTTTTGTATGGACAAGTGCGTCATCCAGCCTGTTAAGGTCCTGTGCACCTCCTCGGCTATACCGGATGTGTACCAACAGTTTGGCGATGTTTTTAGCAAAGGAGAGGCCAGTCTGCTACCTCAGCATAGACCTTATGATTGTTGCATCTAATTGCAACCTAGGGCAGTACCTCCGAAAGGACGCACTTATCCATTATCTTGTGAGGAAAATAAGGCTATGGAGGATTACATTTCTGATGCCCTTGCTAGAGGGATCATACGAAAATCTACCTCTCCAGCTGGGGCTGGGTTCTTTTTTGTAAAAAAGAAAAATGGCGAATTAAGACCATGCATTGACTACCGGGGCTTGAATAAACTAATGGCAAAAAACGCATACCCAATACCACTCATCACCGAACTTTTTGACAGGCTTAAGGGCGCTTCGATTTTTACCAAATTGGACCTACGGGCCGCTTACAATCTGGTGCGCATTCGAGCAGGTGATGAGTGGAAAACTGCCTTTAATACTCGAGCTGGGCACTACGAGTATCTTGTAATGCCATTTGGGCTATGTAATGCCCCCGTAGTTTTCCAGGAACTGATAAACGATGTGCTGAGAGATATGTTACAGACATGTGTTGTGGTTTATCTGGACGATATATTGATTTACTCTCAAGACATGGCACAGCACATCAAAGATGTATCCGCAGTATTGCTACGACTCCGTGAGAACAAATTATTTTGTAAACTGGAAAAATGTGACTTTCATAGAACCAGTGTGCCATTCTTGGGGTTCATAATTGGCAATGATGGCATTGCCATGGACAAGGATAAGTTGTCAGCTGTCTTACAATGGCCAAAACCCAAGGGGCTTAAAGCCATACAGCGTTTCCTGGGTTTCGCTAATTATTATAGGCGGTTTATTAAGAACTTTTCTTCCATTGTTAAACCTTTGTCCGATCTTACGCACAAGGGCGCTAATCCTTCTTGTTGGCCGGTATCTGCTGGGAATGCCTTTGAGAATTTGAAGCTGGCATTTGCTGCGGCTCCTGTGTTATCCCACCCCAATCCTCTACTTCCATTTATGTTAGAGGTGGATGCCTCAGATATTGGGGTTGGGGCAGTACTTTCGCAACGACACGAGAAAGGTGGTACTCTCAGACCTTGTGGGTTTTTCTCTAAGAAGTTGACTGTCACTCAAGGCCACTATGAGATAGGTGACAAAGAATTATTGGCCATTATCCTCGCTCTTAAGGAGTGGCGTCATTTGCTTGAAGGTACCAAGACTCCCGTATTAATCCTAACAGATCATAAAAATCTGACTTATCTCTCGGAGGCCAAGAGATTGTCCTCCCGTCAGGCCAGGTGGGCACTGTTCCTGTCTCGATTTAATTTCATTGTATCATACTTACCGGGGTCAAAGAATATCAGGGCGGATGCACTGTCAAGACAATTTGAGGCCGACAGTGACAGAGTGGAAGCACCAGCACCCATCATCCAACCTGATAGAATACTGGCTACTATACGCACGAGTATCACTTCTCCTTTAGGGGAGGAGATCCTGGCCTCTCAGGGGTCCGCTCCCCATGAAACTCCAGTGGGCAAATGTTTTGTCGATGAACCATTTCGTACTAGGCTGCTTAAAACCTACCATTCCTCTAAGGCTGCGGGACATATTGGTAGAGACCAATTGTTATGGTCCCTTTCTCAGTTATTTTGGTGGCCCTCCATGAGAAATGATTGTGCCAAATTTACGAATGCCTGTGCCACCTGTGCCCGCGCTAAGACCCCAAGACATCTCCCTGTGGGCTTGCTTCAACCGGTGCCTAATGGCGAACGCCCCTGGTCTCATGTTTCCATTGATTTTATGGGAGAGTTGCCTATGTCCAAGGGGTACTCCTTTATATTCATGGTGGTGGACAGGTTTTCTAAAATGGCTCATTTCGTGCCCCTCCGTGGTCTTCCTTCAGCGAAGGAATTGGCAAAGGTGTTCGCCAGAGAAGTATTCCGGTTGCATGGAGTGCCTAGGGTACTGGTGTCTGACAGGGGGAGCCAGTTTGTGTCTAGATTTTGGAGGGCATTTTGCCAACAGATGGGCATACAGCTGTCCTTCTCCTCTGCCTACCATCCCCAGACCAATGGAGCCGCTGAACGAGCTAATCAGGGCTTGGAACAATTTCTCCGTTGTTTCGTTACTGACCATCATGATAATTGGTCTGACTTGTTGCCTTGGGCAGAGTTCGCCAGGAACTGTGCGGTCAATTCTTCATCTGGGAGCTCTCCATTTCTGATTAATTATGGGTTCCAGCCCTGTTTGCTTCCAGACTCATTTCAGACGCAACAGATTCCAGCTCTGGATGAGCATATCGAGCAACTCTGTTCCACATGGGCACAAGGTCAGAGGGCACTCGGTCAGTCATTTCAGCGTCATCAGCGCCATGCTAATCGCAGAAGGCTTCCAGCGGTTTCCTTTCAGGTTGGGGATAGAGTATGGCTCTCCTCTAGAAATCTCAAGCTGCAGGTTCCGTCTAATAAGTTGGCTCCTCGGTTTATTGGTCCATACAGAGTTATTCGCAAAATTAACCCTGTCTCCTATGCACTAGACCTACCTGCATCCATGCGTATCCATAATGTGTTCCATGTGTCCCTTCTTAAGCCTCTGGTTTGCAATCGCTATACTACCACACCTGTGGTGCCAGGACCTGTTGAGGTCGAGGGCCAGGAGGAGTACGAGGTTCAGAGCATTATTGATTCCCGTAGGCTTAGAGGAAGGGTACAGTACCTGGTACATTGGAAAGGGTATGGTCCTGAGGATCGATCATGGGTGGATAGTACGGACCTTCATGCACCTAGGCTAACTAGGGCCTTTCATGCCAATTACCCACAGAAACCTAGACCCTATTCTAGGAGAGGGGGTCTTTGAAGGGGGGGGTACTATCACGGTGCCCGTGATTGCTGCAGTTCCTTGTCTGTCACCAGTAGGGGGCTTCTGTTGGCTGCCTGCAGATAGCCCGCCTCTTATTGCCTATTTAAACCTGGATTGGGCACCCTTTGAGTGCCCTTTCGTGTTGTTTCTGACCTTCTTGCTATCACTATGCCAGTGATAGCTGGGCCTCTGTTCCAGTGTTCCTGAGTTCCTGATCTCATGTGTTCCTGAGTTCCTGATCTCTACTGTTCCAGTGTTTCCTGCATGCTAAAGTACTTCCAGTCCTGGTTCCGGCCTAGTCTCTGGTGTTGCAGTTCCTGCTGAACTTCTTCTCTGCTGTTTCCTGACCTGACTGATCGTTGCTGGTTTCTGTCATCGCATCGCCTGTCTCCTGTATCCTGGCGACCTCCTGCCTGGTCGCGTCGGCGACATTGCTTGTTACTCCAGTGTGCGGTCACTGGTTTGCTCCACAGCCTATCGGCTGTACTATCCTGTGTTGGTCCCAGCGTGCGGACGCTGGTTTGCTCCAAAGCCTTGCGGCTATACAAACTCACTTGTTACACCAGTGTGCGGTCACTGGTTTGCTCCAAAGCCTATCGGCTATACAATCCTGTGTTGGTCCCAGCGTGCGGACGCTGGTTTGCTCCAAAGCCTTGCGGCTAGACAAACTCGCTTGTTACACCAGTGTGCGGTCACTGGTTTGCTCCAATGCCTATCGGCTATACAATCCTGTGTTAGTCCCAGCGTGCAGACGTTGGTTTGCTCCAAAGCCTTGCGGCTAGACAAACTCGCTTATTACACAAGTGTGCGGTCACTGGTTTGCTCCACAGCCTATCGGCTGTACTATCCTGTGTTGGTCCCAGCGTGCGGACGCTGGTTTGCTCCAAAGCCTTGCGGCTATACAAACTCGCTTGTTACACCAGTGTGCGGTCACTGGTTTGCTCCAAAGCCTATCGGCTATACAATCCTGTGTTGGTCCCAGCGTGCGGACGCTGGTTTGCTCCAAAGCCTTGCGGCTAGACAAACTCGCTTGTTACACCAGTGTGCGGTCACTGGTTTGCTCCAATGCCTATCGGCTATACAATCCTGTGTTAGTCCCAGCGTGCAGACGTTGGTTTGCTCCAAAGCCTTGCGGCTAGACAAACTCGCTTATTACACAAGTGTGCGGTCACTGGTTTGCTCCAAAGCCTACCGGCTGTACTATCCTGTGTTGGTCCCAGCGTGCGGACGCTGGTTTGCTCCAAAGCCTTGCGGCTAATACAAACTCGCTTGTTACACCAGTGTGCGGTCACTGGTTTGCTCCAAAGCCTATCCGCTATACAATTCTGTGTTAGTCCCAGCGTGCGGACGCTGGTTTGCTCCCAAGCCTTGCGGCTATACAAACTCGCTTGTTACACCAGTGTGCGGTCACTGGTTTGCTCCAAAGCCTATCAGCTATACAATTCTGTGTTGGTCCCAGCGTGCGGACGCTGGTTTGCTCCTAAGCCTTACGGCTATTCTAACTCGCTTGTTACACCAGTGTGCGGTCACTGGTTTGCTCCTAAGCCTATCGGCTATACAATTCAGTGTTGGTCCCAGCGTGCGGACGCTGGTTTGCTCCAAAGCCTTGCAGCTTTACGATTCCCCTGTTAGTCTCAGTGTGTGTACACTGGGTTGCTTACGATCCGGTCAATTTGCCATTACCATCTGACTGCTGCTACTATCTCTGGGCTGCCCTGCCCGGTATTGGTAAGGCCGGTAGAACCTTTTGCCACATTCCATCTGAGGTTGCCTTACCCAGTATTGGCAGGGCCGGTAGAGCCTACATTATTAATCTATTGAGGCTGCCTTGCCCGGTAATTTGGTAAGGCCGGTAGAACCGTTATGCGATTCCATCTGCAGGTTGCCTTACCCGGTATTGGCAAGGCCGGTAGAGCCTAACATTCTATTACTTCAGACTGTCCTGTATATTGACAGGACCGGTAGAGTCTGCCTTCTGTCTTGTTATATTCTATATATATCTGTATGTATGTGATTGCCATCCTACGTTATCAATTTATTATTTCAATAAAATTGATTTTTACCTAAAACTTGTGTCTGAGAGTCATAATAAACCGTGACATTGATGCACTGATTGCGATTCTCCTCCACCACACTGGCATTTTACTGATGTTGCTTCTACTGCCTCAGATTCATGTCACGGTTTGTTAAGACGCTCAGACAAAAGGTTTAGGTAAAAGCATAACTTTATTGAAAAGTTAAAGCAATCCCCATAGGGTTCACATACATATACATACAATATAATAGCAATTGAGAAATAGAACAGATTCTACCGGCCTTGTCAGTAATACCGAGCAAGGCAACCCAGGCGGCTATAAGGGATAGCAATAGCAGGCTCTACCGGCCTTGCCAATACCGGGTAAGGCAACCGTGAGGTGGAATATACCGGTTCTACCGGCCTTACCAATACCGGGCAAGGCAGCCTCGGGAAATGCTGTGGATAGGCTCTACCAGCCTTGCCAATACCTGGTAAGGCAACCGTGAGATGGAATGTACCGGTTCTACCAGCCTTACCAATACCGGGCAAGGCAGCCTCAAGGAATACTGTGAAGAGGCTCTACCGGTCCTGCCAATACCTGGTAAGGCAACTGTGAGATGGAATGTACCGGTTCTACCGGCCTCACCAATACCGGGTAGGACAGCCCCAAAGAAGTAGACCAACAGGTGACAATGGTTGTCAAGAGACAATGACAGGGACACAAACCAACAGCACTTGACTGTAGTATGGAGCAACCAGCGTCCGCACGCTGGAACTAACAGCAGTAATCTCCCAGGTTAATGGAGTAAACCAGCGCCCGCACGCTGGGACCAACAGTATAGAATGCCACCAGGTTTAATGGAGTTAACCAGTGTCCGCACGCTGGCACCGACAGTATAATACGCCACCAGGTTAAATGGAGATAACCAGCGTCCGCACGCTGGGACCAACAGTATAATATGTCACCAGGTTTAATAGAGTTAACCAGCGTCCGCACGCTGGGACCAACAGTATAATATGCCACCAGGTTTAACGGAGTAAACCAGCGTCCGCACGCTGGGACCAAAAGTATAATATGCCACCAGGTAAACGAGTAAACCAGCGTCCGCACGCTGGGACCAACAGTATAATATGCCACCAGGTTAAATGGAGTTAACCAGCGTCCGCACGCTGGGACCAACAGTATAATATGCCACCAGGTTTAATGGAGTTAACCAGCGTCCGCACGCTGGGACCAACAGGATAATATGCCACCAGGTTTAACGGAGTAAACCAGCGTCCGCACGCTGGGACCAAAAGTATAATATGCCACCAGGTAAACGAGTAAACCAGCGTCCGCACGCTGGGACCAACAGTCTAATATGCCACCAGGTTATTGGAGTTAACCAGCGTCCGCACGCTGGAACCTACAGTCTCGGCAGCCTGCAGGTTAATGGAGCAACCAGCGTCCGCACGCTGGAACTAACAGCAGTAATCTCCCAGGTTAATGGAGTAAACCAGCGCCCGCACACTGGGACCAACAGTATAGAATGCCACCAGGTTTAATGGAGTTAACCAGCGTCTGCACAGTGGCACCGACAGTATAATACGCCACCAGGTTAAATGGAGATAACCAGCGTCCGCACGCTGGGACCAACAGTATAATATGTCACCAGGTTTAATAGAGTTAACCAGCGTCCGCACACTGGGACCAACAGTATAATATGCCACCAGGTTAAATGGAGTTAACCAGCGTCCGCACGCTGGGACCAACAGTATAATATGCCACCAGGTTTAATGGCGTTAACCAGCGTCCGCACGCTGGGACCAACAGGATAATATGCCACCAGGTTTAACGGAGTAAACCAGCGTCTGCACGCTGGGACCAAAAGTATAATATGCCACCAGGTAAACGAGTAAACCAGCGTCCGCACGCTGGGACCAACAGTCTAATATGCCACCAGGTTAATGGAGTTAACCAGCGTCCGCACGCTGGAACCTACAGTCTCGGCAGCCAGCAGGTTAATGGAGTAAACCAGTGTCCGCACGCTGGAACGACAGTGAGAATATCGCCGAGGCGTAAGAGAGAGCAATGTCGCCAAGCGACTACCGGATGGGAATACTGAGACCAAGTGAAGGTGGAGCACAGCGAGCACCCCTGAACAGACGGCAACCGGAACAAGCCAGATAGAACAACCGGAGCATCAGCCGTCACGGAGGAGTCCAGCCAGAGTGGCAAGCAGACTCTGGACTCTGGAACACTGGAACAGGCCCAAACAGCATGACAGGAAGAACAAACAGGTACTGTCAGAGACACCACAAAAGGGCAACCAAAGGGTGCCTGAGCTGAGTATAAATAGGCAATCAGAGGCGGGCAGACAATAGGCAGCCAATGGGAGCCCCCTGCAGGTGATAGACAGTGTATAGCACCAATCACGGGCACCAT
Organism: Rhinophrynus dorsalis; assembly: GCA_037306005.1. Lineage (NCBI taxonomy): Eukaryota > Metazoa > Chordata > Amphibia > Anura > Rhinophrynidae > Rhinophrynus > Rhinophrynus dorsalis. The sequence goes on from CM074720.1 coordinate 466,260,597, forward strand.
GATAGTACCCCCCTTTCAAAGACCCCCTCTCCTAGAATGGGGTCTAGGCTTTTGAGGGTACTTGGCATGAAAATTTCATAGTAATCTTGGTGCATGAAGGTCCCTACTGTCCACCCAAGATCGATCCTCAGGACCATAGCCTTTCCAATGCACCAAGTACTGCACCTTTCCTCTAAGCCTACGGGAGTCAATGATACTCTGTACCTCGTATTCCTCTTGCCCTTCAACCTCAACGGGCCCTGGCATTACAGGTGTAGTAGTGTAACGGTTGCACACCAGAGGCTTAAGGAGAGACACATGAAATACATTGTGAATGCGCATGGATGCAGGTAAATCCAATGCATAGGAAACGGGGTTAATTTTGCGAATAATTCTGTAAGGACCAATGAACCGAGGTGCCAACTTATTAGATGGGACTTGGAGCTTCAAGTTCTTAGAAGACAGCCATACTCTATCCCCAACTTGGAAGGAAACCGCTGGAAGTCTCCTGCGATTAGCATGGCGCTGATGGCACTGAAAGGACTGACCCAGTCTTCTCTGAACTTGTGCCCATGTGGAACGGAGTTGCTCGATATGCTCATCCAGAGCTGGAATCTGCTGTGTCTGAAAGGAATCCGGGAGCAGGCAGGGTTGGAAACCATAATTAATCAAAAATGGAGAGCTCCCGGAAGAAGAATTAACCGCACAGTTCCTGACGAACTCCGCCCAAGGCAACAAGTCGGCCCAATTGTCATGATGTTCAGTCACAAAACATTGCAGATACTGTTCCAAGCCTTGATTGGCACGCTCAGCGGCCCCATTAGTCTGGGGATGATATGCAGAGGAAAAGGATAGCTGTATGCCCATCTGTGCGCAAAACGCCCTCCAGAATCTGGATACAAACTGGCTCCCCCTGTCGGACACCAGTACCCTGGGTACCCCATGCAACTGGAACACTTCTCTAGCAAACACCATTGCCAGTTCTTTAGCAGAGGGAAGGCCATGGAGAGGTATGAAGTGAGCCATTTTAGAAAACCTGTCTACCACCATCAATATAAAGGAATACCCCCTAGACCTGGGCAATTCTCCCATAAAATCGATAGAGACATGAGACCAAGGACGTTCGCCATTAGGCACTGGCTGGAGCAATCCCACTGGGAGATGTCTAGGGGTTTTGGCACGAGCACAGGTGGCACAGGCATTGGTAAAATCGGCACAATCAGATCTCATAGACGGCCACCAAAATAATTGAGAGAGGGACCATAACAATTGGTCTCTACCAATATGTCCCGCAGCCTTAGAGGAATGGTAGGTTTCAAGTAATCGAGTACAAAAAGGTTCAGCGACAAAACATTTGCCCACTGGAGTTTCATGGGGAGCAGAGGCCTGAGAGGCCAAAATCTCATCCCCAAGTGGAGAAGTGATACTAGTACGTATGGTGGACAAAATACGGTCAGGTTGGATGATAGGTGCTGGTGCTTCTTCTCTGTCAATCTCAGCCTCGAATTGTCTTGACAGAGTATCAGCCCTAATATTCTTTGATCCAGGCAAGTATGATACAATGAAATTGAATCGAGAAAGGAATAATGCCCATCGCGCCTGGCGAGAGGACAATCTTTTGGCCTCAGAGAGATATGTCAGATTCTTATGATCAGTCAGAATCAAAACAGGATTTTTTGTGCCTTCAAGTAAATGACGCCATTCCTTGAGAGCGAGGATAATGGCCAGTAACTCTCTATCACCAATCTCATAATGGCTTTGGGCTCCCGTTAATTTATTTGAAAACAACCCACAGGGTCTGAGTGTTCCACCTTTGACTTGTCGTTGAGAGAGTACTGCCCCAACCCCAATATCTGAGGCGTCAACCTCTAAGGTGAACGGAAGTAATGGATTGGGGAGGGATAACACAGGAGCGTTAGCAAAGGCTTCCTTCAGTTTCTCAACGGCCTCTTCCGCAGCCACCGGCCAAAGAGCTGGGTTAGCGCCCTTATGTGTGAGGTCAGTCAGGGGTTTCACAATGGAAGAGAAATTCTTAATAAACTTCCTATAATAATTGGCAAAACCTGGAAATCGTTGGATGGCTTCAGACTCTTAGGTTTAGACCACTGTAGGACTGCCGTCAATTTTTCCTTGTCCATGGCAATACCGTCTTTGCCAATTATAAACCCCAAAAACGGTACACTGGTTTTGTGGAACTCACATTTCTCCACTTTACAGAATAACTTATTTTTTCATAATCGCCGCAGTACTTCGGACACATCCTTGATGTGTTGTGACAAGTCTTTGGAGTGGATAAGTATGTCGTCGAGGTAGACTATGACACATGACTGTCACATATCTCTAAGGACGTCATTAATTAGTTCTTGAAAAACTGCGGGGGCATTACACAGACCAAATGGCATGACTAGATATTCGTAGTGCCCAGATCTCGTGTTAAAGGCAGTTTTCCACTCATCACCGGGTCTGATTCGTATCAACTTGTAGGCAGCACGTAGGTCCAGTTTGGTGAAAATCGAGGAACCCTTGAGTCTATCAAAAACCTCGGTGATAAGTGGTATCGGGTAAGCATTCTTTGCCATCAGCTTATTTAACCCACGGTAGTCCATGCAAGGTCGCAATTCGCCATTTTTCTTTTTAACAAAAAAGAACCCGGCCCCGGCCGGAGAGGTAGATTTCCTAATGATCCCTCTATTGAGGGCATCAGAAATATATTCTTCCATAGCTTGGTTCTCCTCGCAAGACAATGGGCACGTGCGTTCCCTAGGTGGCACCGTTCCAGGTGTTAATTCGATGCGACAGTCATATGGTCTATGCTGAGGTAAAGCGCCAGCCTCTCCCTTACTGAAAACATCGCTAAATTGCTGATAGGCCTCAGGTAGTGAAGGGGAGGTGCACAAGACCTTACAGGATGGGTGACGCAATTCTCCATACAGAACTGAGACCAAGCAGAAATCTCGCAATTTTGCCAATCGAATTGTGGATTATGCAACTGTAACCAAGGAAACCCCAATATCGCGGCATGGTGAGGAGAGTTAATCAACTGAAACTGCTGCTCCTCCCTGTGGAGAGCCCCAATAGTCATGGATAATGGCATAGTTTCAAACATAACCTGAGCGGGTACCAGGGGTCTGCCATCAATTGCTTCAATAGCAAGAGGGGTTTCTCTTTCAATGCGTGGCACCCCATGCAACTCAGCAAAGGTATTATCCATAAAATACCCAGCTGCACCAGAATCGACTAGGGCCAAAACCTCCACAGAGCGCTGTGCCCAACACAATGCCACCTGTATGGTGGGTTTAAGAGCGCCAATCGTTGGGGACGATTGCACACCACCTAGGGCCTGTCCCCCAAGGTACCCTAGGTGTGTTCGTTTCCCGGACGTACTGGACAAGATCTTAACAGGTGCCCATTTTTACCGCAGTATAAACACAACCCTTGTTTCCTACGATATGTTCTTTCCTCCTTGGTTAACCTAGTGAAACCCACTTGCATAGGTTCCCCTGGTTACTGTACTGGTACACTAGGTTTAGCTGCCAAGGGGGAGGTGGGTGGGAAAAATGTGTTACTAGACCCATTATTCTTAGATCGTATTTTACGATCTCTGGCAGTTACTCTCTCCCGTATTCTGGAGTCAGTTAGAATAACATATTCAATATAATCATCAAGATCAGTAGGCAAATCTTTTGCTGCGATTTAATCTTTAATCTGGTCACTCAAACCTTGGGCAAATGCTGCCAACAGAACCTCGTTATTCCACCCTACCTCTGCTGCCAAAGTGCGAAATTCGATGGCATAATCGCCCACCGTGCGCCTGCCCTGTTGTATCTCCATAAGACGTTTAGCAGCAGAGGTGGTTCTACCAGGAGGCTCGAATACTCTCCGAAAGGATTGCACAAATTCACAGAAATTCTTAGTGCAAGGTTTAGCATTTTCCCACAAAGGGTTAGCCCAAGCCAATGCTCTACCAGTCAGCAAGGATATCATGAACCCAGCCTTGCTGCGATCGTTATGAAATGAATGTGCCGTCAATTCCATAAAAATTTCCAGCTGATTGATGAACCCTCTGCAGAGTTGGGGGTCTCCATCATATCTTAGTGGTAAGGGTGCAGAAGCCGTTAACCCTTTTATTGCAGCCCCAAGGGCCCTAGTATCATTCTCCGGTGTCTGACTGGGCAAGACCACCGGGTTGGAACCGGACTTATCAGCAAGTACTGTGCGTTCAAGAATAGTTTGGATAGCAACTGCCAACTGATCCAAACGTTGCTCGTGCATATCCATCCTCCAATGGATATTCTGCGTATTACCATCACTCTTAGTGTCTGAGGTCATGGTCCTTTCGTACTGTCATGATTTGTTAAGAGGCTCAGACAAAAGGTTTAGGTAAAAGCATAACTTTATTGAAAAGTTAAAGCAATCCCCATAGGGTTCATATACATATACATACAATATAATAGCAATTGAGAAATAGAACAGATTCTATCGGCCTTGCCAGTAATACCGAGCAAGGCAACCCAGGCGGCTATAAGGGATAGCAATAGCAGGCTCTACTGGCCTTGCCAATACCGGGTAAGGCAACCGTGAGGTGGAATATACTGGTTCTACCGGCCTTACCAATACCGGTCAAGGCAACCTCGGGAAATGCTGTGGATAGGCTCTACCGGCCTTGCCAGTACCTGGTAAGGCAACCGTGAGATGGAATGTACCGGTTCTACTGGCCTTACCAATACCAGGCAAGGCAGCCTCAAGGAATACTGTGAAGAGGCTCTACCAGTCCTGCCAATACCTGGTAAGGCAACCGTGAGATGGAATGTACCGGTTCTACCGGCCTCACCAATACCGGGCAGGACAGCCCCAAAGGAGGAGACCAACAGGTGACAATGGTTGTCAAGAGACAATGACAGGGACACGAACCAACAGCAATTGACTGTAGTATGGAGCAACCAGCGTCCGCACGCTGGAACTAACAGTAATAATCTCCCAGGTTAATGGAGTAAACCAGCGCCCGCACGCTGGGACCAACAGTATAGAATGCCACCAGGTTTAAGGGAGTTAACCAGCGTCCGAAAGCTGGCACCGACAGTATAATACGCCACCAGGTTAAATGGAGATAACCAGCGTCCGCACGCTGGGACCAACAGTATAATATGTCACCAGGTTTAATGGAGTTAACCAGCGTCCGCATGCTGGGACCAACAGTATAATATGCCACCAGGTTAAATGGAGTTAACCAGCGTCCGCACGCTGGGACCAACAGTATAATATGTCACCAGGTTTAATGGAGTTAACCAGCGTCCGCACGCTGGGACCAACAGTATAATATGCCACCAGGTTTAATGGAGTTAACCAGCGTCCGCATGCTGGGACCAACAGGATAATATGCCACCAGGTTTAACGGAGTAAACCAGCGTCCGCATGCTGGGACCAAAAGTATAATATGCCACCAGGTAAACGAGTAAACCAGCGTCCGCACGCTGGGACCAACAGTCTAATATGCCACCAGGTTAATGGAGTTAACCAGCGTCCGCACGCTGGAACCTACAGTCTCGGCAGCCTGCAGGTTAATGGAGTAAACCAGCGACACAGTGAGAATATCGCCGAGGCGAAAGAGAGAGCAATGTCGCCAAGCGACTACCGGATGGGAATACTGAGGCCAAGTGAAGGTGGAGCACAGCGAGCACCGCTGAACAGACGGCAACCGGAACAAGCCAGACAGAACAACCGGAGCATCAGCCGTCACGGAGGAGTCCAACCGGAGTGGCAAGCAGACTGGAACAGGAACAGGTGGAATCAGGAACACTGGAACTCAAGACTCTGTAGCTCTGGACTCTGGAACACTGGAACAGGCCCTAAACAGCAAAACAGACTGGAACACAGGACTCTGTAGCTGTGGACTCTGGAACACTGGAACAGGCCCAAACAGCATGACAAGAAGAACAAACAGGTACTGTCAGAGACACCACGAAAGGGCAACCAAAGGGTGTGACTGAGCTGAGTATAAATAGGCAATCAGAGGCGGGCAGACAATAGGCAGCCAATGGGAGCCCCCTGCAGGTGATAGTGTATAGCACCAATCACGGGCACCGTGATAATTCAGCACTGCAACTAGGATCAGTAGTATTGCTACTGCTGGCAAGTGGAACCTGTCCTAGTCCTACATCACTTGTTGATCCTATTCCCACTGTGTCCAGGGTGGTCTGTGGCACACTAGCCTACTCCTCAGCATCCTTCTGCCCCTGCATCTCAGTATCAGAAGGAATTAGAGCAGCTGCAAATTCATCTAATTCCAAAATGTCACTGCTAGTGGTGGTGGTGATGCTCATACCTGTCTCCCATTCCTTCTCAGTTTCTGCTAAAAAGGCCATCAGTGTCTTTCCACCCCAGCTTCTCCAGAATCATCATCACCACCACCACCACTAGTCCCTACATGTTGTTGTTGTTGCTGCTGCTGTATTCCAGACATCTCACTGCTGCTCTGGAGGAGGTGACGAGCAATATGATAGAGGGTTCCCTAATGTCACACTTGCCATTTCCTTTTGACCTGCATAAGAAGCCAAACTAGCACTAGCAGAAGTAGCAGCAGGCACAGGCAACTGACCTGTGCTCCTGCTGGTGGTAGTGGTATTAATTCTGAGCCTGCTCTCCTCCCCAACACCAGTTCTGGCCTCTTCAGGATCATGTTCCACCTGGACACTGTAGCTAAGGGAAGGGGAGGACTCCAGTCTCAGGGTCAGAGGAATGATATTGGCTCCCTTGACCGTTGGTCTGGATGCTGTCAAATGTTTCCCCTACCACTCCAGCTGCTTCACCATTACTGCTACTACTACTAACATCAACCACATCAAGGTCAGCTGCAGAGTCTTCCTCCTCAGTCTCACAGTCACTAGTAAGATGAGGACACATGACAACTTGCTAACAGTTTAATAGTAATAATGAACCCTCCGTGCCACCATCTTAGCATATTGTGCAGGATAGAATCTCCTCAAATGCCTCTTGATGCACTGATTGTGATTCTCCTCCACCACACTGGCATGTGTGGTCAGTGCACCACACAGTGTGCAATGGGTAGAGACGAACTGCCACATCCTAACATCAACAGAGTGGCTATCATTTGGCGGGGGAGGTAATGAACGAGGTGGATTGGCAGAAGATGTAGTTACCCTATAAGGTTATGGTGATTTAGTTGTTTCACTCATCCTGGAACATCCAGTCTCTGCCTGGGTTGTTGTATTTCTCCTCCTCTTTGATCTCAGCCTCCCCTCTTGTTGCCTTTCTGGAGAGTCATGGACAGCAAAAGCGGTGCTTGATTCCTGTGGTGGGTGGTTGTCTTTAAAGGGATAGTAATACTTTGTTTTATCTTTATTTTATTTTGTAGGCATTAAAAAAACATGAAGAACGATATGTCTTATCTCTCAAACCTTTAAGGTTTAAGAGATATTCACAAGCAAAGTTTCCCCCTCCCGCCCCTTTTTCCTAGTGTAAGCCATCTCTTCTCAGATGTGGAATGCAGTCCATAGACCAGACACATAACAGAAGGGGACAATCTTCTTTGTATGAAAACAATGAAAGCCCTTCCCCCTTGACAAGTTTTTCAGCTTTTTCCCTTATCTTAACTGAAGATTGTCCCTCTCTGCAGTGTACCTGGGCACCTCCCTTTTGAGCTGGCTGAACGGGGGGGGATACTTTGCTTGTGAATATCTCTTAAACCATAAAAGTTTGAGAGATAAGACTTATATCGTTCTTCATATTTTTTTAATGCCTACAAAATAAAATAAAGATAAAACGAAGTATTACTATCCCTTTAACATGTCAGGAGTAAATGTCATGGTGTTTGCGTTTCATGTGTGATATCAGGGAGCTTGTGCCAAGGTGTGTTCCCTCCTTTCCTCTTTTCACTAACTTGTCACACATTTTGCACAGTGCCGTTGCTGATGACTGTACTGTGCCTACACCAACAGAAAAATAGTCCCACACCCATGATGACTTCAGGGGGAAGGAACAGATGGAGAAGAATGGCCTCTTTCTTCTTGTCCTCCACATTCCCCTTCATTGTCTGTGGTAGCAGATAATGTTACTGATGTTGCTTTTACTGCCTCAGATTCAGCCCTGCAACTAGGATCAGGAGTATTGCTACTGCTGACAAGTGGAACCTGTCCTGGTCCAGCATCACTTGTTGACCCTATTCCCACTGTGTCAAGGATGGCCTGTGGCACACTAGCCTGCTCCTCAGCATCCTGCTGCCCTTGCATCTCAGCATCAGAAGGAATTAGAGCAGTTGCAAATTCATCTAATTCCAAAATATCATTGTTAGTGGTGGTGATGCTGCCCATCCTCATCCCTGTCTCCCATTCCTTCTCAGTTTCTGATAAAAAGGCCATCAATGTCTTTCCACCCCAACTTCTCCAGCATCATCATTACCACCAGCATTAGTTCCTACATGTTGCTGTTGCTGCCGCTCTATTCCAGACATCTCACTGCTTCTCTGGAGAAGGTGATGAGCAATGTGACAGATGGTCCCCTAATGTCACATTCCTTTTGACCTGAAGAAGGCAGACTAGCAGAAGTAGCAGCAGGCACAGGCAGCTGGTGGTAGTGGTATTAATCCTGAGCCTGCTCTCCTCCCCCAACGCCAGTTCTGGCCTCTTCAGGATCATGTTCCACCTGGTCACTGTAGTCCAGGTAAGGGGAGGACTCCCAGTTCCAGGGTAAGAGGAATGGTGTGGGCTCCCTTGACCGCTAGTCTGGATACTGTCAAATGTTTCCCCTACCACTCCGGCTGCTTCACCATTACTGCTACTACTACTACTACTAACACCAACCACATCAAGTTCAGCTGTAGAGGCTGCCTCCTCAGTCTCACAGTCACTAGTAATATGAGGATATTGTTGATTAAGCCCTCCTTGACTCCTAATGCTAATAAGCTGCTGGACCTTAGTAGCAGTAGTACTAGCACTGGCAGGACTGTTTGGGAATGGCAAGTGTGATTTAGGGTCCCTTACTGTCACACTTGACATCATTTTCTCCTTTCCCCCTGAGTACTGCAAGAAACACTAGCAGCAGGCAAATTATTGGTGGAGCAGGTTCAGCACTTGCAGCAGGTTCAGCATTGGCAGCAGGTACAGCGCTAGGGCAGCAGGGGCAGCACCTCTGGCAGCAGGTACAACACTAGTGGCTGCAGGTACAGCAGTGGTGAAACTGGCAGCAGGGGCAGCACATCCGGCAGCAGGTACAACCCTATTGGCTGCAGGTACAGCAATGGCGGCACTGGCAGCAGGGGCAGTACGTCTTGCAGCAGGCACAGGCAGCTGACCTGCCCTACTCTCACTAGTACTACCCTTTTCTCCCTCCCTTCCCATTCCCTTTTCTCCATTCCTTCCTATTCCCTTTTCTCCCTCCCTTCTCATTAAATTCCCCAAGATCCCTTGGGGTGATTTAGGGGGAGTGGACAGCACTGATTTAGTACTGCTAGTCACTTCCTCTACATTCAGTGGACACATAATAAGGATTCTTCCAGTTCCTCTTTTTGCTGCTCATAGTGATAGCAGTCACTATGAGCCTCTCCTGCCTCAATTTTTGCAAAATATCATAGCAGAACAGCACAGCACATCTAGATCACTCTGTAGCTGCTTCTATTGTCTCTGCCTTCAGTGAAAACATCACATTTATATAGCGGAAGTGCGAAAACAACTTAAATCAATGTGTTAAAACTTTCTAGCCATTGAGAAAATGGCGAAAGATTTTGTCCATTGGGCAAAAGATGTGAACATTTTAACCGCTCGTTTTAAAGCGGATTTTCCAGCAAAAATTGGATAACAACGTGGTTTTTACAAAATTTCTTTTGGGAACACAGCGACAACTTTTGGCCATCTCTACAGATAACATACTAGCACATAGGTTTAAACCGTACATATAGGTATTCAGAGATAGAAGCTAGCAATGTTTGAAGAGAGCAGCATTCCAAGGGTTAATTTTACCTTAGAATTACTAACAATACAGTTGGTGGCAGAGCAACAATACCAGCCCCACCCTTTATTTAATAGGGCAACTAAGTGGCAGGAAATTTGTTACATGAGATGTGCTCAGTATTGCAACATATCATGTAACAACCCTTTATAACCATGTGGACAGTATTGCAAGAATTAACAACCTATCTGAAAGACAGGTCTCAGATCTGCTAAATATAGAATTTAACTATTTATCTGCTGTTAATAATAATAAAATACATTTCCCTGTAAAAATTTGTATTACCACATTATAATCCTAAGCAATAATAATGTTGGATATAGAAAAGGAAGGATAATATGAATATATCAATGCAACACCCACATTTTTCAGGTTTTTATTGAAATTTACGCAGTTGAATGTCTCGGTGTACTCTGAAAATAAAGCATAGAACAAATAAACAATTGGACATTAAAAAGAAATCATGGAATCGGTTTCCTTAACAAAATGTAATCAAAATTTTTGACTAATCAAAGTAGCCACCTTTTGTAGATATAACAGCCAAACACACTCGTGGCATTCTTTCCACAATCGAAAACAAATATTGTTCTGAAAGTGTGTTGCACTTGTAGGTTGCTTTGCTTTCACCCTTCTGTCCAGTTCATACAAACCAACTTGATCGGATTTAAAACTTGCGTGATTGTCCGGTGCCTTACCTAGCGGCCAGCTGCCAAACTGGTCGAGGTCATTCTACCTCATGGCTCTTCTGCGTCTGCTCCTTTGCGGCTCGGGCGCGTAGTTATTACACGTGGCTACAACCGCGTCCTCTCTCAGCGGCTCCAGCATTTCCCGGCAGTATTACGGGTGCATGTCTTGGAGGAGGGACATGTGCACTGTATTTTATTGATTGGCCATTTTCCCTTGCTCCTCCTCCAAGATGGTTCTGTGCTTTATAAACTGCCTGGACACAGGGCTTAGTTGCCCTTTCGTTGGTGTCCAGTGCAGTTCTATTTCTTTGCTCCTGATCTTCGTGTATGACCTAGGCTTGTCTGACCATCCAATCTGGTGCTGACCTGTGGCTCTGTCTGACTACTCTCTTTGTGTTGCCCCTTGTAGTGGACACCCAATCTGGTGCAGACCTGTGTATCACGGTGCCCGTGATTGCTGCAGTTCCCTGTCTGTCACCAGTAGGGGGCTTCTATTGGCTGTCTGCAGTTAGCCCGCCTCTTGTTGCCTATTTAAACCTGGATTGGGCACCCTTTGAGTGCCCTTTCGTGTTGTTTCTGACCTTCTTGCTATCACTATGCTAGTGATAGCTGGGCCTCTGTTCCAGTGTTCCTGAGTTCCTGATCTCCTGTGTTCCTGGGTTCCTGATCTCTACTGTTCCAGTGTTTCCTGGATGCTGAGTTACTCCAGTCCTGGTTCTGGCCTAGTCTCTGGTGTTGCAGTTACTGCTGAACTTCTTCTATGCTGTTTCCTGACCTGACTGATGGTTGCTGGTTCCTGTCATCTCATCACCTGTCTTCAGTATCCTGGCGACCTTCTGCCTGGTCGCGCTGGTGACATTGCTACAATTCTGTGTCGGTCCCAGCATGCGGACGCTGGTTTGCTCCTTAGCCTTGCGGTTAAACAAACTCACTTGTTACACCAGTGTGCGGTCACTGGTTTGCTCCAAAGCCTATCAGCTATACAAATCTGTGTTGGTCCCAGCGTGCGGACGCTGGTTTGCTCCTAAGCCTTGCGGCCATACAAACTCACTTGTTACACCAGTGTGCGGTCACTGGTTTGCTCCAAAGCCTATCAGCTGTACAAATCTGTGTTGGTCCCAGCGTGCGGACGCTGGTTTGCTCCTAAGCCTTGCGGCAATACAAACTCACTTGTTACACCAGTGTGCGGTCACTGGTTTGCTCCAAAGCCTATCAGCTATACAAATCTGTGTTGGTCCCAGCGTGCGGACGCTGGTTTGCTCCTAAGCCTTGCGGCCATACAAACTCACTTGTTACACCAGTGTGCGGTCACTGGTTTGCTCCAAAGCCTATCAGCTATACAAATCTGTGTTGGTCCCAGCGTGCGGACGCTGGTTTGCTCCTAAGCCTTGCGGCCATACAAACTCACTTGTTACACCAGTGTGCGGTCACTGGTTTGCTCCAAAGCCTATCAGCTATACAAATCTGTGTTGGTCCCAGCGTGCGGACGCTGGTTTGCTCCTAAGCCTTGCGGCTATACAAGCTTGCTTGTTACACCAGTGTGAGGTCACTGGTTTGCTCCAAAGCCTATCAGCTATACAAATCTGTGTTGGTCCCAGCGTGCGGATGCTGGTTTGCTCCTAAGCCTTGCGGCTATACTACTCACTTGTTACTCCAGTGTGCGGTCGCTGGTTTGCTCGCAAAGCCTTACGGCTATACTATTCAGTGTTGTTCCCAGCGTGCGGACGCTGGTTTGCTCCAAAGCCTTGCTGCTTAACGATTCTGCTAATTTGCCAGTTTCATCTGACTGCTGCTACTATCTCTGGGCTGCCCTGCCCGGTATTGGTAAGGCCGGTAGAACCTTTTGTCACATTCCATCTGAGGTTGCCTTACCCGGTATTGGCAGGGCCGGTAGAGCCGACATTGTGTATCTATTGAGGCTGCCTTGCCCGGTAATTTGGTAAGGCCGGTAGAACCGTTATGCTATTCCATCTGCAGGTTGCCTTACCCGGTATTGGCAAGGCCGGTAGAGCCTATAGACTGTCCTGTCCGGTATATTGACAGGACCGGTAGAGTCTGCCTTCTGTCTGTGCTATATTCTGTATATATATATATGTATGTTATTGCCATCCTAAGTTATCAATTTATTATTTCAATAAAATTGATTTTTTTTACCTAAAACTTGTGTCTGAGAGTCATAATAAACCGTGACAGTACGAAAGGGCCATGACCTCAGACAGCAAGGGTGAAGGTAACGCACAGAATATCCATTGGAGGATGGATGTGCTCGAGCAACGTTTGGATCAGTTGGCAGTTGCAATCCAAACGATCCTTGAACGCACGGTACTCGCTGACAAATCGAGTTCTAGCCCGGTGGTCTTGCCAAGTGTCACGGTTTATTATGACTCTCAGACACAAGTTTTAGGTAAAAAAAAATCAATTTTATTGAAATAATAAATGATAACTTAGGATGGCAATAACATACATATATATATATACAGAATATAGCACAGACAGAAGGCAGACTCTACCGGTCCTGTCAATATACCGGACAGGACAGTCTTTAGGCTCTACCGGCCTTGCCAATACCGGGTAAGGCAACCTGCAGATGGAATAGCATAACGGTTTTACCGGCCTTACCAAATTACCGGGCAAGGCAGCCTCAATAGATACACAATGTAGGCTCTACCGGCCCTGCCAATACCGGGTAAGGCAACCTCAGATGGAATGTGGCAAAAGGTTCTACCGGCCTTACCAATACCGGGCAGGGCAGCCCAGAGATAATAGCAGCAGTCAGATGGAACTGGCAAATTAGCAGAATCGTTAAGCAGCAAGGCTTTGGAGCAAACCAGCGTCCGCACGCTGGAAACAACACTGAATAGTATAGCCGTTAGGCTTAGCGAGCAAACCAGTGACCGCACACTGGAGTAACAAGCGAGTAGTATAGCCGCAAGGCTTAGGAGCAAACCAGCGTCCGCACGCTGGGACCAACACAGATTTGTATAGCTGAAAGGCTTTGGAGCAAACCAGTGACCGCACACTGGTGTAACAAGTGAGTTTGTATAGCCGCAAGGCTTAGGAGCAAACCAGCGTCCGCACGCTGGGACCAACACAGAATTGTATAGCTGATAGGCTTTGGAGCAAACCAGTGACCGCACACTGGTGTAACAAGCGAGTTTGTATAGCTGCAAGGCTTAGGAGCAAACCAGCGTCCGCACGCTGGGACCAACACAGATTTGTATAGCTGAAAGGCTTTGGAGCAAACCAGTGACCGCACACTGGTGTAACAAGCGAGTTTGTATAGCCGCAAGGCTTAGGAGCAAACCAGCGTCCGCACGCTGGGACCAACACAGATTTGTATAGCTGAAAGGCTTTGGAGCAAACCAGTGACCGCACACTGGTGTTAACAAGTGAGTTGTATAGCCGCAAGGCTTAGGAGCAAACCAGCGTCCGCACGCTGGGACCAACACAGAATTGTATAGCTGATAGGCTTTGGAGCAAACCAGTGACCGCACACTGGTGTAACAAGCGAGTTTGTATAGCCGCAAGGCTTGGGAGCAAACCAGCGTCCGCACGCTGGGACCAACACGGAATTGTAGCAATGTCACCAACGCGACCAGGCAGAAGGTCGCCAGGATACTGAAGACAGGTGATGAGATGACAGGAACCAGCAACGATCAGTCAGGTCAGAAAACAGCAGAGAAGTTCAGCAGGAACTGCAACACCAGAGACTAGGCCGGAACCAGGACTGGAAGTACTTCAGTATGCAGGAAACACTGGAACAGTAGAGATCAGGAACTCAGGAACACATGAGATCAGGAACTCAGGAACACTGGAACAGAGGCCCAGCTATCTCTAGCATAGTGATAGCAAGAAGGTCAGAAACAACACGAAAGGGCACTCAAAGGGTGCCCAATCCAGGTTTAAATAGTCAATAAGAGGCGGGCTATCTGCAGACAGCCAATAGAAGCCCCCTACTGGTGACAGACAAGTAACTGCAGCAAATCACGGGCACCGTGATAGTACCCCCCTTTCAAAGACCCCCTCTCCTAGAATAGGGTTTAGGTTTCTGCGGGTAATTGGCATGAAAGGCCCTAGTTAACCTAGGTGCATGAAGGTCCGTACTATCCACCCATGATCGATCCTCAGGACCATACCCTTTCCAATGTACCAGGTACTGCACCCTTCCTCTAAGCCTACGGGAATCAATAATGCTCTGAACCTCGTACTCCTCCTGGCCCTCGACCTCAACAGGTCCTGGCACCACAGGTGTGGTAGTATAGCGATTGCAAACCAGAGGCTTAAGAAGGGACACATGGAACACATTATGGATACGCATGGATGCAGGTAGGTCTAGTGCATAGGAGACAGGGTTAATTTTGCGAATAACTCTGTATGGACCAATAAACCGAGGAGCCAACTTATTAGACGGAACCTGCAGCTTGAGATTTCTGGAGGAAAGCCATACTCTATCCCCAACCTGAAAGGAAACCGCTGGAAGCCTTCTGCGATTAGCATGGCGCTGATGACGCTGAAATGACTGACCAAGTGCCCTCTGAACTTGTGCCCATGTGGAACGGAGTTGCTCGATATGCTCATCCAGAGCTGGAATCTGTTGCGTCTGAAATGAGTCTGGAAGCAAACAGGGCTGGAACCCATAATTAATCAGAAACGGAGAGCTCCCAGATGAAGAATTGACCGCACAGTTCCTGGCGAAC
This sequence comes from Rhinophrynus dorsalis, assembly GCA_037306005.1. NCBI lineage: Eukaryota > Metazoa > Chordata > Amphibia > Anura > Rhinophrynidae > Rhinophrynus > Rhinophrynus dorsalis. The sequence continues at coordinate 466,275,919 of CM074720.1, forward strand.
TCTGCCCAAGGCAACAAGTCGGACCAATTATCATGATGGTCAGTAACGAAACAACGGAGAAATTGTTCCAAGCCCTGATTAGCTCGTTCAGCGGCTCCATTGGTCTGGGGATGGTAGGCAGAGGAGAAGGACAGCTGTATGCCCATCTGTTGGCAAAATGCCCTCCAAAATCTAGACACAAACTGGCTCCCCCTGTCAGACACCAGTACCCTAGGCACTCCATGCAACCGGAATACTTCTCTGGCGAACACCATTGCCAATTCCTTCGCTGAAGGAAGACCACGGAGGGGCACAAAATGAGCCATTTTAGAAAACCTGTCCACCACCATGAATATAAAGGAGTACCCCTTCGACATAGGCAACTCTCCCATAAAATCAATGGAAACATGAGACCAGGGGCGTTCGCCATTAGGCACCGGTTGAAGCAAGCCCACAGGGAGATGTCTCGGGGTCTTAGCGCGGGCGCAGGTGGCACAGGCATTCGTAAATTCGGCACAATCGTTTCTCATGGAAGGCCACCAAAATAACTGAGAAAGGGACCATAACAATTGGTCTCTACCAATATGTCCCGCAGCCTTAGAGGAATGGTAGGTTTCGAGCAGCCTAGTACGAAATGATTCAGCGGCAAAACATTTGCCCACTGGGGTTTCATGGGGAGCGGACCCCTGAGAGGCCAGGATCTCCTCCCCTAGAGGAGAAGTGATACTCGTGCGTATAGTAGCCAGTATTCTATCAGGTTGGATGATAGGAGCTGGTGCTTCCACTCTGTCACTGTCGGCCTCAAATTGTCTTGACAGTGCATCAGCCCTGATATTTTTTGACCCTGGTAAATATGATACAATGAAATTAAATCGAGACAGGAACAGTGCCCACCTGGCCTGACGAGAGGACAATCTCTTGGCCTCCGAGAGATAGGTCAGATTCTTATGATCTGTTAGGATTAAGACAGGATTCTTAGTACCTTCAAGCAAATGACGCCATTCCTTAAGAGCAAGGATAATGGCCAATAATTCTCTGTCACCTATCTCATAGTGGCTTTGAGTGACAGTCAACTTTTTAGAGAAAAACCCACAAGGTCTGAGAGTTCCACCTTTCTCGTGTCGCTGCGAAAGTACTGCCCCGACCCCAATATCTGAGGCATCAACCTCTAACGTAAATGGAAGTAAAGGATTGGGGTGGGATAACACAGGAGCCGCAGCAAATGCCAGCTTCAAATTCTCAAAGGCTTTCTCAGCAGATACCGGCCAACAAGAAGGATTAGCACCCTTGTGCGTAAGATCGGACAGAGGTTTGACAATGGAAGAAAAGTTCTTAATAAACCTCCTATAATAATTAGCGAAACCCAGGAAACGCTGTATGGCTTTAAGACCCTTGGGTTTTGGCCATTGTAGGACAGCTGACAACTTTTCTTTGTCCATGGCAATGCCATCATTGCCAATTATGAACCCCAAGAATGGCACACTGGTTCTATGAAACTCACATTTTTCCATTTTACAAAATAATTTGTTCTCACGGAGTCGTAGCAATACTGCGGATACATCTTTGATGTGCTGTGCCATGTTTTGGGAGTAAATCAGTATATCGTCGAGGTACACCACAACACATGTCTGTAACATATCTCTCAGAACATCATTTATCAGTTCCTGGAAAACTGCGGGTGCATTACACAGCCCAAAAGGCATTACTAGATACTCGTAGTGCCCAGCTCGAGTATTAAAGGCAGTTTTCCACTCATCACCTGCTCGAATGCGAACCAGATTGTAAGCGGCCCGTAGGTCCAACTTGGTAAATATCGAAGCGCCCTTAAGCCTGTCAAAAAGCTCGGTGATGAGTGGTATTGGGTATGCGTTTTTTGCCATTAGTTTATTCAAGCCCCGGTAGTCAATGCATGGTCTTAATTCGCCATTTTTCTTTTTTACAAAAAAGAACCCAGCCCCAGCTGGAGAGGTAGATTTACGTATGATCCCTCTAGCAAGGGCATCAGAAATGTAATCCTCCATAGCCTTATTTTCATCACAAGATAATGGATAAGTGCGTCCTTTCGGAGGTACTGCACCAGGCTGCAATTCAATGCAACAATCATAAGGTCTATGCTGGGGTAGCATACTAGCCTCTCCTTTGCTAAAAACATCGCCAAACTGTTGGTACACATCCGGCATAGCAGAGGAGGTGCACATGACCTTAATAGGCTGGATGACGCACTTGTCCATACAAAACTGGGACCAAGCAGCAATTTCACACTTTTTCCAATCGAATTGTGGGTTATGTAACTGTAACCACGGAAATCCCAATATCACCGCATGGTGCGGGGAATTAATCAGTTGAAACTGCTGCTCTTCTCTGTGAAGTGCCCCAATAGTCATAGACAATGGCATAGTTTCAAATATAACCTGAGGCGGTTCTAAGGGTCTACCATCAATCGCTTCAATAGTCAAGGGGTTTTCTCTTTCAATGCGTGGAACTCCGTGCAATTCAGCAAAGGTATTATCCATAAAATACCCTGCTGCACCGGAGTCAACCAAGGCCAAAACCTCCACAGAGCGTTGTGCCCAAGACAATACCACCTGTATGGTGGGTTTCATTATGCCCGACACTGGGGACGATTGTACACCACCTAGGGCCTGTCCCCCAAGATACCCTAGGTGTGTGCGTTTCCCGGACGTACCGGACAGTAATTTAGCAAGTGCCCTTTTTTACCGCAGTATAAACATAACCCTTGTTTTTTGCGATATAGTCTCTCTGCCTTGGATAGTCTAGTGAAGCCTATTTCCATAGGTTCACTTGTTTCCCGTACTGGTTCACTAGACTTCAATGCCAAGGGAGGGATGGGTGGGCAAAACATGCTACTAGGCTCATTATTTTTTGACCGTAACTTACGATCTCTGGCAATTGATCTCTCACGTATTCTGGAGTCAATTATCATAACATACTCAATGTAATCATCTAGATCAATAGGTAGATCTTTAGCAGCGATTTCGTCTTTAATGTGGTCATTCAGGCCTTGAGAGAAGGCTGCCAATAATGCCTCGTTATTCCAACCTACCTCTGCTGCCAATGTGCGGAATTCGATGGCATAGTCGCCCACTGTACGCCTGCCCTGTTGTATCTCCATAAGGCGTTTGGCAGCAGAGGTGGTTCTACCAGGAGGCTCAAACACTCTTCGAAAGGAACGCACAAATTCACTAAAGTTCTTAGTACAAGGTTTAGCATTCTCCCACAAGGGGTTAGCCCAAGCCAATGCTCTGCCAGTGAGCAGTGATATCGTGAACCCCACTTTACTACGATCATTGGGAAATGCGTGTGCCGTCAATTCCATAAAGATTTCGAGTTGATTGATGAACCCTCTGCAGAGACTAGGGTCACCATCATATCTTAGCGGCAAGGGTGCAGAAGCCGTTAACCCTTTAACAGTACCCCCTAGGGGTCTGGTATCACTTTCCGGTGTCTGACTTGGCGAGACCACCGGGCTAGAGCTAGATTGGTCAGCAGGTACCGTGCGTTCAAGGATCGTTTGAATTGCAACTGCCAACTGATCCAAACGTTGCTCGAGCACATCCATCCTCCAATGGATATTCTGTGCGTTACCTTTACCCTTGCTGTCTGAGGTCATGGCCCTTTCGTACTGTCACGGTTTATTATGACTCTCAGACACAAGTTTTAGGTAAAAAAAAATCAATTTTATTGAAATAATAAATGATAACTTAGGATGGCAATAACATACATATATATATATATACAGAATATAGCACAGACAGAAGGCAGACTCTACCGGTCCTGTCAATATACCGGACAGGACAGTCTTTAGGCTCTACCGGCCTTGCCAATACCGGGTAAGGCAACCTGCAGATGGAATAGCATAACGGTTTTACCGGCCTTACCAAATTACCGGGCAAGGCAGCCTCAATAGATACACAATGTAGGCTCTACCGGCCCTGCCAATACCGGGTAAGGCAACCTCAGATGGAATGTGGCAAAAGGTTCTACCGGCCTTACCAATACCGGGCAGGGCAGCCCAGAGATAATAGCAGCAGTCAGATGGAACTGGCAAATTAGCAGAATCGTTAAGCAGCAAGGCTTTGGAGCAAACCAGCGTCCGCACGCTGGAAACAACACTGAATAGTATAGCCGTTAGGCTTAGCGAGCAAACCAGTGACCGCACACTGGAGTAACAAGCGAGTAGTATAGCCGCAAGGCTTAGGAGCAAACCAGCGTCCGCACGCTGGGACCAACACAGATTTGTATAGCTGAAAGGCTTTGGAGCAAACCAGTGACCGCACACTGGTGTAACAAGTGAGTTTGTATAGCCGCAAGGCTTAGGAGCAAACCAGCGTCCGCACGCTGGGACCAACACAGAATTGTATAGCTGATAGGCTTTGGAGCAAACCAGTGACCGCACACTGGTGTAACAAGCGAGTTTGTATAGCCGCAAGGCTTGGGAGCAAACCAGCGTCCGCACGCTGGGACCAACACGGAATTGTAGCAATGTCACCAACGCGACCAGGCAGAAGGTCGCCAGGATACTGAAGACAGGTGATGAGATGACAGGAACCAGCAACGATCAGTCAGGTCAGAAAACAGCAGAGAAGTTCAGCAGGAACTGCAACACCAGAGACTAGGCCGGAACCAGGACTGGAAGTACTTCAGTATGCAGGAAACACTGGAACAGTAGAGATCAGGAACTCAGGAACACATGAGATCAGGAACTCAGGAACACTGGAACAGAGGCCCAGCTATCACTAGCATAGTGATAGCAAGAAGGTCAGAAACAACACGAAAGGGCACTCAAAGGGTGCCCAATCCAGGTTTAAATAGTCAATAAGAGGCGGGCTATCTGCAGACAGCCAATAGAAGCCCCCTACTGGTGACAGACAAGTAACTGCAGCAAATCACGGGCACCGTGATAGTACCCCCCTTTCAAAGACCCCCTCTCCTAGAATAGGGTTTAGGTTTCTGCGGGTAATTGGCATGAAAGGCCCTAGTTAACCTAGGTGCATGAAGGTCCGTACTATCCACCCATGATCGATCCTCAGGACCATACCCTTTCCAATGTACCAGGTACTGCACCCTTCCTCTAAGCCTACGGGAATCAATAATGCTCTGAACCTCGTACTCCTCCTGGCCCTCGACCTCAACAGGTCCTGGCACCACAGGTGTGGTAGTATAGCGATTGCAAACCAGAGGCTTAAGAAGGGACACATGGAACACATTATGGATACGCATGGATGCAGGTAGGTCTAGTGCATAGGAGACAGGGTTAATTTTGCGAATAACTCTGTATGGACCAATAAACCGAGGAGCCAACTTATTAGACGGAACCTGCAGCTTGAGATTTCTGGAGGAAAGCCATACTCTATCCCCAACCTGAAAGGAAACCGCTGGAAGCCTTCTGCGATTAGCATGGCGCTGATGACGCTGAAATGACTGACCAAGTGCCCTCTGAACTTGTGCCCATGTGGAACGGAGTTGCTCGATATGCTCATCCAGAGCTGGAATCTGTTGCGTCTGAAATGAGTCTGGAAGCAAACAGGGCTGGAACCCATAATTAATCAGAAACGGAGAGCTCCCAGATGAAGAATTGACCGCACAGTTCCTGGCGAACTCTGCCCAAGGCAACAAGTCGGACCAATTATCATGATGGTCAGTAACGAAACAACGGAGAAATTGTTCCAAGCCCTGATTAGCTCGTTCAGCGGCTCCATTGGTCTGGGGATGGTAGGCAGAGGAGAAGGACAGCTGTATGCCCATCTGTTGGCAAAATGCCCTCCAAAATCTAGACACAAACTGGCTCCCCCTGTCAGACACCAGTACCCTAGGCACTCCATGCAACCGGAATACTTCTCTGGCGAACACCATTGCCAATTCCTTCGCTGAAGGAAGACCACGGAGGGGCACAAAATGAGCCATTTTAGAAAACCTGTCCACCACCATGAATATAAAGGAGTACCCCTTCGACATAGGCAACTCTCCCATAAAATCAATGGAAACATGAGACCAGGGGCGTTCGCCATTAGGCACCGGTTGAAGCAAGCCCACAGGGAGATGTCTCGGGGTCTTAGCGCGGGCGCAGGTGGCACAGGCATTCGTAAATTCGGCACAATCGTTTCTCATGGAAGGCCACCAAAATAACTGAGAAAGGGACCATAACAATTGGTCTCTACCAATATGTCCCGCAGCCTTAGAGGAATGGTAGGTTTCGAGCAGCCTAGTACGAAATGATTCAGCGACAAAACATTTGCCCACTGGGGTTTCATGGGGAGCGGACCCCTGAGAGGCCAGGATCTCCTCCCCTAGAGGAGAAGTGATACTCGTGCGTATAGTAGCCAGTATTCTATCAGGTTGGATGATAGGAGCTGGTGCTTCCACTCTGTCACTGTCGGCCTCAAATTGTCTTGACAGTGCATCAGCCCTGATATTTTTTGACCCTGGTAAATATGATACAATGAAATTAAATCGAGACAGGAACAGTGCCCACCTGGCCTGACGAGAGGACAATCTCTTGGCCTCCGAGAGATAGGTCAGATTCTTATGATCTGTTAGGATTAAGACAGGATTCTTAGTACCTTCAAGCAAATGACGCCATTCCTTAAGAGCAAGGATAATGGCCAATAATTCTCTGTCACCTATCTCATAGTGGCTTTGAGTGACAGTCAACTTTTTAGAGAAAAACCCACAAGGTCTGAGAGTTCCACCTTTCTCGTGTCGCTGCGAAAGTACTGCCCCGACCCCAATATCTGAGGCATCAACCTCTAACGTAAATGGAAGTAAAGGATTGGGGTGGGATAACACAGGAGCCGCAGCAAATGCCAGCTTCAAATTCTAAAAGGCTTTCTCAGCAGATACCGGCCAACAAGAAGGATTAGCACCCTTGTGCGTAAGATCGGACAGAGGTTTGACAATGGAAGAAAAGTTCTTAATAAACCTCCTATAATAATTAGCGAAACCCAGGAAACGCTGTATGGCTTTAAGACCCTTGGGTTTTGGCCATTGTAGGACAGCTGACAACTTTTCTTTGTCCATGGCAATGCCATCATTGCCAATTATGAACCCCAAGAATGGCACACTGGTTCTATGAAACTCACATTTTTCCATTTTACAAAATAATTTGTTCTCACGGAGTCGTAGCAATACTGCGGATACATCTTTGATGTGCTGTGCCATGTTTTGGGAGTAAATCAGTATATCGTCGAGGTACACCACAACACATGTCTGTAACATATCTCTCAGAACATCATTTATCAGTTCCTGGAAAACTGCGGGTGCATTACACAGCCCAAAAGGCATTACTAGATACTCGTAGTGCCCAGCTCGAGTATTAAAGGCAGTTTTCCACTCATCACCTGCTCGAATGCGAACCAGATTGTAAGCGGCCCGTAGGTCCAACTTGGTAAATATCGAAGCGCCCTTAAGCCTGTCAAAAAGCTCGGTGATGAGTGGTATTGGGTATGCGTTTTTTGCCATTAGTTTATTCAAGCCCCGGTAGTCAATGCATGGTCTTAATTCGCCATTTTTCTTTTTTACAAAAAAGAACCCAGCCCCAGCTGGAGAGGTAGATTTACGTATGATCCCTCTAGCAAGGGCATCAGAAATGTAATCCTCCATAGCCTTATTTTCATCACAAGATAATGGATAAGTGCGTCCTTTCGGAGGTACTGCACCAGGCTGCAATTCAATGCAACAATCATAAGGTCTATGCTGGGGTAGCATACTAGCCTCTCCTTTGCTAAAAACATCGCCAAACTGTTGGTACACATCCGGCATAGCAGAGGAGGTGCACATGACCTTAATAGGCTGGATGACGCACTTGTCCATACAAAACTGGGACCAAGCAGCAATTTCACACTTTTTCCAATCGAATTGTGGGTTATGTAACTGTAACCACGGAAATCCCAATATCACCGCATGGTGCGGGGAATTAATCAGTTGAAACTGCTGCTCTTCTCTGTGAAGTGCCCCAATAGTCATAGACAATGGCATAGTTTCAAATATAACCTGAGGCGGTTCTAAGGGTCTACCATCAATCGCTTCAATAGTCAAGGGGTTTTCTCTTTCAATGCGTGGAACTCCGTGCAATTCAGCAAAGGTATTATCCATAAAATACCCTGCTGCACCGGAGTCAACCAAGGCCAAAACCTCCACAGAGCGTTGTGCCCAAGACAATACCACCTGTATGGTGGGTTTCATTATGCCCGACACTGGGGACGATTGTACACCACCTAGGGCCTGTCCCCCAAGATACCCTAGGTGTGTGCGTTTCCCGGACGTACCGGACAGTAATTTAGCAAGTGCCCTTTTTTACCGCAGTATAAACATAACCCTTGTTTTTTGCGATATAGTCTCTCTGCCTTGGATAGTCTAGTGAAGCCTATTTCCATAGGTTCACTTGTTTCCCGTACTGGTTCACTAGACTTCAATGCCAAGGGAGGGATGGGTGGGCAAAACATGCTACTAGGCTCATTATTTTTTGACCGTAACTTACGATCTCTGGCAATTGATCTCTCACGTATTCTGGAGTCAATTATCATAACATACTCAATGTAATCATCTAGATCAATAGGTAGATCTTTAGCAGCGATTTCGTCTTTAATGTGGTCATTCAGGCCTTGAGAGAAGGCTGCCAATAATGCCTCGTTATTCCAACCTACCTCTGCTGCCAATGTGCGGAATTCGATGGCATAGTCGCCCACTGTACGCCTGCCCTGTTGTATCTCCATAAGGCGTTTGGCAGCAGAGGTGGTTCTACCAGGAGGCTCAAACACTCTTCGAAAGGAACGCACAAATTCACTAAAGTTCTTAGTACAAGGTTTAGCATTCTCCCACAAGGGGTTAGCCCAAGCCAATGCTCTGCCAGTGAGCAGTGATATCGTGAACCCCACTTTACTACGATCATTGGGAAATGCGTGTGCCGTCAATTCCATAAAGATTTCGAGTTGATTGATGAACCCTCTGCAGAGACTAGGGTCACCATCATATCTTAGCGGCAAGGGTGCAGAAGCCGTTAACCCTTTAACAGTACCCCCTAGGGGTCTGGTATCACTTTCCGGTGTCTGACTTGGCGAGACCACCGGGCTAGAGCTAGATTGGTCAGCAGGTACCGTGCGTTCAAGGATCGTTTGAATTGCAACTGCCAACTGATCCAAACGTTGCTCGAGCACATCCATCCTCCAATGGATATTCTGTGCGTTACCTTTACCCTTGCTGTCTGAGGTCATGGCCCTTTCGTACTGTCACGGTTTATTATGACTCTCAGACACAAGTTTTAGGTAAAAAAAAATCAATTTTATTGAAATAATAAATGATAACTTAGGATGGCAATAACATACATATATATATATATACAGAATATAGCACAGACAGAAGGCAGACTCTACCGGTCCTGTCAATATACCGGACAGGACAGTCTTTAGGCTCTACCGGCCTTGCCAATACCGGGTAAGGCAACCTGCAGATGGAATAGCATAACGGTTTTACCGGCCTTACCAAATTACCGGGCAAGGCAGCCTCAATAGATACACAATGTAGGCTCTACCGGCCCTGCCAATACCGGGTAAGGCAACCTCAGATGGAATGTGGCAAAAGGTTCTACCGGCCTTACCAATACCGGGCAGGGCAGCCCAGAGATAATAGCAGCAGTCAGATGGAACTGGCAAATTAGCAGAATCGTTAAGCAGCAAGGCTTTGGAGCAAACCAGCGTCCGCACGCTGGAAACAACACTGAATAGTATAGCCGTTAGGCTTAGCGAGCAAACCAGTGACCGCACACTGGAGTAACAAGCGAGTAGTATAGCCGCAAGGCTTAGGAGCAAACCAGCGTCCGCACGCTGGGACCAACACAGATTTGTATAGCTGAAAGGCTTTGGAGCAAACCAGTGACCGCACACTGGTGTAACAAGTGAGTTTGTATAGCCGCAAGGCTTAGGAGCAAACCAGCGTCCGCACGCTGGGACCAACACAGAATTGTATAGCTGATAGGCTTTGGAGCAAACCAGTGACCGCACACTGGTGTAACAAGCGAGTTTGTATAGCCGCAAGGCTTAGGAGCAAACCAGCGTCCGCACGCTGGGACCAACACAGATTTGTATAGCTGAAAGGCTTTGGAGCAAACCAGTGACCGCACACTGGTGTAACAAGCGAGTTTGTATAGCCGCAAGGCTTAGGAGCAAACCAGCGTCCGCACGCTGGGACCAACACAGATTTGTATAGCTGAAAGGCTTTGGAGCAAACCAGTGACCGCACACTGGTGTAACAAGTGAGTTTGTATAGCCGCAAGGCTTAGGAGCAAACCAGCGTCCGCACGCTGGGACCAACACAGAATTGTATAGCTGATAGGCTTTGGAGCAAACCAGTGACCGCACACTGGTGTAACAAGCGAGTTTGTATAGCCGCAAGGCTTAGGAGCAAACCAGCGTCCGCACGCTGGGACCAACACAGATTTGTATAGCTGAAAGGCTTTGGAGCAAACCAGTGACCGCACACTGGTGTAACAAGCGAGTTTGTATAGCCGCAAGGCTTAGGAGCAAACCAGCGTCCGCACGCTGGGACCAACACAGATTTGTATAGCTGAAAGGCTTTGGAGCAAACCAGTGACCGCACACTGGTGTTAACAAGTGAGTTGTATAGCCGCAAGGCTTAGGAGCAAACCAGCGTCCGCACGCTGGGACCAACACAGAATTGTATAGCTGATAGGCTTTGGAGCAAACCAGTGACCGCACACTGGTGTAACAAGCGAGTTTGTATAGCCGCAAGGCTTGGGAGCAAACCAGCGTCCGCACGCTGGGACCAACACGGAATTGTAGCAATGTCACCAACGCGACCAGGCAGAAGGTCGCCGGGATACTGAAGACAGGTGATGAGATGACAGGAACCAGCAACGATCAGTCAGGTCAGAAAACAGCAGAGAAGTTCAGCAGGAACTGCAACACCAGAGACTAGGCCGGAACCAGGACTGGAAGTACTTCAGTATGCAGGAAACACTGGAACAGTAGAGATCAGGAACTCAGGAACACATGAGATCAGGAACTCAGGAACACTGGAACAGAGGCCCAGCTATCACTAGCATAGTGATAGCAAGAAGGTCAGAAACAACACGAAAGGGCACTCAAAGGGTGCCCAATCCAGGTTTAAATAGTCAATAAGAGGCGGGCTATCTGCAGACAGCCAATAGAAGCCCCCTACTGGTGACAGACAAGTAACTGCAGCAAATCACGGGCACCGTGATACCAAGTCAGACACCGGAAAGTGATACCAGGCCCCTAGAGGGTACTGTTAAAGGTTTAACGGCTTCTGCACCCTTGCCGCTAAGATATGATGGTGACCCTAGTCTCTGCAGAAGGTTCATCAACCAACTTGAAATCTTTATGGAATTGACGGCACACGCATTTCCCAATGATCGTAGTAAAGTGGGGTTCACGATATCACTGCTCACTGGCAGAGCATTGGCCTGGGCTAACCCCTTGTGGGAGAATGCTAAACCTTGTACTAAGAACTTCAGAGAATTTGTGCAATCCTTTCGAAGAGTGTTTGAGCCTCCTGGTAGAACCAACTCTGCTGCCAAACGCCTTATGGAGATACAACAGGGCAGGCGTACAGTGGGAGACTATGCCATCGAATTCCGCACATTGGCAGCAGAGGTAGGTTGGAATAACGAGGCATTATTGGCAGCTTTTTCTCAAGGCCTGAATGACCACATTAAAGACGAAATTGCTGCTAAAGATCTACCTATTGATCTAGATGATTACATTGAGTATGTTATGATAATTGACTCCAGAATACGTGAGAGATCAATTGCCAGAGATCGTAAAATACGATCAAAAGATAATGAGCCTAGTAGCATATTTTGCCCACCCATCCCTCCCTTGGCATTGAAGTCTAGTGAACCTGTACGGGAAACAAGTGAACCTATGCAAATAGGCTTCACTAGACTAACCAAGGCAGAGAGACTTTATCGCAAGAAGCAAGGATTGTGTTTATACTGCGGTAAAAAAGGGCACTTGCTAAATTCCTGTCCGGTACGTCCGGGAAACGCACACACCTAGGGTACCTTGGGGGACAGGCCCTAGGTGGTGTACAATCGTCCCCAGTGTCGGGCATAATGAAACCCACCATTCAGGTGGTATTGTCTTGGGCACAACGATCTGTGGAGGTTTTGGCCTTGGTTGACTCTGGTGCAGCAGGGTATTTTATGGATAATACCTTTGCTGACTTGCACGGAGTTCCACGCATTGAAAGAGAAAACCCCTTGACTATTGAAGCGATTGATGGTAGACCTTTAGAACCGCCTCAGGTTTTATTTGAAACTATGCCACTGTCTATGACTATTGGGGCACTTCACAGAGAAGAGCAGCAGTTTCAACTGATTAATTCTCCGCACCACGCGGTAATATTGGGATTTCCGTGGTTACAGTTACATAACCCACAATTTGATTGGAAAAAGTGTGAAATTGCTGCTTGGTCCCAGTTTTGTATGGACAAGTGCGTCATCCAGCCTATTAAGGTCCTATGCACCTCCTCTGCTATACCGGATGTGTACCAACAGTTTGGCGATGTTTTTAGCAAAGGAGAGGCTAGTATGCTACCCCAGCATAGACCTTATGATTGTTGCATTGAATTGCAGCCTGGAGTAGTACCTCCTAAAGGACGCACTTATCCATTATCTTGTGAAGAAAATAAGGTTATGGAGGACTACATTTCTGATGCCCTTGCTAGAGGGATCATACGAAAATCTACCTCTCCAGCTGGGGCTGGGTTCTTTTTCGTAAAAAAGAAAAATGACGAATTAAGACCATGCATTGACTACCGGGGCCTGAATAAACTAATGGCAAAAAATGCATACCCAATACCACTCATCACCGAGCTTTTTGACAGGCTTAAGGGCGCTTCGATTTTTACCAAATTGGACCTACGGGCCGCTTACAATCTGGTTCGCATTCGAGCAGGTGATGAGTGGAAAACTGCCTTTAATACTCGAGCTGGGCACTACGAGTATCTAGTAATGCCATTTGGGCTGTGTAATGCACCCGCAGTTTTCCAGGAACTGATAAACGATGTTCTGAGAGATATGTTACAGACATGTGTTGTGGTTTACCTTGATGATATACTGATTTACTCCCAAGACATGGCACAGCACATCAAGGATGTATCTGCAGTATTGCTACGACTCCGTGAGAACAAATTATTTTGTAAATTGGAAAAATGTGAGTTTCATAGAACCAGTGTGCCATTCTTGGGGTTCATAATTGGCAATGATGGCATTGCCATGGACAAAGATAAGTTGTCAGCTGTCCTACAATGGCCAAAACCCAAGGGCCTTAAAGCCATACAGCGTTTCCTGGGTTTCGCTAACTATTTTAGGAGGTTTATTAAGAACTTTTCTTCCTTTGTCAAACCTCTGTCCGATCTTACGCACAAGGGTGCTAATCCTTCTTGTTGGCCGGTATCTGCTGAGAAAGCCTTTGAAAATTTGAAGCTGGCATTTGCTGCGGCTCCTGTGTTATCCCACCCCAATCCTCTACTTCCATTTACGTTAGAGGTTGATGCCTCAGATATTGGGGTCGGGGCAGTACTTTCGCAACGACACGATAAAGGTGGAACTCTCAGACCTTGTGGATTTTTCTCTAAAAAGTTGACTGTCACTCAAAGCCACTATGAGATAGGTGACAGAGAATTATTGGCCATTATCCTCGCTCTTAAGGAATGGCGTCATTTGCTTGAAGGTACTAAGAATCCTGTCTTAATCCTAACGGATCATAAAAATCTGACGTATCTCTCGGAGGCCAAGAGATTGTCCTCCCGTCAGGCCAGGTGGGCACTGTTCCTGTCTCGATTTAATTTCATTGTATCATATTTACCGGGGTCAAAGAATATCAGGGCTGATGCACTGTCAAGACAATTTGAGGCCGACAGTGACAGAGTGGAAACACCAGCACCTATCATCCAACCTGATAGAATACTGGCTACTATACGCACGAGTATCACTTCTCCCTTAGGGGAGGAGATCCTGGCCTCTCAGGGGTCCGCTCCCCATGAAACCCCAGTGGGCAAATGTTTTGTCGCTGAACCATTTCGTACTAGGCTGCTCGAAACCTACCATTCCTCTAAGGCTGCGGGACATATTGGTAGAGAACAATTGTTATGGTCCCTTTCTCAGTTATTTTGGTGGCCTTCCATGAGAAACGATTGTGCCGAATTTACGAATGCCTGTGCCACCTGTGCCCGCGCTAAGACCCCGAGACATCTCCCAGTGGGCTTGCTTCAACCGGTGCCTAATGGCGAACGCCCCTGGTCTCATGTTTCCATTGATTTTATGGGAGAATTGCCTATGTCTAAGGGGTACTCTTTTATATTCATGGTGGTGGACAGGTTTTCTAAAATGGCTCATTTCGTGCCCCTCCGTGGCCTTCCTTCAGCTAAGGAATTGGCAATGGTATTCGCCAGAGAAGTATTCCGGTTGCATGGAGTGCCTAGGGTACTGGTGTCTGACAGGGGGAGCCAGTTTGTGTCTAGATTTTGGAGGGCATTTTGCCAACAGATGGGCATACAGCTGTCCTTCTCTTCTGCCTACCATCCCCAGACCAATGGAGCCGCTGAACGAGCTAATCAGGGATTGGAACAATTTCTCCGTTGTTTCGTGACTGACCATCATGATAATTGGTCCGACTTGTTGCCTTGGGCAGAGTTCGCCAGGAACTTTGCGGTCAATTCTTCATCTGGGAGCTCTCCGTTTCTGATTAATTATGGGTTCCAGCCCTGTTTGCTTCCAGATTCTTTTCAGACGCAACAGATTCCAGCTCTGGATGAGCATATCGAGCAACTCCGTTCCACATGGGCACAAGTTCAGAGGGCACTTGGTCAGTCATTTCAGCGTCATCAGCGCCATGCTAATCGCAGAAGGCTTCCAGCGGTTTCCTTTCAGGTTGGGGATAGAGTATGGCTTTCCTCCAGAAATCTCAAGCTGCAGGTTCCGTCTAATAAGTTGGCTCCCCGGTTTATTGGTCCATACAGAGTTATTCGCAAAATTAACCCTGTTTCCTATGCACTAGACCTACCTGCATCCATGCGTATCCATAATGTGTTCCATGTGTCTCTTCTTAAGCCTCTGGTTTGCAATCGCTATACTACCACACCTGTGGTGCCAGGACCTGTTGAGGTCGAGGGCCAGGAGGAGTACAAGGTTCAGAGCATTATTGATTCCCGTAGGCTTAGAGGAGGGGTACAGTACCTGGTACATTGGAAAGGGTACGGTCCTGAGGATCGTTCATGGGTGGATAGTAAGGACCTTCATGCACCTAGGCTAACTAGGATCTTTCATGCCAAGTACCCACAGAAACCTAAACCCTATTCTAGGAGAGGGGGTCTTTGAGAGGGGGGTACTATCACGGTGCCCGTGATTGCTGCAGTTCCCTGTCTGTCATCAGTAGGGGGCTTCTATTGGCTGTCTGCAGTTAGCCCGCCTCTTGTTGCCTATTTAAACCTGGATTGGGCACCCTTTGAGTGCCCTTTCGTGTTGTTTCTGACCTTCTTGCTATCACTATGCTAGTGATAGCTGGGCCTCTGTTCCAGTGTTCCTGAGTTCCTGATCTCCTGTGTTCCTGGGTTCCTGATCTCTACTGTTCCAGTGTTTCCTGGATGCTGAGTTACTCCAGTCCTGGTTCCGGCCTAGTCTCTGGTGTTGCAGTTACTGCTGAACTTCTTCTATGCTGTTTCCTGACCTGACTGATGGTTGCTGGTTCCTGTCATCTCATCACCTGTCTTCAGTATCCTGGCGACCTTCTGCCTGGTCGCGTTGGTGACATTGCTACAATTCTGTGTCGGTCCCAGCGTGCGGACGCTGGTTTGCTCCTTAGCCTTGCGGTTAAACAAACTCACTTGTTACACCAGTGTGCAGTCACTGGTTTGCTCCTAAACCTATCAGCTGTACAAATCTGTGCTGGTCCCAGCGTGCGGACGCTGGTTTGCTCCTAAGCCTTGCGGCCATACAAACTCACTTGTTACACCAGTGTGCGGTCACTGGTTTGCTCCAAAGCCTATCAGCTGTACAAATCTGTGTTGGTCCCAGCGTGCGGACGCTGGTTTGCTCCTAAGCCTTGCGGCCATACAAACTCACTTGTTACACCAGTGTGCGGTCACTGGTTTGCTCCAAAGCCTATCAGCTATACAAATCTGTGTTGGTCCCAGCGTGCGGACGCTGGTTTGCTCCTAAGCCTTGCGGCCATACAAACTCACTTGTTACACCAGTGTGCGGTCACTGGTTTGCTCCAAAGCCTATCAGCTATACAAATCTGTGTTGGTCCCAGCGTGCGGACGCTGGTTTGCTCCTAAGCCTTGCGGCCATACAAACTCAATTGTTACACCAGTGTGCGGTCACTGGTTTGCTCCAAAGCCTATCAGCTATACAAATCTGTGTTGGTCCCAGCGTGCGGACGCTGGTTTGCTCCTAAGCCTTGCGGCTATACAAGCTTGCTTGTTACACCAGTGTGCGGTCACTGGTTTGCTCCAAAGCCTATCAGCTATACAAATCTGTGTTGGTCCCAGCGTGCGGATGCTGGTTTGCTCCTAAGCCTTGCGGCTATACTACTCACTTGTTACTCCAGTGTGCGGTCGCTGGTTTGCTCGCAAAGCCTTACGGCTATACTATTCAGTGTTGTTCCCAGCGTGCGGACGCTGGTTTGCTCCAAAGCCTTGCTGCTTAACGATTCTGCTAATTTGCCAGTTTCATCTGACTGCTGCTACTATCTCTGGGCTGCCCTGCCCGGTATTGGTAAGGCCGGTAGAACCTTTTGTCACATTCCATCTGAGGTTGCCTTACCCGGTATTGGCAGGGCCGGTAGAGCCGACATTGTGTATCTATTGAGGCTGCCTTGCCCGGTAATTTGGTAAGGCCGGTAGAACCGTTATGCTATTCCATCTGCAGGTTGCCTTACCCGGTATTGGCAAGGCCGGTAGAGCCTATAGACTGTCCTGTCCGGTATATTGACAGGACCGGTAGAGTCTGCCTTCTGTCTGTGCTATATTCTGTATATATATATATATATGTTATTGCCATCCTAAGTTATCAATTTATTATTTCAATAAAATTGATTTTTTTACCTAAAACTTGTGTCTGAGAGTCATAATAAACCGTGACACTGTGGCTCTGGCTGACTACCCGCTTCGTGTATGACCAGGCTTGTCTTACTATCCAATCTGGTGCTGATTTGTGGCTCTGGTAGACTACCATCTTTACCGACTGCATGCGTGAGTCTTCCAGCTATACTGACTGCAGGCGTGAGTAAGAGATCCTCTTACAGCTATACAGACTGCAGGCGTGAGTCTGGCATCTCCCTTGTTCGTTCCTGGTCGGAGTTATCCTGTTCCTTTTCCAGTTCCTAATCCGGTGGAGACTTATCTTGTTCCTGTTCCAGTTCCTGGTTCCAGCGGAGACTACCAGTGACTTAGGCCTAGTCTCTCGCAGAGAGGTCTATCCTGGGCAGACTACTATTTCTGATAGTAGTGATAGCTTATCTTGTGACCCTCTGTCTGTTCCTGTTGTCTTGCTGATTTAGTGTACCTTATTCTGTGTTCTGAATAAAGGTGATTTTACTATACACCGTACTGACTCTTGTGTTATTCCTGGATCACTGACAGTGATGAACCAAAAATCTCAAACTTTGATTAATCGGTCCATAAGACCTTCTTCCAGTCTTCAGTAGTCCACTGGCGGTGCTTCATAGCCCAGCAAGCCTCTTTTTCTTATTATGCCATCTTAGCAATGGCTTTCTTACTGCCACTCGACCATTCAAACCTTCAGCTCGAAGTCTTCTCTTCACAGTTGAAACTGAAACTTGCTTATTTTGATCGGTGTTAAGCTGTGCTTGAAGCTGTTGTGCTGTGAGCCACCTGTCACTCAAGCTGTTTACTCTCAGATACTTGTCATCTGATTCTGTCATGGTGTTTGGTCTGCCAGACCTCTTCCTGTCAGAGTTTCCTCCAGTTTCCAAGTGCCTTTTGATGGTGTATGAAACTGTACTCACTGACACCTTGGCTTTCTTTGCAATTTCTCTAAAGGAAAGACCAACACATTTAAGGGCTATAATGGTCTGTCTGTTTTCCTTTGTTATTTGCCTTTTTTTTGCCATTTTGAAAGCAATATACTACTTCCTGAAGTACAATACTGTACAAATATTGCTTAAAAGGGGTAGTAACATGTACTGTTCCAACATTACTTTTATATGGACAGAGGGCTTGTAAGTAATCAACAAAATTTGGGACACCTGTACGCATTGTTAGCATGAACTTTCAAGGATTAATGTACATTGCTGCTGAACAACTGTGATTTCTTAACCCATTACTTTTTCTTACCTTTGTACCACTTCTGGTTATTCACTGGACTTGAACTGCGTAAATTTCAATAAAAACTGGAAAAATGGGGGTGTTCTAAAACTTTTGACTGGTAGTGTATACCATAAAGATTATAATGGCAAAACTATGTCTGCACACAACTCAACTCTGCAGTGGTTAATAGAACTATGGACAGTAAGGACCAGCCAATTACACAAACCAAAGTGGCGTACGCTGCCTTGCTCTATCAGGATTTTCACATTGTGACTATCCTAATAGATCAAGATCATGCCCTGATACCACCACGCAAACAATGAAATATCAAACGGAACCAAGCTATCTATTACCAGAACCATAATAGTAATAATAGTTGGCAAAGCCAAGAAAACGTTGGCTAGCCTTGAGTCCCTTAGGATGTGGCCACTGCAGGAACGCTGCCAGTTTCTCCTTGTCCATTGCAATGCCATCCTTGGAGATCACAAAGCCTAGGAAAGGGACCATAGACTTGTGAAATTCGCACTTCTCAATCTTACAGTAAAGTTTGTTCTCACAGAGTCTAAGCAAAACTGTGTACACATCCTTGATGTGTTGCGACAGGTTGGATGAATGTATGAGAATATCATTGAGATAAAACACAACGCACGACTGGAGAAAGTCATGGAGGATGTCATTAATAAACTCCTGGAACACTGTGGGAGTGTTACACAGCCCAAATGGCATCACCAGGTATTCATAGTGTCCAGATCTAGTATTGAATGCCGTTTTCCACTCATCACCGACTCTTATCCTAATCATGTTATAAGCTGCACGTAAGTCCAATTTGGTGAAAATGGAGGAATCCTTTAACCTGTCAAACAGTTCCGTGATAAATGGTATCGGGTATGCATTTTTGGCCATGAGTTTATTCAGACCACGATAATCAATACAGGGTAGTAACTCGGCATTTTTCTTTTTGACAAAGAAGAAACCAGCCCCCGCTGGCGAGGATGACTTCCTGATAATTCCCCTCTCAAGGGCATCCGAAATGTATTCCTCCATGGCCCTATTCTCCTCGCAGGACAACAGATAACTCTGACCCCGAGGAGGAACGGTGCCAGGAGGCAGATCAATAGCGCAACCGTAGGCCCTATGAACCGGTAGAGCGCTAGCCTCCCCCTTGATAAAAACGTCACTGAATTGATGGTATTCAGCTGGCACGGAGGGAGAGGTACACAGAATCTTGGTAGGACGAGAAATGCAATGCATATTACAGTATTCAGACCAGGCCATGATTTCACAATTTCGCCAGTCAAACCTAGGATTGTGCATATGGAGCCATGGGAACCCCAGGATCACCGTATGGTGAGGAGACTGGATAATCTGAAAATGTTATTTTTCAGTGTGGAGCTCCCCAATGCACATAGACAGTGGTATGGTTTCCTTAGTAATAAGAGCTAGTACCAGTGGCCAGCCATCAATGGCTTCAATAGCCAAGGGAGCTTCTTTTTCAATCAGTGGAATTTTGTGTAATTCTGCAAAAGACCTGTCCATAAAATACCCAGCTGCGCCAGAATCCGCTAGGGCCAGAACCTCCACCGAGAGTTCTGCCCAGGAAATCACGACCTGAATAGTAGGCTTTTGATTAGCCGGATCGAGGCACCACTGAACACCACCTAGGGCCTGTCCCCCAAGGTACCCTAGGTGCATTAGTTTCCCGGCCATGTAGGGCAGGAGCACAACAAATGCCCAGCTTGGCCACAATACAGACAGAGGCCCTGTCTGCAGTGATGAGCCCTCTCCTCCTTGGTCAACCTAATGAACCCTAACTGCATTGGTTCACTGCTCTCACGATTACACTCAGGAGTCATGGGAGGTAAGGGAGGCATGGGTGGGGAATTTTGTTTCATCTGTCCCCATTCTCCGGCCCTTTGTCTACGGTCTTTGGCCGCCATTCTTTCCCTAATGCGGGAATCGATTAGTATTGAATAGTCAATAAACTCATCCAAATCACTCAGCAAGTCTCTGGCAGCTATCTCATCTTTGATGCGGTCACAGAACCCTGTGCAAATGCTGCCACGAGAGCCTCATCATTCCAGCCCACCTCCGCTGCCAATGTGCGAAATTCAATAGCGTATTCTACAACGGTACGGGATCCCTGCTGGTTCTCCAACAATCTTTTGGCAGCAGAGGCGGCTCTTTCAGGGATTTCGAATACTCTAAGAAATGCTCTTAGGAACTCATTAAAGTTCTTAGTACATGGTTTCGCTGCCTCCCACAAGGGGTTTGCCCACATCATTGCTCTGCCAGTTAGCAAAGAAATCATGAGCCCGACCTTACTTTGGTCATTGGGAAAGGCTTGAGGAGTTAACTCTAGGAAAATCTCCAACTGGTTTATGAACCCACTGCACAGGGTAGGTTCACCATCGTATCTAAGCAGTAAGGGAGCCGTAGCAGTTAACCCTCTATTCGAGTTTGCTTGCATCACAGATTGAGCTCCCGGCGTATTGACTGGGGGGACCAGCGAGGCCTGTACTGGTTTATCCAAGTGAGAGGTACGCTCTAGTAAAGTTTGCATGGCCAGCTCCATCTGGTCCATGCGCTGCTCGTGTATATCCATCCTCCAATGGATACTTTGTGTATTACCATCACCTGTACCGTCTTAGGACATGGCCCTTTCCTACTGTAACGGTTTTCAGTACACTCAGAAGCAGACAGTTTGGTAAAACACAGTTTTATTGAAATCAGACAGAATAAAGTAACCCTCGCTGGTCCAGCAATAGTTAACAATCAATACTGACACAGGACAGGTTACAAAATAACATTAACCCACACAGGTCCAGTATATATAACAGAGAGCAGTACATATACTGACACAGGTCAGGAACAGTTTGTGTGAAACAGTGAGACACTGATGTATAGGTGCTATTAGGCCTGGAGGCTGGGAGGCCCTAATAGCAAGGCCCAAGAAGCACTAACTGCGGATGAGTGTCACAATACCAACTAGGCCCAGGAAGGGTGAGCGAGGCCCTGGATGGATCGCGGACTACTGGCAGTACTGCAACCGGAGGAATAACGGAACACCCAGGAATCAACACAGACTGCAACCCAAGGTAACGGTGCCGGAAACAAATGTAACAATGCTAGGCTCGATGGCAACTGCCGGGTGACAGAGCCGCCTGAGGCGCCCAGGAGACCAACCTCAGTTAAGGAGTAGTGACAAGCCAGCATATAGTGTGCCAATGGAATAGCTCCTACCTGGGTGAGCACCAGACAGCCCTGGTAATAGAAGCTCAGGCTTGATGGCGACTGACAGGAGTGGAGATTAACTGAGGTGCCCAGGAGACCAACCTCAGTGGCAATGGAATAACAAGCCAAGCGTATAGTGAGCAAACGAGATCTTCGTCAGCCCTGGGTAAGGAGGAAGCAGGCAGCAAGGCACAAATGGGTCACAGTCACGGAACGGTAATGCAGTACACGAGGCAACCAACTGGGCCAGCATGCTCAAGACACAGCACAGGAGATACTCTCTACCGGACTACCGGACGCGGTAGTGCACCGGGCTGGAGGCACAAAGAGCAGGAACGGAAGCCAATCCAGGTCGATGCAGAGAACTGGGAAGTCAGCCAGGCCGGGTCGGTACACAGAGCAGGAACGTCAGCCAATCCAAGTCGGTACACAGAGCAGGAACATCAACCAGGCCGGGTGGGTACACGGAGCAGGAACGTCAGCCAATCCAAGTTGGTACACGGTGCAGGAACGTCAGCCAGGCCAAGTCGGTACACGGAGCAGGAACAGAATCAGAGAGAGTAGTCAGGCAGTCCGGGTCATACACAGGATTTCACATGATAATGACAGCAAGCTCTTAGCAACGGGAACACCACGAAAGGGCCCTGTAGAAATGACAGGGTTCAGAAATTAAAGGCTACCACTGAGTGGAGCAATATCACACTAGCCAATAAGAAGGACTCAGGCACAAAGCTGTAAAATGTTGCCAGCAATACAAGGGCACAGTGATAGGTACACCCATTCTTCTCTCTTAGGTCACTTGTTAGAGAATTAGAATATTAAGTAATCTTTAAATTTCTATCAAGCTTTCTGATTGGTAAATACCAAATACCAAGTTATACATACAAACTCTAAGAAATTAATCTACCACGCCGCTAGATCAGGGCTTATAATTTTAAGTCCTTTGCTACTAGCCAGACCTGAAAAGTTACTCACCACTGCAAACCAAAACATACCCACCAGGGCTGAATTTCTACTCGCCAGGGCTAAATTTTCACTCGCCATTGGCTAGTGGCGAGTGGAAATTTTGAGCCCTGGGCTAGATGGCAGTCCATACTGTCAATCAAATATAATGAGTATTTATATAAGAAAAAGAATAAGATGAGTGGCCTCTTTTAAAAATGTGAACTAGTATCTCCCTATGCAGAAATACCAGGTGCAGTTCTCCTACACTAGATTAAATTCCTGTTCGATGATGAAAGAGGACCCCTTTCAAGGATATTAATGTACGTAAGTTTCAAAAATCAATTTCTAGAGAAAAGAAACTAATGCTTCTTAAGGACACAGCTTTATATGTACAGACAACATGGTTTCTGGACCCTTTGACCCTTTTGACAAGTTCTAGTGCTGTCAGTTTTTTCCTTTGTTTTGCATACACTTTCTCCTTATTTCAGCTACTTTTCACCATGTTTCATTTCACTTAATTTCACAGTTACAAATAAGAATTATGCTAAAATGCACTTAAACTTTCAATGTGCACAAAAATTGATTATTTTAAATGCATAGTACATAGCCTTAATATTTTATTGGCTTTCCTGGCCTTGGTATTGCCTGTAAATGTGGTTTGATTAAAATATTACATGTAGTTCACATTGGGGTGTGGTCTGGACCTATAAAAGGGACTGGTGGTGTTTCAGTTATTTTGGTTTCTTACATACAAACCCACTATGGATGATTCCTGCTTGAAATCATGTGAGTCTAGCCTAGGGGTATACTAGATATTTTATTTCTTTATCTTTCAGGTTTTTGACTAGGCCAGCTACACATTCCTTAAAGATAAATTCATCAGGAGAATATTTAAAATGTGTTTTTAATTTAGAATGTTCTTGGAGGTCATAAAATTGGCTTACTTATAGCAGCGTTTCACTTTTATTAATATCACATATGTATGCTACACTACACCTTACTCTTTCCCACATTTTGGCCTTTAGGGGATTAATTTAGGCTTTTATATTCTTTGCCTACTCCAACCAATTGCTCCTCTTGTAGTCTGCTGGTGGTTATATAAACGCTGAAAAACAATACAAAAGATGGCGCCAATAGTGAAATATTGCTTAAAGGTTTGTACTTACATTTATCTCTGGTCAGCAACAGGATTTCTCCATAGCTAACAATCTCGCATGTAGGGATATCTCACCGACCCTACTCGGTGTAATCCGGTCAGCTGTTCCACTCACACCACTTCCCCAATCACGTCCAGACGTCCTATGTTCCAAAAAAGGTTTTTATTAAATAAAATATAATTGTTTAAAATAAACCATAAAAAAAAATATAAAAATATATTTACTATAATATCACAGACGACACATGGTGTGAGTAGGGTCTGTGAGATATCCCTACATGCGAGACTGTCAGCTATGGAGAAATTCTGTTGCTGACCAGAGATAGATTTGAGTACAAACCTTTTTGGTTATCTGTTATATTGAGAGGTTTTAAGCAATATTTCACTATTGGCGCTATCTTTTGTGTTGTTTTTGGAGTTTCTTGGCCATCTGGAGGGGATGTGAAGAAGAAAGGCTGCCTTTGAAGTGATCCGTGGATCTGGGTTAAGATATATACCCGTTAATGCTGTGTTTGCAGTTTTTCATAAAAGTGTAAAACAGCCAATTGTTTTTGTGAGTACCCACGTGTGGGGTGATATTGGTGGAGGAATAATACTTTTTGGACTTATTACACTAGGGCGCTCCCCTCTTTTTTCTACCCTCCTTCTTGTGTTTTGCCATATAAATGCTGAGATCGTCTCAGTCCTTTTCATGGACTTCCACAATAGCAGACTTGTGTGGTAGGAGCCCCACTGACCCTTTTTTAATCTTTGAGTATTAATTGTTTTTAATTGCATACATTGGTATTCATACATTGTAGAGAACCTATACATTTAAGGGTCCATTTCCGACGCATTACTGTAATATTTCTTCTGGGACAAATTTAATTTAGTTTTTTATTTTTTTCATTTTCCAAATTTCCAAAAAAATATTTATACTAAAGGAGAGCATCTAAATAAATATTTGCAATGATTGAGATAATATATAAGAGGTGGTAGGGTGATGAATATTTATTGCAATATATAAAAGAGATGAATAATCAAATACATCTAAAATAAATATGTAATATACTGAAATACAATAAAGGCACTAAAGGCTAGCACTCCAAAGGCCCATATAAATATGACACAGTCTGTAAGTATATTCTGACGTGTGTATAAATATATTGCCACACCATCCTCCCACATCTCCTCCCCTCAAGTGTTCTCATACTCATTTTCCACATGGTTTGTATCCAATTGTGTAATGCATGAGTCACAGAACCATGGCCTCAGAAAATACTGAAAATGATTTGTATTGTATCCATCATAGCCGCAGCAGGTTTTCCAGTCATGTACTATAAAGACAACCAAATCACGTCAAACAACACAATCAAACTAGATCATCCTTCCCCTGCATTATGATATTCATGCAAATTCTTCCAGATGCTCCAATCAGCCAGCCCTCATCCCTCGAGCCCACCCACATTCAACAATTTGATCTTACCATAATTCATCACCTCTGTTTCATTCACATATCCTGTAAGCTCTGTGCTCCCACACCAAGAGGACATAGTATAAAGCCTGGAAGATTCTCATCAACCTCAATATCTGAACAAACAACCCATCACTACTGTTTCCTGACCATTCTGTTCTTATGTTCTTGCTGCGTATGCCCTTATACTTCCCCTACCACTTCATATTATACTTAAAAGGTATCATCACCTACCCACCTTCCTTTTGCCCTCTATCTTCTTCTTTTTCTCAAAGGGATAGTAATGTTTCATAATAAAAGCAGCTCTAATTAATCATCATAGTATTTGGACTTTGGAGAGTGTTATTTCAATTCTGTCAGAGTTGTAGTTCAAGAGTAATTCAATGACAAAGTATCCCCCTCCCTCCCCTTTTACTGATATAACACTACTCAGTCAGAGCAGAAGGAAGGTGCCCAGGTAGACTGCAGAAAGGGACAATCTTCAATTAAGATAAGGGAAAAACCTGAAAAACTTGTCAAGGGGGGCAGGGCTTTCATTGTTCTCATAGGAAGAAGATTGTTCCCTGCTGTTATCTGTCTGGTCTATGGACTGGATTCCACATCTGAGAAGAGATGGCTTACATTAGGTAAAAGGGACGGGAGGGGAACTTTGCTTGTGAATATCTCTCAAACCATAAAGGTTTAATAGATAAGCCTTATATCGTTCTTCATGTTTTTTTGATGCCTACAAAATAAAATAAAGATAAAACAAAGTATTACTATCCCTTTAACATCATCTATTTACCAGAAGTTTTACAACACCATCCACTTCCAGGAAGCCCACATCTTCCTACAGATAGTAACCTTTTCAGGATCTTTCAGACCTTTGTCTCTAAATCCTTTCAGAGCAATACATAACATCAGCATATTTTTCTCCATTCACCCAACACAAATCAACCAACCAGTTTTTCATAAACATTGTCAATTCACAAAAATGCCGCCAGGTTACTATGCTGAATAGGCTCTAAACTTTTTTTTTGCCAACTGACCTACATGACCCTTTTTGCTTACGGCCCTCTGAGGACTTTCAATTTTGCCGGTTATATTAGGCTTAGACTGTTTTTATGTATGCAACTCTACCCCAACCTATGTTTAGGCCTCACATTTAGAAAAGGATCATAATCCTCAGGCTCTAACAAAGCAATGCCTGCTCATATCATTCAGGAACTAGCTCATTGCTATATTCCTGCTTTGCCAGTTAGTTCCTGATTAATATCATGAAATTCAATAACTTTTTTCTCTTTATGCACTAATTTAGTCACTCACTTCTCACACTTGCTACTTGATCCTATTTTCCTGTTGGCCTCTAATCATACTCATTTCCTAGGTTTCAATCACCTAGGTTTTCATTTCTCCTTTCTCTGCCGTAAGCCCTGACTACAAGTACAAGGCTTTGCCTGCTATTGTGGGAAAAACTGGAGGTCTTTATAAACTAAGCATTTCAACCACTCTGTTTTCATCTCCTCAGTAAACCCCACTCTCCAACATTACTCTTGTTATTCATTTCCTTAAAGTGAGACCCTTAATAAGGGTCACTGCCACCCATCTACTCTTAGGTTTCATTCACCTAGGTTTTTACCTCACATCACCACTGACTTTCCAAGCTGTCCACAGTAATAATAGCTGTTGATTTATACCTAATACTACATATATATTCAAAGCGTAGATATTAGTTATAATTCTTTTGAGCTACACTTTTTATATGAGACATTATACATTTATTACAATCAATAGAAGACCCCTATGAACATAAATACACACACACTCTTGTGTTGTGATGACTGGAAATATTATATAATGCAATTTACTTACAGTACTTTTTTGTCTTTTTCTGTCCTTCCCATAAACTAAATAGTCGAAATACATACTTGAAATCACATAACTACATTTTGTCTTGATAATGTTCTGCCTTAGGAAGGGAACAAACCCTCAAAGTTTATTCATCACTTTCCCAGCTAGTAAAGAATGTCATCAATATATTACAATTAGTGCCATATGTTTAAAAGGAACGTGGAGTCATTCTGAGACAAATCAATTGCACAATATGGGAGATCTAAAAATCCTGTGTTATAGACATCTCTAGAAGTCAAAGAGTTAAAAGCCCAATATAAATATTTGAGAATTTGGGATATATGTATTTGTCCCCTATAGTACAATTGATTTTACCCAGAATTACTTCATTTGTTTTAACATAGGGCCAGTAGTATTAATCTTTTCATCTTCCAGAGAAGGTGTCAATGTCGACTATAAATTAATTCAGTTTTCTATTTGTTTATAGGAATCATTATTACCTGAAGTTGTTATGTATTGGCTTTATAGTCACTGGGATAATGTTCATCTTTCACATTATGGATGTCTTCAGATGGAAGAGGTGAGCGACACAAGGCAATGAATTTGGGCATTGGAGTTAGTGGTACTCTGGACCAGCATGCACCATCAGCATGCAGTGATGGGGACAATTAAAGCAGTTTACAACCTATGCTAAAAAGATCTGAATTCATTCTGGGATAAATTAAATAAATACCACTGTAGGGTCCAAATAACATTTGCATTGATTTAATAATGTCTTTAACCCCTTGAATAGTAGAGAAGTATCCAATGCATTGCTTCACAATGCATTGGAAAGCTCTCTAATTCAAATCAATGTGAATTTGGAAATATATATATATATATATATATATATATATATATATATTTTATTTGTTTCCTATGTTGCAATTGGTTTGCAGAATTGCTCTGTACATATAAAGTAGTAGTGGAAGAGCATGAACTGATCTGTGGTTCATCTGCCTTCTCCCCATTATAGTACATAGATAGTAAAAGAGGCAGTAAATGAGGGATGTGGACAAAGTCAGCAAGCACTATTATGGTTCTGGATGACAACTACAATGATTAAAAGGGATATGGGTTAAAGCATTGGGCACTGCACAGATTATCCCTGTACAAGGGCTGGGGTCTAGATATCAGCATTATAGGAGGTCGGTAGAATAACTCTTTGAGTGCAGAGAGGTTTCCAATACATGGAGGCTGTATGCTCGCATTCCTAAATACAAACATCCCCACTTACCCAAATAAAAGACACAGACACAAAGAGGATGGTGAAAAGGCCGCAGTATTTATTAAAATTACTTAACCACAAATAACTTACTTAAAATAAATAAATAATAATAATACCATTCACCGTTTATCCGCCATAACCAGCCAAATAAACCCTTAAAATACCAAAATCAAAAAGCTCTGCAGTACCAGCCAGGAGCTCACCATAAGTTACCATTGCTTTTAAAATTAACTAACCCTCCAATACTGCGACAATCAAATGCAATATATATTTATTTATTTTTTTATTATTATTATTTATGTATTTATTTATTTTTAAAATACTTTATTCATTTATTTATTTAAATACATACATAAATGTTTATTTATTTATTATTATTTTTTTTTTTGGTACTCCAAATAAACATTCACAACATGGGCGGGCGGGTGTCTGGATAGTCCGCAGCCTGGAACGTGCTGAAGAACCTGCAAAGGATGAACTTGACACGGTATTTATATTTGCCCTTCCCGCCCAAAATAGCTATACCGAGCGCAAGACAAACTCGCCCCGGTCAATCGCCAGCTTAGGCAGGGAAGGGAAAAACTTCTAGCAACTTCTGCAGTTTATTTATTTATTTCTTAAAAACTTTTCTTAAAGGGAAACAACACCATAAATTAAAATGGAGCTCTCAACAGCTCCATGGGGGCCTTGCCTTAAAGGCACAGTCCCTTTACACTGCGTTGCAATGTGTTGCATACCTTTACGGCAAACAAAGGGTTAATAGTAACCAATGAAGGACTTCATGGGCACAAGAATGAGTTTGGATACAAGCAGTGGAAAATACTTTAAATACTGTACACATTCAGGAAACTCTGGCAGTAACCAGTGAATACTGAGAGGATTAACAAGTAATGGATAATGACTTGAGCTTGGGTACTAAAATTGTGTATAGACTCGTTTAAAAAGTGAGTTAAGAGGATCTGGACAAAATTAAAACCGGGGAAGTGCAGGAAGCATGCAGTTACTACATAGTGAGATCAGTTTACAAGAACACTCTGAGCCATATTCAGGACGATAACGAGAAACAATACCGAACGTGACACAAAAATTGCCCAAACTTCCTTTGAATTAAATGGGACTTTTTTTTAAAGGATTTTTATTGACTTATACAAAATAAATGCATAATCAAGTATTCAAAAATTAAACACTAGTTGAAGAGCTCGTGTACACGGGCCACAGTTCCAACTAGCAACAGCCGCGGTGCAGTTATGCACAGTAGAGACTGCCCGCGCCATGGCTGATACGAAGCAGTGCGTGCCAAAGTCAGATTGTAGTCCTCTCTGCACACCTTCTGTGCTCAAAGAGGACTACTGTCTGAATTTGGAGCCCCACTCCATTATCAGCTGTGGAGCGGGCAGTCTGTAGTGCGCATGACTGCAGCGGACCATCAGGAATCCGAACAGTCAGCACAACTGCGGTTTGTGCACTGACAGCGTGTTCAGCAGGAGCTGCTTTCTTTGCAATTGTTTTGCTTTAATATTTTTTGTGCAATAAAATATTTTTTTAATGGAATAATTTGCAGTTGTGCTGGCTGTTAGGATTCCTGCTGGTCCGTGATGCTCTCCCAACCTGTGCCGTCTAGTTTGTCAGAGCCCATGGCCAGGGCTGTCGGGAGTAGCTCCTGACCTGCAAAATGGCTATGAGCACAGGGAGTCTTCAATTTCCTTGACACATTGTTTTGAATGAAATACGCATGGAAGTTTCTCTATTAAATATACCTGGCCAATGGAAGCGAACTTTAAATATGTATCCTGTTATTAATGTTCACCATAAGTTAAGTTCTGTCCTCAGCCAATAGATCAGGAAACAAAAGTCAGAAGTTTCTAGGTTGCGGGAGAAGTGGGGGGTGATCTCTGCCTTCTTGTGGCCAGGAAAGGAAAATAACAATAAGCTGATATAATTTTCCATTTTCCTGGCCACTCCAGGCAGCATTCACCATCACTAAAGGGTAAATACCCAAGCAGATAACAAGGGAAGGAACAACTAGAAAAATACCACTAAGAAGGTAGAGCGCATAAAGAATTTTAATGGACGTTGAGTAAGAAGAACTCCTCTGCCAGAGTCAGATGAATTTCGTGACCAGGAATCCAGAAGATAGTTCCTGATAAAAGTGGAGCTAGAAGACTAAGTAGCTGCCCAACAGATGTCATCTGGTGAAACCCTTGCCTCAGATGCCCAGGATGTTGCCACTGCTCAAGAGTGTGCTTTAATTTCATGAGGTACATGGAGCCTTTGCTCGATAAGCCTTTGAAAACCAGGAAACAATCCAAAGTAGATTTCGAGACAGGGAACTCCTGTCTGTGTCCCAAAGGTACAACAAATAATTTGTCAGATTTCCTGATGGAAAGAGTTCTTTCAACATAAATCCACAGGCACATGACAACATAAGGGGGTTGCCCCATTCAGGCTGCTAGCCGTACTGTATGACTGGGTAATAGGCCTGGGTTAGGTGAAATGATGAGATCAACTTAGATAGAAGTCTAAGACAGGCTGTAGGCTCACATTATCCTGGTTTAATCTGAGGAATGGGTAATGAAACTTGCATACTTGTCCTGAGACAGACACTGCAATAAGGAAATTTGTCTTTAGTGAAAGGATACCCAATGGTATCAAATCCAAGGGTTCAAAAGGGGTTGAGGATAATGCCTCCAGTGCTAGAAGAAAATCCTCTTGAGAACCCTAAAGAACCTAGTGACTAGGTCTTGAAGAACCTATTTCATCCCAGATATAGCAGATATAGAGGAGACTTGGACTTTTAATGTACTAGGTGTCGTGTCATTCAGGGTTTTGCATCTATTGCCAGATATTCTGGTTTTCCCTTGTACTCTTTTCTCCACCTTGTTGTTATGACACTCTTTTGTGAGCCTTTATCAAGCGCCAGCACTTTGTGTCGGTGTGTGATCACAGAGTTCCTGTTGGTATCTTGTTCCTCGAGTTCTTGTTTGTTCCAGTGATTTCAGTGTTTGACCCGGCTTTCCCTTGACTTCATCTTTGTTTCCTGATTTGGCTTTGATATCCTATGTTCGTTTGGACATCACCTTGTTTATTTGACTTTTCTTCTGCCTGCTGATTATGTACTGCTTTGCTCGACTGGTATTGACCTTGGCCTGCCTGACTATTCTTCTGCCTCATCTCTGGTACCATCTCTGCCTGCTTCCTACACTATGACAGAGACAACTGTACTGCCGGTAGGCTACATATACTGTTTCCAGACTCCGTAATTAGTTGTCTGTGTCTAAGGCTGTCATTCTGCTATCTGGCTTAACTGCCAGCACCTCTATCACTGCCTAGGCTGCAGCAAAGCTTCCTTAGAACAGTCCCCTCCAGCTAGCTACTATCCCCAACCTGCTCTCACTAGCCTCTGGGTCACTGAGGCCTACTGAGCTAGTATTTATGTTTTGTAGTCTGTTGTGTTTGTATATATTTATATTAAATAGTAGTCTGTTTTCCTATTGTGGGGATCCCACTCTGCAAAGCTTTACTCGGGCAGCTTACATCACTAGGACTCAGGCCTTAGTGAAAACCTCCCGTAAGGAAATCCAGGATATTATCACTGAAGGTTTGTTTGGGCATATGTCCTTAGACTTTACACAGCAAGAGAAGGTTGACCAGATGATCATATGAAGCAGAGGTCATGAATTTCCATGTTTTAGGAGGAGGGAGATAATTTGTTCTGACAACCCCTGTTCTGACAGATTTAGTTTTCTGAGACGTGAGTGAAATAATGGACCCTGATGGAGGCGGTCTGTCAGAGATAGGTTCCAGGGAGAGTCCACTGCAAGGCCAGGAGGTCCTGGAACTATGGCCTCCTGTGCCATAAGGATATGACTGCTATGATCTCCACTTGATCCGTTCAAATTTTCCAAAGTGATAATGACCCAATCCAGGTCTTGTAAAGAGCTACTGTTTGTGAGGTTACCGACGTCCTCCCACCAGGTCAAACTGCTCCTGACTGAAAGAGGAATTAGTACTGGAGTGTCTAGATGGTCGAAGTGACTGTCCATTGAGTCAGAGGAGAGGAGCAGTATTATGAACCACCTGGCCCAGCTGACTACTGGGATGGTGGAAGACATAATCCTAAAACCCTCATGCAGCTTCTTGCCCTGCAAAGAGGTTCCAATCATAGGGAAATAACTCTGTTGGTCAGGGATGGATTCTTTTCAAAAGGAAGAACTACCTTCACATCCATTGTGTTGAAAAGCACTCCATGGTCTGGGAGGGGCTCAGATTGCTTTTCTCTAGGTTGATAATTCAGCTCAGCTTCAACAGGTGGGATATGGCTTCCTCATTGTGTCATACCAGAAGATTGTGATCTTGAGAGACAATCAAAATGTCGCCCAGATAGTGGTAGATTCTTAAGTCCTGTAACCTGAGTTCTGTAAGAGATTCCGAAAGGAAGACAGACAAATTGGTAATGCTGGAGACTGAGATGTTTAAATATGCATCCTTTAGGTCTATGGAGATCATCCAATTTCCCTTATGGACCACAAGGATGATGTTGTGGATGGATTCCATCTTGAGTTTCAGAGTTATAAGTAGTTTGTTGAGTCCCTTCAGATCTTGTACAGGATAAAGTTCCCCAGAGGCCTGGTTTAATCTGAGGAATGGGTCATGAAGCTTGCATACTTGTCCTGAGGAAGTCACTGCAATAAGGAAGGTTGTCTTTAGTGAAAGGATACTCAATGGTATCTACTGTGCAAAACTGCACTGTGGCCCTTGTAAACAGGCTTTTCAACTAGTCTTTTTATAAACTTCTGGGTATTGTTTCCTGACTTGTAGGCTGAGGATGGAACTTTACCCTTTGGTGAACACTGCCTGGAGTGGCCAGGAAATACTTCTACATGAGAGTTTTTCATTTGAGTTGGGCAAATTAAGTTAAAGTTGACTTTTTTTACCATTCCAGAAGTGAAGATATGTGATTATTTTTCCTATGAGTAGGAATTGGCAAATCAGCTGTATTAATTAGATGGATAGCTAAAATGCCCCTAGCTGAATTTTTCCTCAATAATATTATTATTCATTACTAGTGTAAAAGCCTGTGTAAACGGGCCAAGGTCCGGGTAATGTTAACCCTTTGAGCGCCAGAGGGATACTCAATGCATTGCTTTGCAATGCGTTGCTTACCCCTCTGGCATTCACAGGGTTAAGAGGCCACTACCTCTCTGCTCCACGCAATGCAGTCTTGCGTCACCAGACCCACGTGATGCAATCATGTGCAGTAGAGACTGGCCAAACCTAGGCAGTCTCTACTGTGCATGACTGCATCGTCACAAACATCCTAGTTCATTATTATATAGGATTATTGCACTGCTTTAGGGTCATTTGGAATTTGCAGTTTAGTGATCAGGTTATTTATACAAATAATCAAATTCCAAAAGTGTATTACTTAGGACAGTCCTACCACATTCAAACCATATTACCAGTGGAATTATAAAACGTTATTATTTCTATCCGCAATATATTTCTAGATATATGAAAAGAATTCTGAAGGACTTAGGACCTTGGAAGAATGAAGAAATAATTGCATTTCTTAATTGTTTTCTGCCTCATAAAAGAACTTACATTGTTTGAATATCAATGTGTTAGCTCTCACCCCTCATTTTTGCTTTACAACATGCTTTGAATCCCAAAATGACATTTTTTCCTCTCAGCAAAAATGTAGCTCTTAGCCTCGTTACAGTTTAATTTATGACAGATTTTTTAGGGAGAAAATAAAAAGTTCTCTCTTCTGTGTGTGTGTGTGTGTGAGTGTGTGTGTGTAAGACCACTAATCTGCAAATTTAGTCTTGTGAGAAACAAGATGATGGGGATGTTCTCAGATATTTTCTTGGGTACTGTATATGCACAAGCAGGAAACCCCCTTGTTGAACTCTGCTTTATCTCTCATGCAGCTGCAGTGAGCATTTGACTCCCTCTTCAGCAGAATACCTCCTGCACAGGACACACCAGAGTTATATGGGAGAGAAACATACTAGCAAGAAACTGCTTCCTCACTTGCAGAACAGTAATTCAATTGAGAACAAAGAATTGTTGCTGAAAAGCAAAATGGAACTTGCAGAGAGTGATGTTAATAAAAATGCTGAAAATGAAACTGACTCCTGTACGCCCCGCAAGCACATCTTCTTCTTAAAAACTCACAAGACTGCCAGCAGCACAATCATGAACATGCTGTTCCGCTTTGGAGAATCTTACAACCTGACCTTTGCATTTCCTGCAAAAGACAACACACAGTTCTTCTACCCCGGAGTTTTCCATTCATCTTATGTGGAGGGTTACTTGAAGAAGGGCTATGAGTCATTCGATATCATGTGTCATCACATGAGGTTCCAGCTTTCAGAGGTAACTGCTGGTGAGCGCTAGGGGAGTTCTTGTAGATTTGTTCTGAGCCATGCCAGAGGGGTGTCCAATGCATTGCAAACTAATACATGTTTTATGTCATTCATTGGGGTCATGTCTTATCCAAGTTGAAGCAATGTGCATCCCTCCAGCTACTGCTAAACTATAACCCCTTCATCTTCAGCCAGTTAGTTGTGAATTGTGGTCCAACAACAGCAATTTGCCCAATTCTGGCCTATGCTCAGTAATGACTAATATACAGAATTACTCCAAATAAGTAATTCTTAATCCCTATGCAGAAGGATTAAGATAAACTGAGTGCATGGGCAGAAAAGCAGATTACATTTAATGTAGATAAATGTAAGATTATGCATTTGGGCTATAGAAACAAACATGCATCATATACTCTAAATGGGAAACAACTTGGGGAATCCTCATTAGAGAAAGATTTAGGAACACTGATAGATGATATACTTCACTCAGAGTTACTCAGCTGCTACAAGAGCAAACAGGGTACTAGCCTACATAAAAAGAGGGGCAATGCAAGGGATGCTAATATTATCCTACCTCTATATAGACCCTTGGTTAGGCCTCATCTAGAATATGGAGAACAATTTTGGGCACCAGTTCTTAAAAAAGACATTGTTGAACTGGAAAAAGTGCAGAGACGTGCAACAAAACTGATAAAGGGATTGGAGGATCTGAGTTATAAAGAGAGACTAGCCAAACTGGGTTTGTTTATATTAGAGAAAAGACATCTAAGGGGTGATATGATTACCATTTACAAATACATTCACGGTCAGTACAAAGAACTATACAATTAATTATTTACACAAAGAGTTGAGCTAAGAACGAGAGGTAATCCATTAAGGCTAAAAGAGAGCTGCTTTCAACTAAAACAAAGGCAGGGATTTTTACAGTAAGGGTGGTACAGCTATGGAATTGTTTGTCTCGGGATGCTGTACTTGCAGATAAAGTAACTGCTTTCAAAAAAAGCAATGGGTTGTACTTCAGGGATGCATATCTTTTTTTCTGCCTTGTCAGCTATGTTACTACAATATTGTATACTTGTATTGTTTGTACTGTTGCTTTTCCTTTCTGGAAATCCTGCTTTTGCCCTGGCATCCCTCAGCACTCAAAAGGTTAAAGAGATTGAATTAAAAAAATATATATTTTGTAGGGCTTTTGTTGTTGAGTAAAACAGTTACTTTTTGTGTAATCACTTTAATGAGTCATCTTCTAGCAACAGAAATTTTGTAATTAGCAGGAAAAGCCCTGCAGAATAGATTAAGTTATTTATGATCAATATTACAATCTCAGAATGAATGTATGTGGTCACTGATATTCATCATTACAAATCTGCTCCTAAATAAATGGACCTGTGACACAGTGGGCATAAGGTAAAAGTAAAAATGGAGCAACTCGGGGGAAAAAACAACTGCATTGAGGGGGATCAAATAAAGACCAAGATTGCACCAAGAAGGTCTAATAAAGGTGGAGATTCAATTCAATAAGGATTAAAATATGGCCATCAAAAGAGTAGTATTTCTAGTCTGTTTCCTACTACAGCCATTGCAGTAAGGACTGTATGTATACTGAATTTGGAAGTTCAGGAGATACATACTTGAATGGTCCCAAAAAGCATTGCAAATGACCAATTTGCTATTACTGTGTAGCAAGATAACCATTTCAAGGCTTCCTTTCCTGAATGGATAGGTCTTTCCAGCTCAGATCTGGCAAGCCTGGGATAAAGGGCTATTCAGCATCAACTAGCACTGACTTCCACATTTCCTCCCAGTGTCCCCATCTGCACGCAACCAAGCACCTCACTCCCCTTTTATTCCATCCAATGCCAACTATCTAGCATCGGACTGGTTAACTGCCCAAAACATGAACATGCACTACCCCAGCATCCTCACTAGTATAACCTGCTGCCCCCTTATAATGCTTCTATTGCCAGATTGGCAATACATTCCAGACATCCTGGCACAAAAGGGGTCATGCATGCATGATATGTAACACCTTTCTCTGATTGGCTTGAGGAAGGCTAAAGTATCTTGCATGTGTTACCCCTCCCCCCTAATGAATGGCTGAGAGGTGAGGTTATTCCAGGGCACATTTTTTGCCCTGGATAATCCTGTCTCCCAGCCAATGGGAGTGTGGAAAAATATTTTAAACAGGGATTGGTCATATAAAAGAGAATTTTAGTGAACTTATTATTAAATCTTTTTCTCTTAGTCCATGGAGCAATAGTGTAATGTTCCCTCCTCCAGTGGCAGAGCATTTAAAAAAGGCAGGGTCTTTGAAGAAAAGTCTCCCCTCTTGCCTCCAGTTTTACCCACCACCCCGCAGATTTAATGTATAGCAACCTATCATAAAGAAACAAAAGCACAAGGAAAGAAGAGAATCCTCTATACCTGGAGACTTAAACTTACTACTTAGAAAGCAACAGGTACAAGCAATGGAAACTTTGAATGCAGCCTGGAATGCTTGGGGCCCTCAGTAATGATAAAATGAGAGTCAGATTTCCTAAAAGGCTGCATGTGATGTTCTTAGTACTTAAAGGGATAGGAATGTCAGAAAAAAGCATTAACTATATGGTAGATACAATTAAAAGAGAGTACTTCCACTTATTCATATTTCTCAAACCGGAATGGTTTGAGAGATATAGGAAAATAAAGTTCTCCGCTCCCTCCCTCCCCTTTCTGCTTGATGAGCTGTAAAGCTGTCAGAAGCAGATTCTGGTTCCTGGATCAAACGGAGGCTCTTCAGCAGCACCGACATAGCGATACCTAAAAATAAATACTTCATCAGAACGGTCTTCATGTGCCTGGGTTGCAAGCACACATTGTAGACCATTACAATGTAGTATTTATCTTTAGGTTTCGTTACATTGGTGCTGCTGAAGAGCCATGTCTGGTCAAGCGACCAAAATCTGCTTCTGACAGCTTTACAGCTCATCAAGCAGAAAGGGGAGGGAGCGGAGAACTTTATTTTCCTACATCTCTCAAACCATAGCGGTTAAGAGATACGAATAAGTGCAAGTACTCTTTTAATTGTATCTACCATATAGTTAATACTTTTTTTCTGACATTACTATCCCTTTAAAACAGGGCACCACATCCATAAGATGGAGCTCCTGCTTGTTAAAAGGATCAGAGCAAAAGGAAGGATGAACAATTTCTTGGTTGATGTGAAAATTCAAACTGACATTGGGCAAAAAATTGTAAGTACGAAGAACTACTTTGACCTTGTGACAAATCAG
Organism: Rhinophrynus dorsalis; assembly: GCA_037306005.1. Classification (NCBI taxonomy): domain Eukaryota; kingdom Metazoa; phylum Chordata; class Amphibia; order Anura; family Rhinophrynidae; genus Rhinophrynus; species Rhinophrynus dorsalis. Next base: position 466,313,747 of record CM074720.1, read on the forward strand.
GCACGGGGGATTACAAACAGCAATTTCAGTTCAGAAACACTATGAACAGATAAGATAGCCAAAAAGGAATCCTATCTTATGCATCAAGAGAAGAAAAGAAACAGATGAAAGAGGCTTGAAAGGAGGTATCTGGAGATCTCCTAACAACAGGTTCAGATCCCATGGAGGAGTGGGATTGTCACGGTTTTGTAAGAACACTCAGACAGTTAGGTAAGGTTAAAAGTTTTATTGAAAGTAAATAGAAAACAATCACTCTACTCAGGTCCAGATGAGGTCTGTACCTTAGTACTTCCCAAATCTGATGCAGGTCAGGATGGAAGAAAAGTCACAGTTGGTAATAAGCAGTAGAACTCTGTTGGCATGATCCGAGGACAGGTACAGGAACAAGAAGAACCACAACAGTCACACACCACAGCAAGGTGAGATATGGCGATGGGTAACTGCAGGGCAACTCCCTAGGAGGCTAGGGATAGCGGAGGCAACATAGACAGGACACTGGCAATGACCAAATCCCTAGGACACTAGGGTTAGCGGAGGCAGCACAGACAGGACACTGGCAGTGAACAATCCCTAGAACGCTAGGGTTAGCGGAGGCAGCACAGACAGGACACTGGCAGTGACCAATCCCTAGAATGCTAGGGTAAGCGGAGGCAGCACAGACAGGACTCTGGCAGTGACCAATCCCTAGAACGCTAGGGTTAGCAAAGGCAGCACGGACAGGACACTGGCAGTGACCAATCCCTAGAACGCTGGAGTAAGCGGAGGCAGCACAGACAGGACACTGGCCGTGACCAATCCCTAGAACGCTAGGGTAAGCTGAAGCAACACAGATACTGGCAAGTGATCAGACTCTCACAGCACAGACCCCAGGTGACTTAAGGGATCAACAGGCCAGGCAGGCGCTGTATCATTATACAAAAGTGAGAGTAGGTGGAAAGGACACAGGGTATGCACCCTGATAGATCGGAAGCTAGAACTGCCAAATCTGTACACACGGGGTGGCCAGCCAGTCCTAGTCAGTAACGGAATTGGATACTTAGCCAAGCCAGGTCGGTACACACGGAGGTAGTCAGCCAGTCTTAGTCAGTAACGTAATCGGATACTCAGCCAATCCAGGTCGGTACACACGGAGGTAGTCAGCTAGTCCTAGTCAGTAACGTAATCAGGTACTCAGCCAAGCCAGGTCGGTACACACGGAGGTAGACAGCCAGTTCTAGTCAGTAGTGGAATCGGTTACTCAGCCAAGCCAGGTCAGTACACACGGAGGTAGTCAGCCAGTCCTAGTCAGTAACGGAATCGGAACACTGGAGTGTCAGGAACACAGGAGCATAGTCAGGAGAGCCGGGTCATACACGGAACAGAAACAAGCAGTAACTCAAACACTAGGCACGGGTACAACACGAAAGGGCGCTGAAAGGATTACAGGAAAGAGTTTAAAAAGGCAAATCCTGGGAGGAACCAGAGCCCAATAGCCAATAAGAATCGTGCAATGGTAAACCCGGAAGTAGCAATGTCGCCCAGACGCTAGAATCACAGGCACCGTGATAGGGATTCATGAAAGTAGTGCATCAGGGAGGAAGACAATAAGCTTTTGAAAAAGAAGAGAGGGTTGAGATCTGAAGCTTAATAGTGCTCAGACTGAGACCTTTGTTGACACCATCTTTAAGGAAAGCCACAATCATAGGAAGGCTGAAAGATAGTGGGGACAAGTCTCTATCAGCACACCATTGGTAGAGTACAGACACAAGACTGTATGATAGGCCTTACAAGATAAAGGTATTCTAACCTAAACCATAGTAGAGATGACAGCGTCTGAAAAGCCCTTCTTCTTGTTGGCTTCAAGAGCCGTGCCATCAAATCCAATCTTTCCACCTGAGGATAACAAAGTGGACCCTGGGTCTGGAGATCCGGACTCAGAAGGAGCCGAAATGCCTCTACAATGCACAGATTGAGAAAATCCAAAAACCATGCCCAACTGGGCAATCACAATGACTTTAAATTCTCCATCTTAATCTTCCTCAGCACCCTGGGAATCAGGGAAAATGGGGTGGAAACACATTACGCCATATGAGAGTTCCAAGAAATGGACATATGATAGAGGTTCCTTCTTCTTCATGCAGGACAGCGGAACCCACCAATTCTATACATTGATGGAAGACCCCAGTGGTGGACAATCTGGTCGAACATGCCTCACAATGCATAAAATGACCAAAAATGGGGGAAATTTTGTGGTGCTGGGGGCAGAACTAGTGGGTACAACTTTAAAATATACATTTCATTTTTTTTTTTCCATTACTTATTGACAACTCTTTTTGTTGCTGAATAAATGATTTAGAGCAGAACGGAAGTTTTTTATTTACACAGAATAATTTATAAACATGTACCAAGGTTTAAAGGGATAGTAATACTTCAAAATTACTATCCCTTATATTGAAGCCCTTGTAAAACGGAATAAAATGCCACCAGCGGCATCTCTCAAACCTTTATGGTTTGGGAGATAGCCGCTTTTAAACTTCGCTCCCCCCTGCCTCTCCGCTGACATCAGCATTTTTTCTTCAGCAGGGAAATCCGGTCCCGGGACCGGCGGAGGCTCTTTAACACAGCCGATATCTTGTTATGGAAGACAAGATCCTTCACTAAAACGGTCTTCTACGTATGCTTGGTTACCAAGCACACGTAGAACACCGTTTTAGTGAAGGATCTTTTCTTCTATAATGAGATCTGGCTGTGCTGATAAGCCTCCGCTTGATTCAATGAAGGTCAGCGGAGAGGCAGGGTTGAGCGAAGTTTAAAAGCGGCTATCTCCCAAACCATAAAGGTTTGAGAGATGCCGCTGGTGGCATTTTATTCCATTTTACAAGGTCTTCAATATAAGGGATAGTAATTTTGAAGTATTGCTATCCCTTTAAACAAACATTAATGTCAGTTTTACTGCTGTGGATCAATGTAATACAGTTATATATATACCACACAGTCTGATCTCCTAAAAAAGAGGAACACCAGGGTAGGAAACAGGGACATGTGATTTGCATATCAGAGGAACTGTACACATAACACACTACAAGGTGCACTTGGGAGGTGTGACCGAACGTTCATACTTTTTATCCAGTCTACATTAAAAAAAAAAAAATCACTAATTGAGCTCAAACCATCACAGAAAAAGCTTTAAAAATGGTGTATTTTTTTTATTTTTTATTTTTTATATTGTTATCAAACTAAATGATAGGTTATACATATAAATATGGCATCAAAAGAAATCCCTAAATAAAGGTATATAAGTTATGTGGGCATACTAAATGAAGTAGGGGGGAAATATGATTGAAAAAAGCATAGTAAAAAATTGCACTTGTCCTCTAGTGTAATAAGAGTCCTTGAAGTTGTCACCAAAAGGTTAACCTTTTGAGTGTGAGAGGAGTATGCAATGACCCCTCTGGCACTCAAAGGGTTAAAATAGACAGACATGATCACATGAATGAATAGTATTTACTAAATTGAGTAGCGTTGTTCAAATTCAGATGACCAAACTGAGAAATTTCAAGAAACATGGCAACTATGAGAAAACCAGTTGTCATATGACCTAGGACTTTTATTTTTGCTCTGTAACCATGAGGTAGGTTGCTCCAGTGTGCAATCCTCCTTCTTTATCTCACTTTTCTTTCTTCTCCTTCCTTACTCTTTTAATTGCTATCCTAGATTTTCAAGCTATATTTGATATCTTCAGGCTCTTTATTGAATCTGATAGGATATTTCATATGAATGTTGCATTACAGGGGATCTCTCTGGATTCCATACGAAGACATCATGTGATGTTGCTAGTGATTCCTCAAGTGGGAATAATTGGGGAAGGATGACAATGCATGGACTACATGGATACAGAGGCATGTATGTCCACAAGACATGTGGAGCAGGTGTTGTGCATTACAACATCACTGCAAAGGAACACTGATATGCCACATTGCATGCAATAAGTGTCTGAACCCCTGGAATGAAAGAGGGTGTAAAATGTATTGCAAAACAATGCAATGGAGCTCTCCATGGCATTCAAAGGGTTGAAATCAACATTGTAAACAAATACAAATATGGTGATGCACTTGGTTCCAGAACCCCTCTCTCTTCCTTGGCACATTCAAATAGTCCATAGTCCATAGTCCAATTTTGGATACAAGCCAATGAACCACAAGTGTGCCTGATCACCCCGTGTTTCTTCCAACAACTGTGATGCAGGTGACTGTCATACACATAACAACATAATTTGTGTGGGATCCTTCTAGCATCCCACATATTGAGTACCTGTAGCATGATGGTAATATACTGTTACAGGTGCTCCCCTCCCTTTGGTGCTGTTGATATCTGTCCAGATAGACACTTTTTCAGTTAATGCATGTTATGTTTGCAGCACCAACAACATAGCATAATATTTTGCATGTGTGATGAACATATCTTACCAGTGAATGGGTATCTACATAAGGCTGAGGTGGGAGGGAAGCCCCATGGGGATCCTCTGCTGTCATGTCCTTGAAGGTATCAATAGCCATCAAAGTACATATATCTGCATGGGCACTTGAACACAACATATGTCAGTACCATTGTCACAGGTGTTTACAACAAAGGGTTGTCTGGTGTATGATGCAGGTTTGGACAATCCCTGATATGATGGGGGTTGTAGTTCCCAGCAGCTGATTGGACAACAATTGAGGAGCCATGTCATACAGCAGTGTGTAAACACTGACATTGTCAATGGCATCTGAGTGTTTAGAAAGGAGTATTGCCTGTTAAAAGATATGTGAAGGTCTCTCCATTTGTCCAATCTACTGAGGGCTGGGTAGGTGGGGCACAAGGACCTCAAAGACAGGGTCTGGCTCAATATCCTGTATTAAAAGTGTGTCCTTGGCAATATGTAAAATAGCACACTTTATGGTGGTTATACTGTAAGGTTCCACCTGAATATGGTTTTGTGATGTGTGGGAGAAAAAGGGTGACACATACAACTCTTGTGATTCCCAGTAAGGAAACATAATGCGCCACACAGCTGATGTTCTAGGGAACATGAGACCATGGTAACTAATGGCAATGTTCTATATTAGTCATGTTAACATTAATTACCTAGCAAACAACCATCCTCCCATGAGGGTTCCATTTTCAAATCCCAGAAGACGGATCATTTGCATAGGATATAGAAGTCATGGCTGCTTCCAGTAAAGCATGCACACATGTGAGTGATCCTCAGGTTGTAATTGAAGTGGAGACTAATCTGAAGTGGGCAGGCAGAACACTTTTGCAAGCCTGGTCACAACAATGAAGCAACAGCTATCAGGAAGCCTGGTTATCACAGGGACACTCATAGACACTCATAGAAGGGGAAAACCAGATGTAAACAGGTGCATTGATGCAGCCAGCCCGGACCAATGAGTGAAGAAGGCTCATCCAAGTGAGCATGTCACATTTTGTATGCTGCTTTGACCAGGATGTTGGCATCTGTCCTTCACAGGGGGATGGAACCTGACATGGCACGTTTTGTTAGTGGATGGGTATCCTCCCTGAGTTACACACTGATACATGGAAGGCATCCATCTGGCCATCTAGGGGAATATATGTACATGCCTGGCACTAGTGGGTTGGTGTGCAGCGGACACCCTTTGGTTGGTCTATGGTTTGGGAGGGTTCATGTTAGGAATGCCTGTGCTGTAAGGATCTTGGTATACTTTTGATGGGCTGCACCAGAGCATATGTGTGTTTGACTTTTGAGATGATCCTCGGAAGATGCCTGTGGGTGTATGCGTGTCTGTTTTTTTGTGCATCTTTCTATCGTGAGGCAGTGGTTTTTAGAACATATTGGGTGATGTAGATGGGTTTCTTGTACACACAAATTTACCTGCAGAAAATGTATCCCCTTAACACGTGCTATCAGTAACCACATACAATGAGAAAGGATGATGCCCATCATGAGAAATTAAGTGGAATTGTTTTCTCATAGTACAGGTAATAGGAAACAAAACTGCCTAAAAAACTTCAGTCTCCAGTTTTTATTTTACCACACCTAATAGAATAGAGCTCAAGGACCTCAAACTCCTCTCACCTAAGATTAACTTAGAAAACTTCTGTGGGAAGAGTTTGGAATTCTGAAAAGGAGTCATGTCTGCCTCCAGTACTATTTAAATATTAAATTTGGAGCAACAAGTACCCAGAGAGGTTATTCATGGAGGGAGTCATTATAAGGAGATTTTAGCATTTCATTAATTTAGTTACAATTCTAAGTACACACTCCCTTGCGTTGCAGTTGGTGTGCCCCAGAATTGCTTCTCTTTAGCTCCCTAAACCTGGACCATAGTTCCTCATTTGTGAAGTTACATTATTGTAGAATAATGTGTTACCCATCTGTCACAGGAGAAGGGAATAGGCCAGCCATTGGTGAGGGGTGTGGGTTTGAAATGGTTACTGGACACCAGCCACCCTACCACTGTCCAAAAATGACCTGCTGTCACCACCAAGTTATGTTTACCCCCTTAAGGACCCTTGATGGTCCTGGCATTTCATGAGTTGGGTAGCGATAAGTACCCATGACGTGTCAGGAATGTAATGGAATAAGGGGCTCCCCGCACAGCTGCAAGTCATTCGGGGGGCCCTGAATCCGATGCACGAAAAAAAAATGGTCCAGTGCCAGCCAGGTGCGCGATCGGCCGGTCCTTAAGGGGTTAAAACTTTACTAATACCTAAGGAGGCTTTGGTAATATTCTGTGGAAATCTCCAGATGGTAAAGTCTTTGTAAAATGAAATCTGAAGTCTTTCCTGAAAATTCACACTTTTATAAAATGAACATCTCTTTGACTTTGGGCTACCTGGGCTTACCTGGCTGTAAGCTCACCCATTCTTGTTCCTCAGGTCCACTGTCAGCACACACAACATGTTCATGCCACAAGTTTACTACAAAAACCTAAGCATTTTTCTGACATTATAACTATGAACATGTTAGGTATTGTGTCCCCATTGTGACCCCAATGTCTTTTCCCTGTAGGACTTTAAGGTGCCCTGGACAGGATATCTGCCCTGCTTGGATGATCGGCTTGGACAGCTGATTTTATAATGGTTTCTAGCCAGGTATCTAGATAACATTTACAGCAGGATCTGCTAGATGCCTTTACATACACTGCTGCACATGCAAGATGCTTTGTTAACCATTCTTATACCATTGAATAGGTTAAGTCAGGCATTTGCAAGACATCTATCTATCTATCTATCTATCTATCTATCTATCTATCTATCATTGTTTCAGAAGGTTCAACAACTTATCTTTACTGACACCCTTGTTCCCAGTTTATCTTTACAGACACCCCTTGTTCCAAATTTAGGTCTAGATTATATTACAGTTTAAAAGTATTATCTAAGGTCTTATCTAAATTATGTCCCTTGACGTCAGTGGAGGAATCTTTACATAAAATCCTCAAAGCTATAAACTGCAATGTATCACAGTTGTTTATTGGATGTGACTAGAATGCACTAATTTTGTCCGAGTAGGACATGTGAACAGCCTGTAATCCATCATTGATATACTTTAAATATAGCAGGATCTACCTGTCTCCACACCAAGAATAGGGCAGTGTGACCCCCAGGAGACATTCAGAATCAACTGTGAAATGAAAATGTCTATGTTGTAGCAACATAATTATCGCCTTGAGTGCCAGAGACAAATGTATAGTATTGCAATGAAATGCATTGGATACCTCTCTGGCACTCAAAGGGTTATACATTTTCGAATTTTGATTCCAGTCAATACATTTGGGAAAATTAACAACATAACCAAAAAAGTATTAATAATTTGTTTGCATTTTCTTTTTCCCCAGGTGGAAAAAGTAATGCCAAAAGACACATTTTATTTCACCATCATGAGGAACCCAGTTTCTCAAATGGAATCATCCTTCTCATACTACAAGAAACAAGACATTTTCTCTAAGGCAGAGAGCTTAGAGGAATTCCTGAAAAATACCTCAAGCTACTATCTCAGTAATAGCCACAGCAGCAACTACGCCAAGAACCTCATGACTTTTGACCTGGGATTTGACCATAATGGGCTAGAGTCAATCAAACACTTTCAGCTGAACTGGCGAGCAGTTGAAACAATGTTCAATCTGGTGCTGATAACAGAGTACTTTGACGAGTCTTTGGTGCTCCTGAAAGATGCCTTGTGTTGGTCTTTGGATGATGTGCTGTCATTTCCACTCAACAGCAGGAGTGACACCACCAAGAAGTCTCTCTCCCATGACACCCAAGAAAGGATTAAGAGCTGGAACCAGTTAGACTGGCAGTTGTATCTTTACTTCAATAGCTCATTCTGGAATCGTGTGGAAAAATTTGGAAGGGATCGAATGCAGCATGAGGTGGAGGAACTAAGGCAGCGTAGATCTCAGATGGTTGAAACTTGCATCCAAGGAGAAGTGGACCCAGACAAAATCCAGGACAAGTCTTTGAAGCCATACCAATCTGGGGAAGCTAGGATTCTAGGTTACAATATAAAACCAGGACTGGATAAAGGTAATCAATTGTTGTGCCAGAGACTGGTGACCCCTGAGCTTCAATATAGCAAACTGTTGCTGAAGAGGCAGAGACAATTAAAAGATAATGCCTTGTACAGAGAAAAGGAAACCATCAATAAAAGCAAATAACTGGGTGCAAGACCTTTCAGAATGACCCATTAAGCACTTCATTTCCAGATCTATGGTTCCCTGTGTAAAACCATGGACTACTGAAAGACAAACCTTTTTATACATGAGATTGCTATGGCAATGTGTATCTGTTGATATGTGGCGTGCACATCACCTTAGTGATAGAGACGCATATTGCTATACTGGGATGCAAGAGGAGGTGGCGAGACTGTGATCATTAGCATATCAATCTGTCATAAAGGTGTCAATGTTTTGAGGAGGGCAGGGGAGGACAGAGGGGATGCAGGGAGACTTCAGCACCAGAAACAGCAGCAGCCCTCACTTAACCCCTTGAGTGCCAGTGTGGTAAGCAACACATTCCAGAGCAATGCTCTGTTCACCTCAATGGCACTCCAAGGTTTAAGATGATTACTGCTTGCTCTGAGCTAAATGCTACACATCATATCGATGAACCCTATCAATGCCTTATGAATGTGCATTGCATTGCTCTGCAATGGATTGCACACTGCTGTAGCATTCAAAGAGTTATACCCAGTGGATCTCCACTGGTAATGCTCCAGTTATTGTCCACCGAACAGCTGACATAAGTAAACAGAAATACTTCTCAGGTACGGTATGGTATCATTTGCGAAGTGTGTCTGTTTTCTTCAGTCAACTGTTTAGAAGTATACATACCAGCAGATAGTATGTGAATTTGAGAGGGAGCTGTTTACATAAGAGAGTGTGTGAGCGTAGAATGGAGCATGTCTGCGTAAGGATATTACTCTGCTTGCTGCTGTATTATTTTTAATACATTCTTTTACCTTACCTATCCTGTTATGAAACTTCCAGAGCCTTCACTTTTCTGATATTAACATGATATTCAGATCAACCCAACATCAGTTTGCAAAAGATAAAAAATGCGCATTGTACAACCACAAGATAAAACATCCTGTGTACATAGACGTACATATATCACTCACATTAAACCATTCAATCATCATGAAATACCAAACACCCAGTGCTGAGATGCAGCTGACCCCAAATCATGGAAACATTCTGTGTTATGTGGAAGGAGGATGGCGCAGTGCCCATGACTGCTATATCTGATGCATCTAATATTGACCTTCCAATAACATAAGGATCTATATTTAGAATGTATAATTAGGCAAAAGAGAAAGTAATTAGACAAATACAACTATGAACTAACGCTTATAAACTGTTAACCAATATTAACATGGCATAAGTCATATAAATGACATTAACAAGCCAAAGGGTGTAGCACACCAGGCTAAAACAAGACAGGAAGCAGCACATGCAGAGTCATCTAGGGAAAGACTGGAAGAGGTCTGATTCAGCAGTCTCAGTCAATACTACAACAAACACAATGTGGCAGCCAAAACAGTAACAGGTCCGGTTAAGTAAATGTTTAATTTCTTAACAAGCTACCAAGTTTCTGTAAGAAGGTGATAGTCACCCTATTGCCACAAAAAGGTGACAAAACAGATATTAAAAATAGGAGACCTATAACGCTCCTTAACACAGGATACAAGATTCAAGAATCAAAAATACAGTGCTGAAAAATGTTGTGAGTCGGATAATACAGAGCAATCAGCTATGTGCTCTCCCCAACAAAATCTTTCACTATAACCTTAATATGGTTTCAAAACACTATAACCAGAAACTGGTAATCATATCACTAGATTTTAGAAAGGCTTTTGATCATGTTTCTCACAAATTCATTTTTTTATGTCTTAAAGAAAATGTGTATCCCAGAATTCTTATTATTGTCTTTAAAAGGCTTTTATTCAAACTGTACTAGCCAGGCCTTAATTAATGGTTTTATTACTGATACTTTCCACTCAAATGTGGTATAAAACAGGGGTGTCTCTTCTCTCCCCTGCTTTTTATCTGTGCAATAGGACCACTTTTCTGTTTTCATAAGAATACATTACATTTATAACAGCAAAAGTTTCAAAATTGAGAAAGGAGTTCCACAAAAGGTTTTCATACTTTAGGGCCTTGATCCTATTACCACTGATGCCAAAAGAAACAGCCAACAGAAGTTTTTCAAGCACAGCAGGCCATGCAATTATCTGTTCTTTGAAAAAATACTGTATAAAAAAAGTTGGGCAATAAATGTGCAGGCATTTTTGCCCACTGAAAAAACAAAAACGCAGAAATATGAAATGCAATTCCATGCATTAGGCACCAAAATCCATTAAAGGACACACTTTATCATGTGAAAATCTGCACCCAGTTTTTTGGGGCTCAGAATCCCTTAACGAATGTGCCAATGCAGGAACTGAAAAAAAAAAATTGTCACCGGTGGATGTATTGACATGGGACCCTAAGCCCCATAGCAATACATCCAAGGTAATGAAAAAACATGTGAAAGTTTCAGCTGAAAAAGTTTAGAGGTTGGAAATGTGTTTCTTTTGGAAGAATCTTTTATTAGATGTCTTCAACTCTTCCAGATAACCTGGTCCCAAGAGTGATGGCTTTTAAATGAAAATTCTGCAGTTTTCTGTTGCTTACAATTACATTGCATGCAGTTTACCAAATTCTGTGAGACCCTCTAGATTGGGCACATAAATTTAGAGGACGTTAGAAAATTAATATGTTTGGTACCATTAGGGCTATTCAATAAAACAGGAGCTCCCTTTCATTCCAGTCCAGTTGTACAGGTGTCTTGTTATAGCTGTAACATTTCTACTTATCACAGTGCATTCTATTAATCATGTTTCTATATTCTTTGATGTATATTTGCTGGCATGTATATTCAACCAGCACCAATCCAAGTGAGGCAAGTAAAACAGCCTGTAGGGCATTACTGGATACCCACCGACAAAAAAAGATGTTTAAGTTATTATCCAATTGTCCTACTAACTGAAGCCACAATGGATTTGAGGCCACAGAAAAGGACTTGTGGCCAAATGTCCATTTTGTGTATTAAGTTCCCAAATGCACGGTAAATAGCATGAATAATGGGAACATCAAAGGACAAAAGCTAACGTTTGGTGCCTAACTCACTGTCAAGCACCTACCATTAGCTCAAACACACAGTCACCCTCCAAAACACTAACCCTACACTACCCCTAACAGTGAAGAGTAACAATACTACTACTAACACTAGCCTAAAACCCAGATCTGTATAACACCTGTCATCCACTGTCTGTCTTCTTCTTCAATCTTCCATCTTCTTGTCTCTGTAATCATCTTTCTTCTTATCTTCTTTTTCATCTTTCCCGTAAAATAAAATGTCAATGCAAGTTTAAAAAAAAAATACAATGCCCTCAAGATATGGCTGAGTTAAATTCATTCAGAAGCATCTGTTCAAAAGAGTATGCTGCTATTCCCGTTAAAGTAAATAATGTAATTCCATTGTTAAAGGATAGAAAGTGCTTGAAAGGGTAAAGATATTTCAGCCTCCGCTGGCGACGGTAGGAATATCTAGTGGCACAGACTCCCCCCTTCCATACCTTCCGGGTCGTTGCCTGAGTCCAAATGAGGGAATTTTGAACAGTCCGGCTTTTTACATGTCCAGACTCTGTTCAAAATGGATGCCAGCCTACATTGGCTGAGACGTGTGCTTACGCACCTCCCAGCAAATTAGCTTCTCATGGAGGGATGACAAGACCCCCTATAAGCTGATTGGCTGGGAGGAGCATAAGCACAAATCCTAGCCAATGGTAGGCTGGAATCCATTTTGAACAGAGACTGGCTATATAAAAAGCCAGTCTCTGTTAAAAATTTCCTCATTTGGACTTGGACAATGGCTCAGAAGGTGTGGAGGGGGGGTTCTGTGCCACTAGCCTTTCCTGCTGCCCCCGGCAGAGGCAGCGACAGTGGAAATCTCTTTAACCCTTGGGAGCACTTTGAATTCTTTAGCAATGGAATGACGTTATTTATTATAACCGAAATGGCAACATATTCTTTTGAACAGATATCCTTGCATGTATTTAACCCTTTGAGTGCCAAAGGGCTACCCTTCCAGCACTCAAATGGTTAACACAGGCATATCTTGGGGGCATTTGTTTTTTTAATAACTTGCATTGACGTTTTATTTTATTTTACAGGAAAGATGAAAAAGAAGATAAAAAGAAAGAAGAATACAAAGAAAAAAAGATGGAATATTGAAGAAGATGATGGACACTAGCTGACCTGGGTGCTGAAGACCCAGCTGGACATCAGGAGTAATGGTAAGTGTTTTTTGTCAATGGCTGTTTTTTTAACTTATTTGGATTAACCCTGTGAGTGCCAGTGGAATAAGCATAGGGTTAATTCTACTAAAATTTGACACATTGGGCCCCATATCAATACATCCAATGATGCTTTTTTTCCCCTGCGTTGGCATTTTGAGATGCACAAAGAAAATCAGGGTATAGATTTTCACACATTAATAAATTATCTTAGTGTCTAACACATGGAATTGAATGGTATATTTCTGTGTTTTGTTGTATGTCAGTGGGCGAAAATCCAAGCACATATATATCCTGACGTGGATGTTTTTATCCACTACTTTTTCATAGCACAGGTAATTGCATGGCTTACTGCTTTTTTTTTTTGGCCAATGGGGTCAATTGGATCACAGCCATAGCCTTATAGATAGCAAGAATTTTATCATTATTTTATATCTAAAGGAGAGATATGGTGCATTTTTTTTGTAGTTTGCTCTTTTATTTTTATACATGTGTGGCACAAGCACTTACCCGATGATAGTTTCCTTCTAAGGGCTTGATTTAATAGACCCCGTTAAAGAAAAATAAAGTACTGTCGGCAGTTTTAAGTCACAGTCAGATATGCAATTACCTGTGCTTGACAAACTACCAAAGGAAAAAAAAAAGTCAGACACATCTCAAGTACGGTAAAACCGCCATTAAAGCAAAAAAGCCTAATGATTGTTAGCCATTTCTGACTTATGTAGCATTCAATAAGAAGTCTACCAGAATGGCTGACGAGCGTAGGACCAAAAAATTTGCATAGCTAAAAAACCTGCATTTTTTTTTTACCTCATCCTGAGTCCAAATCAGCTGATAATTAACGTACAATACGTCTAATGCAAAGGAAAAAGATAATGGTCAACATTAACTAACAACGCTAAACGTTGTCAACACAGCTTCAAACTCACTGCCAATCACAACACACCAAAGTATCAAATAGATTCAAATACACCTAAATGTACCCCAAAATAACTGACGTACCTTGTCTGTGTTTCGAGTTTTGGCGAGCTAGAGCAAACAACCCAGGAACAGAGGATGGAGCTAGAGAGAGAGAGAGAGTGGGAAGCATTCAGATGAGCGAGGTAGAAGGAGTTGGGATTGGAGAGAGTTGGTACACCTATAACGACACATAATAAACTTTTGCATATGTACAATACACACATGCAAACGCAAACACACACACATCTTTTTTTGCTCGCAACACAACACACAACTTTATCTTTTATTTTGACAGTGTGATTGATTGAGTTCAAGGGAGTGACAGAAAGTGAATCCGATCGAGTGTGTCTGTGAGGGCCTGTGTGAGTTACTGAGTCAGTGCATGATGGCAGGGAGAGGAGATTAGAGGAGGAGTAAGGGATGGGGAGAGGAGCAGTAGAGAAGGTCAGGAGGGCATCTGTGGTGAGGTAAGGAGTGGGAGAGGAAGACCAGCTGGGTGAAGGGGGACCCGAACAAGGAGAGACACACAAAGGACAGGGACAGCTGTGTCAGTGTGTTGAGGGGAAGATCCTGAGGAGCACCCCACACAGACAGGATCAACACAGACAGGGTATAAAAGCCACAGCTCCGATACATCCCAGGCAGGTGGTGATGATGAGAGGCTGCGGGACCCTAGGTACACCAATGGGGAGAACAGGGCCCTCGTTCAAATCATCCTGGAGAAGGAGAGTATCCTGTACCTGAGGTAGAGGGTCTATGGCCTGGGTGCTAGGAAGAAGGCTGCCTGGAAACAAGTGTTCAGCAAGTTCAATGCAGTGTCCAGTTGCAAAAGGACCCTGGAGTCCATCAAAAAGCGGTGGTGTGACTGCAAGAAGTGGGTAAGAAGACGAGATGGAAGAACTCTCCATGCACACCCTAGGCGACAGAGGTGGGTCCCCACTCGGTATCACCTTCAACCCCTGGGAGGAGATGCTGAGGCACAATCTGTCTGCTACTGCTGCTGAGAGGGTTCAAACAAGGACAGAATACTGGACAATCCAAGCAGAAATGTGAAGGCTAAACCAGGCCAAATCCTGTCCAAGTCCCAGTTTAACCCCCTTGTTGCTGTGTTGATCTTCATACCAACTCCACACAAACAATACTTGCCATCACATTATCATATAAAGATCTGTTATGTTCCTCCACAATGTTTACACATGGAGCTTCAGGGAGGTCAAAGCCTAACCTCTTGAGTGCTAGAGGGATAAGCAATGTAACAGAGGACAAACACAACAGTAAATTGCACAGATCCACAGAAGTTGGTTCACACATCACAGTTCTACTGAGACAAATTGATTGCATGTTCAACACATAGACCTCAAACTCAAAAATACCAGGACCCAAAGCTAATTAATGCACCATTGAAAACACAATGGCAACTAAGTTTAAAAAAATTATTGGTTATCATATGTATCCTGAGGAGTAGGGATGGCAAGGAGGGGAATTTGTGTGTTCCAAGGCCCTTGTGTTTTTGTGTCCGAGGCCTACGTGTTGTACATGCAATCAGTTTGTCTAAGTAGAACTGTAATGGTTAAGCCTTAGTTATCAGATGTATCCTGAATAGTGGGGATGGCAAGGAGTTATTTTTGCCATCACCACTCTTCAGGATGCATATGATAACCAAAGCTCAACCACTGTAGGTTGCTTTCATCCATGTACAAGATTTTGTCAAGCTCATCAATCAGTGAGTGCCAGGATTGTATTCCATGCTTTGCAACACAATGCATTGGATACCATTCTGCTTCTCAAGGGTTCACATGTTAATGTCATCGTCTTTAGGGATGGGAGAAAATGTTTGCCTCAAACTGAAATCTGCTAATAATGGCCCTTCCCGTTTGGTGCATAATTTCCCACGAAAAGTGCAGTTTTTCCACTTTTTTCACCTACCTCATTCCATTGAAATCAATGGAAACATTGCATTTACACACAACACATAGCAAATATTATTTTATTTCCTAAAGGCATAGTATAAAAGGGGCATGAGTGTGCCTGTGTTGGTGGGGTGTGGAGAAAGAATCAGTTGAACAGGGAATTTTTTTGGGGGGGGTTGTTTACTGGGATTGGGGGCAGTTGACATAAACTTCCACTGGGGTACACTGATAGTTTACGGGATAGAGTATTTTGTAAAGGATGATTTGTTAAATTAGCTGTTAGAGGTCCAAGCCCTGAGGAAACATTGATTTGTAGGCTGTCAGAAATGGTTAATTTTCTTTAAAATCAGGACTGTACAAAATTGTAATATGGTATTGGTGCACCATCTTCAGAAATAATAGAAGTATAGCAATAAGAACTCCAAAATATAAATACCTTAATTTTTGGGTTTGACCAATCAGAGAGTACAGATAATTTAGTCTGTCATCATATTCTAATGATCTGGTAACTCATCTTATCAGAGGAGGATGGGTTGTGACGTTCTGATAAGGATTTTTACTTCATAAGGTACCGATTTTGGGTAGTTCTCTCTCTCTGTTTTTTTGCTGAAGTGTTCCAGTAATCATCTGCCAGATCCAAGTATTTTTTTCCTCCGTTTTTGCTAAAGTGTTCCAGTAATCATCTGCCAAAGAAATTCTAAGAAATCTACCTTGATTGTCTGGTAATTATATCTTTCTTTACTATTAATTCTGTATAGCCCTAAGAATTATATATATTTCCTCTATATTTGAGGAAAAATATTTTATAATAATTTTGCTAGATATAGACCTGGCCAGCTATATAAAGTAGCAGCACAGTGGCTCAGTGGTTAGCACTGTTGCCTTGCAGCGCTGGGGTCCTGGGTTCAAATCCCACCAAGGACAACATCTGCAATGAGTTTGTATGTTCTCACCGTGTTTGCGTGGGTTTTCTCCGGGTACTCCGGTTTCCTCCCACACTCCAAAAAACATACTGATAGGTGAATTTAGACTGTGAGCCCCAATGGGGACAGGAACCAATATGAGTGTAAAGCGCTACGGAATATGTGTGCGCTATATAAATAAAGGATTATTATTATTATTATTATTATTAACTAATAATAAGCTATATTGGCTGTAGTTTATTCTGGGAACTAAACAGAATTAATTAACATCTTTATCCAGATAACTGGGAGCTAGCTGATAGCAGTTAGAGCAATATAACTTTATATATTGGTTAAATATCATTATTGATACCTATAACATCATATATTTGTTTTTCTGAAAAGGTAACTGAGCTTACAATTAATCTGATAAATTGTTTGATTAACTCTTAATCTTCTATTAGGGAATTTTTCCATTTGACTCTATCTGGGTATGTATGCATGTGTGCTTGGGACTAAACTTTTGTACAGTTGAGAAAGAGTGGCCATCTCACTGAAAAAAAGAAGCCACCATCTTGGGTGGGGCAACCATATAACCCATAATCTATTAATTAACCTTGGAGTGCTATAGGTATATGAAATTTATTAGTTTTTAGCTTTGCTTTCTAGACATATATTATTGGATTGATTTCTGAGAATTTTTTGGTATACTGACAATAAGATATTTGCAAATTATATATTTTATCCAGAAGGTACGCAATATTGAAAACAGTAGATAAATAGTTACATTCTATTTATCTAAGTCTGGGATTTTATATTCCAGATACATTTCTAAATTTTGATATTTTTATATGGTACAAGGAAATTGTTATGAGACCCGGATTTAAGTTAGAACCCATTCACATAACAACATCCCTTAGACCTTATTTAGCATAGTTAATACAGATTTTGTAGAGGAATTCATATACACTGCAACCAACTGTATTGTAATTAACTGTAGGATCAATTAACCCTTTCTATGCTGCTGTGTTCAAATATTGTTACCAAATACCGCTGGATACACCTATGTAATGTTTAATCCTGTTTATGCTGGGTAATAGTATTTTGTGGTATTGGTTATTGATTTACTGTGTATCTATTTCCTTAAAGATCTCTTAGTTAGGGATGGGCTAAAATTTTTGCCTCAAACTGAAATCGGCGAATAATGGCAATTTCCGCTTGCCGAATAATTTCCCTTGAAAATTGCAGTTTTTCTGCTTTTTCCCATCTTTTCCGCCCATTGAACTCAATAGGAAGAAAAATATTTATCCACCACAGGAAAGTTTTCTACAGCCATATAAAAGGCTGTCAGGCTCTCATATCAGCCATTCTGTGTTTGTGAGAGGAGAGAGCAGCATGTTTTTGAGCTAGAGGGGAATTGAAGACATTTGTTCTCTGTATTAGGGGAGTCTGGGGCACTCTAGGAGATAAGAAGGGAGAAAGGAGGTTGACCCCCAAATACTCCAAAATTCCATGTGACTGACTGGCAAGACACAGGCAGCTATGGACCTATTTGCTTGTTGATCTTGCTGTAATTGTCTCTGTACTGGGTGGGGAAGTCTGGGGAAAGATGATGTTGATTTTGTTATTTTTGGATAGACTGTGATAAGACAACAGGGTGGACAATTTAAAAAATTATATAAAAAATAATAACAACAAAGAATGAAAAACTAAATATATTAGGTGACAGTGGAAGACAGCTGACTGGGCTTAAGCAAGGCATCATACAGCACCATCAGTTGTGTTGTGTAACGTACAGTAAAAAAACACAGTGTAGTTGAGTAATGTCCAGCAAATGCACAAGGGGAAGGGGGAGGGGTGGAGCAGTGTAGGGACGTGAGAGTAAAGTAGTAGTTCAAAAACTGACTGCAGCAATGGTTGCTGCAGGGTGTGTAATCAATGGTGATGATCCCTATACTCCAAGGGTGGGTACAGTTTGTCAAGGTCCCAGCAAAACTAGTTCCAGCACCACCAGTGGCAGTAGAAATATAGATACTGGCAATAGCATAATAGAGGAAGGTGTAGCAGCTGAACCGCCTGCTGCATCAGACAGTGAGACAAGCAAGCACCAAAACACCTGTCCTCAAAGTAGTAGCGAATTTTGTTACAGTAAAAGTAAAAAGAAATTGTTTGAGACCTCTAAAAGCTTAGAGGAATATAAGGATAATAGTGGGCAAGAATTGTCAGGTGATGCTGATGCTGCTGAGGATGACCTAATGATGACTGATGATGATGTAGATGTAGAATATATCCTTCAAGCATGCTTCTCTTGTTCAGATACAGATGAAGTTAAGAGTGAGGATGATGACAGGGATAAAAGGTTAGCAGAGAGTCAAAGGCTGTATCTTCCACCACTTTTAAGGAGCACTGTGCCTGTCTATAAAGTGTTTGAGAAAGCCATTGGAAAGTCTGACCCTGGACAAGTACAGATGTCAAAAAGCACACAGTCACCCTATCAGTCATCATCAGCATCATCACCTCTTCAAAGTCCAAGTCCCACTAAGCCACACATACCTGTTTTGAGTACCCAGCAACAGCAACACAGGTTAACATCCACAGTGTTAGATGCTGGAAGTGCTGTACCTTTGACACATAGTAATATTGACAGTAGAATTACATAAACATTTAGCTCCAGTAGTAGTAGTAGTAGTAGCAGAAACCACACATGACAGACAAAGCCAGGACAAATATATTAAAAGCAGCACAGATGAGGGGGTGGAAGACGGATGTGTAGAAGGTTTGCCACCATCTACCCCACTTGGGACCACTGCTATGACCAATAAGTAATCACACCATGTGAGTCCTCCACCACCACCACCACTAGAATACACATCTGCTACATTGTAGGTTGTACTTTATTTTTTCATTACTTGACATCATCATGAATATAAGCCAGTGTCAGTTAAGCAGGAAGATAGTGTTTTGGGTAGGAGTGGGCGAAAGTTGTCATCGTGTTCCTGCTGGAAATTTCATGAAAACCATGTTGTTATCCTCTTTTTTGTGGGAAAATCTGTTTTAAAACTAGTGGTTAAAATATTCGCATCTTTCGCCCATTGTCCAAAATCTTTCGCCATTTTTTCAATGGCTAAACAGTTTTCGCCCATTGATTTACATTGTTTTCGCACTTCCGCTATAAAAACGTGATGTTTTCTCTGAAGGAAGACACAATAGAAGCAACTACAGAGCGAGATAGACGTGTTGTGCTGTTCTCTTGTGATATTTACCAAAAATTGAGGCAGGAGAGGCTCATAGTGACTCCTATCACTATGAGCAGCAAAAAGAGGAACTGGAAGGACCCTTATTATGTGTCCACTAAGTCTGAGGAAGAGGAAGTGACTAGCAGTACTCAACCAATGCTGTCCAGTCCCCCTAAATCACCCCAAGGGATCTAGGGGAATTTAATAAGAAGGGAGGGAGAAAATGGAATGGGAAGGAAGGGAGAAATGGGAAAGTGTCACGGATTCAATAACGAGAATGGACCAGTACTTAGGTAACACAATCTTTATTTAGCAACAAGACAGGACAATGGAAACAGCACAAAACACAGGTCAAGAGAGGACTTCAGGATGGCTCAAACAGGTACTATGGTACTGACGGAATCCAGCGGCAGAGAAAGGAAGACTCAGGTCCGTACCTGAGGACACACTACAGGTACGCACCTGTACGGACAACGGATCAGAGACCAAATGCGCACGGAGGATATGTAGGTTTGCACCTGTACAGACCATGTACCAATAAGACCGGCTGTGCTACAGGTCTGCACCTGGAGGCCGCAGAGGCCCAATGGCTAGAGGAAGTACGCCAAGCCACCAAGGACAATCCTAGGTTATCCCCTGGAGCGTTTGTATGCTGGTTGCGCAGTTGACAATCCCAGGCTATGTCAAGGTGGTCAGATACACTGGAGGAAATACGGAAAGCTTGGTCAAATAGAGCCACAGATTTGCACCAGATTGGATGTCAGACAGGCCAAGTGGTCATACACAGAGCAGGTAGTCGGACAGAGCCACAGGTCAACACCAGAACGGATAGTCAGCCAAGCCAAGGGTCATACACGGTAAGGTTCATCAGCTAGATCCACAGGTTTGCACCAGATTGGATGTCAGACAGGCCAAGGGGTCATACACAGAGCAGGTAGTCGGACAAAGCCAGAGGTCAACACCAGAACGGATAGTCAGACAAAACTGGATCACACACAGAGCCCAAAATCACAACTGCACTGGAACACCACGAACGGGCAACTGAAGTGGTGTCCAGGCAGTTTTTAACCTGATTGCTCCACCCCTAGAGGTGGAGCATAATGTGTGCTGTAACTTTAAGAACAAGGTCGCGACGTCATCAGGGAATCCCTGAGACATGCGTCTGGTTCAGATGCGGCAGGAGCCGCCAGAGGGCACAAAGAAGAGGACGGTCGCCTGGCCGGATGCCAGAGCGCACCGGTCCTCCATCCACGAGAGCTGCACAACCCGTTTGCCACACAAGCGTCGGCGAGGTAAGCTGCGCTTACAGAAGGAAGGGAGGAAAGGGAAAGAAGGGAGAAAAGGGAATGGGAAGGAATGGAGAAAAGGATAGTGAGAGCAGGACAGGTCAGCTGCCTGTGCCTGCTTCAAGATGTGCTGCCCCTGCCGCCAGTGCCACCATTTCTGATCCTGCAGCCACTAGTGTTGTACCTGTTGCCAGACGTGCTGCCCCTGCTGCCAGTGCCACCATTTCTATAACTGCAGCCACTAGTGTTTACCTGTTGCCAGACGTGCTGCCCCTGCTGCCAGTGCCACCATTTCTGGAACTGCAGCCACCAGTGTTGTACCTGTTGCTAGTACTGAACCTGCTGCCAGTGCTGAATCTGCTGCCAGTGCTGAACCTGCTGCTAGTACTGGACCTGCTGCCAGTGCTGAACCTGCTGCCACCAATACTTTGCCTGCTGCTAGTGTTTCTTGTAGTACTCAGGGGGGGAAGGAGAAAATGATGCCAAGTGTGACAGCAAGGGACCCTAAATCACACTTGCCATTCCCAAGCAGTCCTGCCACTGCTAGTACTACTGCTACTAAGGTCCAGCAGTTTGTTAGCCTTAGGAGTGAAGGAGGGGGAAATCAACAATATTCTGATATTACTAGTTACTGTGAGATTGAGGAGGAAGACTCTGTGGCTGAACTTGAAGTGGTTGGTGTTAGTAGTAGCAGTAATGGTGAAGCAGCCGGAGTGGTAGGAGAAACATTTTACAGCATCCAGACTAGTGGTCAAGGGAGCCCACACCATTCTCCTGACCCTGGGACTGGGAGTCCTCCCATTCTCTTCACTACAGTGTCCAGGTGGAACATGAACCTGAAGAGGCCAGAACTGGTGTTGGGGGAGGAGAGCAGGCTGAGAATTAATCCACCACCACCAGCAGAAGCACAGATCAGCTGCCTGTGTCTGCTGCTATTTCTGCTAGTGCTAGTCTGCCTTCTTCTTCAGGACAAAAGGCAATGACAAGTGTGACATTAGGGGACCCTCTGTCACATTGCTCATCACCTCCTCCAAGCAGCAATGAGATGTCTGGAATAGAGCAGCAGCAGCAACAACAGCATGTAGGGACTAGTGGTGGTGGTGGTGATGATGCTGGATAAGTGTAACGGTTTGTTTGACACACAGACACAGTAGGTTTGGATAAAACACAATTTTATTAAACAATGATAATAACAATAGCCCTCAGGGTCCTGTAATATATATACACAATATAGTACAGACACAAGACATGTTATAATGAGGCAAGCCCACACGGGTCCAGTATATGCAGGTAATCCAGAGTTCAATATACTGACACAGGTCAGGCAGTTCGTGTGTGATTCTCAGTTGGACAGCACTGAATGGGTTACTATTAGGCCGAGATTACTGACAGGCCCTAATAGTGCAAGGCCCTTTAAGAAGCTCAATCAACAGGAGAGAGCACAAAATCGAGTAATGTTCAAAAGTAATGGAGACCAGATCAACTTGAGGACTGCCGTAGCAGTAACGGAGACTGAGCAACTGGTGACTGCCATAGCAGTAATGGATACTGAGCAACTTGGGCACTGCCGTAGCAGTAACAGAGACTGAGCAACTTGGGCACTGCCGTAGCAGTAACGGAGACTGAGCAACTTGTGACTGCCGTAGCAGTAACGGAGACTGAGCAACTTGGGCACTGCCGTAGCAGTAACGGAGACTGAGCAGCTTGCCCTGAGAGGCACCCAACCGGGGACTGCACGGGAGTGAGGACGCACAGAAATGTCGTCTGAGCGACACTGAGGCAACGGAGACCAGACTGCAGCGAACTGTCCGGAGACAGCAAGGATCCTGACACCACCCCAACCGGAGACCGGATAAGGCATGCAAGAGAGGAACGCAACCACAGTAGCCCAGCTGGTCTGGAACCACACACACAGAGCAGGATCGTCAGCCAATCCAAGTCGGTACACCAAGCAGGAACGTCAGCCAGGCCGGGTCGGTACACAGAGCAGGAAAGTCAGCCAATCAGAGTTGGTACACAGAGCAGGACCGTCAACCAGGCCGGGTCGGTTCACAAAGCAGGAACGTCAGCCAATCCAGGTGGGTACACAGGCAGGAACAAGATGCAGAATAGTCAGACAGTCCGGGTTAGTACACAGGCAGGAACAAGATGCAGAGTCGTCAGGCAGGCCGGGTTGGTACACTGAGATCACACGAATAACAGGAACAAGCACTGGTACTGAAATACCAAGAAAGGGCACTGGAGAAGTTCCAGAACCTAGCATTTAAGGACAAATGCTGGGCTGGACAATAACAGTGCAGCCAATAGCGTAAGCAGGAGTGGAAACTGACAGAATGTTGCCAAATAGCACGGGTACCGTGATAAGAAGCTGGGGTGGAAGAGACATTGATGACCTTTTTAGCAGAAACTGAGAAGGAACAGGAGACAGGAATGAGGATGGGCATCACCACCACCACTAGCAAGGACATCTTGGAATTAGAGGAATTTGCAACTGCTCGAATTCCTTCTGATGCTGAGATGCAAGGGCAGCAGGATGCTGAGGAGCAGGTTAGTGTGCCACAGACCACCGTGGACACAGTGGGAATGGGGTCAACAAGTGATACGGGACTAGGACAGGTTCCACTTGCCAGCAGTAGCAATATTTCTGATCCTAGTTGCAGTGCTGACTCTGAGGCAGTAGCAACATTATCCCCTGCCACAGGCAATGAATGGGAATGTGGAGGACAAGAAGAAAGTGGCCATTATTCTCCACCTTTCCCCTTCCCTCTGAAGTCATCATGGGTGTGGGACTATGTTTCTGTTGGGGCAGGCACAGTACAGTCATCAGCAATGACACTGTGCACAATTTGTGACAAGTCAGTGAAAAGAGGAAAGGAGGGAACACACCTTGGCACATGCTCCCTCATATCACACATGAAACACAGACTCCATGACAATTACTTCAAATATGTTAAAGCCAAACACCCACCACAGAAATCAAGCACCGCTTTTGCTTTCCCTGACTCACCAGAAAGGCAACAAGAGGGGAGACGGAGATCAAAGAGGAGGAGGAACAGAACAACCAAGGTAGAGACTGTGTCCTTAGCGGGTGTGGAAAAGGGGTACAGTGACAGCAGCAGTACTTGGTTTCGGGTGTCTTGGTGTTTGGATACAGTTGTGTCTCCAGATGTTATTTACCACACACATACTGTGCACATTGCAGTTGCTGAGGAGACCCACTGATCCTGCTCTCAAGGGAAAAAATATATTCTAATAACAACACACCCATGATGATTTTGGAGGAGGGGCAGGTGGAGATTTAATGGCAAACTTGTTCTTTTGTCCACAAATACTGGGGGCTACTTATTCTGCTGCTATTGCCTCAGGTACATCACTGGAGTCAGTCATGGCAAATGGAAACTTCATCATCCATCTTCCATGTTACTTCTATTGTTGATCCCATTCCCTTTCGGCTGCCTAATCATCCTGCTGCTTAAACAACTCAGCAGCAGCAGTACGAACAGCAGTTGCAGCCACTGGCCAACATGACCTGCTGGCATTAGGCCAGTAGGGCATTTTTATTTTTTTTCTCAGGGCTTGTGTTTAAAAAATAAATAAATAAATAAATAAATAAATAAATAAATACAATTAAAACTAATCCTACAAAAAATAAGCAATTTTTGGGGGGTTTGTTTCTAGCAAACCTAAGTCCTTAGGGCTTGTGCCAAACAAGCTTAAGTCCTACAAATCAATGTTTCTTCAGGGCTTGGGCCTCTAATAAGTCTAAGTCCTACAAAGGCCTCTAACAACAAATCAAATAAATCATCCTCTACAAAATACTCTATTAAGTCAAGTATCAGTCCACCCCAGTGGCAGCTTATGTCAGGGTGTTCCTGTCTCTGTCACTTTGAATACAAATGTCTTATTTTATTTAGGATTTTTTTGTATTAAGTGCCCCCCAATCCCAGTAAACAACCCCCAAAAACATTCCCTGTTCAACTGATTCTTTCCCACACCCCACCAACACAGGCACCCTCAGGCCCCTTTTATACAATGCCTTTGGGAAATAAAATATTATTTGTAATGTGTTGTGTGTAACTTCTATGTTCCCATTGATTTCAATGGGCGAAAAAAGCGCAAAAAAGTGTAAAATCAGCATTTTTCACTGGACATTTTTTGCGGGAAATTTTTCGCAAGGGGAAAGTGACATTTTTTGCCGATTTCAGTTTGAGGTGGAAAGTTTCTCCCATCCCTAGTTGTGGGCAAAGGACAAATGCATTCTGCATGCTAACACATTTTTCAAACCATATGTTGCTGTAGGACTCACAATTTTGACTTTCAGCCACTTTTTTCTAAACTTCAGCCCTCAGAAGAAGTAATATTACAGTGGGAAATGTGTTAAAAATAGGTGAAAAATGTGTTAACATAAGTGGAAAATTAGTTAAAACAGGAAAAAAGGAGAAAATTATTGCATAGACGGAAAAGCAAAGTTTTTCGCCAGAAAAGCGAAAAATCGGTGTGTTTTCACAAAAAGTCATGCAGGAAATTTTTCACACTTTTCACCCATCCCTAATCTTAGTATATGACTAAGTCATATTAAAAGATATATTTTGAGTCATTTGGTGTTCACTTATTCATATTATTTCTGATAACATTTTATATATAGTATATTTTTACTTATATAAATGATGTATATTTTTGCACAAATATGCATAATTGATTATTTTAATCAATTCTTTACTGTGAAGTAGCATGTCAATACCTTGTTAGTGTAAAGTTCTCAAATTTATTTATTTACATTATTACTTTATTTATTTATGCGAAGATATACAACATATTTGGATCTTCTGTTAACCATTTACTGTATATCCTTGATATAACTTTGGAGGCATTGCTGAGATCTATACACAGTAGACATGTGCGAATTCATTCGGAGACATTCGGATTTCGTCGAAAATGGGGTCATTCGGAGACATTCGGCCAATCCGAAACTCAAGGGTCATTCGGAAAAAATGATCCGACTCTGAACAGCCCAGGTCCGAAATTCGTTGAAACTTTCGGAAGTTCGGCAATCGACACATTTCCATAAGTTTTGACTACTTTTGACCAGGAATTGTGCGCGCTCAATTACTTTCCCTCCATAATTTCCCTCCATGTCTCTAGTCCAATTCCATTCTCCGTTTCATGCACTACTTCCCTCTTTTGTCTGTATTCGAATAGCCTTCTTCGTTTCATGATGGGGGTTGGACTAATGACACAGTCACACAGACAGACAGCCTGCATTTCCTCATTGGGTTGTTGGAGCTCAGAGAGAGAAAAGATTAGAGAGTGTACAGTTGTTGTGTAGGCAGGCAGGTAGCATTAGGCTAGGCATAAGTAGGCAGCCAGCATTAGTTCCAGTTATTGCCACTGCAAGAGCAAGTAATATTTGTTCCTGTGCAAAATATAAAAAAATATTAGGTATTTGTTTGAATACAGGGCCGGCCCTTACATGGGTCCCAGTGGGTCCATGGACCCAGGCGGCACTTTGACAGGGGCGGCAATTTGCCGTCCCATAGCATGTTTATTTTGTGCTCTTCCACCATTTCTGTGTTGCAGGGTGTCCCATCAGTGTGACTGTCAGCAGCTGGGCAGCCCTATGCTCACTCAGTGGCGATGCCTGCTGGCTGCTTCAGTGATGTGAATTATGTGATAGTGAAACATTATGCCTATTTTGTATTGTTTATCGCCCGCCTAAAGTCAAGACTTGAGTAAATAGATCTACCGTCCCAGATTTGCTAGAGAGGTTTTACAAATACAGGAGGGTGCCCCCTGTACAAAATGAGTCTAAACATTTGGGATCCCTAGTATGAGTGCACAACAGTGCATGATGTGTCCTGAACAGGATTGCTGTGAGGTGTCTCCACCCAGAAGGTGCTGGCCGGGCTGAGCTTCACCATTGCGACAAGTGACCAACTAAGAGCACCGTGCCGTGCAGCCATAGCATCACCCCCTCCTACTCTCCGGGTCCCGCTGACTGGCAATAACAGGTGAGTCACTAAGAGATCTGAAGCCTTTCTGGAAGTCCTTTCACTTGGAAAGGTGCTAGGTATTACTTGGGGGAGTTGCCTCGTGTGTAAATAATTTCTAGGTGGGAGATGAATGTGCATCACTTATGTGTTTCCTAACAGTAGTTAGAATACAACTCCCATCATCCACTGATTATGAAATTGGGAAATGCCCAGCAATTACCGTAGAGCCCTGTATTGCACACTCACGGAAAACGGTGATATTGCTATACTAAGACAATGCTGTGGACCCCTCTTCAGTATAGATGTCAAGCATTTTTTTTTATTTCTCTCCTGTGTTGCAGTTTGTTCACAACAGAATGTCTCAATTTTTCTTTTTAACACATTACATCTATCACATTACAATCATTGATGTTTATTCTTGATGTAGTATGAAACTCTACAATGTATATACACATAGCGTTATCTGATATGAGGGGAAATCAGGATAGGAAAACGAGAGAGAGGAATTTGGGTACTAAAGAGGGACAGTAGGGTAGGAGGCTGGTACCAGAAAATGAAACCTTAATCTTTACCCATGTACTAACATAGAATGTGACATGTAGTTTGTCCATGTTCGAGTCGACCACTTATGTTGCGTAGGATGTGACAGGCATGGGTTTTCGATGTCGAGCATATGCTAAATTGAATGACAGGAATGAGGTTTCGATGTTCGAACATATGCTATATTGAAGGACAGGCATGGGGTTTCGATGTTCGAACATGCTAAATTGAATGACAGGCATGGGTTTTTGATGTTCGACGTTTGCATTGTGACTGGCATCCCATGCTAGAGTAGAGGTAACATGCACAGACTTTCAATGTACGACAATGTCCGTTTTTGGGATGGATCTTTTTCTAAATGCACACCCTGTCTGCAAATAATGATAGCAGTGTGCACGGAGGCGCACTGCTATAATTTAACCCATGTTAAATTCGGCCGAATAATTCGGAATGGATCAGAATTTAGTCCGAATCGAATAGGCCCGGTCCGAAATTAGGATCATCCGAATTAGAAAAAAAAAATTCGTCCGAATTCGAATTTTACCGAAAATTTTGCCCGTGCACAAGTCTAATACACAGGGTTGACATATTTGTCAAATAATTTTATTGGCAGTTACATTACAGTAACATATTTGTGCATAACATGTCTTAATCAGGTTCTTCTGTGATCCAATCCCAGAAGAAGAGATGATGTGGACTTTAGAAGCCAGGCTAATCAGTGCAATCCATTCTCATCTGAAACTTAAAAGTGATGTTCAACAATGGAATAATGATACTGAGTTAAGGAAAGAGACCCATATTTGGCAACCCCATAGCTTTTATTATAAAGCTTTAACTAATTATGTAGAAAAAACATCTCCAAAGGAGTTACATAGTTACATAGTTACATAGTTACATAGTAATTTAGGTTGAAAAAAGACTTGCGTCCATCCAGTTCAACCCTTTTCCTATTCCTGTTTACCATCGCTGACCCAAAAGAAGGCATCTGACTCCAAATGGCAATCAGATTTCTCCCTGGATCAACAAGCCCTAACTAAATATTAATCCCAATACTAACGTGCATAGCCCTCTATATTATGCTCTTTTAAATAAGTATCCAGGCCCCTTTTAAAGGCATCTAATGTATTTGATAGCACCACCTCCTCCGGAAGTGCATTCCATACCTTTATTGTCCTTACTGTAAAGAAACCCTTCCGCTGTTGTAGATTAAATCTCCTTTCCTCAAGTCTAAGCGGGTGGCCCCTTGTCCTGTGTACTGCTCTGTTAATGAACAGGTGTTTTGAAAGCCCTTTATATGGGCCTTGAACATATTTATATAGTGTTATCATATCCCCTCTAAGACGCCGTTTCTCTAGTGTGTACAAGTTTAACTTTTCTAGTCTCTCTTCATAGCTAAAACTTTCCATTCCCCTTACTAGTTTTGTAGCCCTCCTCTGCACTCTCTCTAGTTCCATAATGTCCTTCTTCAGAAAGGGCGCCCAGAATTGAACAGCATATTCTAGGTGGGGTCTTACCATGGACCTGTAAAGAGGCATAATTATATCTTCCTCCCTTGAGTCAATACCCCTTTTAATACATGCCAATATCTTATTGGCTTTTGCAGCTGCCAGCTGGCACTGCATGCTACTGCTAAGTCTATTGTCTACCATTACTCCTAAATCCTTTTCATTAGTAGATTTCCCCAGAGAAACACCATTTAAACTATATGTTGCATTTTTATTATTATACCCAAAATGCATAACTTTACACTTGTCTATATTGAATCTCATTTGCCATTTGCCTGCCCAGTTACTCAATATGTCCAAATCCTCTTGTAATGAAGACACATTGAGTTCAGACTTTATTACCTTACTTAATTTTGTGTCATCGGCAAACACTGATACATGGCTTCCTATGCCCTCTGGGAGGTCATTAATAAACAAATTAAAAAGAAGAGGACCCAGGACAGATCCCTGAGGCACTCCACTTATCACGTTTATCCAACTGGAGAACTTGCCATTTACTACCACTCTTTGCATTCTATCTTTCAGCCAATTTCCAATCCACACACAAACATTTTCCCCTAGTCCTATTTCATTCAATTTGTACAGTAACCTCTTGTGCGGAACTGTATCAAATGCCTTGGCAAAGTCTAAATAGATCACGTCAACCGCCGCTCCCTCATCTATATTATTACTTACTTTTTCATAAAATTCGATCAAGTTCGTTTGACAAGACCTATCTTTCACAAAGCCATGTTGGCTATTGCTAATGATATTCCTGTTCCAGCAGAATTCTTGAATATATTCCCTTAGCAATCTTTCAAACAGCTTCCCTACCACAGATGTCAAGCTTACGGGTCTGTAGTTTCCTGGCTGGGACTTTGATCCCTTTTTAAATATGGGCACCACATCTGCTTTACGCCAATCCATGGGCACCATACCAGAAATAAAAGAATCCCTGAAAATCAGATATATCGGTCTGGCCAGGGTCTGGCTTAGCTCTTTAAGTACCCGTGGGTGTATACCATCTGGCCCTGGAGCTTTGTCTACCTTGACACCATTCAATTGTTTTAACACTTTTTCTTGTGATAGCCAGTCCCATGCTTGCTGTGCCTGTTCTGTAAAAGTAGTTTGCAGATTCTTGTCCAATGGGTGTTCCTTGGTAAAAACAGAAGAAAAGAAATTATTTAAAATATCTGCCTTCTCTCTGTCCCCTTTGACCATCTCACCCGTTTCAGATAACAAGGACCCAACATTATCAGACTTTAATTTTTTGCCATTTATGTATTTAAAGAATTTTTTTGGGTTGCTTTTGCTCTCCTTAGCAATATTTTTTTCATTCTCCAGTCTAGCTAATTTAATAGCCTTTTTACAGGTTTTGTTGACATTTTTGTATTCTGCAAATGCCTCTGCTGATCCCTCAGCTTTGTAATGTTTAAATGCCGCTTTCTTGTTATTTATTTCATGAATTACTTTACTGGTTAGCCACATTGGTTTTAATTTGCTTCTTTTGTATTTGTTTCCAACAGGGTTAAATTTATATGTGTATTTTTGCAATGTTATTTTGAAGGCATTCCACTTACCTTCTGTGTTTTTTCCTGAAAATATTTTATCCCAGTCAACGAGACCAAGGGATGAATTAAACCTGCTAAAGTTGGCCTTTTTAAAATTCAGTGTTTTGGTGGAACTCATATCAACTTGTTTTTTTGAATTATTCTCAAACGATACCATGTTATGGTCACTATTCCCCAAGTGCTCCCTTACTTGGATGTTAGAGATAAGTTCTTCATGGTCAGTTATTACCAAATCCAGACATGCATTCCCTCTGGTTGAGGTCTGCACTAGTTGTGACAAAAAATTGTCATTCAACAAGTTCAGAAACTTGCTGCTTTTAGCAGAGTTAGCTGTTCCATTTTTCCAGTCTATTTCTGGATAATTAAAATCCCCCATAATTATAGTTCTCCCTATTTGGGAAGCCTTTTCTATTTGCATTAATAGCTGTGTTTCTTCAAGGTCACCAATGTTTGGTGGTTTATAACAAATACCCACTAATATTTTCTGGGCAGTTTTACCCCCAGTGACTATTTCAACCCACAGGGATTCCACATGTTCACTACTGTCATCACATATATCTTCCCGCAATTGAGGCAATAATGCTGGTTTGATATACAGACAGACCCCACCACCTCTTTTGCTTGACCTATCTTTTCTAAATAACATGTAGCCTTCTAAATTGATTGACCAATCATGTGTGTCATCCCACCATGTTTCTGTTATGCCTATCAAGTCATAGTTTTCAATTTCAGCTACCAGCTCCAGTTCCCCTATTTTACCAGTTAAACTTCTGGCATTTGCAAGCATACAATTTATGCCACTGCTGTGTTCCATTTGTGATTTATTTTTGATGTGGTTTATAGGCTTCTCCCTATCATCTGTACTAACCCCGCCCCCAGATCCTCCCACCTGGTTATTAACTACATTGCCTTCCCTTTCTATACTATCTATCCCAGTATTTATTGGCCCCTCCCCCCCCCTTCCTAGTTTAAAATCTCCTCCAACCGTCTAGTAATCCTCTCCCCAAGCACTTGAGACCCTCTTGCATTCAGGTGCAATCCATCCCTGCTATAGAGATTGTACCCCAAAGCAAAATCAGCCCAGTGCTCTAAAAACCCAAAGCCCTCCTTCTTACACCAAGACTTCAGCCATGCATTGAGCTCCCTAATCTCCCGCTGTCTCCCTGGCGTAGCGCATGGCACAGGTAGTATCTCTGAGAATACTACCTTGGAGGTCCTGTTCCTAATCTTACTGCCTAAATCCCTAAAATTACCTTTTAGGACTCTCCACCTTCCTCTAACTTTGTCATTGGTACCAATATGCACCAAGACAGCTGGATCCTCTCCAGCCCCTCCCAATAATTGGATACACAGGTACTGTTGCTAGTGCCAGATCTCCTACACATCCTAGCTTGTTATAAAAACAGATTGGATGATAGACAAAAAAACTACCAATAAAACAGACAGTTAAAGTCAAGACAGAAAAAGTCTCTGAGTTAGAAAATGATGTGCGTGAATATCACAAAATATTAAGATCACATGCTGAGGAAATTCAGTCTCTCCAGTACCAGGTAAATGGGCTAGAGATCAGGAATAAAGATACACTGGAGAAGTTGTAGTCTGCAAAAGAACAACATACTATCCTCATTGCTGACCTTTACAATTTAACATTACAAGAAAATGTAAAAAAATTCCAAATCTATATAGATAAGTGGGCTGATGATATTGGAAAACTGCAGGAGCAAGTGTTGAAGTACCAATCCATCTGTAGTGCCTATAAAGAGGACATGTCAGTGGCAGGGCTGGTGCAAGGATTTTTGCCAGCCTACGCAAAACCTCATTTTGCTGCCTCCTTAGCTCCGCCCCTTGTGTCCCGCCCCTTTATGCCAAAGTTCATGCGGCTCTTAAGGTGACCACATTTCCTGTCAGCCATTCAGGTACACTCCCAATGCAAGAGTGGCAGAGAACTTCTCATTGGCTGCAGCTGTGAGGCCACGTTTTATTTCATGACCTATTAACAATTCAATGTTAAACTTAATAAATTATTTAGTACAAGATGGAAGTATTTTATTTACACAGACTAATTTATAAACACAGCTCCCGAAGTTTACACACACATTAATGTGAGTTTTATTACTGTGAAGCAATGTGATACACTTATATACACACCACACAGTCTGAGCTCCTAAACACAGGGATGCCAGGGTGGGATAGAGGAATAGAGAGACTTGTATTTTAAAGAGAGACACTTGGGAGGTAGGGATGTATGCAATGCATTAGACACCTATTTGGCACACAAAGGGTTAAAAGGTTGTTTCATTTGACAAAACAATATGTTCTGCTCATTATATTACTCCCCTTGCAGTAGCTGTCAGATTAGGGGTATCATTTAAAAATGTTGCCCTCTATCGGGCGAGCAACACAACGTTGTATTAAAAATGTTATTGTGTTGAAAACAGTGATATGAGAATGCCGCAGGCATCAGAATGTTGTATCTAGTGCTTTTATAACTACAGTGTTGCCTAGACAGTGTTATTGTGCATGTGTGGGGGTGTCAGAAGATACAGATAAATACTTTCTGTATTTCTGTATATAAAACAGAGTGGAGAGTTAAAAGAGAAAGGAGATCATATTGGAATGTTTTCCTAGTTTGCCAAATACCTTTGCTGCACATAACTGATGCAGTACATTTTAGTACACTTTGGAACTAAAGAGAAACAATGCAAGCAAACACCTACTGAGCCTCTTCATTCCCAAAAAGAAGCTAGCAGCCTCACAATGCTATCAGAAAAAAGGTCATGGAAAAATTATCATTACTTTTCTCTAAATTTTGTCAAGAACCCACCCCTTGCCTGAGGATGCTAGCTTCTTTTTGGCAGTGAAGAGGTTAAACTGTTACAGGAATGTTTGTATCAGTTGGTGATCCCCCAGGGACAGGAGGCGGAGGGAAATAATAGAAACTCTTGTATTTCAACCAAAAACAAAGATTACTTTTTCTTTGTTAATGAGGTTTTTTTGTTTGGTTTTTTTTTTTTACTGAATTGAGTGCTTCCCCCCATACGGTTTAACCCTTTTGAGTGCCAAAGGGGTGTTAAGGTATTGTTGCACACTCCTCTGGCATTGAAAGGGTTTGCATGGAGCACGTTTGATAAGAGTGAAATCAGCAGAGGAGTTTTCCACAGAATGAAAGAACAGAAGCAGTGCAAGAGAGAACAGGTCATATGCCAACCCTCCTTCTGCCTCCCCATACCTCCATTTGTCACAGCTGTCTATCCTCTCTACAACTTCCTGGTCGCTGCTATGCTCGTTGTGGCAGTGAAACGATATCATTTGAAAACACTTGCATGAAGCACTACTTCCTCCAAGAAGAAAAAAAAATTCAAAGATGGTACAGAGATGCTCCATTAGACGACATGTAAATAAGCACTCCATTTTTATGATTAACCCTTTAACCTTTTGAGTGCAAGAGGGGATGTGCTGTGCACACTCCCTCTGGCATTTAAACAGTGAAAAAGGTAATTCATTTATACACTGCGGCAGTATTCAGGAAGTTAAAGATGATGAGCAATTCTGGAATGCGCAGCCCCTCTTACCTTTAACTCTTTGAATGCTTCCATTGTTTCTCTTTGGTTCCAAAGTGTACTAAAATGTACTACATCAATTATGTGCAGCAATGGTATTGGGAAAACCAGGAAAACATTCCAATTTGAACTACTTTCTCTCTTAACTCTCCGTTCTGATTTAATGCAGAAATATATAAAATATTGGTATCTTCTGACCCCCCCCCCCACACACACACACTAACACTCTCTAGGCAACATCGTAGTTATAAAATCACTAGATATGACATTCTGATGCCTACGGCATTCTCATGTCACTGTTTTCAATACAACTACGTTTTTTAAAGCAACATTGTGTTGCCCACCCAATAAAGGGTGATGTTTTCAAAGTGAACCCAGATTAGGATAGATCAGGATGAGAGACAGACTGCTAGGCCAACTTGTGTTCTCAGGTACATCGGTGGTTTCTGCTCCTGCTGCAGTAATCAGTCAGACACTCATGGAAGTGGAATGATAACTGTCCGGCCACATATAATAGGATGGGAGAAGATGTGTGCAGATGTAGCGGCTCTGCTCTGTGCCCCCAGAAGATGTGCGCCCTAGGCCAGCGCCTACCTCTCCTATAGGTGGTGCCGGCCCTGGTCAGTGGATCAGGGTATGTTTCACATTCTGTCCAGGAAGATGCAGGAATTGTCAGAGGGAATGCAGGCCTTTAATGCTTCTCAAACTGGCGATCCTCCTTCTGAGCAGGAACAGGGTATTAGTCCGGAGAGGAAAGTATAGGCCCAACTAGCTATAGATGTCAGTAATCATGATCACTTACATGGGCAGAGATGGGCTGTTGACCCTCATGAGTCACACTTCATGAGGAGGTATGATGATGAAAGTAGCATCCCAGAACAATTTGCACACAACACACCTCAGGTTACCCTCTAACAGGAAACCACTGCTCAAACCTAGCAGAAGGACGAGGCCCATACTGACTAGGTTTGAACAGGAGGAGAAGTCACCCCTAGTGTGTGACAAAATAAAAATAATAAGGTTTATTAAGAACACTGTGCCAGTTTTTCAGAGGAAGCCTAAATATCTGTATTTAACCATTTAGAGCATAATGTGGAGACACTTGAGTCTGTGGCCTTACTTCTGACCAACACAAAATGTATTATGTGCCTTCGGTTTTCAATATTTCAGAGGGCTTATTCTTCAAATCACTGAGTGATATGGACATCACCACATGGGAAGAAACTGTTGAGGAAATAATCTTAGCATTTGGGCCCTTAGCATTTGGGCCCACCCTGAGGCTGTTTGTGCTATATATGCACTAACATGTAAGCCAGATCATGACCGCAGACAATTTCAGAACTAAAATGTGCTTCCTTGTTGATAAGGATGTAGATTTTCGGTCTGTTGAGTTTAGAGAATTATCCTTTAATGCTCTGCCCAGGTATATGAGAACCAATCTAGCCAGGGATTATTCACCCATGTTGCCATTAGATTGGCTACTCACTCAGTCTCTTAAGCTGTACAATGCCCATCAGAGTGAGAATACCCAGCTAAGGATAAGAAGCACGCCCTCCAATGTGTACCAGAAAATTTGGTTGAGGAAACCTTGCCATTTGAATCTGGCAAGAGAAACTATGCAGAGGTGTTAAAATCTCCACAGGTTCATAACCAGGTACCAGTTAATAAGGGGCCTGCCTCTGTTAGCTCCCAAGAGTCTAATAAATCAAATGGTAAGAAAACATTTTTCAAAAAGTACCAAGGTTATAACAAAAAACAAAATAACCCTAAGTTTCCTAAGAGGTTTCAAAAGGGTAAAACCTCTAACAATCAGGGGCCCAAGTCCCAGCAACCTCAGCAACCCACTAAGTCTGATTATGGGAACCAAGGTCAGAAGCAGGTAAGTCTTACAGACATGATGGCCAAGATGACGGCTAATGTGGGACAGCTAAGCCAAAATCCTAGTCCTACTGCACAGAAGGGATCTAACCTTTTTTAGGGAAAGCTCCAGGAGTGGCTGCTGCCATCCAGTAACAGATCACCCAGGTAATGGTAAGCAGGCCTTAGGGGAAAAGAATACAATTGCTTTGCCCTACATAAGTCCTACAATAACCAATAAGGTTTTAACCAACAGTAAAGCTGACACCTTTTCTTTACATGATGTAAATGCTTTGCTTGACTCTAAAAATTCTTCCTTATCTTCCCCACATCTAGGCACACATAAGTCCATCCCTGATGATGTCACTACTCTTCCCTGCATGCATTTAGAGCAGGTGAGAGAAGTAAGAGTACTGAAGGGGGATGATTCAGCTGTACAACCTGACCAAGTGGTCAGCAAAACGTCTCCTGCAGATTCAGGAGTTAACCCTTGCAGGCAGTGGAAGCATTCTAAGACAATTTTACATCATAATTATTTATGCGAAATGCATGAATATAAAGGTAGATATTTTATAGATGTCACCCTTCAGGAGTTTGATGATCTAATTATTTCAAGCCTCCTAGATACCGGGTCGCAAGCTACTATATTGTCTAGCTCCCATTATTATCAAATTATGGCTAGTGCTACCGTAAAGCTGGTGTTGAAAGCATTTGATGGATCCTTAATAAGTGTAGGAGGTAACCCCTTAAACGTATTGGGAACCACATGGTTAAGATTTAAGATTGGTAATAAATCATTCACACATAAAGTCATAGTAGTTGAAGTCCCCTATAACAGGTTAATTATAGGTGCTGATTTGCTACGGAGATTAAGTCCCGTTATAGAATGTGTGAATAATGTCATCTGGTTACAGGTTAAAACCCCAATCATATATGAGCGGGCATTGCAATGCCCCCATGTAGTAAACAAAACCAGGGATACAACTGAAATTTATTTTGTCAATAGTCAGAACCCTAACCTCACTATTTTACAGATGCCTGATACAAATGATGAATATATGGAAGGTGACCTCTCCATCAAGGTGTTACCAGAACAGATTAAGAATGTGAAGCTAAAGGGTGATGTCCTAACCATCTCTCTTCACAGATCACCCTCTGAGCCAACAGAACCAGAGAATCATTCTCAATATCTGGTGTTCATTGACAATGCAGGTGGTGAGTTGTTTGTTGCCTTACAGGTTAACTGATCTGAATGAAACTGAAAAACAGTTACAATTATGTCGAGATATATAAAAGGGACAGGAGACCATGCACTGTATATCTCACATAAAATAAATAAACAATATAAATACATACATTTGAGATCTTGCATACAATCTAGGTATGACACACTTTTTCACAGTGAACAGAACTGATTAAAAAGAATCAATTACTCATATTCGTGAAACAATATATCTAATTTTAATTAAAGGTAAATAAAATGTGATATATAAAATACAGTAATAATTGGTAAATGGGGATATAAAGGTATTCAAGATTGATTCAGTAGTATATCTCAGTGCAACAGTCCTGGGCTAAGATATATATATATATATATATATATCATAAAGAAAATATAAAATGATAGGATATATCAGATAACTACACAGATAACATGGAAGCACTTATAGGGTTAAAATCTATATATAGGTATCCAGAGGTAAATGGTAGCAGTGTTTGAATCCAGCAGTACAGCGAGGTTTAACAGTTTCTTAAATTATAGACAATACAGTAAGTGGCAGTGTAACAACACCTGCCCCACCCCGTATGTACTAGGGCAATTAAGTGGCAGGAAATTTGTCATGCGAGTTGTGCTCAATAGGACACAAGTCAAGTGACGACCCTTTGATAAACACAATGTCCAATATTGTAAGAATTAACACTCTATCTGAAAGACATAAGGTCCCAGATCTGCCAAATATAGAATTTAACTATCTAACTGCCGTTTCAATATGCATACCTCTGGATGGAACACAGAATAGTAAAATACATTTCCCAGTTAAAAATTGCATTACCACATTATAATTTTAAGCAATTAAAATAATGTATAGATATAGCAAGACAATGACAATATATATACAAAAATATATCAGAGCATATATACCATAAAGATTATAATGACAAAATCATGTCTGCACACATCTCAGTAGCAGGGGTTAACAGAACTATGGACAGTAAGGACCAGCCAATTACACAATCCAAAGTTTTGTTCTGTCAGAATTTTCATAAGTGTGACTATTTCAACAGATCAAATCCATGCCTAGATACCACAAGCAGACAAAGCAAATTTGAAACAGGACCAGCCCAAAAAGTACCAGATCCACAGACAAAGAAACAGAAGGAAATCCTCCCAGACAGCAAATGCAAGTGTTAATTTAAAACACTGTATCAAAGGAGCACAATGACCTTCTCAGAACAACATTATTGTGAAGTTTCTGTGCATACCTGCAGTGGACAAATGTTTTCCACAGCATTCATGCACAGACTTCTACACACATCAAACAACAGGCACTGCAGGTATAACACTAGCACCTAACTTGTAACTCCCAATGATCTAAAATTGCTATCAATCTGATCTTACCCTATTGCTACGGTGATTGGACTGTATAACCTCCAAATATTATTCTAACGTTACAGCCAAATAGCTACTGGAAAATTATTTCTCAATAGACGGGCCAATTACACTGGGAAGTAATTAGAATACTTTATCCCAATATTTACTGGTTTATGATAATTTTGGAAGTGTATACAGTGTTACATAAAAAACTTAAATTGTATTTTACCAGTCCTATATAATAGGGTGTGGTCTTTGGCACGGCACGGTTCTGCTCACTTCAGGAACTAGGAAATTCGGCAATAAAAAGCCCTTATGTCCCCATGTACAACGCTTATATCACCTAAACCCCCCCTTAACAGAAAAGTACGCCAATTCTCTCTCATAGGTCACCCCTAAAGAGTTAGCATATGAGGTAATATAGATTAGTAAATACTATTTGAAGAAATAATCTACCGTGTCACTAGGTGGCAGTCTACTACCAGAAAAAGTCAGGAAAGATCGCTTGTCAATCAAAAAAATTATGAGGAAAAATAATCAAAATTAGATGAGTGACCCCTCTCAAAAATGTGTAGTTCTATTTTCCCACATACAAACCCCAGTTGCAGGGAGATAACATTCCTCTACTATGAGGAAAGAGAGCCTCCCTATTCTGACTTCAAGGATGTTTATTAATAAGAAAGTCTAAAAATCCCTTTCTAAAAAAACTAAACTAATGTTGCTTAACCCCTTAAGGACCGGGAAAATCTGATGTCGTTTTCCCTTAAGGACCGGAGCAATTTTGACTTTTTTGACTATGTCTTTGTTCAACCATATTTTCTCTTTAATTCCTTTTGTACACCCACACAAATTATATACTGTTTTTTTAAACACAAGTAGGGCTTTCTTTTGATACCACATTTATATGAATTCCTCATTCTTTAATTTGATTAAAATAGAAAAAAAGAGGAAAAAAATTTAAAAAAAACAACATTTTGCTTACATTTTTCTGTCAGGATTTGCATACTATTAGTTAATGACAAAAAAATACCCCTAAATATATTCATTTGCTTCTCCTGAATATAAGAATACCCCATATGCCTAGTATTTCAATCCCTTCCTCACATTTACAAGGTAAATATTACAAGATGGATGCCATTATTTCCAACTTGTAATTTCTCAACAATTGGCATGTGAGCATCATAGCTTAGTTGATGGTGCCAGTACCAAAAATGTCCCACAAAGGTATATCTTTCTGAAAACTAGACAACATAAGGTTAAAGGGATAGTAATACTTCATTTTAACTTTATTTTATTTTGTAGGCATTAAAAAAACATGAAGAATGATATAAGTCTTATCTCTGAAACCTTTATGGTTTAAGAGATATTCACAAACAAAGTATCCCCCCCCTGTTCAACCAGATAAGAAGGGAGATGCCCAGGTAGACTGCAGAGAGGGACAATCTTCAATTAAGATAATGGAAAAAGCTGAAAAACTTTTCAAGGGGGGAAGGGCTTTCATTGTTTTCATACAAAGAAAATTGTCCCTTTCTGTTATCTGTACTGTCATACAACCAGACTCACATCTGAGAAGAGATGGCTTACACTAGGAAAAAGGGGCGGGGAGGGGAACTTTGCTTGTGAATATCTCATAAACCATAAAGCTTTGAGAGATAAGACTTATATCATTCTTCATGTTTTTTTAATGCCTACAAAATAAAATAAAGTTAAAACGAAGTGTTACTATCCCTTTAATAATCAGGAGAATTTTGAAGTTTTTTATGCAGCTATTTTTCCAGAAAAAAATTTCAAAATTGTAGAAAAATTTTGTTTTTTTGCAGCTTTCACACTTACATTTCAATATTACTGTTGATTTCAAGCACAAGATAGTTGAAAATTTAAAAATATCCATTGTTTAGTGTTCAGCTCCTTCTTCTGAGTACAGCAATACCCCATATTCATAGGTTTCTCAAGATTTGGGGGAGCTACGGGGCCCAAATTGGAACATGAGCGTTTCCAGTTTCACACTTTGAATTTTCACAGCTTGCATCACTGGTGCCATGTCTCATTTGGGGCTGTGTAACAGTGCTCCACTCTAAGATTTCCCCCCAAAAGTGTATATTTTTGGAAAGTAGACACCCCAGGCTTTCATTTTATGTAAGTTTTCAAATTTTTTACGCTGCCATTTTACCACCAATCGCTCGTAAATCTTGACGTAAGTTAAAAAAACAACGTTTTTCACACTTGCACTTCAATGTTGATGTGAATTTCAAGCACATGATAGGTGAAGATTTTTAAAAATGCATTGTTTAGTGTTCAGCTCCTTCTTCTGAGTACGGCAATACGCCATATGCATAGGTTTCTCAAGGTTTGGGAGAGCTACGGGGCCCAAATTGGAACATGCGTGTTTCCAGTTTCACACTTTGAATTTTCACAGCTTGCATCACTGGTGCCATGTCTCATTTGGGGCTGTGTAACAGTGCTCCACTCTAAGATTTCCCCCCAAAAGTGTATATGTTTGGAAAGTAGACACCCCTGGATTTCATTTTATGTAAGTTTTCACATTTTTTACGCAGCCATTTTACCACCAATCCTTCGTAAATCTCGATGTAAGTAAAAAATTCAGCGTTTTTCACACTTAGGTTTCAATGTTGGTGTGAATTTCAAGCACAGGATAGGTGAAGATTTTTAAAAATGCATTGTTTAGTGTTCATCTCCTTCTTCTGAGTACGGCAATACCCCATATTCATAGGTTGCTCATGATTTCTGGGAGCTACGGGCCAAATTGGAACATGCGCGTTTCCAGTTTCACACTTTGAATTTTCACAGCTTGCATCACTGGTGCCATGTCTCATTTGGGGATCTGTAACAGTGCTCCACTCTAAGATTTCCCCCCAAAAGTGTATATTTTTGGAAAGTAGACACCCCAGGCTTTCATTTTATGTAAGTTTTCACATTTTTTACGCAGCCATTTTACCACCAATCCTTCATAAATCTTGATGTAAGTAAAAAATTCAGCATTTTTCACACTTAGGTTTCAATGTTGGTGTGAATTTCAAGCACAGGATAGGTGAAGATTTTTAAAAATGCATTGTTTAGTGTTCATCTCCTTCTTCTGAGTACGGCAATACCCCATATTCACAGGTTGCTCAAGATTTCTGGGAGCTACGG
This sequence comes from Rhinophrynus dorsalis, assembly GCA_037306005.1. Taxonomy (NCBI): domain Eukaryota; kingdom Metazoa; phylum Chordata; class Amphibia; order Anura; family Rhinophrynidae; genus Rhinophrynus; species Rhinophrynus dorsalis. The sequence goes on from CM074720.1 coordinate 466,355,624, forward strand.
GGCCCAAACTGGAACATGCGCGTTTCCAGTTTCACACTTTGAATTTTCACAGCTTGCATCACTGGTGCCATGTCTCATTTGGGGCTGTGTAACAGTGCTCCACTCTAAGATTTCCCCCCAAAAGTATGCATTTTTGGAATGTAGACACCCCAGGCTTTCATTTTATGTATGTTTTCAATTTTTTTACGCAGCCATTTTACCACCAATCGCTCGTAAATCTTGAAGTAAGTTAAAAAAAACAGCGTTTTTCACACTTGCACTTCAATGTTGATGTGAATTTCAAGCACATGATAGGTGAAGATTTTTAAAAATGCATTTTTTAGTGTTCAGCTCCTTCTTCTGAGTACGGCAATACCCCATATGCATAGGTTTCTCAAGGTTTGGGAGAGCTACGGGGCCCAAATTGGAACATGCGCGTTTCCAGTTTCACACTTCGAATTTTCACAGCTTGCATCACTGGTGCCATGTCTCATTTGGGGCTATGTAACAGTGCTCCACTCTAAGATTTCCCCCCAAAAGTATATATTTTTGGAAAGTAGACACCCCAGGCTTTCATTTTATGTATGTTTTCAATTTTTTTACGCAGCCATTTTACCACCAATACCTCGTACATCTTGACGCAAGTTAAAAAAAACAGCGTTTTTCACACTTTGACTTCGATGTTGATGTGAATTTCAAGCACATGATAGCTGAATATTTTAAAAACTGCATTGTTTAGTGTTCAGCTTCTTCTTCTGAGTATGGCAATACCAGATATGTATAGGTTTCTCAAGGTTTAGGGGAGATACGGGACCCAAATTGGAAAAAATATTGAATTTTCATATCTTTCTTATCTGGTGCCATTTCTCATGTGGGGCTATGTTCCAGTGCTCCACTTTACGATTTTCCCCCAAAAGTGTATATTTTTGGAAAGTAGACACCCCAGGCTTTCACTGTATGTATGTTTTCAAATTTTTTACGCAGCCATTTTACCACCAATCCCTCGTAAATCCTGATGCAAGTTAAAAAAATAGCGTTTTTCACACTTTGACTTCGATGTTGATGTGAATTTCAAGCACATGATAGGTGAAGATTTTTAAAACTGCATTGTTTAGTGTTCAGCTTCTTCTTCTGAGTACGGCAATACCCCATATATATAGGTTTCTCAAGGTTTAGGGGAGATACGGGACCCAAATTGGAACAAATATTGAATTTTCATATCTTTCTTATCTGGTGCCATTTCTCATTTGGGGCTATATTCCAGTGCTCCACTTTAAGATTTTCCCCCAAAAGTGTATATTTTTGAAAAGTAGACACCCCCAGCTTTCATTTTAGGTGTGCTTTCAATTTTTTTACACGGCCATTTTACCACCACTCTCTTGTAAATGTGACGTAAGTAAAAAAATCAGCGTTTTTCACACTTAGACTTCAATGTTGATGTGAATTTCAATTACAGAATAGGTGAAGATTTTATAAACTGGATTCATTACTGTTCAGCTCCTTCTTCTGAGTACAGCAATGCCCCATATGCAACGGTTTGTCAGGGTTTGGGGGAGATACTGGGCCCAGTTAGAACATGTGAGTTTCCTTTTACAGACATGCCATTTTTACAGCTGGTGCCTTGTCTCATTTCGGACTGTTTGGCAATATTGCAATGAATTTTACCCCCAAAAGTATATGTTGTACAAGAGTAGACAATAGTGTTGAGCGAGCATGCTCGGCCGATGCTCGGATCGGTTCGAGCATCGCTCTGCTCGGCACATGGCGGTACTCGTACGAGTACCGCCATGTGCTCGCCCGCCATGTTCGGGTGGCAGGGATCTGTGCCGGAGGAGGCACAGATCTTGCAGACGCTCCGCTGGACCACCAGGGACTGGAGGTAGGGGGCATTGCGGAGATGAAGGGGGCATTGCGGAGATGAAGGGGGCATTGCGGAGATGAAGGGGGACATTGCGGAGATGAAGGGGGACATTGTGGAAGGGGGCATTGCGGAGATGAAGGGGGCATTGCGGAGATGAAGGGGGCATTGCGGAGATGAAGGGGGACATTGTGGAAGGGGGACATTGTGGAAGGGGGGCATTGCGGAGATGAAGGGGGCATTGCGGAGATGAAGGGGGCATTGCGGAGATGAAGGGGGACATTGCGGAGATGAAGGGGGACATTGTGGAAGGGGGACATTGTGGAAGAGGGGCATTGTGGAGATGAAGGGGGGCATTGACCAGGCACCCTCCCCTCATCAGAGCAGGGGGTGCCTGGTGTAATGCTCGAGTCCTCCCATTTAATGCAATGGGGTTCGGGTGCTCGGCCGAGCACTCGAGCCTCAGGGGGTGCTCGGTCAGAGCACCCGAACACCCGAGCATCGGGGTGCTCGCTCAACACTAGTAGACAACCCTGGCTTTCATTCTATTTGCATTCTTTCAATTTTTTCGCTGCCACTGTATCAGCAATCCCTCCCAAAACCTGCAGTAAGGCAGAGAAACACCATTTTTTCACACTTATATTTTAGTGTTGCTCTGGATTTCAATCAGATGATATTTGCAGATTTTTTAAGTGCTTTACTTTAGTGGTGAGTTACATAGTCTAAGTACGTCAATGCCCCATATGCATAGGTTTGTCAGGGTTTGGAGGAACTACTGGACCCAGTAGGGAACATGTGTGTTTCCATTATCAGAGATGGAAAAAACATAGGGTGCTTTGCTTCCCATTATATTTTGATAGTGTTAGATCTAAGGAGGGATGTGTTTTGAAAAATAAAAAAAACAGGATATTTCAGGGGGGAAAAAGTGGCCAAATAATAAAATAAACGTCACAGCACTACTGCATTGTGCCTTCATGGTATTGCTTGAAGCAGTCACCCATGCAGAGGCCAGGTTTGGAAGGGCAGTCAGGACAGTAAGTGGAGGTTTCTCTCCGTACTCCCTTGCTGTAGCAAACCCTGCAGCGCTTTTGTGGATTTTTCTTTTGGGGGGTTGGGGGGATTTTATAAATAAAATGTACTACTCCAGGTTTTGGGGGAATTATTTCTGTTGCCCCTTGAAGCAAAAATTGGGAGATAAGATGGAGCTGATACTGCAGAAAAGTAAGTTTTAGGGTGGGATTTGCCAATTTAAAAATCAAAAATGAATTGTATGCTGCAGTCTGCATCATGTAAATGGCAACCTTTTTGTACCATGCCCTACACTTTCGCATGGTGAGGTACGGCTGCATGAGTTGATCACACAGATCAACTCCCCCCATGTTCTTGTTGTAGTCTTTGATGCAGACTGGCTTTCTTAGTACCCCCCTCCTGCCACGAACAGACACTGCCACAGTTTTGTCCTCATGCATGGTGGACAGCATGTAGACATCTTTTCTGTCCTTGAACTTAACTGCCAGCAGCTCTTGTTGGCATAAAGCTGAAGACATCCCGGTTTTAAGTTTTTTTTCTATCAGTTCTTTGGGCATCTCCCTGCAATTGCGCCTGACAGTGCCACAGGCCACGGTGTCAAAATAAAAAAGTGACTTAAATAAAAGGGGGCTGGTGTAATAATTGTCAACATATAAATGATAACCTTTATTTAACAAGGGGTAAATCAGATCCCAAACTATCTTCCCTACCCAGGAGGATCAAGTTGGCTGTCCTTGCCCTCATAAATTCTAAAAGCCTGGGTGTAGCCTGTGGCACTTTCACACAATTTATAAAATTTTACACCAAATTTGGAACGCTTTGAGGGGATGTACTGTTTGAACCTTAACCTGCCTTTGTATTTCATTAGGGATTTATCTACACTAATTTCTTTTTGGGGAATATACACTTGGGCAAATGTTTTCTGTAAATGGGTTATTAGGGGCCGAATTTTGAACAGTCTGTCATACTGGGGGTGTTCTTTTGGGAGGCACAGGGTATTATCACTAAAGTGCATAAATCGCAAAATCATTTCGTATCTAGTCCTGGTCATTGTTTTGGCGAATATAGGGGTATCATATATGGGGTTTTTACTCCAGTATGATCTAATACTTGGTTTTTTAACTATTCCCATTGTCATTGTAAGGGCCCAGAATTTCTTAAATTCTAAAATGTCTGTGGGATGCCATATTTCTTGCTTGGAAATGAATGCTGATGGGTTGGAGGCAATATATTGGTCTGCATATAAATTTGTTTGCGACACAATTTCCCCCAAAATTTCTTCCCCCAAAAATAAATAAAAAAACATGGGTAAATCCTGCCACATCCACTTGAATTCCTGGGTTGCCTGTGAATTCAGGAATTTGTGGGCATAAATTGGCTGGTGATACCCATTCATCAGCAGGAGTGGCAGTACTTGTGGCAGGTCTTCGGGCAGTACTTGTGGCAGGTCTTGGGGCAGCTCTTGGGGCTTTTCTTGGGGTAGCTCTTGGTGCAGTTGCTGGGGCAGCTCTTGGTGCAGTTGTTGGGGCAGCTCTTGGGGCAGTTGTTGGGGCAGTGCGTCTTTTTTTCACAGAAGGCCCTGCGTCATCACTACTAGAGCTCTCACTCTCAGAAAACTGAGTGACGTCAAAGTCTGACGCTGTGTCTGTGGCTTCAGAGTCAGACGCCAAATAGGAATACGCCTCTTCTAACGAATACCTCCTCTGCATCTTATACACCTACTCTAAACTAACTTCTATAACTAACTATACCTAAACTTAAATCTATCCCTAAGCCTTACCCTAACACGCGTAGTCCCGGAACCTACACAACCCAACTACCTATCTAAACTAGCTTATAATATAGAATAAAGTTTTTAATAAAAGGTTTTTTTTTTGATTTTTTTTTCCCTACACTACTTCTAAAATTAAATCTATCCCTAAGCCTTACCCTAACACACGTAGTCCCTGAACCTACCCAACCCAACTACCTATCTAAACTAGCTTATAATATAGAATAAAGTTTTTAATAAAAGTTTTTTTTTTTCCCCTACACTACTCCTAAACTTAAATCTATCCCTAAGCCTTACCCTAACACACGTAGTCCCTGAACCTACCCAACCCAACTACCTATCTAAACTAACTTATAATATAGAACAATTTTTTAAATAAAATAAACTTTTTTTTTGAATTTTTTTATTTTTTTCCCTACGCTACCCCTAAATCTAAATCTTACCCTAACCCACATATACCCTGAACCTACCTAACCCAAGTGCACTACCTATCTAAACTATATATATTTTTTTGTTTTGTTTTGTTTTTTTTTTTTTTGTTTTTTTTTCCCTAAACCTAAATTTAAACCTTTCCCTAACACACGCCTACACTAAACCTACCCACCTACCCACCTACCTACCTAAACTATAGCTCTAAATCAATTTTTATTAAAAAAAATAAAAAAAATTCCAAAAAAATTCAAAAAAATTTCAAAAAATACAAAATTTCAAAAAATACAAAATTTGCTGATCTGCAGCAAATTGATCACTCCAAGAGTGATCAGATGGGGTGGAACGTATTGATCACTGCAAACCAGTGATCAAAGGGTTAAAATCTTTTTTTTTACACAGCTTTTTACTCTGCAACACTATAGCACGATCTCTCTCTGTCTCTCTTCACCTCAGCAGTGTGCAAGATGGAGGGAGGCAGAGATATATGACAGGGACAGTATTTACAAATACTGTCCCTGTCATTCAGCATTTGCAACATGGGATTCGCTCATCAAGCGAATCGCATGTTGCAACAAAGTTTCCATTGGTTGTTACTAAGTGTCCCGGTACTAGGACACTTAGTAACAAGCAGCCCGCGGTCTCCCATTGCTCCGTGCGGCCGCGATGGGAGAGTTTAACCCATGACGGTGCAGGACCGTCATGGGTCCTTAACGGGTTTGCAACCCATGACGGTCCTGCACCGTCATGGGTCCTTAAGGTGTTAAAGATCCAGTCTCATATAGACACAGACAAAATGGTTACTGAATAGTCTCCTTAACCATTTCCTTCCAGCAAAGAGCAGTAACAGGCTACTGACAGAGGTAAGGGATCCTATGCATATTAATCATCTGGGCCATGGGCGGATTGTCCTATCGGGGGATCGGGCATCCCCCGGTGGGCCGCTATATCGGATCACTTTTAAAAAGTCGCGATCCACTTTGTGCAGACTCTCTCCCCCTCCGGTGCGCGCTGAAAGAACTGCAATTAAAATACAAGCGCTGTATAGCGCTGGTCATCTCTCTACCCCTCCGCTCCACTTTGTCTTGAGTGCAGAATGAGGGCACTAAAGGAAGTTAGTGGAGGAGAGAGATGTCCGGCGCTGTACAGCACTTGTAATTTATTTGCAATTCTTTCAGTGCGCACCGGGGGTGTGGGGGGGAGCCCGGGCCGGTATTCCCTTGCAATCCGCCCCTGATCTGGGCCATATGATAATTGGGTATTTAACCTAGATGACCATATCACAAGTTACAACATTGTTGCTAGATGTCTGTTATCTATATCGCTAGGTAATAGGTCTGCAAAACACGTTTTTCTTGTAGTGGAGGAACCCTAACACCAGATCTATATGGGCAATGCTTTAATACATCGGTTTGCCACCCAGATTGATCTGGTGAATAATAACTTGTGCACTAGGTTAGAAGGGAATCCCAGTGGATTTCAGGATGACTTAAAAGCCCTGAAGTCATGCCAGCTGTTGCCATATGCAGTGAGGTTACTGGTAGCTAATGAGATCACTATACTTGGTGAGGCAAGTCAAGTCCCCATATCCTTGCAGGTTCATAGTGGTCAAAACCTTAAGAATCCTGATGCATTAATATGCATCTCAAATAGGATTCTGTGTCTCATACTCCCTATGGGGAGTATTCGTAAAACACCAGTCCACATTGTGGTAAATAATATAACCCCCACAGTATTACCTTAGCGACCCGGACTCTGGAAACTATTGGGGTAAAACGTAAATTACGTATTGCTTACCGTCCTGCGTCAAGTGGTGGGGTGGAGCGATATAATCAATCTATTGTTAACATTCTTAAGATGTTTGTAAAGGAATCTGGTAAGGATTGGGATCTTAAACTACCCCTAGTTCTTATGGCTATTCGGGCTGCGCCTAGTGCAGACACGAAAATGTCACCATTTGAATTGATGACAGGTAGAAAGATGGCCCTACCCCAGCACTTGCTGTACTGTATGTCTGATCAAAATCTAATTAATACCTCCAAACACACCAATACATAGACCAATTACGCAAGCATTTACAACATGCATTTGAGTTTGCACTAAAAAATCTAGAGAAAGCAGCGGTAAGTAATAAGACTTACTGTGACCTAAAGACCACCAAAAGGGAGCATGAGGTAGATAATCATGTTTACATGTATAATTTTGTGAGAAACTAGGTAAGGGAGAAGAAATTCTTACCTTCATGGAGAGGGCCATATATCAAAACTGATAAATTATCTCCAGTTGCTTATAAGGTTTCCCTCCCTATTAATGCTGTCACTTTAGGAAAGTGGGTTCATATTAACCAATTGCATGCTTGTCAACCTCAATCTCAGTAATAGGTCATAGAGGGAGAAGCTGAAGGAGAACAATGATCCTAATTCAATCATTTGATGGATGAGTATTCATTGATTGTCCAAGTGACATTGTCATGTCTAGTCCTTTATCTTCATTGTGTCTCTGTGAAAAGTCGCTCTCTCTGTTGCCTGTCTGTGTTACATGTACGTTCCTCACTGACACTTTAACACCTTGTCACCAAATGAATTCCTGCTCAATGATTCTTAAAAAACTGTGGTTATGCTAATTTTATTTTTCCTCTTGACAAGGTTTTCTTTTTACCATAAAGCTGAGGGTATTTCCTCCATAAAGGGAGAAGAGCAGGGACAATGAGTGTTAGATTATCTTAATAGAGTTTAAGGTTGTTGAGGCCACAAGCAGACTAGTGTAAGAATAATTGAACATTAATCATGGCAGTACCAAAGTCATAGGGATACAGGTTGAAACTGTAATGCATGCATGTAAAATTGTTTCAAAATAAGATCACTCATGTAATTTCTTTTAGACCAAAGAGTTCTCAAAAGATTGAGGTCAGTTTACAGATCCCATTGCTATGGATGTCCAGACCAAGGCTGTGATGTGGATCATCCTTCTGTGACAGGAGGTCCGGGCAAAGCCAAGTGTGGTTCCAGAACCTTCATCAAGAACCATTGGGCAAGAGATGTCCATCCTAACAGAGAGGACTTTGTATCCCAGAGGAGTTTTGTCAACATGTTTAAAAGATCACCATAAAGAAGAAATATAATATTTGCCTCACCTCCAGTCTCTAGAACTGGGAGTCTGATATGATATTTGTGCCGTTTTATCTCAAGCCAAAACTAAGGTGATCCTTGAGTAGTCCAAGCAACTGTTCATATATATATATATATATATATATATATATATATATATATATATATATATTGGTTTCCTAATTGAAAATATTTTTCATCTATTAATAAGAACAATAAGAACTTCATCTTATGGGAACAAGTCTATGCCGTTATACAGTTGATGGAATGAAGCAAACGGTTATCATTTTAGGGACAATCTCAGTCATGGGTGGTGTAAGAAGATGACAGATGGGGGATTATGTCAGAGACTCTGACATAACTAGAAAGAATGGTTCATTTTTTTTAAACCAGGATTGTTTGAAATTCTGTTTTAGATGTGTTTAAAATGATCTAATTTTAAGTGACAATAGGCTTTTTGCTTAAATCTAGGAAGTGAAATAGTTCAATGACTGCATGAGGCGTTATAGCTAGTTTCTAAACAAGTAGTCTGGAAGATCATCATTATCGTATGTGAAAATCTAGGAAAGTGACAGCTTGATATGACGTATGGTCACCTCCCAAATACCTCAGTTTTGACAAGAAACAGATATTGTCATCATATATGTACAAAATTGTAATATGGTATTGGTGAGCCAGCTTCAGGAATAAAAGTATTGCTATAAGTGCTCCAAAATCTAAATACCTTAATTTTTGGGTTTGACCAATCAGAGAGTCCAGAAAACTTAGTCTGACATCATATTCTAATGATCTGCTAACTCATCCTATCAGAGGAGGATGAGTTGTGACTTTCTGATAAGGATTTTTTTTGCTGAAGTGTTCCAGTAATCATCTGCCAGAGCCACAAAAATTCTAAGAAATCTACCTTGATTGTATGGTAATTATATCTTTCTTTAGTATTAATTCTGTATAGCCCTAAGAATTATATATATTTCCTCTATATTTGAGGACAAATATTTTATAATAATTTTGGTAGATATAGACCTGGCCAACTATATAAAGTAATTATTATAATAAGTTATACTGGCTGTAGTTTATTCTGGGAAATAAAAATAATGAATTAACAACTTTATGCAGATAACTGGGAGCTAGTTGATAGCAGTTAGAGCAATATAGTATTATATATTAGTTAAATCTAATTATTGATACCTATAGAATCATATATTTGTGTTTCTTTAAAGGTCATTGAGCTAGTAAATTTGTTGATTAATCCTTAATCTGCTACTAGGAAAGTTTTCCATTTGTCTCTATATGGGTGTGTATGCATGTGTGCTTTAGCTTAAACTTTTGTACAGTCGAGAAAGAGTGACCATCTCACTGAATAAAAGAAGCCGCCATCTTGGACGGGGCAACCTATAACCCATAGTCTATTGATTAACCCTTGGAGTGCTGTTGGTGTAACAAATAAGCTTTCTCTTATAATTTTTATATTGAATGTTGCATGAAACATATTAGTTTTTAGCTTTGCTTTCTAGACATATATTATTGGATTGATTTCTGAGTATTTCTTGGTATAATCTATTATTGACAATAAGATATAAGCAAATTTTATATATTTTATCCAGAAGGTATGCAATATTGAGAACAGTAGATAAATAGTAACATTCGGACTTGTCCCATTCGGACGGGAGAATGCTCATACCTAGGGTCATGTAGGGGACAGACCCTGGGTGGAACTTCACAGTCCCCAGATAAACTTCAGGACAAACCTATCCTTGAAGTAGTATTGTATTGGGCAGAGTCACCTGTAGTGGCTCTGGCACTACTTGACTCCGGGGTGGCGGGCTTTTTCATGGATGCAGACTTTGCGGTCAAGCACTCTATCCCTTGCTCCTCTCCATTGGCAATTGAGGGCATTGACGGCAGACCCCTACTGCCGGCACACGTTACGCATGAGACTCATCCCTTGTCTCGAAGGGTAGGGGCACTCCATGTGGAAACACAACAGTTTCAAGTCATACATTCTCCCCATCATGCCATCATTCTGGGTTTTCCCTGGTTCCAGACTCACAACCCAAGAATTGATTGGCAGTCTTGCGATATTCTGTCGTGGTCTGCTCAATGCACAAAGTCTTGTCTCCAGCAGCCAAGGAGAATATTGTGTACCTCTACCTTGTTACCTGCTGAGTATCAGGCCTACAAAGAGGTATTTAATAAGGTGGAGGCCAGTACATTGCCGCCACACAGGACCTACGATTGTACTGTTGATCTGGTACCAGGGGCCATGGAGGACTATTGGAGGAAGCCCTAGCTAGGGGTATTATTCGAAAGTCTCTCTCCCCTGCGGGAGCAGGTTTCTTTTTCGTTAAGAAAAAAGATGGGAAGCTCAGACCATGTATTGAAATAAGCTAATGGTAAAGAACGCTTATCCTATACCATTGATCACGGAGCTATTTGATTGTATCAAAGGCGTGACAATTTTCACGAAACTTGACTTGAGGGCCGCATACAACTTGGTACGAATAAGAGAGGGTGATGAATGGAAGACAGAGTTTAACACTTGTACCGGGCACTATGACTATTTGGTTATGCCTTTCGAATTGCGCAACGCTCCTGCTGTCTTCCAGGAGTTCATTAATGATGTTTTAAGTGACCTACTCCAGAGCTGTGTTGTAGGATATTTGGACGATATACTCATCCATTCTCCTACCTTGGAGACACATAGAGCAAATCTAGCCTGGGTTTTACAACTGCTAGGAGAGAACAAGTTGTTCTGCAAATTAGAGAAGTGTGAATTCCACAAATTCCAGGTGACCTTCTTGGAATACGTGATTTCATCCACTGGTCTAGCCATGGATCCGCAAAAACTGTCTGCTGTCTTACAGTGGCCGCTTCCCGTGGGGCTAAGATCCATACAGAGGTTCCTGGGCTTCACTAATTATTACAGGAAGTTTATACAAAACTTTTCCTCAATCGTGAAACCACTAACTGACATGACTCAGAAGGGTGCTAATCCTTCAGACTGGGCACGTGAAGCACTTCAGGCCTTTGAAGATTTGAAGTCCGCATTTGTGAAGGCCCCGAAATTGTCCCACCCAAACCCCTCCCTGCCATTTACACTGGAGGCGGATGCCTTGGAGTCTGGTGTTGGTGCGTTGCTATCCCAGCGCACTGGCCCTGGTAAACCATTGCTGCCATGAGGCTTTTTCTCTAAAAAACTGTCAAAGGCTGAGTCTCAGTGTTTCATGGTTCAGGTCTGCTCTCACTCCCTGTTGCCACTGTTTGTGTGACCCAGGGTGAAGACTTGTGCCTCAGTTACCATTCCTTTTGGTGTTCCACTCGCACCATGGTCCTAGTCTCCATTACATCACGTTAGAGCAGTGTGCAGCACAGTGTGCAGCTCCGGATAGGAGCCTTGGTCCTATCATCCTGTCTTCTGAGGTTGTGTGGGCTATACTATTATTACTGTACTTATTAATAAAGGTGGATTTATATATTATATTTGTGTCTGTCCTTCTTTGCCTGACTTACCGCTTGAAGAGCCAGGATAGGGGACAAGCAGGAGGTCACCACCACCACTCTCTGTGTCTAAGCTACCACCACCACCATCCCCTGAGTCTAGGCTATCTCCAACACCATCCTCCGAATATAGGCTGCCACAACCCTAAACCACAGAGTGGATGCCCACCACCCAAGGCCAGCATTGGATAGCACCCTCACCAGCCCCACTACCACCTGGGATGGAGCTGGATGTCCAGGACTGTCAGCACCCCACAATATGGGTCATATAGACCCACACCATTGCCATAGCTACAAACCTGGATGTAGCCATAACATGGGCCCAAATATGACCCCACACCCAAGTGGGAGGGAACCAGCTACCAGTGGCCATGGTGTGACCAGCAGCCACTGTACTACTAGTGCATGGGACTCATTGGTGAGCCACAATGCCTCAACTCCTTGAGGAATTCACACCCCCACCACAGGCTCAACCAGAAAGAGAAACATCCAAAAGGAGTGAGAAGTCCTTTGATGTGGGGGTACAAGCCTCCCCAAAGTCTTGAATGCAGGCCCCCTGACATCTGCCCTGCACGACACCTCACAACCACCACCAGAAACAGAGGAAGACAGGTGGAACCTAATGCCGAAGGGTAGAGGAAGTTGGAGAGCCATCCTCACCACCTGTGACTGCCAGCCGCTATGACCACATCCCCTGGCACAGGGAGCCAGACCATAGCGACAGATGCGGAGTGCCTGCACATCCAAATGAGGCAGCTCAGGGAGTCCAGTCGAACAAATCGAGGAGGTTGCAGAGGGATGTACAAAGAAACACTGCCACCCTCCGTGCACTGAAAGCCCGGCAAATGATATTGATTACTGAGATCTGCCAGTTCAGGACAGGTATATGGACATACTGGGCCAGATGGTGGTCAGAATGAGGGAAGCAAATAGAAGGTAGAACCTGTGAATGGAGAGAGAGAACATCAATCCACAGAGGGGTCCACAGCAACAACATCCCCCACCAGTGTCACCCCTACACCAATCCCCCAGAACCACGAGAGTGACCAGACATTCTGTGAGGTCATCCACTCCTTCAAAAAAAATAAAAAGCCCTATTTGTGATGTTTCCCCCAAATAAAAAAGCACTTTTCATTGCATTTATGTCTGTGATTGGTTTTTGTTCCTAACAGGTTATATGGCAGAGATGTCTCCAATGCACTGCAAAGAAATGCAGTGAACACAACTCCTGCAAATATTACTTGGTTGTAAGGTGTTGTAAATTGGGTAAGCACACACAACACATTGTCCAATGTTAATCATAATCCACCTAGCAAAGCAAAAAAACATTATGGTGTTTTTTGCCATGATATGAGTTGAACTTAACAACTGACACCTACCCTTTAGCATACTAGGTGCCAGTTTGTCGCCATTTAGTTCCATCCACTGGTGTGGTTTGTAAGGTGTTAGCCAACCATGTATTTGGGTTACCTAAATCACTTGCAGAATAGATTATCTAAAAAAAACATATTCTGTGATTAGTGTAGTGAATAGGTGAAAGCTTAGATGATAGATCTATACCGTAAAGATTCATTAAAAAAAAAAAAAAGCATCGCAATCAGCCTCTATCTATATAGTAAGAGCAAAAGACTGGTGAAAAGATCAAACAGGTGTGCTCTAAATTCTCTATAAATAATAATAGAAATATAATTAGATAATATTATGGTAACAGTGTAATAATCAAACAATTAGCTATATAATTGTATTAACAAAAAATAATCTGAATCCAATAGCATATATATATGAAAATCTCACAACATGAATCATACAATATGAATATAAATAATCGGTGTAATTCAATATATATAGGTATCACAGTTTATAACTATAGATTTTACTTACAAAAATGTCTTGCTTGATAGCAAAAACTCACTGTCTTCTTAGTGATTGTGTGCCTTATTCAAACATAAAAACGAAACAAAAAAATCACATAGCATAATCTGTATACAATATTAATCAAACAATTAAAAGTCCATGCTTTGAAACACAGTAAGTCTTCAATAAAAACTTGGCTTTCTATCGCATCAATCCAGTGCAACATAACTCTACAATCTCAGATGGAACAATCTATGAAAGTTTCACTCACTTCTATAGTGTTGTGCTTGAATGACATATAGTCAAACAAGCTTGTAGCATATGTGGGATTTTTAAGGGTTGTCCACACTCAGCCTCAAAGCAAAATGTTCAAAAGTTGGCGTTCGAAGTTAATACGAAGTCATCAGAGAAATACCAATTAGAAGTAATAGATGTTACGGTACTCACAGTTTAGATTCTGCCTGAGACATAACGTATGAGGGTTTTTTCAGAACTGTCCTCACTTGGTTATCTCCAGTATTCTGAGTCCGTGCAGTGGATAAAATTATATCTGTAGCGGTACCTCCTATGTTATAAAAAATCTAACCGTCTTCAATTTTTGAAGGAAAAGAAATAAAACGTTGGTTCCTTTCAAAGTACAATAATTATAAAATCACCGTAAAGAATGGTAAAAATTAAAGCAAATGCTCAACAAGTTTCATAGTACTATAGTTATTTCTTCAGAAGCTAAATATTAATAAAACAAACGCTAAACTCCAAATCCGTTAGTTTTCGATTCAGATGAAATTCGACAATAGTCCTAATTATTCTCCTGAATTTAACATACTTTAAAAATGACTCTCCCTTGCGGTGGCAAAAAGGTACTAGGCCTGCCTGACTGCCTACACAACTGTGAGACTGGCTGTGTCACTCTGAAAACTATTAAAATAAATTTCCAAAATTTTTAATATTTTGCACAGGAACAAAGATGACTCTCCCTCGCAGTGGCAATAAGGTATTAATGCTGGCTTCCTGCCGATGCTACCTGCCTACTTGGTAACCAAGCACATGTAGAAGACTGTTTCAATGAATAATTTTTCCTTCCATAACGAGATATCGGCTCTGTTTAAGAGCCTCCTCCTGTCCCGGGAACGGATTCCCCTGCTGGCAGCAGAACACTGACAGCAGGGGACAGGAAACTTTGAAAGCGGCTATCTCTTAAACCATAAAGATTTGAGAGATGCCGCAGGTGTCATTTAACTCTGTTTATTAAGGACTACAATATGAGGGATAGTAATTTTGAAGTAATACTATCCCTTTAAGATACACACCAAGTAATGTAAGGTTGATTATTGAGATCAATTTTGTGTTTGGCTACAAGACAGGAACATGATGAAGCCACTAGCCTGGTCAACTGATTACACTATACAGGGAGCACATTGGGGGTTATCTACTAAGGTGTGGTATTGAGTTCATAAGGTGGAGATGACTTCTCTAGTGATATCACTTATCCAGTTACTATGTTATTCTATGTATCTTCTAAGATCTTTTAAACTAGATCAATCTCAGTGCATAGGCTCCAGAGAACAGGAACAGGAGAAGTGATATCACAGGAGAACTTAACTCAACTTATTTACCTCTTTATTGACTCCTCAACATACCTTAGTGAATCTCTGTCATCATCTTCTTGCATCAATACACTACCAACTCTGAAGTAGTCTCCTGTGATTAGATCAATACCCTCCTAAGTATAACAGATACAAAACCCAAAACTATAGTTCCATCTGGATATATACCTAATCCAACATCAATATTAACAGACACATATTGGATAAGGATGGGCTTCTTTTAATATGTCTAACAATAGACCGAAGCACAAACATGTTTGCATAGTACCAAAATGCATTGAAGACTTCTGGAAGTACAAAAAAGGTATGTTTACCATAAAAACTGGCTACTTAAGAAACACATTTGAGCTGCTCATGGGTTCCCCAAAAGTATTTTAACTCTGAGAAGAGCAGTATTACTGTACAGGTTTTCCTCCTGGATCTCACGTAATATATACACATATACTTGAGTATCCTGTTAATATGTGAAAGGTTCAGTAGGGGCTACTATCAACTTCAAGTTTCACATTGCATCAACATCAATGCTAGAGAATATCAAGGGGTGATCTTCATGGGCATGGAGTCAACACTTCAGAAGGGTCAGTTGGACATTCCTCTGTTCCATGATGGGTCATACTATGGATGCCTGTGGGAAGGGATGACAGGATGTGGAACTGCACATCTAACTGTCATGCAATGGATAAACCATCACTATCCCATTAACCTTTTGCGCTCCGGGGGAGTACACAAAGCAATGGGTTGTCTACCCCTCTGGAACCCATTAGGTTAATAACAAGGGGATACTAACCAGCCACATGTATATGCAACCAGGACATTGGATCAGCACATCATCGAGTTTGTCAGCAGAGCCCCAAAAAAAGAGGGTGTTGATGTACCAATGACATTATGCTGCACACACAAACACAAAGTCAGCATGGTGGGCCTTGCCAGCTGACTCCCATATAGTTATTCTGAGGCTGGAGAAAACAATAGCACAGTATATCCATCCCAGTGCTGCTCCTTCGGGCTTTGCACAACTATTAGCTAACCCTCTATCACTCCATAGGTTCCATGGTTCATATGGCTTTGTTCAACTCTGTGTTGTTTGCTGTTAGTTCATCTCAGGGATATGATGGGCATGGGCAATGTAGTGTACCTTTGTTCTCAGGGAGATGGGTGATATAATTAAAGTGGTAATGTCATCATGGACTAAGGAATGGCAGATGCCAGTTGAATTCACAGCCTCAATATAACACATCCATGGAATAGCAGCTGCATTGTGTTATATACTGTAGCAACTATGTAGTTGTGATGTTGTAGCAGGCAATATCAGGGCTGTGTATGTCAGTCATCATGTGGGGTGGAACAGATCATTATGTGTTGTGTGTGTTTGCATACATTCCCCAAGGCTGATCATGGACATTGTGTTTGTTTCTGTGTTATACTCATGGGTAAAGTGAACTCTAATGAGCCTGACTCATATCTGCTCCTCTATCAGGGTCTCCTCATGTCGTTGAGGTTATAATCCTTTTTATGACTTCCATACTGATTTCTATTACTTTTTGGGCCCATTTTCTCTCTCTCCTCCTCAACAATACAATGTTCAGCTCGATCTATAAGGATTTCATTGTAAGCTTTGACAGAATCCAAATCATCATAGAAATGGTGATCATGCTTTAGCACAAATTCAGACATTTTATGCTTAAAGTGGGGGTCTAGCATTGCTTTTTATAAACAAATGTTCTAGGATCCTACTCAAAGCATGCTAACAAATCAGTCACCAGCTGGTTCATATCTGTGTTGTTATTATAAATAGAATCTACAGTCGTGATCTTTAGCTTTTTTCTGAAATAAATAAAACATAAATAAGTGGAAGTATTTCACTTATCCCTGCAACAGCATGGCTAACCAACTAGGTGACCTCCTCAAAAGGCTTCAGAGGCTGACATAAGCTGCCATTAACCTGGTGACAAAGAAAACCCCTCCAGAACCTTCCAGCTAACCACTGTATATTCTCTGATGACCTCTTTCTGCTCATACAGAGGTTCTAGCATATACAATGGGGAATTCAACCTAGTGGGGACCTCCATTTTCTGCTGTGACGGTGCAGGTGGTTATGCTATTGTATGGAATATAATAAATTAAGAGCATGGCAGGACCGACTAAAATTTGCATAGATTTTGAACATAATAGATTGCTAGGTTGAAGACGTGGATGAAGTAGAGTATATGCACCATATCTGTGATTCTAAGTGCAACTATTATGTTGTAGCCATTGTATACAGAAACAAAGCAAGCTTTTAAGCAGCTAGGTTCAAGCCACTCTTCTATTGCTTGCTATGGATTCTTTAAGGCATCTACATCTATCCACATAAAGTGGCATGCCAATGGTACAGGCTATTCTATAGCTGGACTTTGCTATTGCTGACAGAGGTGGTGGTGAAAGCACCTAATATAGGGCAATCAATACTCTTTATAACAATAATACATTCTGGGTGCTCAATGGTTAATCTGGGTATGCAACTGTTAAATATATGCTGTTTAAAATACAGATTTTCTTAAAGTAGCAAGGTCATTTGCAGAATTTGTTAATGATATTTTTTTATACATAGCAACAATATATTCACTAGACTGTTTGTCTTTGTATGGGAAGAAAGAAACAATCTTCCCCCATAATTTGCACTTGCATAAAATCAACACTATGAGACTTTGGTGTTTTAGTTATAGATCATAGTAACATAGTAAATTAGGTTGAAAAAAGACACAAATCCATCAAATTCAACCTAGTCTTATAACCCAGAGAACAGAGAATTATACAAGCTTTCCTGTTGCAAAATAAGTCTTTATCGGAACTTCCTGTTTTGCCTACTAATACACAGTATAACCCGGTGTGTTCCCTCTTGAAAGAAATTTGTGTAATCTTCTCTTAAATGTATCCATTGTGTCTTCCATTACCACATCCTTGGGCAAGGAATTCCACAATTTAACAGACCTTACTGTAAAAAAAAAAACCTTCTTCTGCTGAAGCTGAAACCTCCTTTCCTCTTATCTCAAGGGGTGGCTCCTTGTTATTATATCAGGCCTTGGAATGAAAAGCTCACCAGAAAAATCCTTGTATTGACCTCTCAACTTGTACATTCTGATAAGATGTCCTCTCGGTCGTCATTTTGCTAGAGTAAATAAAAGGGATAATGTATCACTTCCTGACAATTCTATAACAATACTAACAGATATCCCTCTGTCCCTTCCACGTTTAGGAGTGTTTCAGATGCTGCTAGTCATGGTCCTCTAATTTGCTGCTGGTGTTCCTCCCAATCAGGCCTTTGATTGTACTTTATGTTGGATGTCAATGAGGAGGTGCCTAGATGGAGCCCTGTTTCCCCACTGCTCACATTTTTTTAAAACAGACAACACATAACAACATTTTTGGATTTTGGATTATGAGTGAATTATCACCTAAATTGAGACATCATAGACTGAGGCACTACTGACAAAGTTCTACAACAACTAGAGGGGCTAGGAGTTACAATGGTGAAGCAAAAGACTTTACACTTTCAGCCACAGCAGAAACACTTTTAGCCAGGGGTGGTATGGTCTTGACCTGTAGTGCTGGTTACATAAAATTACTGACACAAGAATGCTTGCTTGCACTTCCAAGTGGTGATGTTGGTGATGATGATTGAGATTGTGTTTTTTTCACCTTATTTATTTGGCCAGACTTTCAACATGATTTCTCAAAAAGTTTATAAATAGATTTACTGTTCTTTTCTAGAGGTGGAAGACTAAGCCTTTTCCTTTCAGCTGATTACTGGGCCAATTCATCATTGCTTTCACTCTCTACTGGATCTGGATCTGAGCAAGAATGAGTGGACAGTGGAGTGACAGCCTCATCATTAATAATTATTATTTTTTAGAACTCCTGTCTATCAAGGCACTGAACTCAGTCACGCACACCACACACTCTAGACCACAGCAACTTGCGACCCTCATTGACCCTAAACTAATAGATAGTGTCACAACTCTTTCTCTCTCCCAATAACTACTACAATGAAATTTTACAGTACTTTACAGAATAAAATTGGGTTGGCTTAGAAAACAATCTCTACAACCTGAAGTACATAAAATGCACACAGAACTCACTGGGGCGCCAGTACAGCACCGTACTTCAGTTTATCCTTAATTACCCCTCTAGTAATATATGTAATGGAGTGCATCAGGTACAACGGGGGGATCTGCTCATTTTTACTTCCTCCGCCACCAACACCACCGCTGCAAACAGCGGCGAGAATTAAAAAAGGGGCAATATTTTTATTTAACAAGTTTTCACCAACAATAATACTTTTTGATTTCCCTGCACACATTACTTAAAGGATGAAAATGGGGACATATGATTTGTACTTTCTGCATGTTATACAATATACTGACTTGCACATCTATCCATTGTTTAACCTTTGAGTCCCAGTGATGTATGCAACGCATTCCTCTGGCATTCAAGGGTTTAAACTATGCATAGATGTGCAGGTTCTTTGTATGGCACATATCTTTATATAATTCTTTTTTTTACAGATATATAAAGAGAAGATGAAAGAAAGAAGATGGACCAGAAGAAGAAAGATGATGAAGAGAAAGGGAGAAGACATAAGAGAAGATAGAAGTCGAGGATAAGAGAAAGAAGGAAGATAGAAGAAGATATGGGATTAATATTTACTTAGGGCTTGTTGATCCAAGGAGAAATCTGATTGCCATTTGGAATCAAGAGGGAATTCCCCCCCCCCCCACCTCCCATTGAAGGCAGAATTTGAAATTGCTATATTGAGGGTGTTTTTCTGCCTTCTTTTGGATCAACAATGGTAAACAGGAATAGGAAAAGGGTTGAACTAGATGGACGCAAGTCTTTTTTTCAACCTAAATTACTATGTTACTATGTTACTATATACAGTGGATGATAGGTTAGTGTAAGACAGATAAGCTAACGATCGGTGATGGACAGTATGTCAGGTACCGATTGTTAGCTTCTTTCTTTTATTATTGCTGCTATTTAGCTGCGTTTTAGGAACTTAAAGCACAAAACAGATGTTTGGGCACACGTCCTTTTCTGAGACCCAACGTCCATTGTGCTTTCAGCTGGTAGGGCAATTGAATAGCTTGCTACCAAATTTTGCTAACGAGATGTTATCCAGTTTTGCCCTACTGTCTGTTTTAATGGAGTTCTTGAAAGCGGAACTATCATCAAAATTAAATTGCCCCTCCCCCCAAATCCTTATTAACATAGTGATATGCATATACAGACTTTTATTATGCTGAATAAGTCAGGCATTAGTGAGAAATACCACTTCTTCTGCAGGCATCAGTAGCATGAATCTTGTTGTAGGCGCTCTCTGCGCCTGCAAGGTTAGTCCCTTCCGGTGCCTTAAGGTACCAAGGAACTCCACTCACCAATCCTGGAGGTGAACAGGATAGACAGCGCAGACTCAGAGATGGAATAAGTGGACAACAGCACAGACATCTTGCAGAAAAGGCATCTCTGAGTCTGCGCTGTTGCCTTCTGATGCCTGCTGAACAAGTTGTATTTCTCACTAATTTCTCACTAATGTCGGGCTTATTAAGCATAATTAAGTATGTATATGCTTTCTGCTATGTTAATACGGATTTGGGGCAATTTTATTTTGATGATAGTTCCACTTTAAATCGAGGCCTAAAAGTCCCATTTGAATTCAATGGAAAAGGGAAGAAGGCACCATATAGGGTAATACCACTCAGAACTGAAAACTTTCCAGAAGATAACCAGTGGATAAACTCACATATAAGCATAGTTACCCAGCCATAATAGGCAGAAGCAAAGCACACATTTGGGAAATATAGGCCACTATGTGTAAAAGAACATTAGAGCAATTTTGGGACAAACCATTTGCACTTTAGGCAACAATTAAAATGTCCCATTGATATAAATAAGACTTTTAACCCCAAAGCAATAAGTTGGAGAACTCTCTATCATTCAAGGAGTTACAAACCCTATTTATACCAGTGTGAATTGTGTGAATGTTTATTTGTCCTCATATAGTGCAACTGATTTGCCTAAGAATTGCTCCATTTTGCTTGTATGCATAAAGCCTATTGTCTCTGCCCCCAAACAGATAAATCCCATTCAGTACTCAGTTCCTATTTGTCACCTCTCTCGAGCAGTTCTCCGTCTCCGCTCCGTTGCCAGCATCCTCTCTTGTTCAGTTCACTTCCGGTTGGGCTCGCGCATGCGGAGTCCGCTTTTTGAGGCTGTCCTGGCTATAAGAAGTTGCCCTTTCCCAGTGACGGGCACGCTATCAAAGTGTTCCGTACCTAGCTTCTAGCTCAGCGTGTCTTGTCCCCGTTGATACTCCTGTTGCTGACCGGCTTGTCTGACCACTCTCTGCCTGCTCCAGTGTTCCTGCTTGATTCTCCTGTTACTGACCGGCTTGTCTGACCACTCTCTGCCTGCTCCCAGTGTTCCTGTGATTCTCCAGTTGCTGACCGGCTCGTCTGACCTCTCTCTTGCCTGCTCCAAGTGTTCTTGTCCTTCTGTCTCTCTCTTTGCTACACCCGTAGGTGTTATCCTGCTTTTGGAGTTGTTTCTCCCTGGAGTTTTTGGGGTATAGCCCAACTGTGGTGGGGTATCCAGGGTCCCCGGAGGCTCAACCAAAGGGGGCTATCTAGCTTTGCGGCTAGCATCTTTATATGGCCTCGGCCGCAGCACACCTCCCTGCGGTTGGCCGACGGTATCCAGCTACGCTCCCTAGCATCGCTCCCTAGCTTTTCACCCCAATCATCCTTGTTGGAGGAGTCCTTTTTCCAGTCTAGACTTCCGTAGTTCCGTCTGACAGTGACACTATTGTCTCTGCCCCCAAACAGATAAATTCCATTCAGTACTCAGTTCTCATTGTCTCTACCGCCACCAGATAAATTCCATTCAGTACTTCGTTCCCATTGTCTCTACCCCCACACAGATAAATCCCATTGAGTACTACACAGATAAATCCCATTGAGTACTTAGTTCCTATTGTCTCTACTGCCACCAGATAAATCCCATTCAGTACTCCGTTCCTATTGTCTCTACCCCCAAACAGATAAATCCCATTCAGTAGTCAGTTCCCATTGTCTTTACCCCCACACAGATAAATCTCATTCAGTACTCAGTTCCCATTGTCCCTACCGCCACCAGGTAAATCCCATTCAGTACTCCGTTCCCATTGTCTCTACCCCCAAACAGATAAATTCCATTCAGTACTCAGTTCCCATTGCCTCTACCCCCAAACAGATAAATCCCATTCAGTACTCAGTTCCCATTGTCTCTACCCCCACACAGATAAATCCCATTCAGTACTCAGTTCCCATTGTCTCTGTCCCCACACAGATAAATCCCATTCAGTACTCAGTTCCTATTGTCTCTGTCCCCACACAGATAAATCCCATTCAGTACTCAGTTCCCATTGTCTCTACCCCCACACAGATTAATGCCATTTAGTACTCTGTTCCAACTCTGCATTCAATTTATTTTGAAGATGGTCGTCACTTTTTTATTTTTTATTTTTCTGGAGGTAAACAACAAGAGGGGGCTATTTCCCTGAAGCCTTAATAGCTGGTATGTACAGAGTACCAACAAGACTTTTGCTTGATGTGTTTCCTCCTCTTAGTGGATTTGGGGTACGTCTGGTGATGGTAAGGGATTTATTTATCCTTTTCTTTGCCTAATTTCTAAATCCTAGCAGATTCCTTTAGGTTGGCCTGACCAGCACCCTTAATATTTCCCTATAGGTGGTGAAGCACTTTTCTTCTCTTGTCTTCTGTTTGCTGCTTAAATCAGTGAGCATCTGGGGGGTATTGGACTCCTATGATGCAGTTGGTTTACATCAGAAGTGTTCTTCTTAGTACATCAGCTTGCATACTTTAATTTAATTTAATGCCTATTTATCTATGTAATTTAACATATCCTAGTTTCCTTCATAAAATGCACTGAAGAAGTAAGTGTCTGCCAAAATAAACAGATTACGGGATTTGGTGGAATGGAAGGCGTGGAAGAAATGTAAAGACAAAAGTCTGTGAAAATATAATATAATTTTTCACAGAGGAAAAGTAATACTGAAGGTAAGGAAGGAAGAGGCAGGAAGACAAGACGAGTCCTATGATATATCAGACATTTACTGAAACTTGATGAGGAGAAGCTGCAGCTATTACCATGACAGAAAATCATAGGGGAAAGTGCAGGTAAGAATACACATGATTATACTGATTTTGTGAATGGAGCCTAGTACATATTTAAAGAGTAAAGATTGCCTTACAAGTAGAGAGTAAAGATTTAAATTATCATATAATTCAATGGGCCTTTTAACTCATTGATTTCTAGAGAGGTATCCTGGCATTCAAGGGTTGAAAAGCCCCATTTACATCAATGAGAATCTGTGAAATGTTCATTTTAACCCTGTGGTATGTTCATTTTAACCCTTTGGTGAGTTTTTTTGCACCAGCACTACACCTCTTGATGTTGTAGAAAGTGCAAAATGAATTTACAATATATGTTAGATTCTGTTGTGCAAATTACATTTTCTATTACCAGAAAACAATAGGATATTACTGCCTTAATGTATATTTTGTTGGGAGAAAAAAACTACGTTATAGTGATGTTTTTTATCAGTACACAAGGTATTCCTACTGCTGGGAGTGTTTTCATTCAAAACTTATTACAGCTTAAATGTATTGTTTTTGTAATTCATCTATAGCAACAATGCCACCTGAGTGGAGATGCACCAAAGGGCGATGCTGTGGCAGTGTGTGTGTGTGGCTATGTGTGACGAACACCTTGGTGATTCAGACACACATGGTCATATGTACCAAGAATTAGGACTGCAAGGGAAGGGGAGAATTTAATCATTAGCATGCATAGTTGTCATATTGATGGCGATTTGTAAGGGATGCCCTCTCTCACACATTGCCAGTATTACGACAACTCTTGGAGCATCCTAACTGCTCCCCACTTGCCCAGAGTGGATGCGCTCAAACTTCAGCTCAGCCTCACAAAAAGCATTGCTCCCTAACCCTTTCAGTTCCATAGTGATATGCACTGCACTCCCCTGTGGTAGTAAAAGGGTTAAGATTAGGATCTCTGGATGCAAGGGCAGCTTGACAGGGTTATGCAGTAAAGAACTGCAGGCATGATCTGCATAGATAGACCTCGCGGTACTGCAAGAGGAAAATCCCTGCTTGAAAGCTTGAGTCAGATGGAATTAATACAAAATTAATAAAAAAATCATTTTATTTATTTGTGATTGACTTAGCCGTATTCAAGCAGAGAGCTCTTCTGTTCCTATTATTAAAGCAAGTAGTGACCCAACAGTAAGACTAATCATTGAAGTATCTCATAGCTCATTTTGAATAGGTTTTGAAAGGTTTCCATATTTGTATAGAAATGTACTGCCTGAAGACTAGATAGGTGTGCTTGTTGCTCTGTCCTCTGGTCTTTCAGGGGTTAAAATGTCTTTACTGTTATGGCACTTAGACAGCTTGCCAGTGTGTTGAATGTTCACCACCTGGAGCCAGCAATCTTCTCTCCCACTTGCTGCCTCTTTTGTTTTTCCTGGCAAAGGTGTGGAGAGTGGCAGTTAGTGGGAGAGAAAATCACCAGCCTGAAGTAAAGACTGACAGACCAAAGGAGTGACCAACACACATGCACACACACCAAGGTGCCCTGATAACCCCTTCAGCTACAAAAAAGTTATGCAGAGCAACTCTCCAGCAGTGAGTGTGCAAGTGTGTGAGCGAGCGTGAGTTAGCATGTGTGTGTATATTGGACTGGATTGTGTTTTATTGTGAGTATATTGAGTAACTGATTGTATGTGTGAATATATATACAAATATATATATATATATATATATATATATATATATATATATATATATCAGGGCTCAAAATTTCCACTCGCCACTATCTAGTGGCGAGTGAAAATTGAGCCCTGGCGAGTAGAAATTCAGCCCTGGTGGGTATGTTATGGCTTGCAGTGGCGAGTAACTTTTCAGGTCTGGCTAGTAGCAAAGGACTTTAAATTTTAAGCCCTGTATATATATATATATATATATATATATATATATATATATATATAAATATACATATATATATATATTTATTTATTTATAAATATACCAGCAATGTGGGACGGCGCCGCCCTTCAGGAAATAAAGGGAATTAATGCACACACAAGGATGCAAGACAAACACACATAGAGACACACACGCAAACGCACACGCATGCACTGAGATGCATAAAGAGTGACATAGTCATACACACATACATGCAATGCACAACATGCAGACACACAGAGTGTGATACAGACATGCAATACACACAGTGAGGAACACACAGGCACATACTGTGGTAGAAGGTGGATCATGCTGGCTCCCAGGGTGTGAGTGAGTGTGAGTAAGACTATGGTGGAAGGTGGATCGTGCTGGCTCCCAGGGTGTGAGTGTGAGTGAGTGCGTGTGAGTGCAAGAGTGAGTGATTGCGTGTGAGTGATTGCGTATGAGTGATTGCATGTGAGTGATTGCGTGAGTGTGTTAGTGAGTGTGTGTGATTGAGTGAGAGCGTGTGAGTGTATGAATGAGAGGGTGTATGAGAGTGAATGAGAGTGTGAGTGAGAGAGTGTGAGTGACAAAGTGTGAGTAAGAGAGTGTGTGTGAGTGAGAGTGTATGAGTGAGAGTGTGTGTGATTGACTGAGAGTGTGTGTTATAGAGTGAGAGTGTGTGTGATTGAGTGAGAGTGTGTGTGATTGTGTGAATGAGAGAGTGTGAGTGAGAGAGTGTGAGTGAGAGAGTGTGAGTGTGGTTGAGTGTGTGTGTGATTGAGTGTGTGAGTGAGAGTGTGTGAGAGTGTGTGTGTGATTGAGTGTGAGTGTGTGTGATTGAGTGTGAGTGAATGTGTTAGTGAGAGAGTGTGAATGGGAGTGTGTGAGTGAGGAAGAAGCAAGTGTATCACTTCGAAACGCATTGGAAAGGAGTTGGCATGAAGAATGTATAAAGGATTCTTTATTGATAAAGAATATTAGATGCATGAATTACCGATATACTGCTAAAGAAAACAGCGTACCGAACGGATAAGAGAGACCATTGGAGATCCCACAGCTATTGCTAGATTGACGCGTGAAAACAACAAACGCAGGCATCTGTGAACAATATTGGGTCCAGAATGGTGCTCTGAACATGTGAGATGTATATCAAGGTATGAGCTGTTGAGTGTTACAGAAGAACGGAGTGCGGTATATTATCGGTATTGAAAGCGTGCATATTAAAAATGCTCTATTGAAAGGAAATCAGTCCTTTATAACTGCATTGGATATGATAATTGGAAGTTGGAAGCGTATATGTGAATAATACTCTATTGAAGAGAACTCAGTCTGTGATGATTATATCGGATATTTAAATATATGGTGTATATGTGGACATATATATTTGGAAGATCTGAAGAGGAATTGATGCCATATAGATACTAAAGTATCTTTCAGATTGAGGTGTTGTTACATGCAGGAAGCTATAATTTAGTATCCAGCAGATTAACTGAGTCTGTTGATTTTTATTTGTTTTTTGTTTTTTAGGATGATTGTTTGTATTAGCAACACTTGTTACTTTGTATGGTGCTTTAGAGTGATTGTTTGTCGACAGAGCTCTAATATAGGGTTTCTGACGGTGAAGATATATCACAGAGTATCACCAAGATTTTGGGTGAATGTCACGGCGTATCATTTAGATTTATGTGAAGGTATGTGTAGGTTTAATTCCTACATGTGCTTTCATGGATAATCGGTTTTATTGAATTGGTATTTTTATTGTGTGTTGGGGGTATTTTTGTGATATTGCTCTGGATAAGTGTCACGGTTTGGCGTGGCAGGGCGGAGAAGGGTTAACCCTTGAAGGACCTCTTGAGACGTGGAGGTTTTTTTTTTTACCCTTTGGTTGTCAAGTGAGGGAGTCGTGCCAGTTATTATTGCTTGGCACTTCACTTACCGACAGAGGGGTGACGTCTGATCCTCTTGGATATCAGGAGGTTCATTATTGAGGGTTTCTCATTTCACCGACAGTCCGGTATAATCGAGGCACAACAATATTACATTATATGTATAGTGTGTACAAAATATATATGGTCTTATTTTTTTGAGATGTATGAATATTATTTTTAATAAATATATTTTTTATTATTTGATATCACTATATCCTTTATCCTTAAGGATGAATATAGCGCTTATCTTTTTCTTTTTATTGATGTCTGTTTTTACCATTGGGGAATAGAGGTAGCTAGATAGAGCTGCTTATTCATCTTTTGAGTGAGGTTGATATCCTGTTGCGCAACATATTTATTTATTTTCTGTGTGAATTACTCTGAGTGTGTATTATTGAGTGTGTGTGAGAGTATGAGTGTCTGATTGAGTGTGTGTGTTTTTTGGCTGATGTGTTTGTGCCTGTGGTGTAGGAGCGAGTGGCAGCCATTTTGTTTTTTCAGTTACTTGGATAGTGGTGGGCGGGCTGGATAGTGGGGGCAGGCCAACTCCCTGCATGATTTAAATCACACCCCCATTGAATCACCCAATGGAAGCAGTAACTCCTCCTTACTTAACTCTTTGAGTGCCAGAGGGGTATGCAACCCATTGTTTTACAATGCGTTGCGTACCCCCTGGCACTCAAAGGGTTAAGTTATGGTAACATAGCAATATAACACACGGTGGCTCTTCAGTTGAGGCAGCATAGCAATATGCTGAGGGAACAAATAGATAGTGGTGTTTGAGGCTTGCCCTCTGTATCATACAGCAAAGCATCTCAGTCCCTTTAAGGAGAAAGGGCAGGAATCAGGAAGTGGAGGAGTGACAGTTGAAAACAGACAGTTAGTGAGGTTGACTGAAGAGATGAAAAGAGTTAAATAAAAGAGTTGCTATTAAGTCTATCCCTGAGTTTGTATTTTATGGAAACATTACACCCTCGTACTGAAACAGAGTGTATAGAGGGTTACAATTATCTGTGGGAGGTGAAACAGTGTGTTTGTGGGGTCACGATCCTGAGTGAGAGTGTGTGTGGACCAGGAGAAGTTATTAATATCCCCTACTTCAGGAGCGAGTGGCAGCTATATTTTTTTTATCAGTTGGATAGTGGTGGGGGGGCTGGAGGGGGCAGGCCAACTCCCTGTATGATAAACATGCCCCCATTGAATCACACAATGGTAGCAGTAAAGTCCCGATTGAATCACCCAATAGGAGTTGTGTCTCCTAATGAGACATAAATTATGTAATGAGGCATTCTGTTCAATGTGTGTTTGTTTTCTGAGGAGACATAAATTATGTTCTGTGTTTGAGATACCATAAATTATACAATGAGGCTTATTCTTTTATATATATACTAGCAATGTGGGACAGCGCTGCCCGTCAGGATATATAGGGAATTAATGCACACACACGGATGCACACATAGACACACACGCAAATGCACACACATGCACTGAGATGCATAAAGAGCAACACAGTCATACACACATACATGCAATGCACAACACGCAGACACACTGAATGTGATAGAGACATTGAACACACACACAGTGAGAAACACACAGGCACACACAGAGACACACACACACACACACACACACACACACACACACACACAGAAGTGAGTCATAAGGGGGTGACTTATATGTCATTGTAATGACTTTGTGTTTGTACTTATGCCTCCACTGTGGCATTCATTCATGTAGTTGAAATGCATGTGGTAATTGCACATACTATGGTGGAAGGTGGATCGTGCTGGCTCCCGGGGTGTGAGTGAGTGTGTGTGATTGAGTGAGAGTGTGTGAGTGTGAGAGTGTGTGAGTGAGATAGTGTGAGTGAGAAAGTGTGAGTGTGTTTGATTGAGTGTATGTGATTGAGTGTGTGAGTGAGAGTGTGTGTGTGATTGAGTGAGTGAATGTGTGAGTGAGTGTGTGAGTGTGAGTGAGATTGTGAGTGTGTGAATTATTGTGAGTGTGTATGATTGAGTGTGTGTGAATGAGAGTGTGAGTGTGTGATTGAGTATGTGTTATTGAGTGTGAGTGTGTGTTTTTTGTCTGATGTGTTTGTGTCTGTGGTGTAGGAGCGAGTGGCAGCCATTTTGTTTTTTCAGTTACTTGGATAGTGGTGGGTGGGCTGGATAGTGGGGGCAGGCCAACTCCCTGCATGATTTAAATCACACCCCCCATTGAATCACCCAATGGGAGCAGTAACTCCTCCTTAGTTAACCCTTTGAGTGCCAGAGGGGTACACACCGCATTGCTTTGAAATGCGTTGCGTACCCCTCTGGCACTCAAAGGGTTAAGTTATGGTAACATAGCAATATAACACACGGTGGCTCTTCAGTTGAGGCAGCGTAGCAATATGCTGAGGGAACAAATAGATAGTGGTGTTTGAGGCTTGCCCTCTGTAACATACAGCAAAGCATCTCAGTCCCTTTAAGGAGAAAGGGCAGGAATCAGGAAGTGGAGGAGTGACAGCTGAAAACAGACAGTTAGTGAGGTTGACTGAAGAGATGAAAAGAGTTAAATAAAAGAGTTACTATTAAGTCTATCCCTGAGTTTGTATTTTATGGAAACATTACACCCTCGTACTGACACAGAGTGTATGGAGGGTTACAGTTATCTGTGGGAGGTAAAACAGAGAGTATGGAGGTTTACAGTTATCTGTGGGAGGTGAAACAGAGTGTATGGAGGGTTACAGTTATCTGTGGGAGGTGACACAGAGTGTATGGAGGGTTACAGTTATCTGTGAGAGGTGACACAGTGTGTATGGAGGGTTACAGTTATCTGTGGGAGATGAAACAGTGTGTATGGAGGGTTACAGTTATCTGTGGGAGGTGAAACAGAGTGTATAGAGGGTTACAATTATCTGTGGGAGGTGACACAGAGTGTATGGAGGGTTACAGTTATCTGTGGGAGGTGACACAGTGTGTATGGAGGGTTACAATTATCTGTGGGAGGTGAAACAGTGTGTTTGTGGGGTCGTGATCCTGACTGAGTGTGTGTGTGGACCAGGAGAAGTTATGGATATCCCCTACTTCAGGAGCGAGTGGCAGCTATATTTTTTTTGCCAGTTGGATAGTGGTGGGTGGGCTGGAGGGGGCAGGCCAACCCCCTGTATGATAAACATGCCCTCATTGAATCACTCAATGGGAGCAGTAAAGTCCCCACTGAATCACCCAATAGGAGTTGTGAGGTACCATAAATTATGCAATGAGGCTTATTCTTTTATATATATATATATATATATATATATATATATATATATATATATATATATATATATATATATATATATATATATATATTGGGTGTAGTGTGTATATTGTATGTATTGTGTGTGAGTATTGTGCATATTGTGTGTATTGCATGTATTATCTATATATATAAAAGAATAAGCCTCATTGCATAATTTATGGTACCTCACACACAGAACATAATTTATGTCTCCTCAGAAAACAAACACACATTGAACAGAATGCCTCATTACACAATTTATGTCTCATTAGGAGACACAACTCCAATTGGGTGATTCAATGGGGACATTACTGCTCCCATTGGGCGATTCAATGGGGGCGTGTTTATCATACAGGGAGTTGGCCCGCCTCCTCCAGCCCTCCCACCACTATCCAACTGACAAAAAAAACATAGCTGCCACTTGCTCCTGAAGTAGGGGATATCAATAACTTCTCCTGGTCCACACACACTCTCAATCAGGATCATGACCCCACAAACACACTATTTCACCTCCCACAGATAACTGTAACCCTCCATACACTGTGTCACCTCCCACAGATAATTGTAACCTTCCATACACTCTGTGTCACCTGCCACAGATAATTGTAACCCTCCATACACTCTGTTTCAGTACAAGGGTGTAATGTTTCCATACCTCCCAACATTTCATATGGCCAAAGAGGGAAACGTGTTTTAGTGGTTGTTACTGAGGGGCGTATCTGGTGGGTGGGCAATACCAACAATTTTTAGGTTATTTCATGACCTAGTGACACCTCTTTGTGTGACTTAATAAATGATTTAGAGGAAGATCAAAATTATTTTATTCACACAGACTAATTTATAAACATATATACTGAAGTTTAAGCAAAACTTAATAGCAACTCTTATTTAACTCTTTTCATCTCTTCAGTCACCTGTCTGTTTTCAACTGTCACTCCTCCACTTCCTGCTTCCTGATTCCTGCCCTTTCTCCTTAAAGGGAGAGAGATGCTTTGCTGTATGTTACAGAGGGCAAGCTTCAAACACCACTTTCTATTTGATCCCTCAGCATATTGCTACGCTGCCTCAACTGAAGAGCCACCGTGTGTTATATTGCTATGTTACCTCAGCTTAAGTAAGGAGTTACTGTTCCCATTGGGTGAGTCAATGAAGGAGTGATTTAAATCATTCAGGGAGTTGGCCTGCCCC
Source organism: Rhinophrynus dorsalis (assembly GCA_037306005.1). NCBI lineage: Eukaryota > Metazoa > Chordata > Amphibia > Anura > Rhinophrynidae > Rhinophrynus > Rhinophrynus dorsalis. The sequence goes on from CM074720.1 coordinate 466,387,206, forward strand.
CACTATCCAGCCCGCCCACCACTATCCAAGTGACTGTAAAAACAAAATGGCTGCCACTCGCTCCTACACCACAGACTCACACACACAAGCTACACACACACAAAAGCCACACACACACACACACACAAAAGCCACATACACACACAAAAGCCACACACACACACACACACACACAAAAGCCACACACACACACACAAAAGCCACACACTCACAAAAGCCACACACACACACACACACAAAAGACACACACACACACACATAAAAGCCCCCCACACACAAAAGCCACTCACACACAAAAGCCACACACACACACAAAAGCCACACACACACACACAAAAGCCCCACACACAATAGCCCCACACACACAAAAGCCACACACACACAAAAGCCACACACACACACAAAAGCCACACACACAAAAGTCACACACACAAAAGCCACACACACACACACACAAAAGCCCCACACACAATAGCCCCACACACACAAAAGCCACACACACACAAAAGCCACACACACACACAAAAGCCACACACACAAAAGTCACACACACAAAAGCCACACACACACACAAAAGCCACACACACACACAAAAGACACACACACACACACAAAAGCCATATACACACACACAAGCCACACACACACACACAAGCCACACACACACAAGCCACACACACACACACACACACACACACACACACACACACACACAAAAGCCACACACACACACACAAAAGCCACACACACAGAGTCCCCAGGGGTCCTCCACCAACCTGAGGCACACAATGAGCTGATCCAACAAAGAGGGGGCAGGATCGGCTCCAGTGTACCTTCATTTCTGGTATCCGCAACACGACAATGTTTTCGGCTCCTGGTGCACCATGTGCTTCTGCTGCAGGAAGCCCAGCTGCTTCATGTAGCTCGGAGGCAGGCAGGCCCAGTACCAAATCCTTCATGTTGCCCCTTCATGAAGCACAACATTCCACCCCGCAACAACCCAGTCATGCGGCCCTTCAAGGAGCTCTCTACAAGCAGCAGCTGGATGTGGCTATTACCCGTGGCTGAGGTGCTGGAGACAGACCATGCTGGGGCCACTCTGTACACACTGTTACACACAAGCTTCTTTACCGCCACACTCTGCCCGCTGTCACACACCTGCACAAAAAATATACATGCCGCACTATAGCTGCTCCAACAACACACACCATCCCTGCTCCAACCACACACACCATCCCTCCTCAGTTCCCACTCTCGGTGCTCGGGCTGCATCCCTAGTAATGCTCTTGGCCGAGGCCTGGGGCAGGAGGTGTCTTCCTGGCCAGGGAGCCGGGCAGGCGGTTGTCTGGCAGCCTCTGAGTGTGCAGGTACAGAGTCCACTTCAGGGACTGTGGACTCCATGACTCACGCTACATACTGGGACAGCTGGTTAACCCTTTCAGTGCCAGAGGATTAAGCAACACAATGAGCAATGCCTTGCCTACCCCTCCGGCACTTACAGGACCGTAATAATATCTGTATGTGTGTGTGTGTGTGTACGCATGTATGTACATGTGTATGTATGATCAATGTCTGTATATGTCACTGTATCTGTGTGTGTCTATGTATGTGTGCAATATGATTCTTTCTGCTTGACACAGTACACAAAAAAACATCAGTCAATACAGCTAAATGAAATGTACAATACAAACAAACACAAAAAATTCTTACAAAATACCTTCAACATGCCACCTACAACATTTCAAACAAAAAATGCTACATAACACATACCCTACTAGGGTTGCCACCTTTTGTTAAAACAAATACCGGCCAAGGCATTCCCTCCATATACTTAACATTGGAAAGAAGCCAATTTTTTACCAGCCTGCCGGTAAAATACCGGCTGGGTGGCAAACCTATACCCTACTACAATGACGGGCAACGCCGTCACATATTGCTAGTTATCATTATTATTCTTTATTTATATATCATCAACTTATTCCACAGCATTGTATTGTATACTGCATGTGTGTGTTTGTATTTTTTGTATTGTGTGTCTGTGTGTGTGTGTTTGTATTTTATGTATTATGTGTATTTTGTGTGTACATTGTGTGTATTTTGTGTGTCTATTCTATTGAGTGTATTGAGTTTGTATTGTGTGTATATGTATTTGTGTATGATTTTTGTGTGTATAGCATGTGTGTGTGCATTGTGTGTGTGTATGTACTGTGTGTGTATATTGTGTGTGGGTGTATGTATGCATTATGTCCCTGTTGTATTATTGTGTCTGTAGTTTTGTAACTACCAGTGTACAGTGTTACAATGCGGGGGGGCAACATTTTGAAAGGTCAATAGCAATAGATAGAATTGTCCTTTAAGCTGTACAGTTTTTTGTCAGGGCTTGCTAGTAAGTTTTCTAGGGTAGTTCAAGCAAATGTGATGTTAAATTTCAAGTTCAAGTTTTTTGTTCACTTACCACAGCAGCTTCAGTAGCAGGTAAATCAAAATAAACCAAACAAAATCCTTGCTGTCACTAAACATTAACTAAACACATGAATTCCTTAAAGGGATAGTAATGTCTTAATTACATAAAATGTCATATTGTACAGCATAAAATAAGAAATCCATCAATGCTATTCCTATCTCTCAAACCTTTATGGTTTGAGAGATAGAGTGTTCTAAAGTTCCCCCTCCCTGATGTCAGCTGTAAAGCTGACAGAATGAGATCCGTGTCGGCTGACATGGGGAGGCTCTTCAGCAGAGCCACAATAGCGTGACTTAAAAATAATTACTTCTTTAGAGCAGGCTAATAGGTGTGCTTACAAACCAAGCACACTTTGTAGACCGTTCCAATGAAGAATTTCTTTTTAAATCGTGCTATTGCGGTTCTGCTGAAAAGCCGCCTTTAGGTCCCTGTCACAGTGCCTTACCTCAGCCTGCACCATTCAGCCAGGCACAGGGTTCTGGACGGATGCTCCTGCATCACAAGCAGAATTCCTCTGCCTGCGGCCTAGTCTGGTTCCTGGTTACTGGCAGCATTGATTTAGGCCCAGCCTGGGAGACCTAATTGGTCCCGCCTTCTCCTACACCTTTATAAACCTCTATGGGCCTGTGTATCAGTTGCCCTTAAGTTGGTGTTCTGAGCACTTCATTATCTAGTATTCCTGATTCCTGTGTATGATCGGGCTTGTCTGTCCATCCATTCTGGTGTTGACCTGTGGCTCTGTCTGACTATTCTCCTTGTGCATTCCGATTTGGCTCAGATATCCTTTCTGGTGTAAACCTGTGGCTCTGGCTGACTACCCGCTCTGTGTATGACCTGGGCTTGTCTGACTACCCACTCTGGCATTGACCTGGGGTTCTGTCCACTGCGCATCCAGCATTCCATCGCTTCAGCGGATATCCTATCTGGTACAAACCTATGGTTCTGGTTGACTACCCGCTCCGTGTATGACTTTGGCTCGTCTGACTATCCTATCTGGTGCTTACTAGAAGGCCCTGTCTGTTCGCTCCTAGGATTGGTTCCGTTATTCAGACATCCTTCCTAGTATTGACCTGGAGCTAGCAAACTCCCAGCTACTGACTGCAGACTGAGTCAGTATCACTCTTGGGCGTTACCTTACCGCGAGATTCCAGCAGGCTGAGGCCTAGTCTTGGACAGTGTGGTGGTGATATTGGGAGACTGTTATTCCTGATACAGTACTCACCTTTTCGATCACCCACTGTGTGTATATATTATATTGCATTACTGTTATTATTCTCATAATAAAGGTTATAGTAACTATGCCGTCTGACTCCTGGTTCTGCTTGCCAACCATAACAGTACGTAAGGGTCTTGATAACAGACGGTGATAGTGATCCTCCTTTACAGAGAATATTTCACAGAATGCAGGATCAGGATCGACGTATTGATCAGTTGGAAAGTGCCTTGCAGATCCTGCTTGGCAGAACCGCTAACTGGGAATGCTATAACCCTCAGCAGGTGGCCACCCCAGTTTCTCCTTTGGCACCTACAGCTGCTGCCGTCTTTGATGCAGGACTGGTCAGAGTGTTAACTGGATCCACTCCATTCCTACAACTCTATAGTGGGGAACCTGAGTTATATCGTGGATTCCTTAATCAGTTGGGCATATACCTCGAGATGTTTCTTCATGCCTTCCCTACTGAGCGCAGTAGGGTTGGACTTATGATTTCTCTCCTGGCTGGCAAGGCATTTGCTTGGGCGAATCCATTATGTTAGACGGAGAAACCCATAATATATGATTTTACTCAATTTGTGGCCTCATTTAGAAGCATATTTGACGTGCCAGGTCACGGGACCTTGGCTTCCAAACATCTGATGCCCATCCGTCAGTGTAAATGCACGGTGGCGGAATACACAATCAAGTTTTGAACCCTAGCAGCCGAAATAGGGTGGAACAATGAGGTCCTGATAGCTGCATTCTCCAAGGGCTTTGCGATTACATGAAGGACGAGACTGCTGCTCGTGTCCTACCTAATAGTCTGGATGAGATTATATCCTTTGTCATCCTCATAGATACACAGGCCCGGGAGAGACCGTTGTTTAAGGAGCGCCTGAGGAGGCATCCTACCAGCATGTCCTACAACTTTTCTTGCCCACCCTGTCCTCCATCACATCCAATGCCTCCTGGTTCCGACACTATGGGTGGTGAACCTATGCAGGTGGGGGCTACCCGACTCTCTGCGGCGGAGAGGTCCCATAGGTGGAGGGAGGGACTATGTCTGTATTGCGGTAAGAAAGGTCACTTCCTGAAATCATTCCCGGTACGTCCAGGAGACGCTTGCACCAAAAGATCCTGTTGGCGACAGATCTTAGGTGGCATCTCACAGTCCCCTGAAGCCTCTCAGGCTAAACCCTTGCTGGACATAGTCCTATCTTGGGCCAAAAAGTCTATCCCGGTGCCTGCTTTTATAGACTCTGGCGCGGTAGGTTATTTTGTGGACGCCGCATTCGCTGACCTTTTTGGGATTCCTTTACTGCCTCGTGACACTCCTTTGGTGGTTGAAGCTATTGATAGAGGACCCCTGCTGCCAGCACATATTACCCACGAGATGGTCCCACTTACCTTAAGTGTGGGAGCCCTGCATAAGGAAACCCTGAAGTTTCAGGTGATAAACTCCCCACATTATGCTATTGGATTAGGGTTCCCATGGTTACAAAAACATAACCCTAAAATTGACTGGAGCACATGTGAGATATTGTCCTGGGGACTCACTGTGAGGAGTCGTGTCTTTCACGTCCCATCAGACTTGCCTGTGCCGAGTCTCAAAGCCTACCTGAAGCTTATTCGCAGTTTTCCGAGTTATTTAACAAAGCCCAGACAGGAGCTTTACCTCCCCATAGACCATACGACTGCACAATCGAGCTCTTGTCTGGGACTACCCCTCCCCGGGGACATACGTACCCTCAATCTGTGGAAGAGAATAAGGTCATGGAGGAGTATGTGACTGATGCCTTGGAGAGGGGCATCATTCGGAAATCCTCATCTCCTGCGGGTGCTGGATTTTTTTTTTTTAAAAAAGAAGGACGGAAAACTACGCCCTTGTATCGATTATCGGGGCTTAAACAAACTTATGTAAAGAATGCGTATCCCATACCATTGATTACTGAGCTTTTTGACCACCTCAAAGGTTCTACTATCTTTACTAAGCTCGATTTGAGGGCGGCTTACAATTTGGTCAGGATTAAACAAGGGCATGAATGGAAGACAGCGTTCAACACCCGGAGCAGGCATTATGAATATTTGGTCATGCCCTTTGGACTGTGCAACGCTCCCACTGTCTTTCAAGAATTTGTAAATGACATACTGAGAGAACTCGCCATTCTTCTTTTTCACAAAAAAGAAACCAGCACCAGCAGGTGAGGTAGACTTTCTAATAATCCCTCTTTTAAGGGCATCGTAAATATATTCCTCCATGGCCCAATTTTCCTCGCATGACAGTGGGTACGTGCGGCCCCTAGGGGGCACAACCCCATGGGGCAAATCAATGGCGCAATAGTATGCCCTATGTTGGGGCAATGTGCTAGCCTCTCCCTTACTAAAAACGTCACTGAATTGGTGGTATTCGGCAGGCACGGAGGGAGAGGTACACAAAATCTTAACTGGATGAGTCACACAATGCTCCATACAGTACTTGGATCAAGATGTGATTTCACAAATCTGCCAGTCAAACTGGTGATTATTAGTGTTGAGCGAGCATGCTCGGCCGATGCTCGGATCGGCTCGAGCATCGCTCTGCTCGGCACATGGCGGTACTCGTACGAGTACCGCATGTGCTCGCCCGCCATGTTCGGGTCTCCTCCCCGCACGTTTCGCGGCTGCTGCGCAGCCAATAAACGTGCAGGGAGGCTCTGACATCAGTGTAATGCCAGCAGCCATGTTGGCTGCTGGCATTACACTGATTGGCTGGCCAGAACCCGTGGTCGGGTGCTGTATAGCACCTGACCAGCGAGTTCGGCTCAGTCTTAGCCAGGGAGAGATGAGGATAGGAAGGGAAAGTCAGTGTAGGGAGAAGAAAAGTGTTGTTGAAAAAAAAAAAAGACCCAAAAGTCCTTTTTAGGACTACTGTGTGTGGGGGCAGCAGTTTATCTTGTGTGGGGGGAAAAAAAAAAAAAAAAAAAAATTCATATATTCTGTTTAGTGTGCAAAGTTGCAGATTAGAGCACATTCTGTTTAGTGTGCAAAGTTGCAGATTAGAGCACATTCTGTTTAGTGTGCAAAGTTGCAGATTAGAGCACATTCTGTTTAGTGTGCAAAGTTGCAGATTAGAGCACATTCTGTTAAGTGTTCAAACTGTAAAATATCAAGTCACATATTCCATTCAGTGTGCGTCGCCGCAGTTTAGCAGCTCATTCTGTGTACTGTGCACAGTTGCAGAATAGGAAGAAATACTGTTAAGTCTTCAAACTGTAAAATATCAAAGTCACATATTCCATTCAGTGTGCGTCACCGCAGTTTAGCAGCAAATTCTGTGTACTGTGCACAGTTGCAGAATAGGAAGAAATACTGTTAAGTCTTCAAACTGTAAAATATCAAAGTCACATATTCCATTCAGTGTGCATCGCCCAGTTTAGCAGCACATTCTGTGTACTGTGCACAGTTGCAGAATAGGAAGGAATACTGTTAAGTCTTCAAACTGTAAAATATCAAAGTCACATATTCCATTCAGTGTGCGTCACCGCAGTTTAGCAGCAAATTCTGTGTACTGTGCACAGTTGCAGAATAGGAAGAAATACTGTTAAGTCTTCAAACTGTAAAATATCAAAGTCACATATTCCATTCAGTATGCGTCGCCCAGTTTAGCAGCACATTCTGTGTACTGTGCACAGTTGCAGAATAGGAAGAAATACTGTTAAGTCTTCAAACTGTAAAATATCAAAGTCACATATTCCATTCAGTGTGCGTCACCGCAGTTTAGCAGCAAATTCTGTGTACTGTGCACAGTTGCAGAATAGGAAGAAATACTGTTAAGTCTTCAAACTGTAAAATATCAAAGTCACATATTCCATTCAGTGTGCGTTGCCCAGTTTAGCAGCACATTCTGTGTACTGTGCACAGTTGCAGAATAGGAAGAAATACTGTTAAGTCTTCAAACTGTAAAATATCAAAGTCACATATTCCATTCAGTGTGCGTCACCGCAGTTTAGCAGCAAATTCTGTGTACTGTGCACAGTTGCAGAATAGGAAGAAATACTGTTAAGTCTTCAAACTGTAAAATATCAAAGTCACATATTCCATTCAGTGTGCGTCGCCGCAGTTTAGCAGCACATTCTGTGTGCTGTGCACAGTTGCAGAATAGGAAGAAATACTGTTAAGTCTTCAAACTGTAAAATATCAAAGTCACATATTCCATTCAGTGTGCGTCGCCCAGTTTAGCAGCACATTCTGTGTACTGTGCACAGTTGCAGAATAGGAAGAAATACTGTTAAGTCTTCAAACTGTAAAATATCAAAGTCACATATTCCATTCAGTGTGCGTCACCGCAGTTTAGCAGCACATTCTGTGTACTGTGCACAGTTGCAGAATAGGAAGAAATACTGTTAAGTCTTCAAACTGTAAAATATCAAAGTCACATATTCCATTCAGTGTGCGTCACCGCAGTTTAGCAGCACATTCTGTGTACTGTGCACAGTTGCAGAATAGGAAGAAATACCGTTAAGTCTTCAAACTGTAAAATATCAAAGTCACATATTCCATTCAGTGTGCGTCGCCGCAGTTTAGCAGCACATTCTGTGTACTGTGCACAGTTGCAGAATAGGAAGAAATACCGTTAAGTCTTCAAACTGTAAAATATCAAAGTCACATATTCCATTCAGTGTGCGTTGCCCAGTTTAGCAGCACATTCTGTGTACTGTGCACAGTTGCAGAATAGGAAGAAATACTGTTAAGTCTTCAAACTGTAAAATATCAAAGTCACATATTCCATTCAGTGTGCGTCACCGCAGTTTAGCAGCAAATTCTGTGTACTGTGCACAGTTGCAGAATAGGAAGAAATACTGTTAAGTCTTCAAACTGTAAAATATCAAAGTCACATATTCCATTCAGTGTGCGTCGCCCAGTTTAGCAGCACATTCTGTGTACTGTGCACAGTTGCAGAATAGGAAGAAATACTGTTAAGTCTTCAAACTGTAAAATATCAAAGTCACATATTCCATTCAGTGTGCGTCACCGCAGTTTAGCAGCACATTCTGTGTACTGTGCACAGTTGCAGAATAGGAAGAAATACCGTTAAGTCTTCAAACTGTAAAATATCAAAGTCACATATTCCATTCAGTGTGCGTCGCCCAGTTTAGCAGCACATTCTGTGTACTGTGCACAGTTGCAGAATAGGAAGAAATACTGTTAAGTCTTCAAACTGTAAAATATCAAAGTCACATATTCCATTCAGTGTGCGTCACCGCAGTTTAGCAGCAAATTCTGTGTACTGTGCACAGTTGCAGAATAGGAAGAAATACTGTTAAGTCTTCAAACTGTAAAATATCAAAGTCACATATTCCATTCAGTGTGCGTCGCCCAGTTTAGCAGCACATTCTGTGTACTGTGCACAGTTGCAGAATAGGAAGAAATACTGTTAAGTCTTCAAACTGTAAAATATCAAAGTCACATATTCCATTCAGTGTGCGTCACCGCAGTTTAGCAGCAAATTCTGTGTACTGTGCACAGTTGCAGAATAGGAAGAAATACTGTTAAGTCTTCAAACTGTAAAATATCAAAGTCACATATTCCATTCAGTGTGCGTCGCCGCAGTTTAGCAGCACATTCTGTGTACTGTGCACAGTTGCAGAATAGGAAGAAATACTGTTAAGTCTTCAAACTGTAAAATATCAAAGTCACATATTCCATTCAGTGTGCGTCGCCCAGTTTAGCAGCACATTCTGTGTACTGTGCACAGTTGCAGAATAGGAAGAAATACTGTTAAGTCTTCAAACTGTAAAATATCAAAGTCACATATTCCATTCAGTGTGCGTCACCGCAGTTTAGCAGCACATTCTGTGTACTGTGCACAGTTGCAGAATAGGAAGAAATACTGTTAAGTCTTCAAACTGTAAAATATCAAAGTCACATATTCCATTCAGTGTGCGTCACCGCAGTTTAGCAGCACATTCTGTGTACTGTGCACAGTTGCAGAATAGGAAGAAATACTGTTAAGTCTTCAAACTGTAAAATATCAAAGTCACATATTCCATTCAGTGTGTGTCGCTGCAGTTTAGCAGCACATTCTGTGTACTGTGCACAGTTGCAGAATAGAAAGAAATACTGTTAAGTCTTCAAACTGTAAAATATCAAAGTCACATATTCCATTCAGTGTGCGTCGCCCAGTTTAGCAGCACATTCTGTGTACTGTGCACAGTTGCAGAATAGGAAGAAATACTGTTAAGTCTTCAAACTGTAAAATATCAAAGTCACATATTCCATTCAGTGTGCGTCACCGCAGTTTAGCAGCAAATTCTGTGTACTGTGCACAGTTGCAGAATAGGAAGAAATACTGTTAAGTCTTCAAACTGTAAAATATCAAAGTCACATATTCCATTCAGTGTGTGTCGCCCAGTTTAGCAGCACATTCTGTGTACTGTGCACAGTTGCAGAATAGGAAGAAATACTGTTAAGTCTTCAAACTGTAAAATATCAAAGTCACATATTCCATTCAGTGTGCGTCACCGCAGTTTAGCAGCAAATTCTGTGTACTGTGCACAGTTGCAGAATAGGAAGAAATACTGTTAAGTCTTCAAACTGTAAAATATCAAAGTCACATATTCCATTCAGTGTGCGTCGCCCAGTTTAGCAGCACATTCTGTGTACTGTGCACAGTTGCAGAATAGGAAGAAATACTGTTAAGTCTTCAAACTGTAAAATATCAAAGTCACATATTCCATTCAGTGTGCGTCACCGCAGTTTAGCAGCACATTCTGTGTACTGTGCAAAGTTGCAGATTTGCAGCATATATTCCGTGTAATATGAAGAAGGCGGGTAAAAAGGGACGGGGAAGTGGACGTGATCCTGATAGTTCAGGGCGCGGGTCAGGACGCGTAGAAACTGTGCCTGGTGCCAGAGCACAAGAAAGAAAGACATCCACCATACCTAGCTTCATGACTCATTTTACAGGGCGTCGCAGGACATCACTCTCGAGGTCCGACCACTGCGAACAGATGGTCAGTTGGATGTCAGCTAATACTGCTTCCAGTCGGTTAAGCACCACCCTGTCTTCCACCAAGTCCACTCTCAGTAGCCAAGAGTCTGGTCAACATAATCCTCACTCTGATCATCCTTCCTCCCACCATAGACGGTCTGGTCAAAGAAGTGATCCCACACTGGGATATAGTGAGGAGCTCGTCTCATCAGCAATCCTTCATTTGACCCTCTCTCCAAGCACGCTTGCAGAGGAACATGACATCTTGTGCCCTGATTCACAACCTCTGGAGGGTACCCAATCACAAGAAGATGACAGATGTGAACGGCATTTAAGGTCAAAGGAAGTAGTGGATGATGATGATGATGATGAGACACAGTTGCCATTAAATCAACCACTATTACTGTCTCAAGACCTTGTTGAGGAGGATGATATACAGTTGTCAATGACTGAGTATGTGGTGGGATCAAGACATGAGGAGGATGATCAGAGTGAGGAAGTGGAGGAGGACTTGGTGGACGATGAGGTGACTGACCCCACCTGGGAAGGTGTAGAGCCGAGCGATGTTTTGTACCAGCTCAATTCCACATTAAAATCCTGGAGACATACCATGCTTCCATAATTACTGGCCATATTGGGCGCAACCAGTTAATCTGGTCCTTGTCTAGACTGTTTTGGTGGCTGAGCCTCCGCTCTAATTGTGCCGTCTTTACCGCTGCCTGCACCACGTATGCTCAAAATAAGTCTCCCCGACTTCTGCTGGTGGGCTTACTACAGCCTGTGGCCAACTGGGAACGCCCCTGGTCTCACTTATCCATTGATTTTATGGTCGACCTTCCTAGGTCCATGGGCTTTACTGCAATACTTATGATTGTGGACAGATTCTCAAAGATGGCTCACTTTGTGCCACTCAAGGGCTTGCCATCCACGCAGGAAATGGCGGTGGTATTCGCAAAGGAGGTGTTCCGACTCCATGGTATCCCGAAGGTGATCGTGTCTGACAGAGGAAGTGTCACGGTTTGTTAAGACGCTCAGACACAGGTTTAGGTAAAAGCATAACTTTATTGAAAAGTTAAAGTACTCCCCATAGGGTTCACATACATATACATACAATATATAGCAACTGAGAAATAGAACAGGTTCTACCGGCCTTGCCTATAATACCGAGCAAGGCAACCCAGGCGGCTATAAGGAATAGCAATAGCAGGCTCTACCGACCTTGCCAATACCAGGTAAGGCAACCGTGAGATGGAATATACCGGTTCTACTGGCCTTACCAATACCGGGCAAGGCAGCCTTGGGAGATGCTGAGGATAGGCTCTACCGGCCTTGCCAATACCTGGTAAGGCAACCGTGAGATGGAATGTACCGGTTCTACCGGCCTTACCAATACCGGGCAAGGCAGCCTCAGTGAATACTGTGAAGAGGCTCTACCGGTCCTGCCAATACCGGGTAAGGCAACCGTGAGATGGAATGTACCGGTTCTACCGGCCTCACCAATACCGGGCAGGACAGCCCCAAAGGAGGAGACCACCAGGTTAAATGGAGATAACCAGCATCCACACGCTGGAACCAACAGTACAATATGTTACCAGGTTTAATGGAGTAAACCAGCGTCCGCGTGCTGGGACCAACAGTATAATCTGCCACCAGATTTAATGGAGTAAACCAGCGTCCGCACGCTGGGACCAACAGGATAATATGCCACCAGGTTTAATGGAGTTAACCAGCGTCCGCACGCTGGGACCAACAGATTAATGTGCCACCAGGTTTAATGGAGTTAACCAGCGTCCGCACGCTGGGACCAACAGTATAATCTGCCACCAGGTTTAAAGGAGTTAACCAGCATCCGCATGCTGGGACCAACAGGATAATCTGCCACCAGGTTTAATGGGGTTAACCAGCGTCCGCATGCTGGGACCAACAGTAAGAATATCGCAGAGGCGAGAGAGTGAGCAATGTCGCCAAGCGACTACCGGATGGGAACTCTGAGACTAAGTGAAGGTGGAGCACAGCGAACACCGCTGAACAGACAGCAACCGGAACAAGCCAGACGAAACAACCGGAGCATCAGTCGTCACGGAGAGGTCCAACCGGAGTGGCAAGCAGACTGGAACAGGAACAGATGGAATCAGGAACACTGGAACTCAAGATACTGTAGCTGAAGACTCTGGAACACTGGAACAGGCCTCAAGCAGCGAGATAGACTGGAACACAGGACTCTGAAGCTCTGGACTCTGGAACACTGGAACAGGCCCAAACAGCACGACAGGAAGAACAAACAGGTACCGTCAGAGACACCACGAAAGGGCAACCAAAGGGTGCCCGAGCTGAGTATAAATAGGCAGTCAGAGGCGGGCAGACAATAGGCAGCCAATAGGAGCCCCTGCAGGTGATAGACAGTGTATAGCACCAATCACGGGCACCGTGATAGGAAGCCAGTTTGTGTCCCGCATCTGGAGGTGTTTCTGTGTGCAAATAGGAATTCAATTGGCATTCTCCTTCGCTATCACGGTGCCTGTGATTCCAGCTGCTGGGCAACATTGTTACTTCCGGGTTTACCATTGCCTTATTCTTATTGGCTTTGGGACTCTGGCTCATCCCAGGGCTTGCCTTTATAAACTCACTCCTGTCATCGTTACACTGCCCTTTCGTGGTGTACCCGTGCCTAGCGTTTGTTTACTGCTTGTTCCTGTTCCGTGTACGACCCGGCTCGCCTGACTACGCTCCTGGTTCCTGATGCTCCTGTGATCCGGTTCCATTACCGACTAGGACCGGCTGACTAACTCAGTGTGTACTGACCTGGCTTGGCTGAGTATATGATTCACTTACAGACTACGACAGGCTGACTAACTCCGTGTGTACCGACCTGGCTTGGCTGAGTATCCGATTCCATTACCAACTAGGACTGGCTGACTAACTCCGTGTGTATCGACCTGGTTGTGTATCCGGTTCCGTTTCTGACTGGACTGGCTGACTACCTCCTTGTGTACAGATTGTGGCAACGCTGGCTTCTGATCTGTCAGGGTGCGCACCCTGTATCCCATTCCACCTACTCCTACTTGCTATACCATACAGTGCCTGCCTGGCCTGTCTATCCCCGTAGTCACCAGGGGTCTGTGGGAGTCTGGTCACTCGCCAGTGTCTGTGCTGCCTCCGTTAACCCTAGCATTCTAGGGACAGGTCACGGGCAGAGTCCTATCTGTGTTGCCTCCGTTAACCCTAGCGTTCTAGGATCAGATCACTGCCAGAGTCCTGTATGTGTTGCCTCCGTTAACCCTAGTGTTCTAGGGTCCTGTCACTGCCAGAGTCCTGTCTGTGTTGCCTCTGTTAACCCTAGCGTTCTAGGGTCCTGTCACTGCCAGAGTCCTGTCTGTGTTGCCTCCGTTAACCCTATCGGTCTAGGGTCAGATCACTGCCAGAGTCCTGTCTGTGTTGCCTCCGTTAACCCTAGAGTTCTAGGGTCCTGTCACTGCCAGAGTCCTGTCTGTGTTGCCTCCGTTAACCCTAGCGTTCTAGGGTCAGATCACTGCCAGAGTCCTGTCTGTGTTGTCTCCATTAACCCTAGCGTTCTAATGCAAAAAAACCCCAGTCCAATTACCAGCATGGTCCGTGTGTCCAACTATGGCAGTTTGGGCTCCTGTGCTCATCCAGCTGTTTCCCATAGAAGGTATTCAGGGAATTCTCAGGCACCACAGCCTATGATGGATCTCAACAATGGTACCACTCATTTCCATCTGTGAGAACAAGTGGATGCCGGTACACACTGAAACCTCCCTAAGCCCTCTGCTTTTACCTCAGTGTCCCTCTGGCCAGAGGTGTAACTAGAAGCTACGGGGCCCTGGTGCAATAATTGCCATGGGCCCCCTGACCACATTGGCCCCCTCAACCACATTGGCCATCTCCACATTGCCCCCCATATCCACATTGCCCCCCAATCTCCACATTGCCCCTTCCACAATGTCTCTCAGTCTCCACAATGCCCCTCAATCTTCACATTGCCCCTTCCACATTGCCTCTCAATGGCCACAATGACCCTAAACCTCCTACCTCTCTGGTGGTCCAGTGGCAGAGAACAGGTCTGTGCCTCCCTGTGCACAGCCCTCTTCTCCCGCACGGTCCTCTTCAGTAATGCAGAGCGCTGGGAGATGTTGTCATCTCACAGCGCTCTGCATTACGAGAGTGCTGGTCTGCCAGAGGGAAAACTGATCTCCCTCCGGCAGACCGGCACTCTTGTAATGCAGAGCCCCAGTGCTCTGCATTACTTAATTGCGGGCGTCAGGCAAGGGGGTCGCAGGGGGCGGCCGGGCCCCAGGAGTGACGGGCCCCTATAGTTACGCCACTGCCTCTGGCATAGCCAGTCATGCTAAGCAGGACCCGGTTGCAGACAGGTCCTAGGGAAACCTGAAACTTCTGTGGGCAGGACCCAGCCCTCAGTTGGCCAGGACCTCTTGAAAACTGTGCCTTCTGTGGCTACTCCACACTGATGCTGCTGGGGGAACAGCAATAAATGTCTAAGGTGATCTGAAATCAATGTTTGACCTAAGCGTGACATGCTCCATAAATGACATTATGCTATGATAGATCCGCTATAAAAAAGGTACAGTAATATAACACTATTTAAAACAACTCCCTATTTATATTCATAGTCCCTCCTTTCCCTTCCCACTCCCTCTTATGGCCCACCCCCCTACCCCAGGAGATTGTCCACCCCCCCCCCCAACACCACCATGAAAAAAAGGGGCTGCTTGCCATCTTAATGGCTCTCTGGGGCATCCAACTCATTCAGTCACTTTTAAGATGGCAAGGCATTACTACATACCTTTAGCTCCAACAACAGCCCCAACCCAGAAAATCATTTTTAACATCACAATTTAATACAACCATAAAACATTAAACTTATGAATACCCACAAGGGACATGAAACAGTGCGGCAATACATTTATTAAATTTGGTTTGACCAATTTACCCTTGAAGGAACCGCTCCCCTCTAATGCAGCCCCCCAAGCCAATTGTCAGCATGGACCCTGCTTACATCTATGGCAGCTTGAGATTCCGCAACTATCCGACTGCCTTCCATCTGAGGTATGTGGGGAATTCTCTGTCACCACTCCCTGCGCTGGACCTCCAAACTGGCACCTTTCATTTCCAACCATGAGGGCAAGGGGATGCCCATACACATACACATTGGCACCTCCCCAAGCACTCCCTTTTTACCTCAGTGCCCCACTGGCATAATCCACCCTGCTAAGCAGGGACCACCATGCAGCCAGGCCCTAGGTAAAACTGGAACCTTCTGTAGGCAGGATAGGGACCCAGCACCATGTTGGCCAGGCCATCCTAGAAACTGTGCCTTCTGAGGCTACAACGTACTGAGATGGCCTGGGGGGAGCCGCATTCCACCACCCAAAGAACCCTCTATGCCCCATCCATTCGCTATGACCCCAAATTAACTCTAGGGCTATGACTAGTGCTCTATTAAGAAAGTCTAGGCCTAAACTGCTTGGGTGCACACCATCTATGTGTCTGTGTGAGTGAATGAGTGCCATAAATTGCCGGGTTCAGGCTGGCCGCCAGCAGCGCCCTACATATGACAGCCTTTAACTGAAAGAATGACAAGGAGATGCAATCCACATGCTATAAACATGCACCACCCCTAGGGAGCCCTAATGTTAAGGAACTCCCTCGTCGCCCTTACTGGGTAAGCTAAGTTGACCCTGGGAGCAATCACCACCCATTGCACCCTATTCTCAGGATTATTTTTAGACTTGCTAATCATGCAACGTACCCCCTTTCTCAGAATATTCTATGTGGGAGGCTTGCAATCTCCCCTGAACGGCATCTCTTGCTGGCACACCCAACTTTCTCACCTTCAATGCCCCACAAAAGGACATGATAACGCACTCTTAAACTCACAAATAGAGGGAAGAACTCTAATCATATATAGATATTAAAGTCTGGGAGCACTCACTGTACAAACACTCATGGCCTAAAACTTGCAAATCATACAAAGGTTGCTATTATCCTACAGATAAACAGACATAAGACCAAAGAACAACATGCCCTCTTGACCCAATCCCATCTCAACTCACTCAAGAACTTTCACCTCTACTAAAGCCACCCCTTACTCACTTATTCAACCTCTCTCTATCAACTGGCACCTTCCCATCCTCAAACATGCACCAATCACCCTCCCTGGACCCAAACTCACTGTCAAACTACCGTCCCATTTCCCTACTTCTGTTTGCCTCCAAACTCCTTGAGCGTCTCGCATATAACCAGCTCACTAAATTCCTCTGCTCCCATTCCCTGCTAGACCCCTTGCAATCTGGATTCCGTCCTCATTACTCCACCGAGACTGCCCTCACTAAAGTGGCCAATGACTTGCTCTCTGCCAAGTCAAAAGGCCACTACTCCCTACTCATTCTCTTGGACCTGTCAGCTGCCTTTGACACAGTAGATCACCCACTCCTCCTCCAAGCCCTCCACTCTCTAGGTCTCTGTGACACTGCCCTCTCTTGGTTTTCATCATATCTCTGCAACCGCTCCTTCAGTGTGTCCTACTCTGGCTCCTCCTCCCCACCCCTCCCACTGTCTGTTGGAGTGCCTCAAGGATCAGTCCTGGGACCCTTACTCTTCTCAATTTACACTGCATCCCTGGGTAAACTAATAAACTCCTTTGGGTTTCACCATCATCTCTATGCTGATGACACTCAAATCTATCTTTCCTCCCCAAACCTCTCCCCTTCCCTCCTGCCCCAGGTATCTGACTGTCTGTCCACTGTGTCTTCCTGGATGTCCTCCTGTCAACTCAAACTTAACCTTGGCAAAACCGAACTAATTATCTTCCCTCCCTCTCCTAACAGTCCTACTCCAGATATTACCCTCACTGTCAACAACACTATCATCACACCAACCCCTACAGCATGTTGCCTGGGGGTCACATTCGACTCCACCCTATCATTTATTCCTCACAGTCAATCTCCAAATCATGCCGCCTCCACCTCCGCAACATCTCTAGAATCCGACCCTTCCTTACCCAAGACGCTACTAAAATTCTAGTCCAAACACTCATCATGTCCCGTCTTGACTACTGTAACTCACTACTAACTGGCCTTCCTCTTGCACGCCTAACCCCACTAAGTCCATAATGAACTCAGCAGCACGACTAATCTACCTAACCAACCACTTCTCCAACACCAGTCCCCTCTGCCAATCCCTACACTGGCTCCCATTAGCACACAGAATTAAATTCAAAATCCTGGTGCTCACCTATAGAGCCCTTACTAACACCTCACCCCCCTATATCTCATCTCTCATTTCCAAATACACTCCCACTCGCCATCTTCGTTCTGCACATGACCTTCTCCTCTCCACATCTCTCATTACATCCTCCCACTTCCGCCTACAGAACTTCTACCGTGCTGCAGCCAAGCTCTGGAATTCCCTCTCCCGCCCCATCAGACTCTCCCCTAGCCTTCAAATCTTCAGACTCTCCCTGAAAACTCACCTCTTCAGGGAAGCCTATCAACTACCTCCATAAATGTTATCACCAAGAACCATCCATTCCCTGGACCACTACATTCACTAGCACTTCTCTCTCCCACCCACTGACCGGCAGCTTATGTGGCAGGAGACTCTTACATTCAACAGCACTTATACCTTCTGTATCCTACCCACCTTCCTCTAGACTGTAAGCTCTCACGAGCAGGGCCCTCTGATCCTTCTGTTCCCCACATATGATTTGTACTATTTAATATATCTGTATGTCTATCCCCTATTGTAAAGCGCTGCGGAATAAGTTGGTGCTATATAAATAAAGATTCAATGTTCTTGTGATCCCCCTCCCTCCCTCAATCCCTAAATCTAAAGAGTGCCTAATATAAAAACATAGAAAGAGCATAAAGCTACAGTCACAGTTGAATAAGTACAGGTACCAGAAAAAAAAGTTGCTCACAAAAAATCAAAAGCAGTGTTCAGGTCTCCACTGTCAAGAGATTAGTTCCACATAGATTGTCAACAGTTCTCAACATCCAGATGGTAAGGTAATGGATAATAGCACATAATCCACATACTCCAAACACTCTTCAAATGATGGTTAATGATGGATGAATAATGATGTTACCATACAATGAAACACAAATAGATGGAAGACAATTACCCCAAGCACACACACTGCAAGGGTTAATCCTGTTGTTAATATCAGAGTCGCTATTATGTCTGGCCAAACTTATGATGAGAACAGATAGATGTATTGTGACTTACTGGGTATTATAACCATCTTCACCCTCTAAACAAATAGTCTCATAAAGCCCTATTACATCCATTCAATGGCGCCACTCACAAGTTGCTTCCCATTCTGCATTCAGCATTAAGTCTGCTTTTGTAACCCTCCAGTAGTCCCAGATAGTCACTCAAGGTGAGATCTCTGTCTTCACATACATGGAACTCAGCTCCTATACATGCAACTGTGCTGAGTGGCTCTCCCCACTATCTTCCAAAGCTTTTTGCCCATATAACATGATGAGGATATGACAAGGGAAAGGAAGGGAGGAGGTGGCACTGGAAGAGGAGGGAGGAGATGAAACAGGGAGAAGGCAAGATAGCACTGAGGGACCAGAGGACTCACACAGGAGTGTCACTGTGAAGGGTGGGTAAGGTAGGCAGGGAGGAACTACTGGGTGAGTGAGCATTCATCAGAAGTCTAAATCCCTGCAGGGAGTACTTTGCCTGAAACATTCAGGACTTCACCCCCCTAATGTTTACAGGAATAGTTCCATGCTTCAGAAATGGATTGCAGATGTATGTTAGAAAATGGATAAAAGTTCCTGTAGGGAATGCTTTGCCTTAAGTGTCCAGGGTGCAGGGTATGTATCCCTGCTGTTAGGATTTGAAGAACAAGCATGGCCTTCTGGCAACCGATAGTGTAATGCATTGCAGGGGCTTTGTCTCTGCAATGCATTACTTCACCCACTGCCAGCCAAGGGGTGTGGCCAGAACAGATCTGGTAATGGATTATGGGACTTTCAATTTTAAATATAGAGATTGCTTAACAATAACATTTATTGATCTGGCAGGATTTAAACAATTTGCAATGTCATCCTGTTTTTATAATATTTACAGGAATATTTACTGCATGAAGCTGTTATGTGCTGTTCTCACAGTCAATGGGATAGTGTTCATCATCTTATATCTACTGGATACTAGCAAGAGGTAAGGTACACTGTATAATATTGTGAGTTGCTGGGAACACACTTCTTCAGGGTTAGGCAATCTTTATCAGGCCAGTTGCTAGAGACTACAACTTTCATCATTCCCCATAAGGCAATAGCTGGTGAGAATGATGAAAGCTGTAGTCTCCCAACACAAGACAGTCAAAGGTTGTCCACCTGTGCTCAGGTTTCAGTTAGTGGAGTCTAAGGAAGACTCAAATTTTGATTTGTTGTTTAACAGAGTAGCGACCACAATTATGAGTTGTGTTTGTTTGCCAGAACAAGCCCTATACCCCTACATCCACTGAGTTCTATATACTTATGCAGGGTATGCAACTACTGTCCTCAAGTGCTGCTAACAGAGCATGTTTTTGGGATATCTTTGATTAGGTGCAAATGGATCAGTCACTTTAATTTATCCACCTTTAAAGCGGAACTACCACCTGAAATACACTTTAGCTTAAATAGCTCCCCATCTGGCGAAGCTGGTTTAGTAGCGCTAGTCACCAGAATTATTACATTGTTAAACAGATTTACCCTTTCTTCTCGGGCTGAAAGCAGGACGGAGCATAGACATCTTGCCATAGTGACGTCCACGCACCACGAACGGCTCCTAGCAACGCCTCCTAGGTGTGCGGATGTCACTATGGCAAAATGTCCGAGCTCCATCCTGCTGTCCGTCCGGGAAGAAAGGGCAAATCTATTTAACAATGTAATAATTCTGGCGACTAGCGCTACTAAGCAGCTAGTAGCCAGATGGGGAGTTATCTAAGCTAAAGTATATTTCAGGTGGTAGTTCTGCTTTAATCAAGTAGGAATATCCTGAAAACCTGCACTACTAGCAGCAATTGATGACTGATATTGTCTACCCCTGCACTAAATGAAGAACTAAGCTTTATTTCCATATTTAAAATGGAAGGTGTAGACCATTTTTCTTGTAGACCAAGGCCGATGTACACTCGTTATCCATCATTGCAATAAAATCACAACATTGTTATTTTTAATGTAACTTAACAGTTTAAGAACTAGTTGGGAGTGCAATGCATTGCTTTGCAATGCATTGAGCATATCCCGGGTCCTCAAGAGTTTAAAGCATACAACAATATTTACAAACGAAGAGACCATGACGTAGTTTTTCAAGTCATGGATTTTATGGAACTTCTATAAGTGATCAATACAGGTAACCAGAAGGCTTAAATCTCTTCTTACAAGTACAAGCCTCATTCCCCAAAGTTCCACCTTGAATGTGCAGATCGGGGAAGCCTGTACATCAAAATGGGCTTTGTGGTCCTCCCACAATGCCTGGAAATTCAGGGAATGTGGGGTTGTGTTATGAGGGTAGGACAGCTGCAGGTTAAATCCAGTCACGTTACTGATTACCTATTGTAACAATATGTGTGGAACTATATATTTTATTTGTAGCTTCCAGGGGAAGCTCTTCTACTGGTACATTGGAATTTCTAGGAAGTTGAAGGCTGCAGATACTGAAAGTGTAGAAGCCAGTGGCACATGCTGTGAGCGCAGGCATGTTATTAAAGTTTATAATGTTTGTGAGTTGGACTCAGGTATTGTAGATGGTGGCAGCAGTCTTGGCAAAACAACATTAAAGATATAAGAGATGTGAATGGACACTGTGATAAGAAGACATTGAATAGACAGCTTAAAGCCATCGAGTCAGCTGGATGTCCAAGCAAAGAATTTGTCTCAAGCCTGGAAGAAATGGAAGGAGGAAATTATGCTATACATAGAACTAATTATGGTTGATAAAGGAGAAGACATGATAGTAAACTTGTTTTTCTACTTACTTGGGGAAAAAAAACAGAGAGGTAAAAGATGGACTTGTCCCAGAAGCTGCAGCTCCTTCACTTGTTCAGCTTATTAAGGTGATGAATGACTATTGTGAACCTAAACAGAATAGACAATAGGGATATATAATCACAAGAAATCAAAAGAAAGAAGAACGGATTGATGTATACAGTGCAAAAGATGTGGTAAACTTAACCATTTCAAGAGCAAATGCCATTCAGACCTTCAGCAGCTGAGACCAACTGTACACACTGTTGGGGAAGAATATGACAATATTCTGAGTATACCTATAGAACCAGCATTTAATGTATATGCTGTAGCACAGAAAGTGCCAAATTTACATACAGCCCTTTTTGCAACCATGATATTGGACAAGAGGCCTGTAAAATTCCAGGTAGATTGCAGAGCAGATTGTAATGTCCTACCAGCAAATTTACTAAAGGACATAAGATGCCTACAGAAATGCGGTGAAATACTACAGATGTGTAACACAAGCACGGTAACATCAATCGGACAATGCAAACTCAAAATAAGAAATCCCAAGAATAATAAGTTATATCAAGCAGAGCTTGTGGTCATTGACAAACAGGAGTGCCAGCCACTCCTGAGAAGTAGAGGAATAAAAGCTATGTATCTCATAACTGTACAGCATCAACATTTTTACAGGTGGAAAAAGAAAGCAGCCACAGGAACAGGGGCTACTGAGAGGGGTGTGTAGCAGTAACCCTGGATGCCGTGCTGTCCTGAGCCATTGTTCTGGGTTTCTCCCTTCTGGATGTGGCTACAAATGGGTATCCTGGTCAGTGAAGCTGGATAGCTGGCTGGAACACTGGAACATAAGACTCCTGAATGGGGGTCAGAAGGAACCCTTTAAACCATCAAGGTATTAAGACACAGGATCCGTCTTAGCTCAAGTCCAAAATGACTTCTAACTTTATTGTGAAAAGTCAGCTTTTTTATATAAACTTAATAACATTACCAAGGAGCTGGATACAAAAGGAGCACAGGAGAAACAATAGTACAATGGGGAAGTACACATCAGATACAATAGGACAATGCTTGGGGGAACAAGGGTGAATACACATGGGGCAATGGGTAGGGGCTGACATGACACCAGGGGCACAATAGTCTAGGGCACATCACATTTCATATACAATGGCAGAGTAAGCATAAACCACCAAAAGGCTCTTTCACAGTAAGCATTTGTTAGGAACTAGGAACCAGACAGACACAACAATGTAAAATGCAAAACACCCTTATTAAAATAACCAGAGCAAACAAAGCAAAATTGTGATCCAGGGGCATAAACCAAAAGACAAGCCAGGGTCAGGAACCAATGCAGGTAATCAGACAAGCCGGAGTCAGGAATACGGAGATCAGCTATGTCAGGACAAGCCAGAGTCAGGAGCCAGAAATGCCTCAGAGGAAGCCAGGTCATGCAGAGATAAATAGAAGCTCAGGAGAATGCACTTGCAGCCAGTAGCAGACACAAGGGCCTGAAGGTGTGAGCCTAGCTGCTTTAAAAGCCCTGGAATGATTTGGCTGATAACAGTCAGGTGAGTAACCATGGAAAATGAGAGGTCAAGGCAGTTCATTAAGCATCTGCTGACTCAGCCTGACACAGGGAAGGAGAAGTCAGCAGTAATCAACAACCGAGTGTTAGACCAGATCAGTCATGCACGTCCGAGGCTGGAACCCATGAGCACTCCTCTGGACCGTACCCCTTTGTATGGACCAAGGAGAGCCCACAATGGAGCTGACCTCAAACTCCTCATGGCCATCAATGGCACTGAATGGGGTCCAGGAATGACCGTAGTAAAACGATTGCATACCAGGGGTTTCAGCAGTGAGACATGGAACACATTGTGTATCCATATATTGGAAGGGAGGTCTAGGGCATAGGCCACACGGGTCACATGTCAGAGGATACGGAAAGGACCCACAAAACGGGGATACAGTTTCTGAGAGGGCACTCGGAGGTGGATATTTCTGGAGGACAACCAGACCCTCTCCCTGACCTGGTAGGAGGGTGAGGGTAGGCGTTTACGATTGGTATGGAGATCCTGGGATTGTTGCAAGCATTGCAGTGACTCTTGGACCTGTGGAACAAATCTGCTGGAGATGATCCTCCAATGCCTGAATCCCCTGGATAGCGAGCAAATCCGGAATCACGGAGGGTTGATACCCGTAATTCACCATGAAGGGGGAGAACCGGGTAGAAGCCAAGACAGAAGTGTTATGAGAAAACTCCAACCAAGGTAGCAGGTCAAACTAGTTATTCTGATGGTCTGAGATGTAACACCACAGGAATAGCTCCAAGGTCTGATTAGCCTTTTCCGCAGACCCATTCTATTGCGGGTGATAGGCCAAGGAGAAGGAGAATCTCCAGAATCTCGAGACAAACTGGCTACCCCGGTCAGAAATGATGACTTTGAGAACCCCGTGTAGCAGATAGACCTCTTTGATAAAGACCATAGCCAACACTTTAGCATATGGGAGTTTTTTGAGTGGATCATTTTAGAAAATCATTCGACAGCCATGAGGATAACTGTGTTACCGTTGGACAGAGGGAGGTTGACTATGAAGTCCATAGCAAGGTGTGACCATGTATTTTCATCATTCGGTATAGGTTGGAGAAGACCTACTGGAAGGTGACTGGGTGATTTGGTCTGTGCACAGACTGGACAGGCAGTGACAAAGGAAGCAATATCTCTGTTAAGAGGAGGACTTGCAGATGAACTCCCGGGACAGAGCATCCACAACATACTCCTCCATCGCCTTATTTTCCGCGACAGAAAGAGGGTAGACTTGACCTCGAGGAGGTATGGTACCCAGTTGTTGTTCAATGGTACAATCGTACCAGCCTAGCCCTTATCGAATATATCATGGAACTCTTGGTACTCTTCAGGCAGCAAAGAGACAAGGGATGTGGTTAGCACCTTCACCACTTTTACTAGGCATGTCTTGGAACACTTGGATGACCATGATGCAATATGAAACCAGATCCTCTGAATGTCTGGGCAGGTCTTTGGCTGCAATCTTATCTTTAACCATATCCAAAAGCCCATTAGAGGAAGCAGCCACGAGAGCCTCATTATTCCAACCAACCTCAAAACTCTATGGCAAAATCCGAAACCGTTCTTGTGCCCTGCTGGATGGACATTAGTTTCTTGGCAACCGAACTGGAGTGAGCTGGTACATCAAATACCCTTTTAAAGGATGCCACAAACTCAGGGTAATTGTATACAGTAGGTTTCTGTATCTCCCAAAGGGGATTAGCCCATGCCAAGGCCCTGTCAGAGAGTAAGGCAATCACGAGGACCACCTTACTCTTATCAGATGGCAAGGCCTGTGGTACCATCTCCAGATAGAATCCAACCTGGTTCAGGAAACCTCTGCACTGGTTAGGGTCGCCCCCATAATGCTGGAGCAGACCCAGTCATGCCTCTAGCATCATTGGAATCACTATTGGCAGCCGTAGCTGGAGCGACAGTAGCTATAGGGGCAGCCTGCGCCGGGGGGTTGATGAGGTGGTGGAGCAAGATGTGCAGTACGGAGCAACACAGTCTGGAGGACTAACACAAACTGGTCCATGCACTGGTCTACCTGGTCCAACCTGGAAAAAACATTTAGTGGATTGCCTGCACCTTCTGGGTTCATGGCCCTTGTGTACTGTTAGGGACCAGGAACCAGACAAACAGAAAATTACAAAATGCATAACAAAATAATCAAAGCAAGCAAATCAAAATTGTGATTCAGGAGCGTAAACCAAAAGACAAGCCAGGGTCAGGAACCAATGCAGGTACTCAGACAAGCTGGGGTCAGGAATATGGAGATCAGCAATGTCAGGAACAAGTCAGGAGCCAGAAGGGATGTCAGAGGCAGCCATGTCATGCACAGATACACAGGCAGGGCCGGATTTACATCTCAGGAGCCTGTAGGCACAGAAATCTGAATCGCCCCCCCCCCCCCAAAAAAAAAAAAGTGCAAAAAGTTTTGACTGAAATATTTTTTTATTCAGCCACAAAAATTATGTATGATACAGTCATATGAGTCAGGTAATGGTGTAAGAGGTATACACATACAGCCATCTGAATCAGGTAACAGTATAAGAGGTATACACATACAGCCACACAGTCACAGAACTACACATACACTGTCAAACATGGCAGCCTTGGCCAATGGTAATCGCATAACTACACTTAAAGTGTCTAACACCCCAGCCTTATTCCACTCTCACCTGCTAGTCACAGAACCACACAAACACTGACTGACACCCCAGCCATGTTCCAGTGGCAGTCACAGAACCACCACATATACACTGTCTGCTAACTCTGTCTTGTTCCACCTAAGAAGGGGGATCTAAGCATGGACGTGGAAGGGGAGAAAGAGACACAAAGAGACCTGGAGGTGAATGAGGGAAAATACATGAGGGGGGGGAAGAGAGGCATGGAATCAGCAGAGGGCAGAGAGACATGGAGAAGGATAGGTAGAGGTAGACATGGGGAGAGAGTGGGAGCCTTTTCATCCCTTCTTACACCCCCATGTCTGGGCAGGACCCTGTAGACATATTAACCCTTTCAGTGCTGGAGTAAGCAACACATTGCTCTTCAGTCTTGAACTGAATGGGTTAATTGTGCAAAAGCTATCCTCCTATGTGAGTAATTTGTGAACAGTCATAAATCCTCCAGAGCTGCTCTCTGTGTATGACCGATTAAAAAGCTGCTTCCGGTCAGACACAGACTGAGGAGCTCCTAGGAATGCAGCAGGGGGAGGAAGGTAAAAATCACAGTCTGGAAGGATTTATTACCACCATTGTCCATGAACGAACGGCTCACATACAGTAAAAGTGTGCAGCCCCATAACTCTTTCAGTGCCAGAGGGGTTGAGAGTGCATCCAGAGCAAGGCATCTCACTTGTTAGAGCTCCGATCTGGCACTCAGACTTAACCCTTTGGGTGCAAGTGGGTAGTCTAACAAAATGCTTAACAAAGAGTTGGCCTGCACTCTGGCAATCAGAGAGGGTTAATGCCTCTATGTGTCCTTGCCATACCTGCTCCTCACGGCTCTTCCCATGCTCCTGTCATGTCCCTCCACTTGGCGCATGCTCCCAGCGCCTGCAGGGGGAGCACATGAGTCACAGAAAGAAGTGGAGGACTTGCACCAGCTATGCACTGCACACGGAGGTGCGTAGCTGGTATTTTCAATATTTAAATGGTGAAATTACAGCGTACTCCACTACGCCTCTGCTCACAAGCTCATCTCTGAAGTCACTCACAGCACAGCATGCATACACCCCCCTCTTGTAGTCCACCCAGACATGGATCAAGGCTGGCAGCCTAAAAACAAAAAAAAAAAAAAAGATCACAAAGACAGGCGCCCCTCTGTGGGGTACGCCTGTAGGCAGATGCCTACTCTGCCTAATTGTAAATCCGGCCCTGTACACAGGAGCTCAGGAGAATGCACTTGTAGCCAGAAGCAGACACAAGGGCCAGAAAGAAGTGAGCCTAGTTGCTTTAAATACCCAAGAAGGGTTTGGCTGATAACAGTCAGGTGAATAACCATGGCAACTGAGAGGTCAAGGCAATTCGTTAAGCATTAGCTGACTCTGCCTGACACAGGGAGAATCAAAAACTGAGTGTTAAACCAGATCAGTCAAACCATGACAGCATTTTACATAATTTAATCTTACCGCTCCAATTCCCAGCCAATAGGAATTGGAGTGACAAGAGACAGGCGACCAATCTGGAGAGTGCCTACCTGCCCAGCAACATAATGTACTGAAAACCTTTCAACACTATGTTACTGTGCAGGGAGACACCTACTGGTCAAACATGGAATACCTATCGACACAGCCTTGAACTGTGTCGACACAATTTCCCCATAGAAGACAGGCAACCAATCAGATGGCTGATTATGTAAAGGTCTACACAATCTAGAATGTCACTCGATAGTATTCATTAATATACAATGTTGACATCTAGTTGAGAGACATTGTATCAAAGCGTTAAGTATCTGCTCAGACACAATCCCCTCTTACTCCTCAAATTGTATAACTGAACTGTACTATGTGTTGTCCGTATTGATAATTAATAAGGTAGACCTAGTACGATGTTGCCAACAATAAGTAGTAACTTCGCTACTACGCGATAAGGTGGACACGCTATGCAGTTCACCCTTGCGGCGTTACTCGGATGCCATTACCAATAGGGCGAATGCTCTCTGTAGATGATCGCAGTCGGGTCTATTACTCACATAGCAGTTAGACCCGACTTGAAACCACAACAAGGGCTGATAACCCACCCCCGTTGTCTACCGATGTACCTAAATAAAATACAGATGCGTGACACATCCATACAGAACTTTCACACACAGCTACGATCTAGAGCCTCGTGTTCCCCTAAACCATCAATCCATTAGCACTAATGACTTAGTGTGATTCTAAATTTTCACACAGTGACAGTGTGTATGTATGTGTCACGCATCTGTATTTTATTTAGGTACATCGGTAGACAACTGGGGTGGGTTATCAGTCCTTGTTGTGGTTGCAAGTCGGGTCTAACTGCTATGTGAGTAATAGACCTGACTGCGATCATCTACAAAGAGCATTCGCCCTCATGGTAACGGCGTCCGAGTAACGCCGCAAGGGTGAACTGCATAGCGTGTCCACCTTATCGCGTAGTAGCAAAGTTACTACTTATTGTTGCCATTGGATACTTACTAATATACGAAAGTGGCAACATCGTACTAGGTCTACCTTATTAATTACTGATACGGACAACACATAGTACAGCTCAGTTATACGATTTGAGGAGTAAGAGGGGATTGTGTCTGAGCAGATACTTAACGCTTTGATACAATGTCTCTCAACTAGATGTCAACATTGTATATTAATGAATACTATCGAGCAACATTCTAGATTGTGTAGACCTTTACATAAACTTTCCTGTGCATTTATATTGCATTAAATGGCCAGCTTTGTGAGACATATTTATTTAGATTTGATTTAGCTGGCTTTAAGATCAGATTTATATTAGAATCCTATATGGAAGTAATACTATTACACCTCATCCATTTAGGATTATATAAATGAGCCTAGGGATTTCAGAAATATTCTGTTTTCTACAGTTTCCCCTTTAAAGGGATAGTAACACTTCGTTTTAACTTTATTTTATTTTGTAGGCATTAAAAAAACATGAAGAATGATATAAGTCTTATCTCTCAAACCTTTATGGTTTATGAGATATTCACAAGCAAAGTTCCCCTCCCCGCCCCTTTTTCCTAGTGTAAGACATCTCTTCTCAGATGTGGATCAGGTTGTATGACAGTACAGATAACAGAAGGGGACAATTTTCTTTGTATGAAAACAATGAAAGCCCTTCCCCCCTTGAAAAGTTTTTCAGCTTTTTCCATTATCTTAATTGAAGATTGTCCCTCTCTGCAGTCTACCTGGGCATCTCCCTTCTTATCTGGTTGAACAGGGGGGGGATACTTTGTTTGTGAATATCTCTTAAACCATAAAGGTTTCAGAGTTAAGACTTATATCATTCTTCATGTTTTTTTAATGCCTACAAAATAAAATAAAGTTAAAATGAAGTATTACTATCCCTTTAAATACGTAGTGGAATGGAAGTTCAATTTTCCAGTTGTACTATATAACTACTGGATATATTACCATTACTGATAAGAGCAATAGTCTGCATCATAACACTGGGATGCATACACCTGTTAGCACTTTTAGTGTTTACATTATTTTAATTCGCCAGGCTTTTTAAACATTTAATAAAAGTTATATTTTATGATTAATAGATATATTTAGGATTTTGTAATAGGCCTCCCTAATCATATTCCCTCTGTCTATCTTCTCTGGGGTTATGGTCTGATGCTGTTAAAGATATTCTTTTTTAGGTTGTGTTTACTTTATATTATCTTAGCACATTCCTTTGCCTAGTTACTGAGAGCAACCTCTATACTAATTGGTGGTGCACCATAATCCTTGATATACTGGATCAGCAGTATGTTAATAGTAAAGAAGCCGTTTTGGTAAATTAATAATATGCATTGACCCAAAACCCTTGAACCGAGCATTAAAGCAAAGCCACTATCCACTGTCAACAACTGATGATATCTTGTCAGAATTGACAAGTGCAAAGGTATTTACAGTTTGTAATGTAAAGAGTGGCTATTGGCACATAGAGTTAGTGGAAGAACCCAACAACCTTTGCAACTCCTTTTCTCCAGTACTGCTGGGTTCGCATGCCTATGGGTATCAGTCCGACATCAGAAGTGTTCCAGTGCAAACTAAACCAGGAGCTTCAAAATCATTGCTGATGACATCCTGATTGTAGGAGAAGGTAACACTGAGGAAGAAGCCAGTCAAGATCATGATATCAAAAGGGAAGCTGCTACACTGATGCAGGGAAAGGAATATTAAATTAAACCCAGAAACATTCCAGCTAAAGAAAAAGGTGGTTCCATATATTGGCCATATATTATCAGCGGACCCCTGTAAATTAAAGGCCATTAAGGAAATGCCTAGACTAACTGATGTCAAAGGAGTCCAGAGATTTCTAGAGATGATCAATTACCTCTCTAGGTTTTATAAGACTCTTTCTGAAATGGGTGGCACATGGTGAAAACTAGCCCAGAAGGATGCTATATGGGAGTGGACTGAAGCCCATGAGGAAGCATTTGAACACATTAAGGCCAGAATAAGCAGTACCCCAATACTAAATTATTACAACCCAGCAGAACCTTTAGATCTGCAATGTGATGCATCAGAAAAGGTCTAGGAGCAGCATTGATGCAAGCAAAACATCCAATAGTTTTTTCAAGTCTGGCAATGACTAAGACAGAGCAAGGATATGTCCAGATATAAAAGGTGCTGTTTGCTGTTCTCTTTGGAATGGAGAAATGTCATCAGTTAACTATGGTCAGGAGATAATGGTACAGTTGGATCACAAAACACTAGAAAGCGTAGTGGAAAAACCCTTACTTAAAGCACCCAAACATCTTCAGGGAATGATGCTAAGGCTACAAAAATATTACGTAATTATCCATTTCTGTCCAGGAAAGGCTCTGACATTAGCAGATATATTAAGTACTCACATGTCCCTGCACTGCTTCCAATGCTTTCACCCTCCCCCTACCCACTGTGTGTTTGCTGGACATTACTCAGCTATTGTCTGTGTGTTTTTACTGTAAAGTACGCAGTAGAACTCATTTTGTGTATTGTCTTGCCTTGGATCTCAACAAAATACTCAGTCGGCCTCAGTCATAGGGTCTCTGCCACCTATGAAATTGTATTTCTTTTAATTTCTCTATTTATTTTAATTAACTGCCCCCCCTATCACTATGAACAACAACAAAAAAAATATCTGTTCAACTGCTTCTTTCCCCAGACTCCCCTAGGACAGAGATAACAGCCAGATCAGGAAACTTGGATCACGGTTGCCCGTGTCTTCCCAATCAGTCACAGAATTTTGGGGTATTTGAGGTAATTCTCCTTCTCACACCCCCAGACTCCCCTGACAGAGATAACAGACAGATCAAAAAGGAACTTGGATCACAGCTGTCTGTGTCTAATAGATCACACAACGATTTGGGGTATTTGTGGTAAAACATCTGTGCTGCCTTTTCACACCCCTAGACTCCTGTGAGATACAGGTAACAACCAGATCAGGAAGAAACCTGGAACACGGCTGCTTGTTCCTTACTAATCAGTCACACTGAATTTTGGGGTATTTGGGGTCAAATGCCTTTCTCCCTTCCTGTCCCCCAGAGTCTCCCAAACTCCCCAAAAACATATTTCCGGCCTACAAGACTCCCTAAACTAAGCTTCAATTCCCCTTTATTAGCTTGTTTTGTTCCCTCACTATGCATTTTGTTAACTGATAAAAATTAAACTATCAATGGGATGTATTGCCCCAAGTGTCATCTCTCAAACCTTTATGGCTTGAGAGATAATCACTCCTAAAGTTGCCCTCTCCCTCCCTCCTTCCCCGAAGTCAGCGTTCTAGCTGACTGCAGGGAAGCCTGTCGTACGACCGTCAGGAGGCTCTGCAGCACAGCCAAGATCGTGTTAATAAAAAATAAATCTTTCACTTGAATTGGTCTTCTACGTGTGCTTGGTTTGCAAGCACACTTAGAAGACCATTTTAGTGAAAGATTTTTTCTTATTACCGCAATCTCGGCTCTGCTGCTGAGCAGCTTGATGATCCTAAGACCAGATTTCCCTTCAGTCAGCTACAACGCTGACTACGGGGAAGGGGGAGGGAGAGGGCAACTTTAGGAGCCATTATCTCTCAAACCATAAAGGTTTGAGAGATGACACTGGGCGCAATACATTTCTTTTTAATATAGGGATTAGTAATTATTAAGTATTACTATCCCTTTAAAATGTCTAATTTTTGAAATTATTCTTACATTACAGCATTTTTTCACACCTGCCTAAAATTTTTGCACAGTACTGTATATTTGCTGTATTCACTTCCATATGGAACGAGCATCAAAGTGATTTTTGCCCTTTAGTTATACTTCCATGTTAATATTTATGGTCGCTGATTACTAATTTATATATTAGTGTATGGTGCAGTTTATATACTACTAGTTGAACAGCCCGTTACACGGGCCACAGTGCCTCTGGCAGCTGGTCGCGGGGCAGTCACACGCAGTGGAGACTGGCCGCGCCTCGGCTGATACAGAGCTGGACGCTTCTTCGGAGTGCCCAGCTCTGTATCAGCTGCGGCGCGGGCAGTCTCTACTGCGCATGACTGCCACACGCGTAGCAGTGTCTACTGCGCATGTCGGGCGTTACACACAACTTAGCGAATTATTATATAGGATGGGCCTCATTCATATAGATAGAAGTGAAACTCTGAAATTGTACAATTGGATTATTAGTTTGAAATCAAAATTACACAAATAAAAAGATCAAAGAATTTTAACAGGAAGGATATATTAAGATTGTCTCTCGTTTTCAAGTATGTCCTGGGGGTGTAGACATTATTACCCAATTTAACGGTATGCATGTTATCTACCTCGGAAGGATGAAAGGCTAAGTTGATCCTGCTGTATGCCTTAACCAACAGAGCCATCTCACCAGCTAAACTCTCTTAGAGTTGAATTGGGTTATTAACTCCTTGAATAATATGAATGTGAGAGGTGGAAAATTCTAGCAAACAAGGGGTTAAAGCCTTTTTTGGGTTTGCATATTAAGGCTAAACATATTTTCTGTGATGGGGAACAGGAGATGGGTCTGAGGGAGAGATAATGCAGGGAGCGTGGATTTGACAATGGCCAAAACTGAAAGTCTTGCTGGGAGTGCAAATTCTGGCCATGAAGTTATTAAGGAATGCTGAATATAATGACAGGTAGCTGTAAATACAAGCAATGGACAGTAAGGGGCTGAAAATACAGGCAGAGGGTAATGAGCAAGTTCTTCACACCAGAGGGAGATGCACCAAGGAGATAACTTCTTCACTATGTACATCTTCCAGTGTCTATGTTAGTCTAGTTTATCCCACAGGAGAAGTTATCCCATCTTTATCACACCTTAGTGCATAACCCTCATGAAGTGGCACTTATACTACAAAGAGTGGGCACTGCTGGAGATCTGATTAAAAGAAGATTATGCTAAGGACCTCTAGAACAAGCATTAGTTACTGAGGATCATTGTACACTGAACTAGTGTGTGTGTTTGTGTATGTGTGTGTATTTGTGTGTTTTGAGAAAGGCTCTCGAATGAGCCAAAATGTTGAACGAAAATAAAAACCAGGTCAGAACACAAGGGCAGCGGACAATATGTAGAGTAGTCATGCAGGCCAAGTCGGTACACTGGGAAACATAGAGCAGATAACGCTCTGGCATAGGAACACCACGAAAGGGCACCTGAGGGGTGTCAATAGCCCAGCTTATAAAGGTCAAAGTGGGCAGAACTAACACACAGTAGCCAATGGGAGCAAGGCACAAACTAAACTGACAGAAAAACAAAAACAAAAAGCACGGGCACCGTGATAGTACCCCCCTCTCAAAGACCCCATCTCCTAGAAGAGGGACCTGGCTTCTGAGGATATTTAGAGTGAAAAGTGCGCAGAAGTCTTGGGGCATGAAGGTCACTCTGATCAACCCAAGAACGTTCCTTAGGGCCATAGCCCTTCCAATGGACCAGATATTGCAATTTTCCTCTAAATCTGCGAGAGTCAATTATGCTTTGGACCTCGTACTCTTCCTGGCCCTGAACCTCCACAGGAGTGGTAGTGTAGCGATTGCATACCAGGGGTTTCAGCAAGGATACATGGAACACATTGTGAATACGCATAGATGCTGGCAGCTCCAATGCATATAACACAGGGTTAATTTTATGAATCACCCTAAAAGGACCAATGAACCGGGGAGCCAACTTATTAGACGGAACTTGCAAATTAAGATTTCTGGAGGAGAGCCATACCCTGTCCCCAACCTGAAAGGAGACCGCTGGTAGCCTTCTACAGTTAGCGTGGCGCTGATTACGCAGGAACGACTGACTGAGGGCCCTCTGAACCTGTGCCCATGTGGAGTGGAGCTGCTCAATGTGCTCGTCCAGAGCTGGAATCTGTTGTGACTGGAATGAGTCTGGGAGCAAGCATGGCTGGAACCCTATCACAGTGCCTGTGATCCTCCTGTCACTCTCGCTTGTGGTATACTCTGATTTGCTGAGTTGGTTTGGCCCGCCCCTGGTGACCTTTTTATGCCTGGCCTGGACACCTGTCTGATGCCCTTTCGTGGTGTTTCTGAGCCAGTCTTGCTGTTGCTGTGTTCCTGTGTTCCGGATTCTTGTGTACCGACTTGGCCTGTCCTGACTACGCTCCAGTGTTCCTGATAGTGATTGACCCGGCTTGTCTGCGAACCACCTCCGTTTCCTGACCTGGCTTGGCTGACGTTCCTGTTCGTGTGTGACCCGGCTTGGCTGACTTCCTGCTCCGTGACTGACTACGGGCCTGTTCCAGTGACTCGCCTGTTCCTGTTGTCGCCGCCGCTACATTCTTCTTCTGCTGTTGCTGTTTGCCCAGCTGCCGTGTGACCACTTCACCCTTGTGTTGCCTCCGTTCAGTGCAGAGTTCCGTGCTGATTTGCAGAGCTGTGCTTCCTTCATTGAGCCTCCGTACGCTTGCAGAGCTCTGATACCATACTGAGCCTTCTGTTGTTTAACATGCATTTTAACCCTTGCAGTGCTGCTTTACTCCCGCTAATCCTTCATTCCCCGGTATAGAGCCTTACTCACCGTGCTACGTCTGCCGAGTCGGCCGCTTGTGGATGGCGACTCATTCGATACAACTGCAGAGTAGTCATGTTAAGTTGGTCCGGTAGGGTGCCATTGGCTCTTGGTCTCACGTTAAGTTTACCGGTGGACTCCGTTGTGGCTTATTGGCTCGGTTGCAGCAAAGGGCAGGCTCTAAGCTCTGGCAGGTTCCCATTGGTATATGCCCATGGGGGCTATTGGCTCAACTACCGCTAGCGTTGGTCTCCGGTTTACGCCCGTGGGGGCTAATTGCCAGCTCTTGCATTTCAGGCTAAATCTAGTCACGCCCGTGGGGGCTATCAACTCTTCACTTGCAGAATCTGTTGTCTCATTGGGTACGCCCGCGGGGGCTATTTTGGGTCACTGTTATGCTGAATCCATTACTGGTCACAGATTGGCTACGGCATTCATACCTTTGGAACACTGTGTTGGCTACACCTACCCAGCACCTCCTATTACCACCTTGGGCTTGCCAAACCTCCACATCTGAGACTGACTGATTACTGCAGTTTACCCTTTTGTGACTGTATACCATTATCTGTTCCTAGATAGTGTGTGTTGCCTTATCCTATGTATTGAGCATTTGGATTCTATCTGTCATTACAGTTTTATTATTTCCTGCTGCCTGTAGAGGGCAATCGTTTGCATTATTTTCTATTCAATAAAATTGTTTTTAATTTTACCAACTGGTCTGAGTGTCCTAAAAAAACATTACAAACCCGTAATTAATGAGAAACGGGGAGCTCCCGGACGAATAATTAACCGCACAGTTCCTGGCGAACTCTGCCCACGGCAACCGGTATGCCCAATTATCGTGATGATCGGTGACAAAACAACGCAGGAACTGTTCCAAACCCTGATTGGCACGCTCAGCGGCTCCATTGGTCTGGAGATGGTAGGCAGAAGAAAAGGACAGCTGAATGCCCATCTGGTTACAAAATGCTCTCCAAAATCTGGACACAAACTGACTCCCACGGTCAGATACCAAGACTCAGGGTGCCCCATGCAAACGAAACACTTCTTTAGCGAAGACAACAGCCAACTCCTGGGCAGAGGGAAGACCAGGAAGAGGCACGAAATGAGCCATCTTAGAGAATCTATCGACCACCATAAGAATGAATGAGTAACCTCTAGACACCAGCAGCTCTCCCAGGAAATCAATGGACAAGTGGGACCAAGGACGTTCACCATTAGGCACTGGGTGAAGTAGGACCACCGGGAGGTGTCTAGGGGTCTTGGCACGGGCATAGGTGGTACAGGCTGCGGTAAAAGTGGAGCAATCGGCCCGTAGGGAAGGCCACCAGAAAACTTGTTAGAGAGACCATATTAGTTGATCCCTCCCAATATGTCCAGCAGCCTTAGAAGAGTGGAATGTCTCGAGCAACCGTCTACGAAATGGCTCAGCCACAAAACACTTGCCCACTGGGGTTTCTGGAGGTGCCGTAGCCTGGTTAGCCAGAATCTCATCCCCCAGTGGTGAAGTGATACTAGTGCGTAGGGTACCCAGGATGAGATCAGGCTGAATGATAGGTACGGGAACCTCATCCTTCTCCATCTCTGGCACAAATTGTCTAGACAGGGCATCAGCCCTAACATTCTTGGAGCCTGGCAAGTAGGATACGACAAAATTTAAACGAGATAGGAACAGGGCCCACCTGGCCTGACGAGAAGATAATCTTTTAGCCTCCAAGAGATAAGTTAGGTTTTTGTGATCAGTAAGAATTAGAACAGGCGTTCTGCTACCCCCCAGCAGGTGGTGCCATTCTTTCAGAGCCAAAATAATAGCCAAGGGTTCTCTGTCGCCAATTTCATAATGACTCTGGGCACTGGACATCTTTTTAGAGAAGAACCCACATGGTCTCAGAGCTCCCCCAGCAACTGGGCGTTGTGATAGTACTGCCCCAACCCCTATTTCAGAAGCATCAACCTCCAACGTGAAAGAAAGAGAGGGGTTAGGGTGGGATAGTACCGGGGAAGATGCAAAAGTGGATTTTAGTATCTGGAAAGCAAGCTCAGCGGCATCAGACCATTGGGAGGGATTAGCACCCTTGTGCGTAAGGTCAGACAGAGGTTTAACAATGGCAGAGAAGTGTAATGGTTTGTTTTGACACTCAGACCAGCAGGTAAAATAAAACAATCTTTTATTGAAAGAAAATAAATACAAAGGATCACCCTCTACAGTTGACAGCAACAATTGCAAGCTATTACACAGTACACATAGCTTTAATATAATGGATAGAAGGCACCCAACATAGGAACAGAGACTAGGGAACTGGCCCCTAAAGGGTGGATGAGAACAAATTGTCAGTCTCAGCTGTGGGGTTTGGCACGCCCGTGTGGTGTAGTGATAAATTGAGCAAATGGGCACAACCCAGAGTTCATATGAAGATGGGTAGTAGATGTTCAGTGACCAATGTGAGTTATAGCCGCACAGTAACCCAAAATAGCCCCCACGGGCGTTCGTCAATAGACCACTGAGCCTGCAAGTGCAAGAGTATGTAGCCCCCACGGGCGTGATCGAGACTAGCCTGAGATGCGAAGCTGGCGTTTTAGCCCCCACGGGCGTATAACCGGAGACCAATGTGAGCACAACACGAGCCAATAGCCCCCACGGGCGTTCACCTACGGATCTAGCAAGAGCTTGGAGCCTAACCTTGCCACCAATAGCCGCACCGGACACCTCCGTTGTCAACCGTGAGACCAAGAGCCAAGACGCCCAACCGGCCCAACAGGATAGACCACTCTGCAAACGCAACAGGGAGTCGCCGTCCAAGTAGCGGCCAACTCAGCAGCAGTAGACTTACAAGGCAACGGCTCTGTACTTAGAAAGGGACCTGTGAAACCTGCACTTCTCCATTTTACAATATAACTTATTCTTGTGTAAGCGAAGCAAGACCTCGGACACATCCTTGATGTGTTGGGACAGAGTGGCAGAGTGTATGAGTATGTCATCAAGGTAAACTACTACACAGCACTGTAGTAAATCACGGAGGATATCGTTAATGAATTCTTGGAACACTGCTGGTGCGTTACAAAGACCAAATGGCATAACTAGGTATTCATAATGCCCAGATCTGGTATTAAATGCCGTTTTACACTCATCCCCCTCTCTTATTCTGATCAGGTTATAGGCAGCATGTAGGTCCAATTTCGTAAAAATGGAAGAACCTTTTAACCGTCAAATAGCTCAGTAATGAGTGGTATGGGGTATGCATTCTTGGATATAAGTTTATTCAATCCCCTGTAATCAATGCAAGGTCTCAACTCGCCACTCTTCTTTTTTACGAAAAAGAACTCAGCACCAGCAGGTGAGGTAGATTTTCGAATAATTCCTCTCTTGAGGGCATCCTCAATGTATTCCTCCATAGCCTGGTTCTCTTCGCACGACAACGGATACGTGTGACCCCTAGGGGGCACGACCCCAGGGGGCAAATCAATGGCACAATCGTAAGCCCTATGCTGGGGCAACGTGCTAGCCTCTCCCTTACTGAAAACGTCACTGAATTGATGGTATTCGGCTGGCACAGAGGGAGAGGCACACAAAATCTTAACCGGCTGAGTCACACAATGTTTCATACAATATTCGGACAAAGATGTGATTTCGCAACTCTGCCAGTCAAACTGGGATTATGCAAGTGTAACCAGGGAAACCCCAGAAAGACCGCATGATGAGGAGAATGGATAATCTGAAATCGTTGCTCCTCTGTGTGGAGGGCCCCAATAGACATAGAAAGCGGAACGGTCTCCATAGTTATCTGAGCTGGCACTTATGGTCTGCCATCAGTGGCCTCAATGGCTAATGGAGAGTCTCTTTGAACCAACGGAATCTTATGTAATACAGCAAAAGAATCATCCATGAAATAACCAGCCGCGCCAGAATCAACTAGGGCCAGAACCTCCACAGAGTGTTCTGCCCAAGAAAACACCACCTGGATAGTGGGTTTCATTAGGATTGGATCTAGGGACTGCTGAACACCATCTAGGGCCTGTCCCCCAAGGTACCCTAGGTGCGTTCGTTTCCCGGGCGCACAGGACAAGTACATAATAAATGGCCAGCCTTGCCACAGTATAGACATAACCCCTGCCTCCTGTGGTGTGCCCGTTCCTCCTTTGTTAGTTTGGTGAACCCTAGTTGCATTGGTTCACAGGGTTCTGGTTTGCGCTCAGGAGGAATGGGAGGGGAGGATGGGTTCAAAAAACTGCCATGCCCACAGTTTCTTTGCCGTAACCTACGGTCTTTGGCCATAAATCTCTCACGAATACGAGAATTAATTAAAATGGCATAGTCAATATACTCGTCCAGATCACTGGGTAGTTCTCTAGCTGCCGTTTCATCCTTAATATGGTCAGCCAATCCTTGGGCAAAGGCTGCCACCAGTGCCTCATTATTCCAGCCCAACTCTGCTGCCAGTGTACAGAATTCTATGGCATACTCACCCATAGTACAATTGCCCTGTTGTATTTCCATCAATCGTTTGGCAGCAGAGGCAACTCTCCCAGGAACTTCAAATACTATCCGGAAGGTTTGTACAAACACACTGAAATTCCTGGTGCAAGGTTTAGCATTCTCCCACAAGGGATTTGCCCATGCCAAGGCTCTGCCCGTTAATAGTGAAATCATGAACCCGACCTTACTACGGTCATTCGGAAACGCATGAGGGGTTAATTCCAGAAATATCTCCAATTGATTAATAAACCCTCTGCACATGGTGGGTTCACCATCGTATCTAAGAGGTAACGGGGCAGAAGCCGTTAACCCTTTCACTGAGGCCACCGCGGCCACAGATTGATTCTCCGTTGTCAAAACTGGAGAGACCACCGGATTTTGGACTGGTTTATCAAGATGCACCATGCACTCAAGAATAGTTTGTATAGCCAGTGCCAACTGGTCCAAACGCTGCTCATGTACATCCATCCTCCAGTGGATGTTTTGTGAATTTCCTTCACCTTTACCGTCTGAGGTCATGGCCCTTTTGTACTGTAACGGTTTGTTTGACACACAGACACAGGTTTAGGATAGAACACAGTTTTATTAAAAGGAATAACCTTCACAGGCCCCGTAGTAAGCAAACTTGTACAGACACACAACAGGTTATCTAAATAATAGCCCACACAGGTACAGCATAAACAATAAGTCCACAATAGTCTATACTGACTCAGGTCAGGCAGAGTAATGGTTTCCCAGGAACAATGTGTAGAATGGGTCAATGGACTTCAGAGTGTAAACAGTCCCATGTGCAAAGAGATCAGTGATGGCTCTCTCTGCATATAACCAGCTGAGGAGTGGATGAAGTCAATAGCCAGATCAGCAGTCCTGGCATGAGCTGTAGGCTATACTGGAACAGAGAAATGTGAGGTATTGCGGGAGCAGTAACGGAGGCAACGCTTGTTCTGAGCAAAGGCAACAACGGAGACTAGGCCCAGGATAACCGGCCGTAGCAGAACGGAGTAAACACTGCACTCAGTACAGTTTAACCAGAGGCAACCGGTGGCTCAACAGCCGGAGTGGTAACAGAGGCAGACACTTTGCTAGAGCAGAGGCAGAAACAGAGACTAGGCCCAATGGAACCTGCTGTAGCAGTACCGGAGACAACTTGCACTCTGCACAGTTTAACCGGAGGCAACCAGTGGCTCAACAGCCGGAGTGGTAACGGAGGTCAGACCCTTGCTAGAACAGATGCAATAACGGAAACTAGGCCCAATGGAACCTGCCGTAGCAGTAACAGAGACAACCTGCACAGCTTAACCGGAGCCAACCGGTGGCTCAATAGCCAGAGTGGTAACGGGACTGGCCGCTGATACTCTGCAAGGAGATGACCCACAGCCAGACAGTCAGAATGTCACCGAGGCGACACAGTACAGGAACGCCAACAAGAGGGGACGGATCAAGGAGTAGGAACGTCAGCCAAGCCGGGTCGGATCACGGAGCAGGAACGTCAGCCAAGCCGGGTCGAATCACGGAGCAGGAACGTCACCCAAAGCCGGATCAGAGTCACGGAGCAGGAACGTCAGCCGAGCCGGGTCGAATCACAGAGCAGGAACCTCAGAGAATAGTCAGGCAATCCGGGTCAATATGCACAGTAGTCATGCAGGCCAAGTCGGTACACTGGGAAACATAGAGCAGATAACGCTCTGGCATAGGAACACCACGAAAGGACACCAGAGGGGTGCCCCTAACCCAGTATATAAAGGTCACACTGGGCGGGACTAACACACAGTAGCCAATGGGAGCAAGGCACAGACTAAACTGACAGAAAAACAAAAACAAAAAGCACGGGCACCGTGATAGTAGCTAGAGGAGATAGGCAAATAAAGGGGAATTGAAGCTTATTTTAGGGAGTATTTTAGGTAGGACCTTTGTTCTCTGTATTATGGGAATCTGGGGGCACTCTGGGGGAGAAGAAATGAGGAAGGAGGTTGACCCTAAATACCCCAAAATTCAGTGTGACTGACTGGTAAGACTCAGACAGTTGGAGTCCAATTTGCTTGCTGATCTTGCTTTTAATGTCTCTGTTCTGGGGAAGTCTGGGGAAAGAAGTTG
The DNA here is from genome assembly GCA_037306005.1 of Rhinophrynus dorsalis. Classification (NCBI taxonomy): domain Eukaryota; kingdom Metazoa; phylum Chordata; class Amphibia; order Anura; family Rhinophrynidae; genus Rhinophrynus; species Rhinophrynus dorsalis. Next base: position 466,428,672 of record CM074720.1, read on the forward strand.
TTGATTTTGTTTTTTAGTTATAATTTTTTTTTTGGACAAATATTAACACAGAAATAATTAAATAAATATTTTGTGAGCTCTGTGGCTGAGGAACACTTGAAAGACAGCAGATGTAATTGATAATTTTGTTGAGGGATAAGGCAAGACATCACAGTCCATCAGTTGTGTACTATAGAGAGTAAAAACACACACAGTAGTTGAGTAATGTCCAGAAAATACATAAGGGGCAGGGGGAAAGGTGAGGCAGTGCAGGGACGTTGGAGTAAAGTGGTAGTTCAAAAACTGACTGCAGCAATGGTTGCTACAGCGTCTGCAATAGATAGTGATGATCCCTCTCCTCCCGGGGTGGATGCAGTTTGTCAACGTCCCACCAATCACACCACACCATTCCCCCCACCACCATTACCATACACATCTGTCACATTGTAGGATGTACTTAATTTTTTTCTGTCACTTGACATGATCATGAATATGTGCCAGAGACTTAAGCAGGAAGTTAGTGTTGTGGGTAGTGTTGAGCGAGCATGCTCGGCCGATGCTCGGATCGGCTCGAGCATCGCTCTGCTCGGCACATGGCGGTACTCGTACGAGTACCGCATGTGCTCGCCCGCCATGTTCGGGTCTCCTCCCCGCACGTTTTGCGGCTGCTGCGCAGCCAATAAACGTGCAGGGAGGCTCTGACATCAGTGTAATGCCAGCAGCCATGTTGGCTGCTGGCATTACACTGATTGGCTGGCCAGAACCCGTGGTCGGGTGCTGTATAGCACCTGACCAGCGAGTTCGGCTCAGTCTTAGCCAGGGAGAGCTGAGGATAGGAAGGGAAAGTCAGTGTAGGGAGAAAAAAAGCAAAATTGTGAAAAAAAAAGAACCAAAAGTCCTTTTTAGGACTACTGTGTGTGGGGGCAGCAGGTTATTTTGTGTGGGGGAAAAAAAAAAAAAAATTCATATATTCTGTTTAGTGTGCAAAGTTGCAGATTAGAGCACATTCTGTTTAGTGTGCAAAGTTGCAGATTAGAGCACATTCTGTTTAGTGTGCAAAGTTGCAGATTAGAGCACATTCTGTTTAGTGTGCAAAGTTGCAGATTAGAGCACATTCTGTTAAGTCTTCAAACTAAAATATCAAAGTCACATATTCCATTCAGTGTGCTTCGCCGCAGTTTAGCAGCACATTCTGTGTACTGTGCAGAGTTGCAGAATAGGAAGAAATACTGTTAAGTCTTCAAACTAAAATATCAAAGTCACATATTCCATTCAGTGTGCTTCGCCGCAGTTTAGCAGCACATTCTGTGTACTGTGCAGAGTTGCAGAATAGGAAGAAATACTGTTAAGTCTTCAAACTAAAATATCAAAGTCACATATTCCATTCAGTGTGCTTCGCCGCAGTTTAGCAGCACATTCTGTGTACTGTGCAGAGTTGCAGAATAGGAAGAAATACTGTTAAGTCTTCAAACTAAAATATCAAAGTCACATATTCCATTCAGTGTGCTTCGCCGCAGTTTAGCAGCACATTCTGTGTACTGTGCAGAGTTGCAGAATAGGAAGAAATACTGTTAAGTCTTCAAACTAAAATATCAAAGTCACATATTCCATTCAGTGTGCTTCGCCGCAGTTTAGCAGCACATTCTGTGTACTGTGCAGAGTTGCAGAACAGGAAGAAATACTGTTAAGTCTTCAAACTAAAATATCAAAGTCACATATTCCATTCAGTGTGCTTCGCCGCAGTTTAGCAGCACATTCTGTGTACTGTGCAGAGTTGCAGAATAGGAAGAAATACTGTTAAGTCTTCAAACTAAAATATCAAAGTCACATATTCCATTCAGTGTGCGTCACCGCAGTTTAGCAGCCTATTCTGTGTACTCTGCACAGTTGCAGAATAGGAAGAAATACTGTTAAGTTTTCAAACTAAAATATCAAAGTCACATATTATATTCAGTGTGCGTCACCGCAGTTTAGCAGCCTATTTTGTGTACTCTGCACAGTTGCAGAATAGGAAGAAATACTGTTAAGTTTTCAAACTCAAATATTAAAGTCACATATTCCATTCTGTGTTCGTCACCGCAGTTTAGCAGCCTATTCTGTGTACTCTGCCCAGTTGCAGAATAGGAAGAAATACTGTTAAGTTTTCAAACTCAAATATTAAAGTCACATATTCCATTCTGTGTTCGTCACCGCAGTTTAGCAGCCTATTCTGTGTACTCTGCACAGTTGCAGAATAGGAAGAAATACTGTTAAGTTTTCAAACTAAAATATTAAAGTCACATATTCCATTCAGTGTGTGTCACCGCAGTTTAGCAGCCTATTCTGTGTACTCTGCACAGTTGCAGAATAGGAAGAAATACTGTTAAGTTTTCAAACTCAAATATTAAAGTCACATATTCCATTCTGTGTTCGTCACCGCAGTTTAGCAGCCTATTCTGTGTACTCTGCACAGTTGCAGAATAGGAAGAAATACTGTTAAGTTTTCAAACTAAAATATCAAAGTCACATATTCCATTCAGTGTGCGTCACCGCAGTTTAGCAGCCTATTCTGTGTACTCTGCACAGTTGCAGAATAGGAAGAAATACTGTTAAGTTTTCAAACTCAAATATTAAAGTCACATATTCCATTCTGTGTTCGTCACCGCAGTTTAGCAGCCTATTCTGTGTACTCTGCACAGTTGCAGAATAGGAAGAAATACTGTTAAGTTTTCAAACTAAAATATCAAAGTCACATATTCCATTCAGTGTGCGTCACCGCAGTTTAGCAGCCTATTCTGTGTACTCTGCACAGTTGCAGAATAGGAAGAAATACTGTTAAGTTTTCAAACTAAAATATCAAAGTCACATATTCCATTCAGTGTGCGTCACCGCAGTTTAGCAGCCTATTCTGTGTACTCTGCACAGTTGCAGAATAGGAAGAAATACTGTTAAGTTTTCAAACTCAAATATTAAAGTCACATATTCCATTCTGTGTTCGTCACCGCAGTTTAGCAGCCTATTCTGTGTACTCTGCACAGTTGCAGAATAGGAAGAAATACTGTTAAGTTTTCAAACTAAAATATCAAAGTCACATATTCCATTCAGTGTGCGTCACCGTAGTTTAGCAGCCTATTCTGTGTACTCTGCACAGTTGCAGAATAGGAAGAAATACTGTTAAGTTTTCAAACTAAAATATCAAAGTCACATATTCCATTCAGTGTGCGTCACCGCAGTTTAGCAGCCTATTCTGTGTACTCTGCACAGTTGCAGAATAGGAAGAAATACTGTTAAGTTTTCAAACTAAAATATTAAAGTCACATATTCCATTCTGTGTTCGTCACCGCAGTTTAGCAGCCTATTCTGTGTACTCTGCACAGTTGCAGAATAGGAAGAAATACTGTTAAGTTTTCAAACTAAAATATCAAAGTCACATATTCCATTCAGTGTGCGTCACCGCAGTTTAGCAGCCTATTCTGTGTACTCTGCATAGTTGCAGAATAGGAAGAAATACTGTTAAGTTTTCAAACTAAAATATCAAAGTCACATATTCCATTCAGTGTGCGTCACCGCAGTTTAGCAGCCTATTCTGTGTACTCTGCACAGTTGCAGAATAGGAAGAAATACTGTTAAGTTTTCAAACTCAAATATTAAAGTCACATATTCCATTCTGTGTTCGTCACCGCAGTTTAGCAGCCTATTCTGTGTACTCTGCACAGTTGCAGAATAGGAAGAAATACTGTTAAGTTTTCAAACTAAAATATCAAAGTCACATATTCCATTCAGTGTGCGTCACCGCAGTTTAGCAGCCTATTCTGTGTACTCTGCACAGTTGCAGAATAGGAAGAAATACTGTTAAGTTTTCAAACTAAAATATCAAAGTCACATATTCCATTCAGTGTGCGTCACCGCAGTTTAGCAGCCTATTCTGTGTACTCTGCACAGTTGCAGAATAGGAAGAAATACTGTTAAGTTTTCAAACTAAAATATTAAAGTCACATATTCCGTGTAAGATGAAGAAGGCGGGTAAAAAGGGACGGGGAAGTGGACGTGATCCTGATAGTTCAGGGCGCGGGTAAGGACACGGAGAAACTGTGCCTGGTGCCAGAGCACAAGAAAGAAAGACATCCACCATACCTAGCTTCATGTCTCATTTCACAGGGCATCGCAGGACATCACTCTCGAGGTCCGACCACTGCGAACAGGTGGTCGGTTGGATGTCAGCTGATACTGCTTCCAGTCGGTTAAGCACCACCCTGTCTTCCACCAAGTCCACTCTCAGTAGCCAAGAGTCTGGTCAACATAATCCTCACTCTGATCATCCTTCCTCACACCATACACGGTCTGGTCAAAGAAGTGATCCCACACTGGGATATAGTGAGGAGCTCGTCTCATCACCAATCCTTCATTTGACCCTCTCTCCAAGCACGCTTGCAGAGGAACATGACATCTTGTGCCCTGATTCACAACCTCTAGAGGGTACCCAATCACAAGAAGATGACAGATGTGAACGGCATTTAAGGTCAAAGGAAGTAGTGGATGATGATGATGATGATGAGACACAGTTGCCATTAAATCAACCACTATTACCGTCTCAAGACCTTGTTGAGGAGAATGTTATACAGTTGTCAATGACTGAGTATGTGGTGGGATCAAGACATGAGGAGGATGATCAGAGTGAGGAAGTGGAGGAGGACTTGGTGGACGATGAGGTGACTGACCCCACCTGGGAAGGTGTAGAGCCGAGCGATGACAGCAGTCCTGAGGGTGAGCCATCTGCAGCACCACAACAGGCTGGAAGAGGCAGTGGTGTGGCTACAGAAAGAAGGCGGACCGCACCAAACCGGCCCGCAAATGTTCCACGGAGCACCCCCTTGCGTAAATCTACCTTGCCAAAGGGTAGGTGTTCCGCGGTATGGCGTTTTTTTAAGGAAAGTGCGGACGACAAAAGAATTGTAGTTTGCAACCTGTGCCACACCAGAATGAGCCGAGGCATGAACACTAGAAACCTCACCACCACCAGCATGATCCGACACATGGCATCCAAGCACCGTAATAAGTGGGAGGAACGCCTGGATCGCCCATCTGTGTCTGCAGGCCACACCACTGCCTCCTCTTCCCCTGTTTTCGGTGCCGGCCAATCGCCTGTCGAAGGCGCAGGCCCGCATACCTCCCGCCCTGCACCTGTACCATCTGAAGCACCATCAGCGACCACATCCACTTCCCTGTCCCAGCACAGCGTCCAAATGTCGTTACCCCAGGCATTTGAGCGCAAGAGAAAATACCCAGCCACCCACCCACAGGCCATAGCACTAACCTCACACCTTTCCAAATTACTGGCCATCGAAATGCTGCCATTTAGGCTTGTGGACACTGAGTCCTTCCGCAGCCTGATGGCAGCAGCTGTCCCTCGGTACGCGGTCCCCAGCCGCCACTACTTTTCCCGGTGTGCCATCCATGCATTACACCACCATGTGTCCCGTAACATCACCCGTGCCCTGACCAACGCAGTTACTGGGAAGGTCCACTTAACTACTGACACATGGACAAGTGCTTGTGGCCAGGGACGCTACATTTCCCTGACGGCACACTGGGTGAATGTCGTGGAGGCTGGGAGCGACTCGGACCCTGGGATGGCACGGGTGCTACCCACGCCGAGGATTGCGGGCCCTACCTCCATCAGGGTTTCCGCCAGCACCTACGTTATTGGCTCCTCCTCCTCCGTTTCCACCTCCGAATTCTCTACACGCAGCGCCACTCCCCCATCAGCCAGTAGCTGGAAGCAGTGTAGCACTGCAGTGGGGAAGCGTCAACAGGCCGTGCTGAAGCTGATCTGCCTTGGGGACAAACAGCACACGGCCTCAGAGCTGTTGCAGGGGATTAGTCACCAGACCGAGCAGTGGCTCTCGCCACTCAACCTGCAACCAGGCATGGTTGTGTGTGATAATGGGCGTAACTTGGTGGCGGCTTTGGAGCTCGGCAAGCTCACACACGTACCATGCCTAGCGCATGTATTTAATTTAGTGGTTCAGCGATTTCTAAAAACCTACCCCAATGTGCATGATCTCTTGACCAAGGTGCGCCGCGTGTGTGCACATTTCCGTAAGTCATCTACAGCTTCGGCCGGCCTGTTGAAGCTGCAGCAGCGCTTACAATTGCCAGCTCACCGGCTGCTGTGTGACGTGAGCACGCGCTGGAACTCCACCTTCCACATGTTGGCCCGGCTTTGTGAGCAGCAGAGGGCAGTAGTGGAGTACCAGCTGTTACACGGTCGTCGCCTCTCCGTTCAACTTCCTGTAATCAGAAGTGAGGAGTGGGAATGGATGTCAGACCTCTGCGAGGTTTTACGCAATTTTGAGGAATCGACACAGATGGTGAGCGGCGATAACGCTATTATCAGTGTAACCATCCCACTTCTGTGTCTACTGAAACGCTCGCTGCTCACAATTAAAACCGACGCTTTGCATGTGGAAGAGGTGGAAATGGGGGAGGAAGAGCTTACACAAGGTGATAGCCAGAGCACCCTCACTTCGTCTTCTCAGCGACAATTGGAGGAGGCGGAGGAGGAGGAGGAGGAGGAAGACACGGTTGCCTCCGCTACAGAGGGTAGCCATGGAACTTTAGTTCCATCTCTTCAGCGTGGGTGGGCAGAAGAGGAGGAAGAGGATGAGGATATTGAGAGTCATCCTCCTGGTGAGGACAGCGAAATCTTGCCTGTTGGTACTCTGGCACACATGGCTGACTTTATGTTAGGCTGCCTTTCCCGTGACCCACGCGTTGTACGCATTTTAGACAACACGGATTACTGGGTGTTCACCCTTCTGGACCCCCGCTACAAAGAGAATTTCTCATCTCTCATTCCTCCGGTGGAGAGGACAAGCAAAATGGTGCAATACCAGAAGGTTCTTGTTGAAAAATTGCTCCAAAATTTTCCATCTGACAACGCTGGCGGCAGAGTACGTGCTACCTTGGCCAACCGAGAAGGGGAGAAAAGGGGAGCACACAGCAGTTCCGACAAAGGCAGGGCAACACTCTCCAAGGCGTGGGACACCTTCATGACACCCCGCCAGCACCCTCACCCTGATGCGCAGCCTAGTGTCACAAGGAGGGAAAAGTTTTGGAAGATGGTGAAGGAGTACGTAGCAGACCGTGTCAGCGTCCTCAATGATCCCTCTGTGCCTTACAACTACTGGGTGTCCAAGCTGGACACGTGGTATGAACTGGCACTCTACGCCTTGGAGGTGCTGGCCTGCCCTGCCGCCAGCGTTCTGTCTGAGCGGGTATTTAGTGCTGCTGGTGGCATCATAACAGATAAGCGTATCCGCCTTTCCACCGACAATGCTGATAGGTTGACACTTATAAAAATGAACAAGGCCTGGATTTCCCCTGACTTCTCCACTCCACTGGAGGAAAGCCCCGGGGGAACATAAACTCACTTTATATATGTTATTTACAATGATGGGAATACTCTGTATTCCCATTCACCCCTTCCACCCAAAAAACGGGTATATGGTTGACTCTTAATCTTCTCATCCTCCTCCTCCTCTTCCATATGCCCTGTGCTATAATTTTTATATAGGGCCAGCTCACCAGCGGGCCCTGTGATATAATTTTTATATAGGGCCAGCTCACCAGCGGGCCCTGTTTGACAATTTTTATATAGGTCAGCTCACCAGCGGGCCTTCTCATATAATGTTTTATTGGGTCAGCTCTCTAACGGGCCCTCTCATATAATGTTTTATAGCGTCAGCTCACTAGCGGGCCTTCGCATATAATGTTTAGGATGGTCAGCTCTGCAGCAGACCCTCACCCATAATGTTTTAGATGGTCAGCTCAGCGCACGTTTCCCTCTTAATCATGGCCTCAGTTCAATAAAATCAAGGAAATTTTTGGGAGAATTTGCCTCTGCGCACGTTTCCCTCTTAATCATGGCCTCACTTCAGAAAATCAAGGAAATTTTTGGGAGAATTTGCCTCTGCGCACGTTTCCCTCTTAATCATGGCCTCACTTCAGAAAATCAAGGAAATTTTTGGGACAATTTGCCTCTGCGCACGTTTCCCTCTTAATCATGGCCTCACTTCAGAAAATCAAGGAAATTTTTGGGATAATTTGCCTCTGCGCACGTTTCCCTCTTAATCATGGCCTCACTTTAGAAAATCAAGGAAATTTTTGGGATAATTTGCAGATGATATACAAGTAAATATACAGCAAATATTGTTTGGTAACAATTTTTCGCCTAAAGTCGTTTTTATTTTCCTTTTTGTGTGTTTTATGGTCAGTCTGTAAAAATGGCGTACTACGGGCGAAAGATCGTTCCCAGCAGCGATGTTGGAGTCCAAGATGCATCCAGACATCCTCCCTATGCTGTCCCTGAACCATTTCTGTGGTGTTTCCATCCTTTTCTGCCCTTTTCCTATGGACCAGGCACCCTCCCCTCATCAGAGCAGGGGGTGCCTGGTGTAATGCTCGAGTCCTCCCATTGACTTCAATGGGGCTCGGGTGCTCGGCCGAGCACTCGAGCCTCCGGGGGCGCTCGGTCAGAGCACCCGAACACCCGAGCATTGGGGTGCTCGCTCATCACTAGTTGTGGGCAAAAGACAAAGGCACACTGCATGCTAACGCATTTTTCAAGGTATATGTTGCTGTAGGACTTACAACTTTGACTTTCAACTACTTATTTCTCCACTACAGCCCTCAGAAGAAGTAATATTATGCTGGGAAATGTTGCACATTATGAAACATAGGAGAAAAATGTGATAGAATAGGAGAAAAATGTGTTGGATTAGGCAACAAATTTGCTGGAATAGGCAAAAAGCAGGAACATTTTGCATAACTTTTGTGAAAAAAGACAAAAACCATCCTTTTTCGTGAAAAGTCATGCAGGAAATCTTTCTCACTTTTCACCCACACCTAGTAAGCAGGCAGTAAATATGTGATTCAGTGGCTATCAGAGAACAATAGAACAGGTCTGGGGTGTCAGACAGTCTGTGTGTGGTTCTGTGGCTGGGGAAGTATAGTGTATGTGTTGTTCTATGGCTACCAGTGGAACAAAGCTGGTTTGTCAGACAGTGTATGTGTGGGTTCTGTGACTAACAGTGGACAGTGGAAAAAGGCATGTGACAGTCAGTGTTATAATGACCTTGTGTGTCTCAGTGATAGTGGGGATGATGGGGACATAGATAATGGGTACGTAGTATATGCTCCAGCACCACAAATCCATCTTAGTAAACTTAACACTCTGTATAATTCATTATGCCACTTTATCCTTCAATGTAATTACACTACCCATCACCGTGATGCTTAAAGAACTAAACTGATTAACACTTGAATCTAGACGTGCCCTTCACCTTTCTTGCTTAATACACAACCACTTATCTGGAAAACTACCAGACTACCTGAACAGTTTGCTCCATCCTGCTCTCCATACTAACTATAACCTCCGCTCCACTGCTAAAAACTCGCTACGTATACCACAATACAAGAAAGAAGCCGTTCCATCTGCCTGCTCCATCAGAGCTCCAAAAGCCTGGAATAACCTGCCTGAAAAAATCAGATCTTCTCCCGGTCTAAAATCCTTAAAAATAACTGCTTCTTTATATATAAAAACAGTATGTAACTGTATATAATTTTTATGTATGTGTGTGTATATAATGTTTCACAATTTGTGTAAATATGTAACCCTGTACTGAAAACTATCCAGGACAGACTTGAAATGAGAGAAATCTTAATGTCTTTTACAATTGGATTGTTGTTTTTTATACACATTTATTGTTTTATAATAAAAAGTGGATGATTTTTAGATACTTTAGCAGCCTACTACATTTCCTACTACATTTCCTGTTTCAATCATTTTACTCTTTTGGATACTGGTTACCATCTGAACAACTCTACAAACAGATCTGAGTGGTGACAGATTTTGAATTCTCCACAAGCTTAAAGTGCTGGCTCTGGGCATATGCCTTGTAACCAGCAACTATAACTGTGAGTATAACCTTTAAGTTACTGGTTATTACTTGTTAGCCACATTTACAGGCACTATTGGGCGCCCTCTGTCTCTGTGTGTTTTTTCTTCCTGGTAAAACATTTTCTAAATAAATACCCCATTACTGGGGTAACCCAACTGCACCTTAAGGAACAAATATTAATCGTAATGATTTGAAGAGGGTTTTAATACCTTGAATGTTAGATAGATATCCAACACATTGGGCAGCTCTCTAGCATTCAAGGGGTTACAATTCTCATTTAAATCAATGACAGTTTGGGGCATTGTATTTTTCTGATAATAGTAATTATATAGCTCCTTTCTCCCAGTGGAACTCAACGCACTTTCAGTGCACGCTCTCAGAATTAACCAAATCAGCAGCTGAATAGACGTTGTTATTACCCAATCAATGGTACTCATTTATTGACCTCGGAAGGGATAAAGGGCTGAATTGACTCTGCCAGGATTCGAACCTGCAACCTTGTGGTTTGAATAGGCTCTGTAGTGAGGGCATTTACCACTGAGTTATCATATCTGTGGTGTAATTGTATTGTTCCAGAAATGTACCACTCTTACTTAGTACATCAGGCTCTTGGGCTTTGTTTTGTGTGACTGTGGGTGTGTCACATCATGTGTATGTATGTTTGTGTGTGTGTATATGTTTATATATGTATGTATGTATGTGTGTATGTAGGTATGTGTGCCTGTGTGTGAGTTACAGACAACACTGTGTCTTTTTTGCTATTCCACCTCCTGATTTCCTCTATAATAGGAATGTGTTAACACCAAGTAGCAAATGTCTCACTGGGCAAGTAAATTAGACAATTTCCTTGTGCATAACCATTCATCAATGTACTGATGGCCAGATAAAGTGCCAGATGTATCCACTGGTTCCATCTGCCAGCATATGGTAAATCGATACTCGCAGCCCTACAGAAATGTATTACTCCTGATCCTTTGAGTGCCAGAGGGCTATTCAATGCATTGCAAAGTAATGGATTCCCCTCTGGCACTCAAAGGGTTAAAATGCATAGAGATGCATATACACTCTTGCGCATTGTATTTGTACAAATATGAACCATGATTGCTCAACCAGGTGTTTCTTTTCCCTGCAGGTCAAACCAAAGGTTCCTTCTGTACAACACAATTGAAACTAACAACGAACCTCATAACACAGACCACAAGGTTCTAAATGTGCAAGATGTTAGCACAGAGATACTACTTCTACAAAATGGTCACTTGCCAGAGAGCATTAATTGGACCAAAAGTAAAGTATTGCTGGAAAACATGGAACTGTGGCTGCAGCGTAATTTGAACCTCAGGGAGAGATCCTCTAGAGAGCATGCGAAAGGAGTGACAGATTACTGCAAGCCAATCAACCACATCTTCTTCCTAAAAACCCATAAGACCGCCAGTAGCACAATTATGAACATACTGTTCCGCTATGGAGAATTTCATAACCTGACTTTTGCCTTTCCCCTTAAAAATGAAAGACAGTTCTTCTACCCAAAATATTTCAATGCTTCTTTTGTGGAGGGCTACTCTCAGAACAGTAACATATCGTTTCATATCATGTGCCACCACATGAGATTCCTGCTCACAGAGGTATGAAATGTACCCCACTGATAGCCAGAGGGGAGTGAATGCAAAACAAAGCAATGCATTGCACACCCTTCTGGTCCTCAAGAGGTTAATGGTAATATGGTTTCAAGGGTTAACCAGCTACACCATTGAGGGGCAAATAAAATGGTCTCCAAAATCCCACTTGATTTAAATTGAGGATTGACACCTTGTATACTAGTAAGTTCTCCAACGCACAGTAAACCAATATAACATGCAACAGCCTAATTTAAATAAGTGGGATGTTTTGTCTCCTATGGTAGAGAACTGATAGAGGATTGACTTCACAGCTGTGTGCAGTGTGCAGAGTCACTTAGCTGCTGCAAGAGCAAATAGGGTACTAGCCTGCATAAAAAGAGGTATAGATGCAAGGGATGCTAATATTATCCTACCTGTGTATAAATCCTTGGTTAGGCCGCATCTAAAATATGGAGTGCAATTTTGGGTGTCAGTCAGGGCCGGATTAATGTAGGGGTTCAGGGAGCTGCAGCTCCAGGCCCACAACTGAAAATAGGCCCAGGCCGCCCAGAAGGCCCCCAGCCACCACAGAATGCAGCGCCATGGGACTAAGGATTGTCAGCAGGGAGAGATCTCCCCCTCCTGACCAGTCCCGGCATTCCGCATGCTCCTCCTGCTCCAGCGGGTCCTTTCCTTATGGAAAGAGTCCCCATTCTGAAACATGAGAGAAGCCCGCCTGTGAATAATTTACAGACCCAATCAGCAGCCAGGGATTGCTGAAAGACAAGAGTCTTGAACAATGGATCTCTATGTTCTGCAAGTTAAATTATATCCCAGCATCAGAGGGTGGTGCTGTCTTGCTGCTTTCCCACAAGGTCAGCACAGAAGGGGGAGAGACCAGCTGGAGATGGGGCTGGCGGCAGTGGAAAACATTAATAAGGAGCAGTGTACCGGGGAGATCAGTGGCAAATTACTGTCTGGCTCTGCAGCTTGATAATGGGTGCTGGTTAGACGCACAAATACTACAGCCTAATGGGTGTTAAGGTGTTTATTATGGTATTGTGGTATCCTTTGAAAATAGTGAATTTTTAAGAGCACGCGGCTTGGAGCTGCATTAATTAGGTTGCCATGTTCAAAAGGGCGACTTGAAATCTCACCCTGCATATCAGCGCTAGATTTTCATGTTGCTTCTTTTAACAGCGATTGCCTGTGGGGTTGCTTTGGAAAAAAAAGTATAATTGAGTGGGGCTCCTTTTATTTGTTTTTATTTTGGGGGGAAGGGAAAGAAAGGGGGCTGGAGATCAAGGAATAGAGAAATCGAAGAAGAAAATGTGCCCAGCAGTGACATGCAGCCTCTGAGTTTGCAGAAAGCCCTGCAGGAGTGCGAGTTGGTCCAAAACATGATTGACATCAGCATCTCCAACCTGGAGGGTCTCCAGACCAAGTGTGCCACTGCCAACAACTTGATACAAAAAGAGATCAAGACACTGAAGGTAGGAGATTACTTGGAGCACCTTGGCTGTGCATACTACCTTGGTGCAATTATTGGCAGTACATCCCACCTCCGATGCTCAGCTGGTAATATTGTTGTGACCGGCTCTAGCAATGTCTGCTTGTTTAGCAGTGCTTTATTGACCCCCAGGTGCACAAGGGGTTAGTGATCCTTTATTTCCAACCCATCCCCCTATCTTTCTTGCTGGCAGTGGTTTTGTTATATCTTCTGCTTGGTGTGCAGTGCCATAAATTAAGCAGCTGGAGTGAGTCTGCACATTCTGCAGGTGGTCACATAGGTGCTTCTCTCTAACAGACTGTGGAGTGCTCAAATAACCCCACCCCATCCTCTTTCATCTTCTTCAGCCCACACCTTCCACACATCCTCGCTTGATGCAGATAGATGCCATACTCTTTTTCTTATTTTGTACATTATACAAGGGATGTTCATTTATTTCTCTCTGGAATCACTGTACAGTAAAGGGGTGTTGCAGTGATTGCAATAAGGGAAGAAGAAAACCTTAGGAGATAATATTTACATGATTAATCCACTGGATGCTACAGAGGTCTCAACACATTGTGATGCAGAGATCTCTCTATCATCCAGTGGATTAATGTTTTTGATTGCCAGGGTTCCATTGGAATTCATTAGAAACCTATCTAGCATCCAAGAATGAAGAGCGGAATTAACTCTCTTATTCTGAATAGTTGGTCTGTTTCTTAGCCCTGCTACATATAGATAAAAAGTATTAATGGTCCATTAATCAGGCTAAGAAAGAGCTATTGGTGAAGCGGTCTTCCCTTACTGGCCAATTTCTGCTAAATGTCACTGAGCTATATACCTGTGTTAATGGGCAATGTGATGTGTGCCATCAGATTTGATGTTTTAATGTCTACTCTAATGGCAGAACCATGTGTTGCCAGGGTGTGAATCTATGTGTGTGCTGGGGTATGAATGTGCATTCTTGTGTATGTATGTATGTATGTATGTATGTGTGTGCCAGGGTGTGAATGTGTGTGCTAGTGTATGTGTGTGTGCGCCAGGGTATGAATCTGTGTACTAGTGTATTCACTAGCACACACATGCATGCAAGAGTGTGCCAGTGTATGTATGTGTGTGAATTTGTGCTAGTGTCAGCATGCATGTGTGTGCCAGGGTGTGAATGTGTGCTAGTGTATGTGTGTATGTGCCAGGGTGTGAGTGTGCATGCTAGTGTATGCAACAGAGTGAAATGTGTGTGCTAGTGTATCCGTGTATGTGCCAGGGTGAGAATGTGTATGCTACTGTATGTGCCAGGGTATATAAATAGGCCCACCAAAATCCTCAGCACCAGGCCCATGATGCTTTTAATCTGGCACTGGCACCAGTTCTTAAGAAAGACATTGTGGAACTGGAAAAAGTGCAGAGACGTGCAACAAAACTGATAAAGGGATTGGAGGATCTGAGTTATAAAGAGAGACTAGCTAAACTGGGGTTGTTTAGATTAGAGAAGAGACATCTAAGGGGTGATATGATCACCATTTACAAATACATTCAAGGTCAATACAAAGAACTAGTTAATTAATTATTTAGACTAAGAGCTGAGCTATGAACAAGAGGTTATCAATTAAGACTAGAGGATAGATGCTTTCAACTAAAACAAAGGCAGAGTTTTTTTTACAGTATGGGCGGTAAAGCTATGGAATTCTTTGCCTCAGGACTTTGTACTAGCATATAATGCAACTGCTTTCAAAAAAGAAATGCATGCCTATCTAGCACAGAACAATATTGAAAGTTATGACAGGTGGGTACAATGCATATAGTTTGTTGATCCAGGGAACATATCTGACTGCCATTTAGAGTCAGGAAGGAATTTGTTTTTACCTACTTGGGGCTAAATTGGAAATGGCTCCAGAGGGCTTTTGCCTTCCTCTGGATCAACAGGGGTGTTTTTGGCATGGGCTGGACTTGATGGATGCATGTCTTTTCTCAGCCTCATCAATTATGTTACTGTGGTGCAGTTGTTTTAGAGCATAATGACTCTTTGGTACATGAGGTCCTTAGAGAAATATTTCTTACATTTTTTAATTGTGTTGAGCTAAATCAGGGGTATCACACAGCATTCCAAGAGGGCTAAGAAAGTGATGGTTTAAGGCATATCCTTGAGTCAATCATTTGGTTTTTGGTTTCAAATGAACCACAAGTGCAAATGAAACTATATCCCTAAAAGCTGGGCTGTGTTGGCCCTCAAGGAATGCAGTTTGAGACCACTGATCTAAATGAGGCAATAACATGAATAGAGTTCAAAATCTCATAAGTAAATGGAATTTTTTTCTTTTTTCCCAGTGCTGTACTTTGTGTTCCTCAAAACTGATCTGCCTTTTCCTTTTCTCATATGATCCATGGTCTTCAAATTGTCTGATCTCTAGTCAGGACTCATCTTAGCAACAACAAACTCATACAAGACACTCAAACATGATCAGTTATTGTTGTAAGGATTTCTTTAATTACAAGGATACTGATTATTGCTTTTCTCTTCTTAAACAATATGCAAAGGGACCTATACACTTAAAGGGGTATTTTTCAGCAAAAGTACCCCAACTCCAAATTTACTAGTATTTTTTTTATGAAACGTTACACTCTTGTGCAAACCAAAAGGTTCCTAGCTAGCAAATCTTCACATTTCTCTCCACCTCCTTTATACCCGCTCCATCATAACCTTCAAATATTCCTCCTCAATTGCCAGCTGTTACACATTAGCGGTGCAGTGAATATGGCACTAAGAGGAACTGTTGGTCAAAATATAGGCAGTGAGCCCACTGAGATGGAGGGTCATTTTTTGAATTAAGATTTTATGGTAAATTTTGTAAATCCTCTGCACACCCAGCCCCTAATTACACCTATATTGCCCAAAAAGAGAAAACCCACCCTGAAAGGTGCTTACAGGGTTAATTTAAATATCAGCAAAAAGAGAAACACATATCCCTGCTGCTTCAGCACTCATACCTGGCTGGGTAAGAAATCTTAAAGGGATAGTAATGTTTCATAATAAAAGCAGCTCTAATTAATCATCATAGTATTTGGACTTTGGAGAGTGTTATTCCAGTTCAGTCAGAGTTGTAGTTCCAGAGTAATTCAATGACAAAGTATCCCCCTCCCGCCCCTTTTACTGATGTAACACTGCTCAGCCAGAGCAGAAGGGAAGTGCCCAGGTAGACTGCAGAGAGGGACAATCTTCAATTAAGATAAGGGAAAAACCTGAAAAGCTTGTCAAGGGGGGCAGGGATTTCATTGTTCTCATAGGAAGAAGATTGTCCCCTTCTGTTATCTGTCTGGTCTATGGACTGCAGTCCACATCTGAGAAGAGATTGCTTACACTAGGTAAAAGGGGCCGGAGGGGGAAACTTTGCTTGTGAATATCACATAAACCATAAAGGTTTGAGAGATAAGACTTATATCATTCTTCATGTTTTTTTAATGCCTACAAAATAAAATAAAGATAAAACAAAGTATTACTATCCCTTTAATACACAGTTGGGTTGTCAGGGAAAAACAAATGATTAAAACATAACTTTTATTAAAAAGGAATAAAAACCAAATGGACGAATAAGAATCGAATATACCTAAATCTGTACCCTATCTAATGATATTTGACAGGAAAGCTTGAAAGTAGATTGCCTTATGCAAATTAGAGTATATAAATCCATATGAGATGTTCGTAATCACTGAAAACTGTTTTTCTCGGCTGTCATATTATCCCCTGTTATTGAAATCTACAGCAATGCTTTCAGAATTTGTGGCACAGATCCTAAAGAAACTTAGACTATTCAGTCACTAAAATACATTATTATCGACTGTTACATTACCAGCTGATCTTAACATTCGCAGCAATCATAGAACATATTGTAATCGGATATTTTATTACCAGCTGATACCAGTGTTTGGCAACAGACACCAAGATGGAACAGCACATCCATACTGTGTTCAAAACAAAAGGGGTAGTATGTGGCAGCTTTCGCCAAAACACACACTTTGTGTGTTGTCAGGACACCTTGCCACCTCTTAATCTAATTAAGGGTATTTGATATGGAAGCTTGAAAGAAGATTGGCTTTTGTAAATTAAAGTATAAAGCGAACAATGAAATGTTTGTAACCACTGTTGTTGCAGGCTTTTATATATCCTCTGTTGTTGAAATCTACAGCAGTGAAAACATATATAGTTATTGAATATTTTGTTGCCAGATGCTTTCAGCATTTGAGGAAGATTCTAAAGAAACTTAGAATATTCGCAGTCACTAAAATATATTATTATTGACTGTTACATTACCAGCTGCTCTTAAGATTTGCAGCAATCTTAGCACATATTGTTATCAGATATTTTATTACAAGCTGGTGTTATAATCAGGGGGGAGTCCCGGGTAATTTACAAGTGATTCATCCTTCTGATCATCTGTTAACACACTACCACGGTCCCCGTGATTCCCTGTCAATCTTTGCTGTACTTGCCAATACTGATTATACCTGTACTGGCCCCTAGGGGCACTGTTCTCTTATCATTTTGTCAATAAACTGTGTTTTTACCTTATACCGTGGTCTGAGTGTCAGAAAACCAGCTCATATTAGTGTACTTTTTTGTGGTCTGAATTTTCCTCCCACACCTAAATCCACAAGAAAATTTTTATTACATAAGTGTTTTTTACAAATAATAATAAAGTTATCAATAATCTAGGGGATGTAGTTTTACAGACTTGGGATCAACAAGATTCTGAAAATCACACAAGAGAATACGGATGAATATATGTGTTACAAAATGCCCAAACCTCCTAAAAAAGCCTCAAACTTTACTCCTTCAACTAATATTTGCCCATTGGTACAGATCTTTAGGGACGCAGTTATTAGAATGTGATGAAGATTTTGTATATTGCCATAAATAAAATAAGGAATTGAAAACCGTGATGATGTAATCATTAGTGATGAGCGAGCATGCTCGGCCGAAGCTCGGTTCGGCTCGAGCATCGCTCTGCTCGGCACATGGCGGTACTCGTACGAGTACCGCATGTGCTCGCCCGCCATGTTCGGGTCTCCTCCCCGCACGTTTTGCGGCTGCTGCGCAGCCAATAAACGTGCAGGGAGGCTCTGACATCAGTGTAATGCCAGCAGCCATGTTGGCTGCTGGCATTACACAGATTGGCTGGCCAGAACCCGTGATCGGGTGCTGTATAGCACCTGACCAGCGAGTTCGGCTCAGTCTTAGCCAGGGAGAGATGAGGATAGGAAGGGAAAGTCAGTGTAGGGAGAAGAAAAGTGTTGGAACACCATATAAAGACCCAAAAGTCCTTTTTAGGACTGTTGTGTGTGGGGGCAGCAGTGATATATGTTGTTTGGGGGGGCACAAATTTAAAAAAAAAACGTCACATATTCCGTTCACTGTGCCTAGCCGCAGATTAGCAGCACATTCTGTTTAGTGTGCAAAGTTGCAGATTAGCAGCACATTCTGTTTAGTGTGCAAAGTTGCAGATTAGCAGCACATTCTGTTTAGTGTGCAAAGTTGCAGATTAGCAGCACATTCTGTTTAGTGTGCAAAGTTGCAGATTAGCAGCACATTCTGTTTAGTGTGGAAAGTGTAAAAAATAAACGTCACATATTCCGTTCACTGTGCCTAGCCGCAGATTAGCAGCACATTCTGTTTAGTGTGCAAAGTTGCAGATTAGCAGCACATTCTGTTTAGTGTGGAAAGTGTAAAAAATAAACGTCACATATTCCGTTCACTGTGCCTAGCCTCAGATTAGCAGCACATTCTGTTTAGTGTGCAAAGTTGCAGATTAGCAGCACATTCTGTTTAGTGTGCAAAGTTGCAGATTAGCAGCACATTCTGTTTAGTGTGGAAAGTGTAAAAAATAAACGTCACATATTCCGTTCACTGTGCCTAGCCGCAGATTAGCAGCACATTCTGTTTAGTGTGCAAAGTTGCAGATTAGCAGCACATTCTGTTTAGTGTGGAAAGTGTAAAAAATAAACGTCACATATTCCGTTCACTGTGCCTAGCCGCAGATTAGCAGCACATTCTGTTTAGTGTGCAAAGTGTAAAAAATAAACGTCACATATTCCGTTCACTGTGCCTAGCCGCAGATTAGCAGCACATTCTGTTTAGTGTGCAAAGTCGCAGATTAGCAGCACATTCTGTTTAGTGTGGAAAGTGTAAAAAATAAACGTCACATATTCCGTTCACTGTGCCTAGCCTCAGATTAGCAGCACATTCTGTTTAGTGTGCAAAGTTGCAGATTAGCAGCACATTCTGTTTAGTGTGCAAAGTTGCAGATTAGCAGCACATTCTGTTTAGTGTGCAAAGTGTAAAAAATAAACGTCACATATTCCGTTCACTGTGCCTAGCCACAGATTAGCAGCACATTCTGTTTAGTGTGCAAAGTTGCAGATTAGCAGCACATTCTGTTTAGTGTGCAAAGTTGCAGATTAGCAGCACATTCTGTTTAGTGTGCAAAGTTGCAGATTAGCAGCACATTCTGTTTAGTGTGCAAAGTGTAAAAAATAAACGTCACATATTCTGTTCACTGTGCCTAGCCGCAGATTAGCAGCACATTCTGTTTAGTGTGCAAAGTTGCAGATTAGCAGCACATTCTGTTTAGTGTGCAAAGTTGCAGATTAGCAGCACATTCTGTTTAGTGTGCAAAGTGTAAAAAATAAACGTCACATATTCCGTTCACTGTGCCTAGCCGCAGATTAGCAGCACATTCTGTTTAGTGTGCAAAGTTGCAGATTAGCAGCACATTCTGTTTAGTGTGCAAAGTTGCAGATTAGCAGCACATTCTGTTTAGTGTGCAAAGTGTAAAAAATAAACGTCACATATTCCGTTCACTGTGCCTAGCCGCAGATTAGCAGCACATTCTGTTTAGTGTGCAAAGTTGCAGATTAGCAGCACATATTCCGTGTAATATGAAGAAGGCGGGTAAAAAGGGACGGGGAAGTGGACGTGATCCTGATAGTTCAGGGCGCGGGTCAGGACGCGTAGAAACTGTGCCTGGTGCCAGAGCACAAGAAAGAAAGACATCCACCATACCTAGCTTCATGTCTCAGTTTACAGAGCGTCGCAGGACATCACTCTCAAGGTCAGACCACTGCGAACAGGTGGTCGGTTGGATTTCAGCTGATACTGCTTCCAGTCGGTTAAGCACCACCCTGTCTTCCACCAAGTCCACTCTCAGTAGCCAAGAGTCTGGTCAACATAATCCTCACCCTGATCATCCTTCCTACCACCATAGAGGGTCTGGCCAAAGAAGTGATCCCACACTGGGATATAGTGAGGAGCTCGTCTCATCACCAATCCTTCATTTGAACCTCTCTCCAAGCACGCTTGCAGAGGAACATGAGATCTTGTGCCCTGATTCACAACCTCTAGAGGGTACCCAATCACAAGAAGATGACAGAGGGGAACGGCATTTAAGGTCAAAGGAAGTGGATGATGATGATGATGAGACACAGTTGCCATCAAATCAACCACTATTACTGTCTCAAGACCTTGATGAGGAGGATGATACACAGCTGTCAATGACTGAGTATGTGGTGGGATCAAGAAATGAGGAGGATGATCAGAGTGAGGAAGTGGAGGAGGACTTGGTGGACGATGAGGTGACTGACCCCACCTGGGAAGGTGGAGAGCCGAGCGATGACAGCAGTCCTGAGGGTGAGCCATCTGCAGCACCGCAACAGGCTGGAAGAGGCAGTGGTGTGGCTACAGAAAGAAGGCGGAACGCACCAAACCGGCCCGCAAATGTTCCACGGAGCACCCCCTTGCATAAATCTCCCTTGCCAAGGGCTAGGTGTTCCGCGGTATGGCGTTTTTTTAAGGAAAGTGCGGACGACAAAAGAATTGTAGTTTGCAACCTGTGCCACACCAGAATGAGCCGAGGCATGAACACTAGCAACCTTACCACCACCAGCATGATCCAACACATGGCATCCAAGCACCGTAATAAGTGGGAGGATCGCCCGGATCGCCAATCTGTGTCTGCAGGCCACACCACTGCCTCCTCTTCCCCTGTTTTCGGTGCCGGCCAATCGCCTGTCGAAGGCGCAGGCACGCATACCTCCCGCCCTGCACCTGTACCATCTGAAGCACCATCAGCGACCACATCCACTTCCCTGTCCCAGCGCAGCGTCCAAATGTCGTTACCCCAGGCATTTAAGCGCAAGCGAAAATACCCAGCCACCCACCCACAGGCCATAGCACTAACCTCACACCTTTCCAAATTACTGGCCATCGAAATGCTGCCATTTAGGCTTGTGGAGACTGAGTCCTTCCGCAGCCTGATGGCAGCAGCTGTCCCTCGGTACGCAGTCCCCAGCCGCCACTACTTTTCCCGGTGAGCCGTCCCTGCATTACACCACCATGTGTCCCGTAACATCACCCGTGCCCTGACCAACGCAGTTACTGGGAAGGTCCACTTAACGACTGACACATGGACAAGTGCTTGTGGCCAGGGATGCTACATTTCCCTGACGGCACACTGGGTGAATGTCGTGGAGGCTGGGAGCGACTCGGACCCTGGGATGGCACAGGTGCTACCCACGCCGAGGATTGCGGGCCCTACCTCCATCAGGGTTTCCGCCAGCACCTACGTTATTGGCTCCTCCTCCTCCTCCTCCGTTTCCACCTCCGAATTCTCTGCGCGCAGCGCCACTCACCCATCAGCCGGTAGCTGGAAGCAGTTTAGCACTGCAGTGGGGAAGCGTCAACAGGCCGTGCTGAAGCTGATCTGCCTTGGGGACAAACAGCACACGGCCTCAGAGCTGTTGCAGGGGATTAGTCACCAGACCGAGCAGTGGCTCTCGCCACTCAACCTGCAACCAGGCATGGTTGTGTGTGATAATGGGCGTAACTTGGTGGCGGCTTTGGAGCTCGGCAAGCTCACACACGTACCATGCCTAGCGCATGTATTTAATTTAGTGGTTCAGCGATTTCTAAAAACCTACCCCAATTTGCATGATCTCTTGACCAAGGTGCGCCGCGTGTGTGCACATTTCCGTAAGTCATCAACAGCTTCAGCCGGCCTGTTGAAGCTGCAGCAGCGCTTACAATTGCCAGCTCATCGGCTGCTGTGTGACGTGAGCACGCGCTGGAACTCCACCTTCCACATGTTGGCCCGGCTTTGTGAGCAGCAGAGGGCAGTAGTGGAGTACCAGCTGTTACACGGTCGTCGCCTCTCCGTTCAACTTCCTCTAATCAGAAGTGAGGAGTGGGAATGGATGTCAGACCTCTGTGAGGTTTTACGCAATTTTGAGGAATCGACACAGATGGTGAGCGGCGATAACGCTATTATCAGTGTAACCATCCCACTTCTGTGTCTACTGAAACGCTCGCTGCTCACAATTAAAACCGACGCTTTGCATGTGGAAGAGGTAGAAATGGGGGAGAGCTTACACAAGGTGATAGCCAGAGCACCCTCACTTCATCTTCTCAGCGACAATTGGAGGAGGCGGAGGAGGAGGAGGAGGAGGAGGAAGACACGGTTGCCTCCGCTACAGAGGGTAGCCATGGAACTTTAGTTCCATCTCTTCAGCGTGGGTGGGCAGAAGAGGAGGAAGAGGATGAGGAGATTGAGAGTCATCCTCCTGGTGAGGACAGCGAAATCTTGCCTGTTGGTACTCTGGCACACATGGCTGACTTTATGTTAGGCTGCCTTTCCCGTGACCCACGCGTTATACGCATTTTAGACAACACGGATTACTGGGTGTTCACCCTTCTGGACCCCCGCTACAAAGAGAATTTCTCATCTCTCATTCCTCCGGTGGAGAGGACAAGCAAAATGGTGCAATACCAGAAGGTTCTTGTTGAAAAATTGCTCCAAAATTTTCCATCTGACAACGCTGGCGGCAGAGTACGTGCTACCTTGGCCAACCGAGAAGGGGAGAAAAGGGGAGCACACAGCAGTTCCGACAAAGGCAGGGCAACACTCTCCAAGGCGTGGGACACCTTCATGACACCCCGCCAGCACCCTCACCCTGATGCGCAGCCTAGTGTCACAAGGAGGGAAAAGTTTTGGAAGATGGTGAAGGAGTGCGTAGCAGACCATGTCAGCGTCCTCAATGATCCCTCTGTGCCTTACAACTACTGGGTGTCCAAGCTGGACACGTGGTATGAACTGGCACTCTACGCCTTGGAGGTGCTGGCCTGCCCTGCCACCAGCGTTCTGTCTGAGCGGGTATTTAGTGCTGCTGGTGGCATCATAACAGATAAGCGTATCCGCCTTTCCACCGAAAATGCTGATAGGTTGACACTTATAAAAATGAACAAGGCCTGGATTTCCCCTGACTTCTCCACTCCACTGGAGGAAAGCCCCGGGTGAACATAAAGTGACTTTATATATGTTATTTACAATGATGGGAATACTCTGTATTCCCATTCACCCCTTCCACCCAAAAAACGGGTATATGGTTGACTTTCTTCCATATACCCTGTGATATAATTTTTATATAGGGCCAGCTCACCAGCGGGCCCTGTGATATAATTTTTATATAGGGCCAGCTCACCAGCGGGCCCTGTGATATAATTTTTATATAGGGCCAGCTCACCAGCGGGCCCTGCTTGACAACTTTTTGTATAGGTCAGCTCACCAGCGGGCCTTCTTATATAATGTTTTATTGGGTCAGCTCTCTAGCGGGCCCTCTCATATAATGTTTTATAGTGTCAGCTCACTAGCGGGCCTTCGCATATAATGTTTAGGATGGTCAGCTCCGCAGCAGACCCTCACCCATAATGTTTTAGATGGTCGGCTCAGCTGCAGACCCTCATTCCTAATGTTTTAGATGGTCAGCTTAGCGGCATGCCCTCGCCCCTAATGTTTTAGAGGGTCACCAGCAGGCTATTAATCCTAATTTTTCAAGAGTGTGTATGATGCCCTTCTTTATGTGTAATAAAGGGTGTATTGGAGTGACATTTCAGTCTAATTTTTGGCAGCCCTTTCACTTAGTGCATCGGCTTTATGAGTGTTGGACCACTACCTGAACTATTGTACCACATTGTGAATGAGGCCCTCCATTTTGTGATATACAGGTTGTATCGGAGTGCCTCAGGTCCTCCCATTGAATTAAATAGGGCTGGGGTGTTCGACAGAGCAGAAGGTAGTTCTTGGCTTCATCCACTAAGTCACTTCGTCACTTTTACTGAATGGATCAGACCCCACTGTTCCGACTATAAATTTTGGACTTAACAAGGGCAAACGGACATGTTGTAAAACCTGTGGTAGCTGCGGCCTCCGTTCCTGAATGCTGTACCTTACCCGGGCCATAAACACGTTGAACACCTGCTTTACTCTGCGCACGTTTCCCTCTTAATCATGGCCCCAGTTCCGAAAAATCGATGAAATTTTTTGCAGAATTTGCCTCTGCGCACGTTTCCCTTTTAATCATGGCCCCAGTTCCGAAAAATCGATGAAATTTTTTGCAGAATTTGCCTCTGCGCACGTTTCCCTCTTAATCATGGCCCCAGTTCCGAAAAATCGATGAAATTTTTTGCAGAATTTGCAGATGATATACAAGTAAATATACAGCAAATACTGTTTGGTAACAATTTTTCGCCTAAAATCGTTTTTATCTTCCTTTTTGTGTGTTTTACGGTCAGTCTGTAAAAATGGCGTACTACGGGCGAAACATCGTTCCCAGCAGCGACGTTGGAGTCCAAGATGCATCCAGACATCCTCCCTATGCTGTCCCTGAACCATTTCTCTGGTGTTTCCATCATTTTCTGACCTTTTCCTATGAACCAGGCACCCTCCCCTCATCAGAGCAGGGGGTGCCTGGTGTAATGCTCGAGTCCTCCCATTGACTTCAATGGGGCTCGGGTGCTCGGCCGAGCACTCGAGCCTCCGGGGGTGCTCGGCCAGAGCACCCGAACACCCGAGCATTGGGGTGCTCGATCATCACTAGTAATCATTAAACCTTTTGATAAGGAGGGCAACTGTGTGGTATGGTCTAAGGAACTGTATTTACAGGAGGCACTAAAACAACTCAGGGATAAGAACTGCTATAATAAACAACTTGGAGATCCTACCATGGAATTTAAATCATCATATGGACAAATGATTAGAGATGCTTTTTAAAAGGGGCTATCTCAAAATCTGAAATAGTCTTTCTGGAAATAGAGATCCAAGAGTAGCCACCCTGTATTTGCTCCCCAAATTACACAAAAATTCCAGCTATCCTCCAGGCAATCCCATAGTATCTGGTAAATGAAGCTTATGTGAGAAAGCTAGCCAATTTCTATTTTGTTAAGTTCATTTGCGTATCAAATCAATTCATACACAGATGATACTATGGACATCATCTCAATAGAAATTACATATCCACTTCCCGCCGGTCCATATTGAGGCGAACCGGTGTATGAGCTAGCAAGGAAATGTTGCCAGTCCTCCCCGCAAATGGACACCAAATACATTGTGGCACTCGAAGGGTAAAATCCATCCAGGGAAAAAGGAGCAGATGCAGTGTAGACCAATAAATGTATATAAAAAAGGAATTTATTTGTATAAAACAATACAAAGAATAAAAACAAATGTGTTATAGTATTACAAATCTCCTGACATGTTTCGTGATCTACCAATGACTTCTTCTGAGGAATTTGTTGTATTGGACTGGCAACATTTCACTGCTGCCTCATACACCGGTTCCCCTCAATACGGACACACAGAATATTTGTTTGGGCTCTCCTCCTGTGTGTATTTCTCTGTTGTTTTCCATCGTTCCTGTGAACGTTTTGCAAAGGAGTGATTGAGCGCACATCTGTGTGGAGGCAGTCATAATATCCCCCACAAGCATGTTTGCTACTATATTGATATTAGTAGACAAAGAGGAATGTGAGTAGTTTATCTTCCTCTATTTGATATATTTCCAGTTTGCAACTGATACACTATGATGTTCTCCAACTTTCTTTGTCTTTTGATCATCCTCAATAGGATTGCCTATTGAGGAGGAAGCTTATTTAATAACCTGTGATATTGAATCATTGTTTACCTCCATTCATCATGAGAAAGGGATTTCTGAAATTAAACATTATATCAATAAGGACTTTAGATGGAATGAAAATAGAAAGGTATTTAAGATGGAATGAATATAGAAAGGAATTTATTCTAACGCTGTTATCCTTTGTCCTAAAGAGGAACTATACTGTATATTATGATCTATTTTATTTACAACTGCTTGGCATAGTCAGGGGCAGTCACTGTGCACCGACGGATGACAAGCTCTATTTAGGGCATTGGGAAGACACAGCCATTTTTGGCAAGGATCTAATGGAGCTATCACAATATACCTGTTTGGTATATCATGTGTTCATCATGTGTTCATCATGTGGAATGGCACCACTGATCAATTTCAGGAATTTATCCAAGTGTAGAATGACAATAACTATAATTTTTTGGACATTGTAATTAAATGCAGGCACAACAATCTCCTGGAATGTGACCTTTATAGAAAATCTACAGCAACTAATAGCTTATTAATCACCCCATGCACATTAAGAAAAATATATAAGAAAAACATCCCTACAGGAAATGTTTTTCTACTTAGGAGAAACTGCCCAGATATTAATACCTTCAAGATACGAGCTCAGGGGCTTACTCTAAAATTCATGGATAGGGGATATAGCAGAAAATGTGTAAAAAAAAAAGCTTTCAAAAGAATGCTCTACACATCGAGACATAGGAAAACCAAATATCAGAAAATCAAATACTGTTTATCACAACATCCAATTGTCATTGGCGCACTATCCAAAAAAATTATGTGTCAAGATAATTGTCATATTTTGTTGGCACATGATTATCTGAGATCAAGACTGGGAGATACTACTCACATCACTGGCTGGTGAGAGAGCTCAGTGATAAATTCCCTGACTGCAGTGCCTGTTCAAACCTCAAGGTGGCAGGTTCATATCCCGGCAGGGTCAACTCAGCCCTTCATCCTTCCAAGATCGGTAAAATGAGTACTATTGATTGGGTAATAATAACATCTATTATTCAGCTGCTGAATCGGTTAATTCTGAGAGCATGCTCTGGAAGCACTTTGTGTCCCCCTGGGAGAAAGGCAATATATAAATGCTGGTTATTATTATCACCTATAGAAGAGCACCCAACCTCAAATATATTTTAGTGTCTAGCCACTTTGTCAACAAAAGGCCTAAAAATGTATCAGTCCAAGACTCCTACCCATGTGGTCAGTGTGTGGGATGTACTGATATGACTGTCATGAAAGAAACTACAGACATATTTAACAAAACACAGCACATTAAGGAATTAATTACTTGTGAAACATGTGGAGTAATTGTCTTCAGTGTCCCTGTGGAATTAAATATGCAAGGAAAACAAGCAAAAAGTTTAAGATAAGAATCAGAGAACATGTGAAGAATATTGAAAAACATTGATAGATCTACAAAAGGCTCAAAAAATTGTGACCTCAGTACTCAGACACTTTCTGGAGGTTCATAATTCTAACTCTAAGGGATTAAAGGCCTGGGGTTTGGAGAAAGTCCATTTAGGCATTAGATGAGGTGATCTTGAAAAAGCATTACTTAGAAGAGAAGATAAATGGATGTTCCTCCTTGACACAATGACTCCACAAAGGATAAATGAGGAGATGCTATCAATATGTTTGTAATTTACGATACATCCTTTAACTTTGCTACTACATTTGTACAATTTGTTCTTTTAATTTATCTTTTTAACAAATCAAAAATCTTGATGTCTTTATGTAATTGGCCATCAAGTTTATGGTGGCCAATATCATAATGTTGTACCACAATTATATATGGTCATGGTCCATTTGTTATACCTTTCAGGGAAGATAATAATAAGCTTCAGATTGATTCTTTATGTGAACATCGAGTTGCTCTCTAGGATACTTTTTAACCAAACATACTGAAACTATCTTTATCAGTACTGTCTTTACATTTAAGATGGAAAACTGTGGCATATAAAAATGTTATATTTACTATCTCAATTTTTGAAAATATATACTCTCCTTTATAATGACTATTAGGATACTATATAACTATTGACAAATTATATTTGTCTATTAACTAGTTATTATTTCTAAAAAATTTTGGTTACTTTCTTAATTTAAGTAAGCTTATCTAACATCTATTAAGACCTGGATATATAATGTACGAACTGGATCATGTAGATGTGTTTTCAGATTTGAGGACATAAATACTTTTGATGGACCATGTTTTAATATTGAATACTGTTATCCATATGTGATTGACAGGTTATATCAATTGAATTGTGGGATTTTTAATTGGCTTAGAGCCTATAGTCACACATTAGAGAAGGGATCATTTTTGGTTATCAGTATGTAACGTTACCTTTTTTGTGTCTGTGATCAAGCTTATGGGCAAAAAACATGTCAGATAATTTGAATGCTGATAAAGTTTTCTCAGTTTTTGATTGATAATTTTCATATTATGGGATAATATTCTCTGAGAAGCCCAAATGTGTTTACCCTAAAATTCCCTCTTTATTTTGGCTTATGCTGAATGAATTTTCTTATTGCGAGCAAAATTAATGAAAAACTACAAAGTAATTCTTGACACCGCATATGTGTTTTGGTGAATGCTGCCACATACTATCCCTTTTGTTTTGAAAATAGTGTGGATGTGATGATCCACCTTGATGTCTGTTGCGAAACAATGGCATCAGCTGGTAATAAAATATCCGATAACAATATGTGCTATGATTTCTATGAATGTTAAGAGCAGCTGGTAATGTAACAGTCGATAATAATATATTTTAGTGACTGAATAGTCTAAGTTTCTTTAGAATCTCTGCTGCAAATTCTGAAAGCATCTGGTAACAATTTATCATCTAGAATATGGATTACAATTTTGGGTGCCAGTTCATAAAAAAGACTGTTGAACTAGAAAAGGTGCAGAGACATGCAACAAAACTGATAAAGGGATTGAAGGATCTGAATTATAAATAGAGACTAACCAAACTGGGTTTGTTTACATTAGAAAAGAGACGTCTAATGGGTGATATGATTACCATTTACAAATACATTCTAGATCAATACAAAGAACTAGCCAATTAATTATTTACACAAAGAGCTGCACTAAGAACAAGAGGTCATCCATTAAAGGGATAGTAATACTTCATTTTATCTTTATTTTATTTTGTAGGCATTAAAAACATGAAGAATGATATAAGTCTTATCTCTCAAACCTTTATGTTTTAAGAGATATTCACAAGCAAAGTTTCCCCTCCCGCCCTTTTACCTAGTGTAAGCCATCACTTCTCAGATGTGGAATGCAGTCCATAGACCAGACAGATAACAGCAGGGGACAATCTTCTTCCTATTAGAACAAAGAAGGCCCTGTTCCCCTTGACAAGTTTTTCAGGTTTTTCCCTTATCTTAATTGAAGATTGTCCCTCTCTGCAGTCTACCTAGGCACCTTTCTTCTGCTCTGGATGAGCAGTGTTACATTAGTAAAAGGCGCGGGAGGGGGATACTTTATCATTGAATTACTCCTAAACTACAACTCTGACAGAACTGAAATAACACTCTCCAAAGTCCAAATACTATGATGATTAATTAGAGCTGCTTTTATTATGAAACATTACTATCACTTTAAGACTTGAGGAAAGGTGCTTTCGACTAAAACAAAGGCAGGGATTCTTTACAGTAAGGGTAGTTAAGCTATGGAATTCTTTGCTTCAGCATGTTGTACTTGCAGATAATGCAACTACTTTCAAAAAAGCAATGGATGCCTATTTAGCACCAAACAATATTGAAAATTATGACAGATGGTTTCAAAGCAGATAAGATGTTGATCCAGGGAATATCTGACTGCCATTTAGAGTCAGGAAGGATTTTTTTTACCAACTTGGGGACAAATTAGAAATTGCTCCAGAGGATTTTTTTTGCCTTCCTCTGGATCAACAGTGGTGTTTTTGGCATGGGCTGGACTTGATGTACACATGTCTTTTTCCAGCCTCATCAACTATGTTACTATGTTACTATGAATAACAATATCTGTTTTCATTGCTGTAGAATTTAATTAACAGCCGACAACCACAGTTTTCAGTGATTACGAACATTTCATTGTGCTGTTAATACCAGGGTTGTGTCCTATAGCAGGCTCATTTTGAAGATGTCCAAATCTTGGTAGACCAATACTCTGGGTCCCTTGATCACCAAAAATAAATTGCTCAATCGTTACATTGGGGGTGACTTTCATCTATCGCTCAGCTCCAACAGCACCATTGCATGGTGTGTTCACTTCATCAGGTTTCTCGGCTCTTCTTCTAAGAGCAAATAATCAGTTCAGGAATATGAGCCATGTACAGCTGAGATGCTATAGTCCCTTGATCAGAAATGAATCTATTTCCAGATGTTTCAAAAGTGGGCTAGACAATATAGGTGAAACAGTTTGTCTTAGTCCACCACAACATGGCCTAAGCAAACTGTTGTGAGATTAGCTCGCAGGTATGTGTAGACTTTGTGTTATGGGCCTGAGAGCTGTATACATATACCAGAGTATAGGCTTTGTGATTTAAATTACACTTCCTTATGTGGAAATGCCAGTGGAGTCCTGTGAAACTGATTTGTATTTGGATGCTGGTAGCATGGAAGAATTGAGAATAATTATAGCAGATACATAATTGTATAGTCTGGAAATCCTGGATTACTGAAGGAAGATGATATCTGAGCTAAACCTAGGTATGTTCTTGAAAGCTTCTTTTCTCTTTATAAAACCATTCAGATTTTTGGCATTGACCAAAAGCAGCCTGAGCTCACAAGTGCCCATTGTCATCGTCGTCCCCCCTGTCAGGAAAAGGGAATGACTTAGGAAGAAGGAAGAGAGAGTAAGATTAATCTTCCTATAACAAAATTGCAACAAATATACAGCTATGGAAGGAATGTAGAATGGGTGTCCCCCCCAGAAATAAAGAGTGGTAACCCAAAGAGGAAGTAGCAGAAAATGTACTGATCCTATCAGGACCATCAGGCAGGTGGGGTTACATTGAAGGACTAGTGCTTATAAGGACAGAGGTACCAAAGAGTGCCAGGAGCCCAGCTGGGTAAGGTTATGTGATGTGTGTTATGAGGACTCGGGGTGCAACAGTGGAACAGGATCTGCTGGCAGATCTCGGGCATATGGGGTTAGTAGAAAATAACACTGAGGTTCAGAACAAGTAACATTGGACAGCAAAGCTGAGACATACAAAACTTATCGGCAGGAATAGCACCAAATCAGCTGAGATCACAAAGGCAAAGCAATGGAGTTGGCAGGCTGCTAAAGATCCAGTGGTAAGCACAAGAATTGGAGCACCAACTGTTACTGGCGTGGCTTAGGTTGCAGAGGGAGTTCTCTGAGGGTAGCAGCTGTCAGGTGTCATGTGCATGACACTACAAGTTAGTGCAGGAGGGACACTTATCTGATCAAGTTTACACATGATGGTCTTGGACAATTTGTTTCCCACAAAAGGCTCACTCAGTAGTCCATGTAGGAGTCCTGTTTCTTTTTCTTCTTGTTCCGATAGTCCTATGCTATTCTGGGATCCAGAGCACCAATCATCTTCTTTCGTGTCACCGATATCATCAGTCCATCTTATGCACAGGCATCTGCCAATTGCTGCATCTGTTATAGCTACAAATGGGTATAGTATTAGATATCTGAGGGGAGGGATGGGTGATTTTAATTCAGTGTTTCATGTTACCTCCAATAAAATCATGGGTGTTTTGGAAGATTATTATTTCCCATGACAGCAGGAAACAGATGAGCAGGAAGGAACTATGCTATATCATTAGCAACTGAAATGTGCACAGTGTATGCAAGAAAACATTGTGAAAATAGGGGAAGGACTAGGAAGTATCACAACTGGCACACCTGCTTGCATATTATTCAAAATGCACAACTGCCACCAACCAACCTGACGCTAAGGTCAGCACTGTTAAACATCCCCAAAGAAATCAAGTACTATGTTATCACTATGTTCTTCGTCACATGTGACGTTATGTCAACATGACAATAAAAATATATACAGTATCTCACATAAGTGAGTGCACTCCTCACATTTTTGTAAATATTTTTATTTTATCTTTCATGTGACAACACTGAAGAAATGACATTTCCACTTAGGGGTGTACTCACTTTTGTTGCCAAGGTTTAGACATTAATGGCTGTGTGTTGAGGCTGTACACTCACTACTTTACATTGTAGCAGAGTGTCATTTCTTCAGTGTTGTCACATGAAAGATAAAATAAAAATATTTACAAAAATGTGAGGGGTGTACTCACTTATGTGAGATACTGTATATAGATAGATAGATAGATAGATAGATAGATTTTTTTTTTTTTTTTTTGCATATGTATTGTGACAGAGTCCCAGGAATAGTGATGGAGGGTGTATATATATCTCCCCAAATCCTGCAGGGTATCTACCCTGATTAGCCCCAGGGAAATATAATGTATTTGTAACTTTTTGTACATTGCAAATCTGTGTATTTTGGGCCAGTGCTCCACTCCACAGTTTCATAGTAACTGACATATTCACGTGAGGAATTCACCAGGAGTTTTTGCACTCCCTACTTTCACTCACCTGCATCTGGTAATCAATGCAGCTAGCAGTCAAATACTTCCTTTTGCACTGAGACATGCTCTCTTTTGTTTGAGTTCCCAGAGAGGAAGGAATTAACCTCTGAAAGCCTGCAACTTGTGTCTGACGGCCTGTGTTGCTGTATGTTTATTTATCAAGGCTAGTAAACTGACTAGTAGTCCAAATACAGTCAGGAGCTGATGTGTTTAGTTAGTGTTCAGTAGAGCAAGGATTTTGTTTTGTTTGTGATGCTGCTGTCTCACCACTTGGAAACAAAAAAACAGGCAAAGACTTGAATTATCCTCCTCCTGTGTGTGAAGTGTCTCTGTAACCTAGAAGGCTGATCCCAGGAAAGAAGGTACAACACATTAAAAGGTACTTTTGTCACAGTATGTTCACAGTGAGGTAAGTTGTGGCTTTGATTTCTAGGTGGTAGGATCAACTTTCCTTCCTGCATTCAAGGAGAGTTACAACATTATGTTTGTGTGTGAGCTTAATATACATTTTTATAATTGCTTATAATTACTTATACTTACCTTGACTCTCTGTTTTAAGAAAGAAGCCCGGTGTGTTCCATTTTGGGCCGTCAGATGTCCCTTCCGGCATGCACTGTGTTATTATAGCACATCATATTAATATTTTATTAATGAATAGATATTTCATTAATTTACTCTTGATTTATTGAGAAATAATTTATTATACATTCTTTGGTCAATATATAAAATATATCCATTTAATTGGGTTCATTATATGTATAGTGATTGGTACATTTGAATGAGATTATATCCAATCAATGAAATAGTTTTAGACACATTTGCTATTTAAGGGACATTGCAGTTGAAGAAATCATTGATGGGACCATGAAACATGTTGGAGTCTTTTTTAATGCTTTATATAATTAATAGGACTTTTTTTATATTATCATGCTCTTCTTGCTATTCGCTGCTTGTGGCCCAAGTTACCCAAAGAAAAATAGCAGTTCCTTTCTGTGTGGTCTGTTTACTTGTAGGAACAGCATCTCAAATTCCCAATGTGCCTTCAGACCAGCTGTTGGGCTGTACGGGCCAGTCATATTGTTAAATGTGAGAATCAGCTTATGACATTTTTTGTAATACATTGTCGTAATTTGTTGATATTTATTCCCGATGTGGGTGCTCTCCTTCTGGTTGGTGTTTTTTGTCTTTTCTTTGACTGGTTGCTGTGGATTAGCTATAGAGAAGGACTGAGTCATTGTGACCTGGCTGTATGTGTGGGGGCTGATGATATCCTCTACAGGCATTTTACCAACTGATATTTTAAAGAAGCTACACTCACATTTGTACATATCTGCTCATTGTGGCTGTTTCAATTTCAGGTCAATATTTTACACTTTGAGACTAGCTACCCTATGTTTTTATTTCTGTTCAGCAAAAATAATGAATTTTCCTTGCCACCAGCTTAACATATTCAGCTGAATGGAATGTCTGCAGATACTCTCTGATACCCTGCGTTTGAATGCTCTCCACCACTGTCCCATTTGTGATCAGTGCACCATACAATGTGGAATTGGTGGGGACAAGCTGCCAGATTCTCACATCTACAGACTCACTATCAGCTGATGGGGGAGGTAACAGAGGCAAATGTGATAATCCAGAGGAAGAAGATGACCTTGTGTGTGCAGGTATCACAGTCCCCGTGATTCCCTGTCAATCTCTGTATATCTACATTTGCATTGGAGGAGTCTGATTGGCCCGCCCAGGATGTGCCTTTATATGCTGAGGCTTGGGCACTTGTCAATTGCCCTTTCGTGGTGTTGTGTTGCTGCGCCTAGTTACTGATCTCCAGTGTCTCCTGTGTACCGACCCGGCTAGTCTGACTCTCCTTCTGTTCCTGCTTCGTGATCTGACCCGGCTCTGGCTGACGAACCTGCACCGTGATCTGACCCGGCTCTGGCTGACGACCCTGCACCGTGATCTGACCCGGCTCTGGCTGACGACCCTGCACCGTGATCTGACCCGGCTCGGGCTGACGACCCTGCACCGTAATCTGACCCGGCTCTGGCTGACGACCCTGCATCATGATCCGACCCGGCACTGGCTGACGACTCCGCTCCGTGATCCGACCCAGTTCTGGCTCCTGCTCCTGCTCCGTGATTGTTCCACTCTCCGGTGGTGTTCCTGCGACTCAGTCATCCGGTTCCGGCTTCTGCTCCTGTCCGGTTGCTGCTCCTGTGTACTCCGGTCACGCTGGCGACATTCTGACTGTTCTCAGTTTCCTCGCTCATTACGCTGTAGCCGAGGTTGCCTGCCTTGTTCTCGTTGAGCATGGCTCTTTTCAAATGTACCAGATTAACCCTTGCACTGCCGGTAGCCTCCGATTACGTGCCATTGTGATACATTGCCAAGCTCCGGTGATTCTCTGAGCCTTTACACTTTTGAGCCTCCGCTTTATGCTATACCAGTCCTTGCAGAGCTCCGCTTGTTCGATGCCCGGTGAGCATCGTGATCACGCTGGTTGACACTGGTAGTCCATTCACTCTTGCAACAAGGATTCTGGGTGACACCGTGTGGGTGTCTGGGCAGTACCTCATTCGCTCAAAGTGCTTTATCCCAACTGCACTACTCTGTGCATCGGCTCTTCATAGCTTGGGCAATTCCGTTCTACTGTGGCCTCCCAAGGGCTGGCATATTTCTGTGGCAGACGCAGGGTTACTCGATACTCATTCAGGGCGATTTCTATTCTGGTTACATCAAATTGGCAGTAGCAATCCTCATAAGCCCACTGTGGTGGTACGGGCTCAGCTTAGAGCAACAGGGGCTCATCCTGTTTATGCTTCAAGAGTGTTACAGTGCTTTTCCTGAGTTCCTGATCTACATTTAAAGACTGTTACCATAGACTGCTATATATCTCCTGGGCGTTGGCCAATCTAGTCTGAGCCATACCAGTTGCTCCACGTTACCCTCTATGCACTACTGTTTGTAGTTTACTCCATTCTCTGTTCATATTGCCTGTTCTTACCTTTACTAGCCCCTAGGGGCAATGTTGTTCATTTTTTATTTCAATAAACTGTGTTTTACATTACATCCTGGTCTGAGTGTCAGTAAAACCGTAACAGTACGAAAGGGCCATGACCTCAGACGGGAAGAGTGACGGTAATACACAGAACCTCCACTGGAGGATGGATGTTCACGAGCAACGCTTAGATCAGTTGGCATTGGCCATGCAGACCTTGCTTGAACGTACGGTACATCTTGATAAGCCGAATCAAAATCCGGTGGTCCCCCCAGTTATGACACCGGATAATATTTCTGGTCAATGCTTGGTCCCGCAGAGAAGTCTAACGGCGGCAGCACCGTTACCAGTAAGATATGATGGTGAACCCACACTGTGCAGGGGTTTCCTTAATCAGCTAGAGATCTTCCTCGAACTTACACCTCATGCCTTTCCGAGTGACCGTAGCAAGGTGGGGTTCATGGTATCCCTGTTAACTGGCCAAGCTCTGGCATGGGCAAATCCGTTATGGGAACAGGCTAAACCTTGCACTTTGTGCTTTAAAGAATTTGTTAAACAGTTCCGTAGAGTCTTTGAGGTACCTGGGCGAGCTACGTCCGCGGCAAAAAACTGTTGTCAATGCAGATGGGCGATCAGACTGCAGCCGAATATGCTATAGAATTTCGGATTCTAGCTGCAGAGGTGGCATGGAATAATGAGGCACTCCTGGCAGCATTTGCCCAAGGGCTTTCGGATGCTATCAAAGATGAAATTGCTGCCAGGGAGGTACCCACCGATCTGGATGAGTACATCGAATATGTGATACTCATTGATACTCGTATGCGCGAGAGGTGCTTGACTAAAAGGGCAACTTCCAAAATCCATGGGCATGAGAGATTGTTTAACCCACCCTCTCCTCCCATTCCTCCGGTCCATGTACCTGATACTGGGGAACCTATGCAGATTTGTTTTACTAGGCTGACTAAGGAGGAGAGGGCGTATCGTAAAAGACAAGGATTATGCCTGTATTGTGGCAAAAGTGGGCATTTGTTGCGCACATGTCCGGTGAGGCCGGGAAACGCACGCACCTAGGGTACCTTGGGGGACAGGCCCTAGGTGGTGTACAGTCGTCCTCAGATCCTTGCTCCTTGAAACCCACTATACCTGTGAGTTTTCTTCTAGGCGACCAGGTTGTGGAAGCACTAGCCCTGGTAGATTCTGGTGCTGCTGGCTATTTCATGGACCAGGCATTTGCTGAAAGACATAATATTTCTCTGTCTGAAAGAGATACTCAGCTAGCCATTAAGGCTATTGATGGCAGTCCTCTTGAACCAGCACTCATCACAATGGAGACTACTCTCCTTACTATGACTGTGGGGGCCCTCCATAAGGAGGAAGTTCGTTTCCAGATTATTTGTTCACCCCATCATGCGGTCATTCTGGGGTTCCCTTGGTTGACAGTGCACAATCCCCAGTTTGACTGGCAGACATGTGAAGTCAAAGCATGGTCAGAATACTGCACTAATCACTGTTTATCTCGTCCCGTTAAGATTATGTGTACATCCCCTTCTCTGCCAGCTGAATACAGCAAGTTCAGCGATGTTTTCAGTAAAGGGGAGGCTAGCGCTCTGCCGCAGCATCAGCTATGTGACTGCGCTATTGATTTGCCCCAGGGAGTGGTTCCACCGAGGGGTAGGACATACCCATTGTCATGTGATGAGACTAAGGCAATGGAGGAATACATTGAGGATGCTCTCAAACGAGGGATTATTCGCAAATCATCCTCTCCGGCAGATGCAGGGTTCTTTTTTGTGAAAAAGAAAAATGGCGAGTTGCGACCTTGTATTGATTACCGTGGGCTCAATAAGATCATGTCCAAAAATGCATACCCCATTCCACTCATCACAGAGTTATTTGATAGGTTGAAAGGCTCCTCTATTTTCACTAAACTCGATTTACGAGCTGCCTACAATTTAATAAGGATCAAGGCCGGTGATGAGTGGAAGACAGCCTTCAATACGAGGTCAGGGCACTACGAATACCTAGTCATGCCATTCGGATTATGTAATGCACCTGCCGTATTCCAAGAGTTCATCAACGATATCTTCCGCGATATGTTACAGTCCTGTGTAGTGGTATATCTGGACGATATTTTGATCCACTCAGCTAATTTAACCCAGCATATACAGGATGTTTCTGAGGTATTGCTTCGTTTGCGCAAGAACAAATTGTTCTGTAAACTCGAAAAATGTGAATTTCACTGTTCTCAAGTACCCTTTTTGGGTTTCGTGATTTCTAAAGATGGCATAGCTATGGACCAAGAGAAGTTGGCTGCAGTCCTTAAATGGCCACGACCCAAGGGGTTAAAAGCTATTCAAAGATTCCTGGGCTTTGCCAACTATTACAGAAAATTAATTCAGAACTTTTCTACGATTACTAAACCTCTCTCTGACTTAACGCATAAGGGCGCAAATCCCTCTCAATGGTCTGAGGCAGCTGAACAGGCCTTCGTGACTCTCAAGCAGGCATTCGCATCTGCCCCTATTCTGTGCCATCCTAATCCTACTCTGCCTTTTACCCTGGAAGTTGATGCCTCCGAGGTTGGGGTAGGGGCAGTTCTCTCCCAACGACCCAGGGAGGGAGGTAACCTGAGACCATGCGGATTTTTTTCCAAAAAACTGTCTAGTGCCCAAAGCCATTATGAAATTGGTGATAGGGAATTGTTGGCTATCATCTTGGCTTTGAAAGAATGGCGACATCTCCTGGAAGGCACTAGGACCCCTATCTTAATTCTCACTGACCATAAAAATCTAATTTACTTGTCTGAGGCGAAAAAGCTGTCTTCTCGCCAGGCTCGTTGGGCTCTCTTCTTGTCAAGATTTAATTTCATAGTCTCCTACTTGCCGGGGTCCAAAAATATTAGAGCAGATGCGCTTTCCAGACAATTCTGCACAGACATTGAGAGGGATGAAGCGCCAGTGCCTATAATTCAGCCAGATAAGATCCTGGCCACTATTCGTACCAACATCACTTCACCACTAGGGGAGCAAATCATGGCTTCACAAGCACGGGCACCTCCTGAAACCCCAGTTGGCAGATGTTTTGTGGACGAACCATTTCGCACCCAGTTACTCGAGACCTATCACTCATCTAAGGCAGCCGGGCACATTGGCAGGGATCAGTTGGTTTGGTCATTGGCACGAACATTCTGGTGGCCCTCCCTGAGAGCAGATTGCTTCGCATTTACTGCTGCCTGTGCTACTTGTGCCCGTGCTAAAACTCCCAGACATCTCCCCGTGGGGTTACTCCAGCCAGTACCCAATGGCGACCGTCCCTGGTCCCATATATCTATCGATTTCTTGGGAGAGCTGCCTTTGTCTAAGGTCTACACTTTCATTCTGATGGTGGTAGATAGGTTCTCCAAAATGGCTCATTTTGTGCCCCTCTCTGGTCTCCCATCGGCCCAGGAATTGGCAGTAATTTTCGCCAGGGAGGTATTCCGCTTGCACGGGGTTCCTAGTGTGATAGTGTCTGATCGGGGAAGCCAGTTTGTGTCTAGATTCTGGAGGGCATTCTGTGGCCAGATGGGCATTCAATTGTCATTTTCCTCTGCCTACCATCCCCAGACCAATGGGGCCGCTGAGCGTGCCAATCAGGGACTTGAGCAGTATTTGCGCTGCTTCTTGACTGATCATCATGATAACTGGTCCGACCTGTTGCCATGGGCGGAGTTCGCCAGGAACTGTGCGGTTAATTCATCGTCTGGGAGTTCTCCGTTCCTAGTAAATTATGGGTTCCAACCCTGCCTACTCCCAGACTCATTTCAGTCCCAACAGATTCCGGCTCTGGATGAGCACATGGAGCAGCTCCGTTCTACTTGGGCACAGGTACAATGGTCCCTCAGTCAGTCCTTCCTGAGACATCAGCGGCATGCTAATCGCAGATGGCTACCAGCGGTCTCCTACCAGGTTAGGGACAGGGTATGGCTCTCCTCCAGGAATCTTAACCTGCAAGTACCTTCAAACAAACTGGCTCCCCGGTTCATTGGGCCCTTTAAGATCATTCGCAAGGTCAACCCCATGGCATACGCATTGGAGCTCCCCAGGGCTATGCGTATTCATAATGTGTTTCATGTGTCCCTTCTTAAGCCCTTGGTGTGCAACCGTTATACTACCACTCTGGAGGTTCCTGGGCCGGTGAATGTACAAGGCCAAGAGGAGTACGAAATTCAGAGCATAATTGACTCCAGGAGATTTAGAGGCAAGTTGCAATATTTGGTCCACTGGAAAGGTTATGGGCCTGAGGAGCGGTCTTGGGTTGATCATAAGGATCTTCATGCTCCACGACTGATGCGCAACTTTCACTCTAAATATCCCCTTAAACCTAGACCCTCTGGCAGGGGAGGGGGTCTTTGAGAGGGGGGTACTATCACGGTCCCCGTGATTCCCTGTCAATCTCTGTATATCTACATTTGCATTGGAGGAGTCTGATTGGCCCGCCCAGGATGTGCCTTTATATGCTGAGGCTTGGGCACTTGTCAATTGCCCTTTCGTGGTGTTGTGTTGCTGCGCCTAGTTACTGATCTCCAGTGTCTCCTGTGTACCGACCCGGCTAGTCTGACTCTCCTTCTGTTCCTGCTTCGTGATCTGACCCGGCTCTGGCTGACGACCCTGCACCGTGATCTGACCCGGCTCTGGCTGACGACCCTGCACCGTGATCTGACCCGGCTCTGGCTGACGACCCTGCACCGTGTTCTGACCCGGCTCTGGCTGATGACCCTGCACCGTGATCTGACCCGGCTCTGGCTGACGACCCTGCATCGTGATCCGACCCGGCACTGGCTGACGACTCTGCTCCGTGATCCGACCCGGTTCTGGCTCCTGATCCTGCTCCGTGATTGTTCCACTCTCCGGTGGTGTTCCTGCGACTCAGTCATCCGGTTCCGGCTTCTGCTCCTGTCCGGTTGCTGCTCCTGTGTACTCCGGTTGCGCTGGCGACAATCTGACTGTTCTCAGTTTCCTCGCTCATTACGCTGTAGCCGAGGTTGCCTGCCTTGTTCTCGTTGAGCATTTCTCTTTTCAAATGTACCAGATTAACCCTTGCACTGCCGGTAGCCTCCGATTACATGCCATTGTGATACATTGCCAAGCTCCGGTGATTCTCTGAGCCTTTACACTTTTGAGCCTCCGCTTTACGCTATACCAGTCCTTGCAGAGCTCCGCTTGTTCGATGCCCGGTGAGCATCGTGATCACGCTGGTTGACACTGGTAGTCCATTCGCTCTTGCAACAAGGATTCTGGGTGACACCGTGTGGGTGTCTGGGCAGTACCTCATTCGCTCAAAGTGCTTTATCCCAACTGCACTACTCTGTGCATCAGCTCTTCATAGCTTGGGCAATTCCGTTCTACTGTGGCCTCCCAAGGGCTGGCATATTTCCGTGGCAGACGCAGGGTTACTCGATACTCATTCAGGGCGATTTCTATTCTGGTTACATCAAATTGGCAGTAGCAATCCTCATAAGCCCACTGTGGTGGTACGGGCTCAGCTTAGAGCAACAGGGGCTCATCCTGTTTATGCTTCAAGAGTGTTACAGCGCTTTTCCTGAGTTCCTGATCTACATTTAAAGACTGTTACCATAGACTGCTATGTATCTCCTGGGCGTTGGCCAATCTAGTCTGAGCCTTACCAGTTGCTCCACGTTACCCTCTATGCACTACTGCTTGTAGTTTACTCCATCCTCTGTTCATATTGCCTGTTCTTACCTTTACTAGCCCCTAGGGGCAGTGTTGTTAATTTTTTATTTCAATAAACTGTGTTTTACGTTACATCCTGGTCTGAGTGTCAGTAAAACCGTAACAGCAGGTTGGAGACAAGATATACATTTTTCCACACTCAGAAACTAGCACAAGACGACAATAACGATGTAGGTGTTATGCCAAGGTGTGTCCTTTCTTTTCCCCTTTTCACTCTGTATCACACAAAATGCACAATTCA
Organism: Rhinophrynus dorsalis; assembly: GCA_037306005.1. Lineage (NCBI taxonomy): Eukaryota > Metazoa > Chordata > Amphibia > Anura > Rhinophrynidae > Rhinophrynus > Rhinophrynus dorsalis. The sequence goes on from CM074720.1 coordinate 466,470,222, forward strand.
TCATCATCCTGCTGCTGAGACAGGTGAACATTTGTCTCTGATGACTCAACAGCAGGAAATACAGCAGCAGCAAAGGTCAGAATGTTATTGGTGGTGCTGGTGCTGATTCCCATTACCAGTTGTCTTCCTGCCAAAAACCACCCTCATACTCTCTTCCACGCCAGCTGCCTCACCACCCTCACTCTCATCACAACCACCACCAGTCTTTTGCTGCTGTATGGGACTGGTTGGTGATTACTCATTGACAAAGGGTCTCATGCTGTCACACTTGCCATCACCTCAGAAGGAGGTGCCCTAGCAGCAGCAACAGCAAGTACAAGCAGCTGACCCCTTCTTTATTATACTTCTCCAGATCCCTAGGGAAGCAGATGGGAGACTTTGGATCATGTGGGCAGAGGGAAGTGTGTTCCCTTTACTGCCGGTGCTGCTGAATTCTTTCAAGTCTGATCCAGTAGAGTCAGTAGTGGCAATACAGCTCTCCTGCTGTTCATTAAGTTAGCCAGCAACTTTATTTTTAATTATTTTTAAATGTTCTCTCTCTCTCTTTCTGTGCCACTGTATACCACTCTGCAATGTGGAAAGTTATGGGCTTTTATAGTACTGGGGGTGAGAAGTTTCATCTCTATTAAAAACATAGGAGGAAAATGGAACAATTCTTGAAGGAAAATCTGCTGTGTCAGCAAAGCGGAGGAAAATCTATGGGTTTCGCTATAGGTGGGAATTCCTATGGAAAAATTGGAAAATCATGCTTTTTCATTAAAATTCCCACAGGATCAAAATGGGAGTTTTCGCCCATCCCTAGCTAACATATCATTCAGTAGCTGGTTCATATCTTTGTAAGATTTAGCAGCCATGCACCTTTGTTTTTTCTGAAGTAAATAAATAAATGTTAGTATCTTACTAAGTCCTACCCCTACAAAACTAACCAGCAAGATGGCCTCCTTCAAAGGTTTCAGCAGCTAACACATTAGCTTCCATTGACCATGTGACAAAGAGACTCCCTCTAAAGCCTTCCAGTTTTGCATTGTATACTTGCCAATGGACTTGTCATTCTTGTACAGCTGCTCTATCATGTGCAGTGTGGAATTCCACCAAGAGACCTCCATTTTCAGCTGGTGATGGGGCAGGTTGTTACAGTCTTGTATGGCTATATAATGATTGCAGGGACTATATGGGCAGCTAAAATGGGCAAAGATTTTGAAGGTGAAACTTAGCATCTCTCTGACAGATTTAAAGTCTTGCAGGAATCTAGTCACAACTAAATTTAGGACATGGGCAAAGCAGGGTATATGCATCATACCACCTATTCTCATGGCAGCTATTATGTTGGAGCCTTTATCAGTAGACATAAAACCAACTTTCAAGGAGAGGGGTACAACCCATTCCTTTATCACCTGCTTTAATTTATTTAACATGTCAGTGGTTTTGTGAGCTTATCTCTCAAAAAACTGCATTCACAAAGCAGAGAGCAGATGGTGTGGTCTACCTGCTTCTCTGTCCTTTAATAATACTGCTAGAACTAGAAGCAAGATTACTGGCTGTCACAAGATGTTGAATGCTGTTGCTGCCCACTGGTGGGAGGGAAACCCAGTGAGCAGTGACATTCATAGTCTGTACTATGGCTGCTTGTCCACATATTTGTTGTTAGGTTAATTCTGGTACAGCCATCCTTGAAAAATAACTGTGGCTTGTGATATGTCAGCATAGTGCAACATATGAAAAGAGTTGTTTAAAACCTGTGTTTTCTACCAAATCATAAGCTAGCATGTCAGCTGCCAGCACTTTGGAAACGTAGAAAAGAAACTCACAGTGCTAGCACACCATAACATATATATATATATATATATATATATATATATATATATATATATATATATATATATATATATATATATTCAAAATATGAACCCAAATGGATAAGGTATGGAGAGCAGCAAGAAGTAAAGAGATTTCCAAGACCCCAACCTAGCAAAAGCTAATACAGAAAAACACACGTGAGCTCCTCCATACAAGTTACCAAATGTAAACCCTGTATAAAGTATGTATTATGCCTCTTTGTCAATAAAAAGAATTCCTTGGGGCAATTTTAACTTAGCTAGGACTCTCTTGAAATGGGGTACCTTGCAAGATAAGCAAGCTTAAACATACTCTGGCACATTATACAACAAACCCCTTATTTGTTGAAAATTTTATTAAAACAGTGGTATAATATATGCTTTATACAGGGTTCACATTTGGGTAACTTGTATGCAGGTGTCTTTTTCTATTTGGCAAATTTGCCATTCCACAGGCATACTTTGGGATTTTTTGGGAGATGTTTTTGACTCCTTCTGAAGAACTCAGTAAGTGTGGGTTGGCAGTACATAGAACATGAACTGTGTATCTTTATTGATTTAACAACATGACTTGTGTTGGTGTACGTGGTATGGGTGGCAGCAGCATATGAGGGCACTCTTTGAACCTTGTCATCTCCAACAAACTCAGAGTCATACTCTTCAGTGTTCAGAGATGAACAGCAGCAGGAGCCATAGGTGTTATTTCAAATGGAGGAACTATTGGCACACTCTCTGACACATCAACAACACTTCTATTATGTGATGTAGAGCCCTGGAAACTTTTAGAAGAGCTTCTGCTGCTGCTAGGCATGCTCTCTCTGGTATGCTGATGGTATCAAATCAGACCTGTGGTTGTGCTTCAGATGGGATTTCAATGATGATGTGCCTTGGTGTGATCCTGCTTTCCCCCCTGCGCAGATGCTTCTTACACATACAGCAGATAGCAACATCTTTAGCTTTTGGATCATGAGTGAAGTATCTCCATATCTATACTATAGACTTTACTGACTGAGGGTTTCCTGTGGGACTACTAGTCCTGGGGCTAGATTTTTCAATTGTACTACTTGTAGCTGTCAAAGGTGCTGCACTTAAAACTGGAACAGAAACACTCATCATAGTTAGAGTTGTGCATGTGTATGACCTGTGTTACTAATTGCTCAACAATAGGGTGTGTAGCTGGGTGGGGGTTGGAAGCAGTGATGATGTTGATGATGAATGACATGATGATTGTGCATTTTAGGCATATTTACTTGCCCAGTCAGGCCATTCAGTTGATTTCTCACACAGTTTGTAAGCAGGCATAGTGTTCCTTTTTTGTGGTGGAAGATTGAGCCTTTTCCTTTATGCTAATTATATATATATATTATGTCACCATCTCTCTTCACTCTCAATTATATCTTTATCTGAAGAAGAGGAGGATGCTGGAGGGATATAGTCTAGATCAAAATCACTCTCAATAAATAGGTCTTCCTCAGCACCACCCACTGCTTCTTCTCCACGACCTTTATATTCCTCTAGGCTTTTTTGAAGTCTGAAACAGTTACTTTTTACTTTTCCCCTTAGAGGGATTTTCAGAACATTCGCAATTACTTTCAGGACAAGTGCTGTATTTTTTACTCTAATGGTCATATGCAGCAGTTGGTTGAATTGCTACATCTCCTCTGTCATGCCATCAACACTAGATTGCGTCTAGTTGCCGCCTTCCTTTTTTTTTTTTTTTTAAAGTGGAACGTTCAGCTTTATAATTTTGCCCCCAAATACATTAGTAATATAGCGATAGGCAAAGTAATTGTTGTATTATGGTGAATAAATCTACGTTATTGAAGTAATCGACCTTCCTCGGCAGGCATACAGAAGACAACAGAGCAGACATCTTAGAGGGAAGTTGCCTCTGAGTCTGCGTTGTCTGTCCCGTGCACTGCCCAGATTGGTGGTGACGTTCATTGGTTACCTTAAGTTAACGAAGTTTCTGCCTGAGCAGGAGCACAGACAGAACTTCTCTTGTAAGCTATGTGCCCTAGATGCCTGCTGAAGCCTAGATACGAGGCTGTATAATCCCCCATTATGTGAGCTCCAATTAACTGGCTTCCATGGAGTAGGATTGTTCAGTTCACAGGTTTATTCCTGAACCGTTTTCCTGTGGAGGTTGACTTTATTACAAGTTTATGCCTCAATGATTAACTTCTCTGAGGTTCTATATTTAAATATTGGAATTCTAAAGACTGAAAACTGGCAAGTTAACAATTTGAATGCTATTATCCTTCGTTTTATGCCCCTGCAATTAATTGGCATCCAGTGAAATGTGATTTCCTTGCCTATTTAACACTGAATCCTACTCATTTCTCCTGAATACTAATATGGGTTTTAACCATTTCTTGACTGGAATATGATTATACCTCTGTTTATGGGCTTTCTTTTTACATTTAACCAGATAGCCATATTGTATTCTCATTTTCTTGCATTTTGCAATATATGTATGTATGTATGTATGTATGTATATATATATATATATATATATATATATATATATATATATATATATATATATGTAAAAATACTGTGGTTTGAAAGAACTCACTCCTGGTATAGCCTTTTGCCCAGGTGCACAATCCCCAAGACAGAAGATGTAGAAAGAAAGATACAGGGCAGCACCCGTGGGACTTTTTAAACGTTACTTTAATATAATAAATGGCAAAACCCAGCTGTTTTGCCATTCATTATATTAAAGTAGCGTTTAAAAAGTCCCACGGGTGCTGACCTGTATCTTTCTTTCTATATATATATATATATATATATATATATATATATATATATATACATATATAATATGTTTTAGCTTTATTTCTGTTATAACTTAATTTTTACATTTATGGAACACAGCCCTTTTAAGAACAGGAGCCCATGTGGTGGCCATCTTTGTTTCCATAGAACTATATGGAGATTTTTTATAGGGACATATCTCTACACCAGTTTCACCTATAAGGGTCAGAGTGGGCTCAAAATGAATGGCTTGATCTGTTCAGTCCTATCGTCAGCATGGGAACACATTTCACTGTTCTTAAATGGCTGGAGAGCCACAGTATGCTGGGTATATGTAATGGGAAACTACATTCCACAGAATCCCCTTTTTCCCTGGGCTTTCTGCTTTAGAGATTGGTGTTTTTGGCAGCCATCTTACTGCCTCCATTGCAGTGGCTAGTCTCTCTTCTCAACCTTTCCAGTTTAATCTCTTGTAGTCAGATAAGTTTTTGGTATTTCTGTGCAGTTTTTCATACTTTTCTAATATGTAAAGCCAACTTAGTGCTTTTATTTAAAGGGATAGTAATGTTTCATAATAAAAGCAGCTCTAATTAATCATCAGTATTTGGGCCTTGGAGAGTGTTATATCAATTCTGTCAGAGTTGTAGTTCAAAAGTAATTGAATGATAAAGTATCCCCCTCCCGCCCCTTTTGCTGATGTAACACTGCTCACCTCAGAGCAGCAGGGTGTGTCCAAGTAGATTGCAGAGAGGGACAATCTTCAATTAAAATAAGGGAAAAAGCTGAATAACCTGTCAATGGGGACAGGACTTTCATTGTTCTCACAGTGGAATATTGACCCTTGATGTGAGCTGTCTGGTCTATGGACTGGATTCCACATCTGAGGAGTGGGGGCTTACACTAGGTAAAAGGAGCGGGAGGGGGAAACTTTATCGTTCAATTACTCTCGAACTACAACTCTCACCGTATTGAAATTACACTCTCTATGGCTCAATTGCTATGAAGATTAATTGGAGCTGCTGTTCTTGTTAAACATTACTATCACATTAAGAAGGGAACCAAATCATAATTTAGGAATTATAGTCCTGTGAGTTTGAACTCTTTAATGGGAAAACTGCTAGAAAGGATAATAAGGGATTATATTCAGGATTACACAGAGGAAAATAATATTATTAGCAGGAATCAACATGGCTTTATAAGAAATAGATCTTGCAAAATTTTGAGCTTCTATGAAGAAGTTAGTAGTTACCTAGATAATGGTAAAGCAGTAGATGTATATCTAGATTTTGCAAAGGTATTTGATACAATGCCACACAAGAGGCTTGTGTATAATTAAGAAAATAGGGCTAGCTCATAACATTTGCAACTGGACAGAAAACTGGTTGAAGGATAGGGAACAGTGTGTTGTTGAAAATGGTAAATTCTAAAATACAGTTACAGTTGACTGTGGAGTACATAAGGGTTCAGTATTTTATCCAGTGCTTTTTAATGTGTTTATAAATTACCTGGAAATAGGTATAGAAAGCAAAATGTCAATATTTGCAGATGACACTGAAATATGCAGTGTAGTAAATTCAGAACAGGATGTTTGTTCCCTACAAAAGGATTTACATAAAATGGCAGATTGGGCCATGGAGTATGAAGTTTAATGTGCATTAATGTGCACTATTATGCATTTGGGAAGAAAATAATCCCAATGCTATTTCTGAACTCAATGGAATCATTTTAGGAGACTTGTTGCTAGAGAAAGACCTAATCATTGTAAACTACAAACATTGAGACAGTGACCAGTGTCAAACAGCAGTAGCAAAGGCAAACAAAATCCTGTCAAACAGCAGTAGCAAAGGCAAACAAAATCCTGTCAAACAGCAGTAGCAAAGGCAAACAAAGTCCTGTCTTTCATAAAAAGGGGTATTGAGTAAAATATGGATTACATAGCTTTGACACTGTACAAACTATTGTTAAGATCTTACCTCAGATCTGCAGTGCACTTTTAGGCACCACTTCAGAAAAAGGATATTCTAAAATTGGAGAGAGTACAGCAGAGAGAATAACAAAATTAATCAAGGGAATGGAAGACAACATATGAGGAACGTCTAGAAAAACTTGCAGTATTTACACTAGAGAAAAGACGACTATGAGGAGATCTTGTTACACTGTACAAGTATATGCAAGGTCAATACAAGGATCTCTCTGGTGAGCTTTTAATTCCAAGGCCTGATGAAATAACTAGGGGCCACCCCTTAAGATGAGAAGAAAGGAGGTTTCAGCTTCAGAAGCGGAAGGGTTATTTTACAGTACAGTCTGTTAAACTGTGAAATGCACAAGGAGGTGATAATGGTAGATAGAATGGATACATTTATGAGAAGATTAGATGCATTTCTTTTAAGTGGGAACATACAGGATTATAGTGTGTATTATACTGTGTATTAGAAGGTAGAACAGTCCTAATAAATAGACTAATATTCATTATGGAGAAAGGAAGGCTTATATAATTATTTTTCTGGGTTATGAAGCAAAGGCTGAACTTGATGGACTTTTGTCATGTTTCAACCTAATTTATTATGTTACTATGTTACTTTGTCCTACTTTAGATGGGTTTTATCTGAACACATGAGATTCCTTGGGACAAGTGAGGTAATCCAAGCATAAGGATTCAGGAGTCAGTTTAACCCCTTTAAAGGGGTTGCTCATGCCAGACTGGGCATCCACAGGAATATTCAGGCACCCTTTTGTACTGTGACACCTACTAGTCCTCTGGGGCACTCCACTGCAGAACAAGAGCCAGTTTGGGTTAAGATTCTGATTTCTTCAGTTCCTTCTGTCCATTCATCTATTCAAAGGGCTCTCTATTCTTGGCATATCAGACACAATGATCCTGACTTTAGGGGCACTCTCAATTGGAGACATCTCTGTGAAGGAGGTGGAAACTGATGGGGAGGACATGGGATGCCTATGAGGAGGACCCCTATCCCTCTACTGAGGGGCTTATCATAGCTGTTAAAGAGACTCTGCTGATCTCTGAGCTTATTGAAGCAGGGTCTTCCTCACTAGACATCTTCTAATGGCATAGAAGGGAATCATCCATTTTTCCTCCCCATGGTGAATAATAAGACTGTCTTCCTTAATAAACACATTTATAACCTTTACTCTCTCTCTGCTAAGGCTTTGACGCTTCCCCACCTGCTGTTGATCCTCCAGTTTCTCTCTCCTTTCTGAAAAACACTGAACTGCCTTTAGTAGATGCTGTGGCCCTTAAGGATCAAACTAATAAGCACTTAGATTCCTTGTGATCACAGGACCCACCCTGTGACCTACTTTCACTGCAGCTTGGGTCACTAGAGCCATGGCTATCTGAGGTGGACAGATTCGGGATGATGTTCCAAAAGAGGAACTGCTGATTATGCTGCCCAATATTATAGAGGTCAGTGTATGCCTCACGGAGGTGGCCTTCAGTGCCACTAGATTTTCTGGAAAGTCCTCAGCACTTTTAGTAGAAGAGCATCGGACCTTGTGGCTCAAGATTTGGTTGACTGACCAGTCTTACAAAAAGTCTTTGATGTAACTCCTCTTTGTATGACAATAACTTTCTGGGCCTGACTGGAGGTAAAAGTATGCTCTTGCACCTTAAGGTTCCTTTTTTCCTAAGAAGATGCATTGTTTTCATTGCATCTGTCAATTCAGGGGCCTGGGATTCAGCTCACTCAGGCCTTTGAGGCCCACCCCAAACCAAAGCCCAAACAGGCTTGGCAGAACACAAAGTCTGCTTAGAAGCTTCAGGCTGATATGATCACTTCTCTGCCCTTAGGAGGTTGACTCCTCCTTTTTGAAGATGCGCGGGAGTCTTCTGTGACAGACCAGTGCATTTTGAGCATTATTTCTGAAGGGTACCACATAGATCTCAAATCCCATCTAACTAACCACTTCTTTTTGTCCAGAGTTCCCGCGATTCTGGTTCAGGCACATCTATTCACAGATACAGTATCCTCCCTGTTGGAAAAAAAAACATGTGTTGGTTTCCATTCCATCCCAAGCACACTTCACCTTATTTTATTCCAGTCTCTTTGTGATTCCCAATAAGGATGGTGGCTGCTGTCCTTTTCTGGAGTTTCTCAGTCAGTACATGTTAGCTCCACACTTCAAGATGGAATCTCTGTGATCTGTTATCAGTGCCATATGTCCAGGAGAATTTCTTGTCTCCTTGCATCTCCTGGATATATATCTTCACATCACGTTTAATTCAGACCATCATTGCTTCGTACTCTTTGCCTTCAAGAACAGTCATTACCAGTTCACTGCTCTACCCTTCAGACTAGCATCAGCTCAAGGATCTTTATGAAGGTCATGGCTGCTTTGGCAGTTCACTTCAGTGCTCAAAAGATATACTTGATTCCTTATTTAGACAACCTTATATTCAAGGCTCCTTTGGAAGCAATTTTCTGTTCACAATTTCAAGATTGTATTCTCATCCTGTTGCAACATGTTGGATGCTCAATTTCAAATAATCCTCTCTGGTACCTTTTAAGGCTCTGTACTTCATTGTGCATGAGATTTGAGGGAAAGTGTTTCTACCACAGGACAAGAACCAGGCACTGTATCTTCATGTTACTCAAGCGATATCCTGATCATCAACGACAGTAAGGGATTACATGAGAGTACTAGGTCACCTGGTCTCAGCTGTGGAAGCTGTTCCTCATTCCACATGAGGAAGCTGCAATTAGACATTCTCAGGAGCTGGTCAAGACAACAGTCTCACCTGTCTCATTATTTTCATTATTTATTTATATAGCACAAACTTATTCCACAGTGCTGTCTCATGCCATCATGTCCCTGTTTCCATGAATGAAATAGGACCTTTGCTGGTGGCAGCTAACCCTGGGACATCAATTTGTCATATTGAAATTGGTAGTGGTCACCATGGATGCAAGTCTGATGAGCCGGGGAGACACCGTGGGTCATATAATGACCCTGGGTTACTTGACCAGAGAGGAGAGTCTTCTTTCAATTAACATTCTGGAGATACTGGCTATTCACCTAGGTCTTCACCGCTGGTCCCATGTTGTGTTGGGCACACCAGCGAGTGTCCAATCTGACAACTTGACAACAGTTTCCTACATAAATCACAAAGGGGAAACCAAAAGTGAGTCTGCTTTGGGCACTATTTAAGTGGGCATAAGCGCATGTACCTGCCATCTCAGAGATTCACATGCCAGGCATGGAAAACACCTTAAACACTTCTTAAGTCATCAATATCTGTATCTCTGAAACTGGGAATTCAGTCATTGTGTTCGACCAGATTGTACACCAGTAAGGTTTCCATCAATGGAACTCATGGAGTCCTGTGGGAACAGGAAGGACCTCTATTCTGCACTAATAAAAAGGATCCTCCAGCTTTTGCAATGGAAACAATGTCAATTCAATGAAACTTCCATCTGCCATAAGTGTTTCCACTAGTCCCCTGATTCCCAGGGTGTTGAGAAAGATCAAGCTGGAGAGTTCTCAGCCATTCTGATCACCCTTTTGCACCCATCAAGATTGGTTCTCAGATCATTTGTCCATCGTGGAGCCATTTCACCTCCCTTTGAGGCCAGATCACCTGACCCAGAGTTTACTTATCATCAAGTGTAAAGATTAGCTTTGAAACCAACATCTTGGAGAAAAAAGTTTTTTTGGATGCTATGGTTCAGGCTACAAAGCTTGCTCCTGTATCATTTAAGGCATATCATAGGATATATGGTTCAGGTTAGAAATCCTGTTCCTGTGCTATCATAGGATCTGGTCTATGTTTTACTAGTGGTGTGCTGACTAAAATGTGTCTGTATGATCTTTCAGACTTCCTAAGATTTGGGCCTTTCTTCAAGATGGTGTTAACAAAGGTCTCAGTCGGAGCTCTATCTCAATCCTCTTTTTCTTTTTCAGAAAGCAGATTGCTTTTCTTCATGAAAGACCTTTTTTCCGGGGTGGCTCAAACCTTCACTACCTTCAGGGATCCCACTCCAGAGGCATCCACTTTATCCTCTTTCATCTGTTTTGTGTGTCTCTTGATGCTTTTGACCATTGTTTCTGTTCACAGAGTAACAGAACTACAAGCTCTGTCTTGTAAACCCTCCTTCCTAGTATTCACAAGGGCAAGGAGGTTCTTCTTATGCCCAAAGATTTCTTGCCAAGCTTGTTGCTGATTTTCAAATCCACCAGGAAATCATTCTTCCTTCTTTTTCCCTGATTCTTCTAATAAGCAGGAGCTCCATCAGCTGGAGGTGGTACATTGTCTTAAATTCTACATCCATTGGAAGCAGCCTTCCAGGAAATCTGACTCTCTTTTTGTCATTCCTTAAGACTCCCAAGTGGGTCAATCTGCGTCCAAAGTAATGATCGCTTCTTGGATCAAGGCCTCTATCCAATAGGTGTATAATATCGAAAAGAAACCTGTTCCTCTCCAAGTCATAGCACTCTCCACCAGATCTGTGGGTGCCACTTGGGCCTACAAGAATCAGGCCTCTTCTGAGCAGCTGTGCAACATGGGGACATGGTCGTTTCTGCACATCTTCTCCAAACACTAACTTGACAATGCCCTGGTCTCGGCTAAGGCCAGTTTTGGCTGGAAGGTTGTGCCTGTTTAAGGTCCCTTTTCTTCTCATTCTTTATGCAGAGTTCTAAAACTGTGCTTGGTGTGCATATTTTGTATACGTTGACACCTTAGGTTTATATCATGCCAGGTATTCCTGTGGAATAGTGGTCTACAGTGGAGAATTTATTCTCCTTTCCCTCATGGGAATCTTGTTGGATGCCCACATTGGACATAAGAGAAAAGATGATTTTAGTGAATCTAACATTAAATCCCTTTATCTTAGTCCATGTAGAATACAGGACTCCCACCCAGAGAAAACAAAACATATGTTTTAAGTCCACAGACAGAGGATTCAGGGGATTTATTTCTTCCCTCTTGCTTTTATTTCTTTATGCTACTTTGCTATACTTTGAAACTCCTCCTTGTATCAGTAAGTTAACTAAAATCCTCTTTTATTTGTAAGTATGATTCTTTAGGGTTCCGAATATTACTACAGGAGACAATTCTAAGTATATAGAGGGTGACTCTATAGAGATGAGCCACAGAGCTGACTTTCTTAGTATAGAGCTAACAGAGGTAGAAGTCATTAGCAGTCAGTGAGAGAATCAGCAACGGGCCCGCTACTTTGAACCCAGGAGGATACCTGGTAGTGACATCAGATGTGGTCCTTACCTTTTGTTCTGAGACGTACCGAACCTGTCTATTCGGTAAATGACTATGGGTTTGGGTTGCATTTAATCTCACTGATACTGCTCATATGTGTTTTATTATACTTGCTTTTAAAATAAAGTGTGTGTTTTACTGACCTCTTGAGTGAGTACATTTATCCACTGCCTATCTGTGATACGCTAACTTTACAGCTTGAAAGTGTAAGTAGAACTAGTGAGACAGAAGGGTTCCCCCAATCTGGTAGATACTGCACTATTTTATATGTATGTTTTTAAGGGAAATCTTCATTGATGGTCTGAGATTGATATATCTGCTTGAGAAGAGAGAGAATCATTAGACAGAACTTCTCTTATATGATTGAAGGAGCATTTATCTGCTAACAGATGTCTGGAGGACAGACTGAACTAGATTCCATTTTTGAGGAATAATACTGTGTGTCAGGAAGATTGCCTGAAGTGAGATTAACTCTGATTGATTCTATCCGTTGTTCACAGTTTGATTTGTATAAGGGCTGAAAATCGGTCTCTGTGTGAAAATACCCTAGGTGGCTCAGCTGAGTTCTGAATACATAGCTATTTGTAACAACATTATGGAGGTTCTTTCCATTCTCTGTTAGCTCTATACCAAAAAAGTCAGCTCTGTGGCTCAAATCTATAGAGGCACCCTCTGTATACTTAGAATTGTCTCCTGTAGTAATATTCTGAACGTTATTATTTTTTATCTTTATCTGCTATTAGGTTTGGAGATTTATATTTTCCTTTAAATTATAAATTAAGAAATCTTGAAAAGGTAAGGTGAAATATTTTTGTTATATTTTTCTATTTTAGTTAGGTTTTTTCCTTTGCTGTCACTTAATTTCAATAACTCTTCTTTTTCTTATTACTGATATTCTTTTCTGTTTGAACTGTGCTGTTAATTATCTGTTTTATTAGGGATCCAACAACTTGAAATAGTGAATTTTAGTTTCTGGACAATATCTGGATCTAGGAATGTTACATTTTTAAAATAAGGGAGATTCAAATTCTGAGTGGAGAATAATGAAAGCATGTTGTAATTTTCCACAGGTGGAAAAGGTTATGCCAAGCAATACATTTTACTTCACCATTCTGAGGAATCCAGTATCTCAAATGGAATCATCTTTTTCATATTATAAAGCCTTAGACATCTTTGCTGAGGTTACAAGCTTGGAGGCTTTCCTCAACAACACCTCTAAGTACTACAGAAAATCAAGCAAGACATCCAACCACGCAAAAAACTTTATGACATTTGACCTAGGCTTTGATCACAATGGGCTGGAGTCAGTAAAGCACTTTCAGCTGAACTGGAGAGCAGTGGAAGCAACTTTCAATATAGTACTGATCACAGAGTACTTTGATGAGTCATTAGTGCTCTTGAAAGATGCTCTGTGTTGGACTCTTGATGATGTGCTATCATTTAGACTAAACAGCAGAAGCAATACCACCAAGAAAGCACTCTCTAAACAAACACAGGAAGCAATCAAAAGATGGAACCAATTGGACTGGCAGTTGTATGTCTACTTTAACAGTACCTTTTGGAATCGGGTTGAAAGATTTGGAAAAGAACGTATGCTGCGTGAAGTGGAGGAACTCCGGAGGAGGAGGGCTGAGATGCAAGACATTTGCCTACATGGTGAAGTAGACCCAGACAAAATGATTGACAAATCACTAAAACCATTTCAGGCTGGAATAGCAAGGATTCTTGGTTACAATCTAAAGTCAAATTTAGGGAAAGCTGACCAGCTGATGTGTAAGAGACTGATAACGCCAGAGATTCAGTATAGTCAACATCTGTTTAAAAGGCAGAGAACTTTGATTTTGTGATGTATATGTAAACAGCCACATTGCTTCACTACAGATAAGCTGCTTACTTTTCATTAGACAGATTACACTTACAGATGAGAAATAAAGTAGAAAATTAAATACCACTTTTATTTTTTCTATTTAAAAGGAGTATATCTCTGTCTGTTTACACCAAAGCTTTAAAACTATTATAAAAATTACGTCAAAGATACTCATTACAAGATGAACAAATGAAACTGAGAATTCTCTTACCTGTTGATTCCTTACCCAGGCAGACCCCATGTAACCTAATAAGAGAAATAAATAAAAATTTAAACAAATCCGCTATACCTCATATAGACTGTGTTGTGTAAACGTGAATTTGTATTTAAAGTACATTCCTGCCGAAACAGATGAAGTTCCGGTTGCATAGTTTTGTCAAGGCAAGTCCTTCCTAATGCATTTTACTACAAACTGCTTCATACAGAAGCTCCAACTATGTAATTACAAACAAATTCATGCTACCATTATGGGAACACCTCCATTGAATGGGCAGATATTACAAAACCTGGAGTATTTCACCTTCTTGACACACAGGTGTTCTCCTAAGGGTAGGTCATTACAAGCCTAAATTAGAACTCCTATGAGTGCCAGCTTCCACATATTTTGGCCAAACTATGCAACCAAAACCTCAACTTGAAAATAAAGTGCTAATGTATTATAATCTCCCCTGATGCCGACTGCGCTGGGAGATCAATATTTACTAAGGAGAAGCAGAACTTCCCCTTTTGCTTCTCTTTTAACCGAACTTCCAGGAAAGAGTGGGAGGGATTGGGGGAAGCCTCCTAACATCACCGTTAACATGATCACCTGTGACGTTAGAAAGCTTTTCCCGATAATGTCCACTCCTACTGAGGGTAGGAGAGAAGCAGGAGAGCTTCTTGCTCTCCTGCGTCGCTATTATTGATCTCCCAGCATGATCAGTTGGAGAATCAATAACTCGGGGGGCATCAGGCAATGCATTGGACGCCCCTGTAGCACACACTTTTTTTTCTTTTCTTTTTTTTTTTTTTTTTTTTTATTCAGGAGGGGTCCTGATGCCCTCAACAAGGTATTAAAAAATAATAATTAAAAAAAATAAACCTCTGTGTTCCACAGAGATCCAATGCATTGCTTTGAAATGCACTGGACTCCCCTGTTGCACAAAAAGGAATAATTATTTATTTTTTTCCCCATTGTTTTTTTATTCATACGTCATTGGGGAGGATCAAGAGGGGTCCTGATGGCCCCCAGCGAGGTCTAAATAAAAAAATAATGAAAAAAACCCTGCCACAGGGGTAGTCCAACACATTGTTTTAGAATATTTTGTACTCCCCTGTGGCACACTCAGGGTTTTTTATTATTTTTTTTTATTCATAACTTGTTGGTGGGGTATCTGGAGGGGTCCTGATGCCCCCCAATGAGTTATGAATAAAAAATAATGATAGACAAACCCCTGTGCCACAGGGGAGTCCAACACATTCTAAAACAATTACTCACTGTGTGCAACAGGGGGCCCAATGCATGGACACCCCTCTTGCAGGCACACAAATGCGTCCAATCACCCCATGCACCCTAACCCCCCCCCCCCCCCCCACTGGCAGTCCCATTCCTTCAGCCTGGTTCCACTTCCTACTGGTAGACACAGACCACTAGTGTGCATTGAATTCAGGCTGGGAATCAAAGAGTGTATGTGGGGTAAATACAGTGCACACTGGTAGTTACAGATCAACCATATGCTTTATCTGTCCCCCCCACCACCACCATTCTTGCTCTGCTTCCCACTGGTACACATACCCACATACACTCCTCCACTGACAGTCACAGGTCTGCACATATACTGGCTGATCCCCTAGCTTGTTTTAATTGGTAGCCATAGAATCACACATACACTGTTTCCTTCCTCATGCTTCTTCCACTGGTAGCCACACTCCTGGCACCCAATATGGTATGTCACTGCACACCAGTGGGGTACCATTTTTCTTAGACTGGCAGGAGGTCCTCAATACACTAAGAAATCCCATGGTGCCGTTGATCCATAAAAACACTTTTTTCCTGTAGTACCACATTCTTGAAATACTTGTGCACACTAACTTAGGGGTAGAAAGCCAAATGCCCCCTCATTTGATGCATTTAATTGTCTTCTTTCCAAAACTGTATGATTTACCTACCTTTTCTTCATTTATCTCATTGTTATAACCATTTTAGTTCAGGTAAGTTATAGTTGCAAAATATATAAATGATGATAGATTGTAATTGGCATAGTTTTGTGCTTCTGGCACCCCCTACAGTATGTCAACTCATACATACAGGGTGGAATTTCTCTTGAAAGAGTAGTAGCTAATGATTATAATCATAAATTCCCTGTGTTTTCGATGCTATCTGTATCTTTGAAAGAGCTACCTTCTGGTAACAGCTGTGCACACCAGCCTAGGGGTAAAAAGGCAAGTGACCCCTCTACTTTCCAAAATGATATACTTTGCCTACCTTTCCCGCCTATTTGTAATGGTTATGACCATTTTAATGCACGCAGGTAATTTTCAAAAACAAAAGTTGAGTGTTCCTAGCACCCCCATATTATATGTTAACCCACACAAATGGGGTACCATTTTTCTCATATTGGTAGCAGGTACTGAATACAGTAGGTTTTCAAATATTTTGCATCTTTGAAGTGGATAAAATGTAAAAACAAACATATTTATTCCTGTAGCATCAACTTCTGGAAATATTTGTGTACTTCATCCCAGGGGTAGAAAGTCAAGGTTAATGTCTACTTTCCAAAATAGTATACCTTGCATAACTTTACTTCATGTCTCTGATAGTTATTAACATTTTAGTACAGGCAGCCATTTTCAGAAAAGAAAATAAGTGTAATTATGGGTTACTGGCACACACTACTGTGGTATGTCAACCTATACCAGTGGAGTGAATTTTTTCTCCTAAGAGCACTAGCTAATGAATACAAATATAAATTCCATAGTTTTCACAGATTTCAGTACATTTGAAGGGGTGGAAATGTAAATAAATGCCATTTTTTATTAGCACATCTTCTAGAAACATTTGTGCAAGCCAGTCTTGGGATAAGAAAGCAAGTGACTCCTCATATGATGACGTACGTTATCTTCTTTCCAAAATTATATGCTTTGTCTACCTTTTCTTCATGTATGTAGTTATTGTAACCATTTTAGTATAAGCAAGTCATGTTTGAAAAACTGTAAGAAAAATAAGAGTTTGTAGTTGGTGTAGTTTTGTGCTTCTGGCACCTCCTATGGTATGTCAACTCTGGAAACATTTGTGCACACCAGGCTAAGGGTAGGAGGGCAAGCAACCCCTCATTTGATGCGGTAGGATATCTAATTTCCAGAAATATGCAGGTTTTAGGTAGTTATTCAGCTGTTTTAAGGGTTGTTTTACCATGTAACTACTAGAATGCCATTTTTGCATCTGGTAGTTAGGGCTCTGAGCTAGCCATGGACGTAGTTAAAACTATACAAATTTGGTATATTTGTACTTGGGGGACTCATCGTTTTTTTTAAATAATTCAAACTTTCAATTCTTTTATTACAGCAAAATGAGTAATTTTTCACTTTTTTAATTATGACATCATAGATTTTTGTATGATACAAAATTCGCTTCATGCAAGCGAGCGTGAAAAAAAAAATGTTTTCCATATATAACTAGAAATTTACCAGCAGAAATCAAACCTAAATAGATGAATAGCAAAAATGCTGAAATGTGTCTGGCCTACAGGGTACAGAAAATGGCTCAAGCCCCTGGCACTGAAATGGTTAATTATTTAGGATAGGGAATTATTTGTGGTCAGGGCTTCCAGAGAAACTAGAGAAAGTAAGTAGCATTGTCGAGCTCCTTGGGCATATCCGATATCCAGGGAAGTTACGATGAGTTTAGCCTGATTAGAGGGTTAACCTTATAAAAAGTAGAAAAAGGGGGTTAGCAGGGTAATGGGGAGGGGCTTGCGTCTCAATGGACCAAGTGGAAAGGGCTGCTTTCCGGTATTTAAGGGCTTGCAGCCCCTCCCACAAATTGAGGCAAAGCCTTACACTTGTGGTCAGGGCTTCCAGAGAAGCTAGAGAGAGAGTAAGTAGCAGTGTGGAAATCACTGGACATATCCACTACCCAGAAGTTATGACGAGGTTAGTCTGATTAGAGACCAAAAAGGAGCCAAGAACGAATAATTATAATTGTTTTATTAGTTGTGCAATGAGGACACAATATGAGTAGGGAGGGCCAGAGAGGTAGGGGCTAATCTGATTTCAATGGAAGGGTCAGGAAAATACCTAGAAAAACATGAGGAATACCATCTCCCCAACCTCTGACAAACATGCGGGAGAAACAGTTTTTTTGAAGCTGAGGAGGTGGAACCGATCTATAAGGAGTGGTTAGAGTATCGTCCTGGATCAAGACCTAGGCATGAAAGAATAATTCTTAGATATCTTGCAAAGGCTGAGGTAGTGAGAGAGCTAATAGACATGGGTAGAAGGGCCTCTGGTCAGGCTTGTGCTGCATGAAGGTAGAGAGGTGGAGAAGTGCAGTGAAGGGGCATAATTGGTTGTGCATGGGATAGTACAGAATATGACGGCCAATTCTAGTCAGTTTTAGAGTGAGAACGAAAAAAGGGAAAAAGTGGTCTTGATGACGCATAAGGGCTGAAGAGTGAGAGTGATCTGTGAATTCACCTGGCCTAAGGAAGCCAAAGAAGGCTAGGTTTACAGAGGCCAAGAGAACCACATTGGTGTGGTGCTGGAAAGGGTGAGAACATAGGAAGTCAAAAATGTTTTGGAAGATGAGGCCTGAAGTAGGCAGGTGGGTACGGGGAGGGTGCTGAGGAAGTTTGCTAAGACCTTTGATAAATATATTTATAATGTAGTACTAGCAAAGTGGGACGGCGCTGCCCGTCAGGCTATATAGGGAATTAATGCACATACACGGATGCAAGACACACACACACACACAGAGACACACACGCAAATGCACACGAATGCACTGAGATGTATAAAGACCGACACAGTCATACACACATACATGCAATGCACAATATGCGGACACATAGAGTGTGATACAGACATGCAACACACACAGTGAGGAACACACAGGCACACACAGAGACACACACACACAGAAGTGAGTCATAAGGGGGTGACTTATGTGTCATTGTAATGAGTTTGTGTTTGTACTTTTACATTTATATAGTTGAAATGCATGCAGTGATTGCACATACTATGGTGGAAGGTGAATCATGCTGGCTCCCGGGGTGTGAGTGAGTGTGAGTGAGACTATGGTGGAAAGTGGAGTGAGTGTGAGTAAGTGTGAGTGAGTGTGTGTGAGTGCGAGAGTGATTGCGTTTGAGTGATTGCGTGTGAGTGAGAGTTTGTGAGTGAGTGTGTGGGTGAGAGTGTGTGAGTGATTGATTGAGTGTGTGTGATTGTGAGTGTGATTGAGTGTGTGTGATTGAGTGTGAGTGTGTGAGTGAGCATGAGTGAGTGTGTGAGTGAGAGTGTGTGTGATTGAGTGTGTGAGAGTTTGTGTGATTGAGTGTCTGTGTGTGTGAGTGAGTGTGAGAGAGTGTGAGAGTGTGAGTGTGAGTGAGAGAGAGTGTGAGAGTGTGCGTGTGTGTTTGTGTCTGATATGTTTGTGTCTTTGGTGTAGGAGCGAGTGGCAGCCATTTTGTTTTTTCAGTCACTTGGATAGTGGTGGGCGGGCTGTATAGTGGGGGCAGGCCAACTCCCTGCATGATTTAAATCACTCCCCCATTGAATCACCCAATGGGAGCAGTAACTCCTCCTTACTTAAGCTGAGGTAACATAGCAATATAACACACGGTGGCTCTTCAGTTGAGGCAGCGTAGCAATATGCTGAGGGAACAAATAGAAAGTGGTGTTTGAGGCTTGCCCTCTGTAACATACAGCAAAGCATCTCTCTCCCTTTAAGGAGAAAGGGCGGGAATCAGGAAGCAGGAAGTGGAGGAGTGACAGTTGAAAACAGACAGTTAGTGAGGTTGACTTAAGAGATGAAAATAGTTAAATAAAAGAGTTGCTATTAAGTTTATCCCTGAGTTTGTATTTTATGGAAACATTACACCCTCGTACTGAAACAGAGTGTATGGAGGGTTACAATTATCTGTGGGAGGTGAAACAGTGTGTTTGTGGGGTCATAATCCTGAGTGAGATTGTGTGTGGACCGGGAGAAGTTACTGATATCCCCTACTTCAGCTATATTTTTTTTTGTCAGTTGGATAGTGGTGGGCGGGTCAACTCCCTGTATGATAAACATACCCCCATTGAATCACCCAATGGGAGCAGTAATACGAGTTGTGTCTCCTAATGAGACATAAATTATGTAATGAGGCATTCTGTTCAATGTGTGTTTGTTTTCTGAGGAGACATAAATTATGTTCTGTGTGTGAGGTACCATACATTATGCAATGAGGCTTATTCTTTTATATATATATATATAGATAGATGAGAGTATAGATGGTTTAAGGGGAAAACTATGAGACAGATGGTGCTGGACACCTGCTATATATATTTTAATAGTTAAAAGGGGTAGCTTGAGTGCTGAATGGCAGTGGGATGTGAAAGCTAATATGGTACATGATGAGAAGGGGTGAAGAGGCTTAGGGCTCGATTTAAAGGCAGCCGTTAGCCCCAGAAAAACCTAATGGGTGCGTTAAGGTGCAGTAAGCAAATCAAAGGTCCGTCTTATGTTCAGCTAACGGCACAGCACAAATAACAACGACCGATACATTTACATCCATTGTGACCCATAGAACAAAATTCCCCAGAGCAATTCAAAGGAGTGAGGTACTGCTAACGGCAGAGAAAAAGATCCATTTAACGGTCAAAAGTTAAGAGCCAGTTTTATTAGGTGTTAGACACCTAACGGACAAAAAAAAACAGATGAACAGCTCCCCACACAACAATACAAATGGGAAAATGAACCCGTGCAATGCCAAAATAACACAAAAAACATGCCCACACACCATAGATCACTGTCACACACAACACAACAACCAAGCAACACCACATGGACATGGCTTAACAAAAAAAAAAACACCAACACAACATGGCACGGAACAATGGGGGTTAGTACATAACATGGACACCTGCCAATACAAAACAAGCCCACCTGTGCAACATCACCAGACAATCCAGACACAACCTGCACCGCAAAGCTCCACACCCGCAACTGACAGGGACACAGCAACCACAACACAGCACACTTTTAAACACAGACACACCTGCAAACACTTACCTGGACAACAAACAGCTTCCCACTGGTCAGCACTCACCTCATCACCACACCTACACAATACTCCACCACCTACTTAAATGAACAGCTAATCACGCTCACTTGTGGCTTGTTTTCCACTCATGAGAGAGAGAGATAGAAAGATAGATAGATAGATAGATAGATAGCGCAATTAGTATGTTGGGTTTCGAAGACTGCGAAGAAGGTGTGCAAGGGAGAGAGCTAGGGAACACCAGCAACCCCCCAGGCACACATGATCAACAGCCATCACCTGTTGCAAGTGAGGCTCCGGCTCACAACACATTACAAAGCAATGGTTTGTGTACCCCCTGTGACGAGAAAGATTAAGGAGATCATGATGTTGCAGCTGTTGCATGACGATCAGTTCGAGGGTGCTGTTCCAAATCCTGTCCTCCTGTCCCACAGGCATCCATAGTACGATCTATCCTAGAACAGAGGAGTTTCCATGTAAGTGGACTAAGTCTGGACAACACTTCCATGAAGCTCACCCCTTGGTGTTTCAAGTGATTGTGTTGGTGATGCAATGTTTGACCTGGAGCAATACCTGTCTAACCATGAGTGTTGGAGGGATAGGACTAACATCGATCCACATCTTTTTACAATGCCTACAATATTAAATCAAGGTGGAATAAACCATTGCTATCCCATTACAGTTACACAGAACGAAAATGGTCAGATATGTATGTGGATATGTACCTTTCATATGGATACAAATATATCCTTACAAGATATGAATCCAGAGATCAGCTCAGTATGTGCGAATGCCTTCATGGCTATATCTGTGCACCCATCAAGGAATACATTGGATTGATTTCATAGATATGAACATACCTCGTATATCCCATCTACGTAGAGTGGGATTTACTAGGTATGTGTATTTGGGTGGTACCAAAGTAAGTTAGTTTCTGATGGGTGCACAAATCTGGCCAGTAAGGCAATCACATGCAGTGAACTGATCTCTGGGTTCACATCGTGTTGTGAGATATTTGGACCTATTTGAAAGGTACATATCTGACCACTTTTCTTTGTGTGCATATCTTTTTTGAACAGATCTGCAGTGGGATTCAAGTGTTATTATCACGGTGCCCGTGATTGCCTCTAATGGTGTGAGACTATATGGCGACCTTATTACTTCCTGGTTGTCTCTCAAGTTAGGTCGCCATTCTTATAGGCTACTGGGAATTGCAGTCTGAGCTCCACCTACCCACTAGGCCTTATAAGCCTCAGCTATTCCTATGGTCAGGGCCCTTTCGTGGTGTTCCTGCTTAGTGTTGTGTTGATTCCTGTGTATTACTGCTGCCTTGTCTGACTACCCGAACCGGTTCTGACTCCTGGCTTCTTCTGACTACCAATCCAGCTCTGACTCCTGGCTTCATCTGACTACCCGATCTGGCTCTGAGTCTTGGCTTCGTCTGACTACCCGATCCGGTTCTGACTCCTGGCTTCGTCTGATTACAGATCCAGCCCGTCTCCTGGCATCACCTGTTCTCTGTCTCTGTGCATGTGGCTCTGGTGTACTGCTATGCTTCGACTATCCAGTCCTAACAAGTTTCCATCTTCCATCCAGCGTCCTGGGCCTATTATCAGCTACACTCACTACTTCCGTAGCAGCGTCGGTAATCAGTCCGTGTCACTGATTTTCCCTGAATTGGTCCGGGTAGCTTGTTGTTTGACCGCCGGGTCTCGTGCAGTTACCATTGCCTAGGTCACCCTAGAATTAGGGTAAGGTTGCGCTGATACCTGTCCAGTGAAGGCTAAGGAAGTGTAGTGGCACTGTCCTTGCACCTAGTCTCGTGAAGGTATTGTTTGATGCTAAGGAAACCTGTCCTGTGAAAGGTGGAGGAAATGCCGTGTACTGTCCTCTCACCCGGCCTTGTGAAGGTTGAGTCTGATTGCCCTCGCTAACCTGTCCTGTGAAAGGCGGAGGAAGTGCCGTGCACTGTCCTCACACCCGGCCTTGTAAAGATTGAGTTGGATTGCTCTCTCTACACCTGTCCAGTGAAAGGCGAAGGAAGTGCTGTGCACTGTCCTTATCCTAGTCTCGTGAAGGTGACTTCCCACAGTTGGTACTTCAGTGTTCTGGAGACTTTTGCTCCTATTGTGCTGTATACCCAGCAGTTGGGTGCAGACCTCTACTGGTAAACCTGTCCTGTGAAAGGTGGAGGACGTGCCCTGCACTGTCCTCACTCCCTGCCTTGTGAATGTTGAGTCGGATTGCTCTCGCTACACCTGTCCAATGAATGGTGAAGGAAGTGCCGTGCACTGTCCTTATCCTAGTCTCGTAAAGGTGATTTCCCATACTTGGTACTCCAGCGTTCTGGAGATTTTTGCTCCTATTGTGCTGTATACCCAGCGGTGGGGTGCAGACTTCTACTGGTACACCTGTCCTGTGAAAGGTATAGGAAGTGTAGTGGCACTGTCCCTACCCAGTCTAGTGAAAGGTGAAAGTATATGTTTGCTAATTTTTCTTATAATAAAATTCCTTAATTGTATCTGTACTTGTCAGTGTCGTTATTTGCTAGTCACTCCGTGACAGTTATTTAACCCTATCTTTTTAGTTGATCCCGTACAATGCACGATTTTTGATCACTTGACAGGTGACTCTCTGGTTGTCATGATGATATCCTATGAATTGCATTGTGATGCATGGGATACTACCCTGGCAATCACAGATTAATGAACTGGACAGGATCCTGTCCATGTCGTGTGTTCCAGTTGAATCCTGAAGGGCAACAATTAAGCCATTCGTGAGGGATATCTTTGATTGGGGCCTGTTTTTCTTTGTGTATGAGCCCATCCATCCTTCTGAGTCAGGCAACAGTACTCAATCATAGATATCCATCATTCATGGCCTGTTGGTGACCAAAGTACAATGGTTGATATTTGGTTCCCATGTGTATCCTGCAAACAGTGGCTGGTGTACCATCCATCCATGGCATCAGCACCCCTGGGTATCCATGTGGGAATCAAATGTGAGATATGTCATTTCAAGTTAGAGTAAATGACTGCAGCCACAACACCAACTTTTTTCACCTTTAATTCTTGTGAATTGTTTGAGGCCTGTGTGTTGTACATACAACCAGTTATTCTCAGTGGCACTGTGATGTGTGACCTGATCCATCCTTTTTGTGATTCAGTAAGCAATGATGTAGATCTGATGAAGTGAACATGATGCTGACTTCTCCAGTGATCTCATTTCCCCATTTCAAGTGTTTTCTATGAAGTCTATACAATGGGACCTTAGCAACTTGATTCATGTTATTGCATATTCTCCATAGACTAACACTGGGATTGGTGAAATGAGGGTATGTAAGGGTTAATTTCTGTCCACCATCTCTTTGTCATCACTTAGTGAATGTCCTCTGTGTAGCATGTGATCGTTGGCTTATTGCCTTGTTTGTTGTCTGGTTAACCCTTTGAGTACCAGAGGGGTTGCCAAAGCAACCAAAGCATTGTTGAGAGATGCTTTGATGATCCCTCTAGCACTCAAGGGGTTATGTGCTGACTTCCCTTTGGGTACATGGGTGACATTGTGTGGGAACAGTGATGATGTTTAACAGACAGCAATTTAAACAGCATGGTTTGTATGGATTGTGTGTGATCAGCACAGCAACAAGATAGTTGAACTGAGACTTGGACAGGTTTGGGCCTGGTTGAACCTTGCCATTTGTCCTTGTGTTGTGTCCTGTTTTTAACCCTCAGGGTGCTGGGTTGGTGCAGTTGTGTGGATGAATGATGGGCATGTGTTGAGGTGTGACTGTGTTTGCAGCTTGTGTTGGTTGATGTGGTGATGCACTTACCGGTGGTGTGGAAGCTTCACTCATCCCCAGTGTCCGCTCCTCCAGGGACCCCCTCTATGAGTGTCGGCGACATGTTCAGCGGCTCCATCTCCTCCCACCCGCAGAAGGTGATAGGGACGGGTGGGCCACCTCCTGTGCCTCGGGCGTGCTTGGCCATGTCAGATAATTTATTCTTGACCACCCTCCGGCACTTGACCCATTGCTTCTTAACGGACTCCACTTCCCTCCTGCATGGAGCCACTGCATTCACCCAGCTGCATATCTGGTTCCAGGCTGCCTTCTTCCTCACTGACAGGCCAGGGACCTTCTCCGTCGGGTGGAGGACACTCCCTCTTGAGGACAGCCTCCACGAGAGCCATGTTCTCCTCCACGGTGTACTTTGGATCCCTGATCCTGCCCTCGTCAGCTCAGGCATGGGTGGATTCAGAACAAGACTGTCCTGCCTGCTCTGACCCTGCCTCTGCATGGTGCTCCGGAACAGATACCCCTAGTCCCACTGACACATCTGTCCTTGCCCTCAGTGTGCCTGCTCTTGTGGCCAGGGTCCCCCTCCGCCCTGCGGATCTCCCTCTCCCACCCCTGCTCTGCTCAGGGATGCCCTCCTGACCTTCCTCTTCCTCCACTACTCTCCCCATCCCTCTCTCCTGTCCTCCTCTCCTAGCCATCATTCACCCACTCACACCCAGGCACTCCCACAGGCCCTCACAGACACACTCAATCCACTCACTCTCTGTCACACACTTACACTCACAGATTCACACTGTAAAATAAAATTAACAAAATGTGTAAGGTGTTGTAAACAAAAAAGACGATGTGCATGTATGTGTAACTGTTTGTGTTTGTATGTGTGTATGTGATATGTGCAAAAGTGTAATATGTGAATAGTTATGTGCACCTCTCTCCAAACTCCAAACTCCAAAACTCCTTCTACCTTCAATGTACGCACCTGTCTCCCTCTCTCTGATCACTATCCTCCGCTCCTGGGTCCTGATATCTAGCTCGCAAGAACTTGATAACAAACAGTGTGTGACGGTTATTTTTGGGTGTATATATATAGGTGTATTTGAACTTTTTGGATACTTTAGGGACTTGGGATTTGTTGTGTGTTTGAATTTGTTGGTGCATCAATCAGGGTTGCTAGCCAATGGCAGCCGTTATATTACATTTTGACTTTAGTTGTGTTATCGGGTGATTTGGCTGCACAGTGATGCTTTAACATGTGCGACAACGGGTTTGGTGTTACGTGTTTTAGCTGAGACTACGCTTGATAGCTATTCTTGTGGAGTACCTATTGAATCTGCAGTAAATCATGTATTATTTGCTAGCGATGTGACTTTTTTACTTAACTGGTGGTTTAACGTGGGCCTTTAAATCTGGCCCTTAGTCTGGAACAGAAAGTACTGAAAGGAATGCCAGGCTTTAGCATAGGTTTTCTTGGTACTAGATGGCAAAGGTGGTAATAATCTTGCATTCATGCGTGGCAAGGTTTATCATAAACTCAACTGAAATTGTACGATCAAAATTTGATTGACAAAAAAATGTTCTATTGTAAAAATATGAAAACTATATTTGCTATTAGAAATATAAATTTAAAATAAAAATGACAATTGAGTTTCCTCTACAACCTTCCCACTCATGAATGAAAGATTACCATCTATACATTGATCCAAGAGGATAATGATCGGAGAGTCCGAGTGGGGGCGGTTCAATAATTACACCAGCAAGCTTTGATCCTGAGTGCGGAATATTTAAAACACCTCAGGTTAAATCCAAACTGTGAGTATTTCTTCAGATCCATTGTGGGGGATATTTCATGATTCTGTTCGACTGAGTGAGGACAGTCCTAATTCTCATCACATGCATCTTCAGCTTGTCTGACACATTTGACTGCAAGCATAGCACTTGTGACAACAGGGTCAGCACATCTGACAGCAGGCACAGCAATGGTGGTAACAGTAGCAGGGGCAGCATGTCTAACAGGAGGCACAGCACTAGTGGCAGCAGAGTCAGCACATCTGGCAGCAGGTACAGCACTAATGGCAGCAGGGGCAGCACGTCTGACAGCAGGCACAGCAATGGTGGTAGCAATAGCAGGGGCATCACGTCTGACATCAGGCATGACACTAGTGGCAGCAGGGGCAGCATGTCTAGCAGCAGGTACAACAATGGTGGCAGCAGGGACAGCATGTCTGGCAGCAGGCACAGGCAGCTGACCTGTCCTGCTCTGAATACTGTCCTTTTCTTCCTCCCTTGACATTATTAATTTCCTGAAGATCCCTAGGGGTGATTTAGGGGGACTGGCCAACACTGGTTCTGTAGTGCTTACTTCCTCCTCCTCAGACTCATTAGACACATAAGGGTACTTCCAGTGCCTCCTTTTTTTATTTTTAAACTTTCTCAAAGTGATAGCAGTCACTATGAGCCTCACCTGCCTCAGTTTTCAAAAAGATCACAGCAGAACAGCACAGCATGTCTACCTCACTCTGTAGCTGCTTCTATTGTAATTCACTTCCATGAATGGGTGGAAACTTACTAGCCATTGAAAAAATGGTGAAGAATTTTGGCCAATGGGTGAAAAATGCAGAGATTTTAATCCCGGATAAAGCAGATTTTCCTGGGAAAAAGCAAACAACAAAGTGGTTTCCGCTGATTTTCTCACGGGACCACGGCAAGACCATTCACCCATCCATAATGGTCTTGCATCCCTCTTGTAATAGATAAGGTTATTAATCACACCATCTCATTTCCCCACACAGCATCCATGCCTGCAGCACAGCAGGAGAACAGTGAGAAGTCACATGTCATCCCCCAGTGTCTTACCCCTTGAAGAGCCAGAACAGAGGACAAGCTGGAGGTCACCATCACCACCACCATCACCTGTGTCTAGGTTACCGCCACCACCATCATCTGAGTCTAGGCTATCACCAACCACCTGCCTCCGAATATAGGCTGCCACACCCCACCAGCACAGAGTGGATGTCTCCTTGGAGTTTGATGTCCACCACCACCCAAGGCCAGCACCACTACCAGCCCCACTAACCCCTGGGATGGCACTGGATGCCCAGTACTGTCAGCACCCCACAATTTGGGTCATATGGGCCCACACCATAACCAAAGCTACAAACCTGGCTGCAGCAATAACATGAGCCCAAATATGACCCCTCACCAAGGTTGGAGGGAACCAGCTACCAGTGGCCATGGTATGATCAGTGGTCACTGGAGTACTAGCACATGGGGCTCTATGGAGAGCCACAGCTCCTTTAACTCCATGAGGAATTCACACCCCCACCTCAGACTCAACCAAGGAGAGAAACATCCATAATGAGTGAGGACTCCATTGATGTGGGGGGAACAAGCATCACCACAGTCCTTGAATGCTGGCCCCCTGACACCTGCCCCACAACACACCTCCCCACCACCACCAGAAACAGAGGAAGACAGGGTGGAACCCAATGCCGAAGAGGTAGAAGAAGTTGGAGAGCCATCCTCGCCACCTGTGACTCCAGCCTCTATGGCCACATCCCCTGGCACAGGGAGCCAGACCACAGAGACTGATGCGGAGTGCCTGCACATCCAAAGGAGGCAGCTCAGGGAGTCCAGCCGTACAATTTGAAGAAGTTGCAGAGGGATGCACAAAGAAACACTGCCACCCTCTGTGCATTGGAAGCCTGGCAAATTATATTGATAACTGAGATCTGCCAGTTCAGGACAGGTATTATAGACATATTGGGCCAGATACTGGTTGAAATGAGGGAAACAAATAGAAGGTAGAATCTGTGAATGGAGAAAGAGAGAGCATCAATCCACAGAGGGTTCAACAGCAACAAATCCCCCACCAGTGTCACCCCTACACCAACCCCCCAGAATCACGAGAGTGACCAGACAATCTGTGAGGTCATCCACTCCTGCAGCCCCTTCAAAAGTCCCTCCCCCAAAAAATAAACAGCCCTATTTGTGATGTTTCCCCAAATAAAAAAACACCTTTCATTGCATTTATGTCTATGATTGTTTCTGGTTCCTAACAGGTTACGTGGCAGAGATGTCTCCAATCTATTGCAAAGCAATGCAGTGAGTACAACTCTGGCACATATTATGTGACTGTAAGGTGTTGTACCTTAGGTAAGCACACACAGCACAAACACTGTTGCCCAATTGCAATCATAATCCACCTAGCAAAGCAAAACAACAGTAAGGTGTTTTTTCGAGTTGAACTTGAACAGCTTACACCTACCACTTAGCACGTGCCTGACTGTCCCCATTTAGTTCCATCCACTAGTGTGGTTTTTAAGGTGTTAGACAACCATGGATTTGGGTTACCTAAGTCACTTGTAGGATAGATTATCTAAAGAAAAATATTCTGAGATTCACACTCTGATGAGGTAAGATCCATCACACACCAAGTAACGTAAGGTTGACTATTGAGATCAATTTTGTATTTGGCTACAAGACAGGAGCATGAAGAAGCCACTAGCCTGGTGAATGGATTATACTATGCAGGGAGAACACTGGGGGTTATCCACTAAGGTGGGGTAATGAGTTCATAAGGTGAAGATGACTTCTCTGGTGATATCACTTCTCCAGTTCCTATGTTATTCTATGTATCTTCTAAGATCTTTTAAACTAGATCAATTTCAGTGCATAGGCTGCAGCGAATAACAAAAGAACTGGAGAAGTGATATCACTGGAGAAGTTAACGCCACTTATTTAACTCTTTATCAACTTCTCAACACACCTTAGTGAATCTCCGTCATCATCTTCTTGCACCAATACACTACCAACTCTATCTCATGGTCCACTGTCATTCAGTAGACTCCTGTGATTAGGGCCATGCCTTCCTAAGGATAATGAATACAAAACTAAAGTACCATCTGGATATATGCCTAATCCAACGTCAATATTAATAGACACTTATTGGATAGGGATGGGCTTCCTTTAATATGTCTAACAATACATTGAAGCACAAACATATTTGCTTAGTACCAAAATGCATCGAAGACTTCTAGAAGCACAAAAAATGTATGTTTACCATAAAAACTGGCTACTTAAAAAACATATTTGAGCTACTCATGGGTTCCTCAAAAAGTATTTTAACTCTGAAGAAGAGCAGTATTACTGTACAGGTTTTCCACCTGGATCTCAGGCAACATATACACATATACTTGAGTATTCTGATAATGTGTGAAAGGTTCAGTAAAGGTTGCTATTAGTGTTGAGCGAGCATGCTCGGCCGATGCTCGGATCGGCTCGAGCATCGCTCTGCTCGGCACATGGCGGTACTCGTACGAGTACCGCATGTGCTCGCCCGCCATGTTCGGGTCTCCTCCCCGCACGTTTTGCGGCTGCTGCGCAGCCAATAAACGTGCAGGGAGGCTCTGACATCAGTGTAATGCCAGCAGCCATGTTGGCTGCTGGCATTACACTGATTGGCTGGCCAGAACCCGTGGTCGGGTGCTGTATAGCACCTGACCAGCGAGTTCGGCTCAGTCTTAGCCAGGGAGAGCTGACGATAGGAAGGGAAAGTCAGTGTAGGGAGGAAAAAAAGCAAAATTGTGAAAAAAAAGAACCAAAAGTCCTTTTTAGGACTACTGTGTGTGGGGGCAGCAGGTTATTTTGTGTGGGGGGGAAAAAACAAACAAAAAAAAATATATATATTCTGTTTAGTGTGCAAAGTTGCAGATTAGAGCACATTCTGTTTAGTGTGCACAGTTGCAGATTAGAGCACATTCTGTTTAGTGTGCAAAGTTGCAGATTAGAGCACATTCTGTTTAGTGTGCAAAGTTGCAGATTAGAGCACATTCTGTTAAGTTTTCAAACTAAAATATCAAAGTCACATATTCCATTCAGTGTGCGTCGCCGCAGTTTAGCAGCACATTCTGTGTACTGTGCAGAGTTGCAGAATAGGAAGAAATACTGTTAAGTCTTCAAACTAAAATATCAAAGTCACATATTCCATTCAGTGTGCGTCGCCGCAGTTTAGCAGCACATTCTGTGTACTGTGCAGAGTTGCAGAATAGGAAGAAATACTGTTAAGTCTTCAAACTAAAATATCAAAGTCACATATTCCATTCAGTGTGCGTCGCCGCAGTTTAGCAGCACATTCTGTGTACTGTGCAGAGTTGCAGAATAGGAAGAAATACTGTTAAGTCTTCAAACTAAAATATCAAAGTCACATATTCCATTCAGTGTGCGTCGCCGCAGTTTAGCAGCACATTCTGTGTACTGTGCAGAGTTGCAGAATAGGAAGAAATACTGTTAAGTTTTCAAACTCAAATATTAAAGTCACATATTCCATTCAGTGTGTGTCACCGCCGTTTAGCAGCCTATTCTGTGTACTCTGCACAGTTGCAGAATAGGAAGAAATACTGTTAAGTTTTCAAACTCAAATATTAAAGTCACATATTCCATTCTGTGCGTGTCACCGCCGTTTAGCAGCCTATTCTGTGTACTCTGCACAGTTGCAGAATAGGAAGAAATACTGTTAAGTTTTCAAACTCAAATATTAAAGTCACATATTCCATTCAGTGTGTGTCACCGCCGTTTAGCAGCCTATTCTGTGTACTCTGCACAGTTGCAGAATAGGAAGAAATACTGTTAAGTTTTCAAACTCAAATATTAAAGTCACATATTCCATTCAGTGTGTGTCATCGCCGTTTAGCAGCCTATTCTGTGTACTCTGCACAGTTGCAGAATAGGAAGAAATACTGTTAAGTTTTCAAACTCAAATATTAAAGTCACATATTCCATTCTGTGTGTGTCACCGCCGTTTAGCAGCCTATTCTGTGTACTCTGCACAGTTGCAGAATAGGAAGAAATACTGTTAAGTTTTCAAACTCAAATATTAAAGTCACATATTCCATTCTGTGTTCGTCACCGCAGTTTAGCAGCCTATTCTGTGTACTCTGCACAGTTGCAGAATAGGAAGAAATACTGTTAAGT
The DNA here is from genome assembly GCA_037306005.1 of Rhinophrynus dorsalis. Lineage (NCBI taxonomy): Eukaryota > Metazoa > Chordata > Amphibia > Anura > Rhinophrynidae > Rhinophrynus > Rhinophrynus dorsalis. The sequence goes on from CM074720.1 coordinate 466,501,918, forward strand.
TTTCAAACTCAAATATTAAAGTCACATATTCCATTCAGTGTGTGTCACCGCCGTTTAGCAGCCTATTCTGTGTACTCTGCACAGTTGCAGAATAGGAAGAAATACTGTTAAGTTTTCAAACTCAAATATTAAAGTCACATATTCCATTCAGTGTGTGTCACCGCCGTTTAGCAGCCTATTCTGTGTACTCTGCACAGTTGCAGAATAGGAAGAAATACTGTTAAGTTTTCAAACTCAAATATTAAAGTCACATATTCCATTCTGTGTGTGTCACCGCCGTTTAGCAGCCTATTCTGTGTACTCTGCACAGTTGCAGAATAGGAAGAAATACTGTTAAGTTTTCAAACTCAAATATTAAAGTCACATATTCCATTCTGTGTTCGTCACCGCAGTTTAGCAGCCTATTCTGTGTACTCTGCACAGTTGCAGAATAGGAAGAAATACTGTTAAGTTTTCAAACTCAAATATTAAAGTCACATATTCCATTCTGTGTGTGTCACCGCCGTTTAGCAGCCTATTCTGTGTACTCTGCACAGTTGCAGAATAGGAAGAAATACTGTTAAGTTTTCAAACTCAAATATTAAAGTCACATATTCCATTCTGTGTGTGTCACCGCCGTTTAGCAGCCTATTCTGTGTACTCTGCACAGTTGCAGAATAGGAAGAAATACTGTTAAGTTTTCAAACTCAAATATTAAAGTCACATATTCCGTGTAAGATGAAGAAGGCGGGTAAAAAGGGACGGGGAAGTGGACGTGATCCTGATAGTTCAGGGCGCGGGTCAGGACGTGTAGAAACTGTGCCTGGTGCCAGAGCACAAGAAAGAAAGACATCCACCATACCTAGCTTCATGTCTAATTTTACAGGGCGTCGCAGGACATCACTCTCGAGGTCCGACCACTGCGAACAGGTGGTCGGTTGGATGACAGCTGATACTGCTTCCAGTCGGTTAAGCACCACCCTGTCTTCCACCAAGTCCACTCTCAGTAGCCAAGAGTCTGGTCAACATAATCCTCACTCTGATCATCCTTCCTCCCACCATACACGGTCTGGTCAAAGAAGTGATCCCACACTGGGATATAGTGAGGAGCTCGTCTCATCACCAATCCTTCATTTGACCCTCTCTCCAAGCACGCTTGCAGAGGAACATGACATCTTGTGCCCTGATTCACAACCTCTAGAGGGTACCCAATCACAAGAAGATGACAGATGTGAACGGCATTTAAGGTCAAAGGAAGTAGTGGATGATGATGATGATGATGAGACACAGTTGCCATTAAATCAACCACTATTTCCGTCTCAAGACCTTGTTGAGGAGAATGTTATACAGTTGTCAATGACTGAGTATGTGGTGGGATCAAGACATGAGGAGGATGATCAGAGTGAGGAAGTGGAGGAGGACTTGGTGGACGATGAGGTGACTGACCCCACCTGGGATGGTGTAGAGCTGAGCGATGACAGCAGTCCTGAGGGTGAGCCATCTGCAGCACCGCAACAGGCTGGAAGAGGCAGTGGTGTGGCTACAGAAAGAAGGCGGACCGCACCAAACCGGCCCGCAAATGTTCCACGGAGCACCCCCTTGCGTAAATCTACCTTGCCAAAGGGTAGGTGTTCCGCGGTATGGCGTTTTTTTAAGGAAAGTGCGGACGACAAAAGAATTGTAGTTTGCAACCTGTGCCACATCAGAATGAGCCGAGGCATGAACACTAGAAACCTCACCACCACCAGCATGATCCGACACATGGCATCCAAGCACCGTAGTAAGTGGGAGGAACGCCTGGATCGCCCATCTGTGTCTGCAGGCCACACCACTGCCTCCTCTTCCCCTGTTTTCGGTGCCGGCCAATCGCCTGTCGAAGGCGCAGGCCCGCATACCTCCCGCCCTGCACCTGTACCATCTGAAGCACCATCAGCGACCACATCCACTTCCCTGTCCCAGCACAGCGTCCAAATGTCGTTACCCCAGGCATTTGAGCGCAAGAGAAAATACCCAGCCACCCACCCACAGGCCATAGCACTAACCTCACACCTTTCCAAATTACTGGCCATCGAAATGCTGCCATTTAGGCTTGTGGACACTGAGTCCTTCCGCAGCCTGATGGCAGCAGCTGTCCCTCGGTACGCGGTCCCCAGCCGCCACTACTTTTCCCGGTGTGCCATCCCCGCATTACACCACCATGTGTCCCGTAACATCACCCGTGCCCTGACCAACGCAGTTACTGGGAAGGTCCACTTAACGACTGACACATGGACAAGTGCTTGTGGCCAGGGACGCTACATTTCCCTGACGGCACACTGGGTGAATGTCGTGGAGGCTGGGAGCGACTCGGACCGTGGGATGGCACGGGTGCTACCCACGCCAAGGATTGCGGGCCCTACCTCCATCAGGGTTTCCGCCAGCACCTACGTTATTGGCTCCTCCTCCTCCGTTTCCACCTCCGAATTCTCTACACGCAGCGCCACTCCCCCATCAGCCAGTAGCTGGAAGCAGTGTAGCACTGCAGTGGGGAAGCGTCAACAGGCCGTGCTGAAGCTGATCTGCCTTGGGGACAAACAGCACACGGCCTCAGAGCTGTTGCAGGGGATTAGTCACCAGACCGAGCAGTGGCTCTCGCCACTCAACCTGCAACCAGGCATGGTTGTGTGTGATAATGGGCGTAACTTGGTGGCGGCTTTGGAGCTCGGCAAGCTCACACACGTACCATGCCTAGCGCATGTATTTAATTTAGTGGTTCAGCGATTTCTAAAAACCTACCCCAATGTGCATGATCTCTTGACCAAGGTGCGCCGCGTGTGTGCACATTTCCGTAAGTCATCTACAGCTTCGGCCGGCCTGTTGAAGCTGCAGCAGCGCTTACAATTGCCAGCTCACCGGCTGCTGTGTGACGTGAGCACGCGCTGGAACTCCACCTTCCACATGTTGGCCCGGCTTTGTGAGCAGCAGAGGGCAGTAGTGGAGTACCAGCTGTTACACGGTCGTCGCCTCTCCGTTCAACTTCCTGTAATCAGAAGTGAGGAGTGGGAATGGATGTCAGACCTCTGTGAGGTTTTACGCAATTTTGAGGAATCGACACAGATGGTGAGCGGCGATAACGCTATTATCAGTGTAACCATCCCACTTCTGTGTCTACTGAAACGCTCGCTGCTCACAATTAAAACTGATGCTTTGCATGTGGAAGAGGTGGAAATGCGGGAGGAAGAGCTTACACAAGGTGATAGCCAGAGCACCCTCACTTCGTCTTCTCAGCGACAATTGGAGGAGGCGGAGGAGGAGGAGGAGGAGGAGGAAGACACAGTTGCCTCCGCTACAGAGGGTAGCCATGGAACTTTAGTTCCATCTCTTCAGCGTGGGTGGGCAGAAGAGGAGGAAGAGGATGAGGATATTGAGAGTCATCCTCCTGGTGAGGACAGCGAAATCTTGACTGTTGGTACTCTGGCACACATGGCTGACTTTATGTTAGGCTGCCTTTCCCGTGACCCACGCGTTGTACGCATTTTAGACAACACGGATTACTGGGTGTTCACCCTTCTGGACCCCCGCTACAAAGAGAATTTCTCATCTCTCATTCCTCCGGTGGAGAGGACAAGCAAAATGGTGCAATACCAGAAGGTTCTTGTTGAAAAATTGCTCCAAAATTTTCCATCTGACAACGCTGGCGGCAGAGTACGTGCTACCTTGGCCAACCGAGAAGGGGAGAAAAGGGGAGCACACAGCAGTTCCGACAAAGGCAGGGCAACACTCTCCAAGGCGTGGGACACCTTCATGACACCCCGCCAGCACCCTCACCCTGATGCGCAGCCTAGTGTCACAAGGAGGGAAAAGTTTTGGAAGATGGTGAAGGAGTACGTAGCAGACCGTGTCAGCGTCCTCAATGATCCCTCTGTGCCTTACAACTACTGGGTGTCCAAGCTGGACACGTGGTATGAACTGGCACTCTACGCCTTGGAGGTGCTGGCCTGCCCTGCCGCCAGCGTTCTGTCTGAGCGGGTATTTAGTGCTGCTGGTGGCATCATAACAGATAAGCGTATCCGCCTTTCCACCGACAATGCTGATAGGTTGACACTTATAAAAATGAACAAGGCCTGGATTTCCCCTGACTTCTCCACTCCACTGGAGGAAAGCCCCGGGGGAACATAAACTCACTTTACATATATTATTTACAATGATGGGAATACTCTGTATTCCCATTCACCCCTTCCACCCAAAAAACGGGTATATGGTTGACTCTTAATCTTCTCATCCTCCTCCTCCTCTTCCATATGCCCTGTGCTATAATTTTTATATAGGGCCAGCTCACCAGCGGGCCCTGTGATATAATTTTTATATAGGGCCAGCTCACCAGCGGGCCCTGTTTGACAATTTTTATATAGGTCAGCTCACCAGCAGGCCTTCTCATATAATGTTTTATTGGGTCAGCTCTCTAGCGGGCCCTCTCATATAATGTTTTATAGCGTCAGCTCACTAGCGGGCCTTCGCATATAATGTTTTATAGCGTCAGCTCACTAGCGGGCCTTCGCATATAATGTTTTATAGCGTCAGCTCACTAGCGGGCCTTCGCATATAATGTTTTATTGGGTCAGCTCTCTAGCGGGCCCTCTCATATAATGTTTTATAGCGTCAGCTCACTAGCGGGCCTTCACATATAATGTTTTATAGCGTCAGCTCACTAGCGGGCCTTCACATATAATGTTTTATAGCGTCAGCTCACTAGCGGGCCTTCGCATATAATGTTTTATAGCGTCAGCTCACTAGCGGGCCTTCGCATATAATGTTTAGGATGGTCAGCTCTGCAGCAGACCCTCACCCATAATGTTTTAGATGGTCAGCTCAGCGCACGTTTCCCTCTTAATCATGGCCTCAGTTCAATAAAATCAAGGAAATTTTTGGGATAATTTGCCTCTGCGCACATTTCCCTCTTAATCATGGCCTCACTTCAGAAAATCAAGGAAATTTTTGGGATAATTTGCCTCTGCGCACGTTTCCCTCTTAATCATGGCCTCACTTCAGAAAATCAAGGAAATTTTTGGGAGAATTTGCCTCTGCGCACGTTTCCCTCTTAATCATGGCCTCACTTCAGAAAATCAAGGAAATTTTTGGGAGAATTTGCAGATGATATACAAGTAAATATACAGCAAATATTGTTTGGTAACAATTTTTCGCCTAAAGTCGTTTTTATTTTCCTTTTTGTGTGTTTTATGGTCGGTCTGTAAAAATGGCGTACTACGGGCGAAAGATCGTTCCCAGCAGCGATGTTGGAGTCCAAGATGCATCCAGACATCCTCCCTATGCTGTCCCTGAACCATTTCTGTGGTGTTTCCATCCTTTTCTGCCCTTTTCCTATGGACCAGGCACCCTCCCCTCATCAGAGCAGGGGGTGCCTGGTGTAATGCTCGAGTCCTCCCATTGACTTCAATGGGGCTCGGGTGCTCGGCCGAGCACTCGAGCCTCAGGGGGTGCTCGGTCAGAGCACCCGAACACCCGAGCATTGGGGTGCTCGCTCATCACTAGTTGCTATCAACTTTAAGTTTCACATTGCATCAACACCAACACTAGAGAATATCAAGGGGTGATCTTCATGGGCATGGAGTCAACACTTCAGAAGGGTCAGTTGGACAGTCCTCCGTTCCATGATGGGTCATGCTATGGATGCCTGTGGGAAGGGATGACAGGATTTGGAATGGCACATCTGTCTGTCATGCAACGGAAAAAACCATCATCTCATTAACCTTTTGTGTTCCGGAGGAGTGCACAACCCATTGATTTACAATGGGTTGTCTACCCCTCTGGAACCCATTAGGTTAGTAACAAGGGGATGCTAACCAGCCACATGTATATGTGACTGGGACACTGGATCAACACCTCGTCGGGTATGTCAACATGAAACATGAAAAAGAGAGTGTTGCCAATGACATTATGCTGCACACACACAAACCCATGTCAGAATGGTGGGCCTTGCAACCTGACTCCCATATGGTTACTCTGATGCTGTAGAAAACACTAACACAGTATATCCATCCCAGCGCTGATCCTTCAGGCTTTGCACAACTATTGTTCTCATGTCAACTTCAATACCCCTTTAACCCCTGGAATGACAGAGTGGTATCCAATGCATTGCATTAGCTATCCCTCTATCACTCCAAAGGTTCCACGGTTGATATGGCTATGTTCAACTCTATGTTGTTTGCTGTCAGTTCAACTCAGGGATATGATTGACATGGGCAATGTAGTGTACATTTGTTCGCAGGGGGATGGATGATATCCTTGAAGTGGCAATGTCATCATGGACTAAGGAATGGCAGATGACAGTTGAATTCACACCCTCAATATAACACATCCATGGAATAGCTGCTGCATTGTGTTATATGCTGTAGAAACTATGTGGTTAGGCAATATCAGTGCTGTGTATGCCAGTCATCCTGTGTGGTGGAGCAGATCATTATGTGTTATGTGATCATGGACATACATGGATTGTGTTTGTTTCTGTGTTATACTCATGGGTAAAGTGGTCCCTGATGAACCTGTCTCATATCTGCTCCCCTTTCAGGGTCTCCTCATGCTGTTGAGGTTATGATCCTTTTCATGACTTCCCAATACTTTCTGTTATTTTTTGGACCCAGTTTCTCCTTCTCCACAATACAATGTTCTGCTTGATCTATAAAGATTTCATTGTAAGCTTTGACAGAATACAAATCATCAGAGAAATGGTGGTCATGCCTTAGTACAAATTTATACATTTTATGCTTAAAGTGGGGGTCTAGCATTGCTTTTTTATAGACACTATTCTAGGATCCTACTCAAAGCATACTAACATATCAGTCACCACCTTTTCTCTTATCCCTGCACCAGCATGACTAACCAACTAGGTGACCTCCTCAAAAGGCTTCAGGAGCTGACAGAGGCTGACATAACCTGACATCGACCTGGTGACAAAGAAAATCCCTCCAGAACCTTCCACCTAACCACTGTATATTCTCTGATGACCTCTTTCTACTCATACAGAGGTTCTAGTATATACAATGTGGAATTCAACCTAGTAGGTTGATGGTGTGATGGTGAAGATGGTTATGCTCTTGTATGGAGTATAATAAATTGAGAGCACTGCAGGAACAGATAAAATGTGCAAAGATTTTGCAGGCAATATTCAACATATCTCTGATTGTTTCTGATTCTGACAGAAAACGAGTGATTGCTAGGTTGAAGACGTGGATGAAGTAGAGTATTTGCACCATATCTGTCATTCTAAGGGCAACTATTATGTTGGAGCCATTGTCAACAGACACAAAGCAAGCTTTTAAGCAGCTAGGTTCAAGTCATTCTTCTGTCACTTGCTGTTGTTTCTTTAAGGCATCTACAGCTATCCACATAAAGTGGCATGCCAATGGTACAGGCTATTCTACAGCTGGACTTTGCTACTGCTGACAGAGGTGGTGGTAAAAGCAGGTACTCTATGACTCTTGTCAACTCCTACTGTAGGGCAATCAATACTCTTTATAACAATAATACATTCTGGGTGCTCAATGGCTAATTTGGGTATGCAACTGTTAAATACATTATGCTGTTTAAAATACAGATTTTCTTAAAGTAGCAAAGACATTTGCAGAATTTGTTAATGATATTTTTTTATACATAGCAACAATATATTCACTAGACTGTTTGTCTTTGTATGGGAAGAAAGAAACAATCCTCCCCCATAATTTGCACTTGCATAAAATCAGCACTATGAGACTTTGGTGTTTTAGTTATAGATCATAGTAACATAGTAAATTAGGATGAAAAAAGACACAAATCCATCAGATTCAACCTAGTCTTATAACCCAGAGAACAGAGAATTATACAAGCTTTCCTGTTGCCAAATAAGTCTTTATCGGAACTTCCTGTTTTGCCTACTAATACACAGTATAACCCGGTATGTTCCCTCTTGAAAGAAATTTGTGTAATCTTCTCTTAAATGTATCCATTGTGTCTTCCATTACCACATCCTAGGGCAAGGAATTCCACAATTTAACAGACCTTACTGTAAAAAAAAACCCTTCTTCTGCTGAAGCTGAAACCTCCTTTCCTCTTATCTCAAGGGGTGGCTCCTGATTATTATATCAGGCCTTGGAATGAAAAGCTCACCAGAAAAATCCTTGTATTGACCTCTCAACTTGTACATTCTGATAAGATCTCCTCTCGGTCGTCATTTTGCTACAGTAAATAAAAGGGATAATGTCTCACTTCCTGACAATTCTATAACACTGCTAACAAATATCCCTCTGTCTCTTCCACGTTTAGGAATGTTTCAGATGCTGCTAGTCATAACCCCTCTGATTTGCTGCTGGTGTTCCTCCCAATCAGGCCTTTGATTGTACTTTATGTGGGATGTCATTGAGGAGGTGCCTAGATGGAGTTCTGTTTCCCCACTGGATTTTGGATTATGAGTGAAGTATCACCTAAGTTGAGATATCATAGACTGAGGCACTACTGACAAAGTTCTACAACAACTAGAGGGGCTAAAAGTTACAATGGTGATAGCAAAAGACATTACACCTTCCGCCACAGTAGAAACACTCTTAGCCAGAGGTGGGATGTTCTTGACCTGTAGTGCTGGTTACTTAAAATTACTGAACACAAAAATACTTGCTTGCACTTCCAAGTGGTGACATTGGTGATGATGACTGAATTGAGTTTTTTTCACCATGTTTATTTGGCCACACTTTCTACATGATTTCTCAAGAAGTTTATAAACAGATTTACTGTTCTTTTCTAGAGGTGGAATACTAAGCCTTATCCTTTCAGCTAAATGTTGGGCCAATTCATCATTGCTTTCATTTTCTATTGGGTCTGGGTCTGAACTAGAATGAGTGGACAGTGGAGTGAAAGCTTCATCATTAATAATTATTATTATTTTTTTAGTACTCCTATCTAAGAATGGGCGAAAGTTGTTGTGAGAAAATTCGCGAAAACCACGTTATCCGCTTTTTTGTGGGAAACCTGCTTTAAAACTAGCACTTAAAATGTTCTCATCTTTCGGCCATTGGCCAAAATCTTTCGACATTTTTTTTCAATGGCTAGAAAGTTTCTGTCCATTGATTTATGTTGTTTTCACATTTCTGCTATAAAAACATGATGTATGTGCAGAAGGCAGCCACAATAGAAGCAGCTACAGAGGGAGATAGACGTGATGTTGAGAAAGGAAAGGCTCATAGTGACTGCTATCACTATGAGCAGCAAAAGGAGGAACTGGAAAGACCCTTATTATGTGTCCACTGAGTTCAGCACTGAACCAATGCTGTCCAGTCCCCCTAAATCACCCCAAGGGATCTTGGGGAATTTAATGAGAAGGGAGGGAGAAAATGGAATGGGAAGGAAGGGAGAAAAGGGAATGGGAAGGGAAGGAGAAAAGGGTAGTACTAGTGAGAGTAGGACAGGTCAGCTGCCTGTGCCTGCTGCAAGACATGCTGTCCCTGCTGCCAGTGCCACCATTGCTATTCCTGCAGCCACTAGTGTTGTACCTGCTGCCAGATATGCTGCTCGTGCTGCCAGTGCCATCAGTGCTGTACCTGCAACCACCATTGCTGTACCTGCAACCACCATTGCTGTACCTGATGCCAGATGTGCTGCCCCTGCTGCCACCAGAGCTGTACCTGCTGCCAGTGCTGAACCTACTGCCAGTGCTGAACCTGCTGCCATCAATACTTTGCCTGCTGCTAGTGTTTCTTCTAGTACTCGGGGGGGGGGGGGACAAAGTGATGCCAAGTGTGACGGCGAGGGACCCTAAATCACACTTGCCATTCCCAAGCAGTCCTGCCAGTGCTAGTACTACTGCTACTAAGCGTTAGGCGATTGTGGCTGAGGGCCATAAACTTCCACTTTGCATTTAAGTGAATCGGGTCAGTTGTCTGACTCCGATGGGTTGTTCTGGGGATGAACAGAGAAGAGCTCTTTTAATTGACTCACATAAGTGGGTTGCATAGGTTGGATGGATTACATCTGAAGTTTCTTGTATGTAGTGATCTGTGTTGAAGTCTGCCACTATATCACAATTCCTCACAGTAAACACTGGGCTTCAAAAGACCTGACTGATTCATAAGGGACACAAGTTGCTATCAGATATATACTGAAACAACTAGCTGTAGTTTAACAAGGACTTTTCTACACTAGAGGACAAAAGCAATTCTGGCCTTTTTAGTATTCCATTGTTCAACCATATTTTTCCTCTAATTATTTTATTATACCCACACAAATTATATACCTTTTTCAAACCCTTCAGTGCCAAGTGCTTGGGCCATTTCCTGTACCCTGTAGGCCGAACACATTTTCAGCATTTTTGCTATCTTCTGTTTAGACTTGATTTCCTCTGAGAATTCCAAGTTACATACGGAGAACTAGATATTGGGTTTTTTTCAGAATGATTTGAGCTATTTCGTGGTACCTTACATGAAGAGAATTTTACACTGTGCAAAAAGCTGCAATATCATAATGACAAAAAAAGCGAAAATGTACTTATTTTGCTAAAATTGCATACTATGCATGAAAAACATTTACCTTGATTGCGAAAGTTTCAATTATTTGAAAAAGTCCTGTGTCCTCCAAGTAAAAAATACCAAATTTGTATAGTTTTACCTATGTCCATGGGCTAGCACAGAGCCCTAATCACCAGGAGCGCAAAATGGCATTTTCAACTTTATGAAATAATATGAGCGTTCTAGTGTTTTTGTGGTAAAGCTACCTTAAAAAAGTGGAATAACTATATAAAACTATACATTTCTGGAAATTAGACAGTCTGCCTTCTTACCCCAATCCTGGTGTGCCCAAATGTTTCCAGTAGTTGGCACTACATAAAAAATGTCATTCTCTTTAATTTCTGCACCTTCAAATGTACTGAAATCTGTGAAAACCATGGCATTTCCAACTCTATTCATTAGTTAGTATTCTTAGGAGAAGAATACTGTGCTAGAAGTGCCAAACGACACCTACTACAGCCTCTGGTTTTTCTAACATTTTCTCAAACATTACTTGTCTGTACATAAATGGTTATAACAACTATAAAAGTGATGAAAAGGTACAAAATCATACCATTTTGGAAAGAAGACAACCTGCTGCATCTAATGAGGGGTGACTTGCCTTCTTACCCCAAACCTGGGGTGCCCAAATGTTTCCAGAAGTTAGCATTATAGGAAAAAAAAATAGCATTTTCTTACATTTCTGCCCCTTCAAATGTACTGAAATCTGTGTAAACCATGGAATTTCCAACTGAATGAATTAGCTAGTGCTCTTAGGAGAAAAATAGCACCCTATTGGTATGAATTGACCTACCTCAGGGGGTGCTAGAAGTGCAAACTAACACCTACTACAACCTCTGATTTTTCTAACATTTTCTCAAACATTACTTGCCTGTACATAAATGGTTATAACAACTACAAGTGAAGAAATGGCAGACAAACCATACCATTTTGGAAAGAAGACAACCTATCACATCTAATGAGGGGTAACTTCACTTCTTACCCCAAGCCTGGGGTGCCAAATGTTTCCAGAAGTTGGCACTATAGGAAAAAATTTACATTTACTTACATTTCTGCCCCTTCAAATGTACTGAAATCTGTGAAAACCATGGCATTTTCAACTGTATTCATTCATTAGCTAGTGCTCGTAGGAGAAAAAGGGCACCCCATTGGTATGAGTTGACCTACCTTAGGGGGCTCCATTTTGGAAAGAAGACAACCTGCTTAATCTAATGTGGGGTGACTTGCCTTCTTACCCAAAGCCTGGTGTGCACAAATTCTTCCAGAAGGTGGCGTTAATGAAAAAAAAGGCATTTTCTTACATTTGCGTCCTTTCAAATGCACTGAAATCTGGACTATCCAACTGTATTCATTAGCTGGTGCTCTTAGGAGAAAAATTACACCTCATTGGTATGTCTTGATCTACCATAGGGGTGCTACAAGTACAAAACTACATCTACTGCAACTTCTAATTTTTCTAACATTTTCTCAAATACTACTTTCATATACAAAAATGGTTATAGCAGTTACAGAAGTAAAGAAAGGGTAGACAAACCCATACTATTTTGGAAAGAAAGCAAACTGTTGCATCTAATGAGGGGAGACATGCCTTCTTACCCAAAGCCTGGTGTGCACAAATGCTTCCAGAAGTTGGCGCTAGTGAAAAAAAGGCATTTTCTTACACTTGTGTCCCTTCAAATGTACTGAAATATGTGAAAACCATGGAATTTCTGTAACGGTTTGTACGACACACAGACACTGTAGGTTAGAATAAAACACAGTTTTATTAAAAGACACAATGTGGATGCCCACTACGGGCTATAGTGAATCACAGGAAAATATCAATCATGTACGTATGCCTTCACAGGCCCAGTATACAATGGTAGAGAGTTAGATACTTTCAAAGTTCAGGCATAACCAGGCAACTTCAGCACAACATGGGTTAAAGTTCATAGATAGTAATCAGTCTCTGATGTGGTGTGTTTAACAACGCCCAGTTTGATGGTAATGGTTAGCAAGAGACTGTGGTGGAGGTGTGGAAGCACCTAGTCTGTAAAGCAGGACTGAGACTATACCCGGTGCTGAGCAGAAACAGAGGCCACAATACTCTGCTAGAGCTAGCACAAACTTGAGCCACAAGCACCCAACCGGTGCAGTAACGGAGACACTGTACACTGCAGAGCTGATGGACTAGAGCCAATAGCACCCGACCGGTGCAGTAACGGAAACACTGTATACTGCAAGAGTTGGAGGACTGGAGCCAATAGCACCCGACGGGTGCAGTAACGGAAACACTGTGTACTGCAAGAGCTGGAGGACTGGAGCCAATAGCACCCGACCGGTGCAGTAACGGAAACACTGTATACTGCAAGAGCTGGAGGACTGGAGCCAATAGCACCCGACCGGTGCAGTAATGGAAACACTGTATACTGCAAGAGCTGGAGGACTGGAGCCAATAGCACCCGACCGGTGCAATAACGGAAACACTGTACACTGCAAGAGCTGGAGGACTGGAGCCAGTAGCACCCGACCGGTGCAGTAACGGAAACACTGTATACTGCAAGAGCTGGAGGACTGGAGCCAATAGCACCCGACCGGTGCAGTAATGGAAACACTGTATACTGCAAGAGCTGGAGGACTGGAGCCAATAGCACCCGACCGGTGCAATAACGGAAACACTGTACACTGCAAGAGCTGGAGGACTGGAGCCAGTAGCACCCGACCGGTGCAGTAACGGAGACACTGTACACTGCTAGAGCTGATGGACAAGAGCCAATAGCACCCGACCGGTGCAGTAACGAAAATACTGTACTCTGCAAGTGTAAACGGAAGGCTCAGTGTAACGGAGGCAACAGTGCTCTGCAAGAGTTAACAGAAGGCTCAGTGTAACGGAGGCAACAGTTCTCTGTAAGTGTTAACGGAAGGCTCAGAGTTAACAGAGGCAACAGTGCTCTGCAAGAGTAACGGAAGGCTCAGTGGGATGGAGGCCAAGCGACACAGAGAACAGGATCAGAAAGCTGGCCGGATCACAGCGCAGGAACGTCAGACAAGCCGGGTCAGGTCACAGAGCAGGAACGTCAGCCAGGCCGGGTCGAATCACGGAGCAGGAACCAGAAGGAGTAGTCAAACGTGCCAAGTCGGTATACAGGAACGCAGGAACACAGCAACACAGTAGCCCTGGTACAGGAACACCACGAAAGGGCACCTGACAGGTGCCAGAGGCCCGGTATAAAAAGGCCATACTGGGCGGGCCAAACTAAGCTCAGTCAATGGGAGTGCACCATAGAGAGAGTGACAGAAAAGAGCACGGGCACCGTGATAATTTCCAACTGTATTAGCCAGTGCTCGTAGGAGAAAAATGACACCCAACTGGAATGACTTGACCTACCTTAGGGGATGCCAGAAGCACATAACTACACCTACCTGTTTTTGTCTTTGAAAATGGCTGCTGGTACTAAAATGTTCATAACTGTTAGAGGCATGAAGGAATAATATAAAAGGTATACCATTTTGGAAAGTATACATGCTCCCGCATAAAATGAGGGGTACTTGTCTTTCTATCCCTGAGCTGAAGTGCACAAATATTTCCAAAATTTGGCACTATAGGAATAAATACATGGTTTTTTACATTTCCGCCACTTAACAGATACTAAAATCTTTGAAAACCATAACATTCCTACTGTATTCAGTACCTGCTACCAACATGAGAAAAATGGTAGCCCATTTATGTGATGTACTGAAATCTGTGAAAACTATGGGATTTCCAACTGTATTTGTTAGCTAGTGCTCTTAGGAGAAGAATAGCACCCTATTGGTATGAGCTGACATACCATAGGGAGTGCTAAAAGTACAAAACTACACTGACTACAGCCTCTGATTTCTCTAACATTTTCTCAAACATTCCTTGCATGTAATAAAAATGGTTATAACAGCTACAGAAGTGAAGAAAAGGTAGAGAAACTATATCATTTTGGAAAGAAGATAACCTGCCTCATCTCAGGAGGGGTCACTTGCCTTTCTACCCCTAAGTTACTGTGCACAACTATTTCCAGAATGTGGTGCTACAGAAAAAAAAACATATTTTTTTTTTTTTACAAATCAGTCACTTCAAAGATACGAAAATGGTTCAACATCATGGAATTTCCTAGGAGGATTTCTTGCTAGCTTGCGAAAAATGGTACCCCACTTCTGTGGGTTGACATACCATATTGGGTGCCAGGAGTGTGGTTACCAGTGGAACAAGGATGGGGAAGCAAACAGTGTTTGTGTGAATCTATGGCTATCAGTGGTCAGTCCGTGTGCCAGTAGCACCCGACCGGTGCAGTAATGGAGACACTGTACACTGCTAGAGCTGATGGACAAGAGCCAATAGCACCCGACCGGTGCAGTAATGAAAATACTGTACTCTGCAAGTGTAAACGGAAGGCTCAGTGTAACGGAGGCAACAGTGCTCTGCAAGAGTTAACAGAAGGCTCAGTGTAACGGAGGCAACAGTGCTCTGCAAGTGTTAACGGAAGGCTCAGAGTTAACGGAGACTACAGTGTTCTGCAAGTGTTAACGGAAGGCTCTGAGTTAACGGAGGCAACAGTTCTCTGTAAGTGTTAACGGAAGGCTCAGAGTTAACAGAGGCAACAGTGCTCTGCAAGAGTAACGGAAGGCTCAGTGGGATGGAGGCCAAGCGACACGGAGAACAGGATCAGAAAGCTGGCCGGATCACAGCGCAGGAACGTCAGACAAGCCGGGTCAGGTCACGGAGCAGGAACGTCAGCCAGGCCGGGTCGAATCACAGAGCAGGAACCAGAAGGAGTAGTCAAACGTGCCAAGTCGGTATACAGGAACGCAGGAACACAGCAACACAGTAGCCCTGGTACAGGAACACCACGAAAGGGCACCTGACAGGTGCCAGAGGCCCGGTATAAAAAGGCCATACTGGGCGGGCCAAACTAAGCTCAGTCAATGGAAGCGCACCATAGAGAGAGTGACAGAAAAGAGCACGGGCACCGTGATAATTTCCAACTGTATTAGCCAGTGCTCGTAGGAGAAAAATGACACCCAACTGGAATGACTTGACCTACCTTAGGGGATGCCAGAAGCACATAACTACACCTACCTGTTTTTGTCTTTGAAAATGGCTGCTGGTACTAAAATGTTCATAACTGTTAGAGGCATGAAGGAATAATATAAAAGGTATACCATTTTGGAAAGTATACATACTCCCGCATAAAATGAGGGGTACTTGTCTTTCTATCCCTGAGCTGAAGTGCACAAATATTTCCAAAATTTGGCACTATAGGAATAAATACATGGTTTTTTACATTTCCGCCACTTAACACATACTAAAATCTTTGAAAACCATAACATTTCTACTGTATTCAGTACCTGCTACCAACATGAGAAAAATGGTAGCCCATTTATGTGATGTACTGAAATCTGTGAAAACTATGGGATTTCCAACTGTATTTGTTAGCTAGTGCTCTTAGGAGAAGAATAGCACCCTATTGGTATGAGCTGACATACCATAGGGAGTGCTAAAAGTACAAAACTACACCGACTACAGCCTCTGATTTCTCTAACATTTTCTCAAACATTCCTTGCATGTAATAAAAATGGTTATAACAGCTACAGAAGTGAAGAAAAGGTAGAGAAACTATATCATTTTGGAAAGAAGATAACCTGCCTCATCTCAGGAGGGGTCACTTGCCTTTCTACCCCTAAGTTACTGTGCACAACTATTTCCAGAATGTGGTGCTACAGAAAAAAAACATATTTTTTTTTTTTACAAATCAGTCACTTCAAAGATACGAAAATGGTTCAACATCATGGAATTTCCTAGGAGGATTTCTTGCTAGCTTGCGAAAAATGGTACCCCACTTCTGTGGGTTGACATACCATATTGGGTGCCAGGAGTGTGGTTACCAGTGGAACAAGGATGGGGAAGCAAACAGTGTTTGTGTGAATCTATGGCTATCAGTGGTCAGTCCGTGTGCCAGTAGCACCCGACCGGTGCAGTAATGGAGACACTGTACACTGCTAGAGCTGATGGACAAGGGCCAATAGCACCTGACCGGTGCAGTAACGAAAATACTGTACTCTGCAAGTGTAAACGGAAGGCTCAGTGTAACGGAGGCAACAGTGCTCTGCAAGAGTTAACAGAAGGCTCAGTGTAACGGAGGCAACAGTGCTCTGCAAGAGTTAACAGAAGGCTCAGTGTAACGGAGGCTACAGTGTTCTGCAAGTGTTAACGGAAGGCTCTGAGTTAACGGAGGCAACAGTTCTCTGTAAGTGTTAACGGAAGGCTCAGAGTTAACAGAGGCAACAGTGCTCTGCAAGAGTAACGGAAGGCTCAGTGGGATGGAGGCCAAGCGACACGGAGAACAGGATCAGAAAGCTGGCCGGATCACAGCGCAGGAACGTCAGACAAGCCGGGTCAGGTCACGGAGCAGGAACGTCAGCCAGGCCGGGTCGAATCACAGAGCAGGAACCAGAAGGAGTAGTCAAACGTGCCAAGTCGGTATACAGGAACGCAGGAACACAGCAACACAGTAGCCCTGGTACAGGAACACCACGAAAGGGCACCTGACAGGTGCCAGAGGCCCGGTATAAAAAGGCCATACTGGGCGGGCCAAACTAAGCTCAGTCAATGGGAGCGCACCATAGAGAGAGTGACAGAAAAGAGCACGGGCACCGTGATAATTTCCAACTGTATTAGCCAGTGCTCGTAGGAGAAAAATGACACCCAACTGGAATGACTTGACCTACCTTAGGGGATGCCAGAAGCACATAACTACACCTACCTGTTTTTGTCTTTGAAAATGGCTGCTGGTACTAAAATGTTCATAACTGTTAGAGGCATGAAGGAATAATATAAAAGGTATACCATTTTGGAAAGTATACATACTCCCGCATAAAATGAGGGGTACTTGTCTTTCTATCCCTGAGCTGAAGTGCACAAATATTTCCAAAATTTGGCACTATAGGAATAAATACATGGTTTTTTACATTTCCGCCACTTAACACATACTAAAATCTTTGAAAACCATAACATTTCTACTGTATTCAGTACCTGCTACCAACATGAGAAAAATGGTAGCCCATTTATGTGATGTACTGAAATCTGTGAAAACTATGGGATTTCCAACTGTATTTGTTAGCTAGTGCTCTTAGGAGAAGAATAGCACCCTATTGGTATGAGCTGACATACCATAGGGAGTGCTAAAAGTACAAAACTACACCGACTACAGCCTCTGATTTCTCTAACATTTTCTCAAACATTCCTTGCATGTAATAAAAATGGTTATAACAGCTACAGAAGTGAAGAAAAGGTAGAGAAACTATATCATTTTGGAAAGAAGATAACCTGCCTCATCTCAGGAGAGGTCACTTGCCTTTCTACCCCTAAGTTACTGTGCACAACTATTTCCAGAATGTGGTGCTACAGAAAAAAAACATATTTTTTTTTTTTACAAATCAGTCACTTCAAAGATACGAAAATGGTTCAACATCATGGAATTTCCTAGGAGGATTTCTTGCTAGCTTGCGAAAAATGGTACCCCACTTCTGTGGGTTGACATACCATATTGGGTGCCAGGAGTGTGGTTACCAGTGGAACAAGGATGGGGAAGCAAACAGTGTTTGTGTGAATCTATGGCTATCAGTGGTCAGTCAGTGTGCGTGAGGACCTGTGACTGCCAGTGAAACCAGGTGGGGGAGGGATGAGGGGACAGGAAGTTTATGTGGGTATATCTACCAGTGGGCAGGTAGCAAGTATGATGATGGTGGTGGGAGAGGTAAGATAGTGCATATAGGGGATCTGTGACTACCAGTGTGCACTGTAAGTCCCTCACATACACTGTTTGATTCCCAGCCTGAATCCAGTGTGCACTGACACTTGGGTCTACCAGTAGGCAGTGCAAACCAGGCTGGTGGGTCAAACTGGGAGAATGGGACTACCAGTGGGCTGTGGAACTAGGCTGGTGGGTAGGGTACATGGAGGGGGACTGGAGGCATTTTGTGTGCATGCCACAGGGGTGTCCAATGCATTGCAAATCAATGCATTGGACCCCCTGTTGCACACAAACAGTTAATTTTTTTTTAGCTACTATTTTTTATTCATACCTCATCGGGGGGCATCAGTACCACTTCTGATACCCCCAATAATGTCTGAATAAAAAATAATGGGAAATAAATTTGTGTGTGTGCTCACAGGGGGCCCAGTGCATTGCAAAGCACGTGTGTTGGACCCACCTGTTGCACATGCAGGTTTTTTTGGTGTCCCCCCCCCACCCAATATTTTTGTGTCAACCTTATTGGGAGGCATCAGAACTCCTCCTGATGCCTCACAATGAGGTCTGATATAAAAAATAATGGTGAAAAAAAAATCCTTTGTCTGCCACAGGGGTGTCCAATGCATTGCAACCTTTTTGGGGGGCATCAGGACCCCCAATGCCACCCCAATGAGGTCTAAATAAAATAAAAATGAAAAAAAAACCCTCACTTCCTTCCCTTCTCTAATACCACCAGCAGGAGTGAACACGATTGGGCAAAGCTTACTAACGTCATCGTTGACCATGTCAGCGATGACATTAGGAGGCTTACCCACTCCTACCTGGAAGTTCGGGTAGGAGAGAAGGGAAAGGAGCAGCTCTGCATATTTATCTCCAGGCTTAGATTGTCTGGGAGATCAATAACTGGGAGGAGCATGAGGAGAGATCCTCATACCTCCCATGAGTGCCAGGCACTTTTATTTTCTAAATCTGGCCACTGCATGCCTGTTATACCAGCTTATGAAGTGACCGCATTTAGAGGGTACAATGTATGAGCTTGGCACAGCAGGTACAGCTGTCCAAGCTCATACATTGGACCCACTTCGCACTCTAGTGGTTTATTTTGATACCACATTTATATGAATAAACCACAGTTTTGATGATAATAATATAAAAAAAAATCACAAGATTTTTATTGGTTTTCCTGTGATAATTTGTGCTAAAGTAGTTCATTTTTAACAGGGACTGGATAAAAGGTATGGACTTTCTTTCATACCTTTCAAGTGTCCCTTTTTAGGGGGTACTGTCCCTCTGAGATAAAAATCCTTATGGAATTTTTTGACTCCCTGTTGTGTCTCTTTTAGGAGATCAGACTGTGATGTGTACATAAGTTTATCACATTTCTTCATAGCAATAAAACCCACATTACATTTCTTTAAACTTCAGTATATGTGTGTTACATTCCCCTGCTCAGAAATTGTAGCGGGGGGGAAGTGAAGCTGGTAAGAGCTGGGCTTGAGAGTGGGGACAGTCAACTGGACCTTCCTTGCTGTAGGTGAGGCTATATAAAGGTACCGGTCTTGAAACCAGATTGTTCCTCCCCAGTTCAGCCAGGAACCAACCAGAATGGGTGGACCAGTTACTGCTGAAGACTGAGCAGGGGACAGGAAGTCTGACCAAACAAGATCAGAAAGCAGAGTAAGGAGAAGGTGAAGTGGAGAAGGAAGAGGTGAATGGCCTAGATGGACCTGAGAGGAGACTGAGTTAATGCTCTGGAAGGAGTTGAAGAGGCAAACTGGAACACACCAAGCAGAGTCTTTTTGGATGAGTTGAAGAGATGAGATCATATTAGCCAAGAGGTCAAGGCCAGATAACACAGATAAGGTGCCAAGTCAGAATCCAGGAGATGGAATCAGGAGGGAAGCCTCGGTTCTAGCTGAAGGTCAAAGAAGCAGGAAACTAGCTCACTATATTCACTAAGTGGTGAAGAGAGGTGATAAAGAGGTGATAAAGTGGAGATGACTTGGAGAAGTCATAAACTATGAATCTCCCCCATGGTGTTAAATAAAATAAATTCTACCTTGTTTCTCTTTGGATAAATGATTTTGTATATTCATATTTTACAAAAATCACCTTGAATTGGCAATACAAAGTTCGTAAATTAACAATGTTTGATTCATTAATAATGTGAAACTTATTTGTTAGTCTGTAAGTTTGCAACATTGTGCAGCTGATGTTCTAAGAAAACTAGTGCAATTCTGGAGGGTATGTTTAAACCTTTAAGGACCAGAGAGGTAAGCAGCAAGTAGTTTTTTCAGTGGTTTTTCAAGAACAGTAAGTAATTCTAATACTGTACTATGAAGAACTCCCGGTAGAAAAAGAAGCATCATATCAATACATCCAAAGCAGACCCAAAATGTGTTTAATGTTTGTAGAATTAATCCTATGAGTGGCAGTGGGGTACGCAACGCATTGCAGAGCAAGGTGTTGCACACCTCCCTGGGACTCAAAGGGTTAAACAATACATAGATGTGCAAGTCAATAGTGTATAACATGTCTAAAGTACAAAACATATGTCCCCATTTTCATCCTTCAAGTAATGTGTGCTAGGAAATTGAAAGCTATTATTGTTGGCGAACACTTGTTAATAGTGATGAGCGAGCACCGTGATGCTCGGGTGCTCGGGTGCTCTGACCGAGCACCCCCTGCTGCTCGAGTGCTCGGCCGAGCACCCGAGCCCCATTGAATACAATGGGAGCACTCGAGCATCAAACCAGGCACCCCCTGCTCTGATGAGCGGAGGGTGCCTGGTCAATGTCCCCCTTCATGTCCGCTATGCCCCTCTTCCACAATGTCCCCCTTCATCTCCTCTATGCCATAGAGGAGATGAAGGGGGACATTGTGGAAGAGGGGCATAGCGGAGATGAAGGGGGACATTGTGGAAGACGGGCATAGACTCTATGCCCCTCTTCCACAATGTCCCCCTTCATCTCCGCTATGCCCCTCTTCCACAATGTCCCCCTTCATCTCCTCTATGGCATAGAGGAGATGAAGGGGGACATTGTGGAAGAGGGGCATAGCGGACATGAAGGGGGACATTGTGTAAGACGGGCATAGCGGAGATGAAGGGGGACATTGTGGAAGAGGGGCATAGAGTCTATGCCCCTCTTCCACAATGTCCCCCTTCATGTCCGCAATGCCCCCTTCATCTCCGCAATGCCCCCGTACCTCCATTCCCTGGTGGTCCAGCGGAGCTTCTTCGGATCTGTGCCTCTTCCGGCACAGATCCTCTTCACCCGAGCTTGTCGGGCGAGCACATGGCGGTACTCGTACGAGTACCGCCATGTGCCGAGCAGAGCGATGCTCGAGCCGATCCGAGCATCGGCCGAGCACGCTCGCTCAACACTACTTGTTAACTAAAACTACTGGCACTTTTTTATTTCTCCACTGATCTTAGTGGTGGTGGTGTCAGCGATGGAGAAAGTAACAATGAGCACACCCCCTGACCTTTGTACCTGACAGGCCAATGCTCATTCCACTTTGAGGATTTTTGAATTTTGGCTGGGATGTGTGTTTATGCACCTCCCAGCCAATCAGCTTTGAGCGGGGGATTGGAGGAATCTGCTTGAAGCTGACTTGCTGGGAGTTGCGTAAGCACACATCCGCGTCAATAACTGTGATGCATTTTGAACAGAGACTGCCCATATATAAAGGCAGCATCTGTTCAAAATTCCCTCACAGTGGAACGGACATCGGCCGGTCAGGTACAAAGGGGGGGATCTGCTAATTTTCACTTCCTCCTCCACCAACACCGCCACTGCAAACAGTGGCAGAGAAATAAAAACGAGACAATATTTTTATTTAACAAGTTTTCACCAACAATAATACTTTTCGATTTCCCTGCACACATTACTTAAAGGATGAAAATGGGGACTTTGAACTTTCGGCATGTTTTACAATATTGACTTGCACATCTATGCATTGTTTAACCCTTTGAGTCCCAGAGAGTTATGCAACGCATTCCTATGGCACTGAAGAGGTTAAACTATGCATAGATGTGTAGGTTCATTGTATGGCACATTTATGTATATCATTCTTTTTTTTACAGGTATATGAAGAGAAGACGGAAGAAAGAAGATGGAGAGAAAGTGAGAAGAAATAAGAGAAGATAGAAGACGAGGTTAAGAGAAAGAAGAAGGAAGATAGAAGAAGATATACAGTGGATGATAGGTTATTGTAAGACAAAAAGTTCTTTTCTGTGACCCAAAGTCCATTTTGCTTTCAGCTGGTAGAGCAACTGAATAGCTTGCTACCACTTTTTGCTAACGGATGTTATCCAGTTTTGCCCTACTGGCTGTTTTAATGGACTTCTTGAAAGAGGAACTATCATCAAAATTAAATTGCCCCCCCAAATCCTTCTTCTTCCGCAGGCATTAGCAGCATGAATCTTGCTGTAGGCGCTCTCTGCGCCTGCGCTGTTAGTCCCTTCTGGTGCCTTAAGGTACCAAGGAACTCCACTCACCAATCCTGGAGGTGAACAGGACTAAAGCGCAGAGTCAGTTGCATAAGTGGGCAACAGCGCAGACATCTTGCAGAAAAAGCATCTCTGAGTCTGCGCTGTTTCCCACTGATGCCTGCTGAACAAGTTGTATTTCTCACTAATGCCGGGTTTATTAAGCATAATAAAAGTATGTATATGCTTTCTGCTATGTTAATAAGGATTTGGGGGCAATTTAATTTTGATGATTGTTCCACTTTAAATCGGGGCCTAAAAGTCCCATTTAAATTCAATGGAAAAGGGAAGAAGGCACCATATAGGGTAATACCACTCAGAACTGAAAACTTTCCAGAAGATAACCATTGGATACACTCACATATAAGCATAGCTACCCAGCCATAATAGGCAGAAGCAAAGCACACATTTGGGGAATATTAGGCCACTATGTGTAGAAGAACACTAGAGCAATTCTGGGACAATCCATTTGCACATCAGGGAACAATTAAAACTTTCCATTGATCCACACTTTTTCCTCCTGAGTCTTCTCTACTTTTCACTCCCCTTTTTCTGAGGTTCTGGAGACTTTTGGCCTCTGTATCTTCGGTTTATTTTGGTATCCCCTGGTTCTATTACTCTTCGTTTTCAACTCTTCTTTCATATAAACGGTCCCGTAAGGGATCTGGGATATCTTCTTTAGCTTATTCTTACTGGAGCTCTCTCTCCTTTGTTTCCTCCACTCGTTCATCTGTACACTTGCTTGCTCTGTCTTTTGACCAACTGATGTCTTTGGCAGTTAGTGGTGTTTCAAGATTTTAGCCACTATTGTCATTTCCCACTTTTGCAGGTGTTATGCTCGCTCGTTTTCCTTTTTGGTCATAAATTTCTAATTCTTCTGCACTGTAAGTGACCTCTGCGTAGGCCCTTATATTCTGTGGCTTTTTAAATGTGTATTTTGCTCACTTCCTTGTACTTCATTATTGCTTTATAGTTAATAAAACTTAAAAAAAGTTCCCATTGATATAAAGACTGTTAACCCCAAAGCAATAAGTTGTAGAAATCTCTATCATTAAGTGGTTACAAACCCTATTTAAAACAATGTGAATTGTGTGAATGTTTATTTGTCCTCATATAGTGCAACTGATTTGCCTAAGAATTGCTCCAGTTTGCTTTTATACATAAAGCCCATAGTCTTTGCCCCAGCACAGATAAATCAAATGTAGAGCTCAGTTCCCATTGTCTCTGCCCCCCACACAAATAAATCCAGTTTAGCACTCAGTTCCCATTGTCTCTGCCCCCAACACAAATAAATCCAATTTAGTACTCCGTTCCCATTGTCTCTGCCCCCACACAAATAAATCCAGTTTAGCATTCAGTTCCCATTGTCTCTGGCCCACATAAATAAATCTAATTTAGCACTCAGTTCCTATTGTCTCTGCCCACACAGATAAATCCCATTCAGTACTCAGTTCCCATTGTCTCTACCCCCACACAGATAAATCCCATTCGGTACTCAGTTCCCATTGTCTTTGCCCCCTCACACACACACACAGATAAATCCCATTCAGTACTCAGTTCCCATTGTCTCTATCCCCACACAGATAAATCCCATTCAGTACTCAGTTCCCATTGTCTTTACCCCCAAACAGATAAATCCCATTTGGTACTCTGTTCAATTTATTTCAAAGATGTTGTCACTTTTTTATTTTTTATTTTACCGGAGGTAAACGAGAAGAGGGGGGCTATTTCCCTGAAGCCTTAATAGCTGGTATGTACAGAGTACCAACCACACTTTCACTTGATGTGGTTCCTCCTCTTAGTGGATTTGGGGTACGTCTGGTGATGGTAATGGATTTATTTATCCTTTTCTTTACCTGATTTCTAAATCCTAGCAGATTCCTTTAGGTTGGCCTGACCAGCACCCTTAATACTTCCCTATAGGTGGTGAAGCACTTTTCTTCTCTTGTCTTCTGTTTGCTGCTTAAATCAGTGAGCATCTGGGGGTTACTGGACTCCTATGATGCAGTTGGTTTACATCAGAAGTGTTCTTCTTAGTACATCAGCTTGTGTACTTTAATTTAATTTAAACTAATTTAACATGTCCTAGTTGCCTTCATAAAATGCATTGAAGAACAAGTATGTGTCTGCCAAAATAGATTACTTATTAAACAGGATTCGGTGGAATGGAAGGCGTGGAAGAAATGTAAAGACAAAAGTCTGTGAAAATATAATGTTTCACAGAGGAAAATTAATATTGAAGGTAAGGAAGGAAGAGGTGGGAAGACAAGACGAGTCCTATGATATATCAGACATTTACTGAAACTTGATGAGGAGAAGCTGCAGCGATTACCATGACAGAAAATCACAGGGGAAAGTGCAGGTAAGAATACACATGATTATACTGATTTTGTGAATTGAACCTCGTCCATGTTTGAAGACACAATGTGGCTTTATTCCTCAAGATATGAGGTGCAATTCTGGTGTAAACCAACTACACCATAAGCATACCTGGGAACTCTCCGGAGACTCCGGTTCTGACAGAGCTTTACCGGGTCTCCGGGGCAGAGGCAGATTCCTCCGGATGTGGAGAGTTTCTATTGAAATTCTGCCACATCTGCTTTTTCTCCCGTTGTGCCTCCATCCCCAGCCTTCTGTGTGACATATTTAACCCTCTGAGTACCAGAGTGGTAGCCCTCAACTGAAAGTTCCTAGGTATGACCATAAGGGGATTGAAATGCTCACATAA
Source organism: Rhinophrynus dorsalis (assembly GCA_037306005.1). Taxonomy (NCBI): domain Eukaryota; kingdom Metazoa; phylum Chordata; class Amphibia; order Anura; family Rhinophrynidae; genus Rhinophrynus; species Rhinophrynus dorsalis. Next base: position 466,527,406 of record CM074720.1, read on the forward strand.
TTCAATGGGCCTTTAACTCCTTGATTGCTAGAGAGGTATCCTAGCATTTGAGGGATTAAAAGCCCCATTTACATCAATGAGAATCTGTGAAATGTTCATTTTAACCCAGCGGTGAGTTTTTTGCACCAGCACTACACCTCTTGATGTTGTAGAAAGTGCAAAATGAATTTACAATATATGTTAGATTCTGTTGTGCAAATTACATTTTCTATTACCAGAAAAGAATAGGATATTACTGTTTTATTGTATATTTTGTTGGGAGAAAAAAATTACGTTACAGTGATGTTTTTTATGAGTAAAACAAGGTATTCCTACTGCTGGGAGAGTTTTCATTCAAAACAGCTTAAATGTATTGTTTTTGTAATTGAATCTATAGCAACAATGCCACTTGAGTGGAGATGCACCAAAGGGCGATGCTGTGGCAGTGTGTGTCTGGCTATGTGTGGCGAACACATCACCTTGGTGATTCAGACACACATGGTCATATGTACCAAGATTAAAGACTGCAAGGGAAGGGGAGAATTTAATCATTAACATGCATAGTTGTCATATTGATGGCGATTTGTAAGGGATGCCCTCTCTCACACATTGCCAGTATTACGACAACTCTGAAATCTTGGAGCATCCAGTCTGCTCCCCACTTGCCCAGACTGGATGCGCTCAAACTTCAGCTAAGCACCACAGAAAGAATTGTTAACATAGTAACATAGTAGATAAGGCTGAAAAAAGACATGCGTCCATCAAGTCCAGCCCATGCCAATAACACCCCTGTTGATCCAGAGGAAGGCAACAAAAAAGCCCTCTGGAGCAATTTCCAGTGTAGGTGTGTGTGTGTGTATGTCAAATAGTTCCCCGGCTCAATATCCTATTTGCTTTGAAGCCATCTGTCATAACTGTCAATAATGTTCTGTGCTAGATAGGCATCCATTGCTTTTTTTAATGCAGTTACATTATCTGCAAGCACAACATCCCGAGGCAAAGAATTCCATAGCCTTACCGCCCTTACTGTAAAGAATCCCTGCCTGTGTTTTAGTCGAAAGCGCTTTTCCTCAAGTCTTTATGGATGACCTCTTGTTCTTAGCTCAGCTCTTTGCATAAATAATTAATTGGACAGTTCTTTGTATTGACCTTGAATGTATTTGTAAATGGTAATCATATCACCCCTTAGACGTCTCTTTTCTAATGTAAACAAACCCAGTTTGGCTACTCTCTCTTTGTAACTCAGATCCTCCAATCCCTTTATCACTTTTGTTGCACATCTCTGCACCGAATTGTTCCCTGCAGATATATTCATTGCACACCACTGTGGTAGTGAAAGGGTTAAGATTAGGGTCCCTGGATGCAACGGCAGCTTGACAGGGTTATGCAGTAAAGAACTGCAGGAATGATCTGCATAGATAGACCTCGCAGTACAGCAAGAGGAAAATCCCTGCTTGAAAGCTTGAGTCAATCAGAAGGAATTAATAAAAAAGAAATTAAAAAAAAATAATTTTATTGACTTACTAGTTTTAAAGCTCGTGTACACGGGCCAACACTGACGGCACTGCAGTCATGCGCATTACTGATTGCCTGTGCCGTGGCTGATAAGGAGCGGGGTGCTGCAAATTCAGACCGGAATCCTCTCTGCGCACCTTCCTGGGACCAAGCGGAGCAATACAGATGCCCAGGAGCGATACAATCAGGCTCATGGCAGAACGAGGAATGCCATTGAGCGGACCTTCAGCCTCCGATTCAGATGTCTGGACCACTCGGGGGGAGCACTGCAGTATGCCTCAGGAAAAGTGTGTGACATTATAATGGCATGTGCAATACTGCACAACATCACAGTGGACACTAGGTTGCTGGAGGATATCCAGGCCCCCCCATACATGAAGTGCCTGTGGACATTGGCCATGGTGAGGAGACCCTGAAAGGGGAGCAGATGAGAGACAGGTCCCCCTGGCCTCCGTGTGCCTGCTCTCCTGGGCTGGGTCCCCCTCTGCTCTGCGGATCTCCCTCTCCCACCCCTACTCTGCTCAGGGATGCCCTTCTGACCTTCCTGATCCTCCTCCACTACTCACCCCATCCCTCTCTCCTGTCCTCCTCTCCCAACTATCATTCACCCACTCACACCCAGGAACTCCCTCAGGCCCTCACAGACACACACTCACTCTTTGTCACACTCTTTCACTTACGGATTCACACTGTAAAAATAAAGTTTAAAAAATGTGTAAAGTGTTATGAAAAAAAAAGACTTTTTGTATGTATGTGTTTGTGTTTGTATGGATGTATGTGATATGTGCAAGAGTGTGATATGTGTTTTTTAAGTGCAGATTAGTGTTGAGCGAGCACCCCGATGCTCGGGTGCTCGGGTGCTCTGACCGAGCACCCCCTGAGGCTCGAGTGCTCGGCCGAGCACCCGAGCCCCATTGAAAAGCATGGGGCGACACGAGCATTTCACCAGGCACCCCCTGCTCTGATGAGGGGAGGGTGCCTGGTCAATGCCCCCCTTCATCTCCGCTATGCCCCCTTCATCTCTGAATGCCCCCTTCATCTCCGCAATGTCCCCCTTCATCTCCGCAATGTCCCCCTTCATCTCCGCTATGCCCCTCTTCCACAATGTCCCCCTTCATCTCCGCTATGCCCCTCTTCCACAATGTCCCCCTTCATCTCCTCTATGGCATAGAGGAGATGAAGCGGGACATTGTGGAAGAGGGGCATAGCGGAGATGAAGGGGGACATTGTGGAAGAGGGGCATAGCGGAGATGAAGGGGGACATTGTGGAAGAGGGGCATAGAGTCTATGCCCCTCTTCCACAATGTCCCCCTTCATCTCCGCTATGCCCCCTTCATCTCCGCAATGCCCCCGTACCTCCAGTCCCTGGTGGTCCAGCGGAGCGTCTTCTGATCTGTGCCTCTTCCGGCACAGATCCCCGCCACCCGAACATGGCGGGAGAGCACATGGCGGTACTCGACGAGTACCGCCATGTGCCGAGCAGAGCGATGCTCGAGCCGATCCGAGCATCGGCCGAGCACGCTCGCTCAACACTAGTGCAGATCTCTCCTCTCCAAACTCCAAAATCAAAACTTCTTCTACCTCCAATGTCAGCTCCTCTCTCCCTCGCTCTAAACGCTATCCTCGGCTCCTGGGTCCTGTGATCTAGCTGGCCAAAACTCAAAACACAGACAAGGTGTGACCGTTATTTTGGGATATATAGGTGTATTTGAACATTTTTGCCACTTTTGGGGCCTGGATTGGCTGTAGGTTTGAATTTTGTTTGTGCATCTATCAGGGTTGCTAGACAACGCCAGAAGTTATATTTTGACTTAAGTTGTGTTTTAACAGGTGATTGGGATGCACAATGATGCTAAAAAAAGTGTGAAGCAGGTTTTTGTGTTACGTGTTTTTGTTGTGCCTACGCTCGTTAGCTATTCTTGTAGACTACCTGTCAAATCCGCCGTAAATCATGTATTATTTGCGACCGATAGGCCTTTTTTACTTAGAGGCTGTTTTAACGTGAACCTTTAAATCTAGCCCCAAGTGCCTTGGTCTGGTTACAGCTGTCTGCTGGAATGCTTCTTCGAGAATGCTCCAGCACTGGATTAGACAGGTCTCCATTCCCAGCTTAGAAGAGGCTCCTTAACTCACTTCAACTCAGCTCTAAAACCAAACTGAAACTAAAATGGTGTCTTGAATCCAGCCATGTGAAAAGGAGCTCACCATCTTCTGGTCACTCCCAGTAACTGCAGGATAGTCAGTGGCAGCAGAAATTACTGTGTCCCAGAGGAGTTACATGCTCTCCCTTGAAAAATACTTGCCTTCCACTGGCAAGTCTTGGCCAGGAGCAATCAAAAATCTAAAGGCATTAAACATAACATACGTAACATCCTACAATAACAGTACTAGCTAATACTATGACATCTTAGCTTGTTAGCTGCTCTGAAACAGAGAATTGGCATCTATTATTTCAGCTAACGCATGGAGTAAGGTGGTCAGTGGAGCATAACTGGGCTCTCCTATATTATCATAAACCAAGGTCCTAGGAGGCTGCCATATCCTGGTGCTTCGTCTCAGTTTTCGCTGAGGAAGAGAATCTTCTGGCCGTGCCTGGGAAGCTTTCAGTTCCTGCCTTGCGGTCAGTGGGGTCACCAGTGGCTTGAGGCCCTGGCTCTCCCATAGAACTAGAGTCTCTAAAGGTGGTCCCAGGAACAAAACACGTGCTTTCTGGGTTCAAATTTGGAGAACTGTGTGACACAGGAGGGATTCTAACACTATGAGGTACCTCAGAAGCAGAAAGAAGCAACTGCTGTGTTTCCTCAGCAGAAGAAGACCATCACTGATCATCAGCACTGAGAACTTTGGGGTCTCTTTTGTCCCACTTCTAGGACTCTCCATTGTGCTTTTCTCCAATTCAATCCTATTCCCTCATCATCATTAGTATAGGCTATCGGTAGTAGATGGGTCCTATGCCAAACCTTTATCTGGCCTTCTGGCCCTTTTATGTTGTAAACTGGCAGCCGTTTTAGCTTAGAGACAACTTCAAACAAGGTATCCTTCCATCTGTGTGCCAATTTGTGTTTCCCAGGCACTCCTAGATTCTAGAGAAGAACCTTGTCTCCTGCTTGCTTTTTCCGGTACTTCAGTTTGGTATGCCATAGCTTGAGTGGCCAACTCATAGGTCCTGTGAAGATTTTGTCTGATGGTCCTCACATACTGGAGGTGTGAGTCTGTATTTTTCCTATCTGGAGAAGTAGGGTGAGAATCCTTCCACGTGCTTACTCCAGGACTGCTTCTCCACTTGTTTCAGAGTCCCAAGCATGTCCAGGAGAGTCCTATTGAACCGCTCAGGCTGAGCATCACCCTCCGGGTGATAGGGTGTCGTTCTGGACTTCTGAACCTGTAACATAGCCAACAGTTCCTTGATCAGCTTGCTCTCGAAGTCTCTACCTTGATCAAAATGTATTCAATTGGGTAGACTGTAGTGCATGAAATACTTCTGCCAGAGGACCTTGGCTACGGTCACAGACTTCTGGTCTTTAGTGGGAAAGGTCTGAGCGTATCTGGCAAAATGATCTGTTACCACCAGAACATTCCCGATTCCAGTAGCATCGTTCTCAATACATAGCTAATCCATGCACACCAGATCCAAGGGTCCTGTACTTCTCAGGTGGCCCACAGGGGCAGCTCTCTCAGGTATGGTCTTTCTCTGAATACATCTTCTGCAGGTGTTCACATAATGTTCAACATGCTCCCTCATGCGAGGCCAATAAAACCAGTCTTGTACCAGGCCGTAGGTCTTCTCTACCCCAAGATGCCCATGTTGATCATGGAAAGATCTCATGACCATCCCCCGGTATCTATAAGGTAGTACCACCTGCTTTCGACCAGGGTTGTCATGGTATTTTATAATCCTATAAAGGATCTCATCTTCCAGATGTAGTTTACTCCATTCTCTCCAGTACAAGTCTCTTGGTCCAGTGGGGAGGGAGTTCAGTAATTTAGGGTTCTTGGCTATTATTGCCTTGAGGACTGTCCCTGTGACTGGGCTTTCTTCTTGTCTTCAGTGGTTATATGGGACCACTGTTGGAGCATGGCTGGAGCACAGAATATATCTGGTACGGATTCTGGGGCGTGACTGATGGAATCTATTCCTCTAAGTTCAGAGAACTCATCCTGCTTCTCGGCCACCACATATGTGTTGCTATTGGGCGATTCCATCAGCTCTCACAGTGTACAGGGTTCCGTTACTGCACCAGAAGGGTGCTATTGGCTCTGGTTCCATTCAGCTCTTGCAGTGTTTGTGACTCCGTTACCGCACCGGAAGGGTGCTATTGGCTCTGGTTCCATTCAGCTCTTGCAGTGTTTGTGACTTCGTTACCGCACTGGAAGGGCGCTAATGGCTCTGATCCCACAGCTCTAGCAGTGTGCATTGCCTCTGTTACTGCACCGCACGGGTGCCCACAGCTCAACAGTAGTGCTAGCTCTTGCAGAGTATTGTGTATCTCCTCTCCTTGCCTGACTTGGGAGTGTGTCGGTTCTCCCTCACTGCTAAGGTGCTTCCACATCTTGCACCACAGTCTCTTGCTACTTTAACATCTACTGGGCGTTGTCAAACACACCACAACAGAGACTGTTTACCTACCTAGAACTTTAACCCATTGGTTACTGATACTTCGTTTTATGCCTGTCCTGTGACAGTATTTGTTCTTGCTCTATATACTGGGCCTGAGAGGGCATACATATACCTGTATATCATTTGCCTGTCATTCCATACTAGCCTGTAGTGGGCAGTGTTCCTTGTCTTTTAATAAAACTGTGTTTTATTCTAATCTCCTGGTCTGAGTGTTTTACAAAACCGTTACAGTACGAAAGGGGCCATGACCTGAGACAGTAAAGGTGAAGGTAATACACAGAACATCCATTGGAGGATGGATATACATGAGCAGCGCTTGGACCAGTTGGCACTGGCCTTGCAGACTTTACTGGAACGTACGGTACACCTTGACAAATCTAATCAGAATCTGGTGGTCCTCCCAGTTTCGACACCGAACGATCATTTTGTGGGTCCCGCTCACCAACCAGAGGCCTAACGGCGGCGGCGCCATTACCATTGAGATATGATTGCGAACCTACCCTATGCAGGGGATTTATCAATCAGAGATATTCTTGGAACTGACGCCTCATGCTTTTCCTAACGACCGGAGCAAGGTCAGGTTCATGATATCCTTGTTAACAGGCAAAGCTCTGGCATGGGCTAATCCCCTGTGGGAGAATGCCAAACCCTGCACTCAGAACTTCAGTGAGTTCATAAGAAAGTTCCGCAGAGTGTTTAAGGTTCCTGGTAGAGCCGCCTCTGCTGCCAAAACATTGATGGAGATACAAATGGGTGATCATACAGTGGGCGATTATGCCATAGAATTTCGGACATTGGCAGCAGAGGTGGGATGGAATAACGAGGCATTAGTGGCAGCTTTTGCTCAAGGGCTGTCTGACTCCATCAAAGATGAAATAGCTGCCAGAGATGTACCCAGTGACTTGGATGAATACATTGATTATGTCATGCTTATTGATTCTCGTATTCGTGAAAGACGCCTGGCTAGAAGGGCGAGATCCAGAAGCTATGGGCATGGCAGTCCTTTAAACCCACCCTCGCCTCCCATTCCTTCTGACCGGTCACCCGAACCTAGTGAACCAATGCAGCTTGGGTTCACCAGACTCACAAAGGAGGAACGGGTACACCGTAAAAGGCAGGGTTTATGCTTATATTGTGGCAAAGCTGGGCACTTACTACGCACCTGTCCAGTACGACCGGGAAACAGACGCACCTAAGGTACCTTAGGGGACAGGCCCTAGGTGGTGTATAGCAGTCCCTAGACTCATGTACACAGAAACCCACCATCCAGGTAGTATTTGCCTGGGCTGATCAGTCTGTGGAGGTGTTTGCTCTGGTGCAGCAGGGTACTTCATGGATTGTTCTTTTGCCTAACTGCACAAAATTCCTTTAGTCAAAAGGGACACTCCCTTAGCCATTGAAGCTCTTGATGGTAGACCTTTGGAACCTGCATTTATCACTATGGAAACGATTCCTATTATGATGTCTATTGGGGCTCTCCACAAGGAGGAAGTACGTTTCCAAATAATTTGTTCCCCTCATCTTGTGGTCATTCTGGGGTTCCCATGGCTGCTATTGCATAATCCCCAGTTTGATTGGCAGAGATGTGAGGTCAGATCATGGTCTGAATACTGTTCTAAACACTGTTTGTCGCACCCTGTCAAGATTTTGTGAATTCAGTGACGTATTCAGTAAGGGAGAGGCTAGCGCATTGCCTCAGCACAGACCACATGATTGCGCTATTGATTTGCCTCCGGGCGTGGTGCCTCCCAGGGGTCGTACGTATCCTTTGTCCTGCGATGAGAACAAAGCTATGGAGGACTACATTGAGGATGCCCTCAGGAGGGGAATCATACGCAAGTCTACCTCACCGGTTTCTTTTTTGTGAAAAAGAAAAATGGCGAACTAAGACCATGTATTGATTACCATGGACTGAATAAACTCATGTCTAAGAATGCCTACCCCATACCACTTATTACAGAGTTATTTGACAGGTTGAAGGGCTCTTCTATCTTTATGAAACTTGATCTGCGGGCCGTGTATAACCTGATCAGAATTAAGGCTGGGGATGAGTGGAAAACGGCATTCAACACTAGGTCGGGGCATTATGAATACTTAGTGATGCCATTTGGTCTATGCAATGCATCTGCGGTATTTCAAGAGTTGATCAATGACCTCCTCCGTGACATGCTTCAGTCTTGTGTGGTCGTATACCTCGATGATATATTGATTCACTCTGCTAACCTAACCCAGCACATCAAGGATGTGTCTGAAGTTTTGCTTCACTTACGCAAGAATAAACTGTTCTGTAAATTAGAAAAATGTGAGTTTCACAGGTCCAAAGTGCCCTTCCTGTGGTTCGTGATATCTAAGGATGGCATTGCCATGGACCAGGAGAAACTGGCAGTCCTACAGTGGCCACGTCCCAAAGGATTAAAAGCTATCCAACGCTTTTTGGGCTTTGCCAATTATTATAGAAAATTCATCCAGAATTTTTCTACAATTGTTAAACCTCTGTCTGACCTCACGCATAAGGGCGCTAATCCCTCTCAATGGTCCGAGGCAGCTGAAAACACTTTTTAGACATTGAGATCTCCTTTTGCATCTGCTCCTATACTGTCCCACCCCAATCCCACCCTGCCATTTACCTTGGAGGTCGATGCCTCCGAAAATGGGGTAGGGGCAGTACTTTCCTAGCGCCCTGTTGGAGGTGGCACCCTGAGACCTTGTGGGTTCTTTTCTAAGAAACTCTCTAGTGCCCAAAGCCATTATGAAATTGGTGACAGAGAACTCTTGGTTATTATCCTCGCATTAAAAGAATGGCGTCACCTACTGGAGGGCACCAGAACCCCGGTGTTAATCTTAACTGACCATAAAAATTTGACTTATCTATCGGAAGCGAAAAGCTGTCCTCTCGCCAGGCTAGGTGGGCATTGTTCCTTTCTCAATTTAATTTTGTAGTATCCTACCTACCAGGCTCATAGAACGTTAAGGCAGATGCCCTGTCCAGACAATTCGGGCCAGACATTGTGAAGGACGAAGAACCCGTACCTATTATTCAGCCGGATCGTATCCTGGCTACAGTGCCTACTAGTATCACTTCGCCACTGGGGGAAGAGATCTTGGCATCTCAGGCGAGGGCTCCCCCAGAAAACCCAGCTGGCAAGTGTACCCGTGAGCTGGAGACATAGCACTCTTCTAAGGCTGCTGGGCACATTGGGATGGATCAATTAATATGGTCTCTCTCACAGGTATTTTGGTGGCCCTCCCTTAGAACCGATTGCTCCACTTTCACTGCAGCCTGTGCCACCTGTGCTCGTGCCAAGACCCCCAGACATCTCCCAGTGGGCCTACTCCAACCTGTGCCTAATGGTGAACGCCCATGGTCCCACATATCCATTGATTTCTCGGGATAGTTGCCAGTGTCTAGGGGGTATACATTTATCCTAAGGGTGGTCGACAGGTTCTCCAAGATGGCTCATTTCGTGCCCCTCTCTGGCCTTCCTTCGGCCCAGGAATTGGCAGTAATTTTTGCCAGAGAAGTGTTCCGCTTGCATGGGGTTCCCGGAGTGGTGGTGTCGGACCGAGGGAGCCAGTTCGTATCCAGATTCTGGAGGGCATTCTGTAGACAGATGGGCATCCAATTGTCCTTTTCCTCTGCCTACCATCCCCTGACCAATGGGGCCGCTGAGCGTGCCAATCAGGGACGGGAACAGTTCCTGCTCTGCTTTGTGACCGATCACCATGACAATTGGGCTGACCTGTTGCCATGGGCAGAGTTCGCCAGGAATTGTGCAGTTAATTCATCGTCCAGGAGCTCCCCGTTCCTTATCAATTAACGGTTTCAGCCGTGCCTGCTCCCGGACTCATTTCAGTCGCAGCAGATTCCAGCTCTGGATGAGCATATTGAGCAGCTCCACTCCACTTGGGCACAGGTTCAGAGGACCCTCAGTCAGTCATTCCAGCGACATCAGTGGCATGCCAATTGTAGACGGCTGCCAGCGGTCTCCTTCCAGGTTGGGGATAGGGTATGGCTTTCCTCCAGAAATCTCAATTTGCAAGTGCCGTGAAATAAGTTGGCTCCCCGGGTTCATTGGTCCATTTAAAATAATCCGCAAGGTTAACCCTGTCTCATACGCACTGGAACTCCCAGCATCTATGTGCATTCATAACGTGTTCCATGTGTCTCTGTTAAAACCCTTGGTAAGCAACCCCTATACTACCACTCCGGTGGTTCCTGGGCCGGTGGACGTTCAAGGCCAAGAGGAGTACGAAGTTCAGAGTATTATTGATTCTAGGAGGGTTAGAGGGAAATTGCAATATTTGATCCATTGGAAGGGCTATGGCCCTGAAGAGCGTTCTTGGGTCGATCAGAAGGACCTCCATGCCCCGAAATTATTGCGCAATTTCCACTCTAAATATCCCCAGAAACCTAGACCCGCTGCCAGGAGAGGGGGTCTTTGAGAGGGGGATACTATCATGGTTCCCGTGATCTCTCTGTCACTCTTTGCTGTGGTGCTCTCCTATTGGCTGAGCTTGTTTGGCCCGCCCAGTATGGCCTTCATATACCAGGCCTCTGGCACCTGTCAGGTGCCCTTTCGTGGTGTTCCTGTACCAGTGCTACTGTTGCTGTGTTCCTGCGTTCCTGTGTACCGACTTGGCCCGTCTGACTATGCTCATTGGTTCCTGCTCCGTGACTGACCTGGCCTGGCTGACGTTCCTGCTCCGTGAGCTGACCCGGCTTGTCTGATGTTCCTGCTCCGTGATTGACCCGGCTTGTCTGACGTTCCTGCTCCGTGATTGACCCGGCCTGGCTGACGTTCCTGCTCCGTGACCTGATTCCAGCTATCCTGAGAGTGTTCCAGCTGCGATCCTGATCCTGTGTCTCTTGGCGACATTCTGAACTTTCATAGTAGCAGTGTTGTGCAGACTGAACATTCCGTTAACTCTTGCAGAGCCTGTTGCCTCCGTTATACTGAGCCTGTCTGTTAACACTTGCAGAGCACTGTTGCCTCCATTATACTGAGCCTGTCCGTTAACACTTGCAGAGCACTGTTGCCTTCAATTTATTGAGCCTTCCGTTTACACTTGCAGAGCATTGCAGCCTCCGTTATACCGAGTCTCCTAGTTACACTTGCAGAGCATTGTGGCCTCCATTAACACTGTGCTTCCGCTTAACCCTTGCTACGCGCAGTGTATCAGTTACTGCACCGGGTGGTGCTATTGGGCGATTCCATCAGCTCTCACAGTGTACAGGGTTCCGTTACCGCACCGGAAGGGTGCTATTGGCTCTGGTTCTATTCAGCTCTTGCAGTGTTTGTGACTCCGTCACCACACCGGAAGGGTGCTATTGGCTCTGGTTCCATTCAGCTCTTGCAGTATTTGTGACTCCGTTACCGCACCGGAAGGGTGCTATTGGCTCTGATCCCTCAGCTCTAGCAGCGGGACATAGCATCCGCACTGACATTCTTGGGGCATGGCTTGTATTTAAGACTGAAACTATAGTTCGACAATGCAGCCAGTCACCTATGCCCTGTGGCATCCAGCTTAGCCGTAGTTTGAATATAGGTAAGTGGATTGTTAATCATCCTTACCTCAAATGTTGCTCTATATAAATAGTCATGTAACTTGTCCACACTTGCCCACTTGAGTGCCAAGAATTCTAGTTTGTGGACCGGATAGTTTTTCTCTGCACCAGTCAGACTTCTACTTATGTAGGCCACTGGCCTTAACCCTTCTGGGTAGCTTTGATGCAGTACGTCCCCTAGGCCTTCCATACTAGCATTGACATGGAGCACATATTGCTTCTCAGGGTCTGCATACATCAATACAGAAGCTTCTGTGAGTCTTTTCTTCAAGGTTAAGAAGGATTTTTCACATCCTGGGGTCCATTTCTTTTCCAAAATATTCTTTAGGGCTTGGCGCCTTAGCACCCTCTATATCAGATGTAGTTTTTAACAGGTTGTGTAGCTCTTGAGCAATCTCCGAGTAGTCTTTCACGAACCTTCTGTAATAACCACAGAATCCAAGGAATGTCCACAGCTCACTGATGTTATTCAGCCTGGGCTAATTCACCACCACTTCGATTTTTGCCGGGTCAGTTACTACTTCTTGTATGGAAACAATGTGCCCAAGTCCCGGGCAAACCAACATTTGTCTATCAATAATTTCAGACCCTCTGCTTGTAGTCGATCCAACACCTTCAGCAGTCGATGTACGTGTTCTTCTGGGGTCCTTCTGAATACTATGAGATCATCTAGATACACTAGGCACTCTTTGGGATTCATATCCCCCATAGCCTTCTCCATCAGCCTTTGGAAGGTGGCGGGAGCTCCTGTGCTTTCTTGAGGTATTCTAGTAAACTCGTAGAACCCCAAGTGACAGACGAAAGCTGTTTTTTCCTGATCCTCCTTCTTCATGGGTACCTGATAATACCCAGACCTCAAGTCAAGGATGCTGAACGACTGGCTCCCAGAAAGGGCATTTAACAGATCTTCTATACGTGGCAGCTTGTATTGATCTGACACAGTCCTCTTGTTCAGAGTGCGATAGTCTATGCAGAGCCGGACTGTGCCATTCTTTTTCCTAACACCACTATGGATGAGGCATATGGACTTCTGGACTCTTTAATAATGCCAGATTCTTCCATTTGTTGGAGTATATCCTGGACATCTTCTACGTCTCAAGGGGTTATTCTCATTGATCTTTCTCTGAAAAGAACCGAGTCAGAAAGACTGATAGCATGTGTGGCACTCTTTGCGCATCCCACATCCATTTCTTTCCTGGAGAAGACTTTCTCTCAGGTAGCTAGTCTGGATCTACCACATTTGTGGTAGAGGAAAATCTTTCAGATCAAAAGCTATGAGTCCTTCAAGGTCACCCCCCATTCTGCCTTCACAGACATTACTGAAGAGACTTGGTCTAACAGGTGAATCACACCAATCTTCTGGTGACGATCGATTCTGACCTCTGTGGGTGTTAGATTCTGTATCAATATGGAAAAATCTTTATACCAGTGATTCCGCCAGTCTTTCACCTCAGGTTTGAGGGTCCACCTTTTTTTTATCCTAAGTCAAGGTCTCCACAAAGTATTGCCTGGTTCCTTCTGTCATTTCATAGTACATAGAAGGTTTTGCTCGTAGAGTCTTGGTCTCTCCAGGTTTCACAAATACAGGCTCTTTCCCTGAGTTGTGGCATGACCCTGGTTTAGCTTGTAGGGCTAGTCAATGGCACTCCTTCCCTAAAACAGGGCTGACCTCCATCAGTCGGGCTATAGATACATCTCCCATTTCGGTGAGGTAGGCCCTGAACACATCATGCACCATTCTTGCTTTGGTACCAAAATTATTGGAGCGCACTTTTTTTGGCCACGGGACATACAAGAACTTCCAATTCCATAGCGCAGATCATTCCTGTGTTTAACTGTGGAGTGGTTATGGTCACTCTTATGCAACCCTCTACAGGCTGGGCCTGAGATCCCACTCCCCACAACTGCAATTCTTCTGCAGGCTCCAGAGGAATATGTTTTAAGTGATAATTGTAGACGTCTCTATAAATGATGGTGACTTGGGACCCAGTACCTAGCAAGGCTGAGGTGTGAATACCCTCTACTAACAAGTGTATCAAAGATTTGAGCCCGATCTTGGCCCCCACATATAAGCTAGATGCTTGTTTTTTTTCCTTTTCTTGGAAGGACTGGCAACTTGGTCCTCCTGAAACTCAATAGCTAGCACTTCCACATCTGTCTCTGATGAATTGGTCGGACACCCCCGCTTGAAATGCCCTGATTTTCCGCACTTAAATCAGTTCCCTTGGGGGGATGAATCCTCATGGAATAACCTTCCCACGGTCTCCCTGCAGCGTTGCCTCCTGGTAGTAGAAGAATCTGTCCTCCTTGGCGATGGCTTGGACAACAACTCTAATTCAGCTACCTTCTTTTTAAGGACTGACAGTTCCATATCCTCTTTCTCTGCTGCTTTAGAAGTATTACCTTTGCATGGAGGAGGTGGGGACATTTGGTCCTCCAGTCTTTTTGCTTTGTTGATCAGTGTGGAATAGAACAAGTCTTGATCATCCAGATTAACTCTTAACATGATCATTACTGGGTCATTTCTAAGGCCTCCCTTCTGAATTTACCTGGATAGCCGAGTATCCAACTCAGATGCAGTGACTGATCCTTTATGAAATAGTTTTCCTAGTAACAATTGTAATTGATTGATATAGTCAGAAGCTTTTTCATACTCCTTCTGCTTGGTGGCTAGGAACTTGACTAATAGATCATCAGAGTCCATCCTGAAAAATTTGCAGGTAATCCTGTGCTGTAGCTTGTCCATTCACTCCCCTGAACAGCCTTATCATGTCCGTAGCTAGGGAACGAAGACTCTCCACTAACCGTTGTTTCTTTATGTTATCTGTACAAGACCATTTTTCCAACAATTGTACAGCATTATCCTTCCAAGCCTCAAAGGTTTCCTCTCCTGCAGGAACAGGCTGATTCCCAGAAAACTGTGGGTGTGGATAGCCGTCACTATGGCCTCTGAGAGTTTTTGCAGTATTTTGGGTATGTTACTTTCCCTTGAACTTGTGTTACTCAATGAGGGGTTTCCTGGCTTTGGTGATGTTGGAGATGAGGAAAACATGGGACCTGGAGTCTTAGGGGTAGTTGTCCCTTGCTCTCTGGAAAAACAGATAGCTTGTTTGGGGATGGCCCCAGTCTCTAAAAATGTAACCGGTAACCTCCAGGTGGGTTTCTCTGAAACAGGGGTCAGAAACGGGAATAACTTGATACATCAGAGTCTCATGGCCTATACTGGAGGATTGATGAGGTGTAACCCCTTCCTCCTTGTCAGGGAGAGCATACACTAAGAAGCATCCTTCAGTTGCTGCTCCAAGAAGGCATAGGCCTGTATGCCTCCAATGCCCTCTCAAATCTGTGTGGGAATGTATTAACATGTATGTTTGACCACCTGAATCCTGCAAGATATCCCTGATAGCAGCCATCTCTATTCCCAGTATAATCTCTAAACACTTAGCGACATGTCTCATCTCACTACAGGGAGGTACTTGGCATATCATGACAGCATGATGTAATGGTACCTTCTGTTGCTGGACCCACTCTGTTGAAAATGACAGCATGGGCTGTGGCATTAGCGTATCCTCACTGGTTGTACCCCAACTGATCTCAGCAGTGCCTCCATCTGTAATGGGGTTTTGCATAGGCCCATGAATACCCCTGTGGTACTTTACCCCAGAAACCTCCTTGTGCTCTGCAGGCTGATCCTGAGCCTCCTCTACCTGGGGGTTGGGGGTACATGACTGCGGCAGTGCCTCCACCCAGCTGGGCATCCAGGATATGGATGTGAGGTCCAGTTGGGAACATATCTAAGTGAGCAATAAAATTGACACATAACTATCTTAAATAGAACTTTGTATTGCACAAAACGAAAACCCTATGCATGAACATAATAGCTAAATGAATATAATGCAGTAAAAAGCTCAAGAATGCAATAGTCAGTATGGTATTCACCCACCCACAACAAATACTGCAGACCACCCTAGGCTTCCCCCTAGTGGCAGTTGGGTACCGTTAGTTGGTGCACATAGTTGGGACCCAGAGTAATTGTAATCCACATTATGGTTTGGGTTAACGCTGTAATCTTCCAATGATCAGTGAAACTATAGAGCAAGGTCTCTTTGATTGTGTAACCAGATTCAGGGTGCCCTGTGGTGAAACCGAGGGAGAGGTTTCAAGCTTATCACTCCACAGTCTGCAATCAGGTCAGTTCAGGAAGGACAGAGTCTGCCCTTTTAATTGCTGCTGGAATTTCTGCACTCTTCACAGCATTCCCTGCCAGGAACAGTACTGTGCCTTGCTCTGGTTACTGCTGTCTACTAGAATGCTTCTTCCAGGATGCTCCAGCACTGGATCAGACAGGACTCCATTCCCTTCTTAGAAGAGGCTCCTTAAAGGGATAGTAATGTTTCATAATAAAAGCAGCTCTAATTAATCATCATAGTATTTGGGCCTTGGAGAGTGTTATTTCAATTCTGTCAGAATTGAAGTTCAAGAGTAATTGAATGATAAATTATCCCCCTCCCTCCCCTTTTACTGAAGTAACACTGCTCAGCTCAGAGCAGCAGGGTGTGTCCAGGTAGATTGCAGAGAGGTACAATCTTCAATTCAGATAAGGGAAAAAGCTGAAAAACCTTCAAGGGGGGCAAGGTTTTCATTGTTCTCACAGTAAGAAGATTGTTTCTTGCTGTGAGCTGTCTGGTCTACGGACCAGATCTCACATCTGAGGAGATGGGCTTACATTAGGTAAAAGGGGCGTGAGGGGGAAATTTTATCATTCAATTACTCTTGAACTACAACTCTGACAGTATTAAAATAACACTCTCTATGGCTCAAATACTATGAAGATTAATTGGAGCTGCTGTTTTTGTGAAACATTACTATTCCTTTAACTCACTTCAACTCAGCTCTAAAACCAAACTGAAACTAAAATGGTGTCTTGAATCCAGCCATGTGCATAGACGTTCACCATCTGCTGGTCACTCCCAGTAACTGCAGGATAGTCAGTGACAGCAGAAATTACTGTGTCCCTTATATATAATAATAATCCTTTATTTATATAGCGCACACAGATTCCACAGCACTTTACACTCATATTGGTTCCTGTCCCCATTGGGGCTCACAATCTAAATTCACCTATCAGTTTGTTTTTGGAGTGTGGGAGGAAACCGGAGTACCCAGAGGAAACCCACGCAAACACAGTGAGAACATACAAACTCATTGCAGATGTTGTCCTTGGTGGGATTTGAACACAGGACCCCAGCGCTGCAAGGCAACAGTGCTAACCACTGAGCCACTGTATATACACGAACACTAGCAATATTGGCACAGCTTTGCCTATTTTTCAGCTCCAAAAAAGATATGCAGAGCAATGCGTTATTACACAACTCTCCAGCAGTGAGTGTGCAAGTGTGTGTGTGTGTGTGAGCGTGTGAGCGTGAGTTAGCTGCTGTTAGGATTTAAAGACTAAGCATGGCCTTCTGGCAATCGATGGTATAGTGCATTGCAGGGCCTTTTCCTCTGCAATGCATTACTTCACCCATTGCCAGCCAAGGGGTATGGCCAGTACATATCTGGAAATGGATTATGTGACTTTCAATTTTAAATATAGCGATTGCTTAACAATAACATTTATTGATCTGCCAGGATTTAAACCATTTGTAATACCATCCTGTTTTTATAATATTTGCAGGAATATTTACTGCATGAAGCTGTTATGTGCTGTTCTCACAGTCAATGGGATAGTGTTCATCATCTTATATCTACTGGATACTAGCAAGAGGTAAGGTACACTGTATAATATTGTGAGTTGCTAGGAACACACTTCTTCAGGTTTAGGCAATCTTTGTCAGGCCAGCTGCTGGAGACTACAACTTTCATCATTCCCCGTAAGCCAATAGCTGGTGATAATGGTGGAAGCTTTAGTCTCCCAACAATGATACAGCCAGTGGTTGTCTACCTGTGCTCAGATTTCAGGTAGAAGATTCTAAGGAAGATTTAAATTTTGATTTGATGTTTGACAGAGTAGTGACCACAATTATGAATTGTGTTTGTTTGCCAGAACAAGCCCTATACCCCTGAGTTCTATATACTTATGCAGGGGTATGCAACTACTGTCCTCAAGTGCTGCTAACAGAGCATGTTTTTGGGATATCTTTGCTTAGGTGCAGGTGGCTCAGTCACTTTAGTTTATCCACCTTTAATCAAGCAGGAATATCCTGAAAACCCACACTACTAGCAGCAGTTGAGGACTGATATTGTCTACCAATGCACTAAAAGAAGAACCAAGCTTTATTTCCAGATTTCAGACAGGAGATGTAGTGTAATTTTCTTGTAGACCAAGGATGATGGTCTACAACATTGTTATTTTTGATGTAACTTAACAGTTTAAGAACCAGTTGGGAGTGCAATGCATTGCTTTGCAATGCATTGAGCATACCACGGGTCCTCAAGAGGTTAACGCATACAACAATATTTATAAATGAAGAGACCATGTCATGGATTTTAGGGAACTTCTATAAGCGATCAATACAGATAACCAGAAGGCTTCAATCTCTTCTTCCAAGTACAAGCCTCATTCCCCAAAGTTCCACCTTGAATGTGCAGATCGGGGAACCCGGTACATCAAAATGGGCTTTGTGGTCCTCCCACAATGCCAGGAAATTCAGTCACTGTGTGGTTGTGTATGGCAGGAAAGACAGCTGCAAGTTATTTCCAGTGACTTTACTGATTACCTATTGTAACAACATATGTGGAACTATAAATGTTATTTGTAGATTCCAGGGGAAGCACTTCTAGTGGTACACTGGAACTTCTAGGAAGTTGAAGGCTGCAGATACTGGAAGTGTAGAAGCCAGTGGCACATGCTGTGAGCGCAGCTATGTTATTAAAGTTTATAATGTTTACGAGTTGGACTCAGTTCTTGTAGATGGTGGCAGCAGTCTTGGCAAAACAACATTAAAGATATAAGAGATGTGAATGGACACTGTGAAAAGAAGACATACAATGGATGGCTTAAAACCATCAGGGCAGCTGGATGTCCAAGCAAAGAATTTGTCTCAAGCCTGGAAGAAATGGAAGGAGTAAATTATGCTATACATAGAGGAGATAGAGGAGAAGTCATGATAGTAAAGTTGTTTTTCTACTTACTTGGGGAAAAAAGCAGGGAGGTAAAAGACAGACTTCTCCCAGAAGCTGCAGTTCCTTTACTTGCTCAGCTTATGAAGGTGATGGATGACTACTGTGAACCTAAACAGAATAGACAATAGGGATATATAATTTCTTCGCAAGAAATCAAAAGGAAGAAGAACGGATTGATGTATACAGTGCAAAAGACGTAGTAAACCTAACCATTTAAAAAGCCAGTGCCATTCAAATCCTCAACAGCTGAGACCAACTGTCCACACTGTTTATAAGGAATCAGGGGAAGAATATAACAATAGTCTGAGTATAACTATAGAACCAGCACTTAATGTCTGTTCTGTAGCAAAGAAAGTGCCAAAATTACAGACAGCCCTTTCTGCAAACATGATACTGGACAAGAGGCCTATAAAATTCCAGGTAGACTGTAAAATCAAACTAGCAAAGTTACTAAAGGACATAATATGCCTACAGAAATGCAATAAAGTGTTACAGATGTGTAGCAAAAGCACAGTAACACCAATCTGACAATGCAAACTCAAAATAAGAAATTCCAAGAATAATAAGTTATATCAAGCAGAGCTTGTGGTCATTGACAAAGAGGAGTGCCATCCACTCCTGAGAAGCAGAGGAATTCAATCCATGAATCTCGTAACTGTATAGCATCAAAATATTTTACAGGTGGAAAAAGAAAGCAGCCACACAGGACCAGGCACTGTTGAGTAGATGTGTTTCAGGGTTGGCTGCCTGAAAGGGAAGCTGAAATTAGAAGTGCATCCCTTAGTACAGCCATGAAGGCTTCCAAAAAGGAAAGTGTCTGTTAAGGCAGAACTGCTCAGTTTAGAAAGCCATGGTATAATAGCACCAGTAGAGAGAAGTACAGAGTGGATCAGCAGTATGGTAATAGTAAAGAAGACTTTTGGGAAATGAATAATATGCATTGACCCAAAACTCTTGAACCGAGCATTAAAGCAAAGCCACTATCCACTGTCAACGATTGATGATATCTTGCCAGAATTGACAAGAGCAAAGGTATTTACAGTTTGCAATTTAAAGAGTGGATATTGGCACATACAGTTAACGGAAGAACCCAGTTTGGTAACAAACTTTGCAACTCCTTTTGACCAGTACTGCTGGGTTTGCATGACTATGGGTATCAGTTCAACACCAGAAGTGTTCCAGAGCAAACTAAACCAGGAGCTTGAAAACCATTGCAGCCCTTTCTGCAACCATGATACTGGACAAGAGGCCTATAAAATTCCAGGTAGACTGTAAAATCAAACTAGCAAAGTTACTAAAGGACATAATATGCCTACAGAAATGCAATAAAGTGTTACAGATGTGTAGCAAAAGCACAGTAACACCAATCTGACAATGCAAACTCAAAATAAGAAATTCCAAGAATAATAAGTTATATCAAGCAGAGCTTGTGGTCATTGACAAAGAGGAGTGCCATCCACTCCTGAGAAGCAGAGGAATTCAATCCATGAATCTCGTAGCTGTATAGCATCAAAATAATTTACAGGTGGAAAAAGAAAGCAGCCACACAGGACCAGGCACTGTTGAGTAGATGTGTTTCAGGGTTGGCTGCCTGAAAGGGAAGCTGAAATTAGAAGTGCATCCCTTAGTACAGCCATGAAGGCTTCCAAAAAGGAAAGTGTCTGTTAAGGCAGAACTGCTCAGTTTAGAAAGCCATGGTATAATAGCACCAGTAGAGAGAAGTACAGAGTGGATCAGCAGTATGGTAATAGTAAAGAAGACTTTTGGGAAATGAATAATATGCATTGACCCAAAACTCTTGAACCGAGCATTAAAGCAAAGCCACTATCCACTGTCAACGATTGATGATATCTTGCCAGAATTGACAAGAGCAAAGGTATTTACAGTTTGCAATTTAAAGAGTGGATATTGGCACATACAGTTAACGGAAGAACCCAGTTTGGTAACAAACTTTGCAACTCCTTTTGACCAGTACTGCTGGGTTTGCATGACTATGGGTATCAGTTCAACACCAGAAGTGTTCCAGAGCAAACTAAACCAGGAGCTTGAAAACCATTGCTGATGAGATCCTGATTGTAGGATAAGGTAACATGGAGGAAGAAGCCAGTCAAGATCATGATATCAAAAAGGAAGCTGCTAAACTGATGCAGGGAAAGGAATATTAAATTAAACCCAGAAACATTCCAGCTAAAGAAAAAGGAGCTTCCATATATTGCCCATATATTAACAGTGGACCACTGTAAACCGCAGGCCATTAAGGAAATGCCTAGACCAACTGATGTCAAAGGAGTCCAGAGACTTCTTGAGATTATCAACTACCTCTCTAGGTTTTATAAGAATCTCTCTGAAACAGGTGGCACATTGTGACATCTAACCGAGAAGGAGGCTGTATAGGAGTGGACTGAGGCCCATGAGGAAGATTTTGAACATATTAAGGCCAGAATATGCAGTACCCCAATACTAAATTATTATGACACAGCAGAACATTTAGATCTGCAATGTGATGCATCAGAAAAGGTCTAGGAGCAGCACTGATCATGCAAAACATCCAATAGCTTTTTCAGCTTAAACAATGGCTGAGACAGACCAAGGATATGTACATATATAAAAGGAGCTGCTTGCTGTTCGCTTTGTAATGGAGAAATTTCATCAATCAACTATGTTGAGGAGATAATGGTACAGTGGGATCACAAACCACTAGAAACCGTTATGGAAAAACCCTTACTTAAAGCACCCAAACATCTTAAGGTCATGATGCTAAGGCTACAATACTATCCATTATCCATTTCTGTCCAGGAAAGGCTCTGACATTAGCAGATACATTAAGTACTACCATTTAACTCATATAACCCTGCACTGCTCCCAATGCTTTCACCCTCCCTCTACCCCTTGTGTGTTTGCTGGACATTACTCAACAATTGTGTGTGTTTTTACTGTAAAGTATGTAATAGAACTGATTGTGTGTAATGTCTTGCCTTGGATCTCTACAAAATATTATCAGTCTGCCTGTTACGGTTTTCTGACACACAGACCAGGATGTAACGTAAAATACAATTTATTGAAATAAAAATGAACAACACTGCCCCTAGGGGCTAGTAAAGTTAAGAACAGGCAAAATGAACAGAGGATGGAGTAAACTACAAACAGTAGTGCATAGAGGGTTAAGTGGAGCAACTGGTAAGGCTCAGGCTAGATTGGCCAACGCCCAGGGGATATATAGCAGTCTATGGTAACAGTCTTTAAATGTAGATCAGGAACTCAGGAAAAGCGCTGTAACACTCTTGAAGCATAAACAGGATGAGCCCCTGTTGCTCTAAGCTGAGCCCGTACCACCACAGTGGGCTTATGAGGATTGCAACTGCCAATTTGATGTAACCAGAATAGGAATCGCCCTGAATGAGTATCGAGTAACCCTGCGTCTGCCACTGAAGTATGCCAGCCCTTGGGAGGCCACAGTAGAACGGAATTGCCCAAGCTATGAGGAGCCGATGCACAGAGTAGTGCAGTTGGGATAAAGCACTTTGAGCGAATGAGGTACTGCCCAGACACCCACAGGGTGTGACCCAGAATCCTTGTTGCAAGAGCGAATGGACTACCAGTGTCAACCAGCGTGATCACGATGCTCACCGGGCACCGAACAGGCGGAGCTCTGCAAGGACTGGTATAGCGTAAAGCGGAGGCTCCAATGTGCTAAGGCTCAGAGAATCACCGGAGCTTGGCAATGAATCAAATGGCACGTAATCGGAGGCTACCGGCAGTGCAAGGGTTAGTCTGGTACATTTGGAACAAACAATGCTCAACGAGAACAAGGCAGGCAACCTCGGCTGCAGCGTAATGAGCGAGGAAACAGAGAACAGTCAGAATGTCGCCAGCGCGACCGGAGTACAAGGAGCAGTAACCGGACAGGAACAGTAGCCGGAACCGGATGACTGAGTCGCAGGAACACCACCGGAGAGTGGAGCAGTCACGGAGCAGGATCAGGAGCCAGAACCGGGTCGAATCACGGAGCGGAGTCGTCAGCCAGAGCCGGGTCGGATCACGGTGCAGGGTCGTCAGCCAGAGCCGGGTCAGTTCACGGTGCAGGGTCGTCAGCCAGAGCCGGGTCAGTTCACGGTGCAGGGTCGTCAGCCAGAGCCGGGTCAGATCACGGTGCAGGAACAGAAGGAGAGTCAGACTAGCCGGGTCGGTACACAGGAGACACTGGAGATCAGTAACAAGGCGCAGCAACACAACACCACGAAAGGGCAATTGACAAGTGCCCAAGCCTCAGTATATAAAGGCACATCCTGGGCGGGCCAATCAGACTCCTCCAATGCAAATGTATACCTACGGAGATTGACAGGGAATCACGGGGACCGTGATACTGCCTCAGTCACAGGGTCTCTATCTCTGCCACCTATCAATTTTTATTTTAAATGTATTTCTTTATTTTAATTATCTGTCCCCCCTATCGCTATCAACAAAAAAATCACTCCCTGTTCAACTGCTTCTTTCCCTAGACTCTTCTAGGACACATATAATAGCCAGATCAGGAAGAAACTTGGATCATGGTTGCCTGTGTGCTCCCAATCAGTCACAGAACTTGGGAGTATTTGGGGTAATTCTCCTTCTCACAACCCCAGACTACCTTAGCAGAGATAACAGACAGATCAAAAACGAACTTGGATCACAGCTGCCTGTGTCTGGGGTAAACACCTTTGCTCCCTTCGCATACTCCTAGACTCCCATGGGATAGAGATAACAGCCAGATCAGGAAGAAACTGGAACACGGCTGCTTGTGCAATCAGTCATGCTGAATTTTGGGGTATTTAGGGTCAAACGCCTTTCTCCCTTCCTGTCCCCCAGAGTCTCCCAAACTCCCATAAAACAGAGAACATATTTCCTGCCTACAAGGCTCCCTAAACTAAGCTTCAACTCTACTTTATTAGCTTGCTTTCTCTAGCTCAAAAATGTGCTATCACCTCTCACAAACACAAAATGGCATGATGTAAGAGCCTGACACAATTGTATATGCCTGTGGGAAAAGAAGAGAAAATTGCCATGTGTTGGGGAGAAATTCTGTCTATACACACACACACACACACACACACACACATACGCACAGTACTGTGCAAAAGTTTTAGGCAGGCGTGAAAAAATGCTGTAAGGTATGAATGTTTTCAAAAATAGACATGTTAATAGTTTATTTTTATCACTTAACAAAATGCATAGTGAGGGAACAGGAGACCACCCTTTGCCTTCAAAACAGCATCAATTCTTTTGGGTACACTTGCGCAAAGCCAGTAATTTTGTAGGCATATAGTCAGGTGTATGATTATACAATTATTCCATACAGGTGCTAAAGATCATTATTTTAATATGTAGGTTGAAACATAATAATTAACTGAAACAGAAACCGCTGTGTAGGAGAAATAAAACTGGGTGAGGACCCACCAAACTCAGCTAACAAGGTGAGGTTGCTAAGGACAGTTAATGTCAATCAAAAGTCATACACCATGGCAAGACTGATCACAGCAACAAGACACAAGGTAGTTATACTGCATCAGCAAGGTCTCTCCCAGGCAGATAGAGGTGTCCAGATGTGTTGTCCAAACTCTTTTGAAGAAGCACAAAGAAACAGACAACATTGAGGACCATAGACACAGTGGTTGGCCAAGGAAACTTAGTGCAGCAGATGAAAGACACATCATGTTTACTTCCCTTCACAATCAGAAGATGTCCAGCAGTCCCATCAGCTCTGAATTGGCAGAAAACAGTGAGATCCTGGTACACCATCTACTGTCCAGAGATGTCTGGACAGAAATGGTCTTCATGGAAGATCTGCGGCCAAAAAGCCATATCTCCGATGTGGAAAAAAGGCCAAGTGACTCAACTATGCACAAAAACACAGGAACTGGTGTGGTGAAAAATGGCAGCAGGTGCTCTGGCGATTTGGTCAGAATAAAAGTCTCCTTAATAATTATCCATCATGCAATACCATCAGCGAGGCATCTGATTGGCTCAAACATATTCTGAAGCATGACAACGACCCCAAACATACAGCCAAAGTCATTAAGAACGATCTTCAATGTAAATAAGAACAAGGAGTCCTGAAAGTGATGGTATGGCCCCTCACAGAGCCCTGATCTCAATATCATCAAGTATGTCTGGGATTACATGAAGAAAGAGAAGCTGCCTAAATCCACAGAAGAATTGTGTTTAGTTCTCCAAGATGTCTGGAACAGCCTACCTGCCAAGTTCCTTAAAAACTGTGTGCAAGTGTACCTAGTAGAATTGATGCTATTTTGAAGGTAAAAGGTGGTCACACCAAATATTGATTTGTTCCCTCACTATGCATTTTGTTAATTGATAAAAAATAAACTATTAACATGTCTATTTTTGAAAGCATTCTTACTTTACAGCATTTTTTCACACCTGCCTAAAACGTGTGCACAGTACTGTATATTTATGCTTGTATTCACTTCCATATGGGACCAGCACCAAAGTGATTTTTAGTTATACTTCCATGTTAATATTTATGGTAGCTGATTACTGATTTATATATTAGTGTATGGTGCAGTTTATATACTATGGGCCTCATTCATATAGATAGAAGTGAAACTCTGAAATAGTACAATTGGATTATTAGTTTGAAATCAAAATTGCACAAATTCCCTTTGAGTTAAATTGGGTTATTAACTCCTTGAATAATATGAATGTGAGAGGTGGACAATTCTAGTAAACAAGGGATTAAGGGCTTTTTTGGGTTTGCATATTAGGCTAAGCATATTTTCTGAGCTGGGGAAGAGGAGATGGGACTGAGGGAGAGATAATGCAGGGAGTGTGGGTTTGACCATGGCCAAAACTGAAAGTCTTGCTGGGAGCTGAGGGTGCAAATGCTGGCCATAATGGTACTAAGGAATGCTGATTGAATCAGATATATGACAGGTAGCTGTAAATGCAAGCAATGGATAGAAAAGGGCTCAAAATACAGGCAGAGGGTAATGAGCACATTCTTCACACCAGAGGAAGATGCACTAAATAGATAACTTCTCCACTATGTAAATTTTCCAGTTTCTATGTTAGTCTAGTTTATCGCACTGGAGAAGTTATCCCATCTTTATCACAACTTAGTGCATAACCCCCATGAAGTGGCACTTATACTACTTCTGATACAAGGAGTGGCCACTGCGGGAAATCTGATTAAAAAAAGATAATGCTAAGGGCCTCTAGAACAAGTATTAGTTACTGAGGATCATTGGGGAAACAGTATACACTGAACTAGTGTGTGTGTGTTTGTATACATAGAGAGAGAGAGAGAGAGAGAGATTATATATGAACTGTTTCTGGATCCTTGCCAGCTGCTCCCCTGGGCTGGCAATGGGTAGAGTATCTTACCATTGCCAGAGGGATGTTTGTTCTTCAGCAGCGGGAAATGCTTTCTTTTGCTTGCCTTCATCCTTTTACTAACACACTCAAGATCATTTCCTGGAGCAGAGAATGCTTTGCCACATAAATATGAGCTCACTCAGTTGTCCCTGCCTTCCTTTACCTATTCTACACAGTGCAGCCCCATTGTGAGCCCTCTGCTTCCTTCCATGCTATCAATGCCCCTACCCATGTCATCTCCTCCATCCTCTCCCTGTGTCATCAGCTCCCTCCCCTCCCTGTCTCCTCTGCTTTCTTCTCATGCCATCTTCTCAATCCTTTCAGTGTCATCTCCTCCCTCCCTATGTCATTGCCTCCCTCCCTATGCCATTTGCCTACTATCCCTGTCATTTCCTACACCCATGCCATCTCTTCCCTCCCCACCCTGCTTCATCTGCTCCCTCTCCATATCATCCCCTTACCATTTCATCCGCTTACGCACTTCCCTCCCACATCACCCAACCCCCTCCCGTATCAGCCCCATCCCCAATCACTTGACCCCATCACATGTCAACCCTACAATATGTGTCTACCAATGGACAGTGTGACAAGGCTGGGGAAACATACAATGTGTCTGTAGTTGTAGGATACCAGCGGGGAAAGGCTCACTGTCAGACAGTGTATGTGTGGTTCTATAGACACCATTGTGACAGTAATACCAATTTGAGTGTAACACAGTATAAGTGTGGATCTATAGCTACCAGTGGCACAAGCCTGGGAGTCACACAGTGTATATGTCCAGTACTGGGCAAACATTTTAGGCAGGTGTGAAAAAATGTTGTAACGTAAGAAGGCTTTCAGAAATAGACGTGTTAATAGTTTTATTTTTATCCATTAACAAAATGCATAGTGAGGAATCAAAAGAAAAATCTAAATCATATCAATATCTGGTGTGACCCCCCTTTGCCTTCAAAATAGCATCAGGTCTAGGTACACTTGCACAAGGTAAGGGATTTTGTAGGAATATAGTCAGGTGTATGATTAAACACATACCAAACAGGTGCTAATGATCATCAATTTAATATGTAGGTTTAAACACAATCATTAACTGAAACAGAAACAGCTATGTAGGAGGAATAAAACTGGGTGAGGAGCAGCCAGACTCAGCTAACAAGGTGAGGTTGCTAAAGACAGTTAATGTCAAAAGTCACACACCATGGCAAGACTGAGCACAGCAACAAGACACAAGATAGTTATATTGCATCAACAAGGTCTCTCCCAGCAAAAATTTCAAGGCAGACAGGGGTTTCCAGATGTGTTGACCAAGCTCTTTTGAAGAAGCACAAAGAAACAGGCAATGTTGAGGACCGTAGACGCAGTGGCCGGCCAAGGAAACTTAGTGCAGCAGAAAGACACATCATGCTTATTTCCCTTCACAACTGGAGGATGTCCAGCACTGCAATCAGCTCAGAACTGGCAGAAAACAATGGGATCCTGATACACCCATCTACTGTTATCACAGTGCCCGTACTATTGTTGGCGACATTCTGACAGTGCTACTTCCTGATGCCTTTTTATTTGTTGGTGTGGCTTTGCTCCGCCCAGTACTAGTCTTTAAATACTGAGCCCTGTCACTTCTCCTGTGCCCTTTCGTTGTGTTCCCATTGCTAAGCGCTTGCTCCAGTATTTGTGTGATTCCTGTGTATGACCCAGACTGCCTGACTACTCTGCCTGTATACGTTCCTGCTCTGTGTACCGAACCGGCCTGGCTGATGTTCCTGCTCTGTGTACCGACTCGGATTGGCTGACGTTCCTGCCCTGAGTACCCACCTGGCCTGGCTGACGTTCCTGCTCTGTGTATCGAACCGGATTGGCTGACGTTCCTGCTCTGTG
Organism: Rhinophrynus dorsalis; assembly: GCA_037306005.1. Classification (NCBI taxonomy): domain Eukaryota; kingdom Metazoa; phylum Chordata; class Amphibia; order Anura; family Rhinophrynidae; genus Rhinophrynus; species Rhinophrynus dorsalis. The sequence goes on from CM074720.1 coordinate 466,555,449, forward strand.
TACCGACTCGGCCCGGCTGACATTCCTGATCTGTGTACCAACCCGGATTTGCTGACGTTCCTGCTTTGTGTACCTACCTGGCCCGGTTGACACTCCAGCTCTGTGTACCGAACCGGTTTTGGCGGACTTTACCGCTCCGTGTATCGCTCAGGTCCGGCCCACTGCTCCATCCAGTATCCAGCTAAGGGCTGTCATCTGGTGTCCTCTCTGTCTATGGACAGATCCTCTGTTGCCTCGTTCCTGCTCAGGCAGCCTTGTTATTGTGACCCGGTCACCTATTGTGTCTCGTTATCCGACACCCCGGTGTGGTAGATCCATCTGGTTGCACCACGGTACACTTGACCTATTACTGCTACAAGCTGAGGTTGGTCTAGTCCTGGGCACCTCAGGCTGTACTCACTATCTGGCAGTCAACTCCAGGTCTGAGCGTTCGTTAACCCCTTGGGGGTTGGTGCCATTATACATCGTGTCACAGTCGTTGCAGTCTCAGTTGGGTGTTACTCTGTGCCTACAGCTGCAGTCCTCCATTACTGCTCCGGCAGTCTACCGCTTGTCCTGGGCCTCCGTTTACTCCTGTGGCCTTAGTCGCTATTGTGTCACTCACTGCGTAGTGAGTGTCCTGTGGGTCTCGCACTATTAGGGCCTTTCTGTCCTCCAGGCCTAATAGCAACCATTTCACTGCTGTCTCGTTTGGGAATCACACGAACTATACCTGATCTGTGTCAGTATTATATTATTGCTGTTATATATATATATATATATATATATATATATATATACTGGACCCGTGTGGGTATTGATTACTGTAATCTGACCAGTGTCAGTACTATATTGTGTACACATATTACTGGACCCGCGAGGGTTATTCTTTTTCTGTGTTTTTTCAATAAAACTGTGTTTTATTTAAACCTACTGTGTCTGAGTGTCCATAAAACCGTTACAACTGCCAGGGAAGTCTGGTCAGAAGTTGCCTTCATGGAAGTCTTGCAGCCAAAAAGCCATACCACCGATATACACACACACACACACACACTCATCTTATTCCCCAGACACACACACAACCACAATTAATCCACCCATGTGAAATATTGAGACACACACCAATAAACTACATGTAGACTGCTCCGGGTTGAAATGTGCTGTAGCACCGCAACACATCTCAACACCAGAGCAGGCTACATGCAACGCAAAAGTAATGAATTAAACTTATGCTCTTTTGACATAATAATGAAGAAAAGACAAGTAAATATTGAAAAAGGCCCCTTTTTATTGCATTAAACATAGATGTGAAACATACCGGTTCTGATACATTACAACGCCTGAGATATGTAACACAAGTCATGAAAAACACAGTTATATATATTTAATACAAATCATTAAACACATACTAAAACAGGTTATTTAGGAAGAAGAACAAGGTACAAACTGAAATTGTATTAGTGCAAATGAAGTATTACTATCCCTACTAGGACCAGCAAGCCGAGGACTCCGCTGGACATCAGGATTAATGGTAAGTGTAACTTGTAATGTGATGTTGTTTTTCACTTAATCGGATTAACCCTATGAATGCCGGCGGGGTAATTATACCCTGCTGGCACTCATAGGGTTAATTCTTCTAACTTTTGACACAATTTAGGCACTTTGGATATATTGATGTGGGTCTTGGAGCCCCATATCAATACATCTACTGAGGACTTTGTTTTTTTTTTGCCAGTTAACAGCTGTGTTAGCTGGCAAAAGATTCGATAAGGGACTCTAAGGCTAACAAAACTGGGTCTTAAATTTTAGCTGGTAATGACTACCTCTTCGGATCTTTTTCAGCTAACACAGGCTATTGAATAGCAAAGTGGAGCGTTTTTTTTTGTTTCTGTGGGCCAAAACACACGTTAGTGTAGCGGCCGGTACACTGAATGAACTGCCATTAGCAGTTCATTAAATGGCCCTTTGAATGGCCTACTGCATGTAAAGACACCCGTTAGTCGTTTTTTTGGCTAACGGCTGCCTTTAAAACAAGCCCCTAGCTGGTAGGGCCTTTGAATACCACGTTAGACATGTTAGTTTAACAGCCGGTATTCACTTTGGCCCTACCGGCTATGTTAACGGCTGGCTTTAAATCTAGCCCCAAGATGTTTGGAACAACCTACCTGCCGAGTTCCTTAAAAAGTTGTGTGTAAGTGTACCTAGAAGAACTGATGCTGTTTTGAAGGCAAAGGGTTTTCATATTGATTTGATTTAGACTTTTCTTCTGTTCCCTCACTATGCATTTTGTTAATTGATAAAAATAAACTATTAACATGTCTATATTTGAAAGTATTTTTACTTTGCAGCAATTTTTCACACCGGCCTAAAACTTTTGTACAGTACTATAGATTATGGCTACCTGCGCGACAAGGCTAACTGTCAGACAATCAAAGTGGGGTTCTGGGGTTAAAAGTGGGACAAGGGTGTGAGTCATAGAGTGTATATGTGGTTATGTGGCTACCAATAGGACAATAGCACAAGCTTAGTGTGGCAGACTGTATGGTGGTTCTGTGGCTACCAGTGACTTGGTTCTGGGTCTAACAGTGGGTCAAGGATGGGGTATCAGACAGTGTATATGTGATTATGTAAATACCAGTGGGACAGTGAGAAAAGGCTGTGTTTCAGAAATTGTATGTATACTTCTATGTCTTCCAGTGGACACTTGAAGGCAGTGTATGTATGCTTCTGTGACTATGAGCGAAGAGTGGAACAAGGCTGAGGAAGCAGAAAGTGTATGTGGTTCTGAGACTACTAATGGACAGTGGAAGAAGGTTTAAGGGACAGTGGAAGAAGAGTTGTTAAGCAGTAGGGATGGGTGGAAACTTTTGCCTCAAACCAAATTTGGTGAAAAATGGCGCTTCCTACTTGGCAAATAATTTCCCGCGAAAAGTGTAATTTTCCATTTTTTCTCCTAGCTCATTGCATTAAAATCAATGGGAAGAAACATTTTTCCCCACCACATGAAAGTTTTCTCAACTTTTCTACAGGCATTTAAAAAAGGTGTCAGGCTCTCATAGCATGTCATACTGTATTTGCGAGAGGAGATAGCAGCATGTATTTGAGCTAGAGAAGATAGGCAAATAAAGTAGAATTGAAGCTTAGTTTAGGGAATATTTTAAGTAGGACATTTGTTCTCTGTATTAGGGGAGCCTGGGGGCTCTCTGGGGGAGAGGAAGGCAGGATGGAAGTTGACCCCAAATGCCCCAAAATTCAGCGTGACTGACTAGGAAGCCGCAAGCAGCTGGGGTCCAACTTTCTTGCTAATCTTGCTTTTATTGTCTCTGTGCTGAGGAAGTCTGTGGAAAGAAGTTGTTGATTTTGTTTTTGGTTATCTTTTTTTAACTGACTGTGATTAGATAGGGTGGACAAGTTAAAAAAAATAAATAAATAAAATAAATACAAATATTTAAAAAATGAATACAGAAATAATTAAACAAATAAATATATTAGGTGACAGACAGCTGACTGGGAGCCTGATATGATCTTTGTGACTGAGGCAGACTTGATAGACAGCAGATGACAATAAGAATTTTGTTGAGGGATAATGCAAGACATCACAGTCCATTAGTTGTGTACTGTAGAGAGTAATAACACACACAGTAGTTGAGTAATGTCCAACAAACACACAAGGGGAAAGGTGGGGCAGTGCTGGGACATTGGAGTAAAGTGGTAGCTGAAAAACTGAATGTAGCATTGGTTGCTGCAGAGCCTGCAATAGATAGTGATGATTCCTCTCCTCCTGGGGTGGATGCAATTTGTTAAGGTCCTACCAATCACACCATGCCAGTCCACCTCCACCACTACCATGCACATCTGCCACATCGTAGGTTGTACTATATTTTTTTTCTATCACTTGACATCATCATGAATATGTGCCAGAGACACTTAAAGGGATAGTAATACTTAAAATGTACTAATCCCCATTTTGTAGGCATTAAAAAATGAAAATAATTGCCCCCAGTGCAATCTCTCAAACTTTTATGGTTTGAGAAATAATCACTCACAATGTTCCCCCCTCCTTTCTCTTTCACTGAAGTCAGCGTTCTAGCTGACTGAAGGGGAATCCGGTCTTACGTGCATCAAGCGGCTCTGCAGCAGAGATGATATCTCTTTAATAAAAAAAGAAATCCTTCACTGAAACGGTCTTCTACGTGTGCTTGATTTGGAGGGAGGGGGGGACTTTGTGAACAATTATCTCTTAAACCATAGAGGTTTGAGAGATTGCACTGAGGGCAATTAATTTATTTTTTTAATGCCTACAATATGGGGATTAGTAAATTTTAAGTATTACTATCCCTTTAAGCAGGAAGTTAGTGTTATGGACAAAGGACAAATGTACTCTGCATGCTAACAAATTTTTCAAGGTATATATTGCTGTAGGACTCACACCATTGACTTTCAGCTATTTATTTCTCCACTACAGCCCTCAGAATAAGTAATGTTGTGTGGGGAAATATTGCACCATAGGAAACATAGGAGAAAAATGTGTTAGAATTGGAGAAAAATGTGTTGGAATAGGCAAAAAAAATTTGCTGTGAACAGTAGAACAAGTCTGAGGTGTCAGACAGTCTGTGTGTGGTTCTGTGGCTCCCAGTGGCAAAAGGCTGGGGAAGTATAGTGTATGTGTTGTTCTATGGCTAGCAGTGGAACAAAGCTGGGATGTCAGACAGTGTTATGTGTGGGTTCTGTGATTAACAGCGGACAGTGGAAAAAGTCATGTGACAGTGTTATAATGGCCTTGTGTGTCTCAGTGATAGTGGGGATGATGGGGATGTAGACTATGGGGACGTAGTATATGCTCCAGCACCACAAATCCATCTTAGTAAACTTGACACTGTATAATTCATTATGCTACTTTATCCTTCAATGTAATTACACTATCCATCACTGTAATATGCTTAAAGAACTAAATTGGTTAACATTCGAATCTAGACGTTCCCTTCACCTTTCTTGCTTAGTACACAACCACTTCTCTGGAAAATTACCAGACTATCTGAGCAGTATGCTCACTCCTGCTCTCCATACTAAGTATAACCTCCGCTCCACTGCTAACAACTCGCTACGTATACCACAATACAAGAAAGAAGCAGGAAGATCTGCCTTCTCCTTCAGAGCTCCAAAGGCCTGGAACAATCTGCCTGAAAAAATCAGATCTTCTCCCAGTCTAAAATCCTTAAAAATAAATGTTTCTTTATATATAAAAACAGTATGTAACTGTATATAATTTTTATGTATGTGTGTGTGTCTAATGCTTCTCAATTTGTGTAAATATGTAACCCTGTACTAAAAACTATCAAGGACTGACTTGAAATGAGAGAAATCTCAATGTCTTCTTACTGGTAAAACATTTTCTAAATAAAGTGGTGCATTTCTGGGGTAACCCAACTGCACCTTAAGGAACAAATAAAAATCATGATTGGAAGAGGGTTTTAATACCTTGAATGTTAGATAGGCACCCAACACATTGTTCACCTCTCTAGCATTCAAGGGGTTAAAATTCCCATTTAAATCAATGACAGTTTAGGGCATTGTATTTCTCTGATGATAATAATAATAATAACAACTAGTATTTATATAGCTCATTTCTCCCAGTGGTACTCAAAGCACCTCCACTGTATGCTCTCAGCTGAATAATAGATGTTATTATTACCCAATCAATGGTACTCATTTATTGACCTCAGAATGATGAAGGGCTGAGTTGACCCTGCTGGGATTCGAACAGGCTCTGTAATCAGGGCATTTATCACTGAGCTATCTCATCTGTGGTGTAGTTGCTTTGCTCCAGAACTGCGCCACTTTTACTTAGTACATCAGGCTCTTGGGCTTTGTGTGACTGTGGGTGTGTCACATTATGTGTGTATATATGTATGTATGTATGTCTGTGTGTGTATACATGTGTGTATGTGAATATGTTTGTATGTATGTGTGCCTGTGTGTGAGTTACAGACAACTCTGTGTCTTTTTGCTATTCCACCTCCTGATTTCCTCTATAATAGGAATGTGTTAACACCAAGTAGCAAACGTCTCACTGCGCAAGTAAATTAGATGATTTCCTTGTCCATAACCATTCATCAATGTACTGATGGCCAGATAAGGTGCCAGATGGATCCACTTGTTCCTTCTGCCAGCGTATAGTAAATCGATATTCATAGCCCTATATAAATGTATTTCTCTTGACCCTTGTAGTGCCAGAGGGGTATTCAACGCATTGCAAAGTAATGGATTCCCCTCTGGCACTCAAAGGGTTAAAATGCATAGAGATGCAGATACACTCTTGCGCATTGTATTTGTACAAATATGAACCATGATTGCTCAACCAGGTGTTTTTTTTCCCTGCAGGTCAAACCAAAGGTTCCTTCTGTACAACACAATTGAAACTAACAATGAACCTCATAACACAGACCACAAGGTTCTAAATGTGCAAGATGTTAGCACAGAGATACTACTTCTACAAAATGGTCACTTGCCAGAGATCATTCATTGGACCAAAAGTAAAGTATTGCTGGAAAACATGGAATTGTGGCTGCAGCGTAATTTGAACCTCAGGGAGAGATCCTCTAAAGAGCATGTGAAAGGAGTGACAGATTACTGCAAGCCAATCAACCACATCTTCTTCCTAAAAACCCACAAGACCGCCAGTAGCACAATTATGAACATACTGTTCCGCTATGGAGAATCTCATAACCTGACTTTTGCCTTTCCCCTTAAAAATGATAGACAGTTCTTCTACCCAAAATATTTCAATGCTTCTTTTGTGGAGGGCTTCTCTCAGAACAGTAACATATCGTTTCATATCATGTGCCACCACATGAGATTCCTGCTCACAGAGGTATGAAATGTACCCCACTGAGAGCCAGAGGGATGCGAATGCAAAACAAAGCAATGCATTGCACACCCTTCTGGCCCTCAAGAGGTTAATAGTATAATGGGCTCAATGATTAACCAACTACACCATTGGGGGCAAATAAAATGGTCTCCAAAATCCCACTTGATTTAAATTGAGGATTTTTACTTTTTGTATACTAGAAAGTTCTCAAATGCACAGAAAACCAATATATTAACCCAGCATGCGGCTGGCACTTAACGCCCGCCGAACATTTTTTTTTATTTTGTTAAATGATGTCTTTGGGAGGTAAGGGGTTAACATACAACAGCCTAATTTAAATAAGTGGGATGTTTTGTCTCCTATGGCAGAGAACCATTGAGGAGTATTGATAGACAATAGACTTCAGAGCAGTGTACAGAGTCACTCAGCTGCCACAAGAGCAAATAGAGTACTAGCCTGCATAAAAAGAGGTATAGATGCAAAGGATGCTAATGTTATCCTACCTCTGTATAAATCCTTGGTTAGGCTTCATCTAGAATATGGAGTACAATTTTGGGCACCAGTTCGTAAAAAAGACATTTTTGAGCTGGAAAAAGTGCAGAGACATGGAACAAAACTGACAAAGGGATTGGATGCTCTGAATTATAAAGAGAGACTAGCCAAACTGGGTTTGTTTACATTAGAGAAGAGACGTCTGATTGGTGATATGATTACCATTTACAGATACATTCAACGTCAATACAAAGAACTATCCAATTAATTATTTACACAAATTAAGACTAGAAGAAAGGCGCGTTCGACTAAAAAAAGGCAGTTTTTTTATAGTAAGGGCAGTAAAGCTATGGCATTCTTTGTCTCAGGATGTTGTACTAGCAGATAATGCAACTGCTTTCAAAAAAGCACTGGATGCCTATCTAACACAGAACAATTTTGAAGTTATGGCAGATGGCTTCAATGCAGATAGGTTGTTGATCCAGGGAAATATCTGACTGCCATTTGTCAGGGGATAAATTGTAAATGGCTTAAGAGGGCTTTTTTGCCCTCTGGATCAAGGGTGTTTTTGGAATGGGTTGGACTTGATGGATGCATGTCTTTCTTTAGCCTCATCAACTGGCTGACCCTGGCTTGTCTGACTACCCACATCAGTTATGAACTGTGGCTCTGGCTGACTAACTCGATACTTGTAGACCCCAGCTTGTCTGACTTCCCACATTGGTTCCGACCTGTGGCTCTGGCTGACTACTCACTTCGTGCATTACCCAGCTTGCCTGACCATTCATATCTGTGTCCCGTGGCTCTGGCTTGCTCTTGCTCCCTGTTGCCTCCAGTTATCTTTACCCTGGGTGGAGACTTGAGCTATCGTATACTGGTTCTACCAGTGCTGAACCCTAACCCATTTCCAGTATAGTGCAGTAGTGCAGTGCTCTGCACAGTGTTCAGCTCTGGGTAGTAGCCTGGGGACTAATGTCCAGTGGTCTGGGGTTGTGTGGGCAGTATTATTAATACTGTGTATTATCAATAAAGGTGGTTATATTTTATTACTGTTGTCTGTCCTTCTTTGCCTGATTACCATGACAATTAGTGATTATACTGGAGGTAAAAGTATACTCTTGCACCTAAATATTCCTTTTTTCCTAAGAAGATGCATTGATTTCATTGCATCTGCTAATTTGGGGGCCTTTGATTCAGCTCACTCAGTCCTTCCAGGCCCACCCCACCCTAAAGCCCAAACAGGCTTGGCAGAACATGAAGTCTGCTTAGAAGCTTCAGACTCCAGATGCGTGGGAGTCTTCTGTGACAGACCAGTGCGTTTTGCTGGTTATTTCTGAAGGGTGCCACATAGATCTCAAATCCCTTCTACCTAGCCATTTATTTTTGTCCAGAGTTCCTCAAGATCAGGTTCAGTCAGATCTATTCATAGATACAGTATCTTTCCTGTTGGGATAAAAACATGTGTTGGTTCCCGTTCCATCCCAAGCACGCTTAACCTTATTTTACTCCAGTCTCTTTGTGATTTCCTATAAGGACAGTGGCTGCTGTCCTTTTCTGGAGTTTCTCAGTCAGTACATGTTAGCTCCACACTTCAAGATGTCCAGGAGAATTTCTTGCCTGGATGTCCAGGATGCATATGTCACAATTAATTCAGACCATCAGTGCTTCCTGCTCTTTGCCTTCAAGAGCATTCATTACCAGTTCACTGCTCTACCCTTCAGACTAGCATCAGCTGAAGGATCTTTATGAAGGTCATGGCTGCTTTGGCAGTTCACTTCAGTGCTCAAAAGATATACTTGATTCCTTACTTAGATAACCTTATATTCAAGGCTCCTTTGGAAGCCATTCTCTGTTCACAGATTCAAGACTGTGTTCTCACCCTGGAGCAACATGTTGGGTGCTCAGTCTCAAATAATCCTCTCTGGTAAGGCTCTGTATTTCTTGTGCATGATATTTGAGGGAGGGTGTTTCTACCACAGGACAAGAACCAGGTACTGTATCTTCATGTTACTCAAGCGATATCCTGACCATCAGCATGAGAGATTACATGAGTACTAGGTCTCAGCTGTGGAAGCTGTTCCTCATTTCACATGAGGAAGCTGCAAGTAGACATTCTTGGGAGTTGGTCAAGCTCTCATTATTTTCATTATTTATTTATATACAACCAACTTATTCCACAGTGCTGTATCATGTCATCATGTCCCTATTTCAATGAACGAAATAGTACCTTTGCTGGTGGCAACTAATGCTGAGATATCAGTTTGTCATATAGGAATGGGTAGTGGTCACCATGGATGCCAGTCTTATGAGCTGGGGAGATACCCTTGGTCATATAATGACCCAGGGTAACTTGACCAGGGAGGAGAGTCTTCTTTCAATCAACATTCTGGAGATACTGGCTTTTCACCTAGGGCTAAATCACTGGTCCCATGTGCTGTTGGGCACACCAGTGATTGTCCAATCTGACAACACGACAGCAGTACCCTCCATAAATCACCAAGGGGGAACCAAAAATGAGTTCACTTAGGTGGAGATTTGGGCACTGTTTCATGTACCTGCCATCCCAATGATTCACATCCCAGTCATGGAAAACACCTTAACCCCTTAAGGACCAACTGATTGTGCACCCTGCTGGGAGTTAAGGACATGGACCATTTTTTTTTTTTTTTTTTGAGACTTGGATTCAGGGTTCTCCGAATGGCGTGCAGTCACATGGGGAGCCCTGAATTCCATGACGGTCCTGGCATGTCATGGGTCCTTATGGCTCACCTACCCATGATGTGCCAGGACCGTCAAAGGTCCTTAAGGAGGTTAAAAACTTTTTAAGTCACCAATATCTGGATCCCTGAAATTGGGAATTCAGTCAGTGTGATCGACCACATTGTGAGGTTTCCATCAATGGATTTCCTGGAGTCCCGAGAAAACAGGAAGTTTCTCTGTTATGCACTAATAAGAAGGATCATCCAGCTTTTGCAATGGAAACAATGTCCGTTTGATGAAACTTCCATCTGCCATAAATGTTTCCACTATTCCCCTGATTCACAGGATGCTGAGGAAGATCAAGCTGGAGAGTGCTCAGCCATTCAGATCACCCCCTTTTGCACCCATCGAATTTGGTTCTTAGATCATTTGTCCATCATGGAGCCATTTCACCTCCCTCTGAGGCCAGATCTTCTGACACAGAGATCACTTTGTTATCATCAAGTGTAAAGATTGACTTTGAAACCAACATCTTGGAGAAGAAAGTTTTTTTGGATACTATTATCTCTACTATGGTACAGGCTAGAAATCCTGTTTCTGTATCATTTAAGGCCTATTATAGGATCTGGTCTGTGTTTTACTAGTGGTGTGCTGACTAAAATGTGTCCGCATGATCTTTCAGACTTCCTAGGATTTGGGCCTTTCTTCAAGATGGTGTCAACAAAGGTCTCAGTCAGAGCTTTATCTCAATTTTTCAGAAAGCAGATTGCTTTTCTTCATGACATCAAGACTTTTTTTGGGGGGTGGCTCAAACCTTCACTACTGTCAGGGATCCCACTCCTCATTAGGATTTTAGCGTGGTATTGGGAGTCCTCCAGAGGCATCCATTTTAGTCTCTGTTTTTTGTGTCTCTTGATGCTTTTGACCATTGCTTCAGTTCGCAGAGTAACAGAACTACAAGCTCTGTCTTGTAAACCCTCTTTTCTACTGTTCACAAGGACAAGGAGGTTCTTATTACACCCAAAGGCTTCTTGACAAGGTTGTTGCGGATTTTCACATCAACCAGGAAATTATTCTTACTTCTCTTTGCCCTGATTCTTCTGATAAGCAGGAGCTCCATCAGCTGGAAGTGGTACATTTTCTTAAATTTTACATCCATTGGAAGCAGAATTTCAGGAAATCTGACTCTTTCTGTCATTCATTAAGACGCACAAGTGCGTCAGGCTGCATCCAAAGTAACGATTGCTTCTTGGATTAAGGCCACTCTCCAATAGGTGTATGATATCAAAAAGAAACCTGTTCCTCTCCAAGTCATGGCAAACTCCACCAGATCCATGGACGCCTCTTGAGCATGCAAGAATCAGGCCTCTGCTGAGCAGCTGTGCAACATGGGGACATGGCAGTCTCTGCACACCTTCTCCAAAAACTACCCTGTCAATGTCCTGGGCTTGGCTATGGCCAGTTTTGGCTGTAAGGTTGTGCCTGCTTAAGGTCCCTTTTCTTCTCTTTCTTTAAGCAGAGTTCTAAAACCGTGCTTGGTGTGCGTTTGGTGTCCATCAACACTTTAGGTTTATCATGCCAGGTATTCCAGTGGAATAGTGATTTACAGTGGAGGGTTTTTTCTCTTTTCCCTCATGGATGCTTTGGTATATCCCAATGCTTCCAGTGTTCCACATTGGACATAAGAGAAAAGATGATTTTAGTGAATCTAACATTAAATCCCTTTGTCTTAGTCCATGTAGAACACAGGACTCCCACCCAGAGAAAACAAAACATATGGTTTAAATCCACAGACAGAGGGTTCAGGGGATTTCTTTCGTCCCTCTCGCTTTTGTTTCTTTATGCTACTTTGCTATACTTTGAAACTAAGGAGCAGGGATAATGCTGGACATAAAGAGGGGAGTCTCCTCCTTAAAGGCACTACTTTTTTTAAAGTGCTCTTCCCTCTGTAGGAGGGGACTTTACTGCCTGTTCTACATGGTCTAAGATAAAAAAAATGTATCAGTAAGTTCACTAAAATCCTCTTTTTCATGTAAGTATGTATTATTAGGGTTCCAACAACTTGAAATAGTGAATTTTAGTTTCTGGATAGTGTTGAGCGAGCGTGCTCGGCCGATGCTCGGATCGGCTCGAGCATCGCTCTGCTCGGCACATGGCGGTACTCGTCGAGTACCGCCATGTGCTCTCCCGCCATGTTCGGGTGGCGGGGATCTGTGCCGGAAGAGGCACAGATCAGAAGACGCTCCGCTGGACCACCAGGGACTGGAGGTACGGGGGCATTGCGGAGATGAAGGGGGCATAGCGGAGATGAAGGGGGACATTGTGGAAGAGGGGCATAGACTCTATGCCCCTCTTCCACAATGTCCCCCTTCATCTCCGCTATGCCCCTCTTCCACAATGTCCCCCTTCATCTCCGCTATGCCCCTCTTCCACAATGTCCCCCTTCATCTCCGCTATGCCCCTCTTCCACAATGTCCCCCTTCATCTCCTCTATGCCATAGAGGAGATGAAGGGGGACATTGTGGAAGAGGGGCATAGCGGAGATGAAGGGGGACATTGTGGAAGAGGGGCATAGCGGAGATGAAGGGGGACATTGCGGAGATGAAGGGGGACATTGCGGAGATGAAGGGGGCATTCAGAGATGAAGGGGGCATAGCGGAGATGAAGGGGGGCATTGACCAGGCACCCTCCCCTCATCAGAGCAGGGGGTGCCTGGTGAAATGCTCGTGTCGCCCCATGCTTTTCAATGGGGCTCGGGTGCTCGGCCGAGCACTCGAGCCTCAGGGGGTGCTCGGTCAGAGCACCCGAGCACCCGAGCATCGGGGTGCTCGCTCAACACTATTTCTGGACAATGTCTGGTTCTATGAATGTTACATTTTTAAAATAAGGGAGTTTCAAACTCTGAATGGAGAATAATGAAAGAATGTTGTAATTTTCCACAGGTGGAAAAGGTTATGCCAAGCAATACATTTTACTTCACCATTCTGAGGAATCCAGTATCTCAAATGGAATCATCTTTTTCATATTATAAAGCCTTAGACATCTTTGCTGAGGTTACAAGCTTGGAGGCTTTCCTCAACAACACCTCTAAGTACTACAGAAAATCAAGCAAGACATCCAACCATGCAAAAAACTTTATGACATTTGACCTAGGCTTTGATCACAATGGGCTGGAGTCAGTAAAGCACTTTCAGCTGAACTGGAGAGCAGTGGAAGCAACTTTCAATATAGTACTGATCACAGAGTATTTTGATGAATCATTAGTGCTCTTGAAGGATGCTCTGTGCTGGACTTTTGATGATGTGCTAACATTTAGACTAAACAGCAGAAGCAATACCACCAAGAAAGCACTCTCTAAACAAACACAGGAAGCAATCAAGAGATGGAATCAATTGGACTGGCAGTTGTATGTCTACTTTAACAGTACCTTTTGGAATCGGGTTGAAAGATTTGGAAAAGAACGTATGCTGCGCGAACTGGAGGAACTCCGGAGGAGGAGAGCTGAGATGCAAGACATTTGCCTACATGGTGAAGTAGATCCAGACAAAATGATTGACAAATCACTAAAACCATTCCAGGCTGGAATAGCAAGGATTCTTGGTTACAATCTAAAGTCAAATTTAGGGAAAGCTGACCAGCTGATGTGTAAGAGACTGATAACGCCGGTGGTTCAGTATAGTCAACATCTGTTTAAAAGGCAGAGAACTTTGATTTTGTGATGTATATGTAAACAGCCACATTGTTTCACTAGAGATAAACTGCTTGCTTTTGATTAGGCAGCTTACAACTACAGATAAGAAATAAAGTAGGGAATTAAATGTCACTATTACTTTATATATTTAAAAAGAGTATATTTCTGCCTGTTTACACCAAAGCTTGAAAACTATTATACAAATTACTTCAAAGATACTCATTACAAGATGAACAAATGAAACTGAGAATTTTATCTTACCTGTTGATTGCTTACCCAGGCAGACCCCATGTAACCTAATAAGAGAAATAAAGAAAAATGAAGACACATGTAGAGTGTGTTGCTTTTCAATCTGGCACTCAAAGGGTTAAATGTGAATTTGTATTTATTACATTGCTGCCAAAACAGATGAGGTTTCAGTTGCATAGTTTTGTCAAGGCAAGTCTTAATTAGAACTCCTTTGAGTGCCAGCTTCAACATATTTTGACCAAACTATGCAACCAAAACCTCAACTTGAAAATAAAGTGCTAATGTATTATAATCTTTCCTGATGCCGATTTTGCTGGAAGATCAATATTTACTAAGGAGAAGCAGAACTTCCCCTTTTGCTTCTCTCTTACCTGAACCTCCAGGTAAGAGTGGGTGGGATGGGGAAAGCCTCCTAACATCAGCGTTGACATGATCACTGGGGATGTTAGAAGGCTTTTCCCAATACTGTCCACTCCATTATTGATCTCCCAGCACGATCAGCTGGAGTATCAATAACTCAGGAGGGGGGGGGGATCAGAAGGGGTTCTGATGTCCCTCTTGAGGTCTGATTCAAAATGAATTAAAGAAAATTAACCCTTTGTGTGTGCCACAGAGAGGTCCAGCAATGCACTGGATACCCCTGTGGCACAGACAGGATGTATTCTTTGGAGCCAATTTTTTTAGACCTGATTGTGGGGCATCAGGAGGGGTCCTGAAGCACTCTCAATGATGTCTGAATTACAAAAAGTAAAAAAAAATATTAACCCTGTGTGCCATGGGGTGGCCCCTCAGTGTACCACAGGGGGGTCCAACGCAGTGCTTTACAATGTGCTGGACCCACCTGTGGACCACACTTTTTTCATTATTGTTTATCCTATCCTTTTTGGGGGCATAAGGATTGGTTCTGGTATGAATAAAAAGTGTTATGAATAAAAAATAATAATTAGCAAAATTAACCCTCTGTGTGCCACAGGGGGTCCAAAGCATTGCTTTGCAAAGTAATGGACACCCCTGTACCAGACAAAGGATTATTACTATTCTATTTTTTGTTGTTATTTTATTCATACCTCATTGAGGCGGCATCAGGAAGAGTCCTGATATCCCCCAACAAGGTATAAAAAATATTGGAACCCCCCCCCAAAAAAAATACCTTCATGTGCTTTGCAATGCGTTGGACTCCCCTGTAGCACACACTTTTTTCTTTTTTTTTATTCAGCCCTTCTTGGGGTGGTAATCAGGAGGAGTCCTGATGCCCCCAACAAGATATTGATAAAACATAATTTAAAAAAAAATTAACCCTCTGTGTACCACAGAGATCCACTGCATTGCTTTGAAATGCACTGGACACCCCTGTGGCACACAAAGGAATATTGATTTATTTTTTTCCCCATTGTTTTTTATTCATACCTCATTGGGGGGGATCAAGACAGTTCCTGATGGCCCCCAACAAGGTCTAAATAAAAAATAATGAAAAAAAACCCTGTGTGTGCCATGGGGGGAATCAAACACATTGTTTTAGAATGCGTTGGACTGCCCGGTGGCACACACAGGGTTTTTTTTTTATTATTTTTTTTATTCATACCTTTTATTCATACCCAAAAAATGCAAAAGAATGGGAAGGAGAGTTAGTTCATAAAGCATGCAGAAAGAGATTGATAATATTATGGTGTTAGTGGCTAAGTACTGGCATTAGAGACCACTTTTGAGTGATTAACCCCTTATGGAGCATGCAGCATGGTGTGCGTTTGCTTACTTCAATGCTGCTTGTGACCTTAGTGATACCCAGTGTCCTTACCCACAGCTGTATTTCTTTGTTTTGAAAAAGTGAAAGAAGTTTCAGCAACCTGGATGGAGGGGAGGAGGAGGGTTCGATAAGGAGGAAGTCACTAAAGTAGTGAAGCACTACTGGGCAACTGCAATGGTTAGAAAGTAGCCAACAAAGAATATCTGCAAACTAGTTTTGGGGAGAAGGTGAGTCTCGTGGTGAAGTAATACTGAAAGTTCCACCGGGATGGGTGCACTGGAAGGAGTTTGAATGCGTTAGATATGTCAGTTTTAGACAACCAGCAGCCAGGGAGGGCTTGGGAGATAAGAGTCATAGCATTGTCTATATGGGTGTATTGAAGTGAATATGCGTCAGAAGGGACAATGTGAGGGGATGATAGGTCAATAATGAGTCTCTTTTTTTATGGAGAATTTTCTAGTAGCAATTCCGAGAGGGTTGACACGCCATATTGGAAAGGGTGGGGAAGGGAATGGGCCCAGAAGAAAGCCCTTCTTGAATTCCTGGGCCAGGGGAGATAGTACTTCTTATGGTTCGGCTAGAGTGGATGCTAGATTAAGGCATTCAAGAGAGGTAGCAGGGCAAGCAATGTTGTGTGAAAGCCTTCTGTAAAACCTGCAATGATAAATTTAATTAAATGAAGATGAGGGTGAGAGAAAAGCAATGATTTACAGGACTACTATGTTAATGGCACCTAGTCATTTATTGGATGCTGAATTACATGGACAGGTGGTTCGTGAATGTGCTTTGTGGCATACAGAGTAAACAGGGCTTATAATTTTAAGTCCTTTGCTACTAGCCAGACCTGAAAAGTTACTCACCACTGCAAGCCAAAACATACCCACCAGGGCTGAATTTCTACTCGCCAGGGCTAAATTTTCACTCGCCATTGGCTAGTGGCGAGTGGAAATTTTGAGCCCTAGAGTAAACATGCAATTATCTACATGCGCTAAAGAAACATCCTTTCAAACTGAAGTTGCTGCCAATGTAATTAATCTGTCTACCTAAATTATCATGTGGGGGGGTACGTTCTGGTTGCAGGGGTTGCAAATGGAGGTGGAGGAGCTTGCTCAGGCAGACTTTTAATTTGGGAGCATGAAGCAGAAGGGCACAAATAAGGGGAATGATAATCATATTGGCAAAATTGGCAAACAGGAGCTTTGAGTCCTGCAAAATGTCTGCAGAAAAGTTAATTGTCGAGCATTCTCCAATTGGTGCAAACGTGATGGGGACCTCTCAAAAAATCAAGGGGTTAAATCACCATTTAATTAACCCTTTGGGTGCCAGAAAGCTATCCAATGATTGTAGAGCAATGCATTGGATACTTCTCTTGCATTCAAAGGGAATTTTCATATCCTCTCTACAGTGCAGTTGGTCCCTCCAGAATTGATCCTCTTTAGCCTGATAAATAAGGACGTTAGAGTGCGATGAAACAAAGCAATTCTGGAACAAATTTACTATCCCACAGGGAACACATCAAAACTCATTAAATCTCCATTCAATTCAACTCTTTCAGTGCCAGAGGGGTACGCAACGCATTGCTTTGCAATGCGTTGCGTACCCCTCTGTCACTCAACGGGTTAAAGTCCCATTAAACTTTATTTGAAGTTTTATATATATATATATATATATATATATATATATATATATATCCTATATAATAATTCGCCAAGTTGTGTGTAACGCCCGACATGCGCAGTAGACACTGCTGCGCGTGCGGCAGTCATACGCAGTAGAGACTGCCCGCGCCGCGGCTGATACAGAGCTGGGCGCTCCGAAGGAGCATCCAGCTCTGTATCAGCCGAGGCGCGGGCAGTCTCCACTGCGTGTGACTGCCCCGCGACCGGCTGCCATAGGCTCTGTATCAGCCGAGGCGCGGGAGACCCGCGACCGGCTGCCAGAGGCACTGTGGCCCGTGTAACGGGCTGTTCAACTAGTATATATATATAGTGTTTGGCACTATTGTGTGAGAAATGGAAAAGTCTCATGCAACATTGTGCCAGTGCTCCGACAGAAAATGTTGGTAAAAGAAAAAAACTCAAAGTTATTACAGAATCAGTACAAACACATTTCTAGCTAATTTCTGACATTTTATGCCCTTGACACTGATTTACCATTTACTGAAATGGCCTCAAACTGCTCTAATTCTGAAAAATGTGGGTTGATGTACTAAGAAGGAATGGAGCAACTGTGGAACAAACCAACCACACCACATGAGAGAAATCCAATTTCTTGTTGATTTAAATGGGGCATATAACCCCTTGAATGCCAGAGAGGTCTCCAATGCATTGCATTACAATGCATTGGAAACATCCCTAGCACTCAAGGGGTTTTGAAGGTATCATTTAAATCAATGTGAAGTGGTGGACTTTTATATGTCACCTACAGGGCAAATGGTTGGTTCCAGTTTGTTTCAGTACATTGGCCTCTAAGATGTGTTGTAGTAAAAAAAAAGAAATCTGCCATAGCAATCTTAAAAGAATAATAGATGATGCAGATATTTTAAAGGTGCAATAAAGAGTTCTAGTGCTCTCTTTAACCCTTTGAGTGCCAGAGGGGTATGAAACACATTGCCCTCTGGCACTCAAAGGGTAAATCCTTTGCAATACATTAGACAGCCTTCCGACACTATATGGGTGAAAAGGAATATATTGATTTGTTTGTTTGCCTTAAATGAAATTTATTTTAGTTTTATCACATTGAATAAAATTTTCCCCACATTATTCTAATATGCAGGGCTGGATTTACATCTCAGGCCCCTCTAGGCAAGGCACTCTAGTAGCCTTTAGCTCCACCCATGACTACACCCCCACTCCTCTTATGACTTGCCCCAGTCTCATCCACTGTTTCTTGGCAGAATATATCTTTGATCTATAACAAGCAAGAAGGAAAAAAGCTTTAACCCCTTGGTTCCTAGAGAGGTCTCCAAAGCTTTGCAGAGATATATCTAGCATCCAAGGGGTTAAATAATAGTCTGTGCATTGGTATAAAACTGGTGCTGGGACACTGACATTGCTCTGACCACTCCCACAAATCAGAATGTAGGTGTGGCCAGCACAGTGGAATTTCCCCTGAAACTTCGCATCTCTAGGCAGTTGCCTACTCTGCCTATTGAGAAATCCAGCCCTGCCTGAGTAGCAAATGAAGTCACCAAGAAAACGGACTGTGGGTGGGCAGGAAATATAACCGAGCCATTTTTTTTTAATTCAAATTTATTAAAATCAAAATTTTACAACCAACAAATGTTTGCTATCTTGACCTTACCCATTCGCTACCAAAGCAGTGAACAGCATTATCCTTTTTGTTCTATTTAACCCCCCAAGTCCCAGCTATTTGACAAGACAGAATAATAGAGCAGAGCACCTGTAAGTCATAGTGACATCTGTGATGGTATCAAAGAGCGCCTCCTGTCTGACCAGAGTCTTAGGGCCTTATGTATAAAGGCAGAGTGCAACAATTCTGGGACAAACCACCTGCCCTATAGGGGACAAACAAAAATTCCCCAATTTACCATTGATTGAAACGTGGATTTTTAATCCCTTCAGTGCTAGATGTGTTGGACACCTGTCTATCATTCAGGGGGTTTACAGCCCCATTTGTATCAAAGGGAATTTGTAACTTTCCCATATAAAGCAGTTGTTTTTTTTCCCACAAATGTTCCACTCGGCCTTTATCCATAAGGCCCTTAAAACGTCATGCACAAAGTAAATGAATAGCAAGTACAAACTAACTGCACAATGGGGGGGGGGCAATTAAATATTCCCAAAATCCCTACTGATTGAAATGGCACCTTAACCCTTTGAGTGCCAGAGGGGTACGCCATGCATTGCAGAGCAATGCATTGCGTACTCCTCTGGCACTCAAAGGGTTAATACTAGAGCGGTCTTCAATGAATTACATTTCGTTGCATTGGAGAACACTAAGGTATTCAATGTGTTCAGTCCATTGAGTGCTAGAGGAATATGCAATGCATTGTTCCACAAAGGGTTAAAACCCTGATCAGTGGGAAGTTTTGTCGTCGTCCCCCCCCCGCGTGGTGCACTTGGTTTGACCCTCAAATTTCTCATGACTTCTTTTGTGTATAAGGTCCCTTTGGGACATATTCAACAATCTTAAAGGTGCAGCTCTGGACCAAACCAACTGCACTGCAGGGGAGAAACGAAAATCCTCCAAATGCACATTGATTGAAATGGGGATTTATACACTCTGAATACCAGAAAATGCACATTGATTTAAATGGGGATTTATACACTCTGAATACCAGAGATGTCTCAAATTAATTACTTCACAATGCATGGAGGCCTTACTGGCATTGAAGGGGTTAAAAGCCTCCTTTAAGCCATTAGGTATTTACATCCCTCCATTTGTACAACCAAACAATTGGTTTGCCCCAGAATTGTTCCTCTTCAGCTTGCTAAAGAGAGAGTCAGTGAGTTGCGTATCTCTCTGGCACTCAAATGGTTAAGGTGCAATTCCAGAGCAGTGGAATTGCACCTTAACACAATGGGGGAGATTAACTAAGCGGTGATAAATCAGAAATGTCTTCTCCAGTGATATGACTTCTCCAGTTCCTATGATATTCTACAGCTCCAATGCACTAATATCTCCAAAGGTGGAGAAATCTTAGTGCACTGGCTCCATAGAATAACATAGGAACCGGAGAGGTGATATCACAGGAGAAGTTATCTCTACTTTATCATATCTTCATCACCGCTTAGTGAATCTCCCCCAATGAATGCTAGCGCTTTCTACAAAACATTGTGAAGCAATGTGTTGATGTCCTTTCTAGAACTCTTGGGTTTAAAAGCCCCATTTAAATCGCTTCATCTCTTCAGGATAAAGTGTTGCAATTTTGGAATGAACCAACTGCACCACAGAGGAGAAGTAAATAAGTAATGCTCATTAGATAGAGCATTTAGCAAAAAAGTTTAATATGTTAGTCATTTTTTAAAAAAACCTGTTATCTCTACAAAAATTCAAGTTTAAAACATGCCCAGCAGCCTACTTCCTGCTTGCAGCACTGCCTCGGCTCCCGTCCCACTACCCAGTATCCTCCGATGACAGAGGCTTTCTTTCTCTAAGCTGGAGCAATCTCATCGGCACAGATCGATATCTAGCCAATGAGATCACTCCAGCTTAGAGACAAACATCGTCTGTCATCGGAGGATGCTGGGTAGTGGGACTGGAGCAGCCTCTGTGCGGCAAGCAGCTTGCAGCTTGAATTTTTGCTTAGATAATGTTTTTTTTAATAAATGACTAACATATTAAACTTTTTCGCTAAATGCTCTATCTAATGAGCATTAGATATCAATATGTGATAGATTCACTTCAAACCCTTGAATTCTTGAGATGTCTCCAGTGCATTGCTTTACAATGTGCTGGAGATCTTCTTAGCATTCAAGGGGTTAAAAGCCCCATTCAAATTAATGGGCACTTTCAGTTGTCCCCTATGCAGTTGGGTTGCTCCAGAATTGCACCTCTTTGACTTACAGAAGTGCTCCTATAGAGACTTATGCACAAACAGAAGGTGAGTTATTGTGGAATAAACCAACTGCACCTTGTTCCCCAAACTCCCATCCACTTAAAATGATTTTAGCCCCTTTTATGTAGTAAAATATTTGCAGCACTCAAGGATTTTAAAGCCTCCATTTAAAGGTGCAGTAAACTTTGTTTATGAAAAAATATATATTGTAGGGATTTTCCTATTGAATAAAATAAGGGTACTCCCACTGCTGAGAGATTTATATTTCCAGAGTTAATACAGTTTAAACCCATGTTTTTTTACATTAGCAGTGCCCTCTAGTGGTCAAATTCTAATTTGATTTCCTGTTAGATTCTAATGGAGAGGAAAGTCAGAAAAGTCAGAGACATTCAGTTCTCCATAGAATGTGATAGAAACTGCCTGTCACTTCCTGTCAGTTAGAACTATCAGGAAGTAAACACGGTAAATTCACTTCCTGATATTTAAACTGCTATAACATTTGAATAAAACATCTGACAGTGATGGGAGTGACCTTGTTTTATTCAGCAGGAAAAGCTCTGTAAAATATGTGTTTTCATAAAAAAAGTTTACTGCCTCTTTAAGTCACTGAGAAGTTTTACTTGCCCCTTTGGAAGCAGTTAGTGTGCACCAGCCCAGAACCGCTCCTCTTTTTCTTTGTGCTTAAGGCCCTTAATCAGATGAATCCACTGTAGTTCTCCCTCTTTTCATTCTCACAATGGTGATCATTCTGGTATTCAGCTGCTTCTGTCTTTGGGTGGCGCGCTCCTCTTTGGCACAGCTTTACCACCTTTCTTTTCTGATGTTTTGTCCTTTAGGGATGGTGAAACATTAGCTGATTGTACCTGAAGTGTCTTTCCCTTGGGGGTCCTGTATTTGCCCCTCTGAGAATACAGCAGGTTCCTCTGGAAGAGCAGTGGAATGTTACCGCTATATAGGAAGACTGCCAGCACCATGCCTAAGAAAGAAGATACACAGTCATTTCTCTACTGTCGTGAGAGGTACATAGATGTAGATGTGCATAGGGACAGAAACGCAAACATAAAGGTAGAACCATTCCAGAGTCTTCAAAGCTAGATAGGCCAACACATTTCAAAGAGATCCAGAGGATCTGAAGACAATTTCTGGACCATCCTAATAAATCTGGAATTAATAGCAGAGGTGCAAGGGGTGATGTGGCATGGGGTGAGGAATGCAATAGAGAAGGCAGGAGTAAGAGGGGGCAGGAGTAAGAGGGGGCAGGAGTAGGTGAGATATGTAGCAGAGTATGTGACATGCAGCGGAGGCTGGACCATGAGATAAGGGGTCAGAGAAAGAGGAGGAAAGTTGGAGAAGGTAGGGGGAAACCAGTGAGATGTCCTGCCCAGAGACGTTCCGTACCTGGTTCAGTGTGTCTGCTATTTTCTTTTTTTAATCTTTTTTATCTATACATCATGGGAAAGCTTTCTAGCTATTTGATTAGTTAACTGAGTAAGCACAATGCAGAAACAAGCTCTTGATCTGGGTCCTACCAGGTCCTACAGAACAGCCCGTTGTATGTGAAAACCAAAATTGCAGAATTGTTCCACTCATCTTTACATATATAGGACAGGCTTTAATTCCCCTTGCATATTATATTTACATTGCATTTTAACCCTTTGAGTGCCAGGGGGGTATGCAATGCATTGCAAAGCACTGCTGTGAGTGCTGGACCTCCTGAGCATTCAAGGAGTTAAACGCCCCATTTAAATCCATGGAAATCTGGGGAAAGTTTGCTTACTTACTGTATGAAATACAAATGAATTCTAATGCATACTCATTTTGGAGTGAATGAGGGATTTTGGATTGAAAATCATTGCGTTTTCCCCAGAGGATGGTGGGAGTTGAAGTCCATCAACAACTAGAGTGACGTAGTTTGTCTACTACTGCTCTAACCCAATTCAATACACATTCACCATCACCACATCAAACCCTTTCAGTCCTTTGGTACTTACCGATAAGAGGTCCACCCCAGTAGACTGCAATGTATTCCTGCAGAGTGTTTCCAGAGCAGGAAAATGTGATCGTAGAAGCCAGTGTTGGATTGAAGAAAGCCGCAGTGTATGAACCAGCTGGGAAGAGAAAGGAGAAAGTATGTGATTCATCAACCATCGCTAAAAAGATATATGAAATGTACACAGCCATTCTAACGTTTTGTGTAACAGAAGGGTGCTGTGTTACATGCCATTCAAACACTCAGAGCCTTAAAGGAGCAGCTAGTAGCCTTTTATTATGAAAGAAAAAATATTTTAGCACTTTTCCTGCTGCGTAAACAAGTGTACAGCTACTGCTGGGTGATGGCTA
Organism: Rhinophrynus dorsalis; assembly: GCA_037306005.1. Taxonomy (NCBI): domain Eukaryota; kingdom Metazoa; phylum Chordata; class Amphibia; order Anura; family Rhinophrynidae; genus Rhinophrynus; species Rhinophrynus dorsalis. The sequence continues at coordinate 466,579,033 of CM074720.1, forward strand.
CATGCAAAGTCATTACAGCTCAAAATAGTAACAGTGCCACCTAGCTTCCACCCACTTATTCCTCTAGCATGGGAGAGCCTCAGGCTACAGTTCTCCATAGAAAGTCATTGTGAGCTTTACCACATTGTGTCAGTTTGAGGTGTAACATCTTCTGCATCAAGAATATCCCTGAAATGTGAATATCCTTATTTTACTCAGCAGTCAAATTCCCACAGCATATTTTTGTTCCCTTTTTATAATAAAATGTCACTGATATTATAATGTTAAATAAAAGAGTTACTTCTCCTTTGTCATGAATATTGTATCTGCAGCAAAGTACAACAAATATAAAAAATATGAATGGGAACCTCTTTATATTAAAATAAAAAAACACAGCAATGTGTTGGCAATCTCTTTAGCTCTCAAGGGCTTAAAAGCAGAATTTAAATGTATGGATGCAGTTCGTTTGCCCCAGAAGTACTCAATTTCTTCTTAGTACATCAGTCTCATACGGTGTATTGTTTCTGCTCAAGAAGATGATTTTGGACAGTGACATTCAAATATGAACACATGGGCATTATTCAATATTTTTATACAGTACTTTCATACAACTTTTCATGTGCATTCTTCTACCCACAAACTGGTATTGGGACAGTGTGTGCATTGCAATATGTTGGATATCACTCTAACACTCAAAAGGTCAACATTGGGTGGAAGAGTAACTTTCAACTCCTGATGAATAACCTATACCCCGACCTGTGAACCTCACTCATATTTTACCAGGTGTGTGTGTGTGTTTATGTGTTTATAAGAACAGACACCAAGTTTGCCGCACTGTTTGTCAAGTAATGCTTTTACCCGTGTATATAGATGTTTTAATTGAAAGACCCAGGAATAGTATTCTCTTTATAGCACTGTTATGCCAGTTAACTCGTTTGCCAACATTTTCATTGGAAGCCTAGTAATGTTACTACTCCAAATAAGCTGTTGGAAACATTGACCCAGTAGCTTGAAAGATTTTGGTGTTATTTTCCATGTAATACTTGAAAGATTTACATGACCATGGGCAATATAAACATTATTTTACTCAGAAGGATAATTCTTGCAATTTGTTCAATATTAAGCATTACTATCCCTCTAAATCAGTGATTCTCAACCAGGGTGCCGTGGCACTTTGGTGTGCCACGGACATCAGCTTAGGGTGCCCCATGTTTTCAATGAAGACTAACAAAAATAGACTTTTAAATAAAGATTTATAGAAATTGATATGCACAATATGTTTAGTTTTGTTATTATGATTATAAAACATAATAATAACTGTATATTTATGTATTGTACCCTTCTTATGCCCTTGATAAACTACATTAAATATGTTAGGGGTGCCCCGAATGTTCTAGATTATGTGTTAGAGGTGCCCCGAACAAAAAAAGATTGGGAACCACTGCTCTAAATTGATTAAACCAATCACAGGGATTGACATTTTAACAAAATGTACAGTCTACTGGAATTATGAATGATTATGAGGTCTAGATTTCATCTAAGATAACTGGAGTCAGAGTTTGAAATTCCAATATCTAGGTGACTTTATAAATGTTCATGACTATAGCTAATATAGTAGCTTTTACAACAATACATTTTAATGAAGCCAGACACATATTGGTAAAACTTGCATGTTATAGGTCTTTTCCTGTTGAGTAAAACAAGGGTACTCCCACTGCTTTCAGTTGTTTCATTCAAATGTGATAACAGTTCAAAGTGAATGTCAGTACATATACTTCCTGAAAGTTCTGACAGCATGGCTCAGCAGTTTCTATCACATTCTATGAATAAGTGTTTACCAGTGCATTCATTCATTCATTTACCCACAGCATTCAACAGAATAACTCTGGAGCTATGCATGTTTCAGCAGGGGAAGCTCTCTTGTTTTATTCAACAGTATATATTATATATGTGTATATATATGTATATATATATTTTTTTTTTTAATTATTATTTATTTATTTAAATAAAAAGTTTACTGCTCCTTTAAGTATTCACAAAATATTTGGATACCATCTAGTGGTGCATTTAAGGAGATGATCAAGTCTTGGAAACCCAAATTTAAATTATCCTGATAAAGAGCAGTATTTATTTTTTTTAATTATATTGCCAAAACTAGACAGATGACAACCCTAGGCTGATGAGGGTAAGGGGAGGTGCTAGGCCGCAGAGCATTTAAAGAGTTTCTTTTTATGGTGGACTGCATGTTTGATTTGCCTGTCATAGACATTGAGTTTTGTGTCTGAATGGCAGCTGGGGAAATCAGTTATCTGAACCCCCTAATGGTTGATAGGAGCCATTCTAGGGCTGCACAGGAGCAGACTATGCAAAACGTGATAACTGCTCTTTATATGGAGCTTTTAACCTCTGGGTTGTAGAGATGTCTTCAACACACTGCAAAGCAATACACTGGTGCCTCTCTAGCCTTCATGTTAAACTCCATATAAATAAACAGGGATTTTTAAATATTCCCTACAGTGCGGTTGAATTGCCACAGAATTGTACCACTCTGCCTTTAACCCTTTGAGTGCCAGAGTGGTACGTTGCGTACCACTCTGGCACTCAAAGGGTTAAACATAAGGGCCATTTTGTGTTTTACTGGGAAAAGGGAGTATTTTCTCTTACTTGTTATGTTCTGAATATATAAATATAATGATCCTTTGTCACCTCATTTAAAAAATAGCTAATAAAATAAGTTTATATTTTCTCAGCTTACAGATGTTTGTGCATGAAGCTATTTTTATTTTTGTTTATATGTTCTTCTTCTCAATAATTCATTTTTAATGTATAATCTATTACTGCTATGCAGCCTGGTTTGCAGGCTCATGCACCAGTTGTTGAGGACCACAACTCCTATCATCCCCCAATCAGCCTGTGTGGAAATGATGGAAGTTGTAGTCCCCAATAGCTGGAGAGCCATACATTGCCTACCCTTGAGCTAGATGCAGAATGACAGTTTCTTACCTGTGTAAACCAGAGCAGTGACAGCAAGTGCAACTGTAGGCACCTTGTAAATCAGCCTTGTGTTCTGGAAGCGGAGCAGTACTAGGTGAAAGCAGAAAGCACACAGCCCTTCAACAAAGACACCATGAGCAAGAGATGTCTGTAGAGAAGAGCTACAGTCCTGTGCCATCATATTCTGGATCATGTGGAATTCTGTGAGCTCCCAGGACCAGTACAGTTTGGTTAACATTTTTGCAGCTTCCATGCCCAGGTACTGGGACAACAACTTAACCAAAGTATCTAGGAGTGGGGACTCACGGAGCAGCAACTCTTGCAAGGACACCGCTGAATTGGCTGTTGCTTTGCCAAAAGTGAAACCATGTGCCACAAAGAGCAAGAATAAGAGTGTCATTACAACATCAGGGCCAAAGCCACCTCCCCACATGCCAATGTCCACTAGCATCCGGAGTTCCAAGCAGCATGCACACAGCTGCAAAGAGCTGGTCAACTCACTGACAGTGCATTGGTGAACCCTGGCGGGCAGGAACTTCTTTGTTGCCCAGCGAAGAAGCTGGCACAGTGCTATTGTTGAGACAAAAAAGCCCACCAAGATGTTCAGTCCAGCCATGGTTGTAGTGTGGTAGAAGGAAGCAGAGAAAGAGGACAGGAATTCTGGCTGTGTTGTACCACTTACACATTACCCATGTTAAGTAAACGTGGCCCAATCCATAATAAGACATTTCAAGGGCAAACCTGGGAATCTCTGCAGGTGAACAGCAGGCAGTATTCATTGTTATGGCAGCAAAGTTATTTAACCCCTATGGAGCAGTCAATTATTAAATCTTATTCACATCATTTAGGCAATTAACTCCTTGGATGCTAGACATCTCCAGGTCATTGTAAAGCTTTGTATCAGAGATGATCTAGTATCCAAGGGTTTACTTTGCGCACCAACAAATCATTACTTATGTATTTTCAACTTATTCCCTACCACTGTTCTTATGTACCCCTAACTGTGCAGATATTAAAATCTAACTATATCTATAGCAATAACTTGCTCATATATGGTCTGAATGTTCTGGGGCAAACAAATTGCACTTAAGGGGAGAAGTAAACATTCTAAAAATTCCCATTTATTTAAATAGGGATTTTAACTCCTTGAATGCTAGATACGTCTCCAATGCATTGCTTACTTCCTACATATGAGATGAACTTCACCAAGTATCAAGCCATACTATTTTTGTTTTTTATATTTGTTTTGTATGTGGAGAGTGTATGAGAAGTGGACTTTGTATTGTTTTAATTTTTCACAGAAGTGATTTAATTGAAAGCATCACTGATCGAATTTAGGGTGTTGGGGTCACTTGTTTTTCAGTTTTTCAGGGGTGGACCAACAGAACAGGCAGTATAATGCCGCTTCTGGGTGTGTTTGCCAGGCACACAGAAGTATTCTTTTTTATATAGACTAGTTTTAAAGCCCATGTACACGGGCCAACACTGGCGGAGCTGCAGTCATGCACAGTACTGACTGCCAGAATGCGCCACGGCTGATACAGAGTGGGCGCTCCAAATTCAGACCATAGTTTTCTCTGCACACCGCATTCTGAATTTGGAGCGCCCAGCTCCGTATCAGCCGTGGAGCAGGGAGTCTGTACTACGCATGACGGCTTCTGACAAACATACTTATAATATAGGATGTTCAATGAAAAAGAAAACAAAACACACAAAAAAACAGTAAAAACAGTTAAATATATATATATATTTTAGACAATTTCTTAAACAAGTCCTCTTATCAAACAAATTAAGAGCAAATTAAGTCAAGGGTAAATAAGATTCACTGCCGGGGCAAAGGTCAACTCAACAAACTGAAAGATCCACTAATACCACACCAGTGATCAAACAGGGATATAGTGAAAGGCAAACTGTAACTACAGAATAGATCAGAGTTTCTCAGTCATGGTCCTTAAGAACCCCTAATAGTGCAGGTTTTAAAGGGATAGTAATACTTGAAAATAAGTTTATTTTAAATTGTAGCCCTTAAAAAAACTTGAAAAATGATATAAGTCTTATCTCCCAAACCTTTATGGTTTGGAAGATATTCATAAGTAAAGTTTCCCCTGGAGTGACGTCATTGCTCCACCCTTCAGATTTGGAATCCGGTCCCGGGACCGGCTGTGCCTCTCCAGAAGTGCCGAGATCACCATCTATAAAAAAAATTTCTTGGTCTACAAAGTGTGCTTTCAAGCCAGGCACACTTTGTAGACAGTTCCAATTAAGCAGTTCTTTTCAAAGATCGTGATCTCAGCACTGCTAAAGAGCTGCCGGTTGCTCTGTGGACCGAATTCCAAATCTGTCCACTAGATGGCAGACTTGGCTGAAACAGCCAGGAAAAGAGCATTTTACAATATTTTACATGTGAATATCTCCCAAACCATAAAGGTTTGGGAGATAAGATTTATATCACTTTTCATGTTTTTTTAAAGGCTACAATATAAAATACAATTATTTTCAAGTATTACTATCCCTTTAAGGATTTGTCTGATTATGAACACAGGTGGGTATTTAGTGGCTAATTCATTATGATTATATCCCCCACGCACAGGTAGGGAAATCCCAAAAACCTGCAATTTTAGTGTTATCCAAGGACAGCAGTTGAGAAATTCTGGAACAGATGGCTCTTAGTTTGTTTTAAATGAAAACTGTTTAACTAGGTGTTCCTCATACAGCAAACATATTGATTTATGTACGGTTTTACAAAGCGACCTACACTTGCTCATCTATATTTTAGGTGTGTATTTAGTTAACACACCCTCAAAATAAATATACTATCACAGTTTAAATAAGATCAGCAGTACATAGTAACATGGTGGGTTGAAAAAAGACATATGCCCATTAAATTCAGCCTTTACCATATGTCCTTTGTTGATCTAGAGGAATGCAAAAAAAAAAAACTCTCAAAAACACACCCAAATACACAATGAAGCCATATGCAATTATGTCACAAGTAGAAAAACAAATTCCATCCAAAATCCAAAATGCAGTCAGATACCTCCCTGGTTCAATATTGGTCTACTTTCAGAAAATTATATATATATTATTATATATAATATTATATCCATACCTACCTATATATATATATAGAGAGAGAGAGAGAAAGAGAGAGAGAGAACCTTATTTCTATTAAAGGGATAGTAATACTTTGTTTTAACTTTATTTTATTTTGTAGGCATTAAAAAAACATGAAGAATGATATAAGTCTTATCTCTCAAACCTTTATGGTTTAAAGGGATAGTAATGTTTCATAATAAAAACAGCTCTAATTAATCACCATAGTATTTGGACTTTGGAGAGTGTTATTTCAATTCTGTCAGAGTTGTAGTTCCAGAGTAATTCAATGACAAAATGTCCCCCTCCCTCCCCTTTTACTGATGTCACACTGTTCAGCTTGAGCAGAAGGGAGGTGCCCAGGTAGACTGCAGAGAGGGACAATCTTCAATTAAGATAAGGGAAAAACCTGAAAAGCTTGTCAAGGGGGGCAGGGATTTCATTGTTTTCACAGGAATAAGAGTGTCCCCTTCTGTTATCTGTCCAGTCTATGGACTGCATTCCACATCTGAGAAGAGATTGTTTACAGTAGGTAAAAGGGGCGGGAGGGGGAAACTTTGCTTGTGAATATCTCATAAACCATAAAGGTTTGAGAGATAAGACTTATATCATTCTTCATGTTTTTTTAATGCCTACAAAACAAAATAAAGTTAAAACAAAGTATTACTATCCCTTTAAGGCACAGACGGAGGGTAAGCATTACTCTGTTTCCTTGGTGAAACTTAAGTGTGTGACATCAGAGTGTCACCCTTTTGATGCAGGTGACATTCTGATGTCTCCCGCATGGTGCAGTCAACATTCTGATCTCGCCGTTTTGATGGTCGCCAAATAGAAGGCGACATTTCAATAGTAAACTGGTCCTTAAAGGGTTAATATGTTTGCACAAATTAATTCTCACATTACAGACATACAAGTCCTGTAAATACTAGTTAAATTATCACAAATACTTGAAAGGTAAGAATAATTGTTCAAACAATTTTTACATGTTCCTAGCAGACACATTCAATGTTAATAGGAATGAAGATTTTACACAGGTTATAGAGCTCTACTGAACAATCCTTCTGACTCTCACAGGGATAAAGTCTGTGTTTATTCACATTTATTTTCTTTTTTTATTGTGCTTAACCCTCTGAATGCCAGGGCACACAGATGTGTATATTTTTTGCATTACATCTATGGTTTCCTGTATAGGGGGAAAAACATTTCTCAAATTCATATTAAGTTAAATGTAGCTCCATTTCAATAGCAAGCTTTGTGGTATCACTTATGTGGCCCTATTTCAATTGTAAGCAGTGGGGTATCACTTATGTAGCCTCATTTAAATTGTAAGTTCTGTGGTATCACTTACGTAGTATCATTTTCAATTGTAAGCTCTCTGGTATCACTTATGTAGCCCCTTTTACTATTGCAAGCTCTGTGGCATAATTATGTAGCCCCATTTTAGTTGTAACCTCTTTGGAATCAGTTGTGTAGCTCAGTTTCAATTGTAAGTTCTGTTGTATAATTGTGTTATCCCATATCATTTGTAAGCTCTGTGAAATCATTCATGTAGGGCCATTTCAATTATAATTATTCATTGCTTTATAATGTGTTGGGGACTTCTCTGGTAGCCAAGGGATTAAACATGCACTCAAAAGGGTTAAAAAGAATATCAGCCTCCATATTACAACACATCTTGCAAGTGTATAATAAGTAAATAAATAATTAATATCATTTTTTTCATCTTCACTTTTTTTACACTAACATATGTCTGACAGAAATAGCTGGATTTCGGTCTACATAGAATCTGCCAATTGGGGAATCTGAAAGCAGAGATATATGAACAATGTTGCACGTCTCCTCTAAGCACTGAGAGAGCCCTCTACGCTGTAGAGGCAGGTGTTTTTACATTGTTTCCGTTAGTTTTACATTGTTTCTTGTTTATCTGGTTGTACTCTATCTTCTCTCACAGTCAACAAAGAAACCTTTCCGTTAAGCCATTCAGCTAGCTGCCTGTCAGGGATATAAAAGTGTAAAAAAAGGACAAGATGGAAAATAAATAATGAAAAGTGTATAGGCAATTTGACAACATATTATGCACTTATCAAGTATATAAATCCAAACAGGAGGTTGACTGTCACTCAAATAAATTAACCACTTATCCCTAGGATATAGTTGCCTTTATATTTTTTCATACACACTAGCATTTGTGTCTAGTCAAGAAAATCAAATCCTGTTTTGTATAAAATTATGGGAATTAGCATAGAAAAAAACAGTTGCACTTGTAATGTTGTGAACGTGGAATATAATAAATCTTTACTGCATATCTACCAAAAAAAAGAATGTGGATAACAAACCTGGGACTCAATTGTATTAGGTCCAATAAGTCCCTCTACAATAGGAAAAAATACTGCCCTAAATACCCTTTGCACATGGGTATTCTATTACTTGAACCATAGAATGAGCCATGGGCAAAGGCAGCACAAACATACATCGATGTCTACAGTTCTTTGCAGCTGTTTTTCTGCACTATGTGTAGATTTATAGTGCAAAATACTGAGACAACCAACAAATCAAAACTTAACTAACACCCCAACCTAGTCCCACTGGTAGTCATAGCATCACACATAGCATCCACAAAACCACATGTAAACAGACACCCCAGCCTAGTCCACTAATAGCCATAGAATCACACCCCAGTCTCACCGTCACACTGTATGGATGGGTTTTAATATGTGTTGGTGAATCTATGTGTGGGTTTTGTGGTGCAGAGAGATACTAGAGGAAAATGTATTAACCTGACGTGTTAAAACTCATTTCATATAACAGAATAATTAATGGATCAGACTGGCCCATTGCATTTTATGGGTGGAATTCTGGTGAACATTGAGCAACTTTGCCACAATTGTTCACAGGGCAGATAACAGAATTCTAAAATGTGACTGTGTGAACATTTTTTTTTTCAAGTTAAGCATGTAATGGAAACTAAACACGCCAGGTTGCCCTTAGCCATCGTTTCGGGTTTCTCTCTCCTTGAAGTGGCTACAGTTGGGTAGCCAGGTCGGTCTTTCTCGAACAAAGTGGGGGTCAGTGGGGACCATTTAAACCATTCCTGCAGTAAAACACACAACACCGATTTGATTCTAAAATGAATACTGACTTTTATTGGAAGTGGCCGGAGTTTATATAGACACATTTCAGGGGAAGGGGGATGTGACGTGCAATCAACACATAGCACAATGTAAGCAGTTTTTACAGACAATCATGACACCAGACTAATCTCATCACACAGAGGTGAAAGAACTAGGAAAGTACACAGAGATGAAGGGATTAGGAAAGTAACACCTAATCAAACCAGGACCAGACAGTAAGACAGATACAAATTGGAAAGCATAATGTGATAACATGCAAAATTACAACAATTTAACCCGTGCAGGCCCATGTAAGATTGTAGGCCAAACAATTTCTTAAACTGGGGTCCAGCATCTGTTACATGTATTACAGATGCACTTACAGTCCTCACCTCTGAACTGTGGCCGCAGGTTTGTTACAACACATTTAAACAGATTACATTTAACATACAACTGTAGGTGGCAGGGAATTCTGAATGCCCGGCTGCATTTGGGTACTGTGGCTGGGCCATCCACATACAGGGACGGACAGTTCATTTGGTGCTTGACTTTGGGCTGTAGTAACGGCCGCAGGACCATTACAGAGGGTAATAAAATTGAGCCCCTGATAAGGATTATGCACTAAGAAAATGGTGACAGTGGTGGAGGTGGGGGATATAAAACTATATATAACAGTATAATGAAAGTGTCTGTAACATTTCTCAGTGCAACATAAGGATATATATAAATATTTAACAACATTTTCTCAAAGAATTAATGCCAATCAGTTGATTTTTCTGAAAAGTGGAGTGCAAATTATTTTGTCTAAATACAAATTGTGTCAAAATGTATATATATGAAGACAGTGTTAGTAGTTCAATCTTAAAGCCAGGTGTAAGCTGTTCTTAATGGAAGTATATATAGTTACAGTATATAAGTTATGAATACAAACATAATTCTCCTTAGTGAATTTTGTCAGATAGAGACACATTAATAAACTTGACTCCAGTCTAAAATCCCTAAAAATAACATTTTCTTTGTATCAAAAAACAAAGTGTAACTATATATACATTTTTGTACTTATATTTATGTGTGTATCTACAGTATATATATTCACATCCTCACAATGTGGTTACTCGAATGGACTACATTCTGGAGAATGAAAAGGTCTTAAATGATACTCTTTTTTTTATAATTCAAATTTTATTGGTTTTCAACAAGTTAGGGGGTACAGAAAATAATAAGATGAACAAGGGGGGTCAAGGACCACAAAAACAGAATTTAATAAGACAATGTAGCATGAAATGACAACATTTATCATATCATACGGTCATACTAGCGTCATCTGGTCACTGGCAAGAAAAAAAAATAGAAAATTAGAAAGAGAAGGGGAAGAGAGAAAAAAAGGGGGGGCACCACACACCCCAAAGTGTTCCCGGCCATAGCTATCAATGGAGAAGCAAGTCTCGGTGGAAATCAGGGGGAGCTACCGCTACCACCCAGGAAGAAAAGATACGAAGGTAGCTAGATGAAGAATTGCGAATGTACACTGTTGACTTCTCCATCCTAAGCAACCTCCATATGCGGTCATCCAAGGATGTTCAACTCGACGGCAAGGATTTCCAATACTGAGCAATGTGATACCGAGTCATAGCACAGACTCTAAAGATCAGTTTATTAGCAGAACAGAAAAGGATAGGGGTTAGGTATGACCTGTTAAGCAGGTCAGTCCACGGGTCAGGAATCACGTCAGTCTCTAAAGCCGAACTCAAGAGACGGAATACATAGTTCCAAAGGCCAGACACTGAGGGGCAGGACCACCACATGTGCAAGTAAGTGCCTTCGTGGCCACAGCCACGGAAATATAACTGGGTTGTGGAAGGAAAAATGCGATGTAATTGGACAGGACTATAGTACCATCTAGCAAGGACTTTATAAGCTTTTTATTTCACCAGAGTACAAGGAGTTAAGCTACCAACATTATTCATGATGTCATTCTATTCCTCAGGGTCCAGGATTTCCCCCAGATCTGATTCCCAAAGAGCACGGTATGGAGGATGTTGCGGGTACAAGGTTGAGACAAGATGGGCATAAATCTTAGATATAGCACCTGTACTGGATTGGGGTGAAGAGCATAGATGTTCAAAGAGCGTCATGGCCGGGGGAAGGCTTTATCGAAGTAGGAGAGAGCAAAATGTCGAACCTGGGCAAAGCAAAATAACTCACAGGAGGGCGCATTGTGTTTTCCCTGAAATTGATCCCATAAGAGAGGAATGTTCACAAAGAACAAGTCCGATACTCTCGTAATGACCATGTCCCACCACCACTTAAATTGAGTAGATACATGACCCGGAGGAAACTCTGGGTTATAGAATAGGGAACACATCTTAGTTTAAGGCAAAGTCAGTCAGTTTTTGTACCTATATCGACGCCAGAGTGTTAGCAGATGTGAGAGGGTAGGACTACAGGATGCTGTTTCCAGTGGCAGTGAAGAGATCCAGAGCAATGTATTTGCGGGGAGGGATCCACATATCGCCATTTCCAGATTGACCCACTGTGGCCCTTGAAGGGAAATGTGCATTGGAATCGCTTTGGCGAATTGTGCAACTTTATAGTATGACCATAAGTGCGGGACAGACAAGCCTCCCTCATGTCGGGATTTATAATGCAAACCGGACCCCAGTCTAGGTCGCCTTAAAGCCCATATAAATCACATGATGTGTTGCTGAAGTGTTTGAAGACCCCAAAGCGGGAGAGGGATAGCCAATGACCGAAACAAGTATAAAAGATTAGGTAATAACCAGGATATGCGGTAAGCATGCCACCTACTCTCATCGGAATGAAGAGACTTAAGTAAAGGTGTAAAATTTGCTCTATATAGGGAAAAGTAAGTAGCTGTGAGGTTAACACCTAGAGAAGACAAGGTGGTTTTGCACAAATGGAAATCAAAATTCAAGGCTAGTAATTTTTGTAAAGGCTCCGGTAAAGAGACATTTAATGCTTCACATTTAGAATGATTCACTTTAAAACCCGAGATAGATGCGAAAGAGTTGAGAATCGAGTAGAGGTTCGGAAGGGATGTTATTGGGGACGACATAGTGAGCAAAATATCATCCGCAAAGAGACTCAGCTTATAGTCCTCTGCCTCCACCGTAATCCCCTTGATATCCAGACACTGGCAAAAAGCGCAAGCCAACGATTCTATACATAATGCAAACAAAAGGGGTGAAAGGGGACATACCTGCCGAGTTCCACTACATATAGGAAAGATATCAGAATTGCGACCAGCTATCGAAACTGCCTCTGTCAGGTCGGCATTTAGGGAAATGATGCCCCGAGGAATAGGGCCAGAGAAGCCAAAAGAGTCCAGGACCGTCCACATATAATCCCAATCAGTCCGGTCAAAGGCTTTTTTAGCGTCCAGTGAGAGAAGCATCACTGGAACGGACCGAGCCCGAACCTGCTGGACCAGATTGAGCACTCGGCGGATGTTATCAGACACCTCTCTACCATGAATAAAGCCAACTTGGTCCAGATGAACCAAGTCGGGGAGAAGCCGAGATAGGCGTAAAGCCAGAACTTTGGAAAAAAGTTTCACTTCAAAATTGATAAGTGAGATCAGACGGTAATTAGCACAATAATTTGGATCTTTACCCTCTTTTGGGATGACTACTATCCGTGCCAACAGCATCTCAGCCGGTGGTTTATCAACCTGCATAAAGGAATTATATAGCGTAGCCAGGTACAGAAGAAGGGAGGCCTGAAAGGATTTAAAGTAAGCTGCAGTGTCCCTGTCAGTGCCGGGGGCCTTGGAAGATTTCCTCAACAGAAATGGGGGCATTCAGCAATTGTAAGTTATTCAGAGAGAGGGTAGGTAAGAGGCAAGAGCGCAAAAAATTGTGAAGACGGGACTGAGTCCCTGGGGAATGCTGTACCTTACAGCCATCATAAAGGGCACCATAGAACTCTAAAAAGGCCGACGCAATCTCTGACAATTTATAAGTCAGTATCCCCGAGCGGGGAATAATCGATCGAATAGTGCAGAATTAATTTGTTGCCGAAGTTTGGCCGCTATCATCGCATCGGGTTTATCTCATTTCTCAAAGCTCATAGCTGATGAGTCCACTACAGAGCCCTAAGCACCTCCCGGGACAACTATAGATTATACTTTCCCCATAAGTTAGTAAGACGGAGCAGATTAGAAGCATTGGGACCATTCTTATGCGCTTGTTCAGCCATTTGTAACAAAGCAGATAGTTGGCTGTGCTCCTTCTCTCTATCTCGCTTCAATCAGGAGGCAGTCGCAATAAGCTTCTCATGACGGCCTTGTGAGCCGTCCACAAAGTACCAATGGCAATATCAGGAGAAGCATTAATAGCAAAGTATTCATCCAAAGACTGTAACAAGTCAGCCCGAACAGCGGGATCAAGCAAAAGAGAGTCATTGAACCACCACAAAGACTTGCCGGAGGCACCAGCAAGACCAGAAAAGGAGCATTCAATGATCGCGTGATCCAACAAGGTAAGATCATGAATCCTGGCAGAGCACAATTCGTCCGTCAAAGATTGATTGTCAAAGAAATAATCAATCTGGGAGTAATGCCCATGAGGATGGGAAAAAAATATATAGTCCTTAGTTGTAGGATGCAACAGCCGCCAACAATCATGTAACGAGTTAGAGAGCACCAGGCCGGTAAGAAGTCTTGACTTCTGAGGTATACCCCGGCCAGGAGGAGAGGCAGAACGATCGAGAACTGCATCCAACAATGCATTGAAGTCACCTCCAACTAAAAGGGAACACATCGGGATCTGGTCAAGAAGAGCACAGACCCCTGAGTAGAAGTGGGCATCTGGCTCGGTGGGGGCATAAACATTCAAAAGAACTAAGAGGGAACCCTGAACCTCCCCCTGTACCAGTAGATAACGGTTCTCAGTGTCGCAGGACATCTCCGTAACCAGAAAAACAACTTAGTTACGAATCAAAATGGAGACACCATTTCCCTTACAGGAGCCCGAGGAATGGAAGTATGGTAGCGTCGATCCCAGTACATAGGAATAGCAGTAAACGGAAATGCATTTCCAGGACAAAAACTATATCTGCTTGAAAGGAAACCTAGTTTCTCATCGTCATTCTACGCTTCTGAAGAGCATTAAGGCCTTTGACATTATGTGACACTATTTTCAGTGCAGAGAAGGAAGAGGGTGGTGGTCCTACTTTGCCAGAGAGGGGGCTTGCAGGCTGCAAATTTTCCAGGCCCGACATGACAAGCACAAGTCAGGGAACAACTTTTCAGGAAAAAAAGGGGGGGAAGGGTATGGGGAACCAAGAGAGGTAGATAAAGAGACCAGAGAGAAAGAAGGAGATATGAGAAAGAGAAATGGAGAGAAGGAAAAAGAAAGGAATAAGGGTAATGGAATGAAGATCTCTAGGAAAGGGGACACCGCACAATGTCTAAGTGATCTTACACTAGATCAGACCTAGGGAGGAGACCTATAGTCCAAAGGTCAGATATCTGACCCAAGCCACCCATAGAGAAAGGGAGCAACCCCCGCAGCTCCGTGACCGATGAGATTAATCACATATACACAAATATAAAAGAGACATTCATAGAGTACATAGCATAATCAGGCCTCACATAGCAGATATAACCCCTTAACTGTAAAGACCTACAGCCAATCCGCAGAATCCCAGAGTCACCGGGAGAAGATACGACCCCCCAGGCCACACATCCGGGTAACCACAAGGCCACCACCTAATGTACCTCTGAATGGAAGGAAAGAAACGTGACCTGTGAGGTCCCAAAACCAACAGCCCCACAGGACGCCACGGAGCACCCGGTTTCCCCAGCAGGGCACGCATAGCGCACCATCTCCCAGGGTCACCAGGTGCCCCGAGACCCAGATTACTCCAACATGACAACTAGCAAACCAAATGGAGCAGTCCCTGAGAACCACATCGGGTCAACTCCAACTGCCCCCCCATCAGATACACACAACAAGGGGAAGACATAACCTGATTCACTAAACAGATTACAGGTTACAAGAGCAGTTCCTGCCCCTGTATTCATTGTCGGCCAACATACTCTGCAATCTGAAGAACCTTTCCATAACAAACAAGCCTCACACACCGCACCCCGCAGTAGATTCGGCAGCATGCGACGCGCGAGCTGACAGTGCAACTGGCTGAGTCCCATCCCAGTCCTCCAAATTTCACTCTCCCTTTCAATGCCCTCCACATTCAAATGCTTTTGCACGCCATTAAAGGGATAGTAATACTTCGTTTTAACTTTATTTTATTTTGTAGGCATTAAAAAAACATGAATAATGATATAAGTCTTATCTCCCAAACCTTTATGGTTGAAGAGATATTCACAAGCAAAGTTCTCCCTCCCGCCCCTTTTACTGATGTAACACTTTTCAGCCAGGGCAGAAGGGAGCTGCCCAGGTAGACTGCAGAGAGGGACAATCTTCAATTAAGATAACAGAAAAACCTGAAAAGCTTGTCAAGGGGGGCAGGGATTTCATTGTTTTCAAAGGAATAAGAGTGTCCCCTTCTGTTATCTGTCCAGTCTATGGACTGCATTCCACATCTGAGAAGAGATTGTTTACAGTAGGTAAAAGGGGCGGAAGGGGGAAACTTTGCTTGTGAATATCTCATAAACCATAAAGGTTTGAGAGATAAGACTTATATCATTCTTCATGTTTTTTTAATGCCTACAAAATAAAATAAAGTTAAAACGAAGTATTACTATCCCTTTAAACCCTTATGCAGGATGCAAATGGATTACACATTAACCCTCTGAGTGCCACACACAGGGGGCAGCAAAGGGCACAGAATATTTATATGTGGGTCTCACATAATTACACTTTTTTTTTTCTGTGTGTACACGACTTATTGCATGTGTGAATGGGTTATTCACAGTCACTGTATAATTAGCACGTGTGTGTGTGTTACCAAGGCATCTCCCCAATACCAATTTCCATTTTGGGTACGTTACTTTTTCAGTGATGTCATTGACATTTGTTTGCTGATCAATCCATGAACACGGTTTTCTGTTTTTTAGTTGATATCCTATTGAAATGTCACCCTCTATTTGGTCCACCATCAAAACAGCATGATCAGAATGTCGCCCGTATCAAAAGGGAGACATTCTGATGTTGCACACTTAAGTGTCTGCAAGAAAAAAGTGTAATCCTTAATCTGTGCCTTAATATAAATAATGTTCCATCTTCTCACCCCTCCAAATAAATACAGAAAATAGTGCAATGAATCCCTCTACCTGTGCTTTAATCCTTTGAGTGCCAAAGAGGTCTGTATCCGTCACCTTCGCCCTCTCTCCCTGCTCCCTTTTTTTAGCTTTCTTTTTCCGTTGTAACATAGTAACATAGTAATTTAGGTTGAAAAAAGACTTGCGTCCATCTAGTTCAACCCTTTTCCTATTCCCGTTTACCATCGTTGATCCAAAAGAAGAGATTTCTCCCTGGATCAACAAGCCCTAACTAAATATTAATCCCAATACTAACGTACATAGCCCTCTATGTTATGCTCTTTTAAATAAGTATCCAGGCCCCTTTTAAAGGCATCTAATGTATTTGATAGTACCACCTCCTCAGGAAGTGAATTCCATACCTTTATTGTCCTTACTGTAAAGAAACCGTTCCGCTGTTGTAGATTAAATCTCCTTTCCTCAAGTCTAAGCGGGTGGCCCCTTGTCCTGTGTACTGTTCTGTTAATGAACAGGTCTTTGGCGAGCCCTTTATATGGGCCTTGAACATACTTATATAGTGTTATCATATCCCCTCTAAGACGCCGTTTCTCTAGTGTGTACAAGTTAAATTTTTCTAGCCTCTCTTCATAACTAAAACTTTCCATTCCCCTTACTAGTTTTGTAGCCCTCCTCTGCACTCTATTTCCATAATGTCCTTTTTCAGAAAGGGCGCCCAGAATTGCACAGCATATTCTAGGTGAGGTCTTACCATGGACCTGTAAAGAGGCATAATTATATCTTCCTCCCTTGAGTCAATACCCCTTTTAATACATGCCAATATCTTATTGGCCTTTGCAGCTGCCAGCTGGCACTGCATGCTACAGCTAAGTCTATTGTCTACCATTACTCCCAAATCCTTTTCATTAGGAGATTTCCCCAGAGAAACACCATTTAAACTATATGTTGCATTTTTATTATTATACCCAAAATGCATAACTTTACACTTGTCTATATTGAATCTCATTTGCCATTTGCCTGCCCAGTTACTCAATTTGTCCAAATCCTCTTGTAATGAAGACACATCCAGTTCAGACGTTATTATCCTACTTAATTTTGTGTCATCGGCAAACACTGATACATGGCTCCCTATGCCTTCTGGGAGGTCATTAATAAACAAATTAAAAAGAAGAGGACCCAGGACAGATCCCTGAGGTACTCCACTTATCACTTTTATCCAACTGGAGAACTTGCCATTTACTACCACTCTTTGCATTCTATCTTTCAGCCAATTTCCGATCCACACACAAACATTTTCCCCTAGGCCTATTTCATTCAATTTGTACAGTAACCTCTTGTGCGGAACTGTATCAAATGCCTTGGCAAAGTCTAAATAGATCACATCAACTGCCGCTCCCTCATCTATATTATTACTCACTTTTTCATAAAATGCGATCAAGTTCGTTTGACAAGACCTGTCTTTCACAAAGCCATGTTGGCTATTGCTAATGATATTCCTGTTCCAGCAGAATTCTTGAATATATTCCCTTAGCAACCTTTCAAACAGCTTCCCTACCACAGATGTCAAGCTTACAGGTCTGTAATTTCCTGGCTGTGACTTTGATCCCTTTTTAAATATGGGCACCACATCTGCTTTACGCCAATCCATGGGCACCATACCTGAAATAAAAGAATCCCTGAAAATCAAATATAACGGTCTGGCCAGGGTCTGGCTTAGCTCTGTAAGTACCCGTGGGTGTATACCATCTGGCCCCGGAGCTTTGTCTACCTTAACACTATTCAATTGTTTTAACACCTTTTCTTGTGTTAGCCAGTCCCATACTTGCTGTGACTGTTCTGTAACAGTAGCTTGCAGATTCTTGTCCATTTGGTCTTCCTTGGTAAAAACAGAAGAAAATAAATTATTTAAAATATCTGCCTTCTCTCTGTCCCCTTTGACCATCTCACCCGTTTCAGATAACAAGGACCCAACATTATCAGACT
The DNA here is from genome assembly GCA_037306005.1 of Rhinophrynus dorsalis. Classification (NCBI taxonomy): domain Eukaryota; kingdom Metazoa; phylum Chordata; class Amphibia; order Anura; family Rhinophrynidae; genus Rhinophrynus; species Rhinophrynus dorsalis. The sequence goes on from CM074720.1 coordinate 466,597,396, forward strand.
TTAATTTTTTGCCATTAATGTATTTAAAGAATTTTTTTGGGTTGCTTTTGCTCTCCTTAGCAATATTTTTTTCATTCTCCAGTCTAGCTAATTTAATAGCCTTTTTACAGTTTTTGTTGACATTTTTGTATTCTGCAAATGCCTCTGCTGATCCCTCAGCTTTGTAATGTTTAAATGCCGCTTTCTTGTTATTTATTTCATGAATTACTTTACTGGTTAGCCACATTGGCTTTAATTTGCTTCTTTTGTATTTGTTTCCAACAGGGATAAATTTATATGTGTATTTTTGCAATGTTATTTTGAATGTATTCCACTTACCTTCTGTGTTTTTTCCTGAAAATATTTTATCCCAGTCAACGAGACCAAGGGATGCATTAAATCTGCTAAAGTTGGCCTTTTTAAAATTCAGTGTTTTGGTGGAACCCATACCAAATTGCATTTTTGAATTAATCTCAAAAGATACCATGTTATGGTCACTATTCCCCAAGTGCTCCCTAACTTGGATGTTAGAGATAAGTTCTTCATTGTCAGTTATTACCAAATCCAAACATGCATTCCCTCTGGTTGAGGTCTGCACTAGTTGTGACAAAAAATTGTCATTCAACAAGTTCAGAAACTTGCTGCTTTTAGCAAAATAAGCCGTTCCATTTTTCCAGTCTATTTCTGGATAATTAAAATCCCCCATAATTATAGTTCTCCCTAATTGAGAAGCCTTTTCTATTTGCATTAATAGCTTTGATTCTTCAAGGTCACCAATGTTTGGTGGTTTATAACAAATACCCACTAATATTTTCTGGGCAGTTTTACCCCCAGTGATTATTTCAACCCACAGGGATTCCACATGTTCACTACTGTCATCACATATATCTTCCCGCAATTGAGGCAATAATGCTGGTTTGACATACAGACAGACCCCACCACCTCTTTTGTTTGACCTATCTTTTCTAAATAACATGTAGCCCTCCAAATTGATTGACCAATCATGTGTGTCATCCCACCATGTTTCTGTTATGCCTATCAAGTCATAGTTTTCAATTTCAGCTACCAGCTCCAGTTCCCCTATTTTACCAGTTAAAATTCTGGCATTTGCAAGCATACAATTTATGCCACTGCTGTGTTCCATTTGTGATTTAGTTTTGATGTGGTTTATATGCTTCTTCCTATCATCTGTACTAACCCCGCCCCCAGATCCTCCCACCTGGTTATTAACTATATCGCCTTCCTTTTCTATACTATCTAGCCCAGTATTTATTGCCCCCCCCCTTCCTAGTTTAAAATCTCCTCCAACCGTCTAGTAATCCTCTCCCCAAGCACTTGAGACCCTCTTGCATTCAGGTGCAATCCATCCCTGCTATAGAGATTATACCCCAAAGCAAAATCAGCCCAGTGCTCTAGAAACCCAAAGCCCTCCTTCTTACACCAAGACTCCAGCCATGCGTTGAGCTCCCGAATATCCCGCTGTCTCTCTGGCGTAGCGCATGGCACAGGTAGTATCTCTGAGAATACTACCTTGGAGGTCCAGTTCCTAATCTTACTGCCTAAATCCCTAAAATTACCTTTTAGGACTCTCCACCTTCCTCTTACTTTGTCATTGATACCAATATGCACCAAGACAGCTGGATCCTCTCCAGCCCCTCCCAATAATCTGTCCACCCTGTCCGCAACATGCTGAACCCCGGCACCCGGGAGACAGCAAACCATTCGGCTGCCGCGATCAGAGCCACAGATTACCCTATCTGTTCTCCTAATAATGGAGTCCCCTACCACCACAACCTGCCTAGGCTTCACTTTCCTCTCGATCCCCTCTGTGCTAGAGGAGCTGTTCTCCCGGCTGTTAGGGAGAACAGTCTTCTCCAGCAATTCCACTTCTGGGTTTGCCTCCCCAACATCTTCACTTAAATGAGCAAATTTGTTTGGATGGAAAAACTCAGGACTGGCTGCCCTCTACCTCTTCCCTCCCCCACTGCAACCACTTCTAACTGCCACCCAGCTATGTGCCTGGTTTCCTTCTAGCTGATCTCCTCCCTCTTTGCTAGGTGACCCAGCTAGACTCTGCTCAGTTAGCAAGAGACTCCTCTCAAGGTTGTCAATGTCTCTCAGTGTTGCAATATGACTCTCTAGAGCTCCAATCTGAGCTTCTAGAAGGGCCACTTGCTCACATTTGCCACAGCGGTATGGACCCTGGAACTGGTGTTCCAAGCATGCATACATATGGCAGGATGTGCACTGAGTGAGATCTCCAAACTTGCTCATCATGCATGGTGCAAATGTGAGTTCTTACAAAATGTAAACAATGAATTTACCTGTGTTTCTCTAACCCCTGTGTTGCCCAAACTGCTGTGTTTCACCAACTGCACACTTATTCCAGAGCACTTAGGAAAGAGCACGCTCTATTTGTGAGCAAGCTCTGTGAGTCCTGTACCTAGATTTATACAGGCCTACACAGGGGATTGTTCACTAACCCCACCCTTAATTAATTAATCACACTCCCAGAAAAAAAACACAACCTTTTACACTTTAACCCTTTAACCTTCTTACTGCAGGTTAGGATGTAAACACACACAAACACTTTTTCAATGCTGGGATGACCAAACTGTTCTCTTAATCCAGAGCACACTTCAATTTGTGAGCCATGTTGTCTGTCCATATACCCAGTATTCTAGGCATCTTAGCTTGCTCCCCCCCCCCCCTTCTTCCCTCTATCTGCCCCTCCCCTCCAACCTCCCTCAGCCTTATCCTTCATTCAGTTCTCTGGTAATGTTTCCTTCACCCCAGCATCTTGTTTCTGACCAGGTCTCTCGAGATGTTCTGTTTTTCCTTTTTCTCCTTTTCCATTCTATCTGATCCTTCTGCTCATGTTATCTCCTTATCAGTTCTCATCCTGTCAGGTTCACCTTAGTTTCCTCTTTTGCCTTCCATTTGCTGTGGGCCCCACTTCCTTTTAGACTGTATTTTCTTCTCTTGGTTCACCTATTCCTGCTCTTATCCTTCTGGCTACCCTCCCTGGTTTCCTTTCCATATTCACCTACCCTTATTCCCCACAATGGTGGATGCAGGTCTGAATCTCTGGGCCTACACATATATTTATCTGGCTGCTGATAGTAATACAGGCAACTAGGGTTCCATAGAAAATGTGGGGTGTGTGTATATGTGCAAGTATATATATATATATGTATGTGTGTGTGTGTGTGTATATATATATATATATATATATATATATATATATATATATATATATATATATATATATATATATATATACATAGTAACAAAAAATGGAAGAGGGCAGCACCCGTGGGACTAGTTAAAGTTGCTTTATTTATGCAATAGGGTGAAACACTTGGTCAATGTTTCGGTCCCCCTCAGGGACCTTTCTAAGGTCTAAGGTCTAAGGCCTATACTAAGGGATTGTGCACCTGGGCAAGAAAATCTTTAAGAGTGAGTGCTTTCATCAACAATATTCTACGTGTGTGTGTTGTTGTTTTTTTTTTTTTTTTTTTTTTTTTTTTAAACAAAGAATAAACCTGCGATCCTCCATACCAATGTGTGCATTAACTTAGGCAAATATAATAACTGTGTTGATAAATATGAGGATTTAGTCCATAATTTTGCTAAAGAATGTTAAGCTTGCCAACCCAGTCAAGGTGCCTCATGAATCTGGTAATTACCCACTCTAATGCACCTTTCTATCTAAATAAAAAATATAAGGATTGAGAAGATGTTATAAGAAAATGTGTAGCTACGCATTTCCTTATAACATCTTGTCAAGCCTTATATATTTAAATTTTTATTTTTAATTTAGATAGGGATATTCACACATTTACACAGTGGTATGGAGGAGTGCAGGTTTGTTCTTTGTTTTGTATGTGAACTTTGGATTTCGGCCTGATGGTTTTTGGGGGACCCTCTCATTCCTTGCTGCTATCTAGATGCCAGTTACTTTATCTTTTTCTTACGTAATTCACTACATGTATATATTATGGTGAGCTAGTGCTGTGGGCTTTTTCTGTTTTTGCTAAATGTAAATATAAAAAAGTAAAAGGAAAGTACGTCCAGTTTCCTGCAGGTTCCACGTCCTGATTCTGTAGGATTCCATCTTGTCTACCTGGCTGAAGAAGCAGACTGTCTGCAAAAATGGTTGGGAGTCACTCAGACTTCTTGCCCAAGATTACCGGGTCTCCTCCACTCCGCCTGCAAGTTTGCCTTCACCCCTGACAGGCCCGCATAGCGTCCCGCTTGCTGTTTTGAACGCACCTCACCACAAGGTTTTTCACCTAAGCCGGTAGTGCTCATACTGCTATTATATACCCAATATCACAACTTCAAATTGGAAGAACCCTAGTGGGCACACCACTTAAACTTAAAATCTTAAACATCTAGAAGAACATTTAAACAGATAGCAGGACTCATCCAGACCAGAACACAGGATGCTTGGTGGACGCAGTTCATTGGCTATAACGGGAGGGAGACCCGCTTAATAAGCATAAAGCCCAAGAAGGGCTACTGTGAGTGCAACTTATTGTTACTTTGTTTTTAATTGTATTAAAACTATTACACTTAGGTTACTGTTTTTTCTTCTCTTTTTATGTGCGCTGTGCTTCAAGTGTTTCCAGACCCAGACATGCATTTAGTGGACAAGGCCACCATACACTGACTCCTGCTGCATTAACTAGAGAATCTATTAATTTCATAATTTTCATCATATGTTCATATCCATTGACTGATCATTTCATCCAGACTATGGGTACAAACTGACTAGTTCATCCTAGTTTTGGCATTAATCATAACAACTTACCATCATTTTTTCCTGTTTCTTACAAATATATATTTTATGTAATATTATCTTTCTGTAGCTCTTTTGTACCATGATACAAAATTATATCTTTTGTAAAATTCATTTTTATTTTATTTTCAGTTCAGGTGGTATTGCGTCTGGAGCGCTCCAACTTTGGGATAATCTTACTTCTCATTACATTTGTTTCTCCATACAGGTTACTGGTAACTCTGAGTAAGTGATCTGCCCCTTTAATTTAGGCAGGAACAATTCTAGAATTATATGCAGGGGGTGGAGCCTACCTTCCCTCCTTGGCTGCAGCTAGCCAACCAGCTCCAGTAAGATTTGAGACACTATTGACTAGATAGAAGGGAAAGAACACTCCTGTGAGCATGACCCTGAAGGACCCCCGCAGTCTGCCACAGGAGAGCCAAGCATGGTCCCTTGACAGGGTGGGAGACCAGTAACCTGTATGGACTAAGAGAAAAGGATTTAACAGGTAAGACTAAAATACTCTTTTCTCTATCATCCAATACAGGTTACTGGTAACTCTGGGATGTCCAACCATTGAGTTTCCCAGAGGCGGGAAGTAAGGCAAGCCCCCCAGAGTTACCAGAGCAGATATGAACCATCAGATCAGAGATAGCCCAACAACAAGGGAGTGTCAATGGACACTGAACATGGGTACAACACCCCGACTGTTACACAGCACACGGAACTAGAGCCAACAGGGCTCAAAAGTGAAGGAAGCACCAAGAACCGAAGAAGATCCTAGACCAGCAAGACTGCCTCCAGGATTTTCCTCCCAAAACTGGGATCAGCTGATGCCAGCACATCAACACGGTAGTGCTTCGAAAAGGTGTGCACAGACGACCAAGTGGCAGCCTTGCACAGCTGATCAGTGGAGGCCTAATTCTTGTAAGCCCAAGTAGCCCCAATAGATCTAGTAGAACGAGTCTTGAACCAAAAGGGAACAGGCTTCTTCCTCAGCTCATAAGCCTTACAAATAGTGGACTTGATCCAGGACACAATAGTCACCTTGGATGCAGGTCTTCCTGCCCTGGGACCCTCAGGAATGATGAACAGTAAGTTAGATTGCCTGATATATTCAGTGTGATGGACAAAACTTGAGACAATGCACCACATCTAAAAAGTGGAAATCCCTCTCCTTGTCAGAGGTGGGGTCAGGGCAGAAAGGCGGCACCACAATCTCCTGATTGACGTGGAACTCTGAAACCACCTTCGGGAGAGACTCCTGAGAAGTGTGAAGCACCACCTTGTCCTTGTGAAACACCAAAAAGGGTGGTTTACAGGAAAGGGCATGTAACTCCGAGAACGGACACGTTCGCCAGGAAAAAGGACGTTTTCCACATCAACATGTGTAGCGGAATGGTAGCCAATGACTCAAAGGGAGGGTGCTGAAGAACGCCCAAATCCAAGATCCCACGGAGGAACAGGATTCTTAAAGACAGGACGAGTATGAGCAACGCCCTGAAAGAAAACCTTGACATCAGGAAGAATGGCAATGCGCCTCTGAAAGAAAAAGAGAGCAGAAGTCTGACCCTTAAGGTAACTCAAACTGAGGCCCTTGTCCACACCATCCTGCAAGAAGGCCAGGACCGTAGGCAGATTAAATTCCTGAGACAGGTCTCTATCAGCACACCAAGATAGAAAGGTCGCCCAGACACGATAGTAGGCCTTAGAAGAAACAGGTTTGCATGCAGTAAGCATAGTAGCCACCACACCAGAAGAAAAACCCTTCTTCCTCAATATTGAGGATTCAATTTCCAAGTCGTCAAAGCTAGACGATGAACATCCTCCTTCCACAGGTAACCCTGTAGAAGATGATCCGGATGACAAGGGAGCCGGAATGGCTCCGCCAATGACAGATCCAGAAGCTCCAGAAACCAAGCCTGTCGAGGTCAGTATGGAGCGATCAGAATGACTGACAGCATTCCTGTCTCAATTTCCATAACACCCTGTGCAAAATGGGGAGGGGAGGAAAGATGTAAGCCAGATTAAATAATCAAGGAATTAACATGGCATCCAGTGTTACAGCTAGAGGATCCCTCCAACGAGAGCAGAACCTTGGAACCTTTCGGTTGTGTCTTATCATCAGGTTGATGCAAGGAAGACCCCACTTCTGAAAGATGAGGTTGAACACCTCTGGGTGCAGCTCCCACTCGCCAATGTCCACTGTGTGTCAACTGAGGAAGTCCGCCATGACGTTGTCTATGCCGGGAATGTGCACTGCAGATATGGCAGGAACATGTTCTTCTGCCCAGGACAAAATAGCTTTGACCTCTAATCAAGCGGCGAGACTTCTTGTTCTGCCCTGCTTGTTTATATAATCCACGGCCGTGACGTTGTCAGACTGTACCCGGACTGGGCAATCTTCCAACTGGGGTGTCCAATGATGAAGGGCATGAAATATCGCCCGAAGCTCCAACACGTTGATGGGAAGGAGAGATTCCTCAAGAGACCACCGACCCTGAGCACTCAGGTGACCCAGGACCGCTACCCAGGTGGAGAATCTGGCATCTGTCGTCACAGTGGTCCAGAAGGATACCAGGAAGGACTTGCCCTTCAGCAGATTCGAGAGGTTGAGCCACCACGACAAACTCAGTTCCACATGAAGAGGGAGGGATACTAACGTCTTCAGAAGGTCCGGGTGACCCCTGTACACCTGGACCACAAAGCTCTGGCGTTCTCGAGTGTGAGCCACGGCAAATGGGACCGCTTCTATGGTGGAGATGAATTTCCCCACTAGAGAGGACAGCTACTTGGCTGGAACTGGATCTTGAGCCAGAAGAGCAGAAACCCTGTTGGCGATCTGGTGAGCTACGTCATCCGTGAGAAACACCATGCTCTGCTGCGTGTCGAAGAGAAGGCCCAGGAAGACCAGACGCTGGGATGGGACAAGATCCAATTTGTCCATGTTGATTATCCACCCGTGATGGGTGAGAGCATGAATGCAGTCCTGAACATGCCGATGAAGAAGTTCCGCAGAGGGGGCCTTCAGAAGCAGGTTGACCATGTATGGAGTAACTCTGATGCCATCCCGATGAAGAATGGATACTAAAGCTCCCAGGACACAGTTCAAGACTTGAGGAGCTGTAGTCAGCCATACCAAAGGGAAGAGCTGAAAGTGCCCTTGGTCGCAGGCACATCTGAGATCCTGCCAGCTCTCTGGATGAATGGCTATGTGTAGATACGCGTCCTGAAGATCCAGAGAGGCAAGGAATTCCCCCGGGGACATAGCAGCAATCATCGTCCTTAGGGACTCCTGGTCCTGATCACAAAGGAATTGAGATCCTTCAAATCCAAAATGGGGAGACAACCACCATCCTTCTTGGAGACCACAAAGAGGTTTGAGTAAAAACCCATACCTCTGACCTGAAATGGAACAGGCTTTAGAACATCCTTGTCCAGATGGGCCTGGATATCTCCATTGAACGGACTGCGTTTCTCTGTGCCCTGGGGCGTATGAGAAGGAAAAAAGCAAAAAGGAGGAAGAGAGACGAAAGGGATCCTGTAAAACCCATGGGTCCACCACTGAATCCTCCCAGACGCTGTGGTAGTGACGCAGACGGTGACCCACAGCAAAGTGGGGACCTGGGTTCGGTGAGTCATGCCGAAGAAGGTTTGGAAGCCTTAGGATTGGAGACCTTGGGCTTCCATTGCCGTTTGGAGGAGGCAAGCGGAACTGAGGGAACCGCCTGGTTCACCGGACGTGACTCAGTCTGAAAGGAACAAAAAAACAGATTACACTTGAGAGGTGTTTTCTTCCTGGGGACCAAAGGCAGAAGAAGTGTACTTTTACCCCCTGTGGCCTCACTGATTAGATCCTTAAGATCTGGCCAAAACAATGATGTGCCTTGAAAAGGCAAGAAGAGCAAGGTTTTCTTGGAAGCGGTGTCAGCAGACCAGATCTTGAGCCAAAGAGCTCTTCTGGCAACCACAGACATGGTGGAAACCCTAGCCACCAAACGGATGCCATCAAATAAGGCAGCAGAAATGGGCCTCAGAAATGTTGGTGCAACATATCCGAAGTAGCAGTACCCTGACGGAGAGCCAGGGTGAGTTGTTCAGTCCAGACCGCGATGGCTCGGTTAACCCATGCCGCAGCGAACGCTGGAAGCATGGCGGTACCAGCAGTGGCAAAAATGGACTTGAGGGAAACCTCAAGTTTCTTGTCAGTCCAGACTTTCAAAGCGGAGGCATCAGAAACTGGCAAGGCAGTAGACTTAGATAGCCTGGAAGTAGGAGCATCCACTTCGGGGGAATGAACCCACTGAGCAAGCGCTGTCTCAGAAAAGGGGTAAAGTTTGGCAAATTTCTTGGAAACAGAAGGTTTCCTGTCCGGAGATTTCCACTCAGACACAATGGAACCTCCTGAACTAAGGGAATGTTTAGGGTAGTCAAGACAGCCATGATCAGGCCCTCAGCCTCAAAGGGGTCCCCAAAAAAACTGAGAGGAGCCCAAGCAGAACATTCCTCAACATCTGAATCCACTAACTCCTCAGAGGAATCTGATACATCAGGTACTCCCTGGGCAGGGAAGATTTAACTGAAGAGGGGGGGTCTGCCATGAATGGAAGATCCCTTGTAATTGGGATGGAAAGAGCTGCAATGTTCCCTAGTAGCAACCTTGAACTCTTACTCCCAAACTTGCTCTAATGCATGGCTGGAGGTCCCTGGAAGAGAATCAGGGACATCAGAACATGATGGGCATAAATGACCTGAGAATTATCTAGGCAACCGTGAATGACATGAGGAGTAATGAATAATAGGGGAAACAGAGACCCCAGCATCCTTTGTCTTAGGCCTGGCCCCAAGCTCCAATGGATTAGACATTTTCACAGTGTCAAAAAACATGTATAGTATAAAGAATCACCCAATTACAGTGTCTAACATTAAGGTTTCACCCCAGAAATTGCTAAAATACACTTATCTGTCCGACGAAGAGTTAATCTGCAGAGGGGTGAAGGAAAGTCCAAGCCCTGCGTAGGATACTCATTCTGGAAAGGCGCAAAATGGCTGCTGCTGCGGGAGCCAATCAGAAATGAGCGCATGAAGCAAGCACTGATGGGAAATGTAGTTTTCCTAGAAAAAGTACCCCAACAGTGCCCAAAGCCTCCTGAGCCCCCCTAACACACTTGAAACGTTAACTGGATGAAAGAGCAAGGGAGGTGGAGGCATGCTTGGACCTCCATTGTTTCCTGGACTTGGGGGTGGAGCTGGGAGTGCTGGCCTGAGACCTACCTGGATTCAGACCTCTGCGCTTCGCTTTGGCGGGGAAGAAAAAGATGCAGCTTTCCTGCCTTATTAGGGCGTTTAGGAACTGTAGGCAACAAGGTGCTCTTACCCCCACTGGCTTTACTGATGATGTTCTTCAGTTCAGGTCTAAAAAAGAGCCATGCCCTAAAAAGAGAGAAATGAGTGACTTCTTAGATGGTAAGTCAGCAGACCAAATCTTGAGCCACAGATCATGTCTGGCAGCCACGGAAATGGCAGAAGCTTTAGCTTCAAGTCTGACACCATCAAAGAGGGCATCAGTCACATAGTATTGAGCCTCAAATATATTGGCTAGAATGGACCAAATATCCTCCTTAGGGGCACCATTGAGGACAGCCTAAGTAAGCTGTACAGTCCTAACAGCAATGGCTCTGGTAACCCAAACAGAAGCCACGGTAGGTCTTAAAGAGGCACCTATGGCAGCGAAAGTAGACTTCAGGATAGCTTCAATTCCTTAAGCACCGTGGCGTCAGCCAAGGGCAAAGCAGTGGATTTAGACAGTCTTGAAATAGGGGAGGTCCACCTGAGGAGGTACAGACCACTGAGCCAAGGCTGCATCAGAAAAGGGATACAGCTTAGAGAATCTCTTAGAAAGAGCAAGACGCTTGTCTGGAGTTTTCAACTCATCCCTGATAACCTGATCTAGAGAGAGATTAGGCAAAAACATAGTACTGGATTTCTTGAGCATTTGAAAGATGTCAGAAGTAGACTGTGAAAATACAGGGTTAACAGAAATGTTAAGGGCAGTCAGAACTGCCTTAATGAGACCCTCAGCAGAGGGTTCAGGATCAGCCTCAAAGGGGTCACCATTGGAATGGGATAAAGCTCCTTCTGCACACTCACGATCCTCAGACTCCTCAGAAAAATCCTTCTCAGAAGAATCAGAGAGATCATGATTGCAAGGGGCCTTAGGGGCCACAAACCTGAAGGACGTGGGGGGGCTTCCAAGACTGGAGAACCCCCTGAAGAGACAGATGAAACTGTGCCATAGAGGACTTTAAGTCCTTGACCCAATGTGGCTATCACGGTTCCCGTGATCTCTCTTTCACTCTTTGCTGTGGTGCGCTCCCATTGGCTGAGCTTGTTTGGCCCGCCCAGTATGGCCTTCATATACCGGGCCTCTGGCACATGACAGGTGCCCTTTTGTGGTGTTTCTGTACCAGTGCTACTGTTGCTGTATTCCTGCGTTCCTGTGTACCGACTTGGCCCGTCTGACTACGCTCATTGGTTCCTGCTCCGTGATTGACCCGGCCTGGCTGAAGTTCCTGCTCCGTGACTTGATTCCGGTTATCCTGACATCCTGAGAGTGTTCCAGCTGTGATCCTGATCCTGTGTCGCTTGGCGACATTCTGAACTTTCATAACAGCAGTGTTTGTGCAGACTGAACATTCCGTTAACTCTTGCAGAGCCTGTTGCCTCCGTATACTGGGCCTTCCGTTACACTTGCAGAGCACTGTTGCCTCCGTTATACTGAGCCTTTCCATTAACACTTGCTGAGCACTGTTGCCTCCGTTATACCGAGCCTCCTGGTTACACTTGCAGAGCATTGTGGCCTCCGTTAACACTGTGCTTCCGCTTAACCCTTACTACGCGCAGTGTATCAGTTACCGCACCGGGTGGTGCTATTGGGCGATTCCATCAGCTCTTGCAGTGTACAGGGTTCCGTTACCGCACCGGAAGGGTGCTATTGGCTCTGGTTCCATTCAGCTCTTGCAGTGTTTGTGACTCCGTTACTGCACCGGCAGGGTGCTTATGGCTCTGGTCCCTCAGCTCTAGCAGTGTGCATCTCCTCCGTTACGGCACCGCACGGGTGCCCACGGCACAACAGTAGTGCTAGCTCTTGCAGAGTGTTGTGTATCTCCTCTCCTTACCTGACCTGGGAGTGTCAGTTCTGCCTCACTGTTAAGGTGCTTCCACATCTTGCACCACAGTCTCTTGCTACTTTTAACATCTACTGGGCGTTGTCAAACACACCACAACAGAGACTGATTACCTACCTAGAACTTTAACTCATTTGATACTTCTTATTGATGCCTGTCCTGTGACAGTATTTGATCTTGCTCCATATACTGGGCCTGAGAGGGCACACATATACCTGTATATCATTTACCTGTCATTCCATACTAGCCTGTAGTGGGCAGTGTTCCTGGTCTTTTAATAAAACTGTTTTATTCTAACCTCCTGGTCTGAGTGTCTTACAAAACCGTTACAGTGGCTCTTGTTCATGGCTGGAGGGCCCTGGCGGAGATGCAGGGGCCATAGCACTAGGGACATAAGTGACCCAAGTACTCTCTGGGAAGTCCCATGAGGCATGAGGAACAGTAAGGGGGGGGTCAAAGACACCCCCTGAGTCCTTAGCCCTAGCCCCATGCCAATTTTGATCCACCATCATAACAGAACTGTCACTCAGATAAATAAATCACCCCAGAAAGCCTAAAAATAAACTTATCTGGAAATGAAGAGTTAACCTTAGGAGAAGAGTAGAGGGATCCAAGCCCTGCGTAGGATACTCATTCAGGAGAGAAAGAAAATGGAATCCGAAATTGTATCCAATCAGAGAAAAGCCTGCAAAACGTGCATTATGGGAATTGTAGTTTCTTTCCTAAAATTATCCCCAAAAGCAGAGTCCGAACCCCCCCCCAGGGACCCCAAGACACTGTAGAGGTGAACCGGGGAGACAAGAAGAATGAGCCCTCTCTCAATTCGGTACATGGAACGGTTGCAGTGACATGGCCCAAAGCAGTCTGTCCCACAGAAGTCAATGGAGCATATACGGTAAAGCGCGCCTTTCAAATAAAATGACTAAAGTGTCTAAAAAGTGTCAACACACATATAGAACACCTAACAAACTTGAACAAACACATAAATCCAGAAGGAAAGTGAGGAAAAAAAGTCCCCCAATTCACCAAAACACAGCAGGGAAGGGGTTAATTAATACAAAGCAGCCCAAAATGCTCCAAAGACCAAGAGAACAGAGAGAAAATACCCAGCATGAGTGCAGAAGTTATAAAGAACTCCAGAAAGACCCCTGTGTGGAAAGGAACTGTGGGAGAAGTAGACCATGGCACTCAAGGGGTTTGCTCACCTTTCTTTTGCAGGTCTTCTTTCTTCAGATTACCTTTGAGAAGGAAGAAGCCTCAGAGAGACACTCCTTTGGAGCGAGAGACTTGGGTTACATGATTCTCACCTAGGGCTGCAAGGGTCCACAGACAGCACTGGTAAATGGGCAATCCTCCAGGGGAAGCCAGTAATGGCATCCACCTAATGGGGGATTTTGGGCACCCCATATCTAATAAAAATAATAAAATAACTAAAAACTACACAGAACTGTTCACAGTCTTCTAACCAGGTTCAAGGAACAAATCTATCTGGTGGAGAGGGGCTAAGGTAGCCTGATATGGAGGAGGGAGAGGCTCCACCCCTGCACTTCTTTCAGAATTGTTCCAGTCTACTGGAAGGAGCTGTCGCCTTCCCATGATACCTGTATGTCATATTGGATGACAGAGAAAAAAACATTTATTCCTATAGTGCCAACTTTTGGAAATATTTGTGAATGTCAGCCCAGGGGTAGAAAGGCAAGTGACCAAATTTGATGCAGGAGAATGTCCACTTTCCAAAATGGTATACATTGCATAGATTTCTTTCACGTTTCTCATAGTTATGAACATTTTAGTACAGGAAGCCATTTTCAAAAAGATAACAGATATGCAAAATGCCATTTTTTTCCTTCAGCACCATTTTCTGTAAATATTTTGCACATGAGGCTTGGGGTAAGAAGACAATTGACCCCTTATTTGATGCACCAAGTTATCTTCTTTCCAAAATGGTATGGTTCATCTACCTTTTCTTCACACCTCTAGGCGGTATAACCATTTTCTTACAGGCAACTCATGTTTGAGAAAAATCAGAGGCTGTAGTAGGTGTAGTTTTGTACTTCTAACACCCCCTACATTATGTCAGCTCATACCAATAGAGTACCATTTTTCTCCTAACAGCACTGGCTAATGAATACAGTTAGAAAAGCCATAGCTTTCACAGATGTCAGCACATCTGAAGGGGTGAAAGTATTAACACAAAAAAAAAAAAAAGCCATTTATTTTCCTTTACCGCCAAATTCTGGAAACATTTGTGCACATTACGCATAGGGGTAAGAAGGCAAGTGACCCCGCATTTGATCTAGTAGGATATCTAATTTCCAGAAATATATTATATAGTTATTCTGCTGTTTTATGGTAGTTTTACCACAAAGAATTAGAATGCACATATTAATTCATAAAGTTAAAAATACCACTTTGCACTCCTGGTAATTAGGGCTCTGCGCTAGCCATGAACGTATGTAAAACTATACAAATTTGGTATTTTCGTTCTTGGGGGACTTATGGTTTTTGGAATAATTGAAACTTTCACAATCAAGTAGATGTGTATTTGATATAAAGTATGTGATTTTTGCAAAATAAGTAATTTTTCACTTTTTTGTAATTATGGCATCATAGCTTTTTGCACAATGCAAAATTCACATTATGTAAGGCACCATGAAAAAACTGAATTTGCTCTGAAAAAAAAAGTGATATATAGTTTTCGATATGTAACTAGAAATTTTGCAGCAGAAATCAAGCAAAAATGCTGAAAATGTGTCTGGCCTACAGGATGTAGGAAATGTCCCAAGCACCTGGCACTGAGGGAGTTAAAAAGATTTAAAGGCACAGTGTTATCAAGATGAGTTCCACTTTAAAAGAACCCTTTTAACCCATTACGCTAGGAACCTCTGAGCTATGGGAAGAGTTCATAATTCACAACAAAGAATTCAGCAGCTCCAATGTTCATGCTTTGGACCAGTGTATATAATCTTATAGCCCTGGATGGCTCATATATAAAATTCAGAGCTACTCTAAACAGCATACTATCGGTGCAACAACACAGTGTGCAAACATGAATTTCTCTAAGATTCACCCAGGATAAAAAAATAAAAAAAAAATAAAAAAATACTTAAATTAGGAGTAAGTACCATGTAGGTGCAAAAAGAATTGATCCAATTTAACACCTTTGCTTGTCGTTTTCCTGATCCGCAAGTCTCTCCTCCTCATCTTCACTTGTCACAATATGTATGCAGATATAAGTAACATTTTTGATCACAATAAAGATACAATGTTTATATTTGAGTCACTTCTTGCCTACTTAGAAACATGGTGTACGTCATTGGTGCAAAGTACCTCTTTTCAATAGTTCATAACTCATCAGTTGTCTGTGGGTTTGCTGGGCAGACCAGACAGCTGGGTGACTCCAGTACCTTGCCCTGTATGACTGGTACTAATAGATGCTCATCAATAGGTTTCCATGAGGCTTCTGTAGACATAGGAATATGCTCCTATGAGCACCGATTAAAGGGATAGTAATGTTTCATAATAAAAACACTCTAATTAAACATCATAGTATTTGGGCCATGGAGAGTGTTATTTCAATTCTGTCAGAGTTGTAGTTCAAGAGTAATTGAATGATAAAGTATCCCCCTCCCGCCCCTTTTACAGATATAACACTGCTCACCTCAGAGCAGCAGGGAGTGTCCAAGTAGATTGCAGAGGGGGACAATCTTCAATTAAGATAAGGGAAAAAGCTGAAAAACCTGTCAAAGGGGGCAGGGTTTTCATTGTTCTCAAAGTAGAATATTGACCCTTGATTTGAGGTGTCTGGTCTATGGACTGGATTCCACATCTGAGGAGTGGGGGTTTACACTAGGTAAAAAGGGTGGGAGGGGGAACATTTATCATTCAATACTCTTGAACTATAACTGACAGTATTGAAATAACACTCTATATGGCTCAATTGCTATGAAGATTAATTGGAGCTGCTGTTTTTGTGAAACATTACTATCACTTTAAGCTATCACCACCAAGCTATGAAGATATTGTGATCTGCACAACAAGCCAGCAGACAATGAGTGAGTAATAAGCTATGGGAACCCTGTGGGAGTGGGTCAAAGGGATACTGAATTGACCCTACACTGCCCCTTTTAATGGGAAAACTTAACCCTTTGAGTGCCAGAGGGGAATGCAACGCATTGCGTACCCCTCTGGCACTCAAAGGGTTAATGTACAAGCAATGTGCACCTCAGTAGTCACAAACAAAATTGAAGTAAACAAATTAAATCAAGTTGGACGATACCAACTGGATGAGTAAAACACTCCAAAAGAAATTATTTTGCAACTTTGGAAACTTAATGTTTGTGTCGGATTGTAGAGCAGGGGAGAGGAATTGGTGGACCTCAAGCTCTAGACTACAATTCCAATCATCCTCAGCAGGCCAACAGAAGCTGGTGCACTGCAAACTGCCTACCTGCACTCAATGTCAAAAATAGTTTATTGTATTTATAGATAACAAATGCAATGTATTATGAAAATTATAATTTATTCCCAAACAGGAATCTGAACTGGTATGTAACATTTTGGGTTAAAACACAAATTAAAAGAGCACAACATATTAGACATGTCAGAAAGAATAAAAATTAAACAAATATTGCTATTAAAATACAACAAAAAGTTTATTCCAAGCCAAGACGACGCACACAAATGATTCAGTAGTTATTGCAGTAAAAATTAACAATTAAATAAAAGGATGAGATTAAATTAAAGAGATGGGAAAAGTAAGAATAGCAGAAAATAGATCCATGGAAAAAAATATGAAACATCCACATGCAAAGATTACCTGGAGGTATAGAAAGACCTGAGAGGAGCAGAATTTGTATATAGACAAGCGAAGAGATTCAGGATTCATGCTAGAATATCACCGTTTGGATCCCAGCAAAGAGAAAAATCCTGAGCCTGCACAACTGTATTTAACTAGAACTGAAATACTGAACATCAGACCCTCTAAAAATGAGAGAAGGGCTCCTTATAATCAGGGTTAAAGATGAAATCTCCCTTCAATTTACTTATTTAAAAATCAGAATAAGTCTGTGTAAGAAATGTTACCAGCAGTGCCCAGTTTATGTTGATTCTCTCTCCTATACAGTGTCACAAAACTACAAAACTCTAGCTATTTACACACATCTTGAATCTGGAAGACTGGCTGTCCAAGCTATTATTATTACAACTGCTTAAACTCTCCTTCAGTTACTCTAGGACAGGTGTAGTCAATCGTCAGACACGTAGCGGTTGGGGATTACAACTCGTGATGATGGGAGTTTTAATCCCCAACAGCAGTAGTTTCAGCAATTAATTCCCTCAGTACTAGAACATGCCTCATTTGTAAATTCATATACAGCAGGGAAGTAATCTTGTAGGCTATTTTTAATTGTACTAATACAAACAAGTATCAGCTACCAAAAGAGGACTCCTCATATACATAAGACCTAATATTTATAGCATATAGACCTCGCTACCATCCTAGAGGCAGAAAGTCTCATTGAATCAATGGGGATGTTTAAGTTACAAATCGTGCAACTTTTTCACCCAAGAATCATTCCACTTTTGAAGCTATACTCACTCCACTCAGATTTGCTTTTAACTGCAACTAGTGTTCTGATTTAGGGGAATTCTAAAGAGGGATCATAACAGAAAACAATTATATATAAACTGCTTGGGTGAAATGTATTAACTCTTTAAAGGGACAGTAATGTCCCATAAAAAATGCTTCTAGTTTTGTAGAGGACTAAAAAAAAAAAAATAAACTCTATGGCACAAATCCTCTCTCTCAAACGGCTATGTTTTGAGAGATACATGCATTCAAAGTCCCCCCCCCCTTCTCTTGAAGTCAGCTGTAAAACTGACAGCAAGAGATCTGTGTTAGCTGACACGAGGAGGCTCTTCAGGTGAGCTGAAACCGTGTTATTTAAAACAAACTACTTCATTGGAACGGTCTACAAATTGTGCTTGCAAACCAGGCACACTTTGTAAACCTTTCCAATGAAGTAATTATTTTCCAATAACGTGATTTCAGCTCTGCTGCAGAGCCGCCAGCTGGCCCCAGACTGGGATCTCCTGCCATCAGGCACAGCGTGACAGGAAGGGGGAACTGTGAATGCGAATATCTCTCAAACCACAGAGACATATGTCTGAGACATAGGATTTGTGCCATATAGTTTATTTTTTTTATTCTCTACAAAACTAAGAATTTTTTATGGGACATTACTGTCAGACGGATATGCAATGCACTGCTTTGCAATGCATTACCCAGCCATCTGGTGATTAAAGTGTTATAAATGATTATAGTCTAATAAGATTTATGTTAATTGACACATTATATAATGATTTAATTGTGGGCTAACAAAAGGTTTGCAGGAAATACAATCTTGGATCCCATCTAACTTGATGGAAATATATAACCTATATGGAATTACATCTTTAAAAAAAAAAAAAAAAAAAAAAAGTATTTGTTGTCCAAAACATATTTGGCCACAGGGGTGAACAGTGTACACATAATCTCTTAGGTACTAGAGTGGTTTGAAGACATATCTCTATCCTCCATGGAGTTAAAGGGCTTGGCAAGTACTTGTAATACGCTTTCAGCGCAGAAACTGTCTCAGTTTGAACCGGTTTGGCTTCTGTTCCTCAGCAACAGGTTCTAGATCTGTGAAGTGTTCATGGACCATGTAGCTGTAGAAGCTCAGCAGAGCAGATTCGCTCCAAAAAAGTAACCAGACATTTGTGTGTGCACGTGTGTATGTGTGTGGGGGAGATGTCCAATGTATTCCATCACAATGCATTTGATACCTCTCTTGCAGAAGGGATAAGGACCTGTAGCCTAAGAAGCCCTTATGAGTAAAACAGGACCCATACATTCTAGCTATAACTATTTCTAGAAATTTGACATGTGAAAACCATTACAACCACCATTCATATTCATTATTGGCATCAATATTGATATGGCACATGAATATAGATAAGACATCTGACCTATGAAATGAAACAGACCTATGCTAAGACAAAAACACAGAATTAATTAGCAGTAGAAAGATTGCAGTACTCAAAGGGATTACATTTCCACAACTTCCATCACATTAAAAACACACCAGATGTATCAGACGAAAGAGTATATCACCTACAAGACTTCCATTTTAGAGGGTATGTACAGCAGCAGATGTTAAAAAAACAGCTATCAGAGACCAATTTAAAAGGACCCATCACCAAAATGCAAAATCACCTATGTTATATCAGATATTTTTATATGTAGAAAATGTTCATGAGTTCATTATGCTAATTAAAACTAAATATCTCAAGAAGTATTTTGCAATGTTGTTTTAAAGCAACAGAGTCCTGTTAACATCTGCAGTGGGTCCGAGATGCAGGTTACATTTGAGAATTCTTGAGCATTCCAAGTGGTATAAAAATGCAAACTGGAAGATTTAATGCTTTTCACAAGAAAATACTGAGTGATGAAGACAGCACCTCGAATCTAGGACTAACTCTGTCCACTCAAACTTGTATTCAAGGCTATTTGTCATATATATTTGGGCTATCCTAAAAAATACCCTAAATGCAAATGTCCAGTCTCTCAGTTATGATGATCTGCCCGAGGTGAAATGATGGAACCAGACGAAGACACTTCTGAAATTGTTCCAAAAATCAATTAGTCAGGGAATGGAGAGGTTAAACCCCAGGATCAGGAGCAGATATTGAACATGGCACTACCATTCCTTTTTGTTCAATGTAAAAAGGCGGCAACTTTTTGGGAGATAAATGCAAAATGCATATAATAATCTGCCATTTCAACATGCAGAGGCTTGTCTCCAGGAAAACATGTGCTAGATTTTGTTGTGCTGGTGCAAGTACTGCATTAAGTAACTTATATTAAAAAAAACAAACAAAAAAAACCCCCAGAAGTACTCTTATCACACTGTTTACTAACAGCTAAAGTCAAGTTTGCATTGATGGAACTGTTGCATAAATTACTTATGAAGACTACATACAACAATTTAGTACAAGGGTTCCAATAAGTGCAGGTCATACAGGAATACTGGTAATCCATGATAAGATGCAGCAATGTTTAGGCACAGGTGGGATGATCTTGTCTACTTAGAAGAAAAGTCAGAGGAATTGTAACTATCCTTTAACCCCTTGAATGCTAGAGACTTCACAATGAGTTGAAGACGTCTCTAGCAAACGAGATAAAGAAAATAAAAAATCATATTAATGAAAGTCTCAAATAAAATCCCTCACCTGAAATAAGACTATTATTGTACTTTAGAGTTTCAACAGACAATGAGACATTATGAAAACATAAAGCCTGACACTATCTAAGCAGCAGTAAGATCTTGTGTAACAAATCGTAACATGATTGGCACTTACTTCCCTTCAAATACCCTCATGTCATGTCAAAGAACTTGAGTGTAAAGGATCCAGTAAAACCTTTGTGAAAGTGTTCTAGAAATACAATGAAGACGTTTGGTTTGTGCGTATGTTAAGAGCACTTCAAAAACCATCTACAACACTGCAGGCACAGAATCCACAAGCAATGTCCAAAAAGGCTGCAGCCAGCATCACTTTACCACCCTCATTAGCACGTACGCGAGTGAAGAAAGGCAATTTCAATCTTAACAATAAATTCCACTGCAGTTTATAAGTGGTTTCAATGTTTGGTTGTTTTTTTATCCAACAGATTTCCACTGAAGTCTACGGAGACATTTGTAGGTAAAATCTTGATAAAGCGATCAACTGCAATAGTATCCATGCCTTAAAGGTGATTTAATAAGAACACTAGCTATCCAGGAGCAAACCAAGGCATAGTAGGATAAAAACCAAAGTTTATATTGATTTCAATGCAGCTTTTAGCCCCTTGAATGCTAGAGGACTTCAGCACGATTTCTAGAGGTCGCCAGCATATCTGCAATGCAATGGAAATCTATAAAGCATTCACAGGGTTAAGGCTCATTTACATTAATTAGATTTTTTTTGTGCCCTGTGGTGCAGTTGAGTTTGCCCCCAAATTTCTCCAATTGTTATTAACCGTTTCAGTGCTAGAGGTGTGGCCAAAACACTACAACACATTACTCAATATTCCTGGCCCCTAAAGAAGGAATAAGGTTTGCTTGAATATCAATAGTATATGGTATTGAAGGTAGGGATGTCCTTGCTTCTGCACTAAGAATATAAAGATATACACATTTCTTCCCTGTATTTAAGAAGCAACAATAAATCCAGGCACAGAGAGAACAGGTGAAATTTGAAGAGCCAGCACAGAGCCAGAAGATGAAAGCTCTTCTATTGGCATGGAAGTTATTCAAGTATCAAGAGAAGGCCAGAAAACAGGAGCGATGCCCTCAAAAGATAAAGAGAAAACATACAAAATAAAGTCCCATAACGCAGTCAAAACACTGAATCACAGGAATTTTGAAAAGGCCACCAAATGCTGTCTTTTTTATATTCTTCCAGGAAGGAAGGCACAGTAACAGGAGTGCAGTTTCCTTGTCTTTTTTCATGATCAGTTCTTTCATCCTCATGGTATGGACAGATCATATAAAAACGGTGTCTTGCTTTATTATGACCAGGATGCTGCTTGCTCTTCCTACCCTCGCTTCAGCTGCCAGTGAGCTGGGTAGGAGTGGTACTTCTACAATATCAAGGCGGTTAAAGAGGGAGTAGGCAAATGAGGAGAAGGCCTCTGGTCTTAGGCTGGATGTTAGCGGTTTCCCTTCATTGCTTCTTTTGCAGCCAGGATTAGAGGTGTTAGGCTGGACAGTGGTTTTGCAAGTTTCAAGAATGGGTGCTGTGTGGAGAAAAAAAAACAAAAACAAAAAAAACCTTTTAAGTTACATAGGGGTATACATGAAAGAGGAACAATTTTAGGGAAAATCAACTGCATCCTAGAGAACAAAACAAAAGCACATTCCTAAAATTACCCTTAACCCTTTGAGTGCCAGAGGGGTATGGAACACTCTTTGCAAAGCTTTAAGTACCCCTCTGGCACACAAAGGGTTAATTTAGCCATTTGAGTGCCCAAGTAGTGTGCAATGCAATGCACTACACACCCATCTGGCACTCAAAGTGTTAAGTCCCCTCCCCCATACTTAATGATAAATCATTTTCTCTTAGTAGATGTGGAACACAAGAACCATGGGACAACATTCCCTCCTGCAGGAGGGCAGTTTATTTTCTTCAAGAGACTCTCTGAAGGTGGAGATTTCCTCTCTACTCAACTTTACCCTTTACTTTACCTATGGAACACAGTAACCATGGGTATACACCAAAGCTATCAACCAAGATTCCAGGGAGGGAAAGGGAAAAATACCTTAAAACACAAAGCAGTTCTAAGAGGAACTGGAGCAGAAACAACCAGAGGTGTAGAGCAACACCTACACACCAAAGCAAGCAACAGGAAAAATACAAGTTACTGGAGGAAAAGAAAAGGATACCAAGACAGGCCCAACAGCCTGTACAATATTTCATCTAAAACAGTCTGGAGCCAAAGCCATGAGTTAAAGGATGGACACTTTGCCACCAGACACAAGTGCTCCACAAAGGCCTGGTTCCTGTAGGACCAGGAAGCACCTACATCTCTGGTGGAATGAGCTATCACCTTATAGGGGCATACTTGTTTTCTGATGGTGTAAGGCATGGTGAACTGTCGCTTTAACCCAGGAAGTCACTTAACCGACTCAACTAAAACTGCACAAGGACCATCAGGAATCGTGCAAGTCCAGTTGCAGAAACGCCTCATGTGAGGTACGCAGCACTAGAAAACCAAACTATAACTATGTCCAAACAGAGCTACTGTGCCTGTCTGTTGGAAGGAGATGGGCAAGGAGAAGAAAGAACAAAATCATAGATAATGCGAAACAACTTAAGGGGAAAAACCCAAAAAGTCCACAAAACCACCCATTCAGAATGAAATATCAGAAAGGGAGGTTACAGAAAAAACAAACTGGAGATTCACAACATGCCAAACAAACAAATGCATAAAGGAAGCATGTCCTAACAGTTAAAAAGCAAAGAGAAATAGAGGTTCCAAAAGATGCCTTCAGACAAGATCTCAAAACAAAGATCCAATCGCTTGGAGGAGTGGAATTCCCTAAAGAAATGGTAGGCATGAGCCACCCCATGCGCAAAGGATACACATCCAGTAACAAAGCTACGTGTCTCTGAAAAGACAGATACAGCAGAAATCTGGACCTTAATGGAGTCAAGTCTAAGCTCTTGATGAAGACCATCTTGAAGAAAGGTGATGAACACTGAAAAACCAAAAGAGAGTAGCTGCAACATATGGCCTTCACACCACTGGAAGAACATACTATACAGTATGAAACGGATAACACCAGCTTGCGAGCCATCAACATGGTGTCAAATACAGAACAAGAGAAACCTAAACCCCTAAGGCTGCTGGTCACAAGCTGTCAAAACCATCATCTCCAACTCAGAGACACAGGAAACCTTGGCTAAAGAGGGCCAGAAGGATCGGAAGCCAAAAAAGGCCCAACTATGGAAAAAAGGGGGTGGGGGGGACCCTCCCAAAAAAACAGGCCCAGAGGGCCGAGAACAGAGCGAGTAGAATCACATAAGTCCACTCTGGACTGACTTTATTCAATACCATGATAATGAGAGTGAACGCAGGAAACATTCCAGAGGAATGACTAATTTACACAATGAGCTGGAAGGGTCCTGGGATCTGGAGCAGAACAGGGAAACCTTGTGATTCCTGGAATTTTGCAGCTAATGGCTGAGTAAGTTTGCCACAACATAATCTTACCCCCTGGAACTAAAATGGTATAGGAAGGCAAGCGAGCTTCCACCCAAACAAAATTAAAAAAAAAAAAAAAAAAAAAAACCTGACTATGTGGCTGCACTCCTGGTGCCTCCTTTGGGGTTGCTACAGACCAGTGTCACATTGTTGGACTAAATCTGCACTGGCATTGCATTGAAGTCCCTAGAGAGCCAACAACACAGCAGAGTGAGACTAATATGCTGGTGCCTGTTGATGGGCAGAAAACTATTCTCTGCCAAAGGCCCTGAGCCACCTGAAAGTGGTGGGCACCTGGAATGACTATCACAGAATTCTGAATGGCCAGGGGCACAGAAAGATAACACTGCAGTCTGGGCCAATTCCTGAGAATCTTCAGCTGCAACTCCAGAGTATGGGACTGAGCTAAGGGGACTACTTCCAAAGCAGATACCAGAAACCCTAGCAACTTCACATACACCCAAAGCATTGCAGGTGGGCAAAGAAAAGCCGGAGACACCCGAAGGGACAAATAAAGAATCTTATCCTGTGGTAAAAAGACCCATTCCTAAAACAGTTTAAACTCATGTCAAAAAGATAAGGATCTGGCACAGAACTTGAGAGATTATTTTCTTTAAATTGATTAACCAACCATGGACACACAAGTCTACTTCTGAAGGCACAAGACCTCCAATGAAGGAACCTTTAACCCTTTGAATGCCAGAGTGGTATGCAATGTATTCGCTGTGCACCTCTCAGGCATTAAAGGGGTTAACCAAAGGTCATTCAGTCAGACAGTGCAACAAATATCTAGAGAACAATTATGAGCAGCCAAGGCTGCCAAACTTGTTTGAAAATCCAGAGGAAGCGAGGGAAAATGTAAAAGATGGTGTGGAAGTCAAACCTAAGAAAGCACCAATCATCTGCATGGCTAGAAACATGCAGATACCCAACCTTTAAGTCTAGGGAAACTAAACACTCCCCTGAACACAGAGCAGTGAAAACTCCCTCTTGAAATGGGACATAACAAAAGGTTGAGACACCAAGTCTAGAATAGGACGGCATCCGTCTATCTTAGGAACTATGAAAAAGATGGAATAGGATCACATGCATTATTCTAGAGAAAAAGCATGACCAAGATCAGTGTATCTACTACTGGAATAAACCACATCTAAAAATAAATAGATTGTCCCCTCACCAGACTGCGAGACATTCTGGACATGATGGAGCAACACAGAAGACGTGGTTTGAAATCTATTATCACCCTCTAAACCACTGGTTCACATATTGTGAAAGACACACCAAACTCCTGAGAGTCATGCCAAGGAAGACTTAAAAGCTGAGGCCTTCTAGCATATTCCTGCCCAAACACTTTGGGGTAACCTGAGGTAATAGTACACCCATACCCCCAAAGCAGCATTGCTAATAACCTCCTCTGAATCTGGGCCAAACAACTGCTTGCCCAAAAATGGGAGAGAATCAAAGGACTTCTTGGAAGACTGGTCCATCGACCATATTTTTAGTCAAAGGAACAAGTAGCAACAGAGCTAAGGCTTTCCCAGTAAGACTAGCAGGGTCAAAGGATCTCAGAAACAACCAAAAGAACATTCTCCCACTGAGACCACACGGACAGCCCCTTAAAGTTGTATCCCCCCAGAAAAACCACTGCTCACCCAAGCAACTTGGGGGGGGGGGGGGGATGGAATTTAGAACAGAAAAGTCACAGAAAGAAGAGAATCCAGGCACTTCTCTTCCAGATATTTAAAGGGATAGTAATACTTCGTTTTATCTTTATTTTATTTTGTAGGCATTAAAAAAACATGAAGAACGATATAAGTCTTATCTCTCAAACCTTTATGGTTTAAGAGATATTCACAAGCAAAGTATCCCCCCCCTGTTCAGGCAGATCAGAAGGGAGGTGCCCAGGTAGACTGCAGAGAGGGACAATCTTCAATTAAGATAATGGAAAAAGCTGAAAAACTTGTCAAGGGGGGAAGGGCTTTCATTGTTTTCCTGCAAAGAAGATTGTCCCCTGCTGTTATCTGTCTGGTCTTACAACCAGATTCACATCTGAGAAGAGATGGCTTACACTAGGAAAAAGGGGCTGGAAGGGGAAAACTTTGCTTGTGAGTATCTCTTAAACCATAAAGGTTTGAGAGATAAGACTTATATCGTTATTCATGTTTTTAATTAATGCCTACAAAATAAAATAAAGATAAAACAAAGTATTACTATCCCTTTAAGTGCTGCAGCATCCACGTGCAGCACTGTAAGCTTAGAATCGGTGAAAAAAGGAGGTTACTGATGGGAAAGGTAGCCCACTATAGCAGGTCACAATTAGAGGTGAATATAAGAAAACATCTGGGAATAAACTCTCAATTCAGGCAATTTCTCTTCCTTCAGAACCATCTGGTCAAAAAAACAAAAGGGAGCAGAACACAGCATTTGTCTAGTCACATTTCAAAATGAATGCAAAAAAAATATGAACCACTTATCTCCCTGAACCAGTTATTCACAGTCCCTGAAGAACTTGTCCTCTTTAGTCCTCTAAATGTCCTGCTTAGGCAAACTGAGAATCAAAAAATACTGATAGTGACAGCCATCCTTGAGCAGACCAGGTCCAGTACACTCCGGTTCAAACTGACACTGCAAACCAGAGCTAGGAGCTTGCTTAATGAGGGATTATATAGCCCAATCTCTACAGTAAAACAAAAAACAAAAGCAGGCTAACCAAGAGAGAATATTGGCCCTGATCCACTTCCATTTAGGTCACTTTTATAACCGAGCTGGATTGATGAGGGTAAAGTGAAAAAACGATGGTATCTTCATCTCTTGATAGCCATTTAAGGCATGTGACCTGCCCTTCTGCAGGAAAATACTTAAACCGTGATTTTTGAGTTCCACATTGGTTGAAAGAGAAATGTGACTTTTAACCACTTAAATGCTAGAGAGCTTTCCAACTAACTACAAATCAATGCCTTGGGGACTCCCGTTCAATTCAAGGTGTTAAAAGCCCCATTTCTTTCAATGGACTTTATTTGTCCCCTATAATGTAGCAGTTTTTAGTTCGGAACCGTCTACTTTACTTTTACATACAAGACTAATACAGTCTTGTTTCAGAAATTTTTGTAGGAACTATACTATAACAGGATTTTAGTCTTACCTGTTAAATCCTTTTCTCTTAGTGCATACAGGTTACTGGTAACTCTGGGTAGGCGGTCCAACCCTTTAATTTAGGCAGGAAAATTCTAGAATTGTAGGCAGGGGTGAAGCCTACCTTCCCCTCCATGGCTGCAGCTAGCCAACCAGCTCCAGTAAGATTTGAGACACTAACTATTGACTAGATAGTAGAAGGGAAAGAAGACTGCTGTGAGCATGACCCTGAAGGACCCCCACAGTCTGCCACAGGAGAGCCAAGCATGGTCCCTTGACAGGGTGGGAGACCAGTAACCTGTATGGACTAAGCGAAAAGGATTTAACAGGCAAGACTAAAATCCTCTTTTGTCTGTCGGCCAATACAGGTTACTGGTAACTCTGGGATGTCCAACCATTGAGTTTCCCAGAGGCGGGATGTAAGGCAAGGGAACAGGCGCAAGGCCCCCAAAGTTACCAGAGCAGATATGAACCATCAGATTAGAGATAGCCCAACAACAAGGGAGTGTCAACGGACACTGAACAGGGGTACAACACCCAAACTGTTACACAGCACACTGAACTTGAGCCAAGAGGGCTCACAAGTGAAGGAAGCACCAAGAACCGAAGAAGATACTAGACAGGAAAGAGTGCCCCCAGGATCATCCTCCCAAAACTGGCGTCAGCTGATGCCGGCACATCAACACGGTAGTGCTTTGAAAAGGTTTGCACTGATGACCAAGTGGTAACCTTGCACAAATGATCTGCGGAGGTCTGATTCTTGTAAACCCAAGAAGCCCCAATAGATCTAGTAGAATGAGCCATGACCTGAAAGGGAACAGACTTCTTCCTAAGCTCATAAGCCTTGCAATAGTGGACTTGATCCAAGACACAACAGTAACCTCGGATGCAGGTCTTCCTGCTCTGGGACCCTCAGGAATGACGAACAACGCATCAGATTGCCTGACAGATTCAGTGCGATGGACATAAAACTTGAGACAACGCACCACATCTAATAAGTAGAGATCCCTCTCCTGGTAGGGTCAGGGCAGAAAGAAGGCACCACAATCTCCTGACTGATGTGGAACTCCAAAACCACCTTCGGAAGAAACTCCTGAGTAGTGCGAAGCACCGCCTTGTCCTTGTGAAACACCAAAAAGGGTGGTTTACAGGACAGAGCATGTAACTCCGCAACACAGCAAACAGACACGATCGCCAGGAGAAAGGCGACAGGTGTAGATGAATAGTAGCCAACAGGCTTAGAGGAACAGTAGCCAAGGACTCAAAGGGAGGGCGCTGAAGAACGCCCAAAACAAAGTTAAGTTCCCACGGAGGAACGGGATTCTTAAAGACAGGATGAGTATGAGCAACACCCTGAAAGAAAATCTTGACATCAGGGAGAATGGCAATACACCTCTGAAAGAAGACAGAGAGCAAAAGTCTGAACTTTAAAGGGATAGTAATACTTAAAATGTATTAAAAAAAAAAAATATGTTGTAGGGTTTATCCCCCTGAGTAAAACAAGATTACTCCCACTGCTGAAAGGTGTTTCATTCAAAAGTTATTCATTTTCAAAGTTGAATTTTTTAGGTGCAATATCACAGTGGCGCTGTTGCTACACCATGCTATGGAGATTTATGGTCCCGGGACCAGAGCTATCCATAGGATCGTGTAGCAACAGCGCCACTGCACAATTTCAGGCCACTGTGATACTGCACCTAAAAAAATCAACTTTGAAAATTAATAACTTTTGAATGAAACAACTTTCAGCAGTGGGAGTGCTTGTTTTACTCAGGGGGATAAACCCTGCAACATTTTTTTTTTACATTTTAAGTATTACTATCCCTTTAAGGGAACTCAAACTGAGGGCCTTGTCCACACTGTCCTGCAAAAAGGCCAGGACCATAGGCAGATCAAATTCCTGAGACAGGTCCCTGTCAGCACACCAAGATAGAAATATCGACCAGACACTATGGTAGGCCTTAGAAGAAACAGGTTTGCTGGCACTGAGCATAGTTGCCATCACACCAGAAGAAAAGCCTTTCTTCAATATTGAGGATTCAATTTCCAAGCCGTCAAAGCTAGCCGATGAACATCCTCGATCCAGAAGCTCCGGGAAACCAAGCCTGCAGAGGCCAGTAAGGAGTAATCAGAATGACTGGACAGCGCTCCAGTCTCAATTTCCACAACACCCTGTGCAACATGGGGAGGGGAGGAAAGATGTAAGCCAGAGGAAATGGACATGGCATCCACCGCTATAGCAAGAGGATCCCTTCAGCGAGAGCAGAACCTTGGAATCTTCAGGTTGTGTCTTGTCGCCATCAGGTCGATGCAAGGAAGCAGGTCGTTCATGTATGGAGTAACTGATGCCTGCCCGATGGAGGATGGATACTAATGCTCCCAGGACACAGTTCAAGACTTGAGGAGCTGTAGTCAGACCAAAGGGAAGAGCTGAAAACTGAAACTGCCCTTGGTAGCAAGCAAATCTGAGATACTGATGGCTCTCTGGGTGAATGTCGATGTGTAGATACGCGTCCTGAAGATCCAGAGAGGCAAGGAATTCCCCCGGGGACATAGCAGCAATCACCGTCCTTAGGGACTCCTGGTGATAATGGGTCCTGATCACAAAGGAATTGAGATCCTTCAAATCCAAAATGGGAAGACAACCAACATCCTTCTTGGAGACCACAAAGAGGTTTGAGTAAAAAACCCATACCTCTGTCCTGAACTGGAACTGGCTCTAGAACATCCTTGTGCAGAAGGGCCTAGATAGTGCCAGTGAACAGACGGCGTTTCTCTGCGCCCTGGGGTGTATGAGAAGGAAAAAAGCGAAAAGGAGGGAGAGACGAAAGGGATCTTGCATCCTTCTGCGTTGGGCTTGGAGGAGACCTTGGGCTTCCATTGCTGTTTGGGCTTGGAGGAGGCACGCGGAGCGGAGGGAAGCGCCTGGTTCGCCGGACGTGTCTCAGTCTGAAAGGAACGAAAAAAAACGATTACTCTTGAGAGGCGTTTTCTTCCTGGAGACCAAAGGTAGAAGTGTACTTTTACCCCTTGTGGCCTCACTAATCAGATCTTTAAGATCCGGCCAAAACAATGATGTGCCTTGAAAAGGCAAGGAGAGCAAGGCTTTCTTGCAAGCGGTGTTAGCAGACGAGATCTTGAGCCAAAGAGCTCTTCTGGCCACCACACACATGGTGGAAACCCTGGCCACCAAACGGATGGCATCAAATAAGACAGCAGAAACATAGTGCTGGGCCTCTGAAATGTTGGCAAAAGGCGCAACATATCCGAAGTAGGAGCACCCTGACGGACAGCCAGGGTGAGCTGTTCAGTACAGACAGCAATGGCCCGGTTAACCCAGGCCACAGCAAACGCTGGACGCATAGCGATACCAGCAGTGGCAAAAATGGACTTGAGGGAAACCTCAAGTTTCTTGTCAGTCCAGTCTTTCAGAGCGGAAGCAGAGACTGACAAGGCAGTAGACTTAGATAGCCTGGAAATAGAAGCATCCAGTTTGGGGGGGGATGAACCCACCGAGCAAGCGCCACCTCGAAAAAGGGGAAAAGCTTGGCAAATTTCTTGGAAACAGAAGGTTTCCTGTCCGGAGATTTCCACTCATCAGACACAAGGCGGTCAAGAGTAGAATAAGGTGGAAAACAAGTAAGGGGCTTTTTAGGCTACTGAAACACATCAGAGGGATCTGAAGAAACCTCCTGAACTAAGGGAATGTTTAGGGTAGTCAAGACAGCCATGATCAGGCTCTCAGCCGAGGGCTCAGGATCAGCCTCACAGGGGTCCCCAAAAAACAGAGGAGCCCACAGCAGAACATTCCTCAACATCTGAATCCACTAACAGTTCCTCCTCAGAGGAATCTGATACGTCAGGAACTCCCTGCGGTTTAGGCAGGGAAGATTTGACTGAAGAGGAGGGTCTGCCAAGAATGGAAGACCCCCTTTAACTGGGATGGAAAGAGTTGCAGTGTAGACCTAAGGTCCCTAATAGCAGCCTTGAACTCTTGCACCCAAACTGGCTTTAATGCATGGCTGGAGGCCCCTGGAAGAGACTCAGGGACATCAGAACATGCTCGGCATAAATGACCAGAGAAATCTCTAGGCAACCCTGAATGACATGAGGAGCAATGCGCAATAGGGTACACAGACTCCAGCGTCCTTAGTCTTAGGCCTGGCCCCAAGCTCCAAGTGATTAAACATTCTCAGTGTCAAAAACTTTCATAGTATAAAGAATCACCCAATTACAGTGTGTAAGATTAAAGTTTTACCCCAGAAAACGCTAAAATACACTTATCTGGCAGGCGAAGGGTTAATCTGCAGAGGAGAGGAGGAGAGTCCAAGCCCTGCATAGGAAACTCGTGCTGAAAAGGCACAAAATGGCTGCTGCGGTGGGAGCCAATCAGAAATGAGCGCACAAAGCAAGAGCTCAGGGAAATGTAGTTTTCTCAGAAAAACTACCCCAGCAATGCCTGAAGCGCCCTGAGCCCCCTCAACACACTTGAAATGTTAACAGGATGAAAGAGCAAGGGCAGACAATTAAAATGAGCCTTCTCTGAAATCGCTACACTGAGCGGTTGCAAAGATATGTCCCAGACTGTGTAGTCCCATAGAAGTGAATGGAGCAATGGCATCTATGTTGTAAACTTAAATTTTGCAAAGTGGTAAAAGTAAAATAAAAGTACATGAAACATCACTACAACATGTTAGAAGACCCAAAAAAAAAAAAAAAAAAACACTGAACCCAGTAGGGAAAATGTCAATAAACCCCCAAAAGATGCAAAATGGTTAAGTTACCACATAAACCTGCTCCAAAACACCCAACAGACATACAGATAAACCCAATGAGTGCAGGAGTGTGCAATAAGAACTCCAAAGGAAGACCCCTGAGCGGAGGGGCACTGTGGGACATGAGGACCTGCAGCACTCAAAGGGTTGCTCATCTTTCCTGCAGCTCTTCTGTCTTCAGACTACCATGTATTAAGAAGAAGCCTCAGTGGGCAACTCCTTAGGGAAGAACTTGAGCCCAAGATCCCCACCCCCCACCCCAGGGCTTAAGGTCCACAAAAAGCACCTGGTTACTGAGGTAGCCACATCTAAGGGCATTGTCAGTTATGGTAATCCGCCTAATGGTGGTATTCCATTTTAACAGAAAAATAAGAATACTTCTAAAGCTACAGCAGAACTGTTCTCTTGCCTGTGTTTTCAGCAAGGAACAAACCTTTCTGGAGCTGGTTGGCTAGCTGCAGCCAAGTAGGGAAGGTAGGTTCCATCCCCTGCATACAATTCTACAATTGTTCCTGCCTAAATTAAAGGGGCGGATCGCCTACCCAGAGTTACCGGTAACCTATATTGGACGACAGAGAAATATTACTATACGATACTTATATGAACAAGTGGCTCTTAATTTGTTAAATAGGTAGGCATCCACTAGCTAGCTTCCTAATATTTGGCTGTTCACTCTGCCCACTTTCTGGGAAAATCTAGTCTATCCCAGTTACTCTTCTTTTTCTGTCCAATTCTGAATATGCACAACCATCACATTATCAATGGTGGACATGACAATATATTTTAAATAGATGCTCTGGACATCTGTCATTTGGTCATGGAGGTATAAAACTACCCAACATTTGCTCAGAATTACATTTCCCCTCTAAAGTGGAACTCTCACCTTAAAGTATATCTGAAAACTGCATTAAAACTGCCTATATTTCAGGTTAACCAAAAGTACAGCAGATGTATAGTTTAGGAGATATTCACACTTATTTCTGGGCAAAGTGAAACTAAACACTTCCTGGTACTGAACAGAGCTTCCTTACCAAATGAAACATATTGAAAATGTCATTAGCACGGGGCACATAATTGAAAAGACAATCAGTGTATGAAATGACACTGACAAAATTAATTAGCATATGTAAATGTCACTGGTCCTGCATTGGTAACGGAATTAGGATACATTAGTATATGCAGATCTCCTGAACTGTACATTTTCTGGGCTTTTGGCTAACAGGACATAAATGCAGTTTTTATTGCAGTTTTCAAATATGCATACTTGAATTAAGGTGAACATGCCAGTTTAAAATGAGCAGCATATTAAAACTCAAGAGTTCCAGTGTAGCGCAATACACACATATGATTTGGGGGATTTCTCAAATGAACACTTTCGACCCACCTGAAGGAGCTCTCTGGCTGATCCTCTCTTTTCCACATCCATCTCTAGGGAGCGGTTCAAGAAGTCACGGAAGATTGGTGACAGCTTTTCAGGATTCTGAAGCTCTGGGGTGCCGTTAGTGGCAATCAAATACAAAGCCTAGGGAGACAATGAATCTGTAATTACAGAGTCAAACTTATCCTTAAATAATGGACTTTATGCATGGGAATTTTTGCCAGTTCCTGTCAGGGAGTGAAAAAATTGATGACACTTTGTTAGTTGTGTCACATGGACTACTGTAAACGGTGTCCATATTTTTGTGTACTTTTTTCTCTGCAGCTTCAGTCTGTTTGTGGACAATATGGAAAAATGCCTGTCTTGTTTTCTCTGATGGTGAACATTTATTATATTGGGCCTTATGTAAAAAGCTGAAGGGATTAAGTACACAAAATATATGGATACCTTTTACAGTAGCCTGTGTAACACAACTTAGAAAATGTAATGTCATCAATTTTCCCACTCCTTGACAGGAATACATATATGCTTATCTGGCAAAAAAACACCAGCATGCAGCAACTAAACAAACACATTTTGTTCTTTTATTGCAGAGGTCCTCATTTGTTTGCTGTGGTGGAACCATTTAGTCTCAAATTAAACCCCAGCGGAAGCAAAACAATCAAACCACTTAATAAGCACCTGAATATTTCAATAGTCCACTGAATTACCATACTTTACAATGCACTGAAGACCTAGCATCCAAGGGGGTTAACAGTATCAAAATCAAGTTTATCTGAATTAGATATCCATTACAAGTCAATTGTATGCAAGAATACAATTTCCTTAGGTTAAATTCTGGTGGTTCTCAACATGTGTGTCATGGAACTTGTGTGCTGCTTAGGGTACATATACACACATTATAATATATATATATATTATATACACACACACACACATACACATTTTACACATATTATATATATATATATATATATATATATATATATATATATAGCATGGAAATATCATGTTATTGAACATGTCAGTCAATCTAGACGTACATAATCTTTGCACTATGAATCTATGCAGTAGGGTATATGTAAAAGGCTTAAAACCACTTTTATGATGCCGAAACAACAAAAAATACTCCATATTTGAATTTTTATATACTGGATTGTCACTTTTTTATACACACATAGATGGTGTTGTCTTGTTTTATGTAAGAGTGGATACAAGGTATAGGTGTAAGTATATAGTCTCATTCAGTAAGTTTCCATTTGTATTTTTGAGCTTCCATTGTATTTATGCTATCATGGAGGTCACTGATTTTAGACCCTTTATGTTTTGCTGAGTACTGGTATAGTAATAAATAAACATGCCACCATTCCATTTATAGTAGTTACCATGTGTCCCTTTTTCTATCCCTTTTGGAATGCAAGGTGGGTTTTTTGGTTTGTTATGCAGCCTTTTTAATTGTACCTATACATCTAAATATATGGTGCCAACAGTGGGTTGTTTTATATTCATTTAGCAATATCAAGTTCTACTGCATCCAGTTTATAACTTACCCTTAGAGGATTTTCATTGAGGTAAGGTGGTTCTCCTTCCACCATCTCGATGGCCATAATACCAAGCGACCAGATGTCTACCTTAGGACCGTACGCCTTTCTTGTCACCACCTCGGGAGCCATCCAGTATGGAGTACCCACCATGGTACTGCGCTTGCTCTGTTCTGGTGTTATCTGAGCGCAAAAACCAAAGTCGGCTGTGGAAGACAGAAGATAGAAAGGATGAAACCTAAGATTTCACTTATTTACTAAGAATTATTAGCTATGCCCATTACAGGGCACACAGGTTTTTTTTTTTTTTTTATATAGAGTATCGCAGGATTGTCTTTTTGTCTGTGTTTTCACATCTGTTTTTACAACTATTACTAGGCTAACTAAAAAGCAAACTACGAAATCAGGGGTGTCCAAGCTCAGTCCTCAAGAGTTACCAATACTTCATGATTTAAGGATTACCCTGTTTGAGAAAAGGTGGCCAATCAAAATGAATGATCCACTGATTAACTCACGTATGCTTAATCAGTAAAATCCTGGCCTCTTGGTTGCCTTTAAGGAACCAACTTGAACAGACCTGTACTAAATGCATATAAAACAGTATTTTCATTCAACACAGTTATGACCCCAGTATTTCTTTGTGATAATAGGATTTTAGTGAACTTACCCTTAAATCCTTTTCTTAGTCCATATGGAGAACAGGAACCATGGGATAAAATCCCCTCCAGTTGGAAAGGTCACTTCAAAAAATGCCACTGAGGCAGAGACTCCCCTCTTCACCTACTCTGTTTTAATGTATAGCAAAGTGAAGAGGGGGGAAAAAAAAAAAAAAAAAAAAAAAAGAAGGAACAAGCAAGAGGCAAAAACGAAAATCCATGAACAGAAACCCAAATGGACACCTCTAACTGTGGACTTAAACCACATGTTTTTTCTCCTGGTTAGAGTACTGTATTCTACATGAACGAAGAGAGAATGGAATTAACAAACTTCAATAAAATCCTCTTTTCTCTGTCATCCAATGTGAAAAACATGAATCATGAGGATATACCAAAGCTAGCCACCAAGATTCTTGGGAGGAAAATAGGAGTAAGCTCACTGGAGATTAGTATTCAATGATTCTCAGTGTCAACGGACACTTAACTCGCACCACAAACAGCTGAACAAGAACAAACAGGTAGAGGAAACAACAAACAGAAAGATCCTTATACAGGCACCACAGCCTGAAGGGCCTTCCAGCCAAAGCTGATATCAGCCAAGGTGAGGACATTCACATGGTAGTGTTTGGCGAAAATGTGCAAAGACAGCCATATTGTTTCCTTACATAGCTGCTCAGCAGTGCGGGCCCAAGAGGAGCCCACTGACTTGGTAGAGTGTGAGGTGACTCGAAAAGGGACAGGTTTCTTGCTGAGGAAATACACCTGAAGGATTGTCACCTTGATCAAAGAAACCCTCAGGGATGACTAAAAGGTCAGGATTAGCAAAAAGATTGCATACAATGAATGTAGTATTCATGACATGAAAATCCTGCTCCTGTCTGTTGGAAGGAGTTGGACGGAAGGAAAAAAAGGACAGTTTCCTGGTTGATGTGAAACTCTAACAACCTAGGGCAAAAAGCCAGAGGGAGTTCACAAAACCACCATATTCTGGTGGAAAACCCCCCCCAGAAAAATGGACTTGCAAGAGAAGGCTTCAATTTCAGCTACCAGGAGAACAAACAGTGGCCAAAAGTAAGCCTTCTGGAGTATCAGAAGATGGAGGCTTCTGAAGCACTCCCAATCCCAGATTCTGGTCTGATGGGGGTATGGGACCCTGAAGGCAGGGTAGGAGTGTACCACCCTCTGCACAAAGGTCTTAACATAGGAAGCAATGCAATGCATTCCTACAAAAAAACAGAGAGCCAAGGTCTCTACTTTGAAATAACTATGGCTGAAAACTTTGCAAAAACATTTTGGAGAGAATACCAAACCATCAGAATCCTGAAAGACTGGATGAAAACCACAATCAGTACACCACTAATTGTGCTGGTGAGATAACCCACTGGTAAAGTCCCTGACCATGGAGCCTGTTAAAACCGCAAGGTTGCAGGTTCGAATCCCAGCAGGGTCAACTCAGCCCTTCATCCTTCAGAGGTCGATAAATGAGATTGATTGGGTAATAATACCATCTATTATTTCAGCTGCCAATTCGGTTAATTCCGAGAGCTTGTGCTGAAAGTGCTTTGAGTCCCACTGGGAGAAAGGCACTATATAAATACTAGTTATTGTTAATAGAACAGGGACTAATCCCTGTGACAGGCTTTGGATGAAAATTGCTTTCTAGCTTGGAGCATGGCAAAGATGACATAGTTCAAAAACCCCTTTTCCTTCAAGATGCTGTTCAAGAGCCAGGCCGTCAAAGCCAATCTCTCCACCTGAGGGCAATATATCGGGCCTTGGATCAAAAGATCCAGTCTCAGGGGAAGGAGGAAAGGTTCCACAATAGATAGATTGAGAAGA
Organism: Rhinophrynus dorsalis; assembly: GCA_037306005.1. NCBI lineage: Eukaryota > Metazoa > Chordata > Amphibia > Anura > Rhinophrynidae > Rhinophrynus > Rhinophrynus dorsalis. Next base: position 466,634,454 of record CM074720.1, read on the forward strand.
TCCAAGAACTAGGCTCTATAAGGCTAGAAGGGAGTGATCAGGATGACTTGAGTTCTCTCCATCTTAACGTTTCACAGGACACTGGGGATCAGAGGAAACATATGCTATATGAAAATTCTAAGGTATGGACATTGCATCATTGGCAAATGCCAGAAGAACCCTTGATCTGGAACAGAACAGAGAAAAATTTAGGTTCACATGGGAGGCCATGAAATCCACTGATGGTAACTGCCAGGAGGCAAGATCACGTCAAAAAAGCTCTGTTTGAGTTCTCAATTTAAGGGATGCAGATACTGGTGACTTAAAAGTTTGCCAATGTGTTTTCTACCCCTTGAATGTGAACTGCAGATAGCTACAACATTGGTCTCAAACCCACTGAAGGATCTCCAAAATCTCAGTCCAAGCAGAATCGCTTCTGGTTCCTCCCTGACTGTTGACTTGGGCAACTGCTTTCACACTGTGACTGGATCCTCACGAGAGAACGAGAAAGAAAGAGCAAGAGAGAGAGAGCGAGAGCGAGAGCGAGAGAGCAAGAGAGAGAGAGAGCAAGAGAGAGAGAGAAAAAGAGAGCAAGAGAGAGAGAGAAAAAGAGAGAAAGAGCGAGGGCGAGAAAGAAAGAGAGAAAGAAAGTAAGAGAGAGAGAGAGAGAGAGAGAGAGAGAGAGAGAGAGAGAAAAAAAAAAGAGAGAGAGAGGTGATGTAACGCCAAGGGAAATGCCCTGAACTCCAGATTGCGGATTGGAAAAAGATTCTAATCTCAGGACAAACATCCCTGGGCCTTCTATCAGGCGTTCTCCATTCTTCCAGGAGTACCTGGTCCAAAGAGTGATGAGAAGGAAAAATAGGAGCCACCTTTTTAGGTCTCTGGAAGATGTCTGGAGAAGATCTAAAATCAGAGGCATATGAGACCTGAAAAATCCCTAGGACCATACTAATATTGACCATCAGCCAAGGGGCAAGAATCCCACTCAGACATCTCCCAAGGACAGGGAGGAATCGAGTTTATCCCCATCAGTATCTCCTTCCGTTTCAGAGGAATTCCCAACCAATTGTGAATAGCCCCCAAATATATGGCTTAGGTACATGACAAGGGGGCACAGACTAAAACTTAAAAGCCTTGTGAATAGTAGGTGGCAATAAAGATGACTGAAGAAATCAGAATCTAACCCAAACTGATGCCTATTCTGCTGTGGAGGGCTCCAGAGTTGAAGTGGGTGCACAGTGCAAGAAGGACAAAGTAACAGAGTATTCCCTAGGAAAGCCCTTCTGGAACAATGGGTTAAAGGGGTTAAGGTGACCCCAGAATGTTTAGCTTTGAGTATACACATTTGTCCTTTGGGGTCTGACATGTCCAAAGGAAACCCCCCTAAAGTAGGACAAAATAGCCCAAAGTAGCAGGAAAGCAAAAAAAAAGTACTTATAGAAATACAAAAGTACTTATCTGACTGCAAGGTGTTAATAGTAGGACGATAAAAGTCTCTTTGCAGATAATGTAAAAGGAAATCAAGTTGGCTTCAACCCCAGAAAAACCCAGGAAATAGGGAATTGTAGTCCTCAACACATATACTAAGCAAACTGTGGTTATCCAGCCATTCTAAAAAGGCACTCAAACACAAGTCCCCAGGATGACCATTTTAAAGAAAAGGTGACCAAATTCTCCTGGGAAGTGAACAGATACATGACCCTGTGAAGAATCGTGTGAAACAAATAGGGCCATTACATGGACTCGGTTCTTAAAAATGCTGTGTCAAATTTTAAGTATTACAATAAAAATATAAAAATAAAAGTTGAAAACTTAAGTATCAAGTTAAATAGAAAAAGTGAAACAAACAACATCTACTACCAAAAAGTGTAGAAAGTCCAAGAAATAGGTAGAATAGAACAAAAAAAAGCATTAACCCTTTGAGTGCCATGGAGGGGTACGCAAAGCATTGCAAAGCAATGCGTTGTGTACTCCTCTGGCACTCAAAGGGTTAAAGTGATAGTAATGTCCAACAAAAATGATGTCTAGTTTGTTTTAGTTTAGTTTTTTAAATAGTATGCCCTTGGTTTGAAAGTTTTTTGTTGTCTCAAATTCTTTAAAATCGTCCTAGAAGTCTTCCCCTCCCACCCCTTTCCATTAAGTTACTTGTAAACTGCTTGGAGCTCAGTTGGTGTCGCCTGACAAGACGGAGCTCAGTGAGGGACGAAATTCAGTAGCTGGCCACCCCCCTCTGTATTGACGCAAAGCCAGTGCGTAGCCTGCCTTTTTTTTCCCTTTGAGCGCTTCACCCCCTCCCATCGGGTAATTCAGGTGGAGCGCGCTTAGCAGAGATAGAATTCACGGGCACACACTGGATCTTTGGATGTTTAAAGATGGCTGCCGGGCTTCCATTGCCAGTAAACTTTAAAGGTGAAAAACTAAAAAATTACTGGACGATTTCTAAAATGAATGCTACAAATACACTTTATTGTACATGGAGATTCAGATACAGCATTTTTATATATGGACATTACTAACACTTTAAGGGAACCTTATAGAGAATGAACCCACCTTTGATACAATGATTAAAAAAACAGCGTTTAATACAGGCAAAAACACCACATAGAGGTGGGTGTCAGAACAACAGGGACATAAGAACAGGACCATGGAACTCAAAATGTTAACTCACCCACCTTCTGTCTTTAGACTACCACTGTATAACAGGAAAAGCTTGAGAGAAGCTCAAGTGTTAGATATAGACTTAGAAAAAAGTCAACCTCCACAGGCAAAAGTCTTAAAATACATAAGTGAACTGTACACATCCATGACCAAAGAAGCCAGTGAATGGGAGTCCGCCAAATGTGGCAGTTAACTTGAAACAGAGAAGGTGGTGTAAAGTAGATGAAAGAGGGACGTCTCCGCTGCAGAGGCCTTTCCTGTTTGAAGTGTCCTGTTCTCCAAGAGGAGGGAACTTTACCCCATGATTCTTGTGCTTCTCACTGGACAACAAATATATTTTCCTTTAACCCTTTAAGGACCGGGAAAATCTGAGGTCATTTTCACTTAAGGACCGGAGCAATTCTGACCTTTTTGACTATGTCTTTGTTCAACAGTGTTTTCCCACTAAGGCTTTTATTCTACCCCCATAAATTATATACTGTTTTTTTAAGCACAAATAGGGCTTTCTTTTGATACCCAACTTATATTGATAACCCATCATTTACTTTATTAAAATTAAAAAAACAAAACAAAAAAAAACACCATTTTTGTTTTTTCTCTTCGGATCAATTGGGCGCAAAAGGTTACATTTTTATGGAGACTGCATGAAAGGTATGACCGGTGAGTCATACCTACTAAATGCGCAGTTTAAAGTGGCCACTGTCCCCCCTGGGTGAAAATCCCCATGTCCCTTTTTCCCACCCTATTTTGTCACTTTTACTATCCCTGACATTTGGCTGTGTGTATAAGTGTATTACATGGCTCCACAACAATCACATTTCCAATATTGTTTAATGAGATATTTTTTTGGGAAAAAAAAGTATCATTGCAGGTCACAAACTGACCTGAATTTAGCCAGCCTCCAGCACCAGCAGTGAAGGGGTTAATACCCCCAACTGCTGTATTTTTTGGTTCCACTAGGTGTCTCCTCTCTGCTTCTCTCTCCCTTACTTTGACAGCAAAGGGGACAGAGGCAGAGGAGAGACATAGAGGCAGCATGCTTTGCGTACTGCCTCTCTCTCTCTCAAAATGCCGGTACATGCGATTGCTGCTACGGCGATCACATGACCCGGCACAAGCAAGAAGGGCTGAGATCGAACGCCCAGGTCTCAGAGCATTCAGTCTCAGCCTGGAATTAATTATAGCAGCTTGCACGGAGGCATGCTGCTATAGTTTAAGCCATGACAGTCCAGGACCGTCATGGGTCCTTAAGGGGATAAAGAGTATCTCAATTAATTATCCAAAAAACAAGTTTCCATTGTTACAAAGAATGGAAAGAAAGTTGAAAATATGCTGGGGGTTGTCAGGATGCAGCACAAGACACAAAAGCAACCCATTACTTTTGTTTTATAAAATTAAACGAGTAAATATTTCCATCTCTGGTTATATCTTTATATTCAACGGGAATCTTAATAAATGGTGTAATCTACAAAACAAAATAAATAAGCTACAAAGCCAACTACTTTTCAGCTAAATAGTGGCTGTATTTTAATTGGCTATTCTCAACAAAAGGCTTGTCCACCACACCTAACATTACTTTATTACATCTATCATGATGACTACTAAAATCAGGTGTAGATTATAATTAGGGGTGCTGGCAGACAATGCCTTATGTAAATTGATTTCACTACAAATCAGTGACACATGTATACCTCTAGACAAACGTAGGTTTTACTAAACACCTGGAACACAAATACCCAAACCTCCAAATGTAGACCGCACAACCTTTTCAATCAATATAGCTAATATACAAATGTTTCTTTGCAACTTCTTTTAATCTGAATTACACTATTCAACAAGGGCCAAAGTCATAATGTAAAACACAATCAAGGATCACAGACTTCCCCCACCCCTATCATTACCAATTTTGTCCTATCCAAAAAGTAGGAGGTGCACTTTAGCAAGGGACACTTACCAGGATCTCCTCACATGACACATCTGAACAAATTAAGTCTATATATTATTCTCAGATCCCACCATATATGCATGTATGAGCATGCATGAGGGTGCGCAGGTGTGAGCGAGTGAACATGTGCGTTTCTGCAGAGATTACTGACAGCCATGCAAATAGTCAATGAAATACACTCACTAAGTTTGACAGATCCATCCATTCCTAGAAGCACATTGTCACTCTTGATGTCTCTGTGGATGACCTGGTTTGCATGTAAGAATTCCAAAGCTTGCAAACACTGCAGCCAGAAAGAGAGAATATATTAAATTCAGTTAACGGACACCTATGAAACATTATGTAAATTACTTTCCATACAATTAATGCATTTTTTTTTCTTAAAAATGTACCAGCTTTTTTTTTGTTTGTTTTTTTTGTTATTAGCATTTCAACTGAATGTTCCTATGCAAAAGCCCAATATAGCAGGTCAACACTGGGTGAAATTATTGCCCCCCCCCTTCCAGATGCCTGTGTACTGTTCATTTTAATCCTACTCTCATTCCTGAGCAAACTGCTGCTCTCCTGCTGCAACTGCAATCATTATCATCCTGGCCAGCTGGGGATGCAGGAGGGCCACACGTTTCTGACCACTGCATTACAGGTAGTCGAGCTACTTTTAGGACATATGGGGAAGAAAAATTATAAATAAGTAAAAAAAGAGTAAAGGTCCACTTTTTCTCCCACTGTAGATGTACCTCAGCACCACTGTGGAGAAATGGGAGAGAGAGGACTGATTGATTGGTTCTGCTGAGCACAGCCACTTTGGGGACAAAGAGTGGAAGGGGTAGATGTCCCTTCTCTCTACCTCACTCCCTATATGAAAACAAAGCACAGGTTCTCTGGAGACATGGGAGGAAGCAAAAAACACTCAAACACTCCAGTGCTGTACATCTACTACGAAAGTAAGGGAAAGAAAAGGTTATTTGTCCACTTTGTCTTGGGGACAAAGGAGAGAGAAGATGGTCTCCTACTCCCGTCAATTACAGGTGAGTCCGAAAACACTTATAAAAGCTGTGATTGTCAGCTGTGGCTTCCAATTTTTTGATTTGTGGCTTAGTGACAAACATTTCTGCAGTAACAAAGGACAGATTTTGCCAAGCCCAGGAACTAATTAGTATATGGTGCTAGCCAGTGACAATGGGTGGGTCTAAAATAAAATTACAATATCTCCATAAGTAAAAAACACATGTGGAGGAGCTCCAGCAATTCCTGTTCACCAAAATGTAATAATTTTATATATTTCGCTTATGTGCAACTTAGTGTTTCTAACACTTAAATAGGTGATTTAATGTAGCAGATCTTGCAGCATACGATGATATCACTGAATCTCTTTGTATAGGATCCACAATACATGGAAAGGCCCTGCAGCTTTAAGACTCTTTATGAAGAATCCAACTTCTCCTCGATCAAACAGAAAAATAGAAAGCACAATCTAGCGCCGACCAACTTCAAATAGTGGGACCACTTTGAAACCAATGTGAACCTGTAGTGAGTGAGTGGAAGGTGGTTGGCACTAGACTCATGCTCTGTAACTCCATAATTAAAGGGTTAGTAATGTCCAAAAAAAAGTTTTTTGCATTTAGAAGAGCTTAAAAAGCTGAGCTAAATACAAAAAACGTATCTCTCAAACCACTTAAGCAGAGCCGCAATCTCGTTAGTTACAAGGAATCCCTTCATTGGAATGGTCTAAACCATGTGCTTGCAAAACAGGCACATGTTTTAGACCATTTCCAATGAAGGGATTCGTTGTAACTAACAAGATTGCAGCACTGCCCAAGCACCTCTGTGTCAGTCGACACGGATCTCTTGCTGACAGCTTTACAGCTGTCAGTAGGAAACAGCGAACTTTAAATGCCCGTATCTCTCAAACCATAGCGGTTTGAGAGATACTTTTTTGCATTCAGCTCAGCTTTTTAAGCTCTTCTAAAAGCAAAAAAAATTTTTTGGGACATTACTAACCCTTTAAGCAACCAAGTTAAATGAACAGGTGGTGATGTTTCCATCATTACTATTGGCCATAGTCAAGGGCTCGCGTGCAGGACAACGAATACCATTTCTTTTTACCACCAGCTGGTATTACTATCAACAGTTTGAATTTTAAAAAAGATACACCCACTGCCTGGAGGTTGTTTTTTTTAATCGTCAACAGCAGAAGCTCTAATATAGTAATGTAAAATTACTACTTTAAAAAAAAAAAAAAAGGCTAGTACAATATAGGTAAAGTGATATATGTTGTAAGGGAAATTTAACCCTTTGAGCATGAGAGTGGTAAGCAATGCAGTGCTCTGTATTGTGTGCCCCCTCTGGCACTCAAAGGGTTAAATGAACTTGACAAGTAAACCAACGGAACCGCTTAATACACTGCAAGCCAAAGAATGTTGGCTAATTCCCTTATATAAAAATAAGACAAACCTACTTCATATAGATTGACAAAATGAGAATTTGTGCATAGCATATACTACACTATATAATGCTCTATGCTCACATATTAATTTGCTTCTTTCAAATAAAGGTTTTGAGAAAAATATGTTCAAGCTTGAATGTCATGCCAAATCACCCCAATTTAGGCAATTCCCAAGTAACAGAATTTACAACATTACATGGCTTACCAAACTGCAACACATCAGAAACTCTTGTTATGCCTTAATAGGCTTAAAGTGACTTGTAATTATGAGAAGACCTCTAAACCTGGGATGTGTCCACCCTTCTTGGAACACAGGTATCCCCCAAACGGCAAGTCATTGCCAACCTAAATTGAGGGTGCCATGGCATAACATGTAAGCCTGAATATACATGGGCAGAGGTGGTCGATTAAGAATAAATACAAAGTTTTCACTGGCATGACTGGTTAAGGTTTTTTTGCTTTGGACTAGGAAGAGATGGCAGTGTTCTTTAATATATTAAAACAGTTTGGTTGCTTTGTAATTAGCAACCCACTTTAACATCTGCTTTCCCACCCAATATGTCCACTGCCACATGTTCATCCCTCATTCCATGCATTTATAAGGAAACCTCATCATTCCTCCAACTCAATAACATACTGCATAAGCCCTGTCAACCTTACTGAGAAAACAGTGGAAAGCTCCAACAACATGATTCAAAAAGCATCATTTGGACACGCCTATCCCTAACCCTGGATGCTTCTCAAGAATGCATTAATAAGAAAGATTTCAGGTATGGTAATTAGTCTGGACAGAATGGGAATGGTTCCTTTGTCCCCATAAACCCACTGGAAAATTTTTTTTATCTGAATTCAGTGGGATATATGGGTAGTCCTGGCTGAGAAAAAAAAAAAAAACTAACAAGTAGGTCTCTGGCAGGATGCCCTGATTCTCTGCAGTGGCTGTTTTCTTAGCTCATATTGCTAGAATTGTGACTTGCCTAGCACAGCTAAATGAAAACTGAAGAAGAATGGTTTGGAGGCAACCAACAGTTAAAGAGGGGGGGGGGGGGAAGAGAGAGAGAGAGAGAGAGAGAGAGAGAGAGAGAGAGAGAGAGAGAGAGAGAGAGAGAGAGAGAGAGAGAGAGAGAGAGACACTACACCTACCTGAGAGAGAGGGAGAGAGACAGACACTACAAACCCCAGTGGCTTTACTTAAAGTGCCCTACATCCTGAATGAATTACTATAAAATCCCCATGGTTCCTGTGCATCTTACTGGACTAAAATAATTCATAATCATCACAAATTCTCTTATATGCATCATATATTAGAAGGATATTAATCTACAGATCAAGATATAAATACGCACCTCTCTGCATACAGCAGCTATCTGTGCCTCGTCCATGCAGGTTTCTGTGACAACATCAGTAAGAGAGCCTCCAGCCAGATATTCCATCACCACAAACAGCTCATCTCCCACTAAGAAACTATAAAAGAAACAATACTTTTGGAGAACAGACAAGCATTTAACAAGTTTAAATAACCATGATCATCAGTGAAAATATGTATCTGTTCCTCTGGTCTAGTTTGGTTTACCCGGAATTTCTATACTTTAGCTTTTTTGCATATGGCAAGTTGTATTCTATGAAGCCTCTATATATCAAGCATGTTTTCAGACACTAAGAACTACAAAAGGCAACAGATCTCCTTCTCTGGAGATTTTACCAACCCTTAGTGCAGTATTATTTATACCATTCCTCAAGAGCCACCAGCAGGCAAGGACTATAGAATAGCAGAATGTTTTCTTATGAAAATCTATAGGTTATAGGGCTTTTGCTGCTGAGTGAAACAAGGGTATTACCACCGCTGTCACTTGTTATATTTCACATTATAACCATTCAAATTGTCAGGAAGTGGATTACAGTTTGATTATTTCCTGAAAGCTCGAACGGACAGTATCACTCAGCAGATTCCCCTCTCCCAGAAAATGCAACAGATCATTAGAATCTGTAATAACTCTGGAAATATGAACCACTCAAAAATGGGTGAATCGTTGATTCACTCAATAGGAAAAGCCATAAAAATAATTTTTCATTAAACAAAAAATTTTACCTTTAACTCAAAGGACCAGAGTTGTGTGTAACACATTGCTTCATTATGTGCTGTACACCACCATGGTCCTTAAAGGTGTAAGCACAAGTAGCTCAAATCCCTGATCTTTTAACAGTTCGGGGAATTGTACAAATGACACTGGTTTAAGGACTACTCTTCCATTAAAACTTACAAATGGAACTGTTAACAGGGAACTGCTCAATCCAAGCTGAAACGTGCACAATAGCTTTTATCAGTCCTTTTATGGCCCTTGTATGGATTAGATGTGGATATTATAAAAAATTTTAAACGATATTGTTTACTAAACAAAGCTACACGCAGTGAACAAGGCATGCAATATTAGACCAAGTTCCTCACTGTGACTCAGAGCTGGTGATTACAAGTACAGGCAGTCACCTTTATATTGTGCCAGCTGTCATGGTTCTTTACCCTATCTGCCATATGCAGAAAGATAAAGGAGCAAGCCTGGAGGAAACAAGCTGCACCACAGTGAACAAAGAGAAACTCCATTGATTTAAATGAGGCTTTTAACATTTTAAATGAGAGAGAGGTCTCCAAGACATCACAGTGTATTGGAGACCTCTAGTATTCAAGCTCTTAAAGGCAAGGGACATTTTCATTTGCCCCTATGGTGCAGTGGTTTTTTTCTCCTGAACTGCACCATTTACATTGCACAAGACCCATATTGGCACAGCAGTATCAAGAAATAAACCTGTCCGGAGACTGTACATCTTTATGAAAAGATGTATGACAAAAGCTTTTGTGCTCTCAATAACATGGCATTTTATGAAGTAACTGCTAAGACATCCAACTGGTTTATAATTAGGAAATAAAAACTATGATACACAGCGTCCAAATAACATGAAAAGGTCTGGCCATCAGAATTATACCTTTTCTTGCTCTTAATACAAATTCAGATGAGGCATATCCCCCAAACTTAGGTTTTAATGGTGGAAAAGAGGGCCTATTTTTGGTTTATTAGAAAAAAACAAATTTGAGATACCTGTCTAGGAAGTTTACAATGTTTGGGTTCTTCAGCTCTTTCATCACTAGAATCTCATTGATGATGAGCTCTTTCTTGGGTTGCTTCTGTAGATTTATCTGTTTGATTGCCACCTACAACAGGCACACAGACAAACATGCAAATTGTTAGGTGTGATAAAGCCAACATAGATCCATGACAATAAAAATAACCAAAATAATTCACAGCATTTACTAACAACATTTAAAGTGTTAGTAATGTTAAAAAAAAAAAAAAAAAAAAAAGTTTTTTGCATTTAGAAGAGCTTAAAAAGCTGAGCTAAATGCAAAAAAACGTATCTCTCAAACCGCTAGAGTTTAAGAGATACAGGCATTTAAAGTTCGCTGTTTCCTACTGACAGTTGTAAAGCTGTCAGCAGGAGATTCGTGTCGGTCGACACGGATGCACTTGAGAAGTGCCGCGATCTCGTTACTTACAAGGAATCCCTTCATTGGAATGGTCTAAAACGTATGCCTGAACACCAGCTGTCAGTAGGAAACAGCGAACTTTAAACACCTGTATCTCTTAAACCATAGCGGTTTGAGAGATACTTTTTTTGCATTTAGCTCAGCTTTTTAAGCTCTTCTAAATGCAAAAAAACTTTTTTTTGGACATTACTAACATTTTAACTCCACTATTGTTTTACAAAACTTATAGTATTATATAGTTATCAGCAAATTGATATTTAACAGTCAAACATGTCTTTACAATAAGTATTGAAGCAGTGTGCTTGCAAAACATTCTTTGGTTATGAATGAGACAGCCACTCTAAATACAACAGAAAATTTACATAAAAGCAAAACTTGTGCAATTCTGGGTAAAACCAACTGCATCACAGAGAACAAGTAAAACTACAGGCAGCAAAGAGGGCTTTTAATGTCTTGAATGCAAGAGGACTGTGACCTTGCTAGTATCCAAGAGGTCAAAACACAAATTTTAATTAAATAAGTTCAATAAAATCCTATGGTTAAAGCCTTTTCTCTTAATCTACATCAAACACAGGAACCATAGGGTTGAGGGCAGGGCAAAAGTGGGAAGAAAATCAGGAAACCTCCGTGAAGAAAAGACCCCAAGAGGACTCCACTGCACCTGGAACGAAAACAGTTTTTTCAGTGTGGGAGTCCTGTATTCCATATGGACTAGAGAGAAAAGGATTTTTTTTTTATTATTTCTTTTTTGTTCGGTGTGAAAGTATTTTACCAGGAAGGAGACATTGAGATGGTGTCTCCATTTCAAGTATGTCCTGGATTAATTTTATCTACCTCAGAAGGGTGAAAGGCAGAGTTGATCTTGCAGGGACTAGAACCTGCCACCCTGAGGTTTGACAAGTTTCTACAGTAGCACCATCTCACTATAATCCTATTTTCTTTAACATCAAACAAAAATCCTATTTTCTTCTACATCCAATATGGATCACAGGAAACATGGGGATATACTAAAGCATCCCAAAGATTCTGGGGTGGGAAAGGCGAGAAGGGGGAAAAAAAAACCTCAGTCTCCCCATGAGATTCCAGTATTCACTGGAACTTAAATGGATCTATGAAACTTCTGGTGTCAATGTACAGCAAACTATCACAGCAAGTCAACCAAAAGAGCCCACAGAGTTCAAACTACTGAACAAAATGTGGCAGTAAAGGAAAAAGTGCAGAGACAGGCAATACTGCCTGAATGATTTCCGGCCAAATCTTGCCTCAGCTGTGGCCAAAACACTGACACAGTAGTGTTTGGTAAACACGTGCAAGGACGAAGATGTATCAGCCTTGCACAGCTCTTCAGCAGAGGCCTGGTTTTTGTAGGTCCAGGAATTACCCACAAACCTGGTGCACCGTGACTTTGAAAGTAACAGGTCTCTTCATGATCACATGTGTGGCATAAGGAAGCCTTAATCCAATAAGTAATAGAGTCCTAGAGTGGGTCAGGCAAAATCCAAAAGATGGAATCAGCCTTGTGAAAAGCCGGTGTACAATGCACATAATACTTAAGGCATAAGCCACCCCTTAAAGGTCTTAACATCCCGTAGGATCTTAATGCTCCCCTGGAAAAGGATCAAAACTGCTGATATCTGTACCTTAATAGAGTTCAGACTAAGACCCTTTTTCACAACATCTTGTGGGAAGGCCAAAAGTGTAGAAAGATCAAAAGTCTGGACAGACACATCCTTATTAGTGCACCACTGGTGGAAGACGGACCAAATAAAATCCTGTGGTATGCTATAGACCAGTGGTTCTCAACTCCTGTCCTCAGGACCCACTAACAGGCCAGGACTTAGGGATTTCTCTGCTAGAGCACAGGTGTGGTGATCAGAGGCTCATTCACATTGATTAACTCACCTGTGCTCTAATAAGGAAATCCTCAAATCCTGGCCTGTTAGTGCTTCCTGAGGACAGGAGTTGAGAACCACTGCTATAGACAATCTGGGAAACCTTCCAGTTTCAGAATGTGGTTTCAAGAGCCATCCAGTCAAAGCTAGCCTTTCTATATCCTGGTACCAGATGGAACCCTGGAGACGATCCTGTCTTGGAGGAAGATGGAATGGCTACTGGATGGACAGAATCAGAAGATCCACAAACCATGCCTGAAGGGCCAGAAAGAAGCAATCAGGATGACTATAGCCTTCTCAATCATGCACTACCAGAGGAAACGCACAGGATAGATGGAAAATTCCATGGAATGGACAATGTGTCTTTAAGCAAAACAGAGGCACCTTCATGTTCTTGTGAGAGGTCATCAGATTTAATAATGTAACAATCTGCTCGAACACCTCCTGGTTCAGTTCCCAGTTGCCTGGATTCCTGTCTTGATGGCTGAAAAAAGGTTGTACCCCAATCTCTCAGGCTGGTATCTGTCATGACCAGATTCCACTCTGGAATCACTAAAGGACATCCCTGAGTCAGATGGATGAAGATCTATCCACAAATGGAGACCCCCCCCCCCTTCATTGGATGGGAGAGGCTCATGTAGGTAGAATAGGAAATCGCTTGGGCATAAAGCTGAGATGACAGCATGAAAAAATTCCATCTTGAAGAGTGTAGCAACCATGTAGTGGCTGAGGCATTGCGAGTTCAGAATAGGATGGCTTCTGCAGTGTTTCTTGGGAATTACAAAAAGATTGAAATAAAAACCTGAAAAGCGATCTTGGGCTGAGATCGTTACTAGGACCTGTTTGTCCAGCAGAGAGGAGACTGTCTATAAAGAGAGGAGCTAGCACTGAGCCCTGAGAAACCTTGGGGGAAAAAAAAGTGATGAGGAGGAAAGGGCATAATATATAAATTGTACCCTTCCAAAACACTTGGCAAAACCCAATGGTCAGTCACAGAAGACTCACAGGTGTCTTGAAAAAGGAGGATAGGACTCCCTACAGCCCAGGACTCAGAGTCATTCAGAGGCTGGCTAGTCAGACTTAGATTTTATAGCAGATTTCTTGGTCTGCTAAGTCTGTTTAGGGTGAGGCATGCCTGGGAGACCCAAGGAGTTTGGAGGGGAAAGGGAGGGAGAGATGAAATCTACTCACCCTCCTCACCAGAAAGGAATGATTAGAGGAAGGTACTTTTACTGCCAGTGGCATCACTAATGACCTGTTGCTTTAGGTCTGGCCCAAATAGGCCTTTACCCTCAATTGACAAGGAAAACCAGTTATTTCTCGGAAGATTGATCTACAGACAAAATCTTTAACCACAAGGTACTTGTGCTGCTAACGCCTTACAAGAAAATCTGACCACATCAAAAAGGCTTCACTAAAATATGCATTTGCTTCCAAAATATTTGAAAGCATAATGAACAGCTCTTCCATAGAAGCATCAGAGTGCATTGTGTCAAAGCGGTTAGCCTCAGGCAGCCGAAACCATATTAACCCACTCTGAAGCAAAGCTGGGCCACAGACAGGGACCTCTGTGGCCACAAAATTGGCCTTTAGAAGGGAATCATGGTTATTGTCAGCTGATTATTAAGGCAAGCAGCATCTGCCATTGGAAAAGCTGTGCTTTTTGGCTAGTAGTGATATAGGAGAGTGAACAGATGAAGGAGAGGCCCACAGTGTTAAAGTCTCAGGTGTAAAAGGGTAGAGTTTAGAGATATACTTGGGAAGAAAAAAAAAAAAATGTATTTTGTCTGGGGTTTTCAATTCTTCTAGAAAAATCTGTTCAAGTGTGTTATTTAGAGAGAAGATGAGAGTCTCTTATGTCTTGGGAAACTATCCATCTCCTAAGATGCCTCAGAGACCTAAAGGGTCTCCAACATGACTCTGATGAGCCACTCCACAGAGGGGAAAGGATCCGTCTCACAGGCCTCTCCAAAGGATAAGGAAGAGTCTCTGTCTTCTTCATCGGATTCAAACTCATTAGAGGATAATACAATTACTGTATCCTAAAAACAGGATCAACCTGCTTGATGAAGGGCATTGGTCATCAAGAATGGAAGACCCCTAAAATGAAGAGGGGATGGATGACAGAGAACTGGATGGACCCAGGGCAGTAGTAGTGCCACAGTACAAGAGGCACATAGTGACCCAAAATATTCCCTTAGAATCGCAGCATGGCACGAGGAACAATGATTGGGGGGGGGGGGGGGCGCGTTAGAGAAGCCTCTGAATCCTTGGGGTTGGAAGCTCAACTACCATGGTTCCTGTGTTCCATACCGGATGTAAGAGAAACTGGCTTTAAAAGTGTTAATAAGAGAAATAAATGTAAAGCCACCAAATTTATTGCATAGAAATGTGGTTGGAAGGAAAAATTAAATTAAAATAAAATAGAATGTCTAATATCCACTGAAGGTGCATGTCCAAGAAAAGAGGAATATGATGGAAAGGACCATGATACTCAAAGGATTAACTCTCTAGTGTTCCCTCTTCAGGCTCCCATCTAGAAAAATCAGAACGTCTGACAAGTTCAGCAATGAGGAACAGACTTATAAAGTCAATATCCACAGGGAAAGTGTCCATAAGTACTCCTGTGAACAGGGCAATCCAACTCCAGGGAAGCAAGTGATGGGAGTCCATCTAATATGAGATTAGACATCCCCATTCCCATAATAATAAAAAAAAAAAAATACAAAACCAGGCCTAAAAATTAAGAGCAGTGCTGGCTTGCTCCTCTTTACTTGACAGGCCACTTGAATCTAGATAGGCGGGGGGGGGGGTTTAAACTGGACAAAGAGAAGTGAATCTCCACCTCAAAGACCCTGGCCTAGATGCACTAAATGTCAATGTGGTGTCAGTATGATCGAGTCGATGTGTTCGAATAACTCCGACAAGTCGATCTGCACACACATCGACATATTCACAAAAATTGTCGAATGGAAAGGGAAGGTTGGAGGAGGCTCCTATTAGCATACAGGAATTTCAAAGTGCTGTCGGTGTGGAAGGGATCTCCTCCCCTCACACATCACCAACACTATGACAATTCTGTGCAGCATTCTCTGTGCTTCCCTACCTGGCCAGTAGGGGAACACAGAGAAGGCTTTCAGCGCCATTGGACAAGGTTAGGTAAATATGATATTTACTTGAACTGTACTATCGAAGTACAGTCATGTAACCTAACTTATGACTGAACAGTGTATTTTTGATCCCAGCCACTTGATATAATTGTTATAATAATGGAAAAAAACTTGCTATATTTGCTGGGATATTAATAGTGGTATTGCATCAATATTTGAGTTGTGGGATTTTAAGTCTATCTATAAGACGATTAGGCTCAGAAATAATTTTATTTCCAAAAATACGATGTTATATAGGTAAACGGTAATTCAAGGGTTAATATCTCACAGTATTAACAGCAGTGTCGAAGAGGTTCCGCCACTGAGAGGTCCAGAAGCTCCGGAAACCAAGCCTGTCGAGGCCAGTAAGGAGCAATCAGAATGACTGGGCAGCTCTCCACTCTCCATTTCCGTAGCACCCTGTTCAGAGGAATGGGAGGAAAGATGTATGCCAGAGGAAATATCCATGGGATCAACAAGGCATCCACTGCCAGAGCCAGGGGATCTGCTGTCAAGGTTACCCAGAGATGATCAGAAGTCAATACGGTAAAATGCAGATGCTGCTATCGGGAGTTTCCTGAATGAGTCGAAATGTCACATTATGATGTCGATACACCCTCTTGTATACGAATGTATCTGATTATGCTTCATTTCCATATGGAAATGAGCAATTATAGATTCAAAGACTACGAATTCGTAGACATGGTGAAGGCATGTCCGATTGATGTCGATGTGGGTCTTTTTTTTTTTTGTCAGAGTTCGGGGGGGAAGTGATGTCGTAGACACTTTGTGAATACTGTGGAGGTGCCTACAACACTGCTCTGACAGAACATCGACATTCGTAGCCCTCTTTGACCTTTAGTGCATCTAAGCCATTGTCTTTTGTGAAGTGCTCTGCACTCTGGAGAAGGGAAGATGAACCCCATGGTTTATGTGTTCCATATGGGACGTAAAGGAAAATGGGGATATTTCATTGTTCCCTACAATACAGTGTATTTGACGCCGAATAGCTCCACCTATGACTCCGTAATAGGAATTCTTTAAAGGGATAATAATGTTTTAAATTAAGTATATCGCTGAGTCTTCTTTATTGTAAATATAACAGTTTGCGCTATATTTAGTACCTTGCTTTTACTTAGTTCTCAAGTTATTCAATATAGAAACATCACTCGCCTGCCCCTTCTCACCACGTCACACGGAATCAGCAGTCTGGTCCGGACAGATGCAGCGAGGGACAAACATCAGCATGTAAAGGGAAATCCTGCCCTCCTTCGTCAAGGGGGCAGGGTTTTCCTTATACTTCCTTTCTGAAGTTTGTCCCTGGCTGCATCCATCAGGTAACGGGACCAGAATGAAGATTCAGTGGGAGGCGGCCAGATGGGGCAGGAGAGGGATCCTTTTACAATGAATAACTTGAGAACTAAGTAAAAGCAAGGTACTAAATATAGTGCAAAACTGTGCTATTTTCATTAAAGGAGACTTGGCGAACTGAATTACTACAGGAGCTTACAAACAGTACAAAATATATGGGTGCTACAGAGAAGATTCAGACCGTTTTCCTTTGAAAACACTGCTCTGTTTCTGCATCCAGATTTGTTATCACGAAGGCTGCACTGATACTTTACACTTGGGAATATATTCACTAACCAAAAACAACCACACCATAGGGGACAAATACACTTTCTCAAAACGTACCTTCATTTGAATGGCATTTTTAACCCCCTAAATGTTAGGGAGGCACAACAGATTGCAAAGCAATGCATTAGATACCATCTAGCATTCAAGGGTCTAAAAGGTACATTTAAATTAATACAGATTTTTATTTTCATCCTATGGTGCAGTTGGTTTGTCCCAAAATTGCTGCAGTTTTCTTTTTAACATAGGGCTCTACATGCATGTGTTTGCACCGTTTCCTTTTGCAAATTAAAATATAGTTTTATAACATAAAATATTGTCCACTGAGGCAATAAGCAGTAAATCTTACTTCTTGGCCGGTTGCTACATCAATAGCAGTAAAGACAGTCCCAGACGCCCTGTGTGCAGAAAATAAAAATCGCATTAGATCACAATGCTGAGTTATCTAGAAAGTGGCTGTCCATTGAATGATGTAATTCATGTATATCGGAGACAAGCTGTTGTCTGTGGGTCAGATACGGTCTGAAGGCAAGGGTTCGTCTTTTGTGTGCTGTAGGGTGTGTATCACATGCTCATGACTGGCACTTACAAATGAATCCCTGACATTAACTGATCAGGTTCATAGACTTTTATCTCTTTTCACCCTCAGTAACTATGTTAAACATGAATGCAAAAAGAAATCCATTTACCCCTGGCCAATCTTTTCATATCGTGTGTATTTCTTCTTGGGATCTCCAATGCTCACTATAGTTCCTACAGGAAAAAAAAAGGACTATACTTGTCAAGAGAACATTACAGAAACACAAACACCTCAAAATGATCAGGGTTACTATATACATTTAAATACCATGTACTTCATTGCTAGCCTCTGTACAACAAGTCTGTTTTTTGAGGGCCAAAATCTACACATTCCAAGGAGCTTCCATTGTTGCTTTTTGAGGGTTGCCTGGCTCCCATCTACACAGGAATCCTTACAGGAATTATGAAAGTGTATTCAAGCTGATAAAGTACCATTTAAATCAAATGGGAGTTTTTAATCCCCCTATAGTGTTATTGGTTTCCTCCAGAAATATTCATCAGGCTACAGAGGAGCATTGCCATTTGCGTATTTATTTAGCAGGAGTGAAAGATCCAAAAGTAGTAAACAAAAGTAAAAATCAAGGAAAAATATAGCAGTTGAATACATAGCATTTCTTTACAAACTAGCATTAGTTATGAGACAGGCAATCCCACTATGCTTTTTATGTTTAAAATTATGATTCAAATCTGTTTGTGCAGAGATGGGATACAGGCCCATATGGCAATGAGTCTCACCAGCTAATTTTATCCAGTGTCTTGTTAAACACACAATACCATGACTGTATTTTTGCCACTAACCATACAGTCACAGAATTCTGTGACTGTATGGTTATGTGCCAAAGATACAACTGGTTGCTGTTAGAGATATGTAGTAAAAACGTACTAAGTTTCTCCATGATCTCTTCATCACTCATCTTGGTTTTCTTTTTCTGTCGGTCCGCACTCTTCGATGCACTGTCTGCATCACCAGCAGGAGGTGGTATTGGGTCAATCACTGAACGCGTGTACATCTTTCACATGGGTACAAAGAATAATTACTATGCATTTCAAAACAAGAATGCAAATAACTGTGTAAAGGAGGGGTGGTCAACTTGAGGTTCTTCATCTGTTGTGGACTACAATCACCATAATTCTCAGCCAGACAACTGACTCAGTATCAGAAATCCTAGTCCTTAACAGATGTTAGGTCTCAGACTGCCCAACAGTTCAACCTGACAATATCTATTTTTTTTTTCCTTATTTTTAAGAGTTTTCATTAAGAGGATGAGATGCAGCTTTGATTGGCAATGCAGATCTCCTCTATGTATAGTAAACGCATCTCGTCTCTAGTTTCTGAAATTAAAACAGCCAAGAAGAGCTCAGTAAACAGGAGAGAAAGGAGCATCAAGATGAACCTCACTGAGGGTAGATACATTGTAGTTTGCTAACTGATGGGTCTGTATCAAGCTTTCAAACTCCAGGAACAGACCAGTCATATGCATAAACACGAAAGTGGAGATAAACTGCTACATAGAGACAAAAATCACAAATCTCCAGAGCTTTTAAACACCTGAATACTAGGGGTCTTCAATCCACATGACATACAGGTAACATGAGAAGGCGACCGCTCCTCCCAGTAGGCTGGAACAATTTTGAAAGAAGTGCAGGGGTGGAGCCTCCCCTTCCTCCATATCAGGTTACCTTAGACCCTCCCCACCAGATAGGTTTATTGTCTCAAAAGATAGCAAGAATGAAGAAGGGAAAAACTCCAAAAGGACTCCCACGTCCAGCCACAGGAGACCTAGCATGGTCTCTTTCACTGGGTGGGAGACCTGCGAGTTATATGGACTAAGAGAAAAGGATTTAACAGGCAAGACTAAAATTCTCTTTTCTCTGTCGTCCCAATATGACATACAGGTACCATGGGTATGTACCAACATTGAGTTCCTAGGGTGGAAAGAGAAGAAAAGGACTAAGCGCTGGTCCCGATTATACCAGAGTTCTCATGGACTATCGAGGACACAGAACAGTCCCAAAACTAAAAAGTGTCAAAGGATACTGAATAACAAAGCACACAAGAACAAGAGCCAACAGGGCTCAAACATATAAAGAGCTATAAGGCACAGGAAAAGTCCTAGACAGGCAAAACTGCCCCCAGAACTTTCCTGCCAAAGCTGGCTTCAGTCAAAGCAAGAACATCCAAACAGCAGTGTTTGTCAAAGTAATGAACAGAAGACCAAGTGGCCGCCTTGCACAGCTGTTCAGCACAGGCCTGATTCTTGTAGGGCCTGTTGGAGTGTGCTGCAATGCGAAAGGGAACAGGTTGCCCTCTAAGCTCATAAGCCTTGTGGATGGTAGACTTAATCCAAGATGTCACCTTGGATGCAGCCAAATCAGCCATGGGCCCCTCAGGAATGACAAACAGAACATCTATCTTCCCAAGGGACTCAGTACGGTGCAAATAGATCTTGATGTAACGCACTACATTCAATAAGTGGAGATCCCTCTCCTTGTCAGATTTAGGGTCAGGGCAAAAGGATGGCACAACAATCTCCTGATTGATGTGGAACTCAGAGACCACCTTAGGAAGTAATTCCTGGGAGGTACGGAGAACAGCCTATTCCTTGTGAAACACTAGGAAAGGCGGTTTGCAGGATGAAGCCTGCAACTCTCCGAACAAAAATCACAGCCAAAAGAAATGCCATTTTCCACGTCAGCAGACAGAGTAATGGTAGCCAAAAGGTTCAAAGGGAGGCCCTGCAGGACTCCCAGAACCAAGTTAAGGTCCCAGTGGGGAGTGGGAGCCTTATATAGGCTGCCAAAGCATGAGCAACACCCTGAAAGAAGACCTTGACATCAGGCAACATAGCGATATGTCTCTGGAAAAACACAGAGAGCCGAGTTCTGGACCTTCAAGGAACAAAGGCTAAGGCCCTTGTTCACACCATCCTGTAAGGAGGACAGGATGGATGGAAGATCAAACTCCTGTGAGGACAGATCACTGTCCACACACAGCAAGAATGGAAGGTAGACCAAATCCTGCAGTAGGCCTTAGAGGACACAGGTTTCCTGGCTTGGAACATGATGGAGACCACCTCAGGAGAAAAGCCCTTCCTCCTTAAGATGGAGGCTTCAACAGCCACGCCAGACTGTCTACTTCCTCTCTCCAGAAGTAACCCTGGAGGAGGAAATTCCGGTCTGTGCGGCAGAGGAAACGGATCCTGAGCAGACCGCGCTAACAGCTCTGGAAACCAAGGTTGCCTGGTCCAATGAGGGGCAATCAGGATGACAGACACGACTTCCATTCGAATCTTTCTCAGCACCATGGGGATGAGAGGAAGAGGAGGAAAAATGTAGGCTAGATGAAAAAGCCAAGGAATGGGCCAGGCGTCCACTGCAAACGACAGAGGATCCCCCATCGAGAGCAAAACAGCGGAGCCTTCTTGTTGTACCTGGTAGCCATCAAGTCTATGCAGTGATGACCCCATTTCTGGATTAAAAGATCGAAGACCTCCGTATGGCGCTCCCACTGCTCGGTGTCCACTGTGCGTGACTGAGAAAGTCCACCAGAATGTTCTCTATGCCAATGTGCACAATGGAGATGGCAGGAACGTGTTCTTTTGCCCAAGCTAAAATAGCTTTGACCTCTAACCAAGCGGAAGTGCTTCTTGGGCGTCCTTGCTTGCTGATGTAAGCCACGTCCGTGGCGTTGTCTGACTGGATGATGACTGGGCAGTCCCTCAGAGGAGAGGACCAGCAGACCACAGCAAGATAAATCACTCTGAGCTCGAGACGGTTGATGAGCAGGAGTGTCTCTCCTCCACCTTCCATGGTCCCTGAATCCCCAAGGTGACCCAGGACTGCTCCCCAGCCATAAAGGCTGGTGACTGTCGTCACCAGAGTCCAATACTTGACAACAAAGGGTTTCCCTTTCCTCAGGTTGGAGCTCTCCAACCACCAGAGGAGGTCTTGCCTCACTTCTAGACAATCCGGTAAGCCCAGATAATGAACCTCTGAAGCTTCCTGGTGTGCGCCATGGAGTACGGAACCACTTCCATGGTAGATACCATCTTGCCCACAAGGGATGAGAACTTGCGGACTGGGGCTCAGGTTCACACCAGAGAACAGGACACCTTGCTCATGATCTGCTGAACAGAGTCCTCTGTCAGACAGGCCATACCCTGACAGCTGTCGAACAGGAGACGCAGAAAAACCAGATTCTGAGAAGACTTGTCCATGTCCATGCTGGAGGAGGATCTGGGCACATTCCTGGACCTTGCAGACCAGGAGGTCCCTGGAGGGTGCCCTCAACAGAAAGTTGTCCATGTACAGAGTTACTTGAACCCCCTTGGTGTGCAGGAAGGCAATCGAGGCACCAGAGACACATGTAAACACCTAAGGAGCAGTGGTGAGCCCAAAGGGAAGGGTGGTGAATTGGAAATGTCCCCGAGAGTAAGCAAATCTGAGATACTTCTGACTGTCTGGATAAATTGGGATGTGCAGGTAAGCATCCTGCAGATCCAGAGAGGCCAGAAATTCCCCTGGATAAATCGCTGCAATGACAGATTGCAAGGACTCCATCTTGTAGTGAGTATGGACCACAAAAGAATTGAGGTCCTTGAGGTCCAGGATGGGGCGGCAGAGTCAGGACAACCTTGTCCAAGACAGCCTGCACCGCCCTGTTGAAAAGACTTGACCTTTCTTGAGTCTGACGAGAAAGGAAGAATCTGAAGGGAGGCAGGGATGTGAAGGGAATGTAGCCTTCTGAAAACACCTTAATACGCACTGATCTGCAACAGAGCCTGCCCAAATGCTTGAAAAATGACACAGGCGACCACCTACCGGCGTATGCAGACCACGGTTCGACAAGTCACGCCGAACCAGGTTTGGTGCATTTGAGTTTGGTGGAAGAATGCTTGGACCTCCACTGCTGCCTGGCCTTGGGGGTGGAGAGAGTGGTGCTGGCCTGAGACCCACTTGGGTTCAGCCACTGCATTTTGCTTTGGCTGGGGGGGGGGACGCTGTTTCCTTGCCATATTAGGGCGTTTAGGAACCATAGCCATCAAAGTGCTCCAACCCCCAGTGGCCTCACTGATGATGTTCTTCAGTTCAGGTCCAAAAAGACTGAAAAGGAAGAGAAACGAATGACTTCTTAGATGATACGTCAGACGACCAAATCTTAAGCTACAGAGTGCGTCTGGTGGCCACAGAAAAGGCAGACGCCTTAGCTTCAAGCCTCAAAGTGCAAAGAGGGCATCAGTCACATAATTCTGAGCCTCAAATATACTGGCTCGGATAGACAAAAGGTCCTCCTTAGGGGACAGCTTCAGTAAGTTGTTCAGTCCAAACAGCAAAGGCTCTTCGTAACTCAAACAGAAGCCAGGGTAGACCTCAAAGAGGCACCTATGGCCACAAAAGTAGTCTTCAGGATAGCCTCAAGATTCCCATCAGTCAAATCCTTAAGTGCAGTGGATTTAGACAGTCTGGAAATAGGGCGGTCCACCTGAGGAGGTGTAGCCCACTGAGCCAAGGCTGCATCAGAAAAGAGGTACAGCTTAGAGAACCTCTTAGTCAGAGCCTGCGGTTTTCCACTCATCCATGATAACCTGATCAAGAGTGGGAACAGGCAGAAACATAGCACTGGACTTCTTGCGTCTTTGAAAGACGTCAGAAGTAGACTAACGCTACAGGGTCAAGAGGAATGTTAAAGGTTGTCAAAACCACCTAATGAGACCATCAGCAAAGGGTTTGGGGTTAGCATCAAAGGGGTCACCATATGTATGGGAAGAAGCACCTTCTGCACATTCACCATCCTTAGACTCTTCAAAAGAATCCTCCTCAGAGGAATCAGATATCAGAATTCCCATGGGCCTTAGGGGGCACAAACCTGAAAGAAGTGAGGGGGGCTTCCAAGACTGAAGAACCCCCCCAGGGAGAGAGAGAGAGAGAGAGAGAGAGAGAGAGAGAGAGAGAGAGAGAGAGAGAGAGAGAGAGAGAGAGAGAGAGAGAGAGAGAGAGAGAGAGAGAGAGAGAGAGAGAGAGAGAGAGAGAGAGAGGAAGCTGTGCCATAGAATACTTTATGTCCTTGACCCAATGTGGCTCTTGTTCATGGCTGGAGAGCCCTGGCGGAGAAGCAGGGGCCCAAAGCGTATGAGGGGCATAAGTGACCTGACTACTGTCTGGGAAACATCGCTTGGCATGAGGAACAGTAAGCAAGGTTACTTATCTGGCAAGCAAAGAGTTAACCTGAGGAGGATAGTAGAGGAATCCAAGCCCTGCGGAGGATATTCAGCTCAGGACAGAAAGAAAATGGCATCCAAAATCAGATCCAATCAGACAAAATCCCACAAGACAGGTGTTATGGGAAATGTAGTTTCTGTCCTGAAAGTACCCCAAAAGCAGAACCTGAACCCCCCAGGGAACACCAAGACACTGCAGAGGTGAACTGGATTATTGGACAAGGGGAGACAAGAAGATTGAGCACTCTCTCAACTCATAAAGCTGCTGCAGAGATATGTCCCAAAACAATCTGTCCCATAGAAGTCAAGTCAATGGAGCACTGCGGTTATGCGGTAAAGGAATAAAAAGAAACAGAACAAAATAAACATTAAAAACACATGAATCCAAAAGTAAAGTGAGAAAAAAGGTCCCACAATTCACAAAAGCATGGCAGGGAAGGGGTTACATATCACAAACCAGCACAAAATGCTCCAAAGACCCAGAGAACAGAGATAGATAACCCAGCATAAGTGCAGGAGTTATAATGAACTCCAGGACCCCTGTGCAGAGGGAAACTGTTGGACAAGTGGACCATGAAACTCAAAGGGGTGCTCACCTTTTTTTTTTGCAGGTCTTCTTTCATCAGATTACCATTGAGAAAGAAGAAGCATCAGAGAGACTCCTTTGGAGAGAGATAGAGACATTGGTCGCATGATTCTCTCCCAGGGCTGAGAGGGTCCACAGACACAGCACCTATATTAACTGGGCAGTCCTCCAGGGGAAGCCAGTGATGGTAATCCACCTAAATGGGGGACTCTGACCACCCGATATCAAAGACAAAATAATAAAATAATTAAAAACTAAGCAGAACTGTTCACAGCCTTCTAACCAGGTTCATGGAACAAATCTATCTGGTGGGGAGGGGTTCAGGTAGCCTGATATGGAGGATGGGGAGGCTCCACCCCTGCACTTCTTTCAGAATTGTTCCAGCCTACTAGGAGGAGCTCTCGCCTCCCCATGGTACCTGTATGTCATATCGGATGATAGGGAAAGATCAGTGGGGACTATTAACACACATTTTTTTAAATGCCCTTCAGTGGTCAATTTGTCTCAAAATTGCTCAACTTATCTCTCTACATATGGAGCTTTAACATTTCCGAACAGAGATGGGGCCCCTAGGCAAAAATAACTGCCTACATTAAATGAAGTCATTCATTAGTGAAACTATACTGCAAATAAAGACAGAAAAAAAAAAACAAAAAAAAAAAAAAAAAAACACACACATAAATCAAAACTATCCTATATAATAATTCACTAGGATGTTTGTCAGAAGCAGTCATGCGCAGGAGAGACTGCGCGTGCTGCAGTCATGCACAGTACAGACTGTACCGCTTGTGGAACACTCCACATGCTCCATGCATTGTCAAATCCTTCATTCACATAGATTACTAGAGAAGAAATAGTTGTTCAATAGAGTGGAAATATACAGATGTAAAATTTTGAGCATGCGACACCTGTTGGATGCAGCTATTTAATGACCCATATGAACAAAAACAAAAGGGAAGCAATTCTTCAGCAAAGCAGATGCACAATAGGGAACAAATGTATTTTAAATTCCCACTAATTTAAATAACTCCTTGAACACAACGTGCTGGAGGCAGTTCTAGAGTTCCAGATATTAAAAACCACATTTAAATTGCTGGGAATGTTTTAACAGCCCCCAAATCATGTAATCTGTTAACCCTAGATTGTGCCACTTATTTTGTGCATATTGTCCATTGTGTTGATAAAGATAACACTAAAGGTAAAGGAGAAGAGATATGAAAAGGAACTCACCGATTTTGTATGTTCAGGTCGCGGTGCAATAATAGGAGGTGGAGCCTCTGCATCATCCTCTTCATCTGATAATGCTGTTGAGGGTTCAGAGCCTTTTGCATTTGGCTGAAGAATAGATGGACGAAGATTTAGTAGTATATGAAAAACTGCACTCTGTTTTGTTAGGGCAAGTACAAAAGGACAATTTTATCTCAGCATTTCAAGAGCACAAGAAAAGAGCATTAATGTGAAAACATCTGGAGAGATGTATAAAAGTGGTGCAAACATACCTGTCTCTATTTACACAATAAATAGCTGCACGTATGTATAAGTGTGTTCACACAAGGTGTGCCAAATAAAAACGGACAATAATTTGTGAGCATGGCTAAAGTAATAAAATTGGAACATTTTGTGATGGTTTTAAGATCACTTTTTGCCCCCACCTCCTTGTAGTAATCTTGGTACTATAGGTCTGTGTAAAAGAAATACAAAAAAAGTCAAAATATTGAGGTGGGGGCCTGGGAGGAGTTGCTTCTGATCTAGTGCAGCAAACACAAAGAATGCACTCTCCAAAGGGCTCTCCAAAGACCTGTTCATTAACAGAACAGTACACAGGACAAGGGGTCACCCTCTTAGACTTGAGGAAAGGATATTTAATCTACAACAGCAGAAGGGATTCTTTACGGTAAGGACAATAAAGGTATGGAATTCACTGCCTGAGGAGGTGGTGCTACCGAATACATTAGATGCCTTTAAAAGGGGCCTGGCTACTTATTTAAAAGAGCATAACATAGAGGGCTATGTACGTTAGTATTGGGATTAATACTTACTTAGTGCTTGTTGATCCAGGGAGAAATCTGGTTGCCATTTGGAATAAAGAAGGAATCCCCCCCCCCCATTCAAGGCAGAATTTGAAATTGCTATATTGAGGGGTTTTTTTGCCTTCTTTTGGATCAACGATGGTAAACAGGAATAGGAAAAGGGTTGAACTAGATGGACGCAAGTCTTTTTTCAACCTAAATTACTATGTTAGTATTACTCTTTCCTTACTTAGATCAATTTTTTTTCCCCCCACACATCACCACCGAGCCGTATATATGAAAAACAAGCTGGGGAATTCTGGGGTAAAAATAGGGAACAAAGTAAAAAAAAAAAAAATATCCCATTGATTTAAATGGACTGTTAACCCCTTGAATGCTAGCTCTCCTACACATTACAAAGCAATGCGTTAAGATCTCTCTAGAAGTCAAGAGTTAACTCTTGACACCATTTAACTCAAAGACAATCTGGCAAATTTATGTGCGTCTCCTTATGGTGCAGTTTGTTTACTCCATAATTGCACTGTTCCACTTTTATATACAAGGACCATTGTACCTTAAAGGGATAGTAATACCTAAAATGTAAAAAAAATATGTTGTAGGGTTTATCCCCCTGATTAAATCAAGAGTACTCCCACTGCTGAAAGATGTTTCATTCAAAAGTTATTAATTTTCAAAGTTGAATTTTTTAGGTGCAATATCACAGTGGCCTGAAATTGTACAGTGGCGCTGTTGCTACACCATCCTATGGACAGCTCTGGTCTCAGGACCATAAATCTCCATAGGATGGTGTAGCAACAGCGCCACTGTAAAATTTCAGGCCACTGTGATATTGCACCTAAAAAATTCAACTTTGAAAATTAATAACTTTTGAATGAAACATCTTTCAGCAGTGGGAGTACTCTTGTTTTACTCAGGGGATAAACCCTACAACATATTTTTTTTTACATTTTAGGTATTACTATCCCTTTAAGCAGCTTGCTGTGACTTTGATCCAACAGTATTTCAGTTTCTATCAAATCTGTAGTATGGGTTTTAATGAAGTTGAAGTGAATATGAATTAATAACCCGGAAAGCTGTATTAGTGCATTTTTGAACAGTTATTTAAAGCGAGGACAAGGAATGCAGACAAAAAAAAAAAAGCCTCATTACAAACCTCATCTTAATCAAATGTAAAATGCTGTAAAATTGTATGAAAAAAGAAAGCCAAAATGCAGATCTTTTCCCCATACAATTTAATAGCTTTTTATATATTTAAAAAAAAAAAATGCAGACAACATATGGATTACAGAACATAAATACTTACTGCAGGTGATACACTGGGGGGCATTCCATCTTTATCTAGAGAAAAGAGAAGCAGCATTACTTCATTTTTTCCTATTAGGAGAATATATAATATTAACCCCACTAGTCCGTAAACCACCAACCTATAAATACAATGCCTGCAAATGACTGGCAAGCTACTGATCGAAGTTATGAACAGTTTCACAGCATTTACCATACTGGAAGGCAAATAATGCATACATGTCTATCTACCTACATACAGTTATGTTAACAGACCCCAGGACCCAAGCATTTCAGTCTTTGGCCCTCATCTTCTCCAGCCACACCATTACATGAACGAACTGCAAGATCCCTTGGAGCAAGTTGATGTAGCTTATCTAAATCTTAGTATATATTTTCATATGAATTCAAAAGATGCAAAGCACAGGTGTGGCCTAAAGGGTAGTTGACTGAATAAGAAATTGGACAAAAGACAGGTGTCACCAGTTCATTTGTGGAAAAAGGACAGGTTTCTAGTGGAACATCTCATGGTTAGGGCTTGCAGCATCTTAATTAGTACTACTACTAGAAGCATTCAAGGCAAGATTTTCCTTTTGCAGACAATACAAATGCGTAACAAAGCTGGGTGGTCAAATGAAAGGCATAGTGATATAGGAAATTTAAGAAATGGACAACAGTGAGTGATTTAGGGATTAACTCTGCAAAGTACAAGATAATTTGTTTAGGACACAAGAACCCAGGAGGTGGCATAAAGGCTTTATGGTTATTTGCAGACAATGATAAAAGAAAAAAGGAACTTTGTTATTTTGTATGAAAGCAATGTAGTAAAACATTGGAAAAGTAACAGGATACTGGGTTGTATAAGGAGAGAGTGGAAAACTCAATATTAAAAAGGTATGCAAGTATTACTTTGCAGAAATGGTGTTTCATTGAATAGTCTCCGAGCAGAAATGTAGGGGTCAATATGGTGAGAGAAATACAAAATAATAAAAAATGGCTGAAATAGACATGTCTACTCTGACTGTTAAAAGCCAATGGATATTTTATTTGTCCTCCATTATGCAGTTGGTTTGCTCAAGAATTACGTCAATTTTTTGGGGAATACGGCCTTGTATGCGGTGTGCTTCACACTGTTAAACCACCCCATTACAACAAAACACTTCAGTTTGAGTCTCAATCTTACCTGGGGCAGAGAAGCTCAGGTATTTCTGCTTGGCAGTGTCCTTAGAGTCATAGAATTTCAGAACATCCAGAACAGCCTGTGGATTCTTCTTCTGTTCAAGCTTGGTGATGTTTGAGGTCTGCAACAGCCTTGCCCACTGTTCTGGCATCCCCTAACAAAACAGAATACAGGCATGTGTATGAGCATAACAAAACTGCAAAGAAACCTATAGCACCAATCATATTTCAGATACTCTATTGCAGTGGGGTTTCAGACTTGGTTCAGTGAAACACTTATTCACAGTATTGGCTTAAGGGGTTCCACAGAACATGTTTTGGTTATGGAGAACAAGGGAGGAAAACATCTGACAGATCGAGACATTCAGATGTACTTGACAAAATTAACCTATACAATGATATACATACACGAGTTGAAGCAACAGAAGACATGATGCCTATATAAGCTTTAATATCTTTTTTTTGTGCATGCTGAGTGTTACTGATGGGTGGTGTTTGATGTGCTATGTCTGGCAATATGGACACTTGTAATTTCAAACTGCTTCAGGGAATAGTGTGGACAAAAGTTGTGCTTTGCTTCACTCACCATTCATATCATGGTGTGTTAGAGACAACTAAGAAGAAACTTTAACTATGCAAGGTAATTAATATTAGAAATAAATAAAAACAAAG
The DNA here is from genome assembly GCA_037306005.1 of Rhinophrynus dorsalis. Lineage (NCBI taxonomy): Eukaryota > Metazoa > Chordata > Amphibia > Anura > Rhinophrynidae > Rhinophrynus > Rhinophrynus dorsalis. The sequence goes on from CM074720.1 coordinate 466,664,244, forward strand.
TTTTTGCTTAAAAATCAGCACAATAACATACACCCACCCCAAACATTGTGAGGAGAAAATAATCACAATTTCTGTATCTTGGCAAGAATTTAACAAAGCATTCATTCAACAATGTACTTACCTACTTCCATGGATATGGAGCAAATTAGGGGAACCGAACAGTTCAACTGAGAGGCCATTAAATCCATGGTGGGAAGATGCCAGTCTGACTGAGTTGAATACCTGGTTGGATCCCCAATTCTCAGGATCTAAATGTTGAGAGACGAGATCATCCACTACAACATTGTCTAACACTGGAGTGTAAATGGTGGAGACAGTCAGCTCACACAAGCTCCAGCCTGACCGAGAATCAAACAAACTTATGACCGTGCAGCTGCTCTCCTGGTCTCTTCCTGACAGATAATATATACCACTGTTGTAGCAATGTCAGACTGAACCTGCATAGGCAAACCCAGGAGAGACGGACACCAATGCAGCAGTGCTAGACAAATCGCCTGTAGCTCCAACACATTGATGGGCAAAAGACTCGCTCTCTGTCCAACAGCACTGAGCCATCGGAGGACCAAAAGGTGGATCCCAAGCCTGTTAGGCTGTCATCCATTACAATTACCCAACCCCGAATTAACAAACTGTCATCCCAATGACAGACGGGACATCTGAAGCCTCCATCGAAGATCTGACTTTGTCTGGTCAGACAGGTGAAAGATGGGAGAGATGACACGCACTGCTGCCTGGACCAATTCCAGAGAATATCCAGTTACAGTTCCTAAGTGTGGAATTAGGCAAAGGGGATTGCTTCCAACCCAGAGAGGAGAAACCCTGACTCCTTCATATATACCTGCACAGTTGCAGACATGCCAAAGATGGAACCAGAGGGGATTTCTTGAAACTGAGTAACGGAGTTGTTCCAGAATGGACATATAAATCTGAAAGTCCAGAGCCTCCACTGAAGAAGCATTTAACAAAAGCTAGTCTAGATAAGTATTAAGAACAAATCTGAGCTGCCAAGGCTGGCAAGATCTTTGTAAAAATCCACTGAGCAGACACCAGCCTAAAAATAAAGAGCGTGAACTGAAAATGACGGTCTTGAATAGCAATCTTGAATAGAAATGATGGTCTTGAATAGAATCACGGATGATCCACTTGTGTGGGAATATACAGATTAGCATCATTTATGTCTAGGGAGGCTAAAAACTACCCTGGACACAGAGCAGTAATGACATCATGCAAAGACTACACTTTGAACTGGTGTGTAAGATCAAAATGGTTGAGATGCTTCAAGTCCAGAAAAGGATGGCATCCGCCTCATTTTTAGGAACTATGAGAAGGGTGAATTAGAATGCCACAAACCTCTATTAAAAAAAATAAATAAATAAAAAAAAAAATACACTGCTCCTCACGAGACCCAGTGGTTTGACTAAAAGTAAATGTATTGTGAAAGATGCAAGTGAACTGACTGCATATGAAGGACCAGACCCCTGTGAGACAAGCAGCCTCTGGGGTGGCTTTTGGTATGCTTCCTAGATGCCCGTGCAGTTTTGGGGTTGGGGACAAGACTCATCCATAAGAGTAGACACACTGGATGCATATCCATATTGGCGAAGGTAACTAAAATTACTCGCCCTCTTCGGGAAAAAAGAAATACTTGGGGGTCCTGGGGCTACCCCCAGTAGCATCGCTAGTCCAATTCTTGGCCAAACAACTGCTTGTTCACAAACTGCAGACACCAATCTGAAGACTGGTCATCAAGCCATATTTGTATCCAAAAGGGGCAGGGGGCTGTAGCCAACTACAATATGGCATCAGAAGAGAAGGGATACAACTGGAAAGTATAGGAATAAGGAGTCTCTTAACAGGAGTCTTCCATTCCTCCAGAACTACCTAGTCTAAGAAATGGTGGGGAGGGGAAAACTCGGTTATCTCTAGGGATGAAGAATTTGAATCAGAGGCCTCACTGACCTTCAGGGTCTCCAATAGTGCCCTGTCAGGGTCATCCTTGAACAAATTCCCATGGGTAAAGGGTGAATAAAAATGATCCTGATCAGTACCCCCACAACAGAGTAATTCCCTTCCAGCAGAAAATCCCCCCTCAAAATGAATAAAATGTCTTAACCCATGAAAGCTCCTGTTCACAAAAAGAAAAAGAAAGAGGGGCACAGGCCCATCTAAGAGCAAATCTGTATAAAGCAAATAGCCCCCCCATAAGTTATAGTAAGGGAAAAAATTATTTGATCCCCTGCTAATTTTGTACGTATGCCCACTGACAAAGAAATGATCAGACTATAATTTTAATGGTAGGTTTATTTGAACAGTGAGAGACAGAATAACAAAAAAATCCTGAAAAATGCATTTCAAAAAAGTTATAAATTGAATTGCATTTTACTGAGTGAAAGAAGTATTTGAACCCCTATCAATCAGCAAGATTTCTGGCTCAGGATCACTCTCGTAAAGGGAGTGCTTCTAATCTCAGCTTGTTACCTGTATAAAAGACACCTGTCCACAGAAGCAATCAATCAGATTCCAAACTCTCCACCATGGTCAAGACCAAAGAGCTGTCCAGGGATGTCGGAGACAAGATTGCAGACCTACACGAGGCTGGAATGGGCTACAAGACCATTGCCAAGCAGCTTGGTGAGAAGGTAACAACAGTTGGTGCAATTATTCTAAAATGGAAGAAACACAAAATAACTGCCAGTCTCCCTCGGTCTGGGGCTCCATGCAAGATCACACCTCGGAGTTTCAATGATCATGAGAACAGTGAGGAATCAGCCCAGAACTACATGGGAGAATCTTGTCAATGATCTCAAGGCAGCTGGGACCATAGCCACAAAGAAAACAATTGGTAACACTCTACTCTGTGAATTACTGAAATCCTGCAGTGTCTGCAAGGTCCCTCTGCTCAAGAAAGCACATGTACAGGCCCGTCTGAAGTTTGCCAATGAACATCTCAATGATTCAGAGAACTGGGTGAAAGTGACGTGGTCAGACGACACCAAAATCAAGCTCTTTGGCATCAGCTCAACGTGTTTGGAGGAGAAGGAATGCTGCCTATGACCCCAAGAACACCATCCCCACTGTCAAACATGGAGGTGGAAACATTATGCTTTGGGGGGGAGTTTCTGCTAAGGGGACAGGACAACTTCACCACATCAAAGGGACGATGGACTGGGCCATGTACCGTCAAATCTTGGGTGAGAACCTCCTTCCCTCAGCCAGGGAATTGAAAATGGGTCGTGGATGGGTATTCCAGCATGACAATTACCCAAAACACACGGCCAAAGCAACAAGAAGAAGCACATTAAGGTCCTGGAGTGGCCTAGCCAGTCTCCAGACCTTAATTCCATAGAAAATCTGTGGAGGGAGCTGAATGTTCGAGTCGCCAAACGTCAGCCTCGAAACCTTAAATGACTTGGAGAGGATCTGCAAAGAGGAGTGGGACAAAATCCCTCCTGAGATGTGTGCAAACCTCGTGGCCAACTACAAGAAACGTCTGACCTCTGATTGCTAACAAGGGTTTTGCCCCCAAGTACTAAGTAATGTTTTGCAAAGGGGTCAAATACTTATTTCACTCAGTAAATTGCAAATCAATTTATAACTTTTTTGAAATGCGTTTTTCAGGATTTTTTTGTTGTTATTCTGTCTCTCACTGTTCAAATAAACCTACCATTAAAATTATAGACTGACCATTTCTTTGTCCCCTCCTGGATGCCCTCACGTCATCCACAACACAGTAGATCAAAGTTCCACAATTTTTATTCAGCATTCGGAATTGAAATGGCACAATCCAAGGAATACCCCACATATGATATTACAAAATTGCCCAACGCATTTCGTATCTACAGATACTTCATCAGGGGCTCAGTAATTTCTTTTACATAAAGTGTAATATAATTATGGTACCATGAGATTAGAAGAATGGAAGTTTAGACTTCAGCAGAGGAAGGGTTTGTTTTTGTTTTTTTTTGTTTTTTTACAGTGAGGTCTGTTAAATTGTGGAATTCTTTACCCAAGGAGGTTGTTATGGCAGATACAATGGATACACTCAAGAAAAGATTAGATATATTTCTTTCCAAATGGAACATACAGAGTTATACTGTTTATTAGTAGGCAGATCAGGAAGGTCTAATAAAGACTAACTTATTTGGTAGCAGGAAAGCTGTGGAATTACTGGGGTATGGGGAGAAGGTTGAACATGGTTGACTTGTGTCTTTGTTCGACGTAATTCACTATGTATTTCATGGAAAGTGCCCTTCCCTCCTGGCCAGAGGCTCCTGTGTTCCACAACAGACAAAAGTTGTTGTTTTGTATTTCATTTTGTTTTTTTAGTACCACAAGTGGCACATGTGTGTGTGATTCTGGGACTACTAATGGACATGTAGCAGACTGAAACAGTGTAATTTGTTTTGTTAAGTAATCTAGCCTCCTCTAAGAATGGAAGAACCTGATGTTTCAGACTAACATTTGAAACTTAAATGAACACACATACGCAAATACCATGTACTTCTTGCTAGACTTTGCATATGTATGTGTAATATATAAATAAACCTGGTTCTGAAGGCCTAATATCTAGTTTTACATATGTTATCGGGGGACTCCAATGCCTGCTTTTTTTTCCCCCTTTCCAGGGCTCACACTATCACAGCAGTTTTGCTAGGGAGTTTCAGAAATGAGATCGCTTTACTGTTTGTAATAGAGCCTGAGACAATATGCCAGTGTCTTTAAATTGAAAAACAGTGGGTATTTCCAGCGCATTAACAGAAAGTATTAATTCTGCACCAGCAACCAAATGGTGACTACAGAGTATACATATGCATTAAAATCCAAGTTTAGGTTAAGATCTAACTGATCCAACATACACTGAATTTTACAGAGGGTAGCTGGAAATACATTATATTTAAGTATATATAGAAATCTACACTTTCAGGCATCCATGAACTTTGTTACCGGTATCAACCAGTAAGCACACATTTATAGTATTTAATGGCTTAAAAGTCAAAATAAAATGAAGAGCAATATCATTGGTCTCCTATGGTGCAGTTAGTTTGTACCAGAATTACACTCACATTTTGTGTGCCCCTTACATATGGGGAGGGGGGGTAATAAACAAAACAAAATTGTATTCATCCCATTTCACTTTGCCATTATCGATCACAAAAACACTCACAGTGAATTCTCCAGTTACAGCATCAAAGCCCACATGAATAGTGTGTTCAAAATCTGACGGTGGGGAAATCTCTGGACGTTCCTTCTCTTTTTTCTTGCTTCCTGTCAAGAAAAAATATATAATATTTATACTCTATGTTTAACAACGTCTGAAAGCAACTCAATTTTTTAAATGCATCTATATCATGAATGCTGGTAAAACATCCCGAACAAACATTTTTTGGTCAATTTTTCATGTAGATAGACCTATTCAGAAAGAAAAAAAAGTCAGTAGGAAAAATGTGCAACAAGCAAAAAGAAACATATTCTTGCACATGCAAGAAGCAGGGGAAGGGAAAAACATAACTACAATATCTGCCAGCTCACCCTTGTTTCTCTGGTAGCCACAGAACCACACCTTCCTGCCAAGTCCATTTTATTTAGTAGCACAGAACCACACTCCACTGTTGGTCAGCCCAGTCTTGCTCAACTGGTAAACACAACCACAATACACTGTCTGCTAGCCGAGCCTTGTTCCACAGGTAGCCATAGAATCACACAACACAATTCCATGTCTACACCCACTGGCACTTACTGGGTTAATGATACAACTTCTTTATGTTAAAGAGAGCAAGGTCTCAGTATAAAATAATATTTGATTATTCCTTATACTTTGTAATAAGCTTGCTGAACTGTCGGCAGTGTTGTTTTCGGTGTAGTTTTTGTGTGCATTTTAAAGCGTCCCTCAGTCCCCCTAGTTTACATACCTCACTATTCATTCTTCTGATCATCAGACTGGACAATATTGTGGCTATCAGCATAAGGAAAACCCTACCCATCTGATGATCAAGATCAATCCGGACCGGCATTCTCATCTGAAGAAAATAGTTTACACACAAACTACACCGATCACAACATTGTTGATGGTTCAGAGGATTATTACAAAGTATATGGGATAACTGAATGTTCATTTATACGGAGACAATAGTATTTCTTTAAAGCAAAGTTGTTATGTGCAAGCAATCTTGCTGCTCCATGATGCCATCGTGCACCAGCAGGGAGGCTGTGGACATCCATTTGGCAGAGAGCACTGCACCTTCCTGCTTCCCCACTAGTACAGGGCTTTTTGCTGGACAGCTCTACAAAGCCTGCTTACCTGTACACAAGCTGCAGCATGAAGTGAGAAGATCAGCAAAGTATAATAACTCTGTGCAACATAAAGGGTGACATATTGACATAATTAACCATGGATGTACCAGAAGGTGGGGACATGGACCACAGCAAGAGACATGAACCACAGGGAAATAAACAAGGGCTAGGGCTGGAGACAGACGTGAGGTAGGTAAGGGGGGGGGGGGGCGATACATGGACCAGAGGTGGGATTTGATAAGCGGAAGGACATTAATCTTCTGCATTCTAGAGGGGTATGCAATGCAAGGCACACCCATCTGGCACTCGAAGATTAATAAGCAATGGATGCCCATCATTTTTTTCTCCATCCTTTTGGAGGGGAATGGGGAGCCTCTTACCAAATCACTGCACCGCAGTCAGGTGCATCCTGTAGGGAGCAATGAGGGAAGAATTTACATAATCTGACCCTACTGCCTCCACCCTCAGCAGTGACACAGGATCAGGTTAGCCTATGTTATGTACACTTCGTAATTCAGGTGACTTCAGACCAAACCTGCATTAGTTTATCCTTGAGTTTGATTTTAAAAAAGGATCTAATCTAATCTAATCAGATCTAATGAGTGCACTGATTTTGGAGACTAAGTCAAAAGCTCAGGGTCCTTGGTACAGCCCCAAAATAGCTTGTGTTAGTAGGTTTGACCCAACATGGAAGTTTGGGGCTCAGAAACAAACTTTACAGAGTTTACTGTACAGCCCCACAGACCTCTATAGTCCTCTGAGAAAACAGTCCAGAGCAATCTAAGGGGACTACCAGGTACTGTGCCTCTGTGTACTGTTCCTCTGGTGTAATCAGCAGAAGAGACTGGGTGTCTTCTTGTCTCCTGCTGATCCATTTGTGGGGCTCAAAACATAGTCCATTCTTCAAAAGCAGAGGTGTTCCAGTTGAGACCCCCATTCTGCTTTCCTGCAGGTCCACTAGTAAGATACCATTTTATAGTGATAATGTTGCCTCTCTTTCTTTCTAGACATCCGCAGTGTTTTAAGAGTATCTTCTATTGCTACAATAACATTGGAAAGTCTATATACATAAGCCTCTATAACATGCAGCCTCACATAAAAAGGCACACAGATACATAAAACCCATGAGTAAGCACACACAATATGAACACTTACTTACCCTAATAAGCAAAGATGCAAGTCCCAATTCATTAAAGCCAGTGGGCCATATGCATAAAGACAAAAGCAGAGCATTTCTGGATTAAACTGTGCGATAAGCAACAGATAAAAATAAAGGAATGCGCTGGAAACTTCTCTAGCATTTAAAGAGTTAAAACCACATTCACAAACTGCATTCTCTGCCATTCCAGGCTTGTTCCACTGGTAGCCACAAAACCAAACAGTAACAGGGATGGATACACATTTTAAAGGAGTCAGAGCTGAAAACATAGAAGCCAGCAATTTTCCCATTGAAAGTCAATGATAAGAAGACCAACAAAAATACATACACAAAGTATTTATTTTTTTAGCACTCCTTTGGATGCTATAGTGGACTGTAGAACCCAAGGGGTTAGTCTACCTTTTTAGCCCTACTTAGAATTGAAAACCATAATATGTAACCCTTCAGTAGACTTGAGTGTGAATATGGTAGTCTGTCACTGGTCAAGGAGCACCTTGTGCTGACTTATTGTGATCTGCAATGGAACTCAATCAGGCTGATGTACTAAGTAGAGCAATTCTGAGGAAAACTACAGGACTCAACTCATTGCAGTGCACTGCAGTTATCTCCAGTTTCCAAGGGATTCAAAGCACAATTAAAATGAGAATTTGGAGATTCAGCCCCCCCATAACCAACCATGGTACATCTGGATTGTTCAGAAACTGCTCCATTCCTTCTTAGTAACATAACCCTTGGTATGTGATTCGGGTAGGGGGTTAATAAGAATTAGACTATAAGAGGGAGGTGTGAGGTAAATTACTAGGCTAGTCTCATCCCTGCCAGTAAAAAAAGCTACTCACCAGGCTAGACTTCTCCTTTGGACCACAATCCAGGACAACAGTCCTCCATGTCCTACATTGAAAGAAGTCCTTCCTTTCCTTGCTAGCATGTGCAAATCAACAAGTTTGTCACACCGCTGGCATTCAAAGGGTTAACCATTTGCGATCTAACATCATATTTGCTCTTAGTCAGTAGTTTTTCAGTTTGTCTCTTCAGTGTTTGTCTGACTTAGTTAAGCCAAACTGCATGGCATTGTATCTACCAGCGCTGACTCATCTATTAGAGTCAGTTCAGGCAGACAATGCAGAGTTGTAATCCAGTCTCAATACGCACATTCAGAGACACCAAAGAGGTGAACTGAAAATCTACTGACAGAGCAAATACAAGGTAAGCGCTCTGATGTATAACCCCCCTGAATGCCAAAAGGGTGCCCATAATGGATACAAGGTACTGACTGCTTACTACACCCCCACATTTGGAACAAATGGATTCATTTGCTTGTTCAAATCGGTAAGGTGGGCATACATTCAGGATCTCACTTAAGACCAATTGTTTTTTGGTAAATTTTTATATGGGTTATTTACTGATGTTTACAAAAACAAAGTTCAGAATTATCAGCCATGAACTTGTAATGACCAATGCAACAAATAGAGAACGGACTAGTGAGACTACTGTAAAGTATTGCATTTATATTGGATGTCTGTTACAGCAGTAGCCAGGCATCAGTACTGGGTGGTGTATGAGGGGAATGTCTGTTTTAGGACTGGCTGGCATTGCACTACTTCCACCACTTAACTATTCACTACAACTGTATGTCTAAACAGGAGTCCAAGGAGACAAATGGCTTATTTGCGTATGTTTCTGCTGTGTCTGCATCTACAGTTATCTAACTGGCTGTGTGCTTTATTTGAACATTATGCCATTGCATTAACCCTTAGAATACTTTTACATAATTGCCTGTTTGTGATTTTTCATTGCTATCATCCACATACAACTCATTTAAACCGTCATTATTTGAAAATTAGTTAAACATGAATTTTATTAACCCTTGGGACATCTTTACTGAATATACTGATTTCTAGGCATTATCATTATCTATAATTATCTTTGTTTTCATAATTTATTCAATGAATCATCGACTGAATTTCAAGAAATTGTTTATATACTTTGTATGATTTTGTTTTCTGCATTGCTAAATATTATAAGATAAAGTTTATAGCTGTTGGAGATTGCACTTGTAGGAGTCTGGGTATACATAATTGGTAACTGTATATCTTATGCAGTTTTTTGTGTACTCAGGCTGTTATATATTGCAATTCGGCATTTAAGAATAATTGTTATTCACCACATGGGACCCTTATGTTTGTATTTTAATAGTATTGTGTTTAACCCATGCTTGGTAATTTGGATTAACACATTAGCAAATTCATTATATGTATATGGTCAATTTAACTATGAAATCTTTGTTGGATCAATTATTTATCTCCATACCTTGGACCTTCCAATTGAGGTCTACCCGGAGGGGAGTCCTCTGGTGCAGCAGGGGGTAACAATGACGCAAATTTTATCAAAAAGGGGCAGGGCTTGATGCAAGTTTAGGGGGCAGGGCTTAAAGGTATCACACAGAAGGCTGGGGAAAGAACAACACCGGGAGAAACAGCAGATGTGGGCAGAGTTTCAATAGAAACTCCCCACATCCGGAGGAATCAGCTTCTGCCCTGGAGACCCGGTAAAGCTCTGTCAAAACCAGAGTATCCGGGGCAAACCCGGAGAGTTCCCAGGTATGTTTATCTCTAATACAGATATATACAAAAGTCTTAGGCAGGTCTGGAAAAAAAAAAAAAAAAATACCGTAAAGTAAGAATGCTTTAAAAAAAATAGACATGTTAATAGTTTTAGCTATCAATTAACAAAATGCATTGCGCGTTAAAAATCTGAATCAAATCCATATTTAGTGTGACCACCCTTTTCCTTCAAAAAAAAAAAAATTCTTCTAGGTACACTTGTAAAAAAATTTATTAAGGAACTCGGCAGGTAATTTGTTCCAAACATTTTGGATAACTACCCACAGTTCTGTGGATTTAGGCAGCCTCAGATGCTCCGCTCTCTTCATGTAATCCCAGACAGACTCAATGATGTTGAGATCAGGGCTCTGTGGAGGCCATACCATAATTTCCAGGACTCCTTGCTCTGGGGTCATTGTACTGCTGAACAACAAATTTGGGGCCAACCAGATGCCTCCCTGATTGCACTGCATGATGAATAAGTATCTGCCTGTACTTCTCAACACTGAGGAGACCATTCATTCTGATCAAATCCCCAACTACATTTGCAGAAATGCAGCCCAAAACTTGCAAGGATCCTCCACTATGCTTCACTGTTGCCTGCAGACACTCATTCTTTTACCACTTTCCAGCCCTTTAGTGAACAAACTGCCTTCTGTTACAGCCAAACAGTTCAAATTGTGGCAGCCTTGCATAACTGATCAGCGGAGGCCTGAATCTTGTAAGCCAAAGAAGCCCCAATAGATCTAGTACAATGAGCTGTGACCGAAAGGGAACAGGCTTCTTCCTTAGCTCGTAAGCCTTACGAATAGTGGACTTGATCCAAGACGCAATAGTCACTTGGATGCAGGTCTCCCTGCCCTGGGGACCTCAGGAATGACAAACAGAGTGTCATAAAATTTGAGACAACGCATCACATCTAACAAGCAGAGATCTCTCTCCTTGTCAGAGGCAGGGTCAGGGCAGAAAGAAGGCACCACAATCTCCTGATTAATGTGGAACTCAGAGACCACCTTTGGGAGAAACTCCTATGAAGTGCGAAGCACCTCCTTGTCTTTGTGAAACACCAAAAAGCGTGGTCTACAAGACAGAGCCTGTAACTCCTCAAAACGGCTAACAGACACGAGCACCAGCTGAAAGGCCATTTTCCACGTCAGCAGGTATAGAGGAATAGTAGCCAAGGACTCAAAGGAAGGGCGCTGAAGGATACCCAGAACCAAGTTAAGATCCCATTGAGAAGCGGGAGTCTTAAATGCAGGACGAGTATGAGCAATGCCCTGAAAGAAAACCTTGACATCAGGAAGTATAGCAACGCGCCTCTGAAAGAAAAGAGAGAGAAGTCTGAACCTTAAGGGAAGTCAAACGGAGGCCCTTACCCACACCGTCCTGCAAGAAAGTCAGGACCGTAGGCAGATCAAAATCCTGAAAAAAGTCCCTATCAGCACACCAAGATAGAAAGGTCGACCAGACGATGGTAGGCCTTAGAAGAAACAGGTTTGCGGGCACCGAGCATAGTAGCCACCACACCAGAAGAAAAACCTTTTATCTTCAATAATGAAGACTCAATTTCCAAGCCATCAAAGCTAGACTGTGAACAGCCTCCTTCCACAGGTAACCCTGTAGAAGAAGATCTGGACGGCAAGGGAGCCGGAATGGCTACGCCACGGACAGATCCAGAAGCCCTGGAAACCAAGCCTGTCAAGGCCAGTACGGAGCAATCAGAATGACTGGACAGCACTCCAGTCTCAATTTCCATAACACCCTGTGCAACATGGGAAGGGGAGGAAAGCTGTAAGCCAAAGGAAATAACCAAGGAATGGACATGGCATCCACTGCTAGAGCTAGAGGATCCCTCCAGCAAGAGAAGAAGCTCAAAACCTTCCGGTTCTGTCTTGTCGCCATCAGATCGATGCAACGAAGACTCCACATCTGAACAATGAGGGTGAACACCTGTGGGTGCAGTTCCCACTCTCCGTTGTCCACCGCGCGTTGACTGAGGAAGTCTGCCTGACGTTGTTTATGCCAGGAATGTGCACTGTGGATCGGGCAGGAACATGTTCATCTGCCCAGGACAAAATAGCCTTGACCTCTAACCAAGCGTTGAGACTTCTTGTTCTGCTCTGCTTGTTGATGTAAGACACGGCTGTGGCGTTGTCAGACTGTACATTCTTCCAGCTGGGGTGTCCAAAGAAGAACGGCATGTAATATCGCCTGAAGCTCCAACACGTTGATGGGAAGGAGAGATTCCTCCGGCAACCACTGACCCTGAGCACTCAGGGACCCAGGACCGCTCCCCAGCCGGAGAGGCTGGCATTTGTTGTCACCGTGGTCCAGGATACCAAGAAGGACTTGCCCTTCAGCAGATTGTAGAGGTTGAGTGACCACGAGGAGCTGTAGTCAGAACAAAGGGAAGAACTGAAAACTTAAAGTGCCCTTGGTCGCAGGCAAATCTGAGATACTGCCAGCTCTCTGAATGAATGGAGATGTGTAGATACGAGTCCTGAAGATCCAGAGAGGCAAGGGATTCCCCCAGGGACATAGCGGCAATCATCGTCCTTAGGGACACCTGGTGATAATGAGTCTTGATCACAAAGGAATTGAGATCCTTCAAAACCAAAATGGGATGACAGCCGCCGTCCTTCTTGGAGACCACAAAGAGGTTTGAGTAAAAACTCATACCTCTGTCCCAAATTGGAACAGGTTCCAGAACATCCTTGGCCAGAAGGCCTGGACTGCACCACTGAACAGACGGTGTATGAGAGGGGAAAAAATGAAAGGGATGGAGAGGCGCGAAAGGGATCCTGTACCTTTCCACCACTACCTATAAAACCCACGGGTCCACCACGGAATCTTCCCAGAAGCTGTGGTAGTGATGCAGATGGCCACCCATAGCAGAGTGGGGACCTGGGTTCGGCAAGTCATGCTGAAGACGACTTGGAAGCCTTAGGCTTGGAGGAGACCTTGGGCTTCCATCGCTGTTTGGGCTTGGAGGAGGAACGCGGAGCTGAGGGAACCACCTGGTTCTCCGGACATGTCTCAGTCTGGAAGGAACAAAAAAGCAGATTACGCTTGAGAGGTGTCTTCCTCCTGGGGACCATAGACAGAAGGGTTCTCTTGACACGGATATAACATTGCTCATCCCAGAGCAGTAAGGCTGCCCAGATGGATCACAGTGAGAAAATCTTCAATTAGCAGAAAGAAAAACCTCGAAAACCTGGCGGGGTGGGGTGGGGAGGGTTTTCCTTATGTTCACAGTAAGAAGAAAGTCCCTTGCTGCGATCTGTCCGGTCAAGTGATCTCCCATGGTCCAAATACTATGAAGATTAATTGGAGCTGCTGTTTAAATTGGAGCTGATACTATCCGTTTAAGTGCTTGAAAGTTAGAGTTTTCCAATGCACTGTTTGAGACCTATCTAGCAATGAAATGGTTAAAATAAAACAAATAAACTAGAAATATGGGATCATCAATGCTCTCTATTGTGCCCTAGATTTGTTCAGTTTGCCTTAGTACATCAGTCTCACTGACTGCTTTGATCCACAGTACAACTGCAGAATGTTTATTTTGCATGTTTTTTTTTTGTTTTAAACCAGGTTTAAATGCAATTTGAAAATTGCAGATTGTGATTTTTATATACATATTCATATAAAATGTCTGGTGGGCAGTAACCATTTCAGAAGAGACCCCTTACCTTTTTCAGTGCCAGAGAACATCGAAATGATTTTGTTCCTTGGTTTTCGCTCTTCAGGGATCAAGGGAAGAGGTTTCAGACTGTGATTGCTGGACAGTGGATCTTTTGCTCCTGAACTGAAGATAGTACTGCTCATCCGCACTGGAGGAGCTGGTGGCTTATCCTCAAGCTCCCCGTTATCAGACATGATTTGTACAGAACAGTCAGACCTAAAAAAAGAAGATAAGCTTTTACCTTGTGTTTAGCAGTAAAATTTGCTATACTTGAATCTTGCTACTGTATATTCAGTGTGATACTCTACAGAATTCTAATGATCTTTTTATTACATAAAAAAGGACTAGTAATTTTTTTTTTCTTTTACACTAGTTTTAAAGCCCATGTACACAGGCCAACACTGGCTAAGCTGCAGTCATGAGCAGTACAGACTGCCTGCGCCATGGCTGATACGGAGCGGGGCGCTCCAAATTCGGATCGTAGTCCTCTCTGCACACCTTCCTGGGACTGTGCGCAGAGAAGACTCCAGTCTGAATTCAGAGCGTCCCACTCCAAATCAGCCACGGAGCAGGCAGTCTGTACTGTGCATGACTGCTGCGCACGCAGCCGTCTCTACTGCTCATGACGGCTTCTGACAAACATCCTTAGCAAATTACAATATAGGAGATTATATATATATATATATATATATATATATATATATATATATATATATATATATATATATATAAAAAGAAAGGCTCATTTCATAATTTATGTCTCCTCAGGAGACACACACACCCAGGGGCGGCAGTAAGGAGGGGTTATTCATGTCCTCCTCCTTGCTGCCACTCTTGCAGATACAGTGGGGGCGTGATTACAGCCGGATACTGAGGCAGGGGCAAAGAAAATTAAACATGGCCGACACACACTCGCATCACACACACACACACACACACACACACACCACTAACACAAAAATAACATATGAGCTTTACGTGTACCCACCACTCAGACCTGCAGCACTCACACATCCCCTCCAACAATGATCCATATTCACTTGCATGCATCATCATCCTTATGCACTTTGGAATTAACCCATCCTATACTGCATTACAAATACCATGATCCTCAAGCCCCACTCTCACAACCTATACACCATACCACCACCATCAACACCACATTGATTACTTAACCCTTTCCGTTCCACTATTGCCTTGCCACCGCTAACTGTCCCTCTCACTGCCTTCCTCATCTTTGCTGTTAACCGGTGCAGCCCCATTACAAGTGTTTGAACTGTTACCTTCTTATTTCGATCACCGCATACGTTTGTGACCTAACCTGAGAAACTGCAGTCCTTGTACTGGGATACCCCCAACGACACCACCAGCATTAACACTGTCACTGTCACACATATCCGCACTCACAGCTGCCACTCCCGCCCCCTGTCAACAGCTCCTGTCCTCAATGAATGAGCTACAACTCCCAGGCTCCTTCCTGTCACTGGCTCCTGTCCCCTCCGAACTTACACCAATTGCCTCTCTAAGTTAGGAGGTGACAGAACCCGGTGACAGGAAGGAGCCTGGAAGATGTAGTTCATTCACTGAGGACAGGAGCTGGTGACAGGGGGCGGGAGCAGTAGAACAGCTCCTTCAAAGAGGAGGTACAGCAAAGAAGGAAGCGGCTGACACTTTAAGCATGCCAGTCGCTGCCTCGGGAGGCATCCCAATGGCAGACAATCTTGGCAATGCAAACTTCATTCACTCATATATAACAGGCAAGGGTCAAGCTCTCTGCTTCCTGGGCTGGCCCTGCACTGCGGAGCTACCAGGAGTATGTACCCACGGGTTTCTGCTATACTCGGCATACAGTACTGTATTTGCAAGCTACATATACTTGCAACATAATGAATAGGAGATCTCAGCAGTGTAAGGGTTAATCAATGGCATCTGACCTGTGCAGACTGCATACGTACCACTTCCATGTAATAGTGGTTCTTCACACATTCACCCATTACATTTCACAGTCTGTTAAGACCCCACCCCACTCACAATTAAGCCCCGCTCCTTTTCCAGCGCTAATCGCCCCACCACAGGAGTCCTAGGACACAAACTTTCCAGGTATGACCATAGGGAACAGATCAATCTCATTTTTATACATTCTTTACATCAGCCTTTTCAAACATATGCACTGTGTATTCTGCTGACCACTGCTCTCCCCTGTCTACCACCTGAACCAATGGCCCATAACTTTATAACATGAAATAATGCCTCCATTATTTAAACCTTTATGTGACAAATGACTAACTAACACATTCTTTTTTTATTTTTTTCAACCCTTTCAGTGCCAGACATCTAACCTATACATTGCAATGCATTGCATGCATCTTTGTATACACTGCACAAGAGGACCACAAAACACGTTAATCATTTTGTTGGATAATCCTATGAGGGTCCTTTGAGGTTACATCACACAGGCAACGCGTGCCCCTTTTGCAGAACCAGTAGGTCTTGTAAATAAATGTTATTGGTTACAACAGCAACAGTATGGGTCAACGTTTCGGTCCCACCTGGTACCTTTCTCAAGACCTTTTTTTTTTTTTTTTTTTTTTTTTTTAAATAAAGTGTGTTAAATACCCTATGATCCAAAAGCCGTCGCTCATACCGCTGATGACATTATCAGTCCCTCGCTGTTAACTGGACAGCGCGGATTGGACGTGCCTCATTGGTAGGACTGGTATTATGCTGGTGTGTGGATAACATGGTCATAACGGAGGAGAAACAGGAGAGAAAGATATACATATGATAGGCACTGTGAATAAACAGAATAAAGGACAAGCCAGTGTGTCACATACAAGTAAGTTTGTTGAACGGGACATATGAGGTCTCGGATCTAATCCTGTCCATCACATCAAGCGTGGAAGACATATGATCATGATGTCGCGTTCTAACTACAGCGTAGCTAGCCCTGATCGCAAAGAAAACCATAGTACCATGGATGCCATTATAATGCTCCAGAGACCACAGGATTCCAATGAAGGTAGCAGTCTCACAGCATACTGCGTGACCCACAATTGTTAGAGCAAGAGTCATATCACACAGATTATTACAATTTGAGACCATAAAGAAAGAGAATTATAAGAGGGGGCTAAAACTATCAAAAAGTCTGAGACACAGTGTCAGAGTCCACATCAATGAAAGGAAAGATATGGTGCTAGATGTACATAAACATACATTCCCTATAACAGAACCTGGAGTACACCGACAGCAGGGAGCGGAGCAGGATGCCTTGATGTCCTACTCAAAATCTATCACACTTATTCAAGTCAAAGAGTGCATAAAGACTGTAGGATAGAAGGAGGGTAGTGTTGTGAAACTGCCCGTATGTAGAAAACACACAGTATTTCGGTGAAACAGAAGCTATATGCAAAAAGGCTTATGTCTATAAGTCACTGTGGCATAGTGTCACTGGGAAGGGTGATAAACCTAGCCATTATGGGAAAGATCCATGAGAACAGGGGGTCCATGGGTATAACCAGGCGAACAAGAGTCAAATACTATGATGATTGGATGTTACCAGCAACGCCAAGTCGTACGAGGTTCTAAGCCCATGCGAACCTGGAGAGACTCAGTCCATCAAACACATGCCAGTTAGTTTCAACACATTTCCATTCAATGGAGGGTTTACTGACATACTATAAAAAACAAGCCCATTGTGATGTCATTGAGACCTCTGGGATGTAATGTGTCCAGAAAGTGTATCCATATCTCTTCCTTCCCCCTGTCTTATCCCCGGCTGGAAGTCAATCACCATGTAACGCAGGTCTGCCACTTCACTTATTTTAGCATTACAGCCTCAAAATTCACTGAAATAATGGGATCGCGTTATAAGATTCCACTCTCCATCTCTGTGTAAAATGAAAGCAAATTTTGCATGACATACATGCATAGTATTTACATATATCATTTTAAGAATAGTTTTTGCCTATCAAAAAGAAAAAATAAATACATTTTGGATTTTGGTGAACTTACAGTTAAATCATTTTCTTAGAACAAAGGAATCATAGGGTTGAGCTCCATTGTCCAGGAAGGCAGGGCACTTCAAAAAGAAAGGGTCTTTGAGACCCCCCCCACTCCAGAAGAATGTGTGATAAGAACCACAGAAAAAGAACCAAAGCAAGAAAGAAGAATAAGAAGCCGTCTAGACTAAGACCCCAAGAAGACTCATCTGTCTGGGGAAGGAATCAGTTAGGTTTTTTTCCTCCAGGTTGGAGTCCACTGCTATAGAAAAACAGAATTTGACAGCAGATAAGAACAATTCGTTTGCCTTATGCCTATCCCATGCATGCTTAAATTATATTACTTTATTAACTTCTACCAGTTCTGCAGGTAGGCTATACCACCTACCTACTAAACTTTCAATGAAGTAAAAAACATTCTTACATTACATTTACACCTGCCCCTCTAGTTTTAGGCTATGGTCTCTTGTCCTGACATTTTTACTCCTTTGAAAATGTACATCCCTCCTGTATTTGAATGTTTCATATGCCCTCTTTCACTTCTCTCCTCCAAGCTATGTTCTATATGGACTAAAGAGAAAATGATTGAAAGGCAAGTTCACCAAAATCCTACTTTTACTTCTGTCCAATATGGAACACAGGAACCATGGGGATATACCAAAGCACCTCAACGATTCCAGAGAGGGAAAGGGGGGAAGGGGAGAGAAAAAAAAAAACAAAAAAAAAAAAAAAAAAAAAAAAAAACACACCCTCATTCTTCCCGTAGAATACAAATATTCCACAGGACTAAACTGGATTTATGTAACCTCAAGTTACAAGAGCAAACGAGGCTCAAACTACTGAATAAAAATGTGGTATAACTGCCTGAAGGACCTTCCGGTCCTAGCCGAGGCTAAAACATTGACAGGGTAGCGTTTGGTGAATGTGTGCAAGGAGGACCAACGTAGCAGGCTTACACTGCTGTTCACCAGAGGTCTGGTTTCTGTATGGCAGGTAAGCACCCACAGACCTGGTGGAGTGCACCGCGACTTTGAAAGGAACAGGGCTGATCCCGATCACACACCTGATGCATGGTAGCCTTTATACAACAAGCAATAGTGACCTTGGACAATGCCCCACAAGCTCTAGGATCCTCAGAATTGACAAAGAGGGAATCAGTATTGTGAAAAGGCTGTGTACGATGCACATAATACCCAAGGCATCACACCAAGTCCAACAAATGTAGTTCCTTCTCTTGTTTGGAGGAAAGGTCAGGACAAAAAGCCAAAATGATCGGATTGATGTGAAAGTCTGAAACAACCCTGGGTAAAAACTCCAAAGGTACGAAGGAATGTCTTGTTCTGATGAAAAAAACAGAAAATGAGGTTTGCAAGACAGCTTGCTGCTGGTGTACTAGAATGCAGATGCACTCTCGGATATGGAGTGCCAAGAGGTTTTCTGAAGGAGACTTTATCAGCAGATCTTTCAAATATGGGGTCAGAGAAATGCCTTGTGAGTTGATGTACATGGCTAAAGCCGCCATGATATAAACAAAGATTCATGGAGCAAAGGCCAGGCAGAAGGGCAGTGCAGTGAACTGGTAGTGACTGCTGCGAAAGCAAAACATAGGAAACACTGGTGATCTGGATGGATCAGGACATGTAGGTAGGTGTCCAGAAGATGCAGGGAGGCCAGGAACTCTGCTCAGACACATCCCTGTGATGGCAGAGTGCAAAGATTAAATATTTAAGTATATAGCAACAACATAGTGGTTGACACATTTCATGTCCAGAATAAGGCAGCAGCATCATCATCCATCCTTCTTGGGAACTATAAAAAAAGTTAGAATAAAACCTGAAATGCTCTCTTGGGCTGGGACTGGTACTAGAACCTACTTGTCCAGCAGAGAGGAGACGGCATCTATAAAGATAGGATCTCCCTCTAGGTCTCGAGGAAACTGACAAAAAAAGCACTGAGGAGGAAGGGACTAGAAATCTATGCGGTACCCTTCAATCTACAAAACTTACTGTCCATCATGGCAGACACCCAGGCTTCTCGAAAAAGGCAGAGACAGCACCCTACAGGTAATTATGGAACAGTACTCTTCAAGTCATGAGAAGGTTGGCTTATCGGACTTAAATTTTAAAACAGATTTCCTGTTCTCCCAAATCTGTCTGGGCTTTGCAGCGGGAAGTGTTTGAGATCTCTGAGGGGCTTGAAACCACTGCTCCCTAGGTTGAAGGGAGGAGTGGAAATATATGTGCCCTCCTCCATGGAAAGGACCATTTAGAAGAAATCTGTGATAAGAGGGTACTTTTGACACCAGTGACATCACTAATGACCTGTTTCAGGCCTGGCCCAAACAGGGTTTTACCCACAAATGGCAAAGGAACTAATGATTTCTTGGAACATTGGTCTGCAGATCAAATCTTTAAAAACAAGATGCAGCACAGCTACAGAAAAAGCGGACACCTTACTAGAAAACCTAACTACATCAAAAAGGGCTGAAGTAATATATGCACTGGCTTCCAAAATGTTAGCAAGCATAAAATATCTTCCCTAGAAGACTCAGAGCACAGTGGGTCAGCCAGCTGTTCACCCCATACAGTTATAAACCTATTAACCCAAGCTGAAGCAAAAATGGGCTGAAATATTAGCCTTTGAAAGAAATCAAGGAATTTGTCAGCCTGATCCTGAAGGCCAGCAGTGTCTGCCAGTTGAAGAGCTGTGCGATTATAGGAAGGTCAACTGATGGGGGAGAAGCCCACTGTGCTAACACCTCACCTGTAAAAGGGTAGCGTTAAAGTCGTCCTCCGATAATTAGGCATATGGTGACTAGCTTCATAATAGTGCTATTACCGGTCATAAGCACCCGATTCTGAAGTAATCCTTAGTCTTTGGAGACCAGAAGCCAGGCATCAGTGCAGACAGCTTGCTTTATTGCAGTCTGTGTTGTCAGTCCCAGTCTCCTCTAGGAGGCATGGCACTGTGTCTTAATGCACCAGAAGGGACTGATGGCACTAAAGCAAGAAGCCTGGCTGTCAGTCTCTCAAGGATTACGTTAGAACCGGGTAATTATGAGAGCTAATAGTACTATTATGAAGCTAGTCAGCATATGCCTCATTATTGAAGAGCGACTTTAGAGGATGAAAGTTCTACTTTAAGGAAAAGCATTTTATCTGGAGTTTTCCACTCTTCTGCAAAATTTGATCAAGGGTGTTAGAAGGGACGACTGGAGGTCTTTTTTGCATCTCTGGAAAATATCTGAAGAAGCAGACCCCCATTCAGAGGCCTCAGAGACCCGAGGGGTCTGCAACACCGTTCTGATGAGCCCGTTTCAAACATGGGTAAGGATCAGCCTCATGGGAATCCCCAAAAAGACAAGGAAGGGTTTATTTCTTACCTCTGAATCCAATTCCTCAACAGATAATGCCCCAATAACCTGGGAGGGAGAGAGCAATAAGGAGAGAGTGACCGTGCATAGTATAATCAATGGACAAGCAAGATGGTAGCCAGAAGAGACACTCCTTCAATCAGAAGCCTGGGAAACAAAGGATTCTTGGCAATGTAGTTTTTACCCATTGCCGAAACCAAGCTCAAGTGGTTCTCCAGTCACAGATGCATAGCAATTCACTGGACAGTTAGAACCCTGATCATGAGAGAGATAAAGCATAATCAGAGAAGAAAGACAAAAAGGGTGAAAATATATGTCCCGCACAATTTTTCCCATTAAAATCTATGCAGCAAAGATGACCATGGTGCGGGCTCCCATATTTTTTTTTTTTTTTAAAGGGACCTTGCACTAAAAACGTAACTTTTAGTTAACACGTTCCAAAAACAATTTGGTGAATTAGAGGAAGGAAAATAATAAAAACGATTACTCTGCTGATCCTAGAAGAATAAATAATAAACATAATAGCTGTACATACACTAAATAGTACTGAAATGGTTAATATAGGAAGGAAAGACTAACACAGCCATCTCAGCTACTCGGGAGGGAGAGAGGGAGGGAGAGAGGAGTACCTAACAGCACAGAGTCTGTAAGTGAGCATAGTGATATATAAAATATAACCATGGCACTCAAAGGGTTAAACAAAACCTGCATGTATTCAATTGTAAGAGCTGCTGTGTTGTGAGAGTTCTAGCCTGCAAATCAATACAGCTTTCATTCAGCAAGATGGATTTAACATGATTATTCAAAAGGAAAAGACAAATCTCGCAGATACGTACTTGTATTTCTAAGTACTTGTATAATCAATTACATTCTCAATCCCTTAATGGAAGCTTACAGTAATTAGTATTGATGAAGCAGGTAGACCGCACTCATCAGTTGGTTTGGAACTGAAAGGGCAAGTTGTATGTCTATACATTTCATAGAGCCCTGAATGTTTTCTCTAAAGTGCAAAAGAAAATGAGCAATTGTGGGACAAATCAACTGCAACATAAGGGACAAACACAAAACACCCACAGCCTGAAATGGGGCTTTTAACCCTTTTAATGCTCTACCATTCATGAGTTTAAAAGAACATATAAATATATGGTAATTCAGTGAATTGTTTGCTATGGTGGTGTTGGTTTGCCCCACAATTGCTCCTCTCCTTTTGTGCGCAAGTGTCTCTATAGCAAATGTCTAAAGAAAATCAGCATTTTAAAATGTCAAATATTTCTTGTAGAATATTTCATACAAATAAATGTTGGTGAAATAGTGTTGTAATGAAACCTCACATCCCTAGGCAAACAAGACTAAAAAGAGTAAATAAAGCATATAACACATCCATGGGTGAATTATTACTTAGTTCACAGGAAAGCAGCTGGTGCCAGGGAGAGATCATTATGCACCAGACTGCCTTTTAGCTCTGAGGTTTTAACTTACAGCAAGTTTTTTCTGTGCCCTTTCATTCATTACTAGATGTACCAGCTTGCATTCCAACATCTGACTTACTGCATAGGTGTGTCAATAAGTATGGCTATCTGGAACAAGCCCCGAGCATGCTTATCTGATTCATTTGTCCACCTGTACATTCCTCACTACTTCCTACACCCTGTTTGTTAGCCTTAGAGGAAGTGAATAAGTGAGCAGATGAAATCAGGAAAGAAACAGTTACATAAGCAGGACAAAGTGAAGTAGAACAGAAGGGCGAGTAAGAAAATCAGTGTCTCTGAGCAAAACCATTATGAAATGAGAATATCAAACTTAACACTTTCAAAGCCAAATGCTGGGGTTTACAATGTTTTGCACACCTGTCATTCAAAGGGTTAAAAACAGAGTAAACTCCTTTTTGACTTTCATACACTTTAAGTGTAAAATATCATCCCACAGAATGGCATAAAGAAGAGGGCCCCTCCTTACTCCACTTTACCCCCAGACAATGTCAGGTTTTAAAGGAAACACAGAACCAAAAGAACCCCCATGAGCAGAACGCAACCAGCCTATTTTTCTTTAGGAGGCAATTCCTGTGTTTCACAACAGGGTAAGAAAAGGATTCATCTGTATGTACACAAACCTTCCCTCTTCTCCTTCGTTCCACTGAGGAACTCAGGAACCATGGAGATATACCAAAGCTACCCATAAAGATTCCAGGTAGGAAGAGAAAACCCCCTCAAAACACAAACCAGCTTCAACAGAGATAAACTCGAGTGTCAGACACCTACACATCAAGCCAGTTAATTGTAAAAACATTAACAGAAGATTCAAAAAGAGACACCTCTAAAGGCAAAACAGGCTGCAGAGCATTCTGTCCCAAACTGGATTCAGCCATAGCCAGAAAAGTGGCACTGTAGGGGAAGGACAAAGCGTTAAATTCAGCCACACACTGAGCAGACACAGTCACAAGCTGAAAACAATCTCAGGAGTGAATCACCGGATGAAAATAGGCCAGTGAAGCCCATCCTGAAGAAAGGCCAAAATAGCTGGATACCGCCACTCTCCATGGTCCTTGCACAAGAATCATACCCTTGTAGAATTTGGTGGAGGATATAAGCCAGAGACACTGCATTATAGCAACGAATCAGCACCGACAGACCCCAGGAGCAGCTGGGACCAATGCAGAGGAGTAAAGTGAATTACTCAAAGTTCCAACAAATCGATAGAAGACTGTGAGACCAAAGGCCCTGAGCCTTCTGTGGATGACCAGTGGATTACCCAGAGTCAAATCAGGATACAGGATGCCATCAAATAAGATCTGACTTTGTGCAGATGGAAAGTGACATGAAACGGGAGCAGGGGCATCTGACAAAATTTCTGAGAATCTCCAGCTGCAGTTAAGTGTGAAGTTGGGAAAAGGGTACCGACTCCAAGGCAGAGACGAGATACCCCAGTACCTTCATGTATTACTGAACCTTGCACTCTGGCAGATATTTATCACCCAACAGTGCTGCTCCAGTATATATACACACACACCTGAAGCTGAAGGAGTAGGGCCTCCTCTGAAGGAGTGTTTAGTAAAAAGCAGTCGATATAGGAAGTACTAGAAATACCCAGAGAACAGATGTGGGCATCCAGGGCTGCCATGAACATTGTGAAAACCCATGGAGCAGATGCCGGTCCAAAAAGAAGGGTGTGGAACTGCAAATGATAGTCTTTAAAGGCAAAGGGATGTGAATATGCAGATAGCATCTTTAATGTCTAGGGAGGCCAAAAATTCCCCTGGTCATAAACAGGCAATGACAACTTGATTGTGTGTAGATCCCTCGAAAGGCAGAACTGCCTGCATGACCTTCCGGCCAAAGATGGCCTCCTCCAAAGCCAGGATGTTATCACAGTAGTATTTGGTGAAAGTATGCAAGGATGACCAAGTCGCTGCCTTGCACAGCTATTCAGCTATCCAAGGACTGGTTCTTGTAGGCCCAAGAAGCACCCACAGACCTAGTGAAGTGCTCTGTGATCTTAAAGCAGAACCACCACCTTTAAACAACTTTAGATTCAGTAACTCCCCATCTGGCGACTAGCTGCTTAGTAGTGCTAGTCGCCAGAATTATTACCTTGTTTAATAGATTTATCAGTTCTCCCAGGGTTGACAGGCAGGACGGATCGCAGACATCTTGCCATAATGACGTCCGCGCATCTGCTCTGATCTCAGATGAGGAGTTATTGAAGGAGTTGTTTAAAGGGGGTAGTTCCGCTTTAAACAGGTTTCTTCTGGATGTTATATGCCTGGCGTAAAGTAGCCTTGAGCCAAGCAGAAACTGAGACCTTGGAAGCACCCTTGTCAGCTCTGGGACCCTTTGGGATGACAGACATTCATCCTCGCTAAAAGGCTTAGTACGAAGCACATAAAATGCAAAGCAGTGCACCACACCCAACATATAAAGATCCCTCTCCTCAGAAGTAGGGTTAGATCAAAAGGATGGCACAATATCTCCTAGCTGATGTGAAACTCTGACCACCTTAAGAAGAAATTGCTGAGAGGTACAAAGTACCGCCTTATCCTGATGAAACACCGAATGAGAGGCTTACAAGACAGAGCTTGTAACTCAGTGACTCGCTGCACCGAGACCACTGCCAAGAGGAAAACCAACATGAGCATCAATTGGTACAAAGAGATGCAAGCAAGAGACTTGAAAGAAGGCCTCTGCAAAACACCAAGAACCAGGTTAAGGTTCCATGGGGGAGTGGAATCCCTGAAGGAAAGGAAAGCATGAGGCAGCTTTTGAAGAAAAACATTGACATCTGGAATGATGGAAATAAGTCTCTGAAAAAGCACCAAGATCTGAACCTTAAGGGAGCTCAAACTCAAAGTCTTATGATCACTGTATCTTGAAGGAAAGACACTTCTGAAAGATAGACCACACCCTATGATATGCCTTGGAAAAGACCATCTTTTGGGCTTGTATCACAGTGGATATGACCTCTGCTGAAAATCCCTTCTGTCTCAGGATGTTGGTTTCAAGAGCCATGCCATCAAAGCCAGTTTCTCCACATCCTTATGAACCAACAGCAACATATTCGGCCTGGAATGAAGGCGGATTGGATCCTGAAAAGAGAGAGTGACCAGGTCCGCAAACCACGCCCTCTTGGGCCAGTAAGGAGCAATCAGAAGGAGGAGGGTCCTGTCCATCCTGATAAACCTGGGGGTGAGAAGAATCAGAAGAAACACATAGGAAAGGTGGAAGCTCCCTGGAATCGACACTGCATAAATAGCAAAAGCCAGAAGATCCCCATCTGGGAGCAGAACGTTGGAATCTTCCTATTCTCCCTGATTGCAATGAGGTCTATCGTTGGCACACCCCACTGTTGGGCAAGAAAGTAAAAAAACTTTCAGGTGGCATTCCTAATTTCCTGGATCCAAGTCTTGGCAACTTAGAAAGTGCTGAGAGAAATGGAACTGCACCGTCGATTATGTATAAGTTATTAGAAGGAAATAAATATTCCATTAATTATGCTTATAGGGGAAGTGAAGTGATTATAACCCCCCCCCCCAAATCATGAATATGAAATCTGTCTTAAAATTGTGCCAACACATTATAATGACTGATTTCACCTCTGTTTAGGTTAGCCATTCTTTATACAAATCTGTAGTTTGAGATATTTCGCTTTTTTTTTTTTTTATCAGCTCATGCCAGAAAGGTATTCAACACATTGCAAAGCAATACCATGGATACTTTCCTGGAACTCAAAAGGGTTAATTTGTGGTAGGAAGTGGCAGGTGGAAGTGGAATCTTAGTATCTGACACAACAGGCTATGCCAGTCTGTGTGCATGCGTATAACCCTTTGAGTGCCAGAGGGGTACGGAATGCATTGCTTTGCAATGCATTCTGTACCCCTCTGGCACTCAAATGGTTAAAACTTCAAAGCTTAAAAACTATAGTTTAAAATAAAAAAAATGCTAACAAATGAAGATAATTATCAAAGGTCTTTCAAAGTCACCCAAGTCATTATAAAGTGTTAGTTTCACTTAAATCAGATTTGAGCTGTATACGTTTTTAATGAAGCATCTCTAAACAGTGGACAAAACTACCAGCAAATATATAGCATAGTATGCAACGAAGTATTCACTATCCCTTTAAAACAAATGTGACTAGCACAGGCTAGGTCTGCTCAATTAAGCCATTGAAAATGCCAAAGACAGTAAAACTCAGCTTGACAGGAAAAAGGATACGTTTTCCACAGGAGTAAGAATGTGTATATAAAGGGAAGTTCCGTCCAGGATTTCCTATTAAAGAACCACTTATGTACCCTTTAAACCATTACGGAGTCCTAATTACACTTACAGATGAGGACAATTGAAGGCTTGCTTCTGTCTCCTCCCTATTTCAACACTGATAAGGACTAATAAGAATGTGCTTATTTTATAGGTGACCAGTCTTAAGAACAAGGATAGGGAACATATAAAAAATATATTGTAGTCCAACAGCAGTTCAAGGGCATCAGGATGCCCATTCCAGCTATAATCTTCTGGATGCCTAAAGATTTATCAACACATTGTGGGCCAAACTTAAACTGAAGAGATCCCATTCTGGAGCAAACCAACTCAACGTGTTAATACAGCACTATGTAAATCAGTTGGGGATTTTCATTTCTCAACAATAGTGCAGTTTTCTTGCTCCAGAACTGAACCTTCTTTAATCTTCTTGAATATAACCCTATTTCTTTGGCAATCAAGAGGTTAAAAAAAAACAGAACAGGACTACAGAAGAACATTTACAGTAAGTTTGCAATCATCTGTACAAGCAGTGTGTGTTGTGTCTTACTTTTCAAACCTGGTTTGTAGCCACACTAATGTGGCAAGTGATTCAGCTTACACGGATCCAGAAATAGGATGTATTGCCTAACTTAGATGGCTTCCTGGTGACCAGTATGAGGGAAGCTGCTACATTTGTGTAATTTCCTCAATATTATGCATTTTAACACCAGGCAAAGTAGTATTTTCTACAAATTCTTAAGGCCTTTTATAAGTGGTAGCAATACTTAATATGGACATTAAAGGGATAGTAATGTTTCATAATAAAAGAAGCTCTAATTAATCAACATAGTATTTGGACTTTGGAGAGTGTTATTTCAATTCTGTCAGAGTTATAGTTCAAGAGTAATTCAATGACAAAGTATCCCCCTCCCGCCCCTTTTACTGATGTAACACTGCTCAGCCAGAGTAGAAGGGAGGTGCCCAGGGAGACTGCAGAGAGGGACAATCTTCAATTAAGATAAGGGAAAAACCTGAAAAACTTGTCAAGGGGGGCAGGGCTTTCATTGTTCTCATAGGAAGAAGACTGTCCCTTGCTGTTATCTGTCTGGTCTATGGACTGCATTCCACATCTGAGAAGAGATTGCTTACACTAGGTAAAAAGGGTGGGAGGGGAAACTTTGCTTGTGAATATCTCATAAACCATAAAGGTTTGAGAGATAAGACATATTCTTCATGTTTTTTTAATGCCTACAAAATAAAATAAAGATAAAATTAAGTATTACTATCCCTTTAAATATTAATTATATACACACCTATATGGTAGCTAAGTTTTATTCTGTAACACAACCGTATACTCCCTGCTAAGAGCTCATTTATTCATGATTTACTGCAGCTCCGACTTGTAAATTTTGGTATCCTTTTGAAAGGTTGCACGCAAAAGAACGTGTG
Source organism: Rhinophrynus dorsalis (assembly GCA_037306005.1). Lineage (NCBI taxonomy): Eukaryota > Metazoa > Chordata > Amphibia > Anura > Rhinophrynidae > Rhinophrynus > Rhinophrynus dorsalis. The sequence continues at coordinate 466,692,528 of CM074720.1, forward strand.
ACCATTTAAGATTTAACCATGTCGTCTGGATTAAAATAGCAACATGATAATCTCGCAGAGCATAACAGCGTTAGATTGTCATGTCGTCTAGTCAATGGTCGCATAGATTACTTATACAGCCTGTGATTCTCTTAACCTTCTGTTTGGGTCTCTCACATGCTGCTCTGCTCCCTCCAGCTCCCCACCTCCACCAGCGCAGAGATCGGGCCACAAGGGGATCCCAGCTGCAAGATCGGCGTCAGTAGGGGACTCGCTATGCAGGCAATTCAGCTGGGCTCCTTCTCTCTCCCTGCCCATTTGTTCACACTGATAACTTTAAAGACCAACCCTATGAACCCTCTCCTACAGCAGCTTTAGGAACAGGCTATTATAACAAAACCCCCACACAAATACTATGTGAGCGATCCTGCCTCTCTAGTCCCTCCTCTGCTGGCAGAATTGGCTCACATACGTATTTGTGTAAGGGTTTTGTTATAAATTGTCTGTTCCTAAAGCTGCAGAAGGAGGCTGCACAGACAGAAAGGTAAGAAGAAAAAAAAGTTAAGCCAAAAACGGAAGGTGAAGGGAATCATCCGGCTGTATAAGTAATGTACGCGACCACTGACCAGGCGACATGACAATTTCGCAGTGCATGACAGCGCGAGATTGTCATGTCGCTATTTTAATCCAGGCAACATGGTTAAAGTCTTAAATGGTTGCACTCTTTTGCGTGCGACCTTTCAAAAGTGAACCATAAATTTTAAAGGGGAAAATTAATGTTTTGAGTTATAAAGTACTTAGGATGTTTTACTAAACAGGACATGCCATAGAATATAAATAAATTATATCCTAATTTTAACCCCTTAACGACTACGTGACGTGGTATGACCGTCATGGTCCTTATACCCTTAAGAACCAGTGACGGTCATAGCACGTCACGTACTTTTTACTTACAGCGCTCTACCGGGAGCGCTGTAAGTAAAAACGGGGCCTAAAATTGATCGCTCCAAGACCGGAGCGATCTCTCTTAGGCCTCCAAGCAGCGCGCCGGTACGCGTAACAGGTCACGTGTACCGGCGCGTCGGCAAAGATCAAAGCGGTCCTTAAGGGAAGGTAACTTCCCTGGACTGCTGGTACTTAAGGGGTTAAGCAGCAACCTAGATAGTGATAAAGCAGTATAAATAGTATATCTAGATCTTAAAAAGGCATTTGATACTGTGCCACACAGGAGGCTAGCATATAAAATAAGGACATTGGGGGTAGGGGACAACATTTGCAACTGGACAGAACATTGGTTGAAGGACAAGGAATAGTGTGTTGTATTCTCCAAAACAGTTAAGAATGGCATACCTCAGAGTTCAGTACTTGTCCCACTGATTTTTAAAATGTTTATAAATGACCTGCATATAGGTATCGAAAGCAAAATGCTTTTGCATGTCTTGAATGCGGACATGATTGTTTCCATCTTGATATTTCTTGTATTTTTTTTTTTTCCAAGTATGAATTTATCTCTTAAATTCAGGATCACGCGTAAATATGCTGAAGGCTTTGGAATGGAGAAAAGTGTTGAAAAGAACCCATGAAACTTTGTTTTCTCTGGTATTGGTTCTATAACTTTGTTCTGAAAGAGGCATTTAAAGGGATAGTAAGCCTTGAAAATAAGTTTATTTTATATTGTAGCCCTTAAAAAAAAACATGAAAAATGATATGTCTTATCTCCCAAACCTTTATGGTTTGGGAGATATTCAGAAGTAAAATAAAGTAAAGTTCCCTTTTCCTGGCTGTTTCAGCCAACTGCTAACCGGCAGCTCTTTAGCAGTGCCGAGATCACGATCTTTAAAAAGAACTACTTCATTGGAACGGTCTACAAAGTGTGTCTGGCTTGCAAGCACATTTTGTAGACCATTCCAATTAAGAAATTCTTTTTAAAGATCGTGATCTTGGCACTTCTGGAGAGCCGCAGCCGGTCCCGGGACCGGATTCCAAATCTGAGAGCTAGAACGGTGACGTCACTCAGGGGGAAACTTTGCTTCTGAATAGCTCCCAAACGATAAAGGTTTGGGAGGTAAGACATATATCATTTTTCATGTTTTTGTAAGGGCTACAATATAAAATAACTTATTTTCAAGGTTTACTATCCCTTTAAGTGCCCTCTTCATTCCCTTCACTATGAACCTGTTCCTGATGACAGATGTCCTGAATTTGTGTATCGTAGGGACAGTACGAAACACCAGTTTGTACCCCTATCTCTAAGATTTGAAGAATCCATCTGTCTGGATTGATTTTCTTCCATGAATCCCACAATAACTCCAGCCTGCTGCCTACAGAAAGAGGAGTCTAGCAATGCTTCATTGGAAATTTCTCTGAAACTTGGGCTCTCTCTGGAAATCTTTTCTAGGTCCAGACTTGGCCCCCTGTACTGCTCCTCTCTGCCGTTGGAAATAGGCTCTTAAAGGCCTACAGTGCTTTGCCTCTCAAAAGGGCTGCCTTCTAAAGCTAGTTCTAGAAGGGAAGGCTCTGGATCTGCATTCCTGTTGCAAGAAGGGACTCTTTCCTTCAGAGGATTTCAGAATAATATCTTTAAACTGGATGCCAAACAGCCTATGCCCTGAAAATGGTAAAGAGACCAACTTATTTTTTGATGAAGCATCTGCATCCAAGGCCTTGATCCATAGAGCTCACCGAGCCATGACTGAAAGTGAAGAAGAATGTTATTTATTTATTTAAGGGGGTCCCTTAATGTGGTACCATTTTCCAGCAGCAATGTGTTTCTACATACTAGAACCACAGCGTCAACTTTAGGAGGTGTAAACCAATGACCTGGGTCTTCTTCCTAAAAGGCACATAATCTTACCCAAACTTTTGTCGCTCACTTTCCATTCATTAGAGATATCATGAATGGAACTATGGACTGGAAATAAGGGAGTCACTTTCTTCTATCCTATGTATGCCGTATCCATAACATTTAAGTCATTTTGGGTTCCTGTGAGGCCTAATGTTTTTCTCATAGTTGCCAGGCTCTTCAGTCATCTCCCCTTCTTCTGTAGAGGAAATAGCAGACTCCATTTCAACTATGCCACCTTCATAATAATCATCATCTACCAAGTAAGAGGGGCTTTCGTCTGGATCAGAAACCCTGGGAGTGCTCTTCCTGGCTGACTCCTGTATGGAGGTAAAGGTCTCCTGCATGAAGGTATCAGATACATGAATAAACCCAAGAAATGTAGCCCACGTTTAGGGAATACCACATAGAATTGTAAGCAAAATAAAAAGTAAAGACATCCAATAGATTAAAATGGTGAGAGAAGGAGGGAGACCCAAATGCCTCCATCCTCCAGCTTGGTAGAACCAAAATAACTGAAGGGAGGTGGAGAAATTGATGCCTATATATTTTAATTTGGTCCTGCCAGCTAAGAGGTGGAGACAATACCCACATTACAATGCTGTGGATTTTTCTAGGAAATTATACTCTAGAAATGGAGAGAGTACAGCTATGTATGAATGAAGATAGCAATTTATTCTTCTTACCTGTTAAATCCTTTTTTCTTTAATCCATATGGAACACCTGTACCATGGGGTTGAGTTGCTCCACTTGTAGGGCAGGACACATCTGTCCTCCCCCCGGCAACCTCAAAGTCCTCTACCTCCTTCTCTGGTGTCCCACCTTTTGCCAACATTACCTCCCCCCCCACACCAGTTGATAGAGATTCTGTAAATGTGAGGATCTGGCACTTTGCGTCCACCCACAGCACAATGTGTGGTGCACAGACGTGGAAAGTAATCGGAAGCAGGGCATCAGGGAGAAACTGTGGACAATGCATCCCACACTTTTATATTAATCTAAGCTTTTAGAGGTCTCAAATAATTTATTTTTACTTTCCTCCTTACAGTAACTTTAGCAACATTTGCTACTTCTTTCAGGACAGGTGCTTTTGTGCCTCACTGTCAGATCCAGCAGTAGGTTGACTGTTACACCTTCTTCCACTATAACAACACCGGCATGCGACTCATTGTTGTCTTCAGTGTTTTTAGATAGTTTATTAGTAGTACTGATGGTGGTGAACTTTTGATGGGACTTTTACAACCTGAATCCTCCTTGGAAGGAGAGGGAGCACCATCATTTACTGCACATGCTGCAGCAACCATGCCTGCAGTCATTTTTTTTTTAGACTACCACTTTACTCACATGTCCCTGCACTGCTCCTAATACTTTCACCCTACTCCTTGTGCATTTGCTGGACATTACTCAACTGTGTGTGTTTTTACTGTAAAGTACACAAAAGAACTACAATAGGACTGATGAAGTGTAATGTCATGCCTTGGCCCTCTAAAGAATACTTGATCTCATATAGTATCAGTCTTCCTTAGTCACAACTCATGTCAGTGTCCTTGTCTGCTATAAATTTTTAATTAACAGTCCCCATAATCATCAAAAAAAAAAAAAAAATCCAACGGCTTCTTTCCCCAGACTCCTCTAGCACAGAGGTAACAGCCAGATTAGGAAGAAACTTTGATCACCTCTGACTGTCTTCCCAGTCAGTCACACAGAATTATGGGGCAATTCTCACACTCTCAGACTTCCCTAACACAGAAACATTCAGATCAGCAGAAAACTTTGATCTCGGCTACCTGTGTCTTCCTTGTCAGTCATACCAAATTTTGGGGTATTGGGGATCAACCTCCTTTCTCTCTTCCTGTCCCCCCGATGTCCCTACTACAGAGAACAATTGTCCAGCCTACAAGAGTCCCTAAACTGAACTTCAACTCCACCTGTATCACTGTGTACAGTTCTGGAGAACACATCTCCAGAAGGACATAACTAAACTGCAGGCAGTTCAAACAGCCACCAAAATGATGCAGGGTCTTCATCACACAGCATACCAGAATAGGCTGATAGAAACTTTATATGTACAGCTTGGAAGAAAGGAGTAACCTAATTTTAGAAAGTGGAGAATCTTGCACTCACACGGAGTGTGAGATTCTCAGGTCACTATTTGTATCATGGCGACATGGTTAATGAATTATTTGATCGCAGGCTCTACTGCGTGCGACCTTTTAAAAGGCGACAATACTTTTAAGAATAGATTTTCCACCTGGAATGCAAGCATTTCAGTCAATGACTGTACATTAGAACCAAGTAAATTTGGTATAATACATATACATTTTAATCCCCCCCCCTTCAGTAATTCAGTATGAAGCAACTGAAAACAACTTGTACACCTTTGCTTTCTTTTGTCAGGGCTAAAAGACAGGGGTGGAGAAGGTATAAGCCTTTGAGTGCCAGAGGGGTACGCAACGGTACCCCTCTGGCACTCAAAGGGTTAAAAACACCTTGAGCAAGATAAAGAGATGATAAAGTGCAGATGACTTGTACAGTGATATCCCTTCTCCAAGTCCTATGTTATGGAGCCAGTGCCCTAAAAGGTGGAAGAGTATAATTTAATAACTTATAAAACAACCAAATAAATGATCAGTACAGAGATTAATTAATTTCTTAAGTAACTTTGATCATTAAGTCTTAGTTCACATGGGTATTTGTCATGCTGCAAAAGAAAATGGTGCATTCTAATAGCGTAATGTAACGCAAGTTTGTAGTGCTGAGAAAAAGAAGTGAAAGTTATGACAATGCAATGTTTACAAATTTAACCCTTTGAGTGCTAGAGGGGTACGGATAAAACATGCAATGTTCATGCACTTCCACTGAAACCCACTGAACACTTCAAACAGTGCGTTCCTGAATTCTCACAAAGTCGCTGGAAAGGTTCACTGGCATATTTAATACACTACGAATAACCTTCTGCATGACAGATGTATCCAATGCAATACACTGGATCACTTTATTGCAATAAAAGGGTTTACACTTGTCTGAATAGCCACATAGGATAGTTTTGTTTTTTGATGAGCTGAAAACTGTGCATTTACAATGCCCATGTGACCCAGGCCTAAAGGGGCAGTGCTTTCTAGTACAAAGTAAAAATAAGGAAAGTACGTTACCATGCAATTGTCATTTCACAGTTCTCTAGCAATAGTTTTGATGTCCTAGTAGCAGGGGTCTGAAACAAACCCCGCCCCCCCCCCCCAGATGTATTGATGCTGCATTGAACAGGATATTTTTCTGTTCTGCAAAATACAGGTCCACATTTAACCCACGGTATTGGGCTTAACATACCGACACAGAGGGACTTTGGGAACGGAGAATGAAATCTAGGATTTTGTGACCAAGAACCACATAGTTCTGTATTTGGCTTCTGCCAAATACTAACAGCAATAAGTTAACTATTTTTGGAAAAGTGGAATAGAAGTAACTTGGTCAAAATATATGTATAAAGAAATTTGCCAATTGCAACAAAAAGGCAGTTTTAATTGTTAAATCTATACACCAGGTATAATCTATTCTTACTGGAAGTTTTTAGGATGTTAAGTGATTGTGTGTGTAAGCATGCATGCGCGCGATGAAAAGAATATGCATTATAGTCCAGAGAAAATTGTTAACCAAAATAAGAGTGCTACACTAAACTGGAGTGGATATACAAAATAGGCCTTAGGACCATAATGGACAATTATGGTGTCACATAAAGCCTAAATGAAGCTTTCTGTAACTACCTTATATTCATTCAACTCTGCTCTGAGACACTGAAGCTTAAGCAATCCAGATCGTTCACACGAAATACAGTGAAATGACAAATTCCAATAAAGTGTTCAACCCACCTGGGAAGGCTATTCAAAATGTCTCCTATGATGATGGGATCACAGGACGAGGTAAGAAATAAATAAAGAAGGCTTGAATGGAATAATGTTGCAGTTCGATTCAAATTACCAGTGTAAATGTAGCATGTGTCCCCTATAGCATGTGTCCCCTATGGTGCTCCCACTTCAAAATATACATATACACATACATATATATATATATATATATATATATATATATATATATATATATATATATATATATATATATATATATATATATATATATATATATATATATATATACACACACACACACACACACACATATTTTATATATATATATATATATATATATATATATATATATATATATATATATATATATATTTATTTATTTTATATACACACACACAATAAATGAAGTTATACTTAAGTCAATTCACAGTTTATGCTGATGACAAGAGAAAACAGATTTGAGAGAAGAATGTATAACTTTTCCCATTTGTATCTCATCGTATAGTTTTAAAACCAGAAAAGATGCCTCTGACAGGCCAGTTCTGATAAATTTGCAAACAATAAATTATTTGCAGTTCTACCACATAAATGCATATCAATATAAAGGAAAATCTAAAGGAACACTAAAACAGCTAGAAATGGACATTAAATTATATAACACTCAAATACCCTGTTCCCCATGATAGCATTCATAAAACATCTCCATTTGTTTTGCAACGATAATAACTGTACAATTATGGTAAATAAAGCCACAACTTTTAAACAAAATCCCCCACAGCCCAATGCTTCACTGAAAACCTGAATCTATATTACTTGGGCTCACACATGATATTAACACTTAAAGGGATAGTAATACTTGAAAATAATTGTATTTTATATTGTAGCCTTTAAAAAAACATGAAAAATGATATAAGTCTTATATTCACATGTAAAATATTGTAAAATGCTCTTTTCCTGGCTGTTTCAGCCAAGTCTGCCATCTAGTGGACAGATTTGGAATTCGGTCCACAGAGCAACCGGCAGCTCTTTAGCAGTGCCGAGATCACGATCTTTGAAAAGAACTACTTAATTGGAACTATCTACAAAGTGTGCCTGGCTTGAAAGCACACTTTGTAGACCAATAAATTATTTTTAAAGATGGTGATCTCGGCACTTCTGGAGAGGCACAGCCGGTCCCGGGACCGGATTCCAAATCTGAAGGGTGGAGCAATGATGTCACTCCAGGGGAAACTTTACTTATGAATATCTCCCAAACCATAAAAGTTTGGGAGATAAGACTTATATCATTTTTCAAGTTTTTTTAAGGGCTACAATTTAAAATAAACTTATTTTCAAGTATTACTATCCCTTTAACTTTAAAATAATAGAAACTGAATGGACAGAGAAAAGGCAAAGAATGAATTTCGGAAACAGATTTTTATTGGCAATGTAGCAGATTAACTAGGGAAGAAACAGCAAACATACACACTGTTTTCAGTTTTTTAATAACTCAACAGAAGCGTACTTCCCAAATGAGACAATATAGGTATACTGTAATTACATTAGGTGCAAAGAAAAAGCAAACGAGGGAAGTTCCATATACTGGAAAGTTTATATAAATGTCCTAGCAACAAAACGAATAAAGGGAGGAAATAAAGGGGGGGGGGGGGGGGGAGAGTAAAAGCTATTGGCACTCTTTAGAATGCAAGTACGCCTGCAGGCATGGATTTTGTAAAGGGAGATGGAATTTGCTGCAGAATGTGCAAGACATGCACAAACAGGCCTAAAATGGTGAGGTGGATCTCTTTAATTTAGAAACAAGGGATAAGAAATAATTACTTATTTCTCCCTGCACAGACAGCGATGTGCCTCTGTATCAGAAAGATGTCAGATGGAGGCAAATTCAATAAAAATGTGATGAAAGCATCATAGATGCCATCTGAAACAGACCTTTGATAATGGCACGGTATAGTAGCCCCTTGTTAAAGCACAACTCCAATGAAAAGCAAAAAGGCAGAAGTTGATCAATTCTGAGACAAACAACTGTAGAAAATGAATCAACTGAAAAGCTACAAATATTGTAAATGGAGCATTTAACCACTTGGATGTTAAGAGCTATCCAAATAATTGCTCTGCTTTAAAAACAGTCCAGCATCAAAGTGGTTCTTTTGATAAAGATTTGCTCCACCTCTGCCTTGATATGTGCCCTAATGAAACAGAATCAATAACACTATATGTGCTTCTTCTACAAGATTAACAAAATACCAGGGGAAAATACAAAATTAAAGTCAGATTAACAGATTATAATATTTTAATATTTTTCAAGGATCAGTATCTTTGAAAGAGTGGAGAATAAAAAATTCCTTCAGCATCCTCTTCAGTAAACATTTGTCACATCTGGTGAGGGGTAGAAAGGCAAGTGGCCCTTTATTTGATGCAGTGGGATATTTACTGTTAGGAAGCGTATGCTATTACAGGTTATTTTGATGTTATGGGATGAATAGGTCTTGAAAATTTTAAGTGCCTTTTGCTTTACCCATTTTCGGATTTCTTCTATATAGCGTAGCTGTTTTAGCATGGCTTTGCCATGTAACCAATGGAATGGGATTTAAGTTCATAAAGTCAAAAATACCATCTTACTCTGCAGTTACTCAAGAGTATGTACAGGCCATACATGTGGGTAGAACTACACATATCTTGTAACCTCATATTCAAAAGGATTCAGGAATTACAAATCATTGAACCTGCTACAAACCAGCAAAATGTACTTTACATAAGGCACCATGAAAAAAAGCTTTAACATTTGTTTTAAAGAGGTGAGGGGGGGGGGGCACACCAAAATATTTCCATACATAACCAGAAAAATTACCAGTTTGAGTCGCACCTAAACATATGGATACATTTTTGAAAAAGTGCCTGGCATCCCCAGAAAAGGGGAAAGGGACTTCAAAACATCAAGCACTCAGAGTTAAAAGAATACCCATACAAAATATTTAAAATGATAAAACCCATTTATTTATCATGTACGTCAAGCCAAGATCAGTAAATTTCTATTTTATGTTGTATACCTAAAAATAGAATCCTAAATTTACATTTTAATATATTTAAAGAAAAGTAACTTTTGAGACACATATCAGGAATACTATTGTAACAAATGTGGAAAAAGCAGAATTATGAGTCCCAGAAAGTGTGTACAAGGGATCATTCACATAGGCTGTTTTGTAGTACAACTTTTTGTAGTGTGACTTTAGTGCTACAGTGTAGAAATGTTTTTCTAGCATCCTATTCTCCCCATAAAGACGAAACTGCAAGGAAAAAAAAAAACACTACCTGCAACTTGTGTGAGGTGAATGTGATTCCATTGAAATCAATACTACAGCTTAATAGCTACATTATCACACTGTCTGTGGACAAGTGCAGCATGCCGTGTCTCTCTCCACCAATCGTAGCACATGTTGTCTATCAGCAATATCCCATAGGACAAAGATTCACAACTTAATAACGTGTAGGAGTTTGTGTTTTGGGTTTTTTTTTTTCTTGTTTTGTTTGTTTGTTTTTTAACTTTGTTGGTTCCCTAGAATGTATGCCTGATTCAGAAATTAGCCAAGTCAGCATGCTGAAGACCACAGATCAATTATAAAAGGATTAGATGGGTGTGCAATGCTTTGCATAACTATCTGAACATTAAGGAGGTTAAAAATCACTGACAATTTAATCTGAAATGACATCTATCATCATCACTAATTTTCATTTGGATATTTCCCTTAGAGAAGTCTGCAAAGGTTATAAAACTATTTTATTCCTCTGAGTACCAGAGGGGTGGTGCAACACGTTGGTTTGAAATCAGATTTCACATAAGAAAAGTAAACAATTCCACCAACCATCATCTTCTGTATAATAATTATGTGGGGGCGAGTAGTTTTGCAAAATAAAGTCAAAAATAATAGAAAGTTCTACAAAGAAATCTACCAAGTGTATGTAAAGATATAAAGTTTTATTTTGCTGACAACTACTTATATTTTAGAAGAGAAAGTTTCCAATTTTCAAGAGGACTAAACTCAAAAACTGACATTTGTTGCAGGAGATTTGGCCAATTACCTAATGCAAGTTTTGAGATTTATTTTCTACCAGTCTTTTCAGTATCAGCTGAAAGAATATCCCATGCACTGACAGCTCTTTGTAAAAAGAAACATGTCTAAATATCACCACCATCGAATCAGTGTTCTATAGTTCTATAAATTTTACTTAATTCCACCAATGTTTACAGTATACAAAATATTTATTTATACTTCCATCAACCACAAATCAAGCTCCCAAGTTATATTTACTTTAGCTCACACAAATGCCTGTGTATTCCACATGCCAACTCCACAGCACACCTTTTCTTCCTAGCATTAGTTTCAGAGATGTGTATTTTGGAATTTTTCTGAAATCCCATAATATAAAATTCACCATATTCCTTGTATTATTACAGAGAGGGTTAATATAAGGAATAAAAGACCAAGAATACCTGGAAGCCAAACATTAAATAATGTGTAGAACTGAAGTCAATTTAAGTGCTACCTCACAAATCTTAAATCTGGCTACCAGACTGGACACTTGTACAATTTGTATAAATGCAACATGGAGCAATAATGAGGCAATTAAATACCTTTACATTGGAGTTATTGGACATCTCTACCTCTCGCTCTCTAGCATTCAAAACATCCCTTTAAAATATAGGATTTTTTTTTTTACCTCTATGGTGCAGTTGATTTGCTCCAAAATTGATCAACATTTCTTTACCTTTAATGGCATAGTAATGTTTCACACAAAAAAACAGCTCCAATTAATCTTCATAGTATTTGGGCCATGAAGAGTAATTTCAGTACTGTCAGAATTGTAGTTCAAGAGCAATTGAATGATAAACTATCCCCATCCCACCCCTTTTACCGATATAATAAGCTTACCTGAGGCAACAAGACTGTCTAGATCGATCTCAGAGAGGGTCAACCTTCAGTGAGTATAAGGAAAAACCCTGAAATGCCTTTCAAGGGCAGCAGGGTTTTCCTTATCATCACAGTAAGAAGATTTTTCCTTGCTGTGACTTGTCCTGTCAAGAGACCAGATTCCATATCTGAGGGGAGGTGGCTTACACTAGGTAAAAGTGGCTGGAGGGGGATACTTTATATTCCAATTAATCTTGACCTACAACTCTGACAGTATTGAAATAACACACTCCATGGCCCAAATACTATGAAGATTAATCACAGCTGCTGCTTTTGTGAAACATTACTAGCCCTTTAAGTCACGTACATAAAATTGGAAACCGCAATCTAGTTTTCTACAGGTTACACATTCATTGACTGTGCCATATTTGGATAACGAACAGGTTCAACCTTTTAGGAATGCATGGAATAGGCCTTCCCTATATATGTCACATTGTGAATCAAAGTGAAAGAACACACTCAAACAAGATACAGCTACACTTATCAATTACTAATGGCTTTGTATTTATGGAAATGAAAATACTTTATTACTGGAGTCTTTAAGACTGTGACAAGCAACGTGAGGCCCTCCAGCTGTTGTCAGACTACACAACTCCTGTCAGTCATTAAATGATGTAAATTATAGTCTGGCAGCAACTAGAGGGCCTCATGCTGTACATCTCTGCTTTAGAATTACAGTGACTCAAATATAATGCAGCAATCCTTATCCCTAAATACAGACAGTCACGTGAAATGTGGAACAAAAGCCCTTGGAACAATAATAATAAAAACACAAAACACAATAAACCTTAAAACAACTGAACCAGAAGACAGGCAGTCTTGAATCAATACAATCCTTAAAGGCTGGAAGGATAAAAAAAAATGTATTGGACTACATAAAGAAAATATATACATAGAAAGGAATAAAAACACACTACCACTGTAAATCTGCAGCTGTATGGTTTACCATCATGAACCTTACAATGAACCTCTCCTGCTCCTAGCCTTTAATTATTATACACTCTCCAGGTGACAAGCATACGTTTTAAACCCTTGAGGCTATAGAGAAGCACAGCGCTTTGCAAAGCAATTCATATTAATATAACCCGGTCTCGGTTGGTTCTGTTTGTCTAGTAGGTGGTGTTGCTTTACCAGTCTAGCTTTACTAATAACATGATACTTTTGATGAGTGTTCATTTTCAGCAGCAGATTGTAATGAATAATAATAATATTTTTCTACTAACCGGTGTAACCATATGACTGTTCATATCCGCCAGATGGTTATTAAAGTAAACGTTATTTATTTCGCTGGCTGATAGTGTGGTAAACTACGTATGACTATATTTCATCATGAAGTTCTACGGGAACATATGCGATCATGGTTTGCGTTTGGGGTACACCTGAATACTACTCATCTGGAGGCCCTATACGCGCTGCTCTCAAAACCAACAAGATAATTAATTTAGCTGCACTGGCTATCACAAGTGTATAGCTGCTTATACATACAGGAGAACTATTTCAAATAACTAACACTCAGAAGAAAAAAACAGGGCAAGGGATGGGCAACCCATGGCTCTCCAGCTGTTGTAATACTACACCACCCATCATCTCCAGCCAGTCACCGGTTGACCAGCCCTGGTGTAGCCAGTACCAACCACTGTATGTAACTTGACCTGTTGAAAGACAATTGTGTCAGTGCCAACTTTGATTACCAGGTGTTTAGATGAGTTGTTGCACCCTGTGTTTCCCCCGCCGATACCGGCTCCCTTTTTCTTTCGCCTGAGCCTCTCCTCTTTCGGAATTTCAGTCCCTCCTCCTCTTCCTTACGCTTTCCGGTTCCGGGTTGCCACACCTCCTTAGTTTTCTTCTTCCTCCATCCTTAGTTTACGATTGGTGGGGGATCTTACCTCTTTCTTCCTAGCTGTCAGATGGTCAGTGACAGGAGACGCGCATACATAGCGAGAAAGGAAGGGGTGGGCAGTACCCGTGGCGCGCTGCCGACACAACACAACGGGAGGGAGAAAGCGAAGCACCTACTCTGGCTAGCTATAGAATGGGAGGAAACTGCCTGAAGAAAAAAGGCGGGCTGTTCATAGTCTTATTTTAAAGGATAGTTCATACCTAATTCTAAATCAAGCATTAAATTTTCCGGGGAGACTTGGCTGCTATAAATTTCTCTATGCTTCTTGTTTTAGAGCTGACACATTCAAGTAATTCGTGGACGAAAACAAACATGACATCTGCGAACAGGAGCTGAGTGAGAGTCTCCACCTTTTACACTTGCCAAGAACCAATTCTTTTTGTTAAACCTTTGAATGGCAGAGAGGTATTCAGCGCTTTGTAAAACAATGGCGCTCAAAGAATTGAATGTATAGAGGTTTTCCACATTTTTTTTGGTGGTCAGTTTCTAGCGTTTTAATTATTTCCATTAGAGAGCTTCGATTATGCCCTTCAGACCCATTTAGTAATTCACTGAGAACGGCTCAAGCATTTAAATTATTAAAAACTCCCTTTAAATCAGCAGTCGGGTGCATGGCCAGCCAATTATGACTGGTGCACTGGCGATAAATGTGTGCTTTAACCAACGGGAGCACAAGAGCTGGAAACAATCTGTTCAACTGGCAGTGTTGATAGATACAATTAGATATGGAAGCCTAAAACCAGACAGTGCAAACACTGTAAACTTATCCCTTTTAAGGGACACGTAGGGTTGGCACTTTCTCAGGTGGAATTGACAGCACCAAGCGCCCCCCCCCCCCCCCGAAAATGGAGATTATGGGCCTTCTTTATCCTGCCTCCAGTTATGCCCTATTCGCATTTGTGTCTAGACCTCTGTTTATCACTCTAGCCTACCCTACTTTTGCTAAATGTATAACTTCTGTTAATATGTCAGGTATATCAGAGAGCTTACAATTGAAATGCAGCTACACTAGTGATACCACAGAGCTTACAATTGAAATGGAAATCCATTAGTGTACCACAGAGCGTACAGCTCAAATGGAGCTGCACAATGACAAAGAGCTTACAATTTAAAAGGAGCTACAAAAGTGACACCAGAGCTTATAGTTGAAACAAATATACACAATTTTCATCACAGAGAGCACAACTGAAATGGAGCTAAGTGACACCACAGAGCTTACAAATGAAACTGAGCTACTCCACTGATATCACAGAGCTTACAACTGAACTGAACCTACATTAATACTGTATTAACAAAGTATCTACACAAATGCTTGAAGATGATTGGATAAAACAAGGCTTTATTCAGTGTTCAAAGCATTGGGACACAGAGAGTCAATGGGCACATCACCCCGAAACACTTGTTTGTTTACTGTAGCTTCATTTAAGTTGTAAGTCCTGTGGTGTCACTTGTGTAGCTCCATTTCAGGTTTAAGCTCTCTGGCAACACAGTTAACTTTAGTAGCAGCTATATGATTACACCATCTCTCTCCCCCCCCCCCCCTTCACAGTAGAAAGCACTACATATGTTGAGCAATGCTCTGCACACAGTTATGGAGCTGAAGAAGGTTAAACTGTGGCACACACTTAAAGGGATAGTATTACTTAAAATACTAATCCCTATGTTAAAGCTCTTGAATAAAGATGAAAAATGCCCCCAGTGGCATCTCTCAAACCCTTATAGTTTGATAGATAACCTCTTTCAAAGTTTGCCCCTGGCTGACGTCAGCATTGTAGCTGACAGCCTGGGAATCTGGGACCGTCTGAGGCTCTGCAGCAGAGCCGAGATCGCAGTAACAAAAAAGAAATCCTTCACTTAAAGGTCTTCTACATGTGCTTGCAAACCAAGCACACACAGAAGACCTTTTTCCTCTGTGTCCTATCCACGGCATAGAGGGGGCTTTAACTCTGCCTTCCAGCTGGGTAGGACCAATTGATTTCTTTAAATTTGCTTGCTACCTCTCCTATGCAGTTATTTGGTCCTACCCAGCTGGTGGACGGAGGCTATGCCTCACTCTCTGTAACATACTTCCATGTCATGTCATGCTATGCAATGTGTCTGCCTAATCGTGGGCACATTACCTACAACAACTGGAACATGCACGCTGTCCGCATCATGTATGGGTTGGGAACTGGATATTCGCATGTCGATCGGCCACTTCTCCCCACGCTGCTTCTCTGACTGCCGGGTTGTCAGCGCCCGCTCACAGCAGGTTCATACCAGGGACAGGAAGAACGTCACAGAGCGTTCCAACGTTGGAATGCACGCGGTGAATCAGGAATACGGTCAGAAGCAGGATAAAGCGGCGACTATGCGGTCAACGTACAGGTATGTCTCTAATCTAAATGTTTAGAGCCTTTTGTTGGTTATTACTTACTGCTCCTTTATATTTTGTAGTAGGGTTCTTGCAGACCTTGCCTACCTCAGCTCAAGCTGCCAACCATGTCAACATCCAAAGACACTAAGTCTGAGAAATTAGTTATCAGAATCAGCTAAAGAAGAAAAATCAGGGCCAAAAGAGAAACCCTGTGCTGGCTGTAATAATATGCTACCTGTTAATGATCCTGCTAAGCTCTGTACTGCATGCCTGCAACAAGCTGCTGGAGGAAATGTACCAGTCCAGTTCCAGGACTTTCTGTCCTGGATGAAAACCTCCATGCAGTATACTTTCGCATCAATGCAAGAGGCAGCCAGAAAACGCCCCAGAACATCAGATCCAGACGAAGGTCCGTCAGGAACACAGGATGACTATGACGATACATATATTGACATTGAATCTGCAGCATCATCTGCTGAAGGTGAGCTTGTGAGAATCCAGTAGCTTCAGCATGGACCACCTAGTGAAGACTATGAGGAAAACCCAGGGACTGGTGGACGTCCCAAAGGATTTAAATGTTATGGACGCGGCATTTGTAGGATATTAAAAGGCCGCACCTTCGTTTCCAGTCCACAGCTCAATTCAACATAATACAGAGTGAATGGAAACAAACAGAGAAAAGAGGAGCCATCTCAAAACTGTTCCACCGTATATACCCCTTTGCAGAAGAGGAAACATCTAACTGATGTTACAGTTTCAGCTAACCTTGTTTCCAGCAGCATCTACAGGCGTGAGGCTTCTAGCATGCAGCAGGCCTCTGTTTTATCTGTTTGTTTCCTGTAGTCTCCTCCTACCTACTTCCTCCCTCTGAGCTGCTCCTCCTACTTCCTGTGGAGGGGTTTAAAAGGCGGACTGAGTCCTGACTCAGTCGCCCTTGTGTTATTAGGTGAAGTACTTTGGCTCTGTGTGTGACCTGGCTATCTATGAAAACCTGCACTGTGTATGACCTGGCTATTTATGAGAACCCGCACTGTGTATGACCCGGCTGAGTAAGAGAACCCTCTCTGTGTATGGCCCAGATAAGTATGAGAACCCTTTCTGTGTATGACCCAGATAAGTATGAGAACCCTCTCTGTGTATGACCCAGATAAGTACGAGAACCCTCTCTGTGTATGACCCAGATAAGTACGAGAACCCTCTCTGTGTATGACCCAGATAAGTACGAGAACCCTCTCTGTGTATGACCCAGATAAGTACGAGAACCCTCTCTGTGTATGACCCAGATAAGTACGAGAACCCTCTCTGTGTATGACCCAGATAAGTACGAGAACCCTCTCTGTGTATGACCCAGATAAGTACGAGAACCCTCTCTGTGTATGACCCAGATAAGTACGAGAACCCTCTCTGTGTATGACCCAGATAAGTACGAGAACCCTCTCTGTGTATGACCCAGATAAGTACGAGAACCCTCTCTGTGTATGACCCAGTGATCGCAAGTATCCCTTACTGTGATCAATTTGTGCTATTGGCTTAAGACAGACCACTGTTGTGGACAGGATCTGATTGGTGACTGCAGGCGTGAGTCACAGGGTCTCGATATAGTGACTGCAGGCAGAGTCACAGGGTCTCGTGTGGTGGCTGCAGGCGTTGAGCCACAGGGTCTTTATATGTGACTGCAGGAGTGAGTCAAAGGGGTCTGATATAGTGACTGCGGGCAGAGTCACAGAGTCTCTTAGCGGTGACTGCAGGCGTGGGTCACCGGGTTGCTGCAAAGGTGTGGTGTTGCTGGTTTGACTGATTGCAGATGTGGGTCAGTTCTCCAGTCCAGCAGTCCTTGTGTTCCTGTTCGTTGGATCAAGTTTGCTGAGCCAGTGTTCACAGTGGTCGCCTGTTCCAGTCGATGGATCAAGAGTTGGCATTCATGTATCCTGCTGAGACTAACAGGGGCTTCGGGCCAGTCTCTCGCATTGTGGTCTAGCGAGAGGCCTACTATTTCTGGTAGTAGTGTCGCCTACTAGTAACCCTTTGCTTGTTGTACCACTTATTTATCACTGTGATTTATTCTAATAAATATTTAGCATTATATTACCGTACTGAGTTCTGAGCATTCCTGGGTGCCCGTGACAGGCGAACAACTATACTCCTTGAGGATGGCACCACGCTCAGGGATCCTATGGAAAAAAGAGCCGATAGTGAGTTAAAGAAACAGTTTGCCACTATTGGTCAAAATCTCAAGACAGCCATGGCCTCTAGCTTTCGGACCTTACTTATTTGGCTCACAGAACTAGAAGAAAAGATAGAATCTTCAGTTTGATGTGCTTGTCTACTCAAAGATCTGTCCATCATCAAAGATGCAATCAACTATTCATGTGATGCTTCATTAGACAATATTCGTCTATTGGCAAGATCATCATCTCAATCTGTAATAGCCAGACGCGCCATGTGGATCAAAGCATGGGAACCTGACCCCTTGTCTAAGAATAAACTTGTCTCTCTTCCCTTCGCTGGAGCCAAATTGTTCGGGGATCAACTGGAAGATATAATAAAAAGGTCTTCAGGTGGAAAGAGTTCCTACCACAAGACAAGAAGATAAGCTCTCCAGGGAGATCGGGCCAATTAAAGCGACAGTCCTTTCGAGAGGCCCGCAGTTACAGGCCAGGCAGAGATTATGACCAGAAGAAGAGAGGTACTCAGGTTTCCCAGAGGCCTGGAAATTGCAGGGATTTTCAGTGAAGAGGACAGTTCCCCCAATGAATCCAGTCTCCCCCCTTCTCCTCCAGTAGAGGGCAGGCTGGAGGAATTCCATTTGGCCTGGTGTCTCATCCATCCAGACAAATGAGTATGTGAAATTATTCAGAAGGGGTACTTATTAGAATTCAAGACTGCCCCCCCCCCTCCACATCGCTTCTAGACTCCCAAGTTGAGACAGAAGTCAAGAACCCAGCAGATGAAAGTAGCCTTACAGTCCCTATTGATCAACAGAGTGATAGTCCCTCCTCATCAGAGATTCCTGGGCTTTTATTCAACTTTTTTTTTTTTTTTTTTTATATAGTATCAAGCCTACTGGGGAACTTCGCCTTATCTTGGACTTGAAAGACCTCAACGCCTTTCTACAACCACACCATTTCAAGATGGAGACGGTTTCATCCACGTTCAAACTAATACAACCAGAGGCATATCTGACTTGGATGGACCTGCAAGACGCATACTATCATGTGCTGATACAGCAACAACATCGCAAGTACCTAAGATTTCACATCTCCGGCATGCACTTCAAGTACTGAGCATTGCCATTTGGCCTCTCATCAGCTCCCAAGGTCTTCACAAAGATCATAGCGAATGTCTTGGCATTCCTCAGACAGCAACATCTTCTCAGTGTCATACCTTATTTAGACGACATACTGATAATAGCAACAGCACCAAAACATGCATAGCCCAGCTACAGAATTAGGATAGATTATAAATGACAGCAAGAGCTCTCTGACGCCCTCTCAGGACCTGGTATTTTTGGGGATTCAATTCAACACCCAACTAGGCCAGGCATTCCTGTCATCAGAACGACAATAACGGATCACCAATCATGTCCTCCAGTTTCTACAAAAAAGAGAACAGCAAAATCCTTCTCCAGGATCCTGGGACACCTAGCGTCTACATATCAAGTCATCCCCTGGGCTTGGATCCATGCTCGCAGAACCCAACTACATTAACGTATTACAAAAAACAACCCCCTGAGCTTCCATCAACTGATTCCAATCTCAAAACAGACCAGATTGGAATTAAATTGGTAGACTCGGCATCCACATCTGGTAAAAGGCAGGAATCTAATGGATCCAGAATGGCAGATTCTACAGACGCCAGCGGAAAAGGTTGGGGAGGAATATGGAGGAACGAGGCAATTCAGGGTACTTGGAATGCCCAGGAAACCAAGCTACACATCAATATATTAGAGTTTCTAGCAGTCTGGAAGACATTGCAGCACTTCAGTCGCGACTTTCGACACCTACCTGTCCTGATCAGATCGGACAATTCTACTGCAGTCCAATACATACTGAATCAAGGGGGAACTCGTAGCACCCAATTAAACAACCTGGCACTCAAAATCCTCCTTTGGGTGGAAAAACACATATGTATCTCACGGCTTCCTTTCTATCAGGTCGACTAAATACACAAGCAGACTTTCTCAGTCGAAATCCAATGACCCGGGAGAATGGGAGCTAAACCCAAGGATATTCCAACAAGTGGTGACCAATCTGGGTCTTCCAGAAATAATCTCATGGCCACAAATCACAACAAAAAAAGTGTCCAGTATCTGTCCAGATGGCAGGAACCTCAAGCCCTGGGACAAGACACCTTAAAGATTCCATGGCAGTTCATACTGGCCTACCTGTTTCTTCCTCTGTTGACGGAAGTCATCCGAAAAATAAGACAGGGCAGAAGTTATACTAATCGCCCCATACTGGCCAAGGAAGCCATGGTTTCCGGATGCTCTTCGGATGTCCCTCAGACCTCCATTACAGCTTCCAGTGACCCTGGACCACCTTCTCCAGGGCCCTTTACAACATCCAGACCCAGCCTTCTTCCAGCTCAGGGCCTGGAGGCCGAGCGGGAATCTTTAAGGTTACAGGGCACCTCAGAACCAGTTATTGACACCATACTGAAGGGACGTAAGACAACATCCACAAAAATCTACTACAGAGTGTGGTCCATTTTCCACAGATAGTGTACTGCTAATAATCTGGACCAGTCAGCCATATCTCCTGCCAAAATTCTAGATTTCCTGCAGGATGGTTTCCAGAAGGGGTTGAAGCCGGCATCATTGAAGGTACAACTGTCAGCCTTGTCTGCTATTCTGGCTACACCCTTTGCAGATAATTATCTTATCAGACGTTACCTCACATCCATCTCTGAGATAAAAACAACTATTAGAGAGACCATACCTCTGTGGGATCTTAACTTGGTGTTACAACAGTTGCCCTCTCACCCCTATTTTGAGCCCCTTCAACAGGTATCGTTAAAATTTCTGACACTAAAGGCTGCATTTCTCATTGCAGTAACATCAGCAAGGAGAGTTAGTGAGCTACAAGCCCTGGTAGCAAAGTCTCCCTTCCTAACTTTTCATCAGGATAAAGTGGTACTACGTCCCAAACCCTCTTTTCGTTCAAAGGGGATTTCACAATTTCACCTTAATAAGGATGTATTACTTCCTTCCTTTTGTCCAAACCCAGTGCATGAACTGGAGAAACGATTACACAACCTGGACTTAGGTGTTTACAGACATATCTTTCCAGAAGAGAGATCTTCAGTAAATCTGACTCTCTCCTGGTTCATTTTGGAGGTAAATTCAAAGGGACTGCAGCCTCTAAGCCCTCTATTGCTAGGTGGATACGTGACTATTTCCATAGCATATGAAACTGTGGGTCAAGACCCTCCTCAGGGTCTTAAGGCCCACTCAAATCAAGCTATGTCAACTTCCTGGGCCCTCAAAGCTGCAGCTTCTCCAGAAGACATATGTAAAGCAGCAACTTGGGCTTCAGTCTCTACGTTTATAAAACATTATAGACTGGACCTACATGCATCTGTGGATGCCAAGTTCGGACGGAAGGTGCTTGAAGCAGCCATCCAGATCTGAACTTTTGCTACCCATCCCTCTCTGGGGTACTGCTCTGGTAAGTCCCACTCTATGCTGTGGATAGGACACAGAGGAAAAGTGAAATTTACTCACCGATATTTGTATTTCCTCTGTGTCCTTCCACGGCAAGTCACCCTAGGTTATGGTATCTGTATCAGTTCCTCAGCATACATTACCGACTGTGTTAAGATGTATTATAGTTGGCTATCTCTAACCTCTTCTATCTTTCAGCTTGGACAACTGTATAACTGCAAAGGAGAGGTAGCAAGCGAATTTAAAGAAATCAATTGGTCCTTCCCAGCTGGAAGGCGGAGCCAAAGCCCCACTGTAAATTTCACTTTTAGTGATGATTTCTTCTTTATTAACACGATCTTGGCTCTGCTGCAGAGCCACCGGCTGATTTCAGGAGAGGGGTCCCCTGCTGTCAGCTAGAATGCTGACGTCAGCCAGGGGTGAACTTTGAAAGCGGTTCTCTCAAACCATAAGGGTTTGAGAGATGCCGCTGGGGGCATTTTTCATCTTTATTCAAGTGCTTTAACATAGGGATTAGTCTTTTTTAAGTAATACTATCCCTTTAAAGGAATAGTAATGTTAGCTATAAAGTAGATAGAAGTGTCGTCTTAATAGTAAACGTAATATGTTGCGCTATGTTTAGCTACTTTTATGTAGTTCAAAATATATTAAATGTAGAATAATCCCCTTTTTGGCCACGTCACACTAAATCTACAGTCTTGTCCGGACGGATGAAGAGAGGGGCAGACTTCAGTAAGCAAAGGAAAATATTGCCCTCCTTTGTTAGGGGGGCAGGGTTATCCTTATACTTAAGTTTGTCTCTCACTTCATCTGTCCGATTCCAGGGCCAGATTTCAGATTCAGTGGGAGGTAGCCAGAAGGGGCAGGCAGGGGATCTGGATAGGTCCCTACTCCCTTTACTTGCTTTTTAGATTCCAAGTTCTTTTTAGGGATCAGTGCACCATATGCATGATTTACATAGTGTGTCATGGCTAGGAAATTTATAGTGTGCTCCTTGGGTGAATTGTTTTGCTCTAAAGGTAAATAGAACCATCAATCTGCTTTGCAATGACCCATACATCTGCTATTCTACTTCTGCACCTCCAGCTTCCTTCAAATCAATCTCATGTTTTCTTCCAGACAGTTAAGCAGTAATTGGAGGAGAGTGTGTGTTTGAAATGCTAGCCTGGGTATTGGTACTTCTCATTTAACCCTTTGAGTGCCAGAGGGTTACTCAATGCATTGCGTACCCCTCTGGCACTCAAAGTGTTAATTGTTCCAACCTTGTATTGTGTAAAATACAGTAGTGGAGCAATGTGAAGCAACAAGGCTAGTGTAACAGAGTTAAAGCCCCAGTGAGTATCCCCATGGGTTTCAGACACGCTGTTCTCTGATTATTCCTTAAATGTTACCAAGGAGAAGGAGCGTGATTTGAGGGCAGGCAAATGTTCAATAAGGGAGGGGGAAATAATTATTGCTGTCAAAACTACCTTAGCCAGGATTTTTCACAGCAGCTACTCTGTCATCAGCTTCTTGTCAGACATATAGTTGTGGAAGGCAGAGCCTGTAAGTGAATTCAGACTGAAGATCAGTCCATGAGAAATTGCTCCCTATGCCAGTCTGCTTCTGTGGACATCTAACTGTACATTTGCCCTCAATTCTGTGGCATGTAATGAATTGCCTGGCTTTAATCTAGGGGCATCTAACATCATAGCAACCTGACTCCTGTTATGCTTTGTCCTCTAACAAATGGGCATCTCTTGGATCATTACCCCCTCTACCTTCCAGGGGTATCATATGCTTTTCTGCACCTAGTTCAGGGGGAATAGTGTTTTATTTGTCCCTAACCAAATGCATCCAATAGCCATGCTATCTATAGCCCCACATGTAGTTCCCGATTAACACGCCTTTGTACCCTGCATGTTATGGGCATCTAATGGGTTGTATGGAGCCAGTACCAGGGCACTCAGTGTACGGCTACCTAGATCTCCAGGATCAGGAGGGTGCAAACCACCCGGACTCAGCACAATCATCGGTCATTGGGCCTGGATCCTGGAGTTAACAGGAAGGAGAGGAGGCATCCCAGGGCTGGCCCTGCATGTCTAGCCACTACTGCAGCTTCCCCTCTATCTGATACCTGGGTTCTCCGGGGTGGGGAGAATACACCAGAAGAACCGCACTGGGTAGAAGGGCACCAGGGAGTCTAAGGCCAGGTGGAATGGGGAGAGTGTGACCAGAGGCTCAAAATTCTGCCTGCCCCCTTGATTTGTGCATGTTAACCCCTTGAGTAAGGGAGAGGTGTGCAACAGTTGCACTTCTGGTCCTTAAGTGGTTAATGAGAATGTAGCTCCTTATAATTATAACCAGCATATTTTGTGTCCTCCTGTCTACATATGGTAGCTGATTGCACTGGTTCTGATTTGGGTCAACTTTAGATGATTATTTTCCTCAAGTAAATAAATTAACTCTTTAATGACACATTGCTCACTCCTCTTTTCATTAAAGGGTTATCCACTGGAGTGCCAGCAGGATCTTCAAAATGGAACAATGCTTTAGATATCCCTCTGGCACTCAAAGGGTTACCATTATCCACAAAGCATACCACCACCTATAGAGAGGCCAACCATCCAACAGCTAAGTATACTCTAAGTAATACAGACGTTCCACCACCTCCCCAGTGCTTTACTGATCTTCCAAGAACACCTCAGTGCCTTAAAGCCTTTTCAGTCTCTATTAGTGCCTTAATGACTTTTTCACCATAATATCATTAGCCTAATGACATTCAGACACCCCCCAAAAAAATAAGGAAAGAAATTGAACAGTTATGTCAGCTCAGCTGCTTATTTATGAGTCATCAATAATTAATGGAGCTGTGCTCTTATATCTACTGTACATGAATGTATTATACTGACAACTAGTGTAAAAGCCCATGTACACGGCCATGGTCCAGGAGATGTTAATCCTCTGAGTGCCAGAAGGGTATGCAACACATTGCTTTGCAATGCGTTGCGTACCCCTCTGGTACTCAAAGGGTTAAGAGGCCAGTCCTGCTCTGCGTCCTGCTGCTGACACTGTAGAGACTGCCCTAAAGCACAGAATGCTCCCAACACAGAACTCCCAGCATTCTGTGCATTCGGGCAGTCTCTACTGCGCATGACTGCTTCTGACAAACATCCTAGCAAATTATTATATAGGATGGGAACTCTACAGCCATACAATAACAACGTAACAATAAACAAGTGAAACTCCCCAAACAAAGTTCAGGGCGCAGGTCCGGAGCACTCCCCACAGCCCCAGCCAGAGGCTCTGACAGACGAGACAACAATAGGAGAGGAGTGCATACATGGACCCGCTCAACATTCAACAGCCCAATGTAGTCTTTGGCTCAATAGTAAAAAAAAGGTTCTTTATTAAAGGGATAGTAATACTTCGTTTTAACTTTATTTTATTTTGTAGGCATTAAAAAAACATGAAGAATGATATAAGTCTTATCTCTCAAACCTTTATGGTTTATGAGATATTCACAAGCAAAGTTTCCCCCTCCCGCCCCTTTTACCTACTGTAAACAATCTCTTCTCAGATGTGGAATGCAGTCCATAGACTGGACAGATAACAGAAGGGGACACTCTTCTTCCTATGAAAACAATGAAAGCCCTTCCCCCCTTGACAAGCTTTTCAGGTTTTTCCATTATCTTAATTGAAGATTGTCCCTCTCTGCAGTCTACCTGGGCAGCTCCCTTCTGCCCTGGCTGAGAAGTAAAAGGGGCTGGAGGGGGACACTTTGCTTGTGAATATCTCTTAAACCATAAAGGTTTGAGAAATAAGACTTATATCATTCTTCATGTTTTTTTAATGCCTACAAAATAAAATAAAGTTAAAACGAAGTATTACTATCCCTTTAAGCAAAAATACATTAAAAACATTGTGATACTCCGTTTCAGAGAATCAACAAAATGACACAGGTAACCATTGAAAAACAGAGCGTATCGATCACCTAATGCATTTTGTACTTGAAGTACTTAATCATAGGAATGATTAAAACATGCTAAATGCTCTCATTTAAGAAAAAAGCAGCTGATGTGTCATCATACAACTTAATGAAGAACCAACACTAAATCAGAGAAAATACGGTTATCACTTCACATCACAAAGACAAATTTTAAAATGATCACTACACAGATCCCATAAAAACAAATATACAAAAATATAAAGAAAAGCTGGCAACAAATGCAAAATACAATATATATAATCTTTTTAATTAATACAAAATGTGTCAGCAATATCCTATAACTACAAAGCACTGAATAAATGTCGAAACCACTGCTTGATTTTGCTAGCAACAAAAAATCTCAATCTTATGTCTAATATTTCATTTCAGACACAGGAAAATATATATAGAGAAACAACCTAAGCATTGGATATGGACAAATTCAGTGCGTATAAAAACTCTCAATCTTAACTAGTGAAAACCACTATAGAATCATTCCTTATGACACATAAACAAAGAACGTGTTATATATATATATATATATATATACATATCACCTATATTGACATAGTGATTATCCCATTAAACTCAAATTCATTGATAAAAAGATCATTGGTAATATATCTAATTAACTGCTGGACTCTAGAGGGTCAAAACATTAGGAAACAAAAACCTATATAACCGTCTGAAAAAATACAATCCATCAAGGACTAGGCATTATGTATGTAAAGCAACACATCATGGCCAGAGTTAAAGGGATAGTAATACTTCATTTTAACTTTATTTTATTTTGTAGGCATTAAAAAAACATGAAGAATGATATAAGTCTTATCTCTGAAACCTTTATGGTTTAAGAGATATTCACAAACAAAGTATCCCCCCCCTGTTCAACCAAATCAGAAGGGAGATGCCCAGGTAGACTGCAGAGAGGGACAATCTTCAATTAAGATAATGGAAAAAGCTGAAAAACTTATCAAGGGGGGAAGGGCTTTCATTGTTTTCATACAAAGAAAATTGTCCCCTTCTGTTATCTGTACTGTCATACAACCAGACTCACATCTGAGAAGAGATTGTTTACACTAGGTAAAAGGGGCGGGGAGGGGAACTTTGCTTGTGAATATCTCATAAACCATAAGGGTTTGAGCGATAAGACTTATATCATTCTTCATGTTTTTTTAATGCCTACAAAATAAAATAAAGTTAAAACTAAGTGTTACTATCCCTTTAAGTCCATGGGGTATCCTTGAACCCATATTCAGGATCCACTTAACCTCCAATTTATTCAGTCTGGCCATGATGCCATATCCTGCCAAACCAACAAAAGGTCCTCTATGTACCTACAATAAAAATGAATAGATGATCTAAAAGGATTATTGGAACTGTGTGTATAAGTCTCTTCATACCATCCCATATATAGGTTGGCGAAACGTGGAGCAAACTTCGCTCCCATCAAAGTACCCAATTTCTGCAAATAAAAAAACTCCATCATATTTGAAAAAATTGTGTGTCAAAAGATAAGAGATATTATCCAGTAAAAAGTTCTTCAAATCCACTGTATAGGAGGGATACTTATCTAGATGATATTTAACTGCTATGATTCTCAAATCATGTGGTATTGAAGAATAAAGTGATTCAACATCCAAAGATACAAAGGCCGACTTATCTGAAATATGGATATTCTGAAGGAGAAACAAAAGATGACCCAAGTCTCTGACATAGCTCGTCAATCTAATAACCAGTGGTTAAAGGAAAGCATTTTCAAATTCTGATTCTCATTGAGCAAGCCTATGCCAGAGACTATATGTCTCCTTCTAGGAGGTCTAGTTGGCTTATGGATTTTAGGCAGATGATGAAAAAGCAGAATTCTGGGAAACTTCACCTTCAAAAAATCACCTTTTTTATTAGATATAATTCCTAAAGACACCTTCATCTATTAATCCAAACAAGAGTTTGGAAAATTGTTTTGTGTCTTCAATATTTCATAGGAGGTGTCATCTGATGGTTGTCTTAAAGACTCCTGTTGGTAAACCACAGCGTCCAAAACAACCACAGATCCCTCTTTATCTGCTCTTCTGATTACTAAAGTGTGATCAACTCTTTTTAGAGCTCTTCTCTCAAGTACTGAAACATTATCATTAAAAATTCTCTTACCCTCAACTTGTTTGTTTAGTGCCAAGAGATTTCATTCAACCAAATTTTGGAAGATCTCCAATGTATGATTACAGCAATGGACAGGGTAAAAATCATACTGTGGTTTATTTGGACTTGTGTCTTTATTCAACCTAATTTTTTACTATGTCATCTATTGTTATCAACAATAGAAGGATCAATAGACTGAATTTCATTCATTATACTCTGTCTTTCACCCAAATCAAATGCTACACATTGGTCTCCAAAATCAAAATGAGTTGAATGAGATAACTTTCGGTCTCTAAGGGTATAATTGTATTGATCTTAAAATGATCACCAATGAGACCCTCCAGAGCCAACAGTGAATCGTTATCTTGCAATATAGTTTCTGCTTCTTTGATTCAAAAAATTTGGTTAGAGTCAAACGCCTAACAAAACTATTTATGTCCAAGATAGTATCTAGCAAACAGAAATGTCTATTAGGGGCAAAATTTAACCCTTTAGCCTTGTAATTGGGAAGGACTCAGTTCTTTACTTGACAGATTCACCACCTCCTGTGATCTCTCCCTCTGCTGCGGGAGCCTCTGCCTCTTCCCCTTTGAACCCTGTTTGGTGGGTCTATGCGTTCTTGTCTGTCCCAATACGACCTCTGTGTATAAGTCCTCCGATAATGTATGTGCTCGTTTTTTGGCATTCGTTCAACAGTTCTTTCATCTCTCAAGAAGACATCATTCATTGGGGCAATATCCTGTGGAGAATGAGCGAGAGAGGAGGCAGTACTTTGATCTGATATAGGTGAATCTCTTTCAACACTCGAAAAACTGACTTTTATTTTTGGTACCAACACTATTCTTCCTAGGTATGAACCTAGGACTCCTATAACTATTTCTCTGACTTCTCCATTGTATCCTTTCGACTGACCATGTATAGACTCTAGATTTGTATGTATGCATCTTTATTTATATAGCGCAATACATGTACACAGTGCTTAACAGAATTTGAAATAATACAATGTAGAAAATACAGAACAGGGTTAAGAGCATTAACTTTTTGAGTACCAGAGTGGTACGGAACGCATTGCAAAGCAATGCGTTCCGTACCCCTCTGGCATTCAAAGGGTTAAGCTAAAGTGCAATCAGTGCTTTATTTTGGGGGAAAGTGCAGCAAGGTAAACATACACTGGGAAAGGGACTCTGCCCCAAGGAGCTCAGTGCTTTGTAGTTATAGGATATTGCTGACATGTTTTGTATTAATTAAAAATATTATATATATTGTATTTTGCATTTGTTGCCAGCTTTTCTGTATATTTTTGTATATTTGTTTTTATGGGATCTGTGTAGTCATCTTGTGTAGTATAGCCCCTACCCGGGTGAATACCGGACGGCCCTGGTAATGGGCACTTGGCTTGTTTGGCGACTGACAGGACCGGAGACTAACTGAGGCGCCCAGGAGGCCAACCTCAGTAATGGATAACAAGCCAAGCGTATAATGAGCAAACGAGATCTGCGTAAGCCCTGGGTAAGGGGAAAGGAGGCAGCAAGGCACAAATGGGTTGCAGTCACTGTACAGTAATGCAGTACACGAGGCAACCAACTGGGCCAGATGCTCAAGGCAGAGCACAAGAGATACTCTCTACCGAACATGGTAGTGCACCGGACTGGAGGCACAAGAGCAGGAACGGAAGCCAAACGGGTCAATGCATGGGACAGGAACGTCAGCCAGGCCGGGTCGGTACACGGAGTAGGAACGTCAGCCAATCCAAGTCGGTACACTGTGCAGGAATGTCAATCAGGCCGGGTCGGTACATGGAGCAGGAACAGGATCAGAGAGAGTAGTCAGGCAGTCCAGGTCATACACAGGATATCACACGATAACGGCAGCAAGCACTAAGCAACGGGAACACCACGAAAGGGCCCTGTATGAGTAACAGAGCACAGTACTTAAAGGCTACCACTGGGTGGAGTCATCACACACTAGCCAATAAGAAGGCATCAGAAACATTGTGTCAAAATGTCGCCAGCGATACACGGGCACCGTGATAAGTTCCCCTTCTCCTGATGTCAGCTGTAAAGCTGACGTAAGGAGATCGGTGTTGTCCGACACTAGGAGGCTCTTCAGCAGAACTGCAAAAACACGATTTAAAAAGACCTACTTCTTTGGAACTGTCTAAAAAGTGTGCTTACAAACCAAGCACTCTTTGTAGACCATTCCAATTAAGTATTTCTTTTTAAATCATGCTATTGTGGCTCTGCTGAAGAGCCGCCTATCGGTCCCCAGGAACTCCAGGGCCTAGATGCACTAAATGTTGATGTGGTTTCGGTATGATATTGTCGATGTGTTCAAATCACTCTGACAAATCACTGTCGCGGTGTTACGGTTTTCTGACACTCAGACAAAGGTTAAAAGTAAAAACACAGTTTTATTGATATAAAATCAAAGGACAGCGCCCCTGGTGGCCAGGACAGGCATTAACAGTAATGACAGTAGACAGACTCAAAATACGTATGAGTAAACTATAATGATCAGAATAAATGAATGGAAAAGGGTTAATGTGAGAGCAACTGATCAGTCTCTGTGATGGTAATAAGCCAACGCCCAGAAGTAAATATCAGTCTCTAGATGGTGCAAAGGAAAGGTGTGGTAGGCAACTGAACAGAATCACTCTCAGCTAGATGTATAATAGGATGCCCAAGTGAACAGCAAAGGTTAGACCAGAGCTGGGCTAATACCTCCTTAGAGGAATGTAATGGATGGAAGCCACTGCTGGAGCAAATGGAACTGGAACCTGAAAAGCCCTTAGCACTCGCAACTGGAAGAAACCCTGTGTGCCAACGGAAACAGAGCCAGAACACCCCTTGGGTGCCAGTATGAACCAACACTGCACAAGCGATAGTGAGCCAACGCACTGGTAGTGCGATAGATAGTGTAACACAGTGAGCACTTGGAGACCAGAGCCGAGACACCCTTCCGGTGCTGTCACGGAGCAACACACGGCAAGAGCAAACAGGAGGCCACTAGCACCGGGTGGTGCTACCACGGTGCAGACCGAGCACCGGAACGGAAACTGCAATGCTCGTGTGAACGGATAGGCTAGGTCACTAAGGCACAGGCTCAGTAAGTGTAATTGACTCGGATGGAACGCCCAGGCTTGGCAAGTGTACGGATACAGGCTTGATAACGGAGACAACCAGCACAGCAAGGGTTTAGGGCAGGTTCGGTAACGGAGACAACAGCTCAGCAAGGCTATAAGACTGCACGGTAACGGAGGCCACAGCTCGGCTTAGCAGAGAAGTGATTAGTCAGAGAGCTACTATGCATAGTTCAGAATGTCACCGGCAGGCGACCAGGAACACAGGATGCGATCACGGAGCAGGAAGCGTCAGCCGGAACCGGGTCAATCACGAATCAGGAACATCAGCCAAAGCCGGGTCAATCACGGAGCAGGAACGTCAGCCAGAACCGGGTCGAATCACGGAGCAGGAACGTCAGCCAAAGCCGGGTCAATCACGGAGCAGGATCGTCAGCCAGAACCGGGTCAAATCACGGAGCAGGAACAGAGAATGGTCAGACGAGCCGGGTCGGTACAGAGGAACGCAGGAACACAGCAACAAAGCGCAGGATCAGGAACACCACGAAAGGGCATCTGACAGGTGCCATAGGCCCAGTATATAAAGGAACATCCTGGGCGGGCCAATCGGCCTCCTCCAATGCACAGGTATCATCACAGAGATTGACAGGGAATCACGGGGACTGTGATACACGGTTTGTTAAGACTCTCAGACGCAAAGTTAGGTAAAAACACAACTTTATTGAAAAGTTTAAGACAATCCCATAGGATCTCATACATATACATACACATACATAGAAATGACATGAAAGTGGTAATAATAGCGAGTAAGGCTCTACCGGCCCTGCCAATATACCGGGCAAGGCAGCCTGGGCAAGCAGTGGAAAAAGGTGGCTCTACTGACCCTGCCAATATACCGGGCAAGGTAGCCTATCAGAATACAAGGAGAAACAGGCTCTACTGGCCCTGCCAATATACCGGGCAAGGCAGCCTAACAGACTATCAGGAGTATACAGGCTCTACCGGCCCTGCCAATGCACCGGGCAAGGCAGCCTAACAGACTATCAGGAGTATACAGGCTCTACCGGCCCTGCCAATGTACCGGGCAAGGCAGCCTAACGGAACACCATAAGATATAGGCTCTACCGGCCTTGCCAGTACCGGGTAAGGCAACCCCAAAATGGAAATGACTGGAAGGTTCTACCAGCCTTACCAATATACCGGGCAAGGCAGCCTTAGAGTAAATGATGCCAACCACTATGGCCTCAATGACTGTCAGATGACAATGACAGTATAGAGATGGTATAAGGAGACTATAGGAGCTAGTGGTAATACCAGGTATTCTGCACACACCAGTACCCGTGTACTGGAAGAATAACTAGCTGTCTAGGACTGGACAGCGTGCAGTGAACCAATGCCCGCGTACCAGGGACCGTCAGATCAAATAATGTTAGCTGTGAGGCAAAGGAGCGAACCAGCGCCCGTGCGCTGGGAACCAATAGTCTCAATGTATATTAAGCCGTAAGGCAGTAGAGCGAACCAGCGCCCGCGCGCTGGGAACCAACAGACTTAATGTATAGTAAGCCGTAAGGCAATGGAGTGAACCAGTGCCCGAGCGCTGGGAACCAACAGACTCAATGTATAGTAAGCCGTAAGGCAGTGAAGCGAACCAGCGCCCGCGCGCTGGAAACCAACAGACTAAATGTATAGTAAGTCGTAAGGCAGTGGAGCGCACAGCGCCCACGCGCTAGGAACCAACAGACTAAATGTATAGTAAGTCGTAAGGCAGTGGAGCAAACCAGCGCCCGCGCGCTGGGAACCAACAGGGTGGAAATGTTGCATGAGCGACCGAAGATCAAAGCCGCCACAGATGAAAGGAAACTGGACGCTGAAGAAACAGGAGCCAGCACTACGATGGTCAACCGGATCAGGAATGGCAACGAGGACTGGCAGCAGGAAGCAGAAAAGTCGGGCGACTCCAACCAGAACAGACACGGGAACAGGCACAGCTGATCAGGAGACTCAGGAACTGGATGAACTCAGGATACCAGGAAAAGGGTGCCCAAACTCGGTTTAAATAGGCAAAGTGAGGCGGGCTGAAGGCAAACAGCCAATAGGAGCCCCCTACAGGTGATAGACACACAAAGGCAGCAATCACGGGCACCGTGATATCGACATATTCACAAAAAATTGTTGGATGGAAGGGGAAGGTTGGAGAAGGTCCCTATTAGCATACAGGATTTTCGAAGTGCTGTGGTTGTGGAAGGGATCTCCTCCCCTCACACATCACCAACACTATGACCATTCTGAACAGCATTCTTTGTGCTTCTCTACCTGGCCAGTAGGGGAATACAGAGAAGGCTTTCAGCACCATGGACAGCATTGAATGCCATAGGGATGTGCGTTGCTCACTCCTGTGGCATTCAAAGGGTTAAGATAAACAAAACTAGTACGCCAAGCACTACACAATGTCCCCCCCTTCGACACCCCCCCTTTAGTATGTTGACATATATTGCATATATATTCGACATAATAACTCCATCCGACTTTCACCTCAGGGACTGTCATTTAGTTGATGAACCTGTCTTTTATTTGACACTTAACCCTTTGAGTACCAGAGAGGTAGGAAGGCATTGCTTAGCATGTGTTTCCCACCCCTCTGGTACGCAAAGGGTTAATAGGCAAGGTATGGACTGCATACCTTGCCTGTATGTGTAATAAATTTATTTTTATTAAAATATGTGTTGAAATGTATTAATGCAAACATTAGACCTCAAGGGGGGGTATCATGACCCCTCATGACAATCCCCTAACATGAGGATGACAAATGCCCTTTTATTACATGAAGTTCAAATAAGCTATGTGAAACATAGGTTATATGCCGCTTTTATCATCAAACTAAATGATCAAACCTCAAATGGAGGCACCAGGACCCCTCCTGATAGCCCCCCTATCATGGATCATCTTGTCACAGTTCCCAGGAATAAACCAGGAGTCAGTATGGTAACGTAAAACAATATTTTATTAGAATAATATCACGGTGCCCGTGATTGCTGCCTTTTCCTGTCAGTTATCTGTGAGGACTCTCCATTGGCTGCCTGTCTTTAGTCCGCCCAGTATTGCCCATATAGACTGGGTTCTGGCACCCTTTGGTGTCTCTATGTTAGTAGCCACCTGCATTTGTATTCCTGTGTTCCCGGGGCCTTGGCTGAATCCTCTACTCTCCAGTGTCCGCCTGTCTACCTGACTGACAGCCTTCTCTGCTGAAGTGGTTCCTGCCTCCGTTCCTGATCCGGTTTGGGCTGACGTTCCTGCTTCCGTTCCTGATCCGGTTGACTGCCGTTCCTGTTCCAGCTTCCTGTCCCCGCCTGGCTGTCGCTCCTGCTCCTGGATCGTGTTAGGATTCTCTCCATTATCATGGTCACTTGGGCGACAATCTGATCACTGGGCGTATTCCGTGTAGTCCAGTACGCGGGTACTGGTTTGCTCCTTTACAGCACCGGTTGTGTTTCCCTGTAGTCCAGTACGCGGGTACTGGTTTGCTCCAATATTCTCTGGTTGCTTACTGCCACCTATACAGCACCGGTAGCGTCTCCATGTAGTCCAGTACGCGGGTACTGGTTGCTCCATTTCACGGTTGCTCGCTGCCTCCTATACAGCACCAGTAGTGTCCATTTGTAGTCCAGTACGCAGGTACTGGTTTGCTCGAATATTCTCCGGTTGCTTACTGCCACCTATACAGCACTGGTAGCGTCTCCGTGTAGTCCAGTATGCGGGTACTGGTTTGCTCCATTTCACGGTTGCTCACTGCCTCCTATATAGCACCGGTAGTGTCCATGTGTAGTCCAGTACGCGGGTACTGGTGTGCTCCAATATTCTCCGGTTGCTTACTGCCACCTATACAGCACCGGTAGCATCTCCGTGTAGTCCAGTACGCGGGTACTGGTTTGCTCCATTTCACCGGTTGCTCGCTGTCTCCTATACAGCACCGGTAGCGTCTCCGTGTAGTCCAGTACGCGGGTACTGGTTTGCTCCAATATTCTCCGCTTGCTTACTGCCACCTATACAGCACCAGTAGCGTCTCCATGTAGTCCAGTACGCGGGTACTGGTTTTCTCCATTTCATCGGTTGCTCGCTGCCTCCTATACAGCACTGGTAGTGGCCATGTGTAGTCCAGTACGCGGGTACTGGTTTGCTCCAATATTCAACGGTTGTTTGCTGACTCCTATACAGCACCGGTAAGGCCTCCGTGTTGTCCAGTACTTGCGACTGGTTTGCTCCACCACTTTCATCAGTCGCTGAGGCCACCTCCGTTACAGCACCAGTACTTGCCTACTCTGTGTCCTTGTTAGGCTGCCTTACCCGGTATTTTGGTAAGGCCTGTAGAGTCAACTATTCCTGTGTGTCAGTATCTAGGCTGCCTTGCCCGGTATATTGACAAGGCCGGTAGAGCCTACTCGCTCCTTGTGGCAGTTTTAAGGCTGCCTTGCCTGGTATTTTGGCAAGGCTGGTAGAGCCTTCTCCATCTCGTTTTGCCAGCCTCCAGGCTGCCTTGCCCGGTATATTGGTAAGGCCGGTAGAGCCTATTTAATTGTTGTGCCAGTCTTAAGGCTGCCTTACCCGGTTATTGGCAAAGCCGGTAGAGCCTATTCATATTCTCTGTACCTTTGTTCACTACTACTTTGTACAATTTGTGTGTCGATATATATATATATATATGTTAGGACCCGCGAGGGTTCTCTTTAAACTTTCAATAAAGTTGTGTTTTTATCTTAACTCTGTGTCTGAGAGTCAAAACAAACCATGACAAATAATCACAGTAACGCAAGTAAACAGATAACACAGAGGGTGATCAAAGACGCAAGCACTGTATCAGAAACAGCAGTCTGGCAATAGATCCACCACACTGTCCGAGACTAGGCCTCAGCTCACTGGAGCATTGAGGTAATTCAGAACACTCAAAGGACTAGCACTGACTCAGCCTGCAGTCAGTAAACTAGGAGTCTGATAGAGCCCCAGGTCCACACTAGGATGGGTGTCTGTGGGGCAGGCACCAACACATGGAGGAAACAGACAGAGCCCCCCTAGTCAGCACCAGAAAGGATAGTCAAACAAGCCGGGTCATACACGGAGTGGGTAGTCAGCCAGAGCCACAGGTTTGCACCAGACAGGCTATTCACTGAAGCCTTGGTATGCTGAATGCGCAGTGGACAGAGCCCCAGGTCAACACCAGAGTGGATAGTGAGACAAGCCAAGTCATACACGGAGCTGGTAGTCAGCCAGAGCCACAGGTTTGCACCAGAAAGGATGTCTAAGCCAGTTCAGAACGCACAAGGAGAATGGTCAGACAGAGCCACAGGTCCACACCAGATTGGGTGTCCACACAATGGGAGCAGG
Organism: Rhinophrynus dorsalis; assembly: GCA_037306005.1. Classification (NCBI taxonomy): domain Eukaryota; kingdom Metazoa; phylum Chordata; class Amphibia; order Anura; family Rhinophrynidae; genus Rhinophrynus; species Rhinophrynus dorsalis. The sequence continues at coordinate 466,728,658 of CM074720.1, forward strand.
CAAAAGAGTAGTCAGACAGAGCCACCGGTAAGCACCAGAATGGATGGTCAGACAATTCAGGTCATACACAGAGCCCAAGGGAAACAGAACCGTATTATACACCAACGCAAGGGCAACTGAGTCAGGACTCAGTCTGCCCTTTAATCCCCTTCTCAGGAAGTAGGTAGGAGGAGCAGCTCAGAGGGAGGAAGTGGGTAGGAAGAGACTACAGGAAGCAAACAAATAAAACAGAGGCCTGCTGCATGCTTGAAGCCTCACGCCTGCAGATGACGTATCTAGCTATGATGCGTCCAACCATGCATCATTCCGGCGACATCCGTGCAGCATGGACAGCCGTTGACGCCGAAGCGCCATTTCGAGAGTCGCCTGAAGTGGCGGCACTGGAACCAAGGTAATTTTAACGCATCTATCCAAAAGGATAGATGATCCATGGGGCGAACCCAAAGGCATATACTGCCTTCTTGATGCTGCCAGCTTTACAGCTGCATGCAGCATCAAGAGCTTGAAGAAGGAATGAACCCTGTCACTGTGTTCATTCTAGGTAAGTGGAGCATTGCACTGTAATCATTGAATTAGTCACTGGGGTCAAACCAGGTGTCTCATTCAATAATGAGAGAGCAGGGCTGCTTTCTAAAAATGAACCCAATGACAGGGTTCATTCATTGAAGGGAGCTCTTATAGTAGATGCGGCTTTCACATCTACTATAAGTGCAGCCTTCAATGAATGAACCCTGTCACCGGGTTCATTCTTAGAAAACAGCCCTGCGCTCTGATCATTGAATCAGTCACCCAGTTTGACCCTGGTGACTAATTCAATGATCACAGCACCACGCTCCTTTTTACGTAGAATGAACCCAGTGACAGGGTTCATTTATTCTTCAATGATGCTGCGTGTGGTTGTAAAGCCATCAGCATCAAAAGGCAGTAAATGCCTTTGGGGTCGCCCCATGGATCATCTATCCTTTTAGATAGATGATCCATGATAGGGGGGCTATCAGGAGGGGTTCTGGTGCCCCCCTTTGAGGTCTGATCGTTTACTTTGATGATAAAAGAGGCCTCATGTAATAAAAGGGCATTTGTCGGCCTCATGTTAGGGGGGTGTCATGAGGGGTCATGATACTCCCCTTGAGGTCTAATGTTTGCATTAATACATTTTAACACATATTTAAATCAAAATAAATTTAATACACACACATACAGGCAAGGTATGCAGTCCATACCTTGCCTATTAACCCTTTGAGTACCAGAGGGGTAGGAAATATATGCTAAGCAATGCCTTCCTACCTCTCTGGTACTCAAGGGGCTAAGTGTCGAATAAAAGACAGGTTCGTTGACTAAATGGCAGTCCCTGAGGTGAAAGTCAAATGGAATTAGTAAGCCGAATATATGTCGACACACTAAGGAGAGTGGGATGTCGAGGGGGGTACATTGTGTAGTGCTTGGTGTACTAGTTTTGTTTATTGTAACCCTTTGAATGCCACAGGGGTGAGGAATGCACATCTATATGGCATTCAATGCTGTCCATGGTGCTGAAAGCCTTCTCTGTATTCCCCTACTGGCTGGGTAGGGAAGCACAGAGAATGCTGTTCAGAATGTCGTGGCTCTCCCTGCTGTTACTCCGTAGGAAAGTACAGGGTAGTTCCCAACTATGACAGCCTGAGTTAGGTGAAATGGAGACTGTGAACTCCAACAGCAGAGGCTGTTATCGGAGTTTACTGAATGAGTTGAAGTGTCACATTATCATATCAACACACCCCCTTGCATATGAATGTATGTGATCATGCTTCATTTCCATATGAAAGCAGGAGAAGGGGAGGGAGGGAAGAACTTTACGTAAGAATATCTCTCAAACCGTGAAGGTTTGAGAGATAGGATTTGTGCCAAATAACTTATTTTTTTAAACCTCTAAAAAACAAATATAATTTTTTATGGGACATTAGTGTCTCTTTAATAGTTGGCTTAAAGCTATGCACTTTTTAATAGTGGCTGCGGAACCACTCTTGTGCTCAAAGGGTTAACATACTGTGGTCACGGAGCTCATGTTTTCATGTAAGTTGTAAGTTATAGCATTAGATGCAGTGATTTATTATTTACTAGACTAGATTGGGAACTATATGGAGATTGACTGTTTTGTGCTTTGTGTTCTTCTGTGAATATTGTCTTCGTAATGTCTATGTGACATGTCATTGTGTAATTTGTGGTTTCCTTTGGTCTTTCCCTGCACACATAGAACTCTATACAATAAGGATTCCCCAGAGGGATAGTAAATGCCTATCAACGTGCCGTTTATATGACTGTACAGTATTGTTCCGAGTCCAGTCCTTGAAGGGGAACTTTAACTAATGTCAACCTCTGAGTATGAGGATCTAGGGTTCACCCTGTACTGGTTAGACTGCTGTTAAGAGATTGTCAGTGTGAGAAGCAGCATAATGCAGTGCAATAAATTGCAATCTGTTTTTGCTTATAAAAACTGTGTTAATTAGACATTGAGCTGTCATGTCTAGGTTATAAATTAAGAGGTGCATGTATGTAAGGGCTTGCAATGGCAATACGTCCGACCAGCTTGTGATGCTTAAAACTGCAACATGACAATCTCGCCCTTTTGATGCAGTCAAGATTCTCATGTTGCCCATTTCATGGCGGCAACATATTTAATGTGCCGTTTAGCCTGTTGCCCAATACTTGGCGACATTTTGACAGTGAACCGGCTTTGTGAGGGCACATAACGTCAGAAGGAAAATATGAAAACAGTTTCATATGTGATGTGATAGGGAAAAAAAAGTATTTAAAACATAACTTTTGTTAAGACCAGATTTAAAAAAGGTTTTAATAAAAATACATATGAAACCCGGACTGTGTATATTTCATAATGAATTTGAAAAATATGTTCTAGATTATTCAATAATTTAAGTAAATTAGCCTTCATATGATACTAAATCCACAAATATGGATTTAGAAACATATTATGGCTAATTCACTTGAATTATTGATACACACTACTCAGCAACAATTCTTGCTATGATTACAAATATTCTATAGCATGTTTTTGATATATACACATTTCGAAGTTGATATGTATTTTTAATAAACCCTTTTTTGATTGGATATAATAAAAGAGAAATATGTTTTCCCAATCATAACACATATGAAACAATTTTCACTGATCCTTCTGTCATTATGTGCCTTTTGCATCGTCCAACCACCTCCACAGACCCTTACCTGACATTTCTCCATCACCTCAGTGCTTAATGATATTCCACCATCACATCTGCGCTTTAGCAAAGGGACAGTGCACTACACAGGAAGGTGAAAAACAAGTGTGCAGCCATTCAACTTTAAAAAACCATTGCTCCCTTAACATCTCAGGCTGCTGTCACCACCAACATGTAGAATCTGATGAGAGAATGAGCAGGGAGGGTACAGGCTTACTCACTCCTTCTCAATATATCCATTTGGCTGTGTAACCAAGCTGTAGGTATGCTCGCCAAAAAAATAAATATAGAATATTAATCTTAGGGGCCATGCAGATGCTGTGCAGCCCCTTGGAATGTGGGCCCGGTGCAGCTGCACTCTCTGCACCCTATTGTTGAATGAATATGTTTATATAGCTCCACAAGTTAACGCAACGCTTTACAATTTAAGGTTTTGGACAATACAGGGTGAGAAGTGCTTAGGAAAATGAAACAATAGAAATGGGGCCCCTGCTCAAAAGCTTACAATATAGAATGATAGAATGAGACATAAGGGTTAACCCTTTGAGTGCCAGAGGGATACTCAACACATTGCTTTGCAATGCATTGTGTATCCCTCTGGCACTCATAGGGTTAAGTGCTCGATTTCTGGGTGGTATAATGAAATTATATAAGTATATTATAGGAGCATTGGATGTATGAAGTCAGTGCTTTCTAGCTTGTTGAAGCATTCTTGAGGAGTTGTAATTTTAAATGAGACTTGACCTCAACGAAAGTGCATTGGCGCAGGCTTGAAGACAGAGAATTCCATAGATAAGGAGCAAAAAGTGAAACGTATTGATACGAGAGAGAAGCTATAGATACCAAAGGATCTGAGAGACGATTGTCATTGGCTATTTGTAGTTGTTGGGATGGGGTATAGCGGGAGATCACCTGCAGTCAGTAAGGCCGGAGTCTGCCAGAGTCCCAGGTCTGCACCAGGATGGGTGTCTGTAGGTAATGGAGCCACAAGCGGAGTAAACAGACAGATCCACAGGTCAGTACAAGCTAGGATAGTCAGACAAGCCAGGTTCATACACGGAGTGGGTAGTCAGCCAGAGCCACAGGTCTGCACCAGATAGGATGTCCACTAGGAGTAAGCACACTGGAAGGATAGTTGGACAGAGTCCCAGGTCAGCACTAGAATGGACGGCCAGACAAGCCAGGGTCATACACGGAGCGGGTAGTCAGCCAGAGCCACAGGTCTGCACCAGATTGGATGTCAAGACAAAATGGAGCGCACAGAAAGAATGGCCAGACAGAGTCACAGGTCAGCACAGAATGGATAGTCAGACAAGCCAGGTCATACACAGGATACAGGAACAACTCGAACTAGAACTGCTCAGAACAACAATGTAAGGGTAACTGATACACAGACCCATAGAGGTTTATAAAGGAGAAGGATGGACCATTTAGGTCCCCCAGGTTGGGCCTATAACAGGTGTCCAGGCAAATGCCTGATTCATGTTGCCAGTAACAATGAACCAGACATGACCAGACCTCAGGCAGAGAGGGACGCAGTTAGTGACACCGGAGCGTCAAGCCAGTACCCTGCTCCTGACTGAATGGCTCAGGCCGAGGTAAGGCACTGTGACAATCTGTATGACAAACTGCATTTATCAAAAGTTAATATACGTACAAAAACATTTCTTGTAAGGAGTGCTCAAATGAATCATATGTAGAACAACGTGCATATAAGTGTAACACCTTCAGCACTCGAGCTTCAAATATGATGGTTCACACTCCAGGTGATGATGTGCTATACACCAAAGGTCACTGACATCTCTTTGAGAGTTGACTTTAGTGTGAATGTGTGCGGGGAATAAATGCTTTCTGTGAAATCTGTGAGAAATATGACCCAAAATAGACCCCTAATATGTGTAAATCACCGGATGATCTTGGAGTTAGTGCATATTACAAGCCTGACTTGGTTTAGAGATGAGACCAACAGGAGTTAAATAAATAACACTTCATTTTGCCCAAAACCAGTAATTCTAATAATAAGGAGGACCCAAATAATGAACTCAAAATATCTTTAATACCCAAAACCAATGCTTTGTGCTAAACACTGCATGATACACCACATGTTTGGTGGTCAATTTCTAACTTAAGAATTATTTTCATTAGGAAGCTTAATTCTTGCTCTGTAGGCCTTTTTTAACCCTTTGAGTGCCAGGACAATGTGTTGCGTACCCCCTGGCACACAAGGGGTTAAACAAATATTGAATTGGGGACCTCTCTAACATTCAAAGGGTTAAACATCCCCATTTAAATCAGAAGGAAGCTACACAACCAGCCAATTAGAATTATTGTACTAGTGATAAATGTTTGAAACTGGATGTGCTTGGGTCCCACAACCTCTGATACTCAGACAGTGTTAACAAAACCAGACTGTACTGGTTGACACTGGACAGGTAGCAACCCTAGACACAAATCCCAAAAAATAAATTGGATTATATCATTTTAAATATGTACTGCCAGCGAGTTTCTGTAAAATGTCGTTATTTTATGTTGTATCCCTAAAAATCTAGGTACCTTACCTAGGTAGTAAGGCTACCAACTGTCCAGTTTTGACCTGGACAATCTGTTTTTTGGAGTGCATGTCTGGCTCTCTAAGCTCTGTCAGTGTTTCTTTGATCCAAAAACCAGTACAGATTCCTAAATTCCCTTAAACCCAGTATGTATAATTTCATGCCATGAGAGAGAATGCCAAAAAAGAGCTATGCTAAAATAAGTTGGGTGTGCTTAACCTTAGCCGCGTTTGGATTGGTTGACCGGTGGAGTGTGTGTCTCCCATCAGCCAATCCAGAGACCCCAGATGTTTTAGTGTAGCTCTAGTCAGTCATCTTGCATAATGGCATTGGTCTTGCAATTTACAGGCAGTTGCAGCTATGACAGGTAGGTGGTTTCTGCCTACCAGTGCAGTGGAACACTGCTAGGGTTTAGTATTTATGGTTGTATGGCTACAAGCCGGGTTGGGGGGGGGGGGTCAATATGAGTTGTTCTATAGCTGTCAGTACAGTGGCAGAAGCCTGAGTGGTCAGTTTGTGTTGTTCTATAGCTGTCAGTGCAGTGGGGCAAGACTGGGTGGGGTGTCAGTATGTATATTTCTATGGGTACCAGTGCAGTGGAACAAGACTTGGAGGAGGGGGTGATATGTGTGCTTCTGTGGTTACTTTGGGACAAGGATTGGGGTCAGTATGTGTGGTTCTATAGCTACGATTGCAGTAGGACAGTGCTGGGGGTCAGTATGTGTGGGTTCTATGGCTAATGTAGGAAAGAATTGGGTTTGTTGTATGTGGTTCTATGGATACCAGGTCAGTGGGACAAGGCTGGAAAGTTAGGACATGTGGTTCTGTGGTTGCCAATGCAGTGGGTCAAGACTGGTGGTCAATATGAGTGATTTTGTGTTGAACTATGCAGTGGTATACGACTGGGAGTTAGCCCGTTTGGTTGTATGGCTATCCATGCTATGGGACAAGGCTGGGAGTCAGTATGTGTGCATCTTTGGCAACCAGTATGGTGAACAATGCTGGGGTCAATATGTGTGGTACTGTGGCTTCCAGTGCAGTGGGACAAGGCTGCTGTCGGCATGCATAATGTGGTATCACTTGTATAGCTGCATTTCAATTGTGAGCTGTAGAGTATCAGTAGTGTAGCACCATTTCAGTTGTAAGCTCTGTGGTATCACTACTGTAGCTTAATTTCAATTGTAAGCTCTGTGGTATAACTAGTATAGCTCCATTTCAATTATAAACTCCATGTATCACTAGTGTACACCTCCCAGTGGGTTGCATAGTAACTTAGTTAATTAAATTGAAAAAACATATAAGTCCATCAAGTTCAACCTTTGCCTCATAACCCAGAGAAATAAGAGTAATATAAGCTTTCCTGCTACCAAATATGTTAGTCTTTATCTGAACTTCCTGTTTTGCTTACTAATACACAGTATAAACATATATGTTCCCTTTTGACAGAAATGTATCCAACAGTCTCTTAAATGTATCCATTGTGTGTGCCATTACCACATCCTTGGGCAAGGAATTTCACAACTTAGCAGACCTTACTGTAAAAAAACCCTTCCTCTGCTGAAGTTGAAACCTTTATTCCCTCTAATCTCCAGGGGTAGCCCCTGGTTATTTGATCAGTCCTTGGAATGAAAAGCTCACCATACTCTTTGCATAATCCCCTTTACATTGCAACCCTTGCCTTCACTCATCTTCCTCTACTCCAAGCATGTCAAAGACAGTCAAGGACCACATACATATTTATCTCCAAGGAGAGTTGCAGTTTTGGCTCCTATGGTCTAAATGTGTGTATGTGTGTACATGTGTGTGTAAACACCTACATACATTTTATATACATAATACATATATATACAATCTGTGAATGTTGGAAGCAATGATACACTGTCTGACACCCCTTCTTTGGTCCACTGGTATCCACAGAACCACTCATACATTGTCTGCTCTCTTTCTTACTGGGGCATACAGGTGGATCAATCAACCCTTTAAATGTCTGATGGGTGTCCATCTCTTTGAAAAGCAATGCTTTAGACACTTCTGGCATTCAGATGGTAAAGTAAAGGAAAAAAAAAGATCTCATTCATCAAAAAGGGGATTTTTAATCCCTTTATGCTAGGCTGCAGGGGACTTAATATATTTCAGTCTACAGTTGGCCTCACATTGGTGGGTCACATGTTTGACATGTCTGGTCTACTTTTTGGCATCACTCACTCCTTTTCTATTTTCTTTCATCATTAACCATTTCAGTGCTAGAGGGGTACACAGCACATTGCTATGCAATGCGTTGCCTACTCCTCTGGCATTGAAAGGGTTATATCAGTTTTCCAGAGCATGGTGTCACGACTGCCCTGGGTCATATTGTAGATCTGTGTCTTGATAAACTGAGAATTAGACTCAGAAATTGAGGTAGGGTTGCAATTGCAGAAATCAGCAATAAACAGTGAAGCCTTATAGCTTGAGGTCCAGGCTGTCCCATAGATCTGAAAACTAAGTAGCTTGAGAGCGACGCTGGGGAGCAGTGGACGGGTGCATAGCCAGCCGTACCTATCCCTTGCTGGCTGCGAAGCCAGATGTCCGATCCAGGTTGAGCCGGGATCCTGGCCAGGATGGTAGTAGATACACACCAGGGTAGTTCTCAGAGCAGGAATACCAGGAGGACTTCCAATGCAAGTAGACAGAAGCCGTTCAGGTTCAACAGAAATCTCATTGGATACTCGATCACCACAACAATGAGTGAATCGGGATACAGACAATAACTAGGAACCTGAAGGTAAGGTATAACCAGGAGTTGGATATAACCCAGTAATGTCAGAAGGGAATATCTCTGACTGATAATGGAAGGATATCCAGCAAAAGAAATAGTGGGAAATAGTTTGACAGAAAGTCAAAGCGAGTACAGCAGTAAGAGGTGATGGAATTCCCACCTCGATTAGTAGTATACAACTCGAACTAAACAAATCTCAACACCCCAACAGGTAGAGCAGGAATGGAGTACTACCACCACCTAGGGATCAACATGTAATTTTATGACTAACACACCACTCGTACCAAGAGTTGTATAGGGTAATACAGATATAGGAAAACGATCGATCAGAAAGAATATATATCAACTCACTCTGGTTAACTCTGACTTTAGGGCCTGGATTTTGGTATAGTTGGCCACCCTGCAGTGGAAGTACACTGTCAAGCAGAGTTGGCCAGAAGCCACCTAGCAAATGCGGAAGACAAAGCTAAGGAATCAAATCATTGGGAAGCAACAGTACTGTCTCAGTATAAAAACTAGTCAGCACCAATCAAAAAGGAGAGGAGGAGTCCAGCAAAATACAAGGTCTGAAAATAGTAAATCAGTAGGGGTGACACTAACCCCCCCAATGATAAGCCCCAGTACACAGGACAGCCAGGTTTGAGAGGATAAGTGTGATGAAATCATCTCACCAAGGATGGGGCGTGTACATCAGAAGCAGGGACCCATGTCCGATCTTTGGGGCCATAGCCCTGCCAATCAATCAAGTACTGGAGTCGTTGTTTACAAGAAGAGAATCTATGAGGCAGTGGACTTCGAATTCAGGGGCCTCAACCATGACAGGAGGAGGATAAGGATGTTTCCTGGAGAACTGAGTAGTGATGGCAGGTTTCAAAAGGGAAACATGAAATGATTTATGGATACATAGGGAAGGTGGTAAGTCTATGGAAAAAGACACCTGGGTAATCTAATTTAGAATTTTATAAGGACCAATGAATCAGGGGCCCAATTTGGGTGAAGGCTGTTTACGGTGTAAATTCTTTGGAAGGGGGATGATCAACAATAAAATCCATAGAAATGTAGGTGCATGGGGAAGAGGGAACAGGCAAAGAACAAAGAAACCAACAGGTGGGGTAAAGTGAAGGCTTGTGTCAATGGTTTTACGAACCTCCGGATGACCTGATGCTGGAGAGGACTGCATCCATAAAAGAACATTGGGATGAAAATGGGGAGGCACAAACAGAGTATGAGGCTGGAGTTGAGAAGGAGGACCCTGGGCCTTAGTGATGCCCTCCAGGATAAAGCTAAAAACGGAAGAGATGATCCATTCTGGAAGGATGATAATTTCTGGTTCTGGACTGGGCTCAAACTGTTGAAAAAAGCTAAATTTGCGAAAAAGAGTGCCCAACATGCTTGCCTTGGATTTAAACATCGAGCAGACTCCAAGAAGGAAATTTTTTTATGAACAACAAAGACAAGAACAGGTAAGGTAGATCCTTCTAATAGTTATCTCCAGTCTTCTAGTGCTAGTTTGATAGCCAGAAGTTTACGATTACCCACATCATAATTTCTCTCAGCACTGGAATATTTTGTAGAAAAATAAGAGAAGGGGGTAAAATTGCTTGCCAGGATTGCTTGCCAGGATTTGGGAAGCAGATGATGGGGTAGAGGTAAACATCAATTTGAGTTTATTGAATGCTGGTAATGCGGCAGGAGACCACTGGCAGGGTTTAGAACTTTTTTTGTCATGGCCATATTGGGGGCAAGGACTGTGGAAAAATTTTGTATGAATTTCTTGTAATAATTTGAGAATCCTACGAACCGTTGGATGGCTTTAACATCAGTAGGAAGAGGCCAATGGGTGACCGCAGAGACTTTGGATGGATCCATAGCAAACCCAAAAAATAGACTTGGGATTGCTCAAAGTTAAATTTCTCCAATTTGACAAAAAGAGAGTTGTCTCTAAGGCACTGGAGGTTGGATCTAACATGATTCTGTTGCTGTAGTAGAGTGGTGGAATAAATCAGTATAAGTCTAGGTATACCAGTATGTGGGATAACAAGGTATCCTGAAAAGTGTCTTTGACAAAACTCTGGAAAATGCCTGGGGCATTGCAAAGGCCAATGGGCATTACCAAGTACTTTTAATGCCCATAGCGAGTATTAAAAGCTGTTTTCCATTAGTCCCTGGAACATATCCAGACAAGATTATAGGCCTCCCTCAGATCTACTTTAGTAAAAATCTATCACGGTGCCCGTGATCTTTTCCCATGGCGTTACCTGTTTCCCCACTTGAGCTCCACAGCATCACTGGTCGCTGCCTGTTTGCATTAGTGCATCGCCACAGCACGCTTGCTATTTTGTAGCCACAGCTTAATTGACTTATCTATGCTCCACCTCTCCGGTAGGCCTTATATGTGGCCTTCAAACATTGCTTCAGTGCCCTTTCATGGTGTATCTGAGCATTGCTTGTATTCCTCGTTGTGACCTGTTCTTGGCTTCTGATTCTGATTTGTGTATGACCCTTGGCTCCATCTGACTACCCGATTTGTGCCTGAACCTCTGGCCTTGTCTGACTACCCAATCCATGCTCGATCCCTGGCTCCTTCTGACTACCCAATCCGTGTATGACCCCTGGCCTGGCTGACTACCCGCTCCGTGATAAGTACTGTGACTCTGTCTGACTACCCATTACGTGTATGACCTTGGCTATGTCTGACTCTGCTTGCTCTTTACCTTGGGCCTGGCTCCCTCTCCGTGCAGGTCCCTAGGCCTGGTCTTTACCATCGTACTACTCTGGGTTCTGTCTGGCCGATAGGCCTTGTATCTCTCTGGTCTTACCTAGGATCTCGCCCGAACCCTAGCGTTCTAGGGTGTGGCGACTGCTGTGTATTCTAGCATTCTAAGGTATTGTGTCTCGATTGGCTCTAGCTTCTGCTGACCCTAGCGTCCTAGGGTGAGATCAGCCAATTGCTACCTTTCTACACCTTAGGTGGTACCCAGAACTGTAGGCTAGATTCTCTGCCATGTTCCTGGTTCCTGTTTTGGGCTTAGTTCAGTGTCAGCTCCTGGGTAGTGGACTGTAGCACTGTCTCCACTCCTGACCCCGGGGAAGGTTGGGGAAGTGCATATTGCTATTGTTTATATCATATCTTTCAATAAAGTGGTGTAACTGTACCTGTCAGAGTCTTTATTTGTCTAAGCTACCTTGACAGTACGAAAGTGTCACCTGACTACTGAAGGTACAGGCAACCCACAGGTGCCTAGCACTCTGGCCAGAATGGACTTACAAGATCAGAGCATTGATCAGCTTGTCTTGGCCATGCAGACCCTCCTCAACTGCAAAGTGCACCTGGACAGGGCTGCGCGACAACCTGTGTCCTCCTCTGACCTGGCACCGGCGGTGGTTGCAAATTCAGAGACTGGTACATTCCGAGTGCTGTCCGGATCCGCTCCACTCCCTCAGTGCTACGATGGGGAACCTACACTCTGTCATGAGTTCATCAACCAATGGGCATTTTTCTGGAATTGGTGCCGAATGCTTTTCCAAGTGAACGAAGCAAAGTTGGCTTCGTGATTTCTCTCCTGTCAGGGAAAGCATTGGTGTGGGCCAACCCATTATGGGAAACAACGAAACCCATCATTTTGAATTTCACGGAATTTGTGACCACATTCCACAGAGTCTTTGATGCTCCAGCCCGGGCAATGTCGGCTGCTAAACAACTCATGACTATCCCCCAGGGCGCACGCACGGTATCTGAGTACGCAATCGAATTTTGTACTTTGTCGGTGGAGGTGGGCTGGAACAACGAGACTCTGGTAGCCACTTTCTTGCAAGGGCTAAATGACTCGATTAAGGATGAGACGGCAGCCCGTGAGCTACCGGAGGATCTAGACAAACTCATCTCCTTTTCGATTCTGATCGATACTAGGATCAGAGAAAGATCCTCGGTTAAAGAAAGGATGCTTAAGTTTTCCTCCCGTTTGGCACCTAATTTTACGCTCCCACCCTATCCTCCCTCACCTCCCATGCCTCCTAATGCTGAGACCGTCAGGACTGAACCTATGCAACTGGGGTTCACGCGCCTTTTGGTGGAGGAGAGGTCCTTCTGTCGAAGAGAGGGCCTGTGCTTTTACTGTGGTAAGGCAGATCACTTGTTGCGATCTTGTCCCGTGAGGCCAGGAAACGCCCGTTCCTAGGGTTGTGTCAGGGACAGACCCTGGATGGAGTTTCACAGTCCCCAGACCATATGCAAGGGAAACCCATCCTTGAAGTGATTATATCTTGGGCTGCATCTTCGGTCACGGCCCCGGCATTGATAGATTCCGGAGCTGCAGGGAATTTCATGGATGCGGAGTTTACTACCAGACATGCCATTCTATTGGTACCTCGTTCTTCTCCTCTCACCACTGAGGCCATCAACTGGAGGCCATTGAAACCGTCACATGTGACACATGAGATTTGTCCACTGTCTCTAAGGGTGGGGGCTCTCCACGTGGATACTCTATAATTCCAGGTCATAAAGTCTCCACACTATGCTATCATTCTGGGGTTTCCTTGGCTACAGATACACAACCCCAGAATAAATTGGCAGACGTGCAATATTGTATCTTGGTGTAACGGTTTTTCAAGACACTCAGACCAGCAGGTTAGAATAAAACACAGTTTTATTAAAAATAAATAAGAAAGATCTCCCTCTATAGGCAACACAGAATAATAGCGAGATATATACTTACACATGCCTTCTCAGGCCCAGTATACAGATGGAAGAACTATACATATACTGTCACAGGACAGGCACAGAATAGTAAGGGTACTCAATGGTTAAGTACAAGTAATCAATCAGTCTCTGTTGTGGTGTTTGGCACGCCCAAGGTGGTAATGAGGCAGCAAGTGGTGTTAGATGATACAACACCTTAAGTCCATCAGGCATAGATAGCTGCTTAGGCAGAACAGGAACTAAGGCCAGAATACTGCAGAGTAGATTGAGCCAATAGCCCCCACGGGCGTAGTAACGGAGATAGATTACACTGCAAGAGCTTAAGCCAATAGCCCCTACGGGCGTAGTAACGGAGATAACTACACTGCAAGAGCTTGCACCAGTAGCTCTCACGGGTGTAGTAACGGAGACAAACTGTACTGCAATAGCTTGAGCCAATAGCCCCCACGGGCGTAGTACCGGAGACAAACTGTATTGCAAGAGATTAAGCCAATAGCCCCCACAGGCGTAGTAACGGAGACTAACTGTACTGCAAGAGCTTGAGCCAATAGCCCCCACGGGCGTAGTAACGGAGTCAAACTGCACTGTAAGAGCTTGAGCCAATAGCCCCACCGGGTGTGTAACGGAGAGTTAACATTGAACGAGCTAGAGCCAATAGAGCCTCCCGTGGGCATGGTAACGGAGACCGGCTACACTGCAAGATGACACGATGAGCCACCGCCTAAACAAGGCTCTAAACGAGACCGGCTCAGCAGATGTAGCTGAGATGTAGCAGATGATCAGCAAGTGTTAACCCCTTAGCGACAATGGACGTACATGTACGTCCTCTGTGGCTGTCACTTAGTGACAGAGGACGTACATGTACGTCCAGGAAATCCGGATCCCCGCGCGGCTGCACGCCGTTCGGGGACTCCGGATTCTAATGAAAAAAAAAAAAAAATGTTCGACGGCCGTTAAGTGACGGCCGCGTCTGCACGTGGCCGTCACTAAGGGGTTAAAGGAGGCTCAGATAATGGAGACTACAGCTCTGCATGTGTTAATGGAAGCTCAAGGAACGGACACACAGCTCTGCAAGTACAACCGGAGGCTCAACAACGTAGGCACCGCTCTGCAAGTGTTAAGGGAGACTCAGCAAATGGAAGCACAGCTCTGCAAGTGTTAATGGAGACTCAACAAATGGAGACACAGTTCTGCAAGCGTTAATGGAGACAATCACGATCAGCCCTGCCACAAGCACAGCGGAAGTCAGAATGTCGCCTCAGCGACACCAAGCAGCAGGAAGCTGGAACGATGGCAGGGTCAGTAGCAAGCCGGTTCAGGTCACGGAGCAGGAAGTCAGTCAGGCCGGGTCAGATCACGGAGCAGGGTTCTCAGACAAGCCGGATCAAGTCACAAGCAGGAACGTCAGCCAGGCCGGGTCAGATCACAGAGCAGCATTCTCAGACAAGCCAGATCAGGTCACAAGCAGGAACGTCAGCCAAGCCGGGTCAGATCACGGAGCAGGAACTCAGGAGCGTAATCAAAACAGGCCAAATCGGTACATAGGAATCAGGAACACTGGAACACTGCAACAGCAACACTGGCTCAGGAACACCAGGAAAGGGCACCTGACAGGTGCCAAAGGCCAGGCATAAAAAGGTCACAATGGGCGAGCCAAACAGGCTCAGCCAATAGGAGCACACCACAAGCGAGAGTGACAGAAAAAGATCACGGGCACCGTGATCCTTGGTCATCCTATTGTGCCGAGTCTTGTCTTCAGCAGCTTACCAAGATCCTTTGTACCTCTTCCTCATTACCCTCAGAGTATCAGTCTTTCAGTGGGGTATTCAATAAGGTAGAGGCCAGTACATTACCTAAGGGCAGCATATAACCTTGTCAGAATCAAGGATGGAGATGAGTGGAAATCTGCATTTAATACTTGTATCAGACACTATGAATATTTGGTTATTCCATTTGGTTTATGTAATGCTCCGACAGTCTTCCAAGAATTTATTAACGATGTACTAAGAGACTTGCTACAAAGATGTGGAGCAGTCTATTTGGATGATATACTAATCCATTCCCCGAACCTAGCAGCACATCGGGAGGATGTTGCATCAGGTTTGCAACTTTTGTTATGTAAGTTGGAAAAGTGCGAATTTCATATAACTCAAATGACGTTCTTGGGTTATGTCATTTCCTCATCCGGTCTTGAGATGGACCCACAAAAGCTCTTGGCTGTTCTGCAATGGCCCCAACCGGTAGGGCTACAAGCCATACAGAGATTCTTGGATTTCACTAACTATTATAGGAAATTTATAAAGTACTTTTCCACAGTGGTTAAACCACTGACTGACATGACACACAAGGGGGTGAACCCATCTGAATGGTCCCCCAGTGCTCTCCGGGCATTTGAGGATTTGAAGTCTACTTTCACAAGGGCTTCGATCTTGTCTCATCCCGACCCAGCCCTACCCTTTATGCTTCTGCTGACCCTAGCGTCCTAGGGTGAGATCGACCACTTGCCACCTTTCTACATCTTAGGTAGTACCCAGAACCGTAGGCTAGGTTCTCTGCTGTGTTCCTGGTTCCTGTTTTGGGCTAAGTTCAGTGTCAGCTCCTGGGCAGTTGACTCTAGCACTGTCTCCACGCCTGACCCCGGGGAAGGTTGGGAAGTGCTTATTGCTATTCTTTATATCATATCTTTAAATAAAGTGGTGTTGATTTTAACTGTACCTGTCAGAGTCTTTATTTGTCTAAGCTACTGTGACAAAATCGTAGCACTGCAGAGTTGACCTAACAACTCTGCAAGCAGTGGGAGGGGGTAGTGATTTTTGATTGTGATTTTATTTAATGCTCTATAGTCGATGCAGGGTCAGAGAGACCTGACTATTTTTTGAAAAAAAAAAAAGGAATCCTGCACCCGCAGGGGAGGAGGAGGAAGGTCTGATGAATCCTTTGCAAAGAATTTCCTTAATGTAGGATGCCAAAGCCAAATTCTTAGGTCTGGAGAGTAGATATGTCTTGCCCCTAGGATGTATCATGCCATGGAGTAGGTTGATAGGGCAATCAAAGGGGCGGTGGGGATGCATTACTTTAGGGAAAAAACTTCAAAAAATTCTGTATACTCGACCGCAGCAGATCTTGGTGAAGGAGAGTCTGAAGAAATGGCAAAAATTACTGGAGAAATTTTATACAGGTAATTAGAGAAGCAAGATGAATCCCAAAGTTATAATTGACCAGAAGACCAGTCAAAAACAGGACTATGCTTCTGTAGCCAAGGAGGTCCCAGGATAATAGGTGCCTTGGGAGGAGGAATGGCATAAAAAGAAAGCATCTCATAGTGAAGGATTCCGGTCTGTAGGTGTAAAGGAATAGTTTGAAGAAGAACCAACCCCTCTACTAGGAGTTTGCCATAAATGGAGCGCAGAGGAATACCCGCGCAATGAGCCCAATTAAGGTCAGTAAAAAGACCTGCAGCTCTATAGTCCAAAAAGGCTAGAGCAGAAATAGAAGATGTTCCCCAAAAGAGTGTAATGTGAAGGAGTAGTCAAGATGTTGTAGGATGAATGACAAGATGAAGCACTCAGGGGTCCCCCTACACTATCCCCTAAGTTCTGGCATTTCTTAGCTGGATTGGACATTGCCTAAGTAGATGGTCTTTTTGTCCACAATAGAGATAGAGCTCTTATGATCATCGTTGCTTCCTTACTGCGTCAGATAATTTGTTCAGACTACCAACTTCCATGGGTTCATCAAAATTAGTATACATGGGAGAGAGGGTGGGGTTAGAAAACCCCTTAAAATATCTTCCTTGGTCTCTTTCTTTTTTTCTTTCCTGCATTCAGACATCTAATTTGAGACATAAGGAGATAAATTCTTCAAGGTTGTTTGGAATTACTTTACATGGTAGGGCATCCTTTAATCTTTCATTTAGACCCGTCCTGAACGCTGTCTTTGATGCTCACTGGTTCCAATCCATCTCATATGCCAGTGTTCTGAATTCCACAGCATACTGTCCCAGTGGACAGTTCACCTGACAGATTTCTAATAATGAGTTTTCAGCAGATGACTTGCATTTGGGAGTATCAAAAACCAGTTTAAAGGTTTTAATGCAAGATTTTTAATCCTCCAAAAATGGGGAATTTTGCTCCACTAATGGATATGCCCAGACTGGGCTTCATCTTTCCATAAAGATATAATAAAAGATACCCTGGACGAATGGGTACTAAAAGACTGGGGAAGTATTCTAAAATGGAGTGACACTGATATAAAAATGCTCTACATTCAGTTGGTTTTCCATAATAGCATTCTAGTAGAGGCATCTTGGAGGGTAGTAAATTACTGGATGTCCCTGTCACAGCTGCTCCTGTTACAGTAATGGAAGACCGAGTAGTATAACTAGAAAGAGTTGTGCTGCGGAGCATTTCCAAAACAGCATCTGTCTTCCATTCTAGGCTCTGTAGAAAGGCTTCATGGGATGGCAAGACCTGTTCCTGATGTGTCTATCTGAATATCAGTTGTACAATTCTGCGGAATCCATAACTTGGCCCGATTATCATGACTGCACTGGTTCATATTGGGTTCATATTGGGTTCACTTTGATAATGTCACAGACAAAACAGCATGCAAGTAAACGGTGCATTAAGCATGTCGCAGTGATGAAAAGGGCAACATGAGAAGCTTGCCCTGCAATGAAAGCACAAGATTGTCATGTCGCCTCTTTAAACATCAATTCAACCCACATCCATTAGCATAGTTGCATCTACCAGAGTACATCATTATTTGCTGTCTTACCATAACATACATTAAAGAATCTTTCTGAAACACAGCTAATGTACTCTTCTTTTTTCTACTTTCAGCTGTCATTCATTCGTCATTGCACATTAGAACTTATCCTATGCCATGGACTGTATGGGGAATGTGTAGACAGTAGCTATGTTTAAAACATTCGATCACTTGAACATTGATTATATAACCCCCAGCAAACACATGACTCTTAATTATTCCTTTAGTTTTGATCCAGCTGTTTGGAACACACAGAGAACCCCCATAATTTAGTATAGCTTTAAACCGTTGTGTACTTCTGACCTCCGTTCATCCCCTCAGTCAGTCAGTCTACACGCCTGTGTCTTTGCAGGTATTGAAGCAGAAGTTAAAGACACAGACGAGAATGATGAATGAATGACAGCTGAAAATAGGTTTCTTAAGCTGTAGAACATTTAATATCTGTTGCTTTAGGGCTAGCAATCATTTTCACATATGCTGACATTTGAATAAATGCAGTGTAACTAGTTTCAAGAGCTGGAAAAAAAGAAGAAAGGAATTTATCCGTGTTTCAGAAACAGTCTTTTGTTTTTGGGGTGTTTGTAAGAGAGTATGAAATGCAGTTTAACTAGTTTCAAGAGCTGGAAAAAAGAAAAAAGTACTTTAGCCATGTTTCAGAAAGATTATTTAATGTATATTACAGAAAGGCATTAAATGAGCAATGATGAACTCTGGTACATGCTGCTATGCTAAGGTATGCAGGCACTAATGGATGTAGGTTGAAGCAACGTTTATAGAGGAGACATGAGAATCTTGCACTTTTGATGCAGGGCAAGATTATCATGTCACCCTTTTCATCACAGCGACATGCTTTATGCTCCTTTTACTTGCACCTTATTTTGTTTGCGACATTTTGAATGAATACTGTCATATGGTAGATCTGTGTCTTGATAAACTGAGAATGAGACTCAGACCTTGAGGTTGGGTTTCTTTTGTAGAAATTGTCAAACAGAGAACGCTTATCTTATAGCCTAAGGTCCGGGATGTCCCTTAGATCTGAAAACTAGGTAGCTTGAGATTGACGCTGGGGAGTGGTGGTTGGGTGCATAGCTAGCTGTTCCTAACCCTTGCTGACGCTGAATTAAAAGTGCTGGCAGTGAAGCCAGATGAGAGTAGACACATACCAGGATAGTTCGCAGAACAGGGACGCCAGACTTCCAATGCAAGTCTATGCAACAACAATGATGTACCAACCGTAGTAGACAGAGGCCGTTCAGGTTTGACAGGAATCTTGTCAGACACTTGATCACCAAGAAAATGAGTGACTCAGTATACAGACAATAGATAGGGACCTGAAGGTGAGTGGTAACCAGGCGTCAGATATAGCCCAATAATGTCGGTAGGGAATATCTCTGACTGATATTCCAAGAATATCCTACAAAAGATATGGAAAATAGCACAACAGAAAGTAGAAGCAAGTCTGACAATAAGACTAGTGTGATGTAATTCTGACCCCGGTTAAAGTCATATACGACTCGAACTGAACAAATCTCGACATTCCAACAGACAGAGCAGAACAGAGTACTACCGCCACCTAGGGATCGACAAGTAATCTTGCGACTAACACAGCACTCATACCCAGAGTCATAGAGGGTAATACAATTATAGGAAAATGATTGAAGAGGAGGAATATATTGACTCACTCTGATTACCTCCGACCTTAGGTCCTGGATGCTGATATAGTTTGCCACTCTGAAACACGAGGAAATGGGACTGCTGAGGGATGCAACACTTCCATCTTTGACTTTCCCTGCAGTGGAAACACACGGTGGAGCAAAGTCAGCCAGAGGCCACCTAGACAAATGCGGAAGCCCAAGTCAAAGGTAACGATAGAGTGCCAATAGAAGAATACCAAGAATAGCAACAGCAGCCTTTGTCGGAGGATACACAGATATCACAGGCAATAGTGAGTAAGATACCTCCCAGGCCAGGAGGCCCAAGAAACAAATGTACCTTATGGTGTGAATAACCAAATATAGTCGAAACAAGCCAAGGTCACTAGGAGCGAATTGGGTACAAAAGATAAGCTAAATCCAAAGTCAGTTAACTTAAGCCAGGGAATAAACAACCGGGAGGATAATCCAAAGAATACACAAGCCAAGGTCAAACAGAAACAAATCTGGTAGGCAAACAACTCGAATAATCGTGCAACATCAGTACTGTCTGTGCAGTATAAAAACTAATCAGCACCAATCAAAAATGAGAGGAGGAGGAGTCCAGCAAAAGACGTGGTGGCAACAAGGTCTGAAAATAGTAATTCAGCAGACGTGACACATGGTTTGCCGTTCTCTGTTTCAAATAATTAAGTTGTGTTTTAATGCAAATGTTTATAAAGTAATTTTACATAAATACACAGATATATGCATAAATGAAGAATGGCAAACAAAGGTAAAAATTTGGACCAAGTGCTGTGCATAGCAGTATATGATTTTGCTTTTCATGTCTCTATAAAGTGGCAACCCTAACGCGTACTCTGTCTTGTATGGGAGTGTCCCCTTGATTCAAGTTTGCATATCTGAAAAACATTCAAAATTGCCTATTTGTCTTGTTAGCGAAAAGACAAACATATGTTCAGTTGAGGAGATATTCATTCTTAGTACAATATGCTAATGACGTGTTCTGTGCTGTCTCATATTAATGAAGCTTTCCAGTGACATTTTATATTCGAATTAAATGGATAGTGATATTAAAAAAATAAATGTCCAATACGATTGTTCAATGACATTTTTTATATCGAATACTGTGTTCTGAACATTCTTTACCTTTTTATTTGGCTTAAAGATCAAATTAAAAGTTTTCTCTTCCTGTACCTTTTCAGCATGTCACACTGATTTCCATCAGATCAGAAAGCTGATCCGGGCAGATTGAGACAAGGGACAATATTGTGTCAGCATAAGGATAACCTGGCCCCCCTTTCCTCTTTTACGAAGGATTTCTTTACACTGACAGACACAATATTGTTTTCTATTGCAACCGGCTTTTGGGTCTCAGGGAAGTGTGACATGCTGAAAAGGCTAAATATAAAGGTAAAGGATGTTTAGAACATAGTATTTGGTATAGAAAATTACATTGAACAATCGGATGGACACCTATTTTGTGACATTACTATCTCCTTAAAGGAATAATAATGTTTCACAATAAAAGCAGCTCCAATTAATCTTCATATTATTTGGGCCATGGATACTGTCCGAGTTATAGTTCAAGAGTAATTGGGGAGGTGGCTTACACTAGGTAAAAGGGGTGAGAGAGGGATACTTTATGATTCAATTACTCTTGAATTACAACTCGGACAGTATTGAATAATACTTTCCATGGCCCAAATACTATGAAGATTAATTGGAGCTGTTTTTTTTTCTGAAACATTACTATCCCTTTAAACTCTGTGCTGTACTTAGCCAAAAGTCCATCAGATGTATAGTTTAAAGGGATAGTAATACTTCAAATGTAAAAAAATATATGTTGTAGGGTTTATCCCCCTGAGTAAAACAAGGGTACTCCCACTGCTTAAAGGTGTTTCATTCAAAAGTTATTAATTTTCAAAGTTGAATTTTTTAGGTGCAATATCACAGTGGCCTGAAATTGTATAGTGGCGCTGTTGCTACACGATCCTATGGATAGCTCTGGTCAGTTGACCATAAATCTCCATAGGAGAAGCTACGTTAGTAGCGACACGCGTTGGGTGTTCAGTATGTTGGCTCTGTGACTATTTGACATTCCCAGCGGGGTTACTATAATACTATAATAAGATAAGTATTTGTCTACACTTTTGGGCATTCTATTTCAATGCTAGTATATATTTCTTTGCACTTTATATTTGCACGATTTGTAAGTTTTGTTTCGCTATAGCTGGAACATTATAGGGCACATTTTGATTGTAGATTCATTCTTTTTCTTTTTTATTATTTTTCATTATTTATGGCTGGGCATGTAAACATTATTTGCCTCATACTGATTGTTTTTAATTGATTTTAACTTTCTGTGTATTACTGTGCTTATTTTTCTAATAAAGCTTTGTATTTGTCTTTTACTTGCTTTTTTGAGTGCCTCATTTAAATAGGTCTCTTTGTTAGGGATTTGTACCCTTTGGTGTCTTTTCCTTGGGTGCTTCCCTTTTGGTTGCAATACTATAACAATAGCCGGTAATAGTAGGCGGTAGCTAAAGGAACAAGCAGTGATGTGGGACAAATTGCACTCTGTATGACCCTGCTGCAGACACTCCTCCTCTGTAGAACAATCACGGTTCACTGTTAAATGGGCACAATTTAAACATGTCGCTAGCTTAAAAGGGCGACCTGAGAATGTTGTGCTGCATATAAGCACCAGATTCTCATGTCGCCTCATTTATGGCGCATGCCTGATTATACTTGTACTGGCCGTCTTTCCCTGTCATAACTGTAGACCCTGTATCTAGTAAATCAGAACTTCCTTTCCCCCCATTAAGACAAGCAGAAACATGGGTACAGAAGCACACAGAAGAGAGTATGCACACCCAGGACAGACAGTCAGGTCTCTGTGCACTCTTATTGCCTGTGTCTCTTCCATGCCTTCACCTGATCAGCATAACCCAAAACTGTGCATGCCTGAGATGAGATAAGAGGCCCAAACCAGCACCGAATACCCTGGGCCGCCGCAATGTCCCCTGCTCTGTAAAATGTAAAGCTGGCTCTCCAGTGAACTAGCCCAGCAGACCTGCAGCGTCGACTGTGCCCAGAGGGATGCATTGATCCACCAGTCTGGAGAGACAGAGAACGCTGTGGTACTTTTTTATGCTGAGTTATGGGTTATGCTGAGCACTGCTCCACCTCGCCCTGTAATTCTGGGAGAGAGATCCCGGAGAAGTGCTCAGCATAACCCATAACTCAGCATAAAAAAGTACTGCAGCTCTCTCTGTCTCTCACACACTCCGCTCAGAGATCCAGCATAACTCAGAATAAAAAAGTACTGCACCACTCAGAGATCCACTACGACAGTGTTTCTCAACTCCTGTCCTCAGGACCCACCAACAGGCCAGGATTTGATGATTTCCTTGTTAGAGCACAGGTGAATTAATCAATGTGAATGAGCCTCTGATCACCACACCTGTGCTCTAGAAGAGACATCCCTAAGTCCTGGCCTGTTAGTGGGTCCTGAGGATAGGAGTTGAGAAACACTGTACTAGGAGTACACCAAAGAGATTCGCTACAATTTACCACACCAAAGAGATCTGCTACAAGATACCACACCAAGTTACCACACCAAAGAGATCCACTACAAGTTACCACACCAGGGAGATCCGCTACAAGTAAAATTAGTATGCGCCATTTATATGTGTAACATCCTCAGCCCAGGTTACTCTACTGAAAGGGGAAGAAGGATGTAGGGGTTTTGCCGCACACTGAGACACAGTGACAGTAGTACCACTCATGTCTGTGAAGCAGCGCCATGGCCATAACCCCTACCCCCTTGCCTGCATGGATGGATGCAGACTCAGTTCAGACTAAGAGAGAGAGAAAATAATGTATCTTTCGGAGTACTAGTTCAGAACATGACAGTAGGCTGGCACACAGCATGCTGGTTCTAGTGGTGCATCATATGCTACAGTGCTGATCAGACACACTCAGAACTTCACGCTCACACAGCCAAAGGTGGAGTATTCCTGCATCACGGTATCTTACCTGACGGGGAGCTGTCAGTTTGGCTCTGCTTGCCCAAAGCAGGGCTAAATGTGAGAAAAATTGACCTGTCTGGACATGTAGTTCCGGGCATTGGGCAATATAAATTCCACAACCCTGTGAGACTAGCACCACTGCTCTTCTGTTCGTTGATGTTGCTACCTTATCTCAGTCCATTTAAAGACATTGCAGAACAGTTATTTCTTAGAAACCCTATTAAGAAGCTATGGTAATGGGAGCTCTAGAAAAAGCTGAGATGCAAACCCACACAGGGCATATGTAAAAAAACAGAAAAACTCCTATGCACATTCAAACCTTAATATACCTATGATTGGGAAAGTGGAGGCGTGTATCAGAAGGTGCTTACAGGTGCTAATGAAAAATAACTAGTGACAGATATCCCTTCTGCAATACAGCACTCATCTGACCCTCCTTTCAAAACATGTTTTGGATCATAGCCAGTGTTAAAAATTACCACATTACCAGTCCCACATTACAGCCCTTAAAAGCTAAACAAGCCTACAGAGTGAAACAATAGTCAAATGACTCCAAAGACATTTTCAACAGTTTTTGTTTTTTTTTTAATGTTTTTTGCTAATAGAAATATAAATTATTTAAATTTCTGCCCAGATCTGTTTAATCCAAATCTCTGACTCTTCTTGAAACATTTCTCTGCAACTTTTGCCAGAATTTTTTTTAAAGCACTTTTAAGGGCCAGTAATTTTTAACTTCTGTCTGTAATCAAAGCGACTTGATTATTCTTATGCCATTGCTATACTAGAAGGTTTTTTTAAGATCTAACTGTAGTGGCAAGCTGTTTTTTTACCCTGGCAACACTTGGATAGTGTGCAAATGTATTAACAATGTTTGGTATACCTAAATTAATATTAATTCATTAATATATCATTAATTTTTAAAATAATTTTTGTAATTAGTTTTATTATTTTTATTGTTCTATCCAAAATCTGTTTGTGTGAGGAGTATCCGATGAGTGATGTTACACAGAGCATATTTAAGACTACAATTTAGGCCTCAGAAGACAGAGAGAATGTTTAGAGTCGAGCATGTGTACAATATATTAACCCTTTGAGTGCCAGAGGAGTATCCAAAGTACTGAGCAGCATTTTTAGGTGTTAGTATTCCTTAAAGATACCTAAGAAATTTCACAATGAGCTGATCCTGAGAACTCCCTAGAGTTCCCCCGTAATGTAGATTTTAGATTATATCTGCCTGCTTGCTATAATCCAAGGGTGCTCCATGCAGTCCTCAAGGAATCGTTAATATGTTACAACTAAATGAACACATGCAAGAATTCTGCTTTTCTGATAGAAATGGCATAAATTTAGAGACTAAAGAAACAGTTTTTTGGGGAAGTAGTTGAAAACTCAGGACTCCCACCCTGAGATATTATCCATTCACCCGGAAATTTGGGTGAAAACCATGAGTTTCGGGATCAAATCCAGAGTTCCCAGGTCTGCCCTTTAAGGACTAGAGGTATGTGCTTCACAACATGTTGCATACCTATCTGGTTCTTAAAGGGTTAAGTAGGCTTATGGATTATGCCTGCTTCAGTTTAAAAAGCAAAATCTGCCAGCAACTGTCATGCCTGCCTCTGTGAAAATTATATCCAGTACTGAATGAAGATGTTATGCTACCTCTTGAACAAAAGAGCAAGGTCAAAATTCATGGGCAATAAGCTCTGGTGCTTATTTGACACTCCATTATGGAGCTGATGGGCTTACCGCCTCTTCATTGTGCAAAGACGATTCCGCATTCCATTCTTGGAACTCTTGGAAACTTGAGATCCACTATCATATCACCGGAAGGCTCCAGGAAGTATGCCTTCCCCTTTTCTAGACTATTGCAGGAAGTACACGAGGTGTGTGCTCCAGGAGTGGAACACATGCAGGTAAGCACAGGCTTGATGCCCTAATAGGATTTAAAGGAGCATGGCACCAGTATGGAAGGTTTGTTAAAATTAAAGCAACAGTGCTATTATTGCTAATGTTTTGGTTTTTTATCTTTTATGCCTTCAGCTGCTGTCTAATCAAGGGGAAAAGCAAAGCCTTCTACTGATATTGTACCCCACAAAGAAGACAAAGCTGCCCAGAAATCCAGAATTTGTGATAACAAGTTATCCCCAACAAATTATTCTAAATTATGCATGGAATGCATGAAAAGTTGGCTAGTAACAAGATCCCATCTCAGTTCAAGGATTTATGGATCTGGATGAAAGCATCCATGCAGGAGACATTATCTGCCATGCAGGAGTCCACTAGGAAAAGGCAGAGAGTAGCAGATCCATAATAGGGGTGCCTCCATCCTTCTGGAGGATGAGAAAGTAGTAGTATAATGGATTTTGAGTTTGCCATCTCCTCAGTTGAGGAAGGAGAATTAGTTGAAAACTCAGACACATTTAGTCTAGACAAACTGAAGGGAATGTTTAAGCTTAACCAAAACTCTAAAATGGATGCAGCGTTCATTAGTAAAATACCAAAAGCATTGAAGAACGGAACAGAAGGTTATTATAAACAAAAATACTATAAAGCAGAGTTATTGGTTTGAAGATTATCCATTTGGAGGATTCTTTCTTCTATGAAAGACTGCAAACAACACCACATTATACAGCCTGTGAAGGTGAACATACTTGGCACTTATTGATCCATAAGATTAATTATCTAAGGAAATCCCTGCCCGCAGTGGGTCTACTTACATGGAAAATGGAAACATTGTAACCTTTGCCCGCTGCCTACCACTTATGAGGCCTGATCATGACCTTCAGCAGAGGGGAATCCCTCTCATCTAGCATATTGTTTCCACAAGTTATTAGTGGTACTTCCATTCATCATCCACTAGGGACACAGCAGAGGACAAGAGAGGGGAGTGGTAACCCATATTCCACTCTAATATTACCCAGAATAGACGGCACAGGGATTCATATAAATATAGACTTTTCAACCTGGTGCATTGCTTATATCTACATTTTACCATCCTCCTCTGACTTGTATTTATAGGAAAGAGAAAAACAAGAAAGCACCAAATAGTGTCATATGTTTCAATGCTTTTAAAAGCATAATAAAAATACACTTGAGTATTTATGTGATCAGTGCAGCCACATGCCATACACCGACAAACACAGCACGCTGAGCATTTGACAGTGTCTCTGTTCGAGCGTACCACATTCAGGAATAACTGCTTCTCCCAAAGACAGTATACATTCCAAAAAGGTTTATTTAAAACACAAATAAAATGTAAATCAAAATATACAATAAACACTCGACTTAATGCATACATTAGCGTAAATCAGCGGCTCTACTGACATTTTTTCAAGATTCTGCCAGTAATATTGTTCTAAAAGGGAGAAGCAATGAGGACTAAATAAAAAATAAAGAAAACAAAAACCTGTGTGTGTGCCAATGCATTGGGCCCCTGTGTTTATTCACCTTGTTAAGGGGGCATCAGGACCCTACCCAACAGGGTCTAATGAAAAAATATTGACCCTATGTATGCCACAGTGGGGGGGTTCACCCCGTGGCATGCACACAAACTGCCTCCAATCCCCCTACATATCCTAACCCCCCGCACTGGAATTCCCATTCCCACAGCCTGGTTCCAATGCCTTCTGGCAGACACAGACAACCAGTGTGCACTGGAATTCAGACTGGAAGTCAAACAGTGTATGTGGGGGACATACAGTGCACACTGGTAGTCACAGATCCCCCATATGCACTATCTGATCCCTCCCCCCACCAGCCTTGCTCCACTGCCCACTGGTAGACATAACCATATACAATGCTTGACACCCCCACCTCCTCCGGTTCCACTGGCAGTCACAGGTCAGCACGTACACTGGCTGACACCCCAGCCTGTTTCTGCTGGTAGATATAGTATCACACATAGGTCCTGAATATACTAGAAAAGCCATGATGTTGAACCATTTTAGTATCTTTGAAGGGACTCGTGTAAAAAAAAAAACATGTTTTTTTTTTCCTGTAGTGCCACATTCTGGAAATAGTTGCACACACTACCTTAGGGCATTTGATGCGGCTAATTATCTACTTTCCAAACCTGTATGATTTACCTACCTTTTCTTAATTTCTCTTGTTGTTATAACCATTTTAGTAAGTCATAGTTGAAAAATGTATAAGAAGTGATAGGTTGTAGTTGGTGTATTTTTGTGTTTCTGACACACTCTACAGTATGTCAACTCATACCCAGGGTGGAATATTTCTTGAAAGAGTAGTAGCTAATGATTACAGTCATAAATTCCATGAATTTTCAAAGCAATCTGTATCTTTGAAGTGGTGGAAATGTAAAATATCTACATTGTTTCCTATAGAGCGACATTCTGAAAACAGTTGTGCATATTCATCTCCTCAATGCTGAGAAGTATAGGCAGATACTTATTCACCATGTAATATCATCATGGAGGCGTCTGATTGGTCCCAAATTTATTTTGCAGCATGACAACGACCCCAAACATATAACCAAAGTCATTAAGAACTATCTTCAGTGTAAAGAAGAACAAGGACTCCTGGAAGTGATGGCAGGGCCCCTACAGAGCACTGATCTCAACATAATTGAGTCTGCCTGGGATTACATGAAGAGAGAGAAGAAACTGAGGCTGCCTATATATGCAGAAGAACTGTGATTAGTTCTCCAAGTGGAACAACCTACCTGAAGAGTTCCTTAAAAAACTGCGTGCAAGTGTACCTAAAAGAATTGATGCTGTTTTCAAGGCAAAGGGTGGTCACACCAAATATTGATTTGATTTAGATTTTTCTTCTCTTCCCTTACTATGTATTTTGCTAATTGCTAAAAATCAACAATTAACATGACATTTTTTAAAGCATTTTTTCACACCTGCCTAAAACTTTTGAACAGTACTGTATATATATTATGATAAACCATAAGAGGCCTTTCCCTGGATGGGCAGTTAGCACTGTCTTCTAGAGTATCACACACAGGCCTCAATTCAATTGTGTCCTATAAAACAGCCATTAATGCAAAAAGCACAGCAACCGTTAACCGATTTTGATTTACATAGTATACAATTTTCCATCTACCAGAATGGCTAACAAGCATGGGCCTCAAAAATTCATGTACATTAAAAACCTGCGTCACACTTTTTTCTGACCTCACCGTACGGCACAACAATAGGTAATTAACGTATGGTACGTCCATATTAAAGGAAAAGCTAACGTCCAACGTGATATAGAGACCCTGATTGTTGTCAAAATCAAACTCACAGCCAATCACAACACACCAAAGTATCAAATACATTCAAATACACCTATTTATACCCAAACATAACTGACATGCCTTGTCTGTGTTTTGAGTTTTGGCAACCTAGGAGCAGAGGAGAGAGGAGCATACATTGGAGTGAAGTAGAAGGAGTTAGGAGCGGAGAGAGCTGGTACATTCATATTGACACAATACACCTTTGCTCATTTGCCATACACACATAAACACACATACACATAGATTTTTTGTTTATAACACACATTACCCACAATTATCTTTTATTTTTGACAGTGTGAGTCAGTGAGTGACTGAGTGTGATTGAGCATGTATGCGAGGGCCTGTGTGAGTGCCTGTGTGTGAGTAGGTGAGAGATGGCAGGGAAAGGAGAGCAGGGCATCCCTGGTCAGAGTAGCAGTGGGAAAGGTGGAGGGGTACCCGATCTAGGAGAAGAACACAGAGGACAGGGACAGAATTGCCAGTGGGATGAGGGGTATTTTTCGGGGAGCACTCCACACAGCCATGGACATCACAGGCAGGGCCTGAAAGCCAAAGTTCAGACACGTTCCAGGGTGGCTGTGATGACAAGAGGCTGCGGGACTCCCCATACACGTTTGACGAGAACATGGTCCTCATTCAGAGTATAATGGAAAGGGAGAATATTCTGTACCCCAAGGAGTGAATTAGTGGATTGGGGACAAAGAAGACTGCATGGAGAAAGGTCCTAAGCAGGGTCAACTCAGTCTCCAGCGGCAACTGGTCCATGAAGTACATCAAAAAGCACTGGGGTGATTGCAAGCGCTTCGACAAGAAGAAGGTTGGTGAAGTGGCCATGCCTTCCAGAGGCACTGGAGGTGGGCCCCCTCTTTACATCACATTCAACCTCTGCGAGGAGATGCTCCAACAGAATCTGTCAGCGACTGCTGTCGAGGGATTCAGAGGAGGGAATGTTTGGACTTTTCAACAGGTCTCCTATGCATTACAAATCAATGCAGTGAACACAACTCCTGCACAATTAAGTTGGTTGTAAGATGTTAGAGCATACACACACAACCATCACATACAGTGTTGTCCAGGTGCAACTCACAATCCACCTAGCAAACGCAAAACAACATGAAGGTGTTGTGTGGCCATGATGTGAGTTGAACTTGAACAACTGACACCTACCTCTCAACATACTAGGTGCCAGACTGTCCATATTTAGTTCCATCCACTGGTTGGTAATAGAGGTGTTTGCCAACCATGTATATATGTTTTGGATAATTCACTTGCAGGATAGATTATCATATCAAAGATAGGTTGGTATTCACGTTCTTATGAGGGAAAAGACATTACACACAACTGTTCATCTGAGGTTACTCATTGTTGGGTTTGGCTACAAGACAGCAGCATGAAGAAGCCAATAGTCTGGTCAATTGATTACACTATGCAGGGAGAATATGAGGTTTACTCAGTGAGGTGTGATGAACAGTTGATAAGGTGGAGATGACTTCTCTAGTGATCTCATTTCTCCAGGTTCAATGTTTCCCTATGGAGCCCATGCACCGATATATTTCAAACTAAAGCAATCTCACAGCATAGGCTCCATAGAATAACACAGGAACACATACACACAGGACAGCGTGGTGGGCCTTGCAACCTGACTCCTATATAGGCCTCAATTAATTTAGGTTTGACGGCTAATTACCTGTTCTATGATAAAATGCTGGCGTTAGCCCTAAGATCCAGTGAGGGACCCACTTTATCGTGGGAAGTTCTGCACCCAGTCCCTTAACAGATGTAAAAATTGTCATTGCATAAATTGAAAGAAAAAAAAAAAAGTTAAAAAAAAAAAAGTTAAAAAAAAAAAAAAAAAAAAAGTCCCCAGTGGATGTATTAATATGGGGCCCAAATCCACATATGAATAGATCAAAAGCACCCCAAAAGTCCAATGTTAGTAGAATTAACCCTATGAATGCCAGTGGGGTTAATCTAGGTTACAAAACAACAGCCCCTGAAAACAAACACCATTAATCCTGATGTCCAGCGGAGTCTTCAGCACCCTGGTCAGCTACTAGTCATCTTCGTCTTCTGTCTTCCTTCTTCACTCTTTTTCTCTCTGTTCCATCATTCCTGTAAAAAAACAAAACAGACACATTAAATTATGTGTGCTCAAACATAACCCATGACATCTGCGCATAGTTTAACTCCTTAAGTTCCAGATGGGTATGCAACACATTGCAGAGCAATGCATTGCATATCCCTCTGGCACTCAAAAGGTTAAACAAGCCACATATGTCAGGGTTAGGTAGATAGAGAATGCCAACAGAATCAATGAATTGCCCCATATATCCGATTGAAATAAATATGTGCTCCCAAAAAAGTTAACTAAAGTGATCAAACAATTTTAAATCCATAAGGCCCCATTGTTTTCTCCACTGCTGTCGGTGATGGAGAAAGGGCAAATGAGCAGACCCCCCTTAGTACGTGATTGGCCAATGACTGTTCCACTGTGAGGGAATTTTGAACAGAGACTGGGCAGTCTCTGTTCAAAAGGACTTACAGGCTGTTCTGTATGGGCATTCTCTGTTCAAAAGGACGTACAGGCATTGGCTAGGATGATTGCTTATGCAGCTCCCAGCCAATCAGCTTATAGCGTGGGATTGATGGAACCTGCTAGAAGCTGATTTGCTATTAGGTGAGTAAGCACACATCCTAACCAATGCATGTGAGTCCTTTTGAACAGAGAATGCACATATATAAAGGCATTCTCTGTTCAAGATTCCCTCACAGTGGAAAGGGGAAACGCCCGTCAGGTACTAAGGAGGGGTCTGCTCATTTGCCAACAGCGGTGGACAAACAATGGGGCCTTATGGATTTCAGTATTGTTTGGCCACTTCAGTTAACTTTTTTTGGGGAGCAAATATTGGGATTTTAACTAGATTTATTGGGCAATTCATTGATTATGTTGGCATTCTGTATCTACCTAACCCTGACATTTGTGCCTTGTTTAACCCTTTGAGTGCCAGAGGGGTATGCAATACATTGCTCTGCAATGTGTTGCATACCCCTCTAGCACTCAAGGGGTTAAACTATGCACAGATGTCAGGGTTATGTTTGGGCACACATCATTTAATATGTCTGTTTTCTTTTTAATAGGAATGACGGAACAGAGAGACGAAGATTAGAAGGAAGATGGAAGATGGCAGTGGATGACAGGTTAGTGTAACACAGAGCTTTTTTCCTTTGAAGTTCCCATTATTCACACTATTTACTGTGAGTTTTGTCCGTGGACAATTTAGCCGGCTGTTTTACCTCACAAAATTGAATCGAAGCCATAGTTATTCTGATGCTGTAGCCAACACTAACATAGTATATCCATCCCTATATTGCTCCATTGGGCTTTGAACAGCTATTGTTCTCAGACTAATTCCAATACAGCTTTAACACCTGGAATGCCAGAGTGGTATCCAATGCATTGCATGTCATTGCATTGGATATCCCTCTATTACTCCAAGGGTTCTGGGGTTGTTAGTGTTATGTTCAACTATATAAATGTGGTTTTCTGTCAGTTCAGCTAAGGCATATGATGAACATGGGCAATGTGGTGTACCTTTGTTCCCAGGATGATGGATGATATCCTTGATGTACCAATGTCATTGCATCCCAAGGAATGTCAGATGCTAGTTGAATCACACCCTCAATAAGACACATCCATGGAATAGATGCTGCATGGCTTAGACATTGTAGCAGCTGTGTGGATGTTGCAGGTGATTAGAGGACTGTGTCTATGGGTCATCCTATGGAGTGAAACAGATGATTATGTGTTGTGTGAGTGTGTTTGCACACATTCCCCAAGTCTGATCAGGGTCATACAGTTGAAGTAGTCCCTGATGAGCCTGTTTCATATCTTTGCACCTCTCAAAGTATCCTCTTCATCTGCAATGGGAACAGGGACCTCCATGGGGCATTGTGGTTCCACATCCTCGACTAGACGTGTGTCTACTGCTATGTTGTTGAGTACTGCATGTGCCAGTATGATGTCACATGCCTTTCTGGGTGCATATTGTAGAGCCCCCCTGAGTGATCCAGGCAACAGAATCAGGCTTTGAGCAGGCCAAAGGTGCACTCTATGACATTCCTGGTTCTGACATGAGCCTCATTATAGCACTCCTGAGCAGGTATGTGGGAATTGGTTATAGGTGTGAGCAGCCATGACTTGCACCCATAACCGGCATCACCTGTGGACAGACACTGGCATGGTGAGACAGGGAGCAGATGTTCTGTGGATGATGTACTACTTGTGTGTCAAGACTAGGGATGGGCAAAAATGTTCACCTGAACCTGAAATCAGCTAAGAATTTCCAGAAAAAGTGCCATTTTTTTCACCTAGCTCTTTCCATTGAAATCAATGGGAACATTGAATTTACACACAACAAATATTATTTTATTCCCCAAAGGCATAATATAAAAGGGGCAGGATGATGCCTGTGTTGGTGGGGAAAGAATCAGTTGAACAGGGAATGTTTTTTGGGGGGTTTGTTTACTGGGATTGGGTGTAGTCAATAAAAAATAATAATACTATCAAAGTATTTTACCAGGAAGGATACACTGAGATTGTCTCTCGTTTTCAAGTACATCCTGGGGGTAGTGATATTATTACCCAATGTAATGGTACTCATTATATCGACCTCGGAAGGATGAAAGGCTCAGTTGACATTGTGGGGACTAGAACCTGTGACCGTGCAGTTTGCGCATATTCTACAGCTGGTGCATTAACAAACTCAGCCATCTCACCAGATCCTAAATACAATTAAAAAAACTCCATAAGACATGGTATAAAAGAAGCCTGAGAAGGGTGCCTATTTCGGTGGGTGGAGTCTGGGGAAAGAACCAGTTGAACAGGGAATTTGTTTTGTGGGGGTTTGTTGACTGGTACTGGGAGGACAGTTAATAAATAAATAAAATTAGAAATTTGTACGTAATGTGATAGAGACATGGACCACCTGACATACGCTGCCACTGGGTTAGACTGATACTTGACATAACAAAGTATTTTGTAGAGGATGATTTGTAAGATTTGTTGTTAGAGGCCCAAGCCCTGAGGAAACATTGATTTGTAGGACTTAGACCTATCAGAGACCCAAGCCCTGAGGAAACATTGATTTGTAGGATTTAGAGTTGTTTGGCATAAGCCCTAAGGAAACATGGATTTGTAGAAGTTGGGCTTGTTAGAAACAAATCCCCAAAAATTGTTTTTTTTTTTTTTGTAGGACTACGGGATTTTTGACATTTTTTCTGTATTTTTTTTAAAGCATAAGCCATGAGGAAAAAAAATGCCCTACTGGTCATTTTGTGTTGGCCAGTCGCCACTGGCCTTTGTCAAATGCCGGCTCAAAAAGGGACTGACAGCGCAGGCGCACGGACGTCACTGGGACGAGATGTCCGTGCTTCCTGTTCCAGTGACCATCAGGAAAAGGACAAAATCTTGAGAACCGGGTAATATTTCTGGCGACTAGCGCTACTAAGCAGCTAGTCGCCAGATGAAGAATCAATACAGCTTAGGTCTCTGCGGGGTGGTAGTTCCCCTTTAAAAAATGTGTTAGCATGCAGAGTGCATTTGTTCTTTGCTCACAACACTTACTTCCTGCTTAAAGGAGCAGAAACTTTTTTTTTAAAGCATATATGTTATATTTCTTTTCCAGCTGAGTAAACAAGGGTACTCCCACTGCTGTCAGTTATTTTATTCAAACTTTATAACAGTTCAAATAACCAGGAAGTGAATTTACTGTGTTTACTTCCTGATTGTTCTAACTGACAGGAAGTGACTTGGCAGGTTCTATCACATTCTGTGGAGAACTGTAAGTCACTGTCTTACTTCTCCATTAGAATGTAACAGAATAACTAATTGGAATTTGACCACTAGAGGGCACTGCTAATGTAAAAAACAAGTTTAAACAGTAATAACTTTGGAAATATGCGTCTATCAGCAGTAGGAGTACACTTATTTTACTCGATAGGCCAAACCCTACAATATATATATATTTTCTTAAACATTTTACTGTTCCTTTAAGTGACAGTGGCACATATTCATGATCATATTAAGTGATTACAACAAACAATGTGCCAGATGTGTATGGTAGTGGTGGTGGGGGACTGGCGTGGTGTGACTGGTGAGACCTTGACAAAGTTTATCCACTCCGAGAGGAGGGGGATCATCATCATTTATTGCACAGCAACCATTGTGCATTTGCTCGACATAACTACTGTGTGTGATTTTACTCTCTACAGTACACTGTCTATTAAGTCTGCCTCAGTCACAGAGCTCGCATCAGGCTCCCAGTCAGCTGTAACCCAATATATTTATTTGTTTCATTATTTATGTATTAGTTGAAGAGCCCGTTACACGGGCCACAGTGCCACTGCCAGCCGGTCGCGGGGCAGTCATGCGCAGTAGAGACTGCCTGCGCAGCGGGTGATACAGAGCTGGATGCTCCGAAGAAGAGTCCAGCTCTGTATCAGTCACGGTGCGGGCAGTCTCTACTGCGCATGACCACATCGTCACAAACACAGAATGGCTGCTGTGAGAGCCTGACAGCCTTTTATATGGCTGTAGAAAACTTTTGTGTGGTGGAAAAAATGTTTTCTTCCCATTGATTTCAATGCAGTGCGTTAGGCAAAAAAATGCGGGCAAACAGCACTTTTTACGGAAAATTTTTCATCAAGCAGAAAGTGCCATTTTTCACTGATTTCAGTTTGAGGTGAAAATTTTCGCACATCCCTACCCAGAGGGTAGGGAACAGGTGGAGAAGAATGGCCTCTTTCTTCTTCTCCTCCTCCACATTCCCCTTCACTGTCTGGGGCAGAGGATGATGTTTCTGCTGTTGCTGCAACTGCCTCAGAATCAGAACTGTAACTAGGACAAAGTATTGCTGCTGATGGCAAGAGGAACCTGTCCTAGTCCAGCATCACTAGTTGACCCCATTCCCACTCTGTCCACTGTGGTCTGTGACACAATAGACTGCTCCTCAGCATCCTGCTGCCCTTGCAACTCATCATCAGCAGGAATTAGAACAGTTGCAAACTCCGCAAATTCTAAACGTTCATTTCTGGTGGTGGTGGCGGTGATGCCCATCCTCATCCCTGTCTACCATTCCTTCTCAGTTTGGGCTAAAAAGATCATCAATGTCTCTTCCATCCGAGCTTCTCCACCATCATCCCTACCACCACTAGTTCCCCCATTGCCCCACAATGAAAATTGTGGAGTACACCAGTTACACCATAGGTGGACAAATAGAAGCTCACAGCTTTAAACAGGTATTTAACCCCTTGAATGCTCTCTAGCATTCAAGGGGATGAAAGCTGCATTTAATCATTTGTGTGCAAGAAGAGAGGTATCCAGTGCCTCTCTGAGAGGCAGAGACACCTCTCTGGCATACAAAGAGTTAAATCAATGGGAATTGCTATTTGTCCCATGTGGCACAGCTGGTGTACTCCAGAATTGCTTGTCTTCTATTTCCTGCATATCACCCTCAGTCTTTCTAATGTATCCCGAGGCTGAATGTGCTTCATCAGCATGCAGAGAAAGGAACTAAGTGGCTTACTTTGTTTATAATAGGATTTTAGTCTTACCTGTTAAATCCTTTTCACTTAGTCCATACAGGTCACTGGTACTCTGGGAGGCGATCTGCCCCTTTAATAGGCAGGAACAATTATTCAAATGTGTGCAGGGGGCAGAGCCTCCCCTCCTACTTAAGCTGCCTTCAGGCCAGAGCCACTAGATTGATTTGAGACACTAAAACTGACCAGAGGTAAGCAAGAAAGAAGATTCTTGTGAGCATGCCCCGAAGGTCTCCCACTAAATGCCACAGGAGAGCCAAGCATGGTCTCTTGACAGGTTGGGAGACCAGTGACCTGTATGGACTAAGTGAAAAGAATTTAACAGGTAAGACTAAAATCCTATTTTCACTGTCGTCCAATACAGGTCACTGCTACTCTGGGATGTACAAACACTGAGCTGACCCAGAGGCGGGAAGTAAGGCAAGGACCAGGTGCAAGGCCCAAGTCACTAGAACTGCTATGAACCAGTTAATCGCATAGCCCATTAATAGTAGTGTCAACCAGGGGAAAACAACCCCAGAACTAACACAGCACACTGAACTAGAGCCAACTGGGCACAACAGGAAAGAAGCACTAAGAATCACAGAGTAGAAGTCCTAAACAGGCAAAACTGCCTCCAGGACCTTCCTCCCAAAACTGGCATCAGCCGAGGCCAGTACATCAACTCGATAGTGCTTTGAAAATGTGTGCACAGAGGACCAATTGGCCGCTCTGCACAGTTGATCAGCAGATGCCTGATTCTTGTAGGCCCAAGAGGCCCCAATAGATCTGGTGGAATGGGCAGTCACCCGGAAGGGAGTTGCTTATTCCGCAACTTATAGGCTTCAGGAATAGTAGCCTTAATCCAAGAGGCAATAGTAACTTTGGAAGCCGGTCTCCCTGCCCTAGGCCCCTCAGGAATGACGAATAGAGCGTCAGACTTCCTGATAGACTCGGTGCGATGAACATAAAACTTGAGGCAACGCACCACATCCAACAAATGGAGATCTCGTTCCTTGTCAGATGAAGGGTTAGGGCAGAAAGAGGGAACCACAATCTCCTGATTGATGTGAAACTCTGACACAACCTTGGGTAAGAATTCCTTGGTGGTGCGAAGCACAGCCTTATCCTTGTGGAACACCAGGTAAGGAGGTTTACAAGACAGCGCTTGTAACTCTGCCACCCGGCGAACTGAAACAATAGCCAAAAGAAAGGCCATTTTCCAAGTCAAGAGACATAAAGGAATGGAAGCCAAGGATTCAAACGGGGGTCGCTGGAGAACTCCCAGCACCAAATTGAGGTCCCACTGGGGAGTAGGACTCTTGAAGGCAGGCCGAACATGAGTCACGCCCTGGAAGAAAACCTTAACATCAGGAAGGATAGCAATCCGTTCCTGGAAAAATACTGACAAAGCAGAAGTCTGAACTTTAAGGGAACTCAGACTGAGCCCTTTATCAGCACCATCCTGCAGAAAAGCCAGGACAGTGGGAAGATGAAAATCTAGAGACATCTTCCGATCAGTACACCAAGCCACAAAGGTGGCCCAGATACGCTGATGGATCTTGGAGGACACAGATTTGCGAGCACTAAGCATCGTCGACACCACTGAAGGAGAAAACCCTTTCTTCTCTAGAATTGAGGATTCAACCACTAGGCCATTAAATGGAGATGCTGAACATCCTCCTTCCACAGATATCCTTGAAGAAGTAGATACGGACGGGCAGGAAGTGGAAACGGTTCCGCCACTGACATGGCCATCAACTCCGGATACCAGGACTGGCGAGGCCAGTTCGGAGCGACCAGGATGACAGGACAACGCTCCAGCTTCAACTTCTGGATGACTCTGAGCAATAGAGGAAGAGGAGGGAAAATGTAAGCCAGAGGAAAATCCCAAGGGATTGACAAGGCATCCACTGCTAGAGCAAGAGGGTCCCTCCACCGGGAGCAAAATGCCGGCACCTTCCTGTTGTGTCTGGTAGCCATCAGGTCCACTGTAGGTACCCCCCATCTCTGGGTGATTAGGTGAAACACCTCTGGATGAAGAGCCCACTCTCCGCTGTCGACTGTGTGACGACTGAGGAAGTCTGCCATGACGTTGTCCACGCCTGGAATGTGAACCGCTGAAATGACAGGCACGTGAACTTCTGCCCAAGATAAAATATCCTTGACCTCCAACCAGGCGGTGAAACTTCTTGTGCCGCCTTGCCTGTTGATGTAGGCCACGCAGTTCCAGAACATTGATGGGAAGAAGAGATTCCTCCAGTCCCCATTTCCCCTGGGCACTGAAACGACCCAGCACTGCCCCCCATCCCCGGAGGCTGGCATCCGTTGTGAGCGTGGTCCAATAGGGAACTCGAAAGGATCTCCCTTTCAGGAGATGAGAGAGATCCAACCACCAGTGCAGACTCGATTCGACATGAGGAGGCAGAGATACTGACAGATGCTGATGATCTGGATGATTCTTGCACGTCTGGATCACAAACCTCTGAAGTTCCCTGGTGTGAGCCATGGCAAAAGGCACAGCTTCGATTGTGGAAATGAACTTCCCCACCAGAGACATCAACTTTGATACCGGAACCCTGTCCAGTTCCAGGATCCCGGCTACTCGGACGGCTATCTGATGAGCCACTTCCTCTGGCAGAAACACCATGCACTGTCGAGTGTCGAACAGGAGACCCAGGAAAAGGAGCCTTTGAGATGGGACCAAGTCTGACTTGTCCAGATTCAAGGTCCAGCCGTGACTGTTCAGAGTGTGTATACACAGCTGCATCTGCCGGTGGAGAAGCTCCGCTGAGGAGGCTTTCAGGAGGAGATCGTCCATGTAGGGGGTCACTGACACCTTTCCGATGAAGCACAGCTATCAATGATCCCAATACCCTCTGAAAGACCAGAGGGGCTGAAGTCAGTCCAAAGGGAAGAGCTGAAAACTGAAAGTGTCCCCTGTGGCAGGCAATCCTGAGATACCGTCTGCTCTGTGGATGAATAGGGATGTGAAGATATGCATCCTGAAGGTCCAGGGAGGCAAGGAACTCCCCTGGAGACATTGCGGCAATCACAGAGCGCAGAGATTCCTGGCGGAAGTGGGAACTCACAACAAAGGAATTGAGATCCTTTAGATCCAAGATAGGACGAGCACCTCCGTCCTTTTTGGCCACCACGAACAGGTTGGAATAGAATCCTGAACCTGTGTCCTCTGGAGGAACCAATTCCAGGACCTCTTTGTCTAAAAGATCCTGAATAGCGTCGTCGAACAGACGCCTTTTTGTAAGTTCCTGAGAAGGACGAGTAAAATGGAACCGAAAAGGAGGAAGGGAAGAGAAAGGGATCCTGTATCCCTCTGACACTACCTGAATAACCCATGGGTCCGTCACAGACTCCTCCCAAATCCGGCGAAAGATGCGGAGACGTCCACCTACTGCCGGATGCGGACCCGGGTTCGGTGAGTCATGCCGAAGCAGTCTTGGAGGTCTTGGCCTTGGGGGCAACTTTGGGCTTCCAGGACTGTTTGGGCTTGGAGGAGGGACGCGTAGAGGACGGCCCCGTCTGGGACGTGGAGCGTGTCTCAGTCTGAAAGGAACGAAAGGACCGGTTGCGTTTGGCTGGAAACTTTTTCTTGAAAACTGAAGGCAGAAGAGTACTTTTACCTCCAGTAGCCTCACTGATCATCTCTTTGAGTTCAGAACCAAATAGCAAGTTCCCTTGAAAGGGCAAGGAAAGCAAGGCAAAAATAGACTTAAGAGAAAGTTCTAGCTTTTTGTCCGTTCAATCCTGCGGGGCAGAGGTATCAGAGACAGCTAAAGCAGTAGATTTGGATAACCTGGAAACAGGAGCATCCACTTTAGGAGGATGAACCCATTTTGCCAGTTCAGTCTCAGGAAAAGGGAAAAGTTTAGCAAACTTTTTGGACACAGACGAGGATTTGTCAGGATTCTTCCACGACTCAGAGACTAGACGGGCAAGAGTAGGGTTAGTTGGAAAACATACAACCGCCT
This sequence comes from Rhinophrynus dorsalis, assembly GCA_037306005.1. Classification (NCBI taxonomy): domain Eukaryota; kingdom Metazoa; phylum Chordata; class Amphibia; order Anura; family Rhinophrynidae; genus Rhinophrynus; species Rhinophrynus dorsalis. Next base: position 466,769,144 of record CM074720.1, read on the forward strand.
TAGATGGTTTTTGGAAAACGTCAGTTGGATCATGAGTAGATTCCTGAGTCAGAGGAAGGTTGAGCGTAGTTAACACAGTTCTAATCAAACCCTCAGCAGAAACCTCAGGGTCACATTCATAAGGGTCCCCAATGGACCTGTTAGACTCAATAACAGTGCCTTCCTCAGCATCAGAATCCTGCAATAGTTCTTCTTCAGAAGAATCAGACACATCAGGAGCCCCCTGTGGCTTAGGCAGGGAAGTCCTGATTGTAGAGGGGGTCTGCCAAACCTGGAGAGCCCGCTGTACCTGAGAGGGAAAGAGTTGGAGAGTAGATCTGAGATCCCTAGTGGCAGCTTTAAACTCTTTCACCCAAGTTGGCTCAATAGCATGGCTGGGAAGCCCAGGGTTGCTATCATGACAATCAGTGCATTTAGGACATAAACTACCAGAACAATCTCTAGGCAGCCCAGAGTGACAAGAGGAGCAAAGCGCAATGGGGGGAACAGACACCCCAGCCTCCTTAGTCTTGGGTCTAGCCCCTGGCTCAAGTGGAGTAGACATGCTCACAGCGTCAGTATACACCACTTAACAAATATCACCCAGTAAAAGTGTGAAAGTTTAAAGTTTCACCCCAGAAATGCCTAAAAACGGACTTATCTGGCCAGCGAAGGGTTAATCTGCTGAGAGGAGAGAAGGCTCGGTCCCTGCGTAGTATACTCGCTGAGAAATAACACCACAAAATGGCTGCCGTCCGGTCAACCAATCAGAAAACGAGCGCGAAACGGCGCTCATGGGAAATGTAGTTTTCTCTCAGAAGTACCCCAAACAGTGCCCGAAGCCCCCCTGAACTCCCCACACCCCGAAATTAGACACCGGATGATAGAGCAGGAGCATAGTAACAAAATGAGCCATCTCTGAAGTTGCTGTGACAAGCGGTTCCAGAGATATGTCCCACACTGTGTAATCTCATAGAGAGTAAAGGAGCAATGGCGTCTATGCGGGAAAAGGCGCGCTTAAAGGCGCGGAACACTAAATTTTAATAAAGTCCTATTGAAACAGAAAATGCCCCAAACAGTTATCAAACACATAAGAAACATAATAAAAACAATACCCAATGCTCCAAAACCCAGAGAATACCACAGAAATTGCATAAATATAAGAAATGCAAATAAAAAAACACCCTATGAGTGCTGGAGTGCAATGCAAACTCCCAAATACCAGCCCATCAAAGGGACACTGTGGGGACAAGTGGACCTTCAGCACTCAAGGGGTGGCTCACCTTTCTGCAGGACTTCTGTCTTCAGGTGACCATGATGAAGTAGGAATAGACCAGAGGTAAATTCCGCATCAGGGAAGCTGCTTGACTCAAGCTGTTCCCTCTTCAGGGCATAAGGTCCGCAGAAAATCCCTGGAAGCTGCACTAGCCACTTTAGAGAGGGCAATTCACAGCCATGGTCACCCTCCTAATGGTGGTATTCCATATTTGAATAAAAATAATAAAATACTAAGTTGAATGTATAGATGTTCTCCACCTGGTGTGCACAGCACACAGGAACAAATCAATCTAGTGGCTCTGGCCTGAAGGCAGCTTAAGTAGGAGGGGAGGCTCCGCCCCTGCACACATTTGAATAATTGTTCCTGCCTATTAAAGGGGCGGATCGCCTCCCAGAGTACCAGTGACCTGTATTGGACGACAGTGAAAGTACATTAGTTTAGATTCAAACTTTACATTTCTAGTCTTTACACAGAATTATCATGACCGGTATGTATTTACCATGCCACCAATAATTCCTTAACTGTCACTGTAGATTATATCCTACTGTAGAACTACAGAGGACTGCTTGGTTTTACCCTACGTACCGGTGCTGCATAGGCCATATCTATGGAAATATTTTATATTTCTTAGCACAAAAAGTCTGTGTTTATCTTCCTAAACTATTTAACCCTCTTAGATGTTAGAGACCTTTCAAGACAACGTGGGGCTAATTTTGTTGTTTGAAATTTGAGGGATGATTGGTCTCACAAGAATATAGGAAAAGCCGGGGCATTTCTATGCTTATTGTGCTTGCAGGTCACTTTGATTTTACTTGTATTTCATAAGCACAAGCTAATGGTTGTTAGAATGGGGTAGGCAATTATTTTGGCCAATAGTTTCAGAAAGTGTTAGAGAAAAATGGTACCCTTTCGGTATGGCTTGACATACCATAATAGGTGACAGAAGCACAAAATGACACCTACTTCAGGCTGCCTTTACTTAAATGAGTCTAGCCATTAGAGATATGAATAAAGGTATGCAAGTCATACCATTTTGGAAAATAGACACTGACCCACATCGAATGAGGGGTTGTTTGCCTTTCTATCCCTAGGCTGGTGTACACAAATGTTTCCATAATTTGGCAATATAGGAAAAAAAAAGTTTTTTTTACATCTGTAGTCAGGGCTTACAGAGAAGTCAGAGTTTAGGGTAGGACACATGCAGCTCCCTGGTTGTTTACCATTACTCAAGGAAGGATACAACAAAGGTAAGCCTGATCTGAAGCAAAAAAGAGAACCTGGAGTGATTCGACAGATATGTTTATTGTGACTTGAGCAAAGATGACAACATAATAGGCGAAGGAGTTGAGGGTGTAAAGACCAGTAGGAGAGGCTGCCTCTGGTATTTAAGGCTTGCAGCCCCTCACACAAATACAGGCAAAGTCTTAATCTTGTAGTTGGGACTTACAGAGAAGCCGGAGCTTAGGGTAGGAGGTGTGCAGCTCTCTGGGTGTTTACCATTAACCAGAGAAGGAGACAACAAAGGTAAGCCTGATTAGAAGCAAAAAAGGAAAATCAGGATCGAATTGACACATATGTTTATTGTGACTTGTGCAAGGATGACAACAGAATTTATGAACCAGGGAAGGGAGATGCTAGATGAGTTTCATGAGAGGGGTCAAAATATACCTGGAGAAACAGGACGAGTGCCATCTCCCCAGCCGCTGAATAATATTAGGGGCACATGGTTTTTGGAGGCAGATACAGAGATTCTTGAGGACAGGGTTCAGAGAGTGTGCAAGGGAACAAAGCTGGGGGTTCAGAGTGCAGTGACTCCCCCCATCTTGTTTCCCCTGCCCACTGGTAGCCACAGATCTCCCGTCTACATTGTTTGACACCCCCAGGTTTGTTCCCCTGCCCACTGATAGCCACAGATTCCCCAAATACACTTCGACCCCCCCCAGTCTTGGTAGCTGCAAAAGTGTATGAGCAATAGCCGTGGCTACAAGTGGTCACGGAAATAATGTGGGGGGTGGATATGGGTAATCTGGGGCAGTACAGGAATGCTTATGTTTTATTTCTTCTTTAAATTAAATCAGACCTTGTGGGGGAGGTGACATCTTTACCCCTCCTGATGTGCCCCCTCCCCCCATTGGGTCTGGTTTAATTTTTAAAAGGCATTTTTATATCTGGGATCACCCCGTGCTTGTGGGAGAAATCATGTATATATTTGAAAGTTATAGCCTTTTCCCTACATGCAGGGCAAGTTTGCACCAGGTTTGGAAGGAGAAGCTTCCTAGTGCCATCTTGTAATTTTCACATGGTTGGCCATGCAGGGCCACTTTGCCAACCAAGAGAAAACTACGAGGTTGTCATCCAAAGAGTTAAGTCCCTTTTCATCTTAAGTTGTATTGTTCCTTTAAGGATGAACATGGACTTTGCAACAGCTTGATAACAAGGGTACTCCCCCCACTGGTGAAAGGTGCATATGTTCAAGGTTATCACAGTTTAAACTCTTGGGTTCTTTACATTAACAGTACCCTCTAGTTGTCAGATTCTAATTAGTTATTCGGTTAAATTATATTTGTGAGGAAAGAATGACAAACAGTACTACATATAACGATAGAGACTGTAGTCATGTTGTCAGAACAGTAACCTTTGAATAAAACAACTGTCAGCAGTGGGAGCTCTATAACATATGGCTTATCTTAAAAAAGGTTTACTGCTCTTTTAATCTGGAGCATGCCCTAATACCTTTAAATATAGGGTGACCAGACTTCACCTTTAACCAGGGACACATATTAAAGATGCATACTGCAGGGCTGCTTTGACTTCAGAGCAGTCCTGAAATATGTATATTTTCTATGTGTTCCTGGTTAAAGGGGAGGTCAGCCTATTTAAACATGAACTCCTAGCAGTAGGAAGGGAAGCCAAGCTCCATTTCCAGCAATAAGAAGGGGGCTGTGGCGCAGGCTTTCGATAATTAAAGTATGCCACAGTCACATGCTGAATGCAGTATAATGGATTACAATGAGTTGTTTTAAACAGTTTTAAAAAGTGCTAGGAGGTGATCAGAATGGCTCTCTGCATCGGCAGAATTCTTCACCTCATATTGACAGCCTGCTACAGATTTAGAGCACAGTCACTGGCTACAGTGCTTTGAGTCAATTTACAGGACTATCATTATATATAATCAATGCTATGTGTGTTAGGGCACATATAACTAAGCCATTTGAATAGGGCAGAATAATCTTGAAGGGATTTAGGTGGTCAGTAGTTATTGATGCAGTTACCATCATTGTTGGGATAAAATTAACAACATATACAGACTGTTTTAGAAGAGGAAGGTTTTTCCATTAGCTTTGGTGTTTTTAGTAAAGGAGAAAGATGACTAGTTAAAGGAGAACCAGCACCTCACAATAATAAACCCTACTAATCTTATTATGGCCAGAAAATTCTAATGACCCCTCTGAATTCTACCCTAGTTCAACAAATAGCTTTCACAGTAACATGTTTAACATGTCAGTCGAGGAGGCCATGACAGTTGCTGCAATTTTTTTCATACTGAAGCAGGCAGAGTGTGTCAACCTACTTTACCCCTTTTAGTATCATTGAGGTAAGCAACACATTGGGAAGAAAAGTGTTGAACGTCCCTTTTTTTTTCCAAAAGGTTTTATTGAAGAAGTTGCACAAAACAATAATAGTGTAGAAGATACATCCATAGCATCATACAGATGGTACTTAGGGCGTAATACAGTACTTAGAATGTATACAGATGAATCACAGTGCCCTGAAGGTGTGTATCACTATGTCAAATACTAAGGAGACACAGTACTGTGTGAAACTTCCGTGTACTAAAAGAATAAGTCACATACAAAGCATAACAGAGGTTCAGCAACAGCATGATGGAAGAGGACCGTGCAAGAGCAGCCCAGTGCATGAACTGGAAGAACCAGTATAAAGATAAGAAGAGGAATCAAGTAAAAAAGGGGATCAGATGTGGGCACTTGAAGGAAGGAGAAAGAAAGAGGCACAGAGATGAGAGAGAAAGGGGAGAGCAAGGTTGTACAGGAAAGATGGGGGGGGGGGGTGATGGGCCGGTGTCAAGTCCAGCTTCAGTAATCGTGATTCTCAAAGGAGGAACACTGACGGGCAAACGAATGACAGACACCTGACAAGGTTACTCCCAAGGTGATACATCTCAACTGGAGTGTACATCCTATATTAAAGTGTTAAGATTAACACGTGGAGTGAGCAGAATTTGACATCTTGCTAGAAACTATTGTGTCCATCTCCATGGACATAACATCTTCAGTCAGTCCTGGATGTCATTTCTTGAACAAAGGTACAAGGACAACATTTCATAGGGACCATTAGTATATTAAGGTCACAGTAAAGTAAGTGGGGGTTATTATTAGGAGGTGTTAGTTCTCCTTTAAAGATGCCTGACACTATCTGTAAACAAATATGTTTATGACACAGAAGTTGAATCTTCTCCTTGATGAGAAACACCTTTCTCTGGATTGTGTCGAAATCTCATACCCAGAAACACCAGTACCTGGGATGAGAGACAAGAAGACCTCATGAGTTAGAGAATCCAACGGTGATGCAACAGAATGTGGAAGCACTCTCAGACAAGGAGAGCCAAGAGTTCTTGTGAAGGCGCCTTGATCAGATCGTCCAAATATGGTGCAGAGAAATGCCTTGGGCATGAATATATGTGGCCAGTGCTTCCATGATCTTAGTGAAGATTCTGGGTGCTGAAGCCAGGCCAAATGGCAGAGCCGTGAACAGGTATTGACAGCAAGCAAAACGCCAGAAAAGCCGGCATTCTGGGTGGATTGGGACATACAGATATTCATTCTGGAGATCCAGGGAGGCTAGAAACTCCACCAGGCACATTGCTGTGATGACAGAACTCAAATATTCCATCCTGAAATGAGTAGCACTCATGTACTGGTTGAGACACTTAGGATCCAAAGTGGAACAGCAGCCGCCGTCCTTGGGAACCAAAAAAAGGTTTGAATAGAACCCTGAAAAGCGGACTGGCATGGGTACCAGAGTATGCTTTTACAGAAGAATGGACACTTCTTTGTGGAAAAGATGTGCCTTTTCTGGAGTTTGAGGAACCTTTGGAAAAAAAGCGATATGGAAAAAGGGATTTGAAATCTATGAGGTACCTTTCTGATACCACTCACAAAACCAACTGATTCAGAACGGAAGATTCCTAGGCATCTTGAAAAAGGCAGAGAAGTACCCCTACAGGTAATGACGGGTGAAGATTCCACCAGTCATGCAGAGGCTGGTTTTCAGACTTAGATACTGTAGACGATCTTTTGTGCTGCCAAGTCTGTATGGGCTTTGCAGCGAGGCACATTTTGGGGGCTGGAGGGATTTGCTCCCTCTGAATCCCAGATTGACGGGGGTGGAGGGACACGACAAAACCCACTTCTTTGCCAGAAAGGATCGCTTGGTGGAGATCTGAGGAAACAAGGTGCTCTTTCCACCAGTATCATCACTAATAATCTGCTTCAGGTCAGGCCTGAAAAGGCAAATTCACCAGTGACTTCTTGGAAGATTGATCCGCAGACCAAATCTCAAGCCACAAGATGCAGAACACGGAAACAGAAAAGCCTGAGGATTTCCCAGAAAACCTGGGGGGGCATCAAACATTAATGTAAGCATTAGCCTCCATAATGTCCTTAGGGACATCAGAGTGCATAACTTCAGATAGCGGTCCTCCTCATAGCCTGAGTCAGAGGTGAAAATAGGCCTCACCACTAGCCTGTGGCTGCAAAATTGTCCTTAAGTACAGAATCAAGCCACTTATCAGCCTTATGCTTAAACCCTGCTACACATGCAAGGGGAAGGGCAGAGTTATTTATCAAATATAAGATGGGGGGTGTGAACAGCAGGCGGAGAAGCCCAGTGCCTCATCTGTCAAGGAGTTTATCTTGGAGATACATTTATTAAGGAAAAGTCTCATCTGGAGTTTTCCATTTGTCCATAAGGAACTGATGAAGAGTATTATTGGGAGAAAAGTCAGTCGTGTCTTTCTTGCGTCTCTGGAAAATGTACGTAGAGGCAGACCCCCCCCCACCCCCATCCATAGTATGAGAGACCTGAAGAGCCTCCACAAGACTGCTTTGCTGAGCCCCTTAACAGTGGGGACAGAATCAGCCTAATAGGAATTTCTTTAAGAGAAGAGTCCATATCTTCTACATCCTCTGGATCTAATTCCTCCTCAGAGGATGCCTCAGTAACCTGAGTGTGACCCTTGTATACAGGTTCCACCTGTTTAAATGTGGGTAAAGGTTTACAAGAATGAAGAAAGCCATAAACTGAAGAAGGGATAGCTGCCACTGATTATAGCAGTGTTTTAACCCATGCTGGCTCTTGGTCAGTGCTGGAGGTCCCAGTTGGAGTGGTAGGGACCACAGTATATGAAGGGCATAGAAACCCAGAATATTTCCTTGGAAGCCCAGTGTGACATGAGGAACAGCCTTGGATTTTCTCATAGGCCCCTTAGGGCCAAGCATCTAAAACAAGATAAAACTAGTTTAAAATACCCCCAGTTTAAAGAAGAGTCCCCAGAAAGGCCTAAAAGAGTACTTATCTGGAATGCAACGGGTGCAGGAGAGTCAGCCTCTGCATAGCGTAAGCAAGGCAGAAGTAAGATTACCACCAGTCAGTGTCAGCCAATTGGGAGAAAGCCTGGGGGATTATGGGAACTGTATTCTTCTCCCTTGCTTGTTGCCTAGTGTCAGAGAGTCTGCCCTGAATGGGAGAGAAATGTTTAACCTATTTCAGAAAAACCAGGATTGCCTGTGAAATGCTCTCTTAGATCTGCATCTATTTAAATTGATCTCAATTTTAATTGGGAGGGGAAATATTTCAGTGACTTTATGGTGACAGAGTTGGATTCCAGAAAACCACTGTATCTAATATCTATAGGGGAATATAACATGTCTTTGATTTGCTTACTATCTAATGCGAAAACTAAGGAAGTGACAGGTTGGCATAATTTATTGGTTACATCCCAGCCATCTCAGATTTGATTTCTTACACCTGGCATGCCATCATTATATATACATACAGTTTTTAATATGGTATTGGTGTGCCATCTTCTGCAACAAACAAATTTGGCTACTAGGGACATTAACCTAAAGAACATGGTTTTCTTATCAACCAATCAGAGAGTCTAGAAAGTTAATCTGACATCATATTCTAATGATCTGGCAACTCATCCTATCAGTGATTTTCACATAAGAGTTTTTACCTTATAAAGGGGCTAAATGGCAGAGGAAAATCGGTTGGCATTGACTTCCACAAACATGTGCCAGAGACAGAGAATTCTAAGGACTCCACACCTAAGTTGTCTGGTAATTATACAATTATTTACTATTGATTCTGTATAGCCCTATGAATTATATATATTTCCTCTATATTTGAGGGAAAATAATATTTTAATAATTCTTGTATATATAGAAGAGGCCGATCTCTATAAAGAAAATTATTATAATAAGCTGTATGGGCTGTACCTTATTCTGGAGAAATAAGCATAATTAATTAGCAAATTTATTCACATACTTGTGAGATAGTTTGATAGCGGTTTTAGATCAAAAAGTGGTGTATATTAGTCTTAAATCTAATTAACTCCTACAGAACCATATCTTGGTTTCTGAAAAGGTCATTGAGCTTATATTTTATCTGGTGAATTATTTTTTTAACCCTTACTTTGCTATCAAGAAAGTGTTTCCATTTGTTTCTATCTTGGTGTGTGTTTCGGAGGATTTCTTTGTTACAGGTGTAATCTTATTGCATGGGCCTAAATGTTGTTCTGTTGAGAATGTTCTCTCACAGAACAAAAGAAGCTGTCATCTTGGGCGAGGCAACAGTACATCCCATAATCTCTGGTTAACCCTTGTAGTGCTATATGGTGTAAAACAGGATTGCTATTGTCATTTTTATAGTATATGTTGCATGAAATGTATTAGTTTTAGCTTTGCTTTGTAGACATATATTATTTGATTTATTTCTGAGTATATTCTTGGTATAATCTATTATTGACAATAAGATATATTCAAAATATACATTTTATCCAGAAGGTATGCAATACTGAAAACAGTAGATAAATAGTTCAATTCTGTTTATCTGTTCTGGGAATTTTTATATAAGATAAGTTTCTAAATTTTGAAATATTGTGTATGTGGTAAAAGAAAATTGTTATGAGACCTGTGTTTTAAACTAGAACCAACTCACATAACATCCTTTATACCTTAATTAGCATAGTCTATTCATATAAACTGCAGCCAACTGTATTATCATTAATTGTAAGGAACAATTAACCCTTTCTGTGCTGCTGTGTTCAACTATTGTTACAAAATACCTCTGGATACGCCTATGAAAGGTTTAATCCTGTTTATGCAGGGTAATATTATTTTATATTAGTTATTGATTTACTGTGTGGCTATTCCCTTAGCTATATATATATATATATATTTGAGTAATTTGTGTTCACTTATTAATCTCATTCTAATTACATTTTATATATAGTATATTTTTACTTAAATAAATATATATTTTTAAACAAATATGTGTAATTATTTTAATACAGTCTGTACTGTGAAGTAGTGTGCCAATACCTAGTTTGTGTCAAGATCTCTAGTTTAATTACCATTTTATCTATTTATTTATGTGAAGATATACAACAATAATTGGATCTTCTATTAATCATTTCTTGTGTATCCTCGACACTATCAATGCATGGCTCTTTGGCTGCTGCATGCTCCATGGATCATGTGATAGAGCATGAACACAGAAGAAGAAAGAGCCCTCTCTGACCACTAGACCAAAAGGTTGCAGAGATATGTCCCAAAGAAGTTTCTCCCATCGAAGTAAATTGAGCAAAGATGGCTTCAGACGGGCTTGGGTTCTTAAAAGAACCATCACATCATTCCAATCTCCCCCTGAGGGAATGTAAAAACACATGCTACAGAAGTAGAGGAGTCGAAAGAAGCCCCCCAAAGCACCCTAAGTATTACACCCACAGTGAACCTACATACCAAAAACACCAGGGAAGGAGTTAAACTACTGACCCAATGAAGAGAGTATGAGCTATGAGTGCACATTATAACAAGTGATGAGAGTTGGCACCATGTTAGCTGTAGAAATACATGAGGCAAATATAGTGAATTTGATACCTTTATTGGCTAACTGAGCTGATTTAGGATGCAATCTTTCAAGAGCAGAGATCTGGAAACCTTGCATCCTAAATCTGCTTAGTTAGCCAATAAAGGTGTCAACATTACTATATTTGTATCCATTATAACAAGGACACACACACAGTTTGTGGTACACCTCAACATGGGACATACAGCGGACTATGTCACTCAATGTTACTCATAGATATTTTGTCTTTAGGCTCCCATCTTAGAATAGGCAGACTCTCTAGGAGACTCAGCCATGAGGACTTGTCAAAAAAGTCAGTTTCCACAGGGCAAGGGGTCCTTAATGTATCTGTGAACTAGACAATCCAAGCTGAGGGATGCCAGTGATGGAAGCCCACCTAATAGAGGACTATACAGCCCCAAACCTAAATGAAAACCAAGTGTATGACCATTGTGCTCCTTCTACATCATAGGACACATGACTGTGGAAGTAGGCGGGAGTTGAGCTGGAGGAAGAATCCACCCCAAAGACCCTGTCTTTTGTGATATGCCCTGCACTCCTGGAGGAGGGACTTAAAGGGATAGTAATACTTCAAATGTACTAATCCCCATATTGTAGGCATTAAAAAAAGACATTAATTGCCCCCCAGTGCAATATCTCAAACCTTTATGGTTTGAGAGATAATTGCTCACAAAGTTCCCCCTCCCTCTCCTTTCCCTGAAGTCAGCGTTCTAGCTGACTGCAGGGAAATCCTGTAGTACAACCATCAGGCGGCTCTGCAGCAGAGCCGAGATCAAATTAATGAAAAAAGAAATCCTTCACTGAAACGGTCTTGTAAACCAAGCACATGTAGAAGACCGTTTCAGTAAAGGATTTATTTTTTTATTAACGCAATCTCGGCTCTGCTGCAGAGCCACCTGATGCACGTAAGACCGGATTCCCCTTCAGTCACCTAGACCGCTGACTTCAGGGAAAGAGGAGGGAGGGGGGGAACTTTGTGAGCGTTTATCTCTCAAACCATAAAGGTTTGAGAGATTGTACTAGAGGGAATTAATTTCTTTTTTAATGCCTACAATATGGGGATTAGTAAATTTTAAGTATTACCATCCCTTTAACCCCTCATGGTTCCTGTGTTCCAAATTGGATGTAAGAGGAAAATATGTACAAAGTCATATAAAGGCTTACTATTCCTTTAAGTCTAACTATACAGCTGACACATATTGCTTAGATTAGAGGTGCCCAGGTTCAAGAGCTACCCACCGGACATAATTTAAAGATTTTCCTCTTTGAGTACAGGTGGGCAGTCAAAATAAATAAGCCACTGATTAGCTTGATCAGGGATATCATTAAGTCCTTGCCCAATGGTAAGTCTTGAACACCAAACATAGGCACCTCTGGTTTATATCAAGCTACCAACATGTCCATCATTTACAAGAGAGGTGTATTTTTATTCACTAATATACTGGAGACCTCAAGCATTTACGTGGTTAAAAACACAGATGATATGTTTATTTGTTCCCTCTGCATCAGTTGCTTTGCTCCACTTTTTTATCTATACATATGGCCCATTCATTGCAGAACACCCATTTACTTCCATAGGAACTCCAGGTTCTACTCATACACATAAAAGAACATGCATTTTCTGTTGCTTGTTGATAACACGGCTAGATACCAGTCATTTGTTATACATTGTTCAGTAGCGGGAGATGCATTTCTGATATAAAACTATGAATATGAAGGTCCATTTTTGTATACAGCAGCAATTAACATTCCTGTGCAGATCAAAGTCATAATAAGTGTCAAACTACACACGACTGTTCCATCCTGTGTAATCCCCACTGGCACTTGGATTAGTACTTCATTAGAGACCTGTAAAGAGTAAAACACACACACAAAAAGGTCATTGCAATGGCGAAGATGAATGTTTCTTTAAACTTCAGTAAATGTGTTTATACATTAATCTGTTTAAATAAAATACTTTGGTCTTGCTCTAAATCATTTATTCAGTTACACAAAGAGCCGTGAATAGGTCAGGAAATAACCTAACAATTTGCAAGAATTCCGACCCTCATACCCCCAACAAACCCAGGTAAAACACATATGTACCTCTTTACCCATTTCAAAGCTGGAAGGTTTGCCAGCCCCCTGATCCACTGTCCATTGGCTGTCCTAGCACCCTCATATACAATGTCTTCCCCCTCGCCTGGTTCCACTGCCCACTGATAGTCACAGATTGATCCCTCATATACCCTGTCTGACTCACCTATGCCTGGTTCACCAGTGTACCCTACTGCAGTCAAAACTGTATTAAAGGCATAGTACTACTTTATTATTACTATCCCTCATATTGTAGGTATTTACAAAATAAGTTAATAGCCCCCAGGTTAATCTCGCAAACCTTTATGGTTTGAGAGATAACCGAAGGCAAAGTTCCCCCCTCCCTCCTCCTTCCCTGAAGTCAGCATTGTGCTGGCTGCAGAGGAAGTCTGTCGTATGACAGACTTGCGGCTCTGCAGCTGAGCTGAGATACCGTTAGTGAAGAAGAATTTTTTCACTGAAACCAAGCCCATGTAGAAGACCATTTCAGTGAAATAATTCTTTGTCACTAACGTGATCGCGGCTCTGCTGCAGAGCCACATGATGAAAGACAGACCGGATATCCCTGCAGTCAGCACAATACTGACTTCAGAGAAGGGGGAGGGAACTTTGCCTTCGGTTATCTCTCAAACCATAAAGGTTTGAGAGATGAACCTGGGGGCTATTAACTTATTTTGCAAATATCTACAATATGAGGGATAGTAATAATAAAGTATTACTATCCCTTTAAAGGTGCTGGCCACAAAGCCAGATATCCCACCCCGCTTGACTCAGGGGCCAGACCAAGCAGAAATACAGGAGCAGGAGACCGAGGAGAAGTTAAGGGCAAGCCAATAAGTCAAGGACGGAGGAGTTCAAACAATGTCAATCTACAAGCCAAGGTCAGGGCAAGCAGAGTTCAAGCAAAGTTACTGTGCAAGCTGAGCTCAACTGGAGAATCAAACAAAACAGGAAGTAGCAAATGGAGTCTTCACCACCAGGGATAACAGTTGGGCACTGGGAGCTCAGGCAGATTGGTTTAGTCTCTAAACAAGATACAGCTGGAGACCATAAACCAACAGGAGACAGGAAGAGGAAAAGGACAATACTGCTACAGAACAGCCACTGGTGGCATCGATAAGAATCACAGGACCTGTAACCCGATGGTCACTGTTTCAAGCTCAGGGAGAGACAAATCTTTAGGACATTTCCTCTCCGTGAAAGGCACCAGTGGGCTAAAGGAGACTGCACCATGGGTAGGGCACCACTCCTATAGAGCCTGCAAATTTCTATTGTAGGCTTGTTCCTAGCTGAGTTTCTCTGACTCCCAGTTTACATAACTGGCATAAAAGACATACATGTAGAAGCATGGAAGTGGTTGTTGTGTGAGAATTCAGCGAGGGGAAGAAAATCGATCAAGTAATCCTGTTGGTTGTAAAGCATCTCAAGTACTGTTCTAGGGACTGGTTGACTCGTTTCATCTGGCCATTGGATTGAGCATGAAAGGCCAAAGACGTGGAGTCTTAGATATGCAGAGATGAACAGAATGCCTTCCAGAATGTTAAAGTGAATTTTGAATCCCTGTCTGATATGACTTCATTTGGAACACCATGAATACGGATCACCTCCTAAGTAAGCAGGGAAGCAGTCTCTGCAGCATTTGGCAATTTCTTCAACCTGTTGACGAGCAATAGGATGGTTGTATAGGATCGAGTTGAAGGTAATTCCATAATAAGTCCTTGGAGACAGAAGACCAAGGGCATATTGGAATAGGAAGTGGCATTTCTTCACCTTTCAGTTTAGTGTGTATGCTTCTGGACACAGCACAAACTGTACAGGACTGGGTGTAATTGTTTATGTAACACATCATAGAAGGCCACCAAAAATGAAGGGACACGAGGTCTTTGGTCTGACAAACACCTGGTTGACCAACCAGGGGAGCATCATGGTAGAGCTTTAAAACCTCTATCCGTAGAGCAGCAGAAACAAAACACACAATCTCTGAAGAGCAGAACACCATCCTTGGATTGCAGGGGTTGCTTACACAATTCTGACTTTGCTACAAAGCAGGATTTGTTCCAGGTATAGATACTAGATTATGTGAGAAGAAAATGGCCAGGAGTCAAAACGGTGACTTCAGAAATAGGATGATCCACAGGGAACTGACAGGAGAATGTATCAGCCTTTCCATTTCACAAAACTGGATGGTAGGTAATATGAAAATCGGAAACAAGAAAAGAATACAGCCCATCTGGCCTGACATGGGCGTAATCTGAGGTATTGTAAGTTCCGTTGGTCAAGACAGAAAAATGTTTAGCACCTTCTAACCAACGGCGCCGTTCTTCAAGAGTGAGTTTGATGTCCAGACATTCTCTAGCACTGACATAGTAATCTCTTTCTGAAGGTGAGTTTCCAAGAAAACAAAGCCACTGGGTGCAGTAAGTCTTTGAGATCACTCCATTGAGACAACACAGCTCAACAGCACTTTCAGAGGAGTCCACTTCAAGAATACAAGGTAGATCTACATCAGAATGCTTGAGAACTGGAGTTTGGGAGAAGCACTTCTTGAAGAACTCAAGTTGCCTGGGCAGAATTTGAGCACAGAAAGCAAGACTTGGAACTTGTTAAATGGGTAAATAGACCCACTACATTTGTAGTAAAAGTTAGCAAAGCCCAAGAATCTTTGCAGAGCCTTACAATCTTTGGAAATTTGTGAATCAAGAATAGCAGACCCTTTCCAAGAATTCATTGTAATTATGGCAGAGAAGATGAAGCCTGAAAATTGACCAGGTTTCAAATATTAATTTCAACAATTTAGCATACAAACAATGCAGGCAAAGATGGGATAGAATTTTACAAAGATGAGAGTGTTGTTCCAACAGAGACAAGGAGAAAATAAGCATGTCATCTAAATAAAATATTATAAACCGGTCCAGAACTTCCTAGTTCTTAGAGCTGTCTGTCAATCTAAATGGAAAGGTGATCAACACTTGTAGGTGATTCACGGGCCTTTTCATGTTTCGAAGAATCTGATAACCCCAATCGGAATAGATCCTTCAGGGCAGGTTCATTTAACTGGGGATTAGCAGCCCAGTTACAGAATTTGCCAGCAAATTCCTGAAGGGAACAATTGTATGCGTAAACACAGGTACCATGGGGTTGAGCTTTCGAGGGCAGAACACATAACCCCCCCCTAAAAAAAACAAAAACAAGGTCTTGTGGGTGGAGACTACCAACGTTCTCTCTCCAGCTCAACCCAGCCCCGCCTCCAGTTATGATGTGAGGAAATCTAAACCAATGAGGGACAGCAAGAGATAAAGAAGGAAGCTTCCATGAGAAAAAGACCCTAGATGGACTCCCAGAACCAGACAGGCGAGACCAAGAGAGGTCCCTTTCTCTGGGTGGGAGACATGTGTTCCATATGAACTAAGAGAAAAGCAATTAACAGGTAAGACTAAAACCCTATTTTCTCTATCATCTAATATTGACCACAGCTCCCAGAGGTGGGAAGAAGGAGAAAGAACCTCACGCCTGTCCCCATGATACCGGAGCTCCCTAGGACTATCCAGAAAAGGAATAGCCCAAACAAAACTAAGTGTCAACGGACACTAAAAAAAAAGAACAACTTAAGAACATGAGCCAGTTGGGTTCAAAACAGTTGAACAACAGTAAAGCACAGGGAAAAACAGGTCCTCAGACCGCCTGAACCGCCTAAAGGACCTTCCTGCCAAAGCTGGTTTCAGCCGAAGTCATAACAACCACACGATAGTGCTTAGCAAAAGTATGCAAGAAGGACAGAGTCACAGCCTTGCACAATTGCTCTGCTGAGGAATGATTCTTATAGGCCCAGGATGTCCCAACAGACCTAGTGGATTGTGCTGTAACTCTGAAGGGAACAGGTTTCTTCCTGAGTTTGTATGCCCTATGAATGGTAGCCTCGATCCAAGAGGTAATAGTGACCTTGGAAGCAGCCTGACCTGCCCTGGGACCCTCAGGAATGACAAACAAGGAATCCATCTTACAAAAGGACTCTGTGTGGTGCACAAAAAACTTAAGGCACCGAACCACATCCAACAAGTGGAGATCCCGTTCCTTGTCAGACTTTAAGTCAGGATAAAAGTGGAAATGGACCCAGATTGGAAAGACTCTGTAGTTCCGTAAGCCATGCCCTCTTGGTCCAATAAGGAGTAACCAGAATCACGGTTGCACTGTCCATCCTGATCTTCCGGAGTACCTAGGGATGAGAGGAATCAGGAGGAAAGACATAAGCGAGGTGAAAGTGCCACAGAATCAACATTGTGTCCGTGGCAAAGGCCAGAGGATTCCCCCAAGGGAGCAGAAGACCGGAACCTTCCTGTTGTTCCTCCTGGTCATCAGATAAATCAGTGGCAGACCCCACCATTGCACAATCAGGCTGAATACTTCCAAATAGAGTTCCCAATCTCCTGGATCTACATCTTGTCGACTTACAAAGCCTGCCAAAATGTTTTAAACCCCTGGAATGCGAGATGGCTGGAACATGGGCTTCTGTCTAGCCCAGAATGTACCTCACCTCATACCAAGTAGTGACACTTCTACTTCCCTGCTAATGGTCGCTGTAAGCCATGACCATGTCGTTGTTTGACTAGACTTGTGCTGGATGGCCTTTCAACTGAGAGGTCCAGTACACACCAGAGCAAGACAGATCTCCCAGAGCTCCAGAATATTGATGTACTGAAGAGATCCCTACACAGTGCCCCAGCCCTGGATAACCAGGTGTCCCAGCACTGCCACTCAAGCTGGTAACTTTCATGATCAGAATCCATTCTGGGATCACGAATGGTTTACCCAGATCCACTTGGTGACGTGGCAGCCACCACTGCAGATCCTGTCTGGCTTCAGGAGACAGGGAGATCTGCTGATCAAGAAGAGCTGAATTTCAGTGCCACTTCTGGATGACAAATCTCTGGAGCTCCCTGGTGTACCTAAGAGTAAGGCTTCACTTCTAGGGTAAACAATGGTCGGCCCAAAACTTAATTTACTCCCTGACCCTGCCAGAAGGCCACTCCAGAGCCTGAGGCACATCCATCATGATCTGCAGGATCTTATTCTCCGGAAAGAAAAACTTCCCTAGGCGGGTGTCAAACCTCATGTCTAGGAACACCAGTTCCTGGGACGGCACTGGAGAAGATTTTGACATGTTCAGAATCCACCCATGGTGGAGCTTGATTCAAAGACATTCTTGGACGTGCTGGGCCAAGAGCTCCTCTGAAGGAGCCTTGATCAAAAGATTGTCCTGATAAGGAGTTATAGAAATGCCCCAGGTGTGACTGAAGGCTGCTAAGGGCCCCTTTACATTGGTAAACACCAGAGGAGCTGAGCCCAGACCAAAAAGCACAGTGATGAATTGGTAGTGCTCTGAGTCCAAGGCAAAACGCAGACAGCGTTGGCTGTCTGGGTGGATTGGGATGTGTAGGTATGCATAATGAAGGTCCAGAGACACCAGGTACTCCCCTGGGCACATTGCTGTGATCACAGAGGGTGAGGACTTAAGTATTGACCTCCTTCAGGTTAGCCAAAAAGACCAACAACTCCTCCTTGGAAGCATCTGCACGGACAGCTTCTTTCATCTGTTCACATAAAACAGCAACAGCCCAGGCAGAGGCAAAAATAGGTCTCAATGCAGACCCAGTAGCCACAAAATTAGCCCTGAGGATAGAATCAAGCTTATTATCTGCCACATGTTTGAGCCCAGCTGCATCCACCAAAGGCAGAGCAGTGGACTTAGCTAGCATGAAGATTGGGGGATCCACAGAAGGGGAAGAAGCCAACTGCGCCAAAACTGCCTCAGAAAAAGGATAGTCTAGAAAACCTCTTGGTGATAGAAAACTTCTTATTAGAGGTCTTCCACTCATCCAGTAGTATCTAACTGAGTGGCAGTGGGGGAAAATGTAGATTTCATTTGCCTCTGGAAGACATCTGCTGAGGATGACCCCCTCATCATGGGTTTCAGGGACCGGAAGGGTCTCCAGAACAGCCCTGATAAGGGCGTCTGCCTCATATCTTCGTATTCACATTCCTCACTTTCTCTTTCAGAGAATGCCTCCTCACAGGAGGCACCTATGAGAGCAGGCATACTCTGACATCCAAGACTGAAGACCCCTTGGAGGGAGAGAGGAAATTGGGCCATTGTGGTCAACGATTTGACCAAAGCTGGTTCTTCAGTGCTGGAGGGGCTCGGTGGAGTAGTGGGGGTCACAGCACAGGAGGGTCAGAGAGATCCAGAATACTCTCTAGGAAACCCTGTCTGACATGAGGAACAGATGCCCCTGAGTCCTTAGTCTTAGGTCTAGCCCCATGTCCCTTAGGATCTAACATCCTGACCTTTGTAGTGTTTAAAATTAGCAAGTAGTACTAGTAACAGTTACCCAGACTAATAGTTCACCCAAGAAAATCTGTCAGGCGACAGGTAATCTGGAGAAGGACAACAAGGGGAGTCTGCCTCTGTGTAGGATAAGCAAGAGAGAAGTAAAATGGCGACTGCAAAACAGGCATTCTGGGTAAATGCAGTCTTCTTTGTTGCCTAGCAATGCCTACAACTCCATCTGCGGACCCCCATGAGAATCAGGACGTTAACTAGATAAAAGGGTATAAGGAGACAAGAGCCCACTCTGACCCCTATATCACCAACAGTTACAGAGATATGTCCTACAGAAGTTCGCAAATAGAAGTCAATGGGGCGGAGTGGAACATGTTCTAGAAGGAGCCGCACAACCAAAAAACAGACAACTTTAAAGGTGACAAATTACCCAACGACCCTAGGGAACATGTGGCGGGCACCAAAGAGACAGGCTCCTAAAGGGAAAAACCCCAACCCGGGTAAAACAGCAGGGAAGGGGTTAACTGCTACCAATGCAGCCATCCATGCTCCATAACTCAGGGTAAGAACAGATAAAATATCCAACATGAATGCAAGAGTCTCAAGGCTCAGAGTAAACCCCTGTAGGAAGAGGTAAAAGTAGGGACCTTTAAATATTCTGTCTTCAGGTTCCATTGTAAAAAAAAGCACAACCTCTGAGAGAAACTGCTGGAAGTGAAAACTTGGATTACAACATTCTCTCCACAGTGCTGCAAAGGTCCACACAGGACCTGCAAACTGGTCAATCCACTCCAGGGGAACCCAGTAATGGTAACTCTCCTAACTGAGGAATTTGAACAGCACCATATCTAATGTAAAAATAATAAAGAATCTAAAAGTAAGAGAAAGCGCTCCGACTGTCATTTCAATTTGAAGAACACATCATAACTGGAGGTGGGGCTGGGCTGGAGAGAGAGCTGGGAGTCTCCACCCACAAGAACTTGTCTTTTTTTAATGTGGTCTGCCCTCCAAAGGAGCTCAACCCCATAGTACCTGTGTACCATATTGGACAACAGAGAAAGACCTTTTCGTTTCTTGCTTCACATGAACTACAGTGAATGTAATTTATGGAATAGGTATCATCTGTTTGCATTTTGTACTGTGTAACCAAATATTTTAAACAGAGCAAGTCAGGTGTTAACGGTTAGGGCAGGGGTAGGCAATCTTTGACTCTCCAGCTTTTGGGGATTCACTACTCCCATCATTGGCAACAAGCCATTGGCTGGTTGTTGTTGATTTATTGATGTAGTATGCAATAGAAGAGGCTACCTTATCCTGGGTTAGTCAGACTAAGTAATATTCTCTGGGACATATAAGTTATTTGTACATACGGTAGAAGGTATATTCAGCCATCGACATGTACGTCCAGTCTCTAGTCCACAAGGAGCTTCAACTACAGGATAATCCAAGCAGGTCCTGGGAGGAAACTCTGTGTAGAGATACAACTGTTGTCAAATGACTAGTCATATGAAAACTGGAACAGGGTGATTCTTGTTCAGTCAGCTAAAGCTGCCATCCACTTCCTGCTGTGATAGTTGACCAGGATATGGGCTCTGCATAAGGACAACCTTCCTACCTTCAAAAAGCCTGTAGTGTACACAGGCTTTGAACAAGTGAACGGTAGCTTCAACAGACTTGACAAGAATAGTCATAGAACAGGAAAAGTACTGATTTCTGTATTGCCTGACTAGAACTGCTATAACCTGGGTTACATGCCCTTTAAGTTACGTGGGCTTTATTGCTAGGGTTTTCTTTTCCTCAAAGTGGAACTGGCATTTTAAAAAATGTAGACAATTTTAAAACATCTTACATAAACAAGTCCAAATGTCTAAATATACACAATTAAAACTATATACAAAGATTTTAGTCAACCTACCATTATATAATTTTCTCTAAGTCAATGTGGAACACAGGCACTGTGAAGTAAAATCCCCCTTCTTCGGAAGGCAGGGCACTTAAAAAAAAAAGTCTTGAGGTGGAGACTCCCATCTTCCCTCTACATTAACCTGCCTCCTTCTTAAAGTTTCAACGTATAGCACTCAAGAGAACCCCTCTACCTGGGGACTCAACCACTTTTTTTTTCTCCGAGCAGGAGTCCTGTGTTCCATCCACATAGACTAAAAGGATTTAATGGCAAGTTCACTAAAATCCTCTTTACTTTATCGTCCATCGTGAAACACTGAACCATGGGGATATACCAAAGCTATCCACCAGGTTTCCTGAGAGGAAAAAGAGAGAAAAAAAAATAATTCACTTTAGAATAGTTTCAACAGGACTAAACTGGCGCAACTTGAACCTCAGATGTCAATGGACACTGAACATACACACCAACCAACAGTAAACAAATAGGAAACCAACAGGATTCTAATATTCAGAGCGAAAAAAAGGAATTTTGATGGATGCTTAGATAGGCAACACAGCCTGAAGGACCTTTCGGTTGAGGCCAGGACATTCACACAATAGTAGACACTGTACACATTCACCAGACACTATGTTACTGCTTTACATAGCTGATCAGCCAGGGCCTGATTCTTGCCAAGAGTAGCCCAATGACCTTTTGAAGTTTGCAGTAACTCGAAAATGAGCAGATTTCTTCCTGGCCACATACACCTGGCAGAAGGCATGCTTGATCCAGGAACCGATAGTAACCTTAGACACACCCTAGCCTGTAGGCTAACAAAAAATAAAGGTCATATTTCTGAAATTGTTGCATGTGATGAAAGTGCCATATTTACTTCAATCTAAGGTAAAGTTTTTTCATACATTTTGCAGGGGATTGCCTAATATTGAGGATTTTTCTTTTTTTCAAACCCAACATTTGAAAAGTGTGTGTGTGTGTGTGTGTGTGTGTGGTTGCTTTACAATAAAGGTCACCCTGTGTGCCAGAAAAACACAGTAGTACTTCAAGCAACATACCACATCCAACAGATTAAGTTCCTGCTCTTGTCTACTGTTAGGAGTCGAACAGAAAGAAGGAATGACAATTTCCCAGTTAATGTGAAAGTCAGAAACATCCCTGGGCAAAAAGCTCAGAGGAATTCATAAAACCACCCTATCCTTGTGAGAAAAAAGAAAAGGGGATTTACAGGACAAGGACTATAGTTTGGTCACCCAGAGAACAGACAAAATGGCTAGTAGAAAACCTGTCTTGAGCATCAGCAGCTACAAGGAAACAGCAAAAAGAGGCTCAGAAGGATGCTTCTGGAGCACTTCTCATACCATATTCAAGTCCTATGGAGTAGTGGAATACCGAAAGACAAGTTAAGCATGAGCTACTATCTGAACAAAGGTCTTCACATCAGGGAGCGAAGCAATGCCCTGCTGGAAGAGAACAAAAAAAAAAGCAGAGATCTGCACCTTAATATAACTAAGACTAAGTCCTTTCTGAACCATCTTGACGAAAAGCCGAAACCACAGGAAGCCTGAAAGGCCAGGGTCATGAACTATGGTTGGCACCCCACTGGTAGAATAGGGACCTAACCTTATGACAGGCCTTGGATGGAACTGGTTTTTTAGCTTGGAAAATATCAGAAATGACAGGGTCCTAGAACCCCTTTTTCTTCAAGATGCTGGCTTCAAAAGCCAAGCTGTTAATGCCAGCTTCTTCAGCTGAGGGCAACATATTAGGCCCTTGGCCAGAAGGTCCAGCCTTAAGGGATGTTGAAAAGGCTCCACTGCAGACAGACTGAGGATATCGAAAACCAGGCCCGATTGAGCCAGAACAGAGGAATCAGGATGATTTGAGCCCACTTCATCTGACTGTGCTTAGCAACCTGGGAATTAGATACACCACAAACCTCAGAGAATCCCTCCACCATGCACAGAACATGAACAGTGGACCTTTGTGGATCAAGGGAGAAGCCATGAGATCCACCAATGGCATTCTCTAAAGGCTGACAACTGGATTGAACACACTATGGTTGAGCACCCAATTTCCAGGATCCAGATGCTGACAACTTAGAAAGTCTGCAACTATGTTTTCTACTCCTGGAATGTGAATTGCAGATAGTGCTGGCATGTGAGCATTGTCCCACTGGATCTTCCAAACAGCCATCCAAACTTACATGCTTCTCGTTCCTTCTTGACAGCTGATGTAAGCGACTGCTGTCACGCTAACTGACTGGATCCCCACCGGAGATCCTGATAAGGGATTAGACCAGTGGTGTAGTGCTGATCAAGAGAGTGTTATTGGGTGGAAACACAGGAGAAGTATTTCAACACTTTTGGAAGCTATCGGAAAGGGAATTCCCCCATCAGAGGCATCCTAAAGGATCGCCAGGACTGCCTTGATGAGCTCCTCAGGTGAAGAGAGCAGATCAGCATCATAGGAATATCCATGTCCTAATATTCCCCATCATCATAATCCTCTGAGGGCAATTCCTCCTCAGAGGAAACCCCAATAACTTGATGACACAAATAGGTGCAACCTGTTTAAAGGTGGTCACAGATTTCCAAGAGTGAAGTACCCGTTGGACTGAAGAAGGGATTTGGGTGACTGAAGAGAGCAATGCTAACCCTGACAGGGTTTTAATCGGTGTTAGAGGGGCCTGATGGAGTAGTAGGGACCATGAATATTTCCTAGGTAGCCCTGCATGGCAAGAGGAACAGTGAGTGAGGGTGGTAAGTAAAAACCCTGAATCTTTTACTTTAAATTCCCTCCATGCTCCTTAGAATCCAACATGTCTCTGAGTCTCAGTTCTAGAAATTCAAGATAAAATGTCCCCAGAACAAAGATAACAACTCTAAATAAATAAAAATAAACATATCCGGCAAACAAAGGGTTAATCTGGAGAAGGAGAGCAAGGAAAGTCAGCTTATGTGTAGAATAAGCAAGAGAAGATTGTCACCAGCCAATCAGAAGAAAGCCAGCAATGCCTACAACTCCATTAGCGGATCACCACGGACCTCTTGGACACTCATAAAGTAGAACAGATGATAGGGCATGAGGAGACAAGATGATACAGTCCTCTATGACCACCGTAGCCCAAAAGGTTGCAGAGATATGTCCGAGAGACGTTTTTCCCATAGAAGTCAATGAAACACAGATGGCTGCTGGCGGGTTCCCGTTCCTAAAAGGGCCACAAAAATCAATTTACAACTAAAAAGTTTGCAAAAGACCAACAATCTTAAGCAACATCAGGGGTAGTCTAAAAACTAAGATCTAAGTAGTAGGGGACTGAAAATAAGCCCCCCAACGCACTCTACACTCTAGACAGCACATAAAGGGTTAATCCAATAAAATAACCTAGAAACACAAGCAACCATCTTCACTCCAAAGCCCTCTGAGGTAATAAAGAAGTTACCCATAAAGAGTGGCAGATCATAAATAAGCTCACATTCAGTCACTGTAGTGAGAGGCAACACAGGTTAGGACACAAAGTGGACCAAGGCACTTAAAGGGTTATATATGAAGAAATAGCCTTACATATACTCTTCCTTACTGCCTTTCATCCTGGTTTTAGCAGACCTTCCCTATATTCCTCTCCCTTTGTCATCTGCCCAAGCACTTTCTTCCACACAGCATGGAGCAGATTACATTCACTCCGTGTAGTATTGAAGAAAGTGTTTAGGTGGATGACAGAGGGGTAGCAGAATGGCAAAAGGGATGGAGGAGGAGTGTCAAGAGTGGTGGAAGGGTCAGAGGAAGGATGGCAGATTGGCAAAAGGGAAGGAGGAAGAATGGCAGAGTGGCGAAAGGGAGGAAGGACAGGTGCAGAGTTGCGGATGGGAGTGATGGTAAGGGGAGGTAGCAAAATGAAGAAAATAAAAGATGGAAAGCCCTTGCAGGGAAGAAAGGGATGTGAATAATGGAATATGTAATAACTCTTTATTGCATCTCAGTATATTGATGTTTGTGTAGTGATAGACTGCACTTTTCAATCCCTTTCAGTGCTATGGTACTCAAGGGGTTATGGGAGAGTTTGTGGTACTGAAGTCTGAGCAGATCCTCTCCATTCCCCCCCTTATCAATCCTTAGTGCTTCTCCCTTATGAAGTTAAATTCTCCAGTTAAATCGACTGAAATTTTTGTCTCCCTTTGGAGTAGTTAGTTAGGTCCAGAAACTGCTCATTTTTTTCTTTATGATATGGCCAAAAGATTGTTTAGTTGAGTAGCTGATACCACATTGTTTAAAATTAATGTTTTGAATGTGATAACCACTTTTTTTTTGCCCATAGCCACAATGAGGAAACCTTTCTATCATCCAGGGCTTGTAAGGCCGCTGGAATTGCACTAGACACACTCATAATGTAGGCACAACTGAGGCACCTTTAAAAATGTGGTGCCCTAGGCAGAGTTCTGCTCTACCTTAATGCCCAAATCATATCCTGTGAACATCAGCATGGTGTCTGCATAAACCTATATCTCTGCAGTTTTAATTATAATTATTCCCAAGGAAGGAGCAATATTTATGCATCTCTTACATTTTCAACAAGCTGCTCCAACGACAGAGGATTGATTTCTCTTTAAGAAATTGCTTTATTTTACTGTGACATAATGAAATATTTAATATGGTTTACCATTAAACTTGTGTTTAACAAATGAAAGTTAGTATCACCTTTGCTGCAGTGAATAAGTACTTCAGGTTTCTGCAAAATCAAAGACACACTGTGGCTTGCTGCTGATGGTCGATGGTAGCGAATGTGAACTGGCACTGTGGAGAAGAAGCAGTGTCTACATACTGGGTCTGGTTTAGCATATACAAGAGCAGTGTGTTCTGTGGAGAGGTATTCTGGAGCTTCCACGTCCACGGACGTCAACAAGAGAACCTGCATGCAATGACACTGACCCATTATCCATGTTATACTACTTTGAGATTTTTTTAAAACCACACTGTTAGACATTAATGTAGTCAAACAAATATCATGTTCATAGTGCCCCCCTCAACATGCTGGAAGCAAGCCTCTTAGGAAGCCTAGTCTCCATTGTTAGCCCTGGTAGATCAACAGCAGAGCTGAATGGAGTCAGAACTCCAGTGGATCTCGGGAGATGCTCTGCAAGGCTTCAAGACTCACAATTCAGTCAGCTGTGGCATGATCCAGTACTCAACACAGACTTCTAGAGATGGGGCTACACTTATTCTAAGTCCATTTTGAACACAGCCAAGGCAGAAAATGCAATGGAGTGGCATACGCCAAGATCTGTAGTCTTGCATTACCAGACATTGGCACTCCCTTTTGTGGCCGTAGGGGGTTGTGAAGAAAGATTTTAGAAGCCGAACAGACAGTGAAACTTCAAAATTTTGCATTCCAGATTCATCTCAGGATCGGCTATACCGATCGCCAAGGTCAATTTTCTCACTCCTAAATTGAATGTCAACCTGATCAAACAGGATGCACAGTGCAAACTTCGCTAGATCTGCTCCCACAAGAGAACAATAGTTCTACTATTGGGTACTCTTTTGTTTTTTGGACGTTAGTTGCTGCAAGGGTCTTTAGAAATACTCAGACAGATTTTCCTAAGCATTTGAGAAATAGGCCATATAAATATTGATCTTTTTCTGAAATCTGATCATAGCAAAATGTAATCAATTCAACCTACACAGAGGTGGATTGATTAAGAGCCTGTACCTCAGTCAGATTGTGCTGCCACAGAGAAGAGAGCTGATATGGATCCAAAAATAACCCAGATGGGATGTTCTCTTGAAACAGTATCCTGCAGCTGTTCACCTGCTCTGCAAACCCAGGAATATCCAATCTTGTTACCAAGTCTCTAATATTAGAGAGAGAAACAAACATTAAGGTCGGAGACATCTATGACAGAAAAAAGAGTGACCGTGCAATTGGCAGTTAGTAAAGTGGCTAAAAATGTTAAGAAACACTTGTTAATGGACAGCGGGCACAAAAAGTCAGACATTATATTAAATATATATATTCCATTGATTTAAATGAAGTTTAAACAAACATTAATGGGAGTTTTATTGTTATGGAGCAATGTAATACACTTATACACACCACACAGTCTTATTGCCAAAAACAAAAAATGTTAAACTAGGGAGATTTTTCACACCAGAGGAACAGTGCACCCCTAAAACTGTACATTTTGTAGATATGAATGACCGGTCATACCTTTCATGCAGTCTCCATAAAAAAATGAACTCATGGGCACAAATTATCACAAGAGAGTCAATAAAAAATTCTGTTTTTTTTTTGTTTTTTTTTACATTTTTGTTATTGTTTTCTTTATTTTGAATAAAATAAATGGTTTATCCATATATAAGTGTGGTATCAAAAGAAAGCCCTACATGTTCACGAAAAAAAAGTATATAATTTGTGTGGCTAGAATAAAAGACTTGGAGGGAAAACAGTGTTCAACAAAGACATAGTCAAAAAGGTCAAAATTGCTCCAGTCCTCAAGTACAAACCACACCAGATTTTCTAGGTCCTTAAGGGGTTAATGTGTTTTGGTTTGGTGAGAAGATTCTAAACTCTTTCAAAATCAAAATGGCGAAAGTGGCCACTTTAGGGTGTTTAGCTGGCTTTAAAAAAAAAATAACTACATAAGTAGTGGTAATTGTTTAGCAATCAGAACCCACCCAGTTCAATTCATGAAAGTGTATCTTATTTATTTGTTTACTAAATCATGGGATACATTGCCCTGATCACTTGTACAAAGTGGGGTCAAATGGTCATGCAAAGCTGTGTCCAGATAAATAAAGCATGTTTATAATATATTTTGTAGTTTATTCATCTAATAAATACATTCTTACTAATGTTAGCTAAAAGTGCATGATTTTTCAATGGCTCTGAGCCCTTTTCATTTATGGGGGATAATGTCCCTTTAACCCCTTAAGGACCATTGCCGTGCCAGGACCGTCACGGCGGTCCGGCACTTAAGGACCAATGACGGTTCTGGCATGGCATGGAGTTCAGGGCTCCCGTCGCGGCAGCATGCCGCTCCGGAAGTCCTGAACCGGAAGCACTAATTAAAAAAAAAAAAAAAAAAAAAAAAAGCCCCGTGGTCCGCAAGTGCCGGTCCTTAAGGGGTTAAAGTGTTAGATCAGTAGTAATGGTTTTGTCTGGCTCTTGTAAGGCTTGTGACACTTTCAGAGAGACAGAAAAATAACAGTACATTAAAGGGGAACAATTTTAGCATAGGTTTAGTTAATAAAGTAGTATTTAGGCAAGGTGTTTTTTTTCTCAATGTACCTACTTTTAAAGATATTTCATCTTCAAGCTTTGCCAGTCAGAATAATGTAGCATGCTGAATCTTCGGCCAAGCTCTTGTTCACTTCCTAATTCTCCTCCTACCTCCTTCCCAGCTGCCCCAGGGAGCGTGTTCACACTTCAGTGTGGTGTGAATGTTTTCTAGCATTACATTAAGCTCCGGTTAGCATTATACTGAGGTTGCAACATCAGTATTATGCTAACTGGAGATTGATGTAAGACTAGAAGACATTCACACCACACCGAAGGGAAGCGTGAACGCGCTCCCTGGGGCAGCTGGGAGGAGAATTAGGAAATGAACAAGAGCTGTGCTGTGCCCATTATGCGGAAGTGCACTGCTTGAAGATGAAATATGTTTAAAAGTAGTTACATTTAGAGAGAAAAAAAAACCTTGCCTAATACTACTTTATTAACTAAACCTATGCTAAAAAAAAATGTTTAAGAGGCGATTGTTCCCCTTTAAGAGGAAATACAAGTTACTAGCAGGGTACCTCATGGAATGGGGACTAAATATATTTATTTTTAATAACTTTGGTTACTTGGGACTCTTTGCACTTATTATGATTCATATAGATATGATTTTACATATGAATATTGACACAATATTATTAAAGTTTTCTCATATTTTTATATTGTATAGGTTCTCTATCTGCGCCACAGGGTATAACTCTATTAGGATTTGTGTTTAGAATATATCTGTATTTGTGACATAGTGTTGGATTGACTTTAATAGTGTTCTCCCATAAATATAGTTTTTGTTCATAATTTAAAAAAAATAACAGAATGGTCAAGAGCATAAAATCTGAAATGCAATGCATGCAAGTTCAAAATAATGTATATAAGATATAGAGATCAAAATAGTTAAGGATTATGGGACTTTGCTGAAAACTCCCTGGTATCCTTTCTTTCCTGTTGATATTAGTTCTGCTGAATTTAAGGTAGGCAAGTGATCTAGGAAAGTAGATGGAAAATCCTGAAGGTAGTGATACTATATAATTTTTCACTGGAACACCAATAACATTATACGCATTTTCCCACCTGAATTTTGAACCCAGTGATTGGTCAGAAAATCATCAGGAGGTGTAAAAGTGAAATAGCAATAACATTACTCAAAAAAAAAAAAAAAAAAAAGTCCAGTTACTTTCTTTAGGGACATATGCACAAAGAGGTGGAGAATTTTAGAGGGAAAATGAAATCCAATTTAAATGGGACTGATCCTCTTGAATGGTAGAGAAGCCCTCAAAGTACTGAGCAGCAATACAATGGACCCTTCTCTAGTCCCATTTAAAGGGATAGTAACGTCAGAAAAAAAAAGTATTAACTATTTGGTAGATACAATTAAAAGAGAGTACTTGCACTTATTCGTATCTCTCAAACCTTTATGGTTTGAGAGATATATGAAAATAAAGTTCTCCACTCCCTCCCCTTTCTGCTTGACTAGTTGTAAAGCTGTCAGAAGCAGATTCTGGTAGCTTGACCAGACGCGGCTCTTCAGTGATGTTAAAATGCATTGGAGACCTTTATAGCAATCAATATGTTCAAAACCCAATTTAAACTCATTGGGAATGTGTAAGTGGTCCCCAACAGTGCAGTTTTTTGCCCCAAAATTACTCCACCTTTCTTTTGAGCATAAGGCCCTAAAAATATGATGTCATGTAAGAATTGGTTAATTTGAAAAACACCTGAGCCTGATCTATCAAGTTAACATACCTGTGAAACCCACTATTCAGAATCTCTCTTCTGACCAACAACTCAGGACAAGACTTTTTTGCAGCGTACGCTATAGAAAAATTACATAAATGTCCAGTGAAATATACAGACTGCAAACATGATATATATGTATCTTTTCTTATAAACAGAATTGTACTATTGAATGTATCATAAGATTCATCAACTCATCACCCAATTGATCTTGACAACCGATTGATACCATGCAATTAACAATGAACATGGTTCCAGTTTATTTATTTATATATATATTTTTATATCAGCTTAAATGTCAGTTAGAATTGCTGCTCAGCCACTAGATTCTTGTGCTGTCGCATATCACTAACTGATAGACCAATTGTCCCCTCATACTTCTCTTTCTTTCCCAAATGACCGGTCTTCATCAAACTGTCTCCTTTCTTCACACTCTCTTCCTAATTCTCTCTTGTTCTCACACTCCCTCACTCTCTTCCCCAATCTGACAAGCAGCAGATAGTATAGTAGTATAGTAATATTTCCCAATAAAAGCAGCTCCAATTAATCTTCATAGTATTTGGGCCATGGAGAGTGTTATTTCAATACTGTCACAGTTGTACTTCGAGAGTAATTGACTGATAAAGTATCCCCCTCCCATCCCTTTTACTGATGTAACACTGCTCACCTCAGAGCAGCAAGAATGTCCAGTTAGCATAAGGAAAAAAAACTGAAAAAACAGTCAATGGGGGCAGAGTTTTGCTTATGTTCACAGTAAGAAGACTGTCCCTTGCTGTGAGCTGTCTGGTCTCAAGACCAGATTCCACATCTGAGAAGTGGCTTACACTAGGTAAAAGAGGCAGGAGGGGGATACTTTATAATTCAATTACTCTTGAACTACAACTCTGACAGTATTGAAAGGGATTGAAATGTCGCTTTAAAAGTTGCTCGCCGAGTCTTCTGTATGTTAAAAGTAACCGATTGCGCTATGTCTAATACCTTACTTGTTTGTAATTCAAAAGTTATGAAGCAATAAAGATCCACCTCCCATTCCTTTCTGGCACATCACTTTGAAGACGCAGGCTGGTCAGGACATCTGCAGTGAGGGACAAATTTCAGTAGGCAAAGGGAAATCCTGCCCTCCTTCATCAAGGGGGGCAGGATTTTCCTTATATTTACTTACTGAAGTTTGTCCCTTGCTGCAGCCGTCAAGTCGTATGACCAGATTTCAGATTTGGTGGAAGACGGCCAGAAAGGGGTGGGTGGGGGTTCTTTATTGCTTCAGAACTTTTGAACTACAAACAAGTAAGGTATTAGACATTGCACAATTGGATACTTTTAACATACAGAAGACTCGGCGAGCAACTTTTAAAGTGACATTACTATCCCTTGAAATAACACTCTCTATGGCTCAGATACCATGAAGATTGATTGGAGCTGCTGTTTTTGTGAAACATCACTATCCCTTTAAGTAGAAGCTTCAAGTAGCCATCTAGTCAGGACCTCTCTTCCACTGTTCAGCCCAGAAGGTCTGCTCTCACACATCCTGCATTCTACAGCATGAATATGGTTAATGTTGACACCTTGAATGCTGGTTACTCCTTAAAGGGGATCTATCTCCCCTACACAACTTAGTGTAAATAGTTTTGTTATATATCGAATATAGTGAAAAGCGTATTAATTTGTTTAAAAAACAAAAAAAAAAAAATAAATAAAAGTTTGTTTGATGAAATTAAAAAAATAAATACAGTCCTGCACCTACTTCCGGGCATATCAGCTATCCGCAGACTGCCGGAAATTAGGTGCAGGGCTGTATTTATTGTTTTAATGTTGGCAAACTTTTTTTTTTACCAACTAATACACTTTTGACTATATTCAATATATAAAAAAACGATTTACACAAAGTTGCATAATGGTGATAGATCCTCTTTAAGCAATAGGCATCCAAGTTGTTGAATACTCCAAACACATAAATGTCATTGCTTTTCTAATGTGTAATGCACTTTATATGAAGTCAATTGCAAAGTAACATTTGAAATGTTGCAGAGATTCACAAAGCAGCATTAAAGGGGATGTATCACCTTAAAAAACATTTTTATCATGTTTGTTACTAAAAAGCTGTTTGTTTGTTCTTTTGTAATGTAAGTACTTTTGCAGATATTCTATTTTTAAGCTGTGCCGGTCAGCATAATGCAGTACGCCGATTCTTCGGCACAGCTCTGACTGCATAATTCTCCTCCCACCTCCCCCAGGGAGCGCATTCACTCTTCCCCTTCTGTGTGCTGTGAATGTTTTAAATCGTTACATCATGCTCCGGTTAGCATTATACTGAGGTTGCAACCTCAATATAATGCTAACCAGAGCTTGATGTAACGATAGAAGACATTCACAGCACACCGAAGGGAAGAGTGAATGCCCTCCCAGGGGCAGCTGGAAGGAGAAGACGAGCTGTGCTGTGCACATTATGCGGAAGTGCACAGCACAGAACATTAAATATCTTAAACAGCTGTCCTAATAACACGCTAGTAACAAAATCTATGGTAAAAACATTTTTTAAGGTGATACATCCACTTTAAAACTCTACAGACAAATATGGAAATCCAAACTTTTTGCTTCAGTTGAGCATCTTAACTCCTTGACCAGAGGAGTGTGCAATGCATTATGAAGTAAAGTGTTGCACACCTCTCTGGTGCTCAAGAGGTGATGATCATTTTTAAAGATTAAAAAAGTGACAAACTATTAGAGTTGGAATGTAACAAAGAATAAAAGACTTGAAGGCCTCCTCATTTTTCATTCTAGCTACATGAATATTAATTTTGGAGAAAACTGGGAAAATACAGTTCAAAATATTCTATGCAGAGCACCATTCATGCACTGCGGGCAAATATCTTAGCCTTCTTTTGTTCTTTCCACGACAACAGAAAATATGGAATATCCAAGGCATCTTACACTTCTTTTAGGTCATTTGACAGCAACAAACATGCATATCCAAAATGATAAAAATGAACACATAAAAAAATTAATTATAATGCATAAAACTGCATTTACATTTGAAGATTAAAATTCCAGATAATAATGCCACACATGGATGAAAGTATGCATCATCATTACTAGCCAGTGATTAACCATCTACTAGTGCTGGCACATACATCTGACATGCACTACCAATAAGAGTATCAGATGAGCTGCTAAGAAATTAAAGTATAAGGTTCATCTGAACCTGATCGGTATCAAAGTGTCAGAGCCTGCATGCTAATTGGATGGTGCAAAGATACCCTGGTTGAAAACCACTGGTATATATTGATTTCAAATTATGATCCATCATGTGTGCCATTTGAGTATGAAAAATACAAACTTTTGAGTTTGGTATTTTTTTTTTTTTTTTTATCTCCTCCAAGTTAACAAAAAAATGTATGGTATGTGTGGCTTTTTGCTTAAGAATACCTAGCTTATGCATACCTTTAATTGCCAATACACAGGACATCCATGTCAAAACACATTTCCACCACAGCATGTTGATGTGCAACAGATAACTGCAGAGAATAAAATAATTATGAAAAGATTTATAGTTGGAACTTAATGTACATGTATCTTCTACTGCAAGAACAAGAAATAACAGGATCCAGAAAAGGAACAAAAACACTGCATAATAATATTATGACATCAGCTGGAAAAAAACCAACAACAAAAAAAATAACAACTAAACATACTGGATGAATGTTTACACACATTTCTACATCCAATAATATATTCATGAATAATAATCAATATACACCATTGTATCGGTTATAATAAAAATGTAATGTTATGTTAAACCACTAGAAAAACCTGCTAGATTGCATCTACCAATATGCTTTATTTATACTAGAGTAAGCATGTACAATGAATTTATGTAAACACATACGAAACAAACACTATTTCATCATACATCTCAAATGGCCAAAGAGGGATAGTCTTGTGTGGTATTGCTGTGGGTGTGCCTGGTTGGCGAGGCATTCCCGAGAAAATTTTAGTTTATTTTATGACTTATTGGCTAACTGAATAAATGATTTAGACAAGAACAAAGTATTTTGTTTACACAGACTAATTTATAAGCACATATACTGAAGTTTAGACAAACATTAATAAGAGTGTTATTGTTGTGCAGCGATGTGATACGCTTATATATATATATATATATATATATATATATATATATATATATATATATATACACACACACACCACACAGTCTGATCTCCTAAAAAATGTATACTAGAGTTGGAAAGAGGAACAGAGAGATTTGGGTCTAAAACAGTGAGACTTTGGAGTCCATACATGGTTCCTCGTCTAACCTGTGGTTCTGCCGTTGTTAGACTACAGCTCTCATCAACCTCAGTTGGACAACACAAACACCTGAAGAATTGCAATACGTCCACTAATGAGTCTATGTAAACCACGTATCACATCTAAGGTACTCATCAAACATTGGAGTCCCATTTGTCACACACTTCCGCGTTCCACTACTCTCCTGAAACAAGGACCCCATGTTAGATCACTAAGAATGGCCTGTTCAAATGAAAACCAATGCATGTAAATTACGCTCACTTTCTCGACCGGGTAACGCTGTGAACCAAAAGCTAGAGGTCCAAATGCCAGTTCGGCGATCGATTTGGCTCTAAACTTCCACCCCCACCCAAAAAAAAAAAAAAAAATAGAAGATAATTTCAACCACCGCAGGCAACGTGTTAGACGATCCTACGCCTTCTGGTCGTTGCCCAGGCAACGACGGGACGTTTCATCGCTTCAGTTGAGTAACGTACATGTTTCATAAGTGTAGTGTGAGGGAACGGAATTTTATTTATGACTTGGGTGAGTTTTATTAAAATGTCCTTACGCACAAAACAAAAATGGAGTAATTATGGGGCAGACGAACAGTACCATAGGGGTGAACGCGTAAATTAAATTAATTGGAATTTTGATACATTCACGAATACCTGCCAACGTTAAAATATATCCAGGGACAGTCAATTGTTTTTGCTCCCTGTTCCTGGCTCATTCCTTCTCTTTGTCTTTGGTTTTAAAATGTGCATTTTAAATCCGTATTATATGTGCCTTCGTTAACAGGTTACATGATTACCCACTTAATAATATTGCTTATTTGTATTGTTTCATGGGTGATATCTGTTCCGTTCTAGAAGTGCAGATTTAAGTACATTGTACATTGTTTTCAGCCGGTGTATATCCATACGGACCTATGGACTACACTTTAACATGCGACTGTCAAGTGGAGTGTGTGTGTGTGTATATATATAATTTTATCTTTCTTCTGTGTCCCTGGCAGGGTGACAAGAACAAAATGGGTTGCCCCTCCCTCCAGCTGGCGCAGGAACCAATGAAAAAATGTTTAAAACGGGTCTCCCCTCTCGGTTTGTCAGTCCTTTTTTGCGCCAGCAGGAGCAGCGTGTCGGCGCTTACCTTTTTGTTATTTTATGTCCTCCGGAAGGCCGCTTGTAAGGCTGCCGAGCCAGGGCAGGGAAGCCCTGAAGCCCTGGTTTTTGCTTCGGCCGGCTGGGGGAGCCGTGAGGAAGGTAACTTGTGGGGATTCCTCCGGGCAGCCTCGGGTTACATGGAGTGCCGCGGCTGGCGGGACCTTCAAACAGAGGCCAAAGTAAGACGTTCTCTTTTATAGGAGTTAGTAATGTGGGAGGCCTCTGCATTCCAGGCTGGAACGTAAGCCAATATCTATTTAAGTGCCATGAGTCATCCTTGGCTTTAGG
Source organism: Rhinophrynus dorsalis (assembly GCA_037306005.1). Taxonomy (NCBI): domain Eukaryota; kingdom Metazoa; phylum Chordata; class Amphibia; order Anura; family Rhinophrynidae; genus Rhinophrynus; species Rhinophrynus dorsalis. The sequence goes on from CM074720.1 coordinate 466,804,628, forward strand.
TCTTCATATTTTTAATGTATTTATTAAAAGTTAAATTTTAACACTGATTTTGATTCACTGCTTATTGTCATGGCTGCCCCTAAGCCTTCCACTACTCCCAGTGCTAAGGAGAAATCTGTGGACAAGGAAGACAAAGTCAAGCAGAAAACTTGCTTAAACTGTGAGGCTAAATTATCCAGTAATGAATCCTCTAAAATTTGTGCAGAATGCCTGAGAAAAGCAGCAAATCAGGCTATTCCAGACCAGTTCCAGAGTTTCCTGTCATGGATGAAATCCTCCATGCAGGAAACATTTTCTGCTATGCAGCAGACGCAGCCTCAAAAGAAAAGGTTAAGAATGGAAGATCCTGAGGAGGGAACCTCTAACAGGATGGAGGAAGCAGAATCAGATAGCATACAAGAGATTCTGTCAGCCTATTCCTCCCAGGAAGAGGGGGAAGTTACTGAAGATGAAGGAATATTCAACATTGACAAAATGGACATATTGTTAAAAAATATGAGAAAAACACTGGGTCTTGCAGAAGAGCACAAAGAACAAGATGTCTTGGATACAGCTTTTCTGGGTAACAAAAAGCCTGTACAGGTATTCCCGGTTCATCTTGTGGTTTCAGATGTGATAAAAGCAGAATGGAATAAAGGAGACAAAAGGGTATCAATGTCAAAAAAATGTACCTTTTTAAGGAAGAGGATACGACGTTATGGATATCCCCCCCCCCCCCAAGGTTGGTGCTCCAATAGCACAGCTATCAAAGAGGACAACGCTTCCCATGGAGGATGGGTCTTCACTCAAGGACGCCATGGATAGACGGATAGATAGTACCCTGAAAAAACAATTTTCCTCTCTAGGCCAGTCTTTGAAAATATCTAAAGCACTAACCTGCATATCACGAACCATCAGGATCTGGTTAACAGAACTAGAAGAGAAAATAGAGAATTCAGTATCAGGATCTAAACTAATAAAGGAAGTGTCTTTCATAAAAGATGCAGTGGGATTTACATGCAATGCTTCTATGGACGCCATCAAGCTTACTGCAAGATCATCATCCCTTTCAGTGTCTGCGCGCCGTGCCCTATGGCTCAGAGCTTGGGGAGCGGACGCCTCTTCAAAAGCAAAATTAATATCCTTGCCGTTTACTGGAACCATGCTATTCGGAGAACAGCTGGAAGATCTCATTAAAAAAGTATCTGGAGGAAAGAGTCAGTTTCTTCCCCAAGACCAAAGACACAGAGGATCTCCTAGTAGACCTTCCTTTAAGACAAGAAACAGTCTTTTCAGGAAAGCAGGAGGTTTCAGCAAGGCAAGTTCTATAATCAGAGAAGACTATCACAGTCTCAGGGTACTAGGCCAGCCTTCAGGAAGGAGTCCTTTCGAAGAAACCAAGTCAAGAAGGAATCACAATGAGGGTCAGCAGGCCCTGTCTCCGGGTCCAGTAGGGGGCAGACTTCAGCTATTCCTACCCCACTGGAAGGAAAAGACCACAGACAAATGGGTACTACAAAACCTGGAGGCAGGGTATCCGCTAGAATTCGTCACGAGACCAAGCAAAAATAGCCTCAATTCATCCCCAATTCCATTGGACCCAGGGAAAAAGGAAGAATTAATATGCTCAATTCAAACGCTAGAACAAAGCAGTGTCATTCAGCCAGTTCCAGATCACCAGAAAGGAAAAGGGATATATTCGATAATTTTTCTAACTCCCAAAGCAAATGGAGGCTACAGAACAATTTTAAATCTAAAATACCTGAATTAGTTCATAAAATATCAACCCTTCAAAATGGAAACAGTAGCCTCAGTCCTCAGAACAATAAGCCCCGGAGACTGGATGGCGACAATAGATCTAAAAGATGCATATTATCATATTCCAGTCAGAGAATTTCATCGAAAATTTCTGAGATTCAAATTGGCCCACCAACATTGGCAGTTCAAGGTAATTCCCTCTGGGCTGTCATCAGCCCCAAGGGTGTTCACGAAAATCCTGGCAGTATCCTTGGAACAATTAAGAAGGGAGGGAATAATGATCATCCCTTATCTCGACGATCTATTGCTTCTAGCGAGCAATCCCAATCAAGCGAAGCAACAGGTAATCAGAATTCAAGAGTATCTACAGTCCTTGGGATGGATTCTGAACAAGGAGAAAAGCCAGTTGACTCCGTGCCAATATCTAACTTTTCTGGGGCTCACATTAGACACCATCAACAACAGAGCAACATTGTCTCACCAAAGAATCCTCAACATCTCTTCCAGGGTACGGAATTTCAGTTCAAAGTCTATCCAGACCTCACAGGATTGTATGAGTTTGTTGGGGGCCTTAGCTTCATCCATTCAAGTGGTCCCTTGGGCTCGTTTTCACATGAGGCCAGTCCAAAGATGGTTCCTAAAAAATTGTAACAAGGATTCGATCAACATGTCTCAACAGATCAAGCTGACTCCAAAGGTAAAGAAACATCTAAAATGGTGGACATCCCTAAAGAACATGAGGAAGGGTTTCTCCTTCCTGGATCAGAAATGGGAAACAGTCACCACGGACGCCAGCCTGGTGGGCTGGGGAGGTCATTGGAGGGAGATTTCAGTACAAGGAAGCTGGAAGGAGCCAGAAAAAAGTTTACACATAAATATTCTGGAATTAAGAGCAATATTCCTCTGCCTGACAAGCCTGATGAAGTACCTGAGGAACAGGTCAGTCAGGATTCAGTCAGACAACATTGTAGCAGTAATGTATATCCGGAATCAGGGAGGACTGGGAAGCCCATTGCTAAGCAAGAAAGCAGAGAGGATCCTGAGATGGGGGAGTTAAATCTAACACAATTATCGGCATCCCACATTCCAGGGGATCAAAACATCACAGTGGATTTTCTAAGCAGAAATATCCTGGACCAAGGGAACTGGTCCTTAAACAAGGAAGTCTTCAAAGAAATTGTAAAAAGATGGGGTCAACCATCAATCGACCTAATGGCGACAAGCGAGAATACAAAATGCAGTGCATTTCTCTCACGCAAATAACATCCACTAGCGGAGGGGGTAGATGCTATGTCCGTAAGATGAGATTTCAATCTAGCCTACATATTTCCTCCAATACCAATGATCCCACTGGTCCTAAAGAAAATAAAGAAGGACCAGGCCAACACAATCATGATAGCCCCGGATTGGCCAAGGAGAGTCTGGTATTCGGAGTTGAAAAACCTTTCGGTGGATCTTCCCTGGAAGCTACCAAACAGACGGGATCTTCTGCATCAAGGTCCTATCTTTCAACAGAATCCAGGGTTCTTCAGAATGATGGCATGGAGGCTGAGAAGACATCATTGAAGTTAAAGGGTCTGTCAGACTTAGTCATCAACACTATAATAGCCGGAAGGAAAACATCCACATCTAAAATTTACTTCAGGATATGGAGAATCTTCAGAAGATGGTGTATCAAAAAAGGGCTAGATAGATATCTATAGATATCTATATCTATGTCAAGTATACTTGATTTTCTTCAGGAGGGCTATGACAAAGGATTAAGGCCAGCCTCGTTAAAGGTTCAACTATCAGCTATATCAGCCATATTTGCAGAACACTTTGCTGAAGCAGATGTAGTGAAAAGGTACATTAAAGCTATAAGTAAAACCAGACCTAGAATAAAGTGTATCATACCCCCCGGGACCTAAGACCTCAAGCAATTAGCGGTTTCTACAAAATTTGAACCGTTGGATAAGATTCCAATCAAGAACCTTACATTGAAGGTGATATTCCTAACAGCCATAATCTCAGCCAGGAGGGTGGGTAATTTGCAAGCTTTATCTTCAAAATCTCCATATCTAGTATTGCATCAAGATAAAGTGGTCCTAAGAACCCGTCCTGGATTCAAATCTAAAGTGGTATCAGACTTTCACTTCAACCAAGAAATAGTGTTACCATCATTCTGTCCTGACCCGCAAGACGTTAACGATCCTCTTCTACACAACTTAGACCTAGTAAAAAATATCTCAACTTACCTGGAGAGGACAAAAGAATTCAGGAAATCAGATTCCCTTTTTGTACATCATCAGGGTAAATTCAAGGGCACAGCCGCCTCAAAGGCCTCAGTGGCCAGGTGGATAGTGGAATGCATAAAAATGGCGTATTTGGAGGCAGGGAAGACTCCTCCAAAAAACCTAAAAGCCCATTCCACCAGAGCCATGGCAGCATCCTGGGCATCGAAGGCCGCTGTATCTCCAGATGAGATTTGTAAAGCTGCTACATGGTCCTCAATGAACACCTTCATTCGTCACTACCAGCTTGATGTTCAAGCATCGGTAGATGCAAAATTTGGGAGGACAATACTGCAGGCAGCCACTAAGGTAATGGGTAAGATTTACTACCCTAATTATGTCTGGCTATTGTTTATTGCAAGCTTCTTTAGGAAGCAGGGTGGGATGCTAGAGCTACCCTAATCATTTATTCCCACCCAGATAGGGTACTGCACTGGTATATCCCATTTTGTTCTTGTCGCCATGTCAGGGACACAGAAAAAAAGGAGAAATTTACTTACCGATATTTCCTTTTCTTCTGTGTCCCCCCCACGGCGCTCCCGCCCGTGTATTAACCTCTCTATATTATATTTTTCAGCTTTGACAAAAGTGGACTGACAAACCGAGCAGGGAGACCTGTTTTAAGCATTTTTTCATTGGTTCCTGCACCAGCTGGAGGGAGGGGCAACCCATTTTGTTGTTGTCGCCGTGGGGGGACACAGAAGAAAAGGAAATATCGGTAAGTAAAGTTCTCCCTTTTTTTTGACAAACACCAAGACAAAATGTGTATCCCCTATTGTTTAGATTAGGTCTTAATAAAATATCTAATTTTTAGCTTTGCGATCTATTTTTGACCTCACTGAAATGGAAAAGTTTGATGCTGTCAAATGACAAGAAATGAAAAATAACATTGTGCAACAGTTCTCAATTCTTGGCTTTTGAAGGTTGAAATCTGGTTCCAGACTGTATTTATAGCACGCAGAGCCTGAAGTGGTATGAACTTCAAAGCCTTGAAGTGTGGGGTGCGCTTCCAGCCCCCGGCCATCATTTTGGTGTATGAAGAAAAGGCATCAGAAAAATCTCGCCAGCGCATAATGCCCATCAGGAACTTCTCCAGGTTCTCAGGTATCATCTCACTGGATTAATGATTTGTATCAGTCTGTTTACTGTATTTAGCTTTCAATGACATGTTTTCTGCCGTAAAGCGGAACTATAAAGTGGAAAGTACTCACTGAAAAAACCATAATGCCAGGTAAGTTTTCTCCCACAAGAATACCTTTTGATATCCACATAGAAATGTTTCCTATTTAATGGGGCTGGTGACTTAAAATATAAAGCAGTGACTGGAACAACCAAACTTTGCTTTGGTTTGTTCTCATTGAGTGTCTCATGCTTTTTGCATTAATTTATAATAAGCAGTTCATTTTGAGGAGTCATTCATACAACAAATGGGTATATCTCTTTATGACTAATCTATATTTGAAGCCCGAACGAACTTTTTTTGTGTGAATGTGACATTGAAGAAAGATCCACAAAATTACTTAAATGACTTAGCAACCCCTAAATACATACAGTATCCATACTAAATGGATATTAATGTATAAGGTGCATTACAACAGCTCATTAACCTGCATTTCCATATGGTAATGAGCTGTTGCTGATGTTTTAAGTGAAAAATCGTAAATATGTCAAAGGCATGGTGAATTGATGTGGATATGATGTTGAAGACATGTTGGTGCATAGTGTCGAGGTGCTTTCTACACAGATCCAACGCATCATCTCCATTCTGAGCCCTTATCTAATCTTGGTGCATCCTCCACCCCCATATTCCCAATGAATTAAATGGGGATTTTTAACCTCACCAATGCTTGAGAGGTCTCCAAAGCAGTGTGATGCATTGTGTTGGAGACCTCTGCCATTCATGGGGTTAAAACCCCTCCACTAAATTAAAGGGAATTTTAGGAAATGTTTGTCCCCTATGGTGCAGTAGGTTTGCACTAGAATTGCTCCACTAGCCAAAAAAAGTGGCCATGTCTCCCTGACTACCACTATTCTGTCACTATAACAACAATATTTACACTTAGTACTTTCTAGTAATGAAAATGAAGCATATTTGTATTGACCCTTTGTTTGCCAGAGGGGTACGCAATGCATTGCAACGCAATGCATTATGTACCCCTCTGGCACTCAAAGGGTTAACAAAAAAAAATAAGAAACCCGCAGCACTAGCTCACATCACATAATATACAAAATGAAAACAAGAACCAAGTGAATAAGATTTAGATAGCAGTAAGTAATGAGGGGGTTCTCCTAGCCCCTAAAAGTTAGGCCTAGGCCTAATGCAAAATCTAAAGCAAAAAACAGCCCTTGTTCCTCTATACACATTATCTAAGTGTGCACCCTGTATAAAGCATATATTCTGCCAATGTTGATAAATTTGAGGTTTTCGTTGCATAGTTTGGCCAAAGTATGTTTAAGTTCACTTGCAACTGCACCGCAATATCAAATGAGTTATATCTATTACACACAATTGGCCAAGCAAGCCAAACAGAAGGAAGGCCACATATCATGCCTAATAACCTCTTTGCAAGTAATAGTGAATATGTAAATATACATTTTAAGTGCAGTTTTTTTTTTAATCTCTTGCATATCTCTAGCTGCTCTTTCACTATATTCTATTTAATTTCACAATTGTATATGATATAGAATGAAACTTCATTTATATACAAGAATTCTTCTGGGGCATTTTAGTTTAGATAGCGACAATTGTGTGTAATAGATAGGACTCGCTTGATATTGGAGTGGTGTGACAATGCAAGCAAGCTTAAAGGGATAGTAATGCCTCAAATAAAATGCAGCTCTGATTCTTCTTCATACTAGTTGTCCCATCTAACGCTGTATTTCAATGCTATCAGTCTTGTAGTTCAGCAGCAATTGAATGAGAAAGGATCCCCCTCTCACCTCTTTTACTTATGTCATACTGCTCTCTAAGCCAGTCCGGATGGAGTATAGTGAGGGAAAGTCTTCAGTAAACATAAAAAAAATCCTGGCCACCTTCGTCAGGTAGGGGGGGCAGGGTTTATCTTATACTTACTGCATGAAGATTGTCCCTCGCTGCTATCTGTCCTATCACAGGACTGGATTCCACAATTGATGGAATGTGGTTAAAAGGGGCGGGAAGGGGATACTTTCGCATATAATTGATGCTGAACTACAAGACTGATGGTACACCGCTATGTGGGACAAATAGTATGAAGAAGAATCGGAGCTATGTTTTGTTTGAAGTATTACTATCCATTTAAACATATTTTGGCCAACCCATGCAATGAAAGCCTCAAATTGATCTACAGTGGCATAATATATGCGTTATACAGGGTGCACATTTGCATAATGTGTATGGAGGAGATCAGGTCTGTTTTATATTTTTATTAATGTATGTGTGTGTGTATATATATATATATATATATATATATATATATATATATATATATATATATATATATATATATATATATGTATAATACACTAGCAACGTGGGACAGCGTTGCCCGTCATTTGATGACCGTTGGCCGTACATGTGTGAAATGTAGACAAACTGATAAACAGACATATGCAACACACAGGCAGACACATACACACAGTGAGAGGCAGAAACATGAAGACACACCAGAGATGCACACATGGACACGCATACGTAACAGAGATGTACACACAATACACAACATATATGCGCAGAAACACATGGGCACATGAGTTGTGCACCCCTTTGACACTCAAAGGGTTAAGGTGTAGAGAGGCATGTCAGAGTTAAATATCAGTGGGAAGTGTATTCATACCTGGGAACTTTGACTTGTGGAGTCCCTGGAGGGGACTGATGTGGAGAGGCCAATGGGGTAATTTGGTTTAAAAGTGGGTGGGGATTAATCGTGAGTAGGGACAGGGCTTAAGAGAAATGTGGAAAAGTGTTAGTCATAGGCTGGGGAAGGAGGAGAAGTGGAAGGGAAATGGAAGTTTACAGTGTGAGAGGTTTAAATACACTCTCTGAGGGGTAAAACTTGATACACAACCCTGTGGCAGTCAGTGGGTTAAGTGTGAATCTGATGGCTGCCTGTCCTCTGTGTTGCTTGGCAAATGATGATAGTCAAGAAATAATTCAGCAATGAGGGCTTACTTGACACTTTGAGTGCCATTTTGTTCCCCTGGTGCTTCATCTTCCCTTGAATGGGTTTACTACAGGTCCTGCTGAGGCCACTGGGAGTCAGAGTGAGTGACTGTGTATGCATGTGTGTGTCATACATATTTCTTTCTGGTTTTGTGTGTGTTTTTGGTGCTCTGTGTGTGTTTGTTTGGTGCTGTGTGAGTGGGGCATGTGTGTGTCTGTGGTGTAGGAACAAGTGGCATCTATTTTGTTTTTTTCCTCAGTTGGATAGTGGTGGGCAGGCTGGATAGTCCTGTGAAAATCACACCCCTATTGAATCACCCAATGGGAGCAGTAACTCCTCCTTACTGCCAGCCCTCGTGTGTGTGTGTGTGTGTGTGTGTGTGTGTGTGTGTGTGTGTGTGTGTGTGTGTGTGTCTCCTGAGGAGACATAAATTATGCAATGAGTCATTCTCCTCTGTGTGTGTGTGTCTCCTGAGGAAACATACATTTTGTAATGAGGCTATCTGTTTTATATATATACTAGTTGAACAGCCCGTTACACGGGCCACAGTGCCTCTGGCAGCCGATCGCGGGACACTCACGCGCAGCAGAGACTGCCCGCGCCACTGCTGATACAGAGCTGGACGCTCCTTCGGAGCACCCAGCTCTGTATCAGCCGCGGCGCGGGCAGTCCGTACTGCCATGACTGCTGCACGCGCAGCAGTGTCTACTGCGCATGTCCGGCGTTACACACAACTTAGCGAATTATTATATAGGAGATATATATATATATATATATATATATATATATATATATATATATATATATATATATAAATGTAACCGCTTCTTTGCAGGTTCTCTCAGTTTATGAATCGGTTGTTCCAATGGATTGTATTGTTCTAATCCTTTCAATGGCACAGGGGGTGTGCAGTGCACATCTCAATGACACTGAAAGGGTTAATTGAGTGATGGTGGTGCTATAGACTGAGCACATTCTCTCCGCTCCTCCACTTGTCCTCTCTAAAACACTGCCAGTATTATGCCAATCTTATATGCTAATTATTATAGTGTTTCTCCCTCCCCTTGCATAGCTAATTCTTAGTGCTAAGTGATGACTACACCATGCACAATTCACCACAGAATCTCCCCTGTTATTTATATAATTTCACTGTTGCCTCACTGACCATTTCTGTTTCATTGAGCAGCAAAGAAAAAACCTCTCATGACAAGGGTGATATGATTACCATTTACAAATACATTCAAGGTCAATACAACTAGCCAATGAATTGTTTACATAAAGAGCAGAGCTAAGAACAAGAGGTCATCCATTAAGACTAGAGAAAAGGCGCTTTCGACTAAAGCAAAGGCATGGATTATTTACAGTAAGGGAGGTAAAGCTATGGAATTCTTTGCCTCGGCATGTCGTATTTGCAGATAATGCAACTGCTTTCAAAAAAGCAATGGATGCCTATCTAGCACAGAACAATATTGAAAATTATGACAGATGACTTCACAGCAGATAGGATGTTGATCCAGGGAAATATCTGACTGCCGTTTGGAGTCAGGAAGGAATTTTCTTTACCCACCTGGGGCTAAATGAGAAATTGCTCCAGAAGGGTTTTTTTATTTCCTTCCTCTGGATCAACAGGGGTGTTTTTGACATGGGCTGGACTTGACGGGCACGTCTTTTTTCAGCCTCATCAACTATGTTACTTTGTAAAGGGGAATGATGAGGGTTTTCAATTTTTTCCAAAACCACCTCCCACTCTTTTGCCCCTATTAGTCAAAAACTAGCGCTCCAATGATAATTCTTTGCTCTTATTGGGCATGTGACTTTGCCAAGGATAGGAAGCCTGCAGTCTTTCAGTTGCTGTTGGAGTATGTCTACAGTCATCCAAAGCTGGCCAGCATTCAGCTGAAGATGATAGAATGTGTAGTTCAACAAGAGCTGGAGAAGGGCCACAAGTTCCCATTTGTGGTCTGCGCACACTGTACTAGATTTTGGTTGCAAAATTACACACAGTTAATTCTAGGTATTGTATTTCTGTACTTTATTTTATTTTAGGACCCCCCCCCCCTCTGGTTTTGCTTCTGGATGGGATGCTTTGCCTTTCTTGAGCAAGAATTTCAACAGAATCCCACATAATAGCAGCTTTGTGAGATATATGTAAATAACTACTCAGTGTATCACCTTTTACCACTGTTTAAAAATACTAAAATTAGTATAATTATTTCAGTTTATAGAGAGGGGGCCTTATTAAACAAGATACAGTAGAGAAATTCTGTGGCAAACCAACTACTCTATAGAGGACAAATAAACAATCCCTTTGATTTAAAGGGGACTGCACCCTAAGAATAAGTGGCTCTTAATTTGCTTAACAAAATCCCTTACCTGGGTAGACATTATTCAGACAGGTCAGTTATAGCTATATACATTTTTTTAATGTTTTGATCTCTATTGCATTCTACTGTAATCAGATAACAACTTGTACTCTTTATGGTTCACTTAGGTGTATTGCAGCCTGTTGTTTACTTTGAGGAGGTATAATCTATACCAGAGGTTCTCAACCCATGTCCTTAGTGGCCACTAACAGGCCAGGACTTAGGAGTTTCCCTGTTAGAACACAAGCGTGTTGATCAGAGGCTCAGTCATATTGATTAACTCCCCTGTGCTCTTAAAAGGAAATTCTCAAATCCTGGCCTGTTAGTAGCCACTGAGGGCATGGGTTGAGAACCACTGATCTAGAGAGAGGCTTAAATAGTGATCAGCATATACAGGAAATTGCATCTTAGAACAAAAAAATAATAGATTTATAGATATGCATTAAAGGGATAGTAATACTTGAAAATTACTAGTAAAATATAGTAAAGTTATCTTTTCCTGGCTGTTTCAGCAAAGTCTGCCATCTAGTGGACAGATTTGGAATTCGGTCCACAGAGCAACCGGCAGCTCTTTAGCAGTGCTGAGATCACGATCTTTGAAAAGAACTACTTAATTGGAACTATCTACAAAGTGTGCGTGGCTTGAAAGCACACTTTGTAGACCATTCCAATTAAGAAATTCTTTTTAAAGATGGTGATCTCAGCACTTCTGGAGAGGCACAGCCGGTCCCGGGACCGGATTCCAAATCTGAAGGGTGGAGCAATGACGTCACTCCAGGGGAAACTTTACTTCTGAATATCTCCCAAACCATAAAGGTTTGGGAGATAAGACATATCATTTTTCATGTTTTTTTAAGGGCTACAATATAAAATCAACTTATTTTAAAGTATTACTATCCCTTTAATGACTCCCAATTATGTGAATCTGTTAAACACATTGAATCACTTATTTCTAGGGTAATATTCCCTTTTAAATGGAGATTTTAACCCCTTCAGTGCTAAAGATGTCTCAACACATTGCAAAGCAATGAGTGTGAGACCAATCTAGAATTCAAGAGGACAGACTCATTTAAATCAGTGATAACTTTAAATTTTTCCCATTTGGTGCAGTTGAAATTATGTAGAATTGCTCCACTTTAGCTTTCTGAGTAAGGCCTAGAGCTAGAAGCAAACTCCCAGAGAGACACAGGGCCAGAAACATACTCACATGCAGCAAGGTTTTGTGTTTACCAGGACTCAATGGGAGGTATGTTTCTGGCTACAATTAAGTGAACAGAAGTGGGTCCTCTTACCAGAGACATATGTCTGTTGTAGTTGGTAGAAATACAATTGAAAAACCAGGAAGTCTTACTCTGCTCAAAACATTTCCTTTTCTTTCAGATGAGTCAGAGGTGGCAAACTGAGACTTTCCAGCTGCTATGCACTATAACTCCCATTGTTCCCAGCCAGCTGGGGATGATGGAAATTGTAGTCCACAACCACTGAGCGTCCTTGGTTTGCCCACCCCTGCAGTAAATGGTCCGATTTTCTTTCTTTATAGACTGCAGCCGGGCAGCAGAGCAGCTGAAAAACAATCCTCGCCACAAGGAGTACCTGGAGCATGTTTCACTTAGGCAACTGGAAAAGCTGTACAAGTTGTTAAGGGGGAATATGAAAGGGCAGAGCCTCGGTGTGAGCCTGGAGGAAATTCGTAGAGAGGAATCTCTTGACCCAGAAGAAGATTTGAACAAACTGAATGACAAGGAACTGGCCAAAAGGAAAAGCTTAATGGACGAGCTTTTTGAGAAGAACCGAAAGAAGAAGGATGACCCAGATTTTGAGTACAATGTGGAGGTGGACTTTGCACAAGATGGGCCAGTTGAGAGCTGTGGTTGGGATGAGGAGTCTGAGGATGGGTTCTGATCTTAACCCCTTTGCAATGCGTTGCACACCACTCTGGTACTTAAAGGGTTAAAGGGACCATGTCACCTAAAGCAACTCTGGTGATTTTTGAAAGAGCATTCAAAATTACATTTATATTGTATTAGCCATTTTAATATTTAGAAAACTTGTTTTTGAGTTATTTAGATTTCTAGATTATGCTAATTAAGGTATGCCATGCAGACACTTTGTTTTAGCCCTTCATTACCTCATGAACACACACACACACACACTCTCCATTTCTCAATAACTCTCGCTCTTTCACTCACCCACTCTCACTTAACCGTTTCAGTGCTAGAAAGTTAGTTGTGCAGTGCCAGTGAGTTGGACAGGTTGTCTAGAGGCAAGGCATGCAGTTTTGTGCCTTGATTGGCATAATGTATACGTCTAAATAATTCAAAAACTGAATTTTATAAATGGCCAATACAACATACAGGTCTTTCAAAATCACCAAAGTAGTTTTTAGTTGGTAGGGTCCCTTTTAAACAAAAATATCAATTCACACTACAATTTGTTGTCTTCATGTTTGACATCAGTAAGTTACTAAGGGCAGTATGCTTAAAACAAAAGTGAAAGCATTCTGGATCCCACCAATTGCACTGTAGGAAAGAACTAAAGATTCCAAAATGTCCCACTGAGTTGAATGGGAATTTTAACCTCTCGAATGCTACAGAGGTCTCCCCTATAGGGCAAATGGTTTGCTCCAGAACCCCTCATCTTTTCTCTTGAACGTAAGGCCCTAAGTGTTTGTGTTGAAAGGGATAATTTGGCAAGTATACGAGTGTGGGAAAATTACTATTGACAAATGCATAGTTGTGCATGATAAATGCAAGCTTCCCTATTTTATACTGTTTTTCAATAGCCATGATATTTCTTATAAAATAAATCTAGCACAGGAAGTGGATGTGCAAGTTCCTCAATCTTGAATCAATCAACACATCCATTGCAGGTTTTTTTTGTTTTTTGTTTTTTTTTAAATGGAAAAAAAAAATAATATAAAGTATTTCCTGCTGAGTAAAGCAAGGGTATTTGCACTGTTAGGAGGTTTTTCATTTGTAAGTTATTACTGACAGATCTGTTTCAACTACATTAATCTAAACTTTTCTGTTGTGACCATGAGGTGGTGCTGTTTCTATCACTTGGTATGGCGTACTCGTAAGGTGCATTAACCCTTAGGGTGCCAGAGGGGTATGCATTGTGAACCCTTGTGGCATGCAGAAGGTTCAGAATTAATGTATGTGCCAAGACTATGTAGGCTTGTAGCTGACTAATTTGGAGTCGCATTCTTTGTAGACATGACTTGAACTATAATTGTAATAATAAACGTATGTTTGTTTGAGTGCCAAATGGATGTCCATTACATTCAAAAAAATATGCTGGACATCACTGGCACTGAAAGGGTTACAAGTTATGAAATCCGTCTTTAACATAAATTCTGGCCATATTTGAATCCTAAAAACTGCTTTTTATGTCAGAACTCAAACACCAATGTCTGTATCAAAATGTCATCAGTACGTTATTATGAGGCTTAGACTGAATCACTTCTGTTCATTTTGTGACCCAAAACAATGTTTTGAACTGACATGAGGAGACAAAGGCTGCCACAGTCTACTGTTAGACCACATATTGTCTGCACAAGTGAGCCCCTCTGCTAAATTGCAAAGTATGCCTCCATTGGAACAGACAAGGCCATTTGCACAGAGAAATTCTGGAACAAATCAGTTGCTTGTGGAGAACTAAAAGAAAAGTCCCTATACCCCCATTAATTTAAATGGGACTTTAACTCTCTGAATGCCAGAGAGGTTCCCAAAGAAGTGTGAATCAATACACTGGACTTTTCTCTAACTTTCAAGGTATTAAAAGCTACATTTAATTAATCTTCAATTTTGATCATTCTTCTCTATGGTACAGCTGGTTTACTTCAAAATTACTCCATTTCTACTTAATAATAATAATAATCCTTTATTTATATAGCGCACACAGATTCCGCAGCGCTTTACACTCCTATTGGTTCCTGTCCCCACTGGGGCTCACAATCTAAATTCACCTATCAGTATTTTTTTTTGGAGTGCGGGAGGAAACCGGACTACCCGGAGGACACCCACGCAAACACAGTGAGAACATACAAACTCATTGCAGATGTTGTCCTTGGTGGGATTTGAACCCAGGACCCCAGCGCTGCACACGACATCTTGTGTCTCTTCATTCAAAATTGCAGTTCCAGCCACAGTTGTAACCACGGCATTGACATCGGCAAACAACAAGCCCTTTAGAGATTCCACTGTTGGCAAATATACAGCACAGTAGGATGTATTCAGTAAACCAAGGAAGTGCAGTTCTAGTGCAAACCAATTACACCATAGGGAAATAATAAAAATGTACCAAATCCTTAAACGTGACTAATTAGCATTGCATTTGAGACCTTTCTAGTATTTAATGAGTTAAAAGTATCATTTAAATATTTTGGGATTTCCATTTCTCTCATAAAATTCAGTTGGCTTGCTCCAGAATTGCTCCTCTTTAGCTTATTGAATATGGTATGCCTTCAGTGCCTCCTTTGCCTGTCAGTACTTCATCTTTAGTACAGCCTGTTGAAGTGTGGCTATGGTTTAAATTTGACCTGTCACCCTAATACAAGATTTTTACTCGGACATTTAAAATATGCCTATATATATATATATATATATATATATATATATATATATATATATATATATATACACACAGTCATGTGAAAAACAAAGCACACCCTCTTTGAATTCTATGGTTTTACATATCTGGACATAACAACAATCATCTGTTCATTAGCAGGCCTCAAAATTGGGTAAATACAACCTCAGATGAACAACAACAACACTTGACTTATTACACCATGTCATGATTTAGTCAACAAAAATAAAGCCAAAATGGAGAGGCCATGTGTGAAAAACTAAGTACACCTTATGATTCAGTAGCTTGTAGAACCACGTTTAGCAGCAATAGCTTGAAGTAATCTTTTTCTGTATGACTTTATCAGTCTCTCACATTGTTGTGGAGGAATTTTGGCCATATATATATATATATATATATATATATATATATATATATATATATATATATATATATACATACATACATACATTATATATAATGTGTTGTTCTAGCCATTTGTCTGTAAGTACACCTTATGATTCAGTAGTTTGTAGAACCACGTTTAGCAGCAATAGCTTGAAGTAATCTTTTTCTGTATGACTTTATCAGTCTCTCACATTGTTGTGGAGGAATTTTGGCCATATATATATATATATATATATATATTTACATACATTATATATAATGTGTTGTTCTAGCCATTTGTCTGTAAAATAAATATTTTTTATAAAATTATCCTTTATATTTTGGTGGTAATTTATGCTGAATACATGTACAATGTGCTAATTTGTTTTGTTTGAAGTTAAACTTACTGCTCACAGTACTATCAAAATGCCCCAGTGTATATGGATTTTTCCTAAATTTATTCAAGGCACAGTGTGTGATAATTTTGTCCCAGGACCAAAATTAATTAAAAGTATGCACCACACTGTGCCTCTAACAAATTTAAATTCGGAACAGATGTGTAACACAACATACAGGTAGTTTTTCATTTTCTTTTATATTAACTAAACTTATCTGAAGGAAACAGGTCCACTTTAAAGAAGAAAGGAGTCCATCTGGTGGACACTTGATAAATGGCAGTAACCTAAAAACAAGTTGCATGTTGAATACATATTTGGATGGGAATGTTTCTTGGTGTGACTTCTGCCTACTTTAAAGTAGAGATGTACCACAAGAGACTTGCAGCTGTAATTGCTGCAAAAGGTGGCTCTACAAAGTATTGACTTATGGGGGTGAATAGTTATGCACGCTCACGTTTTCTGTTTTTTTGTCTTATTTCTTGTTTGTTTCACAATAAAAAATATTTTGCATCTTAAAAGTGGTAGGCATGTTGTGTAAATCAGATGATGCAAACCCCCCAAAAAATCCATTTTAATTCCAGGTTGTAATGCAACAAAATTGGAAAAATGCCAAGGGGGGTGAATACATTTGCAAGGCCCTGTATTCCATTTCATTCCTATGTAGAGTACCCAACTGGGTAGATCCATTAAAACCTCTTCACTAGAGCCTGACTGGCTGTAACTAAAATGTCAAAGTGGAGGGAACTAAGGGCCATATACATGAAGCTAAAGAGATGCAGTTTCTTGGCTAACCAGCTGCAGCATAGAGAACAAGTAGAATCTTCAAAATTTCCACTTGTTCAAAAGGGCTTTAAATCCCTTAAATGTTAGCAAGGGCTCTATTGTTCGCAAATCATTCAAGTGGTTAAAAGCCCCTTTTAAATATATGGGGATTTTAATTTATTCCCAATAGTGAAATTGGTTTGCCCTACAATAGCACTATGAATATGGCTTTAGCTGTCAAGATCAGTCGGAAGCTGGACGAGAAACAGATGATGGGTGTTTTTCTCAACTGGGTGCTGGTTGGACAGAAGGCCAATGACTTGCCTTTTTCCAGGATTGCACCTCTACATATTAGGAAATCCCTGATTACAGCGAGGAAATAAACATTTTAAATTACATTTATTCCATTGCATTTTAATTTAGTGTTTTACATTAAAAAATTCTGTGTATTGTTAGCTAACTGTAAAGATATGAGAGGTGTGCACCACTCGAGTCCTTAAAGGGTTAATTTAATTGAGGATCAAATTGCGAGAGCAATTCAGTTTACGTGGAATTGCCCATGCACCATTTTGTCTTACTGAGACTTTTAAAATAAGTGCATTCTGTGGTAAATAGTTAACCATTTCATGCCAGAGAGGTGTGCAATGCGTTGCATGCTCCCCTGGCACTCAAAGGGTTAAATGTTATTTATTGTTGTAGAAAACCCCTGGGCCCATTTGTTTCTCCTTCACATACCACATCCAATCTGAGCCAAGTAATATTCTCAGAAAAGGGAGTACCCTGCCTAATGGTAAAAGCGTCCTTGTCATTACAACAACCGCTAAGCTAAACCAAGTCACCCAGAGGGTTAAATTTGTGAAGACCAAGTGGATAGGGTTGTCACAAAGGTAATTAATAAAAACGACATGGGATAAATCCAATGAGCTAAAGAGGTGCAATTCTGAAGTAGACCAGCTACACCATAAACGAGAAATGGAATTTATCAGTGATTAACTTGGGTCTTTTAATCTAATGAATGCTTAAAAAGGTCTTCAAAGCAATCAAGAGGTTAAAAGCCTTGTTTAAACAATGGGAGTTTGGGGAATGTTTGTCTCTTGTGATGCCAGTGGGTTGCTCTATAATTGCATTGATTTGGCTTATTGAATATGGTCCATATTCCACTGAAGTCCATATTGTGAATTGCACTTTTGAATAGAGAGTTCTGCAGTCCTATATTATAATTCGCTAAGGATGTTTGCCAGAAGCCGTCACTCACAGTCGAGACGGCTGTGCGCGCTGCAGTCATGCAGTACAGGCTGCCCGTGCCAACGCTGATACGGAGTGGGGCTCTCTGAATTCAGACCGCTTGGTCCTAGGAACTGCTCTATATCAGCCACGGCGCGTTCGGGCAGCCAGTACTGCGTATGACTGCAGCCCCACTGGTGTTGGCCTGTGTATACGGGCTTTAAAACTTGTATGCTATATAATAATTTGTTAGGATGTTTGTCAGAAGCCATCATGCGCAGTAGAGGCTACGCGTGTTCGGCAGTCTCTACTGCACATGATTGCATCGCGTGAGTTAGGCGACGCAAGACTGCATCACGTGGAGCAGTGAGGTAGTGGCTGCTTAACCCTCTGAGTGCCAGAGGGGTACGCAACGCATTGCAAAGCAACGCATTGCATACCCCACTGGCACTCAAAGGGTTCCGGACCTTGGCCCGTGGATGCTGGCTTTTACAGTAGTGTAATAATAATTTGCTAATGTATGTTTGTCGGAAGCTGTGATGCGCAGTACGGACGGCTGTGCGCTGCAGTCATACACAGTACAGGCTGCCCACGCCGCGGCTGATAACAGAGCGGGGTGGTAATCAGAGAGGACTACGTTCTGAATTCAGAGCACCCTGCTCCGTTATCAACCGTGGCGTGGACAGTCTCTACTGTGCATGACTGCACCATGGCCGTTGCCGCCTGGCACTATGGCCCACGTACACGGGCTGTTCAGCTAGTATGTAATATTTTCCACTTTATTTGAATAAATTTGTGGATAAATTTACCCCTTGTTAGAAAAAGTTTGCAGCGCCTTGCAAACCTCTCTAGCATTTATAATTTAACCCTTTGAGTGCCAGAGGGGTACGAAATGCATTTCTTTGCAATGCATTCCATACCTCTCTGGCACTCAATGGGTTAATTATATTCATGTTTCCTATTTATTCAGTAAAACAGTATGTATAATGATGGACCTTGTGCAGAAAAGAAGAGCAGTTTTAGAACATACCAACTTTGTCTCAGGAGAAATAAACATTCTCCAAATTCATATTGATTTAAATTGTGCTTTTGACCCCTTGAATGCTTGAGAGGTTTCCAACACATAGCATCATCTATAATATTCAAGGGAAGAAATGTGAATGATCTGTTTAGATTTGAGTGTTACCCAGTTTAATTATTTAAACGTATCACAATGATGGATAATGTAATTACATTTGAGGTCAAGGCAACATTATGAATTTCCCCATACGTACAATATAAGGACAGGGCATATCACAAAAGACAGGGTCTTTGAGGTGAAGACTCCCTCCTACTCTTCCAGCTCAACTCCCCCACCTCCTATCTCCCAGAACGGATGTGTACTGCAATCAAGCTGGATCGGCACGGCCATCCTCTTAGATTTTCTTAGGCTTTTAATCTTTTCCTATTTGATATGGGGCTGTATAATCCCCCATTAGGTGGGTTACTATCACTAGGCATCCCTGGAGTTGGATTGCCCAGTTCACAGGTGCCTTGTAGACCTATTCTTCCCTGTGGAGGGAATCTTGCTTCTAACTTTTCCTCATGACAGAGTCTCTGGAGATTCTGTCCCTTGTTATGGTGGTTACCTGTTGAAAGAAGACTGGTGAATAATGTTTGAGTGCCTTAGTCCACTTTGTCCCAACTTGTTTTGCCTCTCCCTACAAGGGCTGATGTTAGCTTAGTTATGCTATTGCACTCTCTTTGGGTATCTGCTATTCTCTAAGGGGGCTTTGGAGTGAGGATGGGTGCTTTTATATATTATTTTATAGATTAACTCTTCCTGTACTGATTGGGCTCTTGGGAGTGTTTGAGTGCTTGGGGGGGGGCTTAATTTTTGCTCCCCCACTATCTTAGTTTTTTGACTCCCAGTGATGTTCCCTTGGAGTTTTTGGGTCCTTTGTAATCCCTTTATTTGTAGGTTGATTTTGGTGCAGTGGCCGCTTTAAGAACTGGAGCTCGCCTGTGGCCGTCTTTTCCATTGACTTCTATGAGGAAAAATTCTCTGGGACATATCTCTGCAACTGTTGGGGCTACAATGGTCAGAGAGGACTCTATCTTCATATATCATCGTGCTCTATCATCTGGTTATCTGAGTGTCCATGGGGCCAAAGCAATCAATGGACGGAGTTGTAAGCGTTGCTGGCCAACAAGCAACAGAGAAGACTATAATACCCAGAATGCCCATTTCTCTGGCTTTCTTTTGATTGGCTGGCAGTTTTCTGGTGGCCATCTTACTCATTTCTTGCTTATCCTATGCAGATGCTGACTCTGCTTGCACACCTTCTCCAGATTTACTCTTTGCTTGCCAGATAAATTTATTTCACTGTCGTCCAATACAGGGTACTGGTAACTCTGGGATGCCTCCAAGTCCAAGTCTTCCAAGCCTGCTTCGGCATGAAGTGAAAAGGATTTAACAGGTAAGACTAAAATCCTCTTTTCTGGATATTGAGGGTTGTTATCTTACTCTGGGCACATTTTATCTGGTATTGTATTAGTTTTGGGACATTTTGCTCAGAGACATGTCGGACTCTAATGGGGATGGGGGAAAATCTAAGGCAAATGATTCAGGGGCTTCACTTACTCCTCTTACTCTCTGTTCCCCTTCTATACAGGGTTATCTAGGTAATATTCAGCTGTTTGGTGTGAGCAACTCTCTGATGCTATGGGTGCTGATGTTGCTAAAGAGGGCTTATTGGTTATGATGACCAGCATCGCCACGGCCAATACCTATGTTTCTGAAACACTATTTGACGCCCTGGTTCCCTTCTCTTTTGGCTCCTGTGTGCCATGCCCTGAGGACCAATCTTCTAAGAAGTCACTGGTTACCTTGCCTTTTCAGGGTAAGTCCCTTTTTGACCCTGAACTGAAACCAGATAATCAGTGATGCTACAGGTGTTAAGAGCACCTTGTTGCCTCAACTCTCCACCAGCATTTCTTTCTGTTGAGGAAGGTGGATCTTTTTAGTCCCCCATGCCAAACAGGGATGCCAAGGATGCAAGTACCTCAGACCTCTCAAGCTCGCCTTGCTGCAAAGCCCAGACAGGTCTAGTAGCCCAAGAGACAAACCCATCTCCACATAACTTGCAGAATCCTGGCCTGTTGTTTCCTGTAGGGGCTGTCTCTGCTTTTTTCGAGACACCTGCGTATCCTTTGTGATGGACCAGTGGGTTTTGCGGGTGATGATATAATGGTGCAGCATAGATTTCAAATCCCTTCCTCCATATTGATTATTTTTCTCTAAGGCAATTAGGTTAGAAAAAATAGATAATGAAACTCTATTTGTAAGGAAGAGCAAGACTAATCCCAAAAGGTTTTTCAAATAGAAAAATAGTAAAAAAAACAGGAGGGAGTGCACTGGAACTTAAAAAAACGAGATGGGTGAGTTGATTAGAGAGGCCAATGTTCTAAACACTTTCTTTGCATCAGTATATACCAGGGAACAAAGAATGGTAGAAGAGCCTCAAATAAAATCATACCATTATCAGATATTGGGTTAACACAAAAAGAGGTGATGGTAAGACTGAACAAAATTAAGACTGACAAAGCACCGGGTCCAGATAGTATACATCCAAGGGTTCTTCAGGAACTCAGTGCAGTGTTAGTTAGACCCCTTTTTTACTCTTTAAATATTCTCTCACCACAGGCTCAGTGCCACAAGACTTGTGTACAGTCAGTGTAGTACCTCTGTTTAAGACGGTAACTAAAACAGAACCTGGGCATTATAGACCAGTGAGTTTGATCTCTGTATTGGGAAAAGTGCTAGAAGGGGGTAATAAGGGATTATATTCAGGATTACACCACAAAAATAAGGTTATTAGCAGGAATTAGCATGGTTTTATGAGGAACAGATCATGTCAAACTAATCTTTTCAGCTTCTATGAAGAAGTAAGTAGTAACCTAATGGTAATGGATAATGGTAAGGCAGTTGATGTAGTACATCTAGATTTTGCAAAGGCATTTGATACAGTGCCACAAAGGAGGCTGGGGTGTAAAATAAGGAAACTGGGCTAGGGGATAACCTTTGCACTCTGATAGAAAACTGGTTGAAGGATAGGGAACAGTGTGTGGTTGTAAATGGATAATTCTCCAATAAGTTAAAGTTGAGAGTGGAGTACCTCAAGGTTTAGTACTTGGTCCACTGTTTTTTAACATGTTTATATATGACTTGGAAATAGAAATAGGAAGCAAGATATCACTATTTTCAGATGACACTAAATTATGCAGGGTAATAACATTCAGAACAGGATATTTGTTCTCTTCAGAGGGGTTTGCATAAAGTGGCAGATTGGGCAAACAAATGGAATATGAAGTTTAATGTGGAAAAGTGTAAAGTCATGCATTTGGGAAGAAAAAAATCCCATTGCTACTTACAAACTAAATGGAATAATTTCTCTTTGTTGCTAGAGAAAGACCTGAGAATCCTTGTAAATTACAAACTTAGAAACAGTGACCGGTGTCAAATAGCAGTAGCAAAAGCAAACAAAGTCCTGTCTTGCATGAAAAGGGGTATTGAAGCAATAGTGGATAACCTCATGTGCCATTGTACAAAGCTTTGGAAAGATCTCACCTTGAATATGCAATGCAGTTTTGGGGACCAGTTCTGAAAAAGGATATTCTACAACTGAAGAGAGTACAGCAAAGAACAACAAAATTAATCAAAGCAATGGAGGACTTGACTATGAGGAATGACTAGACCACCTTTTTTATTTACTGTAGAGAAAAGACAACTAAGAGGAGATCTTATCACAATATACAAGTATATGAGAGGTCAATGCTAGGATCTCTCTGGTGAGGTATTCATTCCAAGGTTTGATCAAATAACCAGGAGATTAGAGGAAAGGGTGAGTAAAATTATGTACACATAGAGTTAGACCACTCTAGCAGACCAAAGTGTAGCACATATCTATATCAATGTAGCAAGTTTTTAAGGAATGTTGCAATATGTTGGATACTTCACTCACCCCGCCGTGCAGGACGCTCACCTCCTTGCTTGGTAATCCAACTAACGTCAGGCCTCAACCTTAGAAGCGGTGCTGGAACCGAGGAGATCCACTCCTCTAATCAATATCAAGCAAAGAAAAAGCAAAAAAAAGGTCCGCACTCGCTAGCATATAAAAATAAAATATGAATGCTTTATTGGAAAGTGATTAAAAACATCCGGACATAAACAAGACAAAAATGCCCCACGATAACAACCTAACGCGTTTCGGACCTTAACGGTCCTTATTCATAGGTAAAAATGGCAGGTATTCACACCCCTTAAATATACAAATAATCCCATAAGCCTCCTGCCTATTAAAGAGACACACGCTAAAAACATCCATACAAACGTATGTATCGATACCAAGTGTGAAACACTAAAGTATCACGTGGGGTTAAAGTATCTAGTACACATGTATATATATTCTCTTCTTTTTCTTCCCATATATTCTAAATAAATTAAATTAGACCATCAAAAGGAAATACTTATGATACTACACTCAAGAGTCAGATCCAACTCCCATAAGCTAAATAACAAACTCAACCCATGGGGTACAGAGATAGATCCCCTAGTAAAACAAACTTAGGTCCCATTCCTCATTCAAACCATGAGGAATCCTGGTATTTAATCGGTGTATCCAGTACATCTCTCGCTTGCCTAAACGGTGCAAAATATTACCACCTCTGGGATGTCTGGTTACCCTTTCGATACCAAGAAATCCAAAATTGGTTAATCCTGCATCATGTGACATGAAATGTCTCGCCACTGGGGATCTCATATCTGAATTTTCCACGGCATTAAGATGTTCCCTAATACGTTCTTTTAGCGGACGAACCGTGCGTCCGACATACTGTTTGGAACATTCTTTACAACATATTAGATACACAACCCCAGAAGTGTTGCAATTAATAAAACTTTTTATAACAAATTCCGTATTACCCACTGAATTATAAAATGATTTTGAAGTTATTACATAATTGCAACACTTACATCTTCCCCCACATTTGTGAAAGCCCTTCGTATCCAACCATGTTCCAACATTGTGTTTCTTCCACAAGAACATACTTGGAGACAAATACCTCCCCAAAGTTGGTGCTTTTCTACTGGTGAATCTACAACCATTATCCAATATATCTTTAACTATTTCATCACCATATAGTATTGGAAAAAGACTCTTAATGATGCCACACACTTGTTTAAACTCTAAACTGTATTCTGTAACAAATGTCAATGGAATCTTATCACACATCCCTTTATCAAGTCCACGGGGTCTATTTTTCTTAAAAGATTTATCTATCAAACTCCTACGGTTCATATGCTCCACAGAATGTCTAGCCTTATTTATAACATTATCCGAAAAACCCCTGGTTCTTAATCTTTCTGACAATAGACCAGCCTGCTTCATATAGGAGTCATAATCGCTACATATCCTTTTTAAGCGAATGAATTGGCCTTTTGGTATTTTATCAATAAGATGTCTAGGATGGCAACTATCAGATCTTAACAAAACATTACCAGCTGAATCTTTACGAAAGACATCAATATTCACCCGTTTAGAGGTTTCATTACCAGTAAGTTTTAAATCTAAATATTCTATAGTATGCTTCCTTAAAGTATATGTGAAACGCAAGCCACATTCATTAGTATTAAGATAACCCATGAACTTTTCCGCCTGTGAATCATTTCCACTCCAAACAAACATAAGGTCATCTATATACCTATAGAACAAAACTATAAAAGGTCTGAAGGGATTACCCTCACCAAAAACATGGATACGCTCCCACCAACCTACAAAGAGGTTGGCAAACGAAGGGGCAAATTTTTCCCCCATTGCGGCCCCCCGTTTCTGAAGGTAAAAAATCCCATCAAACATGAAATAGTTGTGCCGCAAAAGATAAACAATGGCATCTACGATAAAAACCTTCAATTCACTGGAATAGTTGCTCTGATAATCCAAAAAATACTTAATAGCTTGGACTCCCAAATCCTGTGGTATGCTTGAATAAAGCGAAACTACATCTACAGTCAACCACATATATTGAGGCAACCACTGTATATCCTCCATAATACTCAAAACATGAGTGGTATCCCTCAAATACGTTGGTAGCTGCAGAACAAGGGGTTGTAAGTATTGGTCCACCAAATTCGAGAGATTCTCGTTCAGGGACCCAATACCTGAAACTATGGGTCTGCCCACTGGCTGAACCAAAGGTTTATGGATCTTAGGTAAATGATGGAAGATCGGTATAACCGGATCCTCCACATATACAAAATCTGCTTCTCTCTTGGTAAGACAGCCAGTGGACAGACCCTGATCTACAAGTTCCTTCAAATGTCTCTTATACTCCAAAGTAGGATCTCTCTTTAGAGGAACATAGGTATCCATATCCGAGAGCTGTCTAATTGCTTCCCCATGGTAGTACTCCTTGTCCAAAACAACTATATTGCCCCCTTTATCAGAGTTCCGAATGACAATGCTATCATCAAACTGTAATGATTTTAAAGCCTGGAACTCTGCTTTAGTGAGGTTCTTTTGTTCTGGTTGAGAATTAGTACAAATCCTATGGGAAAGCTTAGTCAGCTCACGTTCCACAGTCCTCTGAAAAACATCTATACTACTTCCTCTAAAGTGGACTGGGTAAAAATTGGAGGTTGATCCAAGATTTATCCGAGATCTCTGTATATCACCATTAGTACTTCCTTCATAAGACAATTGTTGCATATCTAATAGCACACATTGCTCATTGAAAGACCATATATTCCTTTTCATTGGAGACTCTGTGATCATACTATCTCTTCCAGAGTCCCCATTTTCAGCTTCCACAGTGGAAACTTCAGTACCCTGATTGGAAACACCTCCCAAAGATGTTTTCATCCTTGGATGATAATATTTCCGAAGAGTAAGATTTCTAACGAATCTATTAACATCCAACAAGGTATTGAATAACCGCATATGACTCGTAGGAGAGAAATTAAGTCCTTTTGACAACAATCTTAGATCATCTTGACTCAAATTTCTCTTAGACAAATTGATCACATTAAGACTTAGGTTCGTCTCTTGTTCTTGTTCCTGGCATTTGTGTGGGATCTGCTATGTCTGATGTTTATGTTTGACACCTCCCCTTCTTGTACGTTTAAATTCGTTCCTCCCCTTGCTTGTCTCAGATGTCTGCCTCTTGTACCATTTTTTGGAGGTAACTCTACATTTAAAGGGGTAGGATTCAGATTTAACTGTTCACTATTACTCAAAATCCCTGAATTAGCACTGGAACACGATGGTACAGAGACGCCAGATGTATTCCCTTCATCCGTATCAATATCAGATGTGTCCCACTCTTGATCCGAAAAATTGACCCTCTTATTTTTCATAATAGATTTCCTCTGATTTCTAGATCTTTTTAGAACATCCACATCTCTCCAATTATAAACCTTGTCTGTTTCATAGTCCATTTTATCTCTAATGAACTTCAACCTCTTAAATTCAGAAATGGAAGCTTCCAATTTTTCCACATTCTTTTGTAACTTTTTATCCAAATCCTGAAAAACAGTTGAAGACGCTAAGGGTAAAAGTTGTGACTGTAAATTTTTGATCTCCGATTGTGCAGTTACCAACAAGCCCCTTTTATGCTCTATGATCAACGCCATCAACTTCAGAGAGCAAGTGGTTAACTCAAAATTCCATTTTTCAATAAATGTGCTATCTGATACTGAAAAAGAAGGAAATTTCTTAATACGGAGACCCCTCGGTATTCTCTGTACTTTAATATAATTATCCAAAGTATTGATATCCCACATAGGTAGGCTTCCTTCGTCATAGCTTTATCCAATTGATTAAAAACATCCTTCAAATTCGTGTCTGTATGCAACACAGTATCCGATTGTAAACTGAATACTCTATCCAAGATGGATCTACGAATGTCTGTTTCTGTGTCTCTCAAACAAAAGCTTGAGGCCGGGTGTTGTATAGATTGATCATTAATCACTTCCATTTCAGATTCAGCTGTTATCACAACAGTATCCATTATACAGGTTGAGGTTTTCTTCAGGTTCAAGCGTTCAATAAATAGCACCGGGTGAGACTTATTGATCCAAACTATCTAATATGCATCACTCCAATCGTTACTGCATATCTTCTTATCAATGTGCCCAAGAATAACATATATCAGCCCGACAATAAAGGAATATAAATAAATTCATAGAAGGCTTCAATGTATGCTGCGAGCAGGTCTCCGGAGAGTTAAATACATACACATAGAGTTAGACCGCTTTAGCAGACCAAAGTGTAGCACATATCTATATCAATGTAGCAAGTTTTTAAGGAATGTTGCAATATGTTGGATACTTCACTCACCCCGCCGTGCAGGACGCTCACCTCCTTGCTTGGTAATCCAACTAACGTCAGGCCTCAACCTTAGAAGCGGTGCCGGAACCGAGGAGATCCACTCCTCTAATCAATATCAAGCAAAGAAAAAGCAAAAAAAGGTCCGCACAACTTTTACCCTTAGCGTCTTCAACTGTTTTTCAGGATTTGGATAAAAAGTTACAAAAGAATGTGGAAAAATTGGAAGCTTCCATTTCTGAATTTAAGAGGTTGAAGTTCATTAGAGATAAAATGGACTATGAAACAGACAAGGTTTATAATTGGAGAGATGTGGATGTTCTAAAAAGATCTAGAAATCAGAGGAAATCTATTATGAAAAATAAGAGGGTCAATTTTTCGGATCAAGAGTGGGACACATCTGATATTGATACGGATGAAGGGAATACATCTGGCGTCTCTGTACCATCGTGTTCCAGTGCTAATTCAGGGATTTTGAGTAATAGTGAACAGTTAAATCTGAATCCTACCCCTTTAAATGTAGAGTTACCTCCAAAAAATAGTACAAGAGGCAGACATCTGAGACAAGCAAGGGGAGGAACGAATTTAAACGTACAAGAAGGGGAGGTGTCAAACATAAACATCAGACATAGCAGATCCCACACAAATGCCAGGAACAAGAACAAGAGACGAACCTAAGTCTTAATGTGATCAATTTGTCTAAGAGAAATTTGAGTCAAGATGATCTAAGATTGTTGTCAAAAGGACTTAATTTCTCTCCTACGAGTCATATGCGGTTATTCAATACCTTGTTGGATGTTAATAGATTCGTTAGAAATCTTACTCTTCGGAAATATTATCATCCAAGGATGAAAACATCTTTGGGAGGTGTTTCCAATCAGGGTAATGAAGTTTCCACTGTGGAAGCTGAAAATGGGGACTCTGGAAGAGATAGTATGATCACAGAGTCTCCAATGAAAAGGAATATATGGTCTTTCAATGAGCAATGTGTGCTATTAGATATGCAACAATTGTCTTATGAAGGAAGTACTAATGGTGATATACAGAGATCTCGGATAAATCTTGGATCAACCTCCAATTTTTACCCAGTCCACTTTAGAGGAAGTAGTATAGATGTTTTTCAGAGGACTGTGGAACGTGAGCTGACTAAGCTTTCCCATAGGATTTGTACTAATTCTCAACCAGAACAAAAGAACCTCACTAAAGCAGAGTTCCAGGCTTTAAAATCATTACAGTTTGATGATAGCATTGTCATTCGGAACTCTGATAAAGGGGGCAATATAGTTGTTTTGGACAAGGAGTACTACCATGGGGAAGCAATTAGACAGCTCTCGGATATGGATACCTATGTTCCTCTAAAGAGAGATCCTACTTTGGAGTATAAGAGACATTTGAAGGAACTTGTAGATCAGGGTCTGTCCACTGGCTGTCTTACCAAGAGAGAAGCAAATTTTGTATATGTGGAGGATCCGGTTATACCGATCTTCCATCATTTACCTAAGATCCATAAATCTTTGGTTCAGCCAGTGGGCAGACCCATAGTTTCAGGTATTGGGTCCCTGAACGAGAATCTCTCGAATTTGGTGGACCAATACTTACAACCCCTTGTTCTGCAGCTACCAACGTATTTGAGGGATACCACTCATGTTTTGAGTATTATGGAGGATATACAGTGGTTGCCTCAATATATGTGGTTGACTGTAGATGTAGTTTCGCTTTATTCAAGCATACCACAGGATTTGGGAGTCCAAGCTATTAAGTATTTTTTGGATTATCAGAGCAACTATTCCAGTGAATTGAAGGTTTTTATCGTAGATGCCATTGTTTATCTTTTGCGGCACAACTATTTCATGTTTAATGGGATTTTTTACCTTCAGAAACGGGGAGCCGCAATGGGGGAAAAATTTGCCCCTTCGTTTGCCAACCTCTTTGTAGGTTGGTGGGAGCGTATCCATGTTTTTGGTGAGGGTAATCCCTTCAGACCTTTTATAGTTTTGTTCTATAGGTATATAGATGACCTTATGTTTGTTTGGAGTGGAAATGATTCACAGGCGGAAAAGTTCATGGGTTATCTTAATACTAATGAATGTGGCTTGCGTTTCACATATACTTTAAGGAAGCATACTATAGAATATTTAGATTTAAAACTTACTGGTAATGAAACCTCTAAACGGGTGAATATTGATGTCTTTCGTAAAGATTCAGCTGGTAATGTTTTGTTAAGATCTGATAGTTGCCATCCTAGACATCTTATTGATAAAATACCAAAAGGCCAATTCATTCGCTTAAAAAGGATATGTAGCGATTATGACTCCTATATGAAGCAGGCTGGTCTATTGTCAGAAAGATTAAGAACCAGGGGTTTTTCGGATAATGTTATAAATAAGGCTAGACATTCTGTGGAGCATATGAACCGTAGGAGTTTGATAGATAAATCTTTTAAGAAAAATAGACCCCGTGGACTTGATAAAGGGATGTGTGATAAGATTCCATTGACATTTGTTACAGAATACAGTTTAGAGTTTAAACAAGTGTGTGGCATCATTAAGAGTCTTTTTCCAATACTATATGGTGATGAAATAGTTAAAGATATATTGGATAATGGTTGTAGATTCACCAGTAGAAAAGCACCAACTTTGGGGAGGTATTTGTCTCCAAGTATGTTCTTGTGGAAGAAACACAATGTTGGAACATGGTTGGATACGAAGGGCTTTCACAAATGTGGGGGAAGATGTAAGTGTTGCAATTATGTAATAACTTCAAAATCATTTTATAATTCAGTGGGTAATACGGAATTTGT
The DNA here is from genome assembly GCA_037306005.1 of Rhinophrynus dorsalis. Taxonomy (NCBI): domain Eukaryota; kingdom Metazoa; phylum Chordata; class Amphibia; order Anura; family Rhinophrynidae; genus Rhinophrynus; species Rhinophrynus dorsalis. The sequence continues at coordinate 466,834,645 of CM074720.1, forward strand.
TATAAAAAGTTTTATTAATTGCAACACTTCTGGGGTTGTGTATCTAATATGTTGTAAAGAATGTTCCAAACAGTATGTCGGACGCACGGTTCGTCCGCTAAAAGAACGTATTAGGGAACATCTTAATGCCGTGGAAAATTCAGATATGAGATCCCCAGTGGCGAGACATTTCATGTCACATGATGCAGGATTAACCAATTTTGGATTTCTTGGTATCGAAAGGGTAACCAGACATCCCAGAGGTGGTAATATTTTGCACCGTTTAGGCAAGCGAGAGATGTACTGGATACACCGATTAAATACCAGGATTCCTCATGGTTTGAATGCGGAATGGGACCTAAGTTTGTTTTACTAGGGGATCTATCTCTGTACCCCATGGGTTAAGTTTGTTATTTAGCTTATGGGAGTTGGATCTGACTCTTGAGTGTAGTATCATAAGTATTTCCTTTTGATGGTCTAATTTAATTTATTTAGAATATATGGGAAGAAAAAGAAGAGAATATATATACATGTGTACTAGATACTTTAACCCCACGTGATACTTTAGTGTTTCACACTTGGTATCGATACATACGTTTGTATGGATGTTTTTAGCGTGTGTGTCTCTTTAATAGGCAGGAGGCTTATGGGATTATTTGTATATTTAAGGGGTGTGAATACCTGCCATTTTTACCTATGAATAAGGACCGTTAAGGTCCGAAACGCGTTAGGTTGTTATCGTGGGGCATTTTTGTCTTGTTTATGTCCGGATGTTTTTAATCACTTTCCAATAAAGCATTCATATTTTATTTTTATATGCTAGCGAGTGCGGACCTTTTTTTGCTTTTTCTTTGCTTGAGTAAAATTATGGAATTGCTTGCCCAAGGATGTGGTTATGGCAGATACAATGGATACATTTGTCACAGTTACCCAGAGAAGTTCAGGAGTCAGTACGGTTTAGTTAATGCAATTTATTAACAAATGACATAAAGGAGATATATACAATATATACAATAGGAATAAGCACAGGGTAATGGCCAGTAAGCCAGCTGTCAGAAATAATAGGTTGCAATGCTAAACCACTGTGCTGGAGACTAGGCCTTAGCCACTGGAAGTCTCAGCTGGAACCAGGAACTGGAACAGGAACCCAGGATCTTAATCCGAAGAGGAATGAGGTCTGACTCAGCCTGCAGTCAGAAGGAAATATCATTGACTCACACCTGGAGCCAGTAAGGGTGAATACTGACTCACGCCTGCAGTCAGTAGACGCAAATACTGACTCGCCTGTAGTCAGTAGGAGCAAATATTGACTCTCACCTGCAGTCAGTTGAAGTAAGGTGAAAACTGACTCACGCCTGTAGTCAGCTATGCAAGTCTACCAGAGCCCCAGGCCTGCACTAGATTAGGTGTCTGATCACCAGGGGAAAAGACGAAAGAACAGTCAGACAGAGCCACAAGTCAGCACCAGAGGGGGTAGTCAGACAAGCTGGGTCATACACAGTTCAGGTAGTCAGCCAGAGTCACAAGTCTGCACCAGATTGGATGTCCACTATTAGGGGTTAGGCAAAAGAATAGTCAGACACAGCCACAGGTCAGCACTAAAATGGATGGAAGACTAGCCAGGTCATACACGGAGCCCAAGGTAACAGAACTGCTATGAACAACTATCATGGTGCCCGTGCTCCTTTGTTGTTTTTCTGTCAGTCTAATCCTGTGCTTTGCTCCCATTGGCTACCGTGTGTTTGTCCTGCCAGGTATGACCTTTATATACTGGGCTTTGGCACCCCTCCGGTGCCCTTTCGTGGTGTTCCTGTGCCAGTGCTTGTTTCTGCTCAGTGATTCCCAGTGTACCGACTTGGCCTGCCTGACTACTCTGCATCTTGTCTCCTGCTCCTGTGTACTGACCCGGATTGCCTGACTATTCTTCTACGCCTGCTCCTGTGTACCGACCCGGCTTGGCTGAAGTTCCTGCTCCTGTGTACCGACCCGGCTTGGCTGACGTTCCTGCTTCGTGATCCGACCCGGCTTGGCTGACGTCCCTTCTCCGTGATCCGACCCGGCTTGGCTGACGTTCCTGCTCCGTGATTCGACCTGGCTTGGTTGGCGTTCCTGCGCTGTGTCGCCTTGGCGACATTCTGATTGTCAGGCAATTGTGTCACCATTTCCTCCTGCAGAGTACCAGTGGCCAGTCCTGTTACTGCTCCGGCAGTGAGCCACCGGTTTGCTTTCATTCCTACTTCTGCAGAGTGCAAGTGTCTGCCTCCGTTACTGCTACAGCAGTTTGCCTTGGGCCTAGTCTCCGTCACTGCCTCTGCAGAGTGCAAGTGTCTGCCTCCGTTACTGCTCCGGCAGTGAGCCACCGGTTTGCCTCTGTTATTGCTTCTGCAGAGTGCAAGTGTGTGTCTCTGTTACTACTGCAACAGTTTGCCTTGGGCCTAGTCTCCGTTACTGCCTCTGCAGAGTGCAAGTGTCTGCCTCCGTTACTGCTTCTGCAGAGTGCAAGTGTTTGCCTCCGTACTGCTACGGCAGTGTGCATTGGGCCTAGTCTCCGTTTCTGCTTCTGCAGATTGCAAGTGTCTGCCTCCGTTACCGCTACGGCAGTGAGCCACTGGTTTGTCTCCATTGCTGCTTCTGCAGAGTGCAAGTGTCTGCCTCCGTTACTGATCTGGCAGAGTGCAAGTGGTCTGGTCTCCGTTACTGCTACGGTAGTACCTTATGTGACTCTGTTCCCATTGTTGCCTAGGCAGTTCACATTAGTTCTGCTAATCTGTTTCTGGGCATTACGAATCCTTCAGCTGTCTATATGCAGAGAGCCCCATCACAGACCTCTCTGCACATGGGACTGTTTACACTCAAAGAAGACTATTAACCCATGCAGTACCTTGCACCTGGGAATCCTTTATATTCTGCCTGACCTGTGTCAGTATAGACTGTTGTGGACTTTGTTTATGCTGGACCTGTGTAGGCATATGTATATGTAACCTGTCGTGTGTCTGTATTATTCAGATTATATACTACAGGACCTGTGAGGGTTTTTATTTCAATAAAACTGTGTTTTATCCTAAACCACTGTGTCTGTGTGTCAAACAAACCGTTACAACACCAATGCAAGGGCAACTGAGTCAGGCCTCAGTCTGCCCTTTAAACCCCTCAACAGGAAGTAGAAGGAGCAGCTCAGAGGGAGGAAGTTGGTAGGAGGAGACTACAGGAAGCAAACATAAAACAGAGGCCTGCTGCATGCTTGAAGCCTCGCGCCTGTAGATGATGCTGAAACTAAGGTAAGCTGTAACAACATTTTAAGAGAAGATTAGATACATTTATTTCAAATGGGAACATACAGGGTTATACTGTGTATTAGTAGACAAAACAGGAAGTTCTGATAGACTAAATTATTTGGCAGCAGGAAAGATATATAATTCTCATGTCTCTGGGTTATGAGTTAAAAGTTGAGCTTGATGGACTTGTGTCTGTTTTTCAACATAGTTTACGATGTTACTATGATCCGAGCAAAGCAAGAGGGTGTGGACTCTCTACTGGAAAAGCAGGTGTTGGTACCAGTCCGAGAGAGCTTATCAATTTTCTATTCCAACCTGTTTGTGGTTCCCAAGGGGGATGATGGCTGCCTCCCCATTCTGGACCTCAAATGCCACAAGTATGTGGTCATTAATGGCTTCAAGATGAAATCTTTGTGTTCTGTCACTGTGGTGATGTGCCAGGGGGAGTCCCTGGATCTTTAGGATGCATATTTACATGTCCCGACACACCAGAACTGTCAACACTACCTGCTTTTACCTTTTGTCTACAATCATTACCAATTCACAGCTCTGCCATTTGGCCTGGCTTTGGCACCATGAATCTTCACAAAGATCATGGAGGCCCTGGCCATGCTCATTCACTCCCAGGGTATCTCTCTGACTTCATATCTGTACAACGTCCTCATCAAACTCCTTCGGCTAGCTCGGCATGTCCAAGACTGAGCCTGCATTCTGGTGCACTATATCTGTATCTTAAAAGTCTTATCTGATTCCCTTTCATTCTGGTTTAACTAGGCATGAGATTCAACAAGCTTCATGGAAAGGTCTTTCTCCAGGAAGAGAAGATGCCATTTCTGTTCCAGGACGTGTCTCTGGCACTGGAGTGGTCGTAGGCCACGATAAAAGACTTCATGAGGGTGTTAGGTCATTTGATGTCAACCCTAGAGGCAGTTCCATGCTCTCAGCCCCACATCAGAGCGACATCCTCAGTTCTTGATTCAGGAATCCAGAGCATCTCCTCCAGCAGATGACTCTATCTCTGGAAGTCAGGGAGGACCTCCGGTGGTGGCTGCATCAGTTGAACCTAGAGCAAGGGAGGCACATTGTGATTCTGGAGTGGGCTCTGGTCACCACGGATGCCAGCCTGCAGGGCTGGTTTTTGGTTCTAGACACCTGGATGCCCAAGGCAGGTGGACTCAGGACAAGAGTCTGTTGTTCATCAACATCCTGGAACCCTGGGCGATCTGCCTGGCTCTTCTTCATTGGTCCCCAGTTCTCACTAGTGTTCCGGTGAGGGTGCAGTCAGACAATGGCTCTGGTGTACATCAGTTGCCAAGTAGGTGCTCTCAGCCAGATAGCCTGGAGGTGGGGTGAAGGTTCACCTGAGCTGGGAGGAGATGCATGTTCCGACCAACTCTGCTGTTCACATTCCAGGAGTAGAAAAGTGCCGGCGGACTTTCAAAGTCATGAAGACGTAGATCCAGAGAATTGGGCGCCATTTTATCTGATAGTTCAGCATTGGGGAGTGTCAGCAATAGTCCTCATGGCAACCAGGAAGAACAAAAAGGTTCTCAAACATGGAATCCCCTAGCCTTGGAAAAAACGCAATGACCATCCCATGGAGCTTTCTTCTCTGCTATGTGTTTCCTCCAATTCCTCATCTACTGGGTTATCCAGAAGATTAGAGCGGACGGGGCGTTGGTCATTCTGATTGTTCCTTACTGGCCCTGGAGGACCGATTTGCTTGTCTTCCAGGCCAGATCTGTTGTTCCAGGGTCACCTGTGTTATAATGATGTTGAGAGATTGGCTTTGACGGCATGGCTTTTGAAGCCAACATCCTGAAGCAGAAAGGTTTCTCCTCTCAGGACATATCAACCATGATTCAAGCTTGGAAGCTGGTCTCTTCCAAGTTATACCATGTGGTATGGTCTATTTTTCACAAGTGGAGCACTGACAAGAAAGTGCCTCCACAGATCTTTCATCTTCCCTTGATACTGTCTTTTCTTCTAGATGGAGTGAACAAGGGCCTCAGTTTGAGTTCCTTTAAAGTTCAGCTTTGAGTGCTCTGTTTTCTTCCAGAGACGGATTGCCATCATCCTGGATGTCAAGGTTTGTCTCCATGGGGTGGTTCATGCCTTCCACTTCTTCAAGGATCCTACTCCTCTGTGGGATCTTAAGCTAGTCTTGGGTGCCTTGCAAAGGCCCCCTTTTTAGCCTCTTGCTTCTATCTCTTTGCCCCAGTTGAAGCTCCAGATGGTTTATCTCTTGACAGTTGTCTCTGTACGGAGGGTAGCTAATTTACAAGCTATGTCTTGTAAACCTCCCTTCCTGGTATTTCATCAGGATAAGGCGGGACTTTGTACCTCAATGAAGTTTCTTCCCAAGGTGGTCTCCAAGTTTCACATAAATCAGAAGAGTGTAGTGCCTTCCTTCTGTCCTGACCCAGCGTCTGATAAGGATAGAAATCTCCATCTGTTGGATGTGGTGCACTGCCTTAAGTTCTATGTGCACTACACTAAGCCTTTTCATAAGGCTGATTCTCTGTTTGTCCTCCATAAGAGTCCCAGAGCTGGTTAGGACACTTCCAAGGTAACCACTGCCCCTTGGATAAAGGCTTCCTGTTTAAGGGCCTGTCTCCTTTTTCCTTACTACCAGTTCTATTTTGGTGTTTGTCTGTTGTCACTTGTTTTTCCTGAATTGTCTTAGGGAACTCTGGTTATCATAGGTATTTTCTCCTTTCCTGCCTCGGGAACCCTAGCTTTGGTATGTTCAGTATTGAACATAAGAGAAAATAAGATTTTAATGTTCCTACCTGTTAAGTGAGAACACATCTCCTACCCAGAGAAAAAATACCTTCATGGTGTTACTTTCCTGGGCAAAGGAGTCATCTTAGGGTCTTAGTCTTGGGAGATTTTCTTCTCTTCTTTCCTGCATACTTCGTTTTGTGTGGCTTTGGTCACATGACCAAAGTTTAGCAGCAAAATGAAGAATGCTGTTTGGAGGAATAATAAGCTCTGCATCCATATATTTAAGGTACAGTTGTTTAAGGTCATATATTCTTTGCTGCTGAGAGAAACTTACGTTATGAAACACATTGAGCATTATTTTATATTTTTTGATGTGTTATATACAGTATATACTGTTTTTTTATTGTAATATTGTTTTTTTTTTTACTATTAAATATTTAAATTTGACCCTTGGTGTAGCTCTTTCATACCTATTAGTGGTACTCCTGTCCCCCATAGTACTAGGAACAAGTGGGCATTTTTTAACTTTCCCAGATTTGGTGTATCCCCTTTGAGTTTTGGTAGCCCCGTATTGTAGTGGATACTGAATTTTATTTGGGATATCCTGAGGTTTATACCAGGAGCACTGTGTATACTTAGAGGCAGTTATTAACCTAAAAGCCATGTGTGTATGTTTCATAAAGAGCACAAGGAGCAGATGACTATGTGAAAGTACCGTATATACTACACTTTGTTGTTCAGTCTGTTTGTATCTCAGCTTTTTCACCTCTTTATCACATCTTAGTGCATCTCCTCAAGATCTTCTCTCAGTCTAAAATTTCTAAAAACAATATGTAACATTATATGTGTGTGTTTATATGTTTCTGTATTTTGTGTAACTATGTAACTTCTTAATGTAAATGCTCTCCGGGACATACTGTACAACAAGAGAAATCTCAATGTATTCTTTCTGGTAAAACATTTTCTAAATAAATAAATTAAAATGTAATCTTTTTTTCCCACAATTAATTCAACATAAAAAAATAGACTGCTGAGTAATGCAATACCATTAATGACCAGCAGAGGATACTGCAGTTCACTCACTAATGTTTACAGTTGCGTTCATTGTAATTAATCCATTAAAGGGATAGTAATACTTAAAATGTAAAAAAATATATGTTGTCGGGTTTATCCCCCTGAGTAAAACAAGGGTGCTCCCACTGCTGAGAGATATTGTATAAAATCTGATACTGGCTGTGCTGTTTTTCATCAATTTGGGGGAACAATTTAAAATTAACTCTCCTTTTTTCCTGCTTGGTCTGTTGCCAGAGTATATGACCATCAAAGGGGAATTTTTACTCAGGAATAAGTAGCTCTTGAGTTCTATTTATTGTTTGCCCTATATCTGCAGTATCTTGTGCATAGTGATCACTAGCCAAGCCTGCCTCTTGATCAGTGATTCTCAGTTCCAGCCCTTGACAACAGTTCGATTTTTCAGGATATCCATAATTAAGCACAGGCAGCTCAATGATATTGACTGAGCCACTGACTACTTTTTTCAGTAAACAGTAAAGGAAACACATCTTGATCAGTCTGTAATCAGACTGTAAACAGGACAGATAAGCAGTGCACTACTACAGGGATCAAATGCTAAAACATAAACTATATAGAGATTATGTGAAGGACACAACCTAGATATAAGTCTGTTAACCTTTTGAGCGCCAGAGAAGTGTGCAATGTATTGCTAAGCAATGCACTGCACACCCTTATGGCAGTCAAATGGTTCAACAAATAAAATCCACCTATTTCTTGGGTATAGTACCCATTTAATATAAGTAATTTGTATTTATAATGGAAAGTTAATAATAGGGGGTATATTAATACCATGATGCACTAAAATAGGTGCTGGAAATGTATTTGTGCTAACTCCAGTTTACTAAGTTACTTACACAGAAAGTTGTCCTCGCTGGGTCGCTTGCTCCAAGGAGACAGCAGTGGGGAACATATGAGTGTTCCAGGGCTTTCCTTTCCTCTGACCCTTGTTTAATGCTATGTACTAATAAGTTACAGGGTAAACGTCCATAACTTTACTTGATTAAATTATAGCATACCTGGGACATTTCAAAATGAGCTGACCTTGAGATCTTGTAACTGTTAACCCTTAAAGTTGCTGTAATATAGATACTCTGCGATATTTCCTTGATCACTGTAACTGGGAGGTTACAGTCAGTCCTCAAGAAATCATTAATATGCAACAACTTACAGATATCACAGCATGACTTCTCCCTCTGCCTTACAGATATCACTGCATGAACACACATGAGAAGCAGGACTTCTCCCTCTGCCTTACAGATATCACAGCATGAACACACATGAGAAGCAGGACTTCTCCCTCTGTCTTTCAGATATCACTGCATGAACACACATGAGAAGCAGGACCTCTCCCTCTGCCTTACGCATATCACTACATGAACACACATGAGAAGCATGACTTCTCCCTCTGTCTTACAGATATCACTGCATGAACACACATGAGAAGCAGAACTTCTCCCTCTGCCTTACATATATCACTGAATGAACACACAAAAGGCAAGCAGGACTTCTCCCTCTGCCTTACAGATATCACTGCATGAACACCCATGAGAAGCAAGACTTCTCCCTTTTCCTTACAGATATCACAACATGAACACACATGAGAAGCAGGACTTCTCCCTCTGCCTTACAGATATCACTGCATGAACACACATGAGAAGCAGGACGTCTCCCTCTGCCTTACAGATATCACTGCATGAACACCCTTGAGAAGCAAGACTTCTCCCTTTTCCTTACAGATATCACTGCATGAACACTCGTGAGAAGCAGCACTTCTCCCTCTGTCTTTCATATATCACTGCATGAACACACACGAGAAGCAGGACTTCTCCCTTTTCCTTACAGCTATTACAGCAAGAACACACATGAGAAGCAGGACTTCTCCCTCCGCCTTACAGATATCACAGCATGGACACACATGAGAAGCAGGACTTCTCCCTCTGCCTTACAGATATCACAGCATGAACACACATGAGAAGCAGGACTTCTCCCTCTGCCTTACAGATATCACTGCATGAACACTCATGAGAAGCAGGACTTCTCCCTCTGTCTTTCAGATATCACTGCATGAACACATATAAGAAGCAGGACCTCTCCCTCTGCCTTACGCATATCACTGCATGAACACACATGAGAAGCAGGACTTCTCCCTTTTCCTTACAGCTATCACAGCAAGAACACACATGAGAAGCAGGACTCCTCCCTCTGCCTTACAGCTATCACAGCAAGAACACACATGAGAAGCAGGACTCCTCCCTCTGCCTTACAGATATCACAGCATGGACACACATGAGAAGCAGGACTTCTCCCTCTGCCTTACAGATATCACAGCATGAACACAAATGAGAAGCAGGACTTCTCCCTCTGCCTTACAGATATAACTGCATGAACACTCATGAGAAGCAGGACTTCTCCCTCTGTCTTTCAGATATCACTGCATGAACACACATGAGAAGCAGGACTTCTCCCTCTGTCTTTCAGATATCACTGCATGAACACACATGAGAAGCAGGACTTCTCCCTCTGCCTTACAGATATCACAGCATGAACACATATAAGAAGCAGGACCTCTCCCTCTGCCTTACGCATATCACTGCATGAACACACATGAGAAGCAGGACTTCTCCCCATGCCTTACAGATATCAGTACATGAACACGCACGAGAAGCAGGACTTCTCCCTCTGCCTTACAAATATCACTGAATGAACACACAAAAGGCAAGCAGAACTTATCCCTCTGTCTTACAGATATCACTGCATTAAGTCACCAAATTACAGACTAAAGAAATAAGTTACTGGAGCAAAATATATAATAGTTAGCACATAGTCTCTCCCACCCTGAGAATTTGGCTTTTCACCCTGAGATTTGGGTCAAAACCCTGTGTTTCAGGGTCAAACCCTGAGAGTTCCCAGATAGGCATTAAAGTCCTAATCCTGGATTATGTAAACTGTTATGCATTAACCCTTAGAGTACTCTCACTGCCAGGCCCATACCCCATGTGGTTTTGGACTCTCCCCCTGCCCTATTAAATTAATATTTTTTCTCCTTAGTCCTCATGGAGGAGTGATCATGATCAGGAGGCACTCACTGACATCCTAAGCATGCTCAGCCTCGACCTGGCTTTCTTAGATGTTCAGGGTTGAGTGGGAAGAGAGGGGAGGCCCACTTGTGTCATTCTGGATATGACAATGATGCGAGAGGGGGTCCTGATACCACCCCCCATAAAGAGTGAGTCCCACAGAGGTGTCCAACACATTGCTTTGGACACCCCTGTGGATAAACATAATATGTCAGTACTATGTGGGGCATTGGGGGGGGTCCTAATGCCCCCTAATAAGGTCTGAATCTAAATAAAAAAAACTCCCTGTGTGTGCTACTGTGGTGTCCACATACACCCCCACATAGGAGTATTTCTAAAAAAAAGAAGCACAAAACCAATCTAAAAGAAGCATCTGCACACACTATAAAGGCAGCCCCCAAATATAGGTACTCACAGAACAAACAATATATTTGTGGCCTTAATGTATCAATCAGTCTTGAAGATAGTCAGTAAGCCACTCATCAAATGGCTTATATATTACTTGTTATACATCGTGGAGTGACTGTTTGAAGGCTATACACTTCGGTCCCATTTGGTGAGTGGCTTTATTGTGCTTAGCAAGGGGCTCTTATATATACATCAACAGTGTTACCCTTAGAGGAGGTTTATGTTCTGTCTGCAGGTTCCAATTGAGTGAAGAAGCTTGTGGTATATTGATAAAGAATTCTTCCATATACCCTGCTGGGAACCTGACCTCCATTGTTTTGGAATACTCTTACTGACTATCTTCAAGATTGATTGATACATTAAGGCCACAAATATATCGTTTGTTCTGTGAGTACCTATATTTGGGGGCTGCCTTTATAGTGTGTGCAGATGCTTCTTTTAGATTGGTTTTGCGCTTCTTTTTTTTAGAAATACTCCTGTTTGACTGTTTTTGTCGAATGTGTACTGGACACAACAAGAAGCTGCAGGACTAAAGAAGCTATACCTAAGAGACCGAAGTTAGGTTTTTTTGTTATTATCATATGATATTGTCTATGCTTGCTATCTAGCGCATTGTTTGTTTTTCCTTTACACCCCCACATACACTGCCTGATCCTAAAGCCTGGTTCCATTGCCTCCTGATAGTCAAAGATCCCCAAATGCACTGACTACCCCAACCTGCTTACATTGTCCCCTGGTAGTCACAGTTCCCTATATACGCTGTGTGACCCCCCCCCAGCCTTGCTCCATTGCTCTTTGGTAGTCAGGGATCCCCACATTCATTATCTGTCCTCCCAGTCTGGTTTCAATGGCAGTCACAGATCTGCATATACACTTATGTACCCCTCAGCCTGTTTTTACTGCCCACTGGTAACCAAAAGTCATATACACCACCTGACCCCCAATCCTGGTTCCAATGCTCTCTGGTAGTCACAGACCTCCCACATACGCAGTCTGACATACCTCAGCCTGCATCTATTGGCCACTGGAAATCAAAGTTCCCCACACACATGGTTTGCCCCCACCCCCCTTGTTTCCTTACCTTTCAGGGATTACCACATACACTGCCTGACTCTCCTCCCCTTCCCACCTGGTATTACTGACAGTCACAGATCCGCATGTACACTAGTTGACACCCCTCACATCATTCTGTTTCTACCACCCACTGGTAGTAAAAGATGAACAAATACACTGTCTGACCCTAAGCCTGATTTTACTGCCCCCTGGTAGTCACAATCCCCACATACACTGTCTGGACCCCCCCCCAGCTTGTTTCCACTGGCCTGTTTCCATTAGAAGTTGTAGATCCCCACATACATGGTATGACCCCCAGCCTTGTTCCTTTTCTCAGTGGCAGTAACAGAGACACTGTCTCACCTCCCACCCCCCACCTTCTTCAGCTTTCACCCATAGAATCACATAACTGTTTGCAGCCCCAGCCTTGTTCCATTGGTAGCCATGCTCCTGACACCCACTATGATATGTCATACACAAGGAACTCACATAGTGTTGCACTATTTTAGTATCTTTGAAGGATTATGTGTAAAAAAAGTAGTTTCCCATTCCTCCACTTTCTAGAAATAGGTTTGCACGCTAAACTAGGGTGTGGCCCCTCGTTTGATGTGGCTGGTTGTCTACTTTGCAAAATGGCATGCTTTATCTACCTTTTTTTTTATCGTGTTGTTATAACCATTTTAGAACAGGCAAGTCATTTTTTAAAACTGTATGAAAAATGCTAGATTGTAGTTGATGTAGTTTTGTACTTCTGGCACCCCCTAGCAGCACCCCGTACAATATGTCAGCTCATACCAGCAGGGTGTAATTTTTCATGGAAGAGCAGTTGCTAATGATTAGTTAGAGAGTCCATGTTTTTCCTTGATGGGGTAGAAAAGTAAGGCAGCTCAGTTTTTTCATAAATAGTGCTGCCTTCTGGAAACATTTGTGCACAACAGCCTAGGAGTAAAAAGGCAAGTGACCATTCATTTGATGCTAGTGATTGTCAAATTTCCAAAATGGTATACCTCCCTCACGTTTTCTTCATGTCTGTTATGGTGATGACCATTTTTGTGCAGGCAGGTAAGAAAAGTGGAAGTTGTAGGTTAGTGTTCTTGGAACCCCTAAACACTATGCTTACCCTCACAAACTGGGTACAATTTCTCTCAGGCTAGTAGCAGGTACTGAATACAGTAGGAAATTCCATGGTTTAAAAGTTTTTAGTATCTTTTAAGTGATAGAAATTTACAAAAACATTTGTTCCAATAGCGCCACCTTATGAAAATATTTGCAACCTAGGGGTAGAAAGACAAACAACCCATCATTTGATGCAGGAGAATGTCTACATTCCAAAATGTTATACTTTGAATACCTATCTCTAATAGTTATGATAGGAACTCTTTGCAATGCATTGGAGACATCTCTAGCATTTAGAGGATTAAAGGTCCATTTAAATCAACTGGAAGTTTTTTCTTTGTATGCTACAGTTGGTTTGCTCCAAAATTGCCCCTTTTATCTTTTACATATAAGGCCCTTCATGCACGAAAAGCTTACAATTTTTTACTAGAAGAAAGAACTACTGTATGCGAGATCACTGATAACATGACATACTGAAGTGGTCACTGAACTACACTGAATGTCGTATTCCAAAATTGTGTATCCACCATATGTCTTCCTGCAGCAGCTTCTTCTCTCTGCTCCTCTTTAGAGATTTAATCAAGTGACAGTTACCTTATATAATTTATTCATGGCCATTTTATCAATAAGGCAAAGTGGACAGATGAATGAAATACACTACCCCGCAATCAAAAATTCTTATTTCCATACATCAATGTTTGGAATCCTATGTACCTCACTCTTCTGTGCGATGTGGGACTCGCAATACATTCTGCACAATGTGTGGAGTAAGATGAGAAAACTAAGGCTATAGTAGTTGTAAGCAGTTACACTGAACGCTCCTTTAGCAGAAGAAGACAGAACTATGACAATGCACTGGAGACCTCTCTAGCCACCACCAATGACTTTAAGGATACATAATACCTCCTAATAATCACCCCTGCTTACCTTATAAACCCAGAAACTCCTAATGACCCTTAAGAATTTTGCCCATTGTTCATGAGAGAACATCTTCAATCAGTCCTGGATGTCATGTCAGTGGATGTAGACATAACAGTTGCTGGCAGTTTTTTCAGACTGAAGCAGGCAGACTGCATTAGACTACTTAACCCTTTAAGGACCAGAGGGGGTGTGCAGCACATTGAAAAGCAGTAGGTTTCATACTCCTCTGGTCCCAAAAGGGTTAAGATCACCATGTGCAATGAGCAAAATATGAGGTCATTTGGTCCTGCCACCAACTGTCATGTCCACCTCCACGGGCACATCTAAAACTGATTGAATGTGGTATCTCTTGAACACAGTAGCAAGGGAAAGCTTCATTGGGGCCATTAGTATTTTCTTGGCATTAGGAAAGTAGGAGGTTAATATTAAGAGGTGTTAGTTCACCTTCAGATTGTCCCTGACTTTAATTTATGGTGACTTTTCATGAAATGCCATGCCTGATTATCAGCTCATGTACCATTCAAGAACCCCTGGATGATATATCTATGTTAATTCATATTTTCCCTGAAGACTCTTTTCCTTTTGTTCACATTCATTTACATTGTATTACATGAAAGAAAAGTAGCAGCATAACTATTCACTGGAGGGTCTCGGTGTAACTATTTTTTGGTGCCTCTATCTCAACATTTTTTTTCACAGAAGCATAACTACAACCTATTGGACAGATGGGCCCGGCCCCCTGGATGCTCGGACCCAGTGCAACTGTACCCCACACGGTATGAAAATCAGAAGCTCAGGGCTGTTAATTATGTGCCCTGTTAAAAGTTGTGCATTCTACTGAAACTTTGGAAAAATGCTTTATCCCTTTGAGTGCCAGAAGAGTACACAAAGCATTGCTTTGCAATGTGTTTGTTACCCCTCTGGCACTCAAAGGGTTAAAGTGATTTTTTCCCTTTATTCTACCCATTGTGCATTGCTATGCTCCTGGAAATCTCTTGAGTGGATCTAATATAACTGACGGCACAGAACACCAACCCAGTAGGAGAACTTTTTTGGCCAGTACATCAGTGGTGTAGTGAGGGGCAGACATGACTGGAAAAATATGCTCATCTGAAATAGTCCCTCTGTATCATTGTGCTTCCTGATTCTGTTGGAGACTAACCCTTGGAGAGCCAGTGAGGTATCCATTGCCATGCATTGGATACCTCCCTGGTGCTCAAAGTATTAAATTCTCCTGCAGAGCTGAAGAAGAACAAACTTGTTCCCACTGACTTGTGGCTGTTACAATCATAGGATACCCTACAGCCCACCACTGCTATGGACAACTTAAATGACCAGATGGGATTCAATGTACTTTTATAGCAAAAAACCACAAGAGTGATTTAAAAGAGATACCTTTTAATGGCTAACCAAAGACACAGAAAGTGCAAAATTTTAGGACACTAAGGTCCCATCTTCAGACGTGGTTTAACAAATGAAGCTGGAATAGCGCTGAATTTATATTTACAGAGTATGACATACGTTTGAAACCAACTATGTGTGTCATACTCTGTAAATATAAATATAGTGCTATTCCAGCTTTATTTGTTAACCCATGCCTGAAGAAGGGGTCTTAGTGTCCTGAAATCTTGCACTTTCTATGTTCTTGGTTAGCCACTTAAAAAAGTATCATATTTACTTCATTCTTTAGTACATCGGTGTGTGTATTTGCACATATTGGTGTCTCATTAACCCTTTGAGATCCAGAGATGTATCTACTGCATTGCCAAGCAATGGATTGGCTACCTTCCCTGCACTCAAAGATTATAAAGAGTGGTGTTTTGCTTGTGTCTAATAGCTTAATAGTCTATTGGTTTCTGTATTATGGGGTAATGCCTTGCTTCTCTTTATGCTATAGAGTAATGCTCTGCTGCTAGGGTTTGTATTCTGCCAGTTTTATGTTTATGAGTAATGGTTCCCTGGTCCCTGTATAATGGGGAAATTTTTTGCTAGTCTTTATATAAAGGGGTTGTACATTGTTGGCTGTTTATTTTACTATGAGTATTTTTTTTTTTTAATAGTGGGTCACTAGTACATTTTTTAACAGGTTACCAGTTAGCAGTTTCCTGTACCCTAAAGCCTTGAATAAATGTGTAATTTCTCTTGCATGGTCCCTGTCTGTCACTTCTTGAGATCCAGGTATACTACCGAAGACTGACTGCGGGTATGCCAAAGATGCCTACACAAGATATGAACGCAGTCTTTGTTACATGTCATGTATGGTCAGAAAAGAATTGTAGATCTGAAAGAATAATTTAATGTATTCCTGCGCCTCTATACTAGATAACAAATCGCGAGTTGTAGGAATGGAGACAAGAAAGACAATAAAAAAGAAACCATAGAAAAAAGAAAAAAAAAGGGACAAAAAAGGGGAACTGCCTTCCCCCAAAAACAATCCCACCAGTTAAATCACTATAATGATCATATACCTGAACCCCCTATCTCCGCGATATATATATATTTTTTATATATTGTGGAAATCTAATTATAGTCACAGTTTCTGGTTGAATATGCATAACTTATATGGAATATAACGACATATGTTAAGAATTCCATTTAACGGTGTGAGTGGATAAGAAGGAAGAACTTCGCTGATAACATCCACAACGAGTGGACTTAAGCAGCTGCCAACTACGTTTCATTACGATTATGGTACAGGTGTAAGTCCAAGTGAAGACGGCGGTGGTAAGTGTAATATCCAGAGGATCGGGTGGACTGTTTACTGTCCATAGGACAGTGTGATTTTGATTATATTTGAACATTACACTTGCCCTTTAAAGTCTTGGCATATAAGCAACATAATCGTATGTGTATATCTTTTAAAGGCAATTTTCTTCTGATGCAGAAGTTCATGTCCCAGCTGTCTCATTAACTCACATTCCAGGAGTGGAAAACATGGTCACATATACCAGCATCTGGATTCTAGAATCTAGGTACTCCATCAGAGTGTGTTCAACCAGATTGTGCAGTTCTGAGGTATTCCAGTAGTGCATGTCATGGTGTCCTGCAGCAGCCAGAAGGTTCAGCTCTTCTGCACATCTAGTGTTTGTGATGGATGCAATGTCCATTCCACTGAACTTTCATTTGGCTTATGTTTTCCACTGTTTCCCTTGATCCTCAGGGTGCTGAGGAAGATCAAGTTGGAGAGGGTTCAAGTCATTCTGATCACCCCCTTTTGGCCCTGTCAGGCTGGGTTCACGGTTCATCTCAATCTGTCCATCACAGAATTGTTTTGCCTTCCTCTCAGTCCAGATCCCCTTTTTCAAGGTTCACTTTTTACTATCAGGGGAATGGCTGGCTTTGACAGCATGGCTCTTGAAGTCGACATCCTGAAGAAAGGTTTCTCTAACTCTGTCATTTTCACTATGGTTCAGGCTAGGAAGTTTATTTTATCATAGGATCTGGTCTGTGTTTTACCTGTGGTGTGCTGACTGGGATGTGTCCCCTCAGTCTTTCAGTCTTCTACTATTCTGGCCTTTCTTCAGGATGGTGTCAACAAGTAACATAGTAACATAGTTGATGAGGCTGAAAAAAGTCATGCATCCATTAAGTCCAGCCCATGTCAAAAACACCCCTGTTGATCTAGAGGAAGGCAAAAAAAAGCTCTCTGAAGCCATTTCCAATTTAGCCCCAAGTGGGTAAAAAATTCCTTCCTGACTCCAAATGGCAGTCAGGTAGATCACTGGATCAACATCCTATCTGCATTGAAGCCATCTGTCATACTTTTCAATATTGTTCTGTGCTAGATAGGCATCCATTGATTTCTTTGAAAGAAGTTACATTATCTGCAAGTACAACATCCAGAAGCAAAGAATTCCATAACTTTACAGCCCTTACTGTAAAGAATCCTCTGTTTTATTCGAAAACGCCTTTCCTCTAGTCTTAATGGATTACCTCTTGTTCTTAAAGGGATAGTAATACTTTGTTTTATCTTTATTTTATTTTGTAGGCTTTAAAAAAACACGAAGAATGATATGTCTTATCACTCAAACCTTTATGGTTTAAGAGATATTCACAAACAAAGTATCCCTTCCCTGTTCAACCAGATCAGAAGGGAGGTGCCCAGGTAGACTGCAGAGAGGGACAATCTTCAATTAAGATAAAGGGAAAAAGCTGAAAAACTTGTCAAGGGGGGAAGGGCTTTCATTGTTTTAATACAAAGAAGATTGTCCCCTTCTGTTATCTGTCCTGTCATACAACCAGACTCACATCTGAGAAGAGATGGCTTACACTAGGTAAAAGGGGCAGGGAGGGGAAACTTTGCTTGTGAATATCTCATAAACCATAAAGGTTTGAGAGATAAGACTTATATCATTCTTCATGTTTTTTTAATGCCTACAAAATAAAATAAAGTTAAAACGAAGTATTACTATCCCTTTAACTCAGCTCTTTGCGTAAATAATTAATTGGATTGTTCTTTGTATTGACCTTGAATGTATTTGTAAATGGTAATGATATCAACCCTTAGACTTATCTTCTGTGAAACCCAGTTTTGCTAGCCTCTCTTTATAACTCAGCTCTTCCAATCCCTTTATCTGTTTTGTTAGACGTCTCTGCACCTTTTCCAGTTCAACAATGTATTTTTTAAGAACTGGAGCTCAAAATTGTACTCCATATTCTAGATGAGGCCTAACCAAGGATTTATACAGAAGTAGGATAATATTAGGATCCCTTGCATCTACACCTCTTTATATGCAGGCTAGTACCCTATTTGCTCTTGCATCAGCTGAGTGACTCTTCACACTGCTGTGAAGTCTATAGTCTATCAGTACTCCTAAATCTTTCTCTAATGAGGATTCCCCAAGTTGTTTCCCATTTAGAGTATATGTAGCAAGTTTGTTTCTACAGCCCAAATGCATAACCTTACATTTAACTATATTAAATGTCATCTGCCACTTTTCTGCCCATTCACTCAGCTTATCTAAATCCTTCTGCAGAGAAAAATATCCAGCTCTGTGTGTATTTCATTACATAGC
Source organism: Rhinophrynus dorsalis (assembly GCA_037306005.1). Taxonomy (NCBI): domain Eukaryota; kingdom Metazoa; phylum Chordata; class Amphibia; order Anura; family Rhinophrynidae; genus Rhinophrynus; species Rhinophrynus dorsalis. The sequence goes on from CM074720.1 coordinate 466,853,290, forward strand.
TTAGTGTCATCAGCAAATATTGACACGCTACTTTCAATTCCCACTTCTAGATCATTAATAAACAAATTAAAAAGCATCGGGCCCAGGGCTAAACCCTGTGGCACCCCACTTGTAACTTTACACCAATTTGAAAAGGTTCCATTTACAACATCTCCCTGCCATCTATCATTTAACCAGTTCTTAATCCATGTACAGGTAACACCTCTCAAACCGAAGCCTTTTAATTTATGCAATAACCTGTTGTGAGGAGCTGTATCAAAAGCTTTTGCAAAATCCAAGTATACTACATCAACAGCAATTCCCTTGTCCCAATTACTACTTACTCTTTCATAAAATGCAAGTAAATTAGTCTGACAATATCTGTTCTTCATGAAACCATGCTGATTCCTACTAATAATATTGTGTGCCTTCACATAATTCTGAATACGGTCAGTTAGTAACCCTTCTAATATCTTACCCACTATGGAAGTCAAGCTCACAGGTCTATAACTTCCTGGTTTGGATCTTGCTCCCTTTTTAAACAATGGAACTACATTGGTGTTCCTCCAATCACAGGGCACTGTGCCTGATGAAAGTGAATCAAGAAATATTAAGTATAATGGTTTTGCTATTACTGAACTAAGTTCCTTAAGTACCCATGGGTGTATACCATCAGGTCCAGGTGATTTATTCACCATAACCCTCTCTAGTCTCTTTTGGGTCTTGTCCTCAGTAAGCCATGTAAATGATGGAGGAAATTCTGTGGTTTTGTCTGTTTGCCCATAGCCTGTCATTGCTGCTTCCTTTGTATATACTGAAGCAAAGAATGTATTTAGGGTGTCAGCCACAGCCTTATCCTCAATAATCAGTTCTCCTGTCTCAGTCAGTAGAATTGTTTAGGTTTTTTCTTGCTCTCATTTGCAATATTTCTCTCATTTTCAATTTTAGCTAGCTTAATTGCTTGTTTGCAGATTTTATTGCATTCATTGTATTTTTTAAATGATGCATCTGACCAGTTTGACTTAAACACTTTAAAAGCCTGTTTCTTATTTCTCATATCCCTGCAAACCTCAATATTAAAGGGATAGTAATACTTCGTTTTAACTTTATTTTATTTTGTAGGCATTAAAAAAATATGAAGAATGATATGTCTTATCTCTCAAACCTTTATGGTTTAAGAGATATTCACAAGCAAAGTTTCCTCTCCCGCCCCTTATACCTAGTGTAAGCCATCTCTTCTCAGATGGGAAATTTGGTTGTAAGACCAGACAGATAACAGCAGGGGACAATCTTTTTACAATGAAAACAATGAAATCCCTGCCCCCCTTGACAAGCTTTTCAGGTTTTTCCCTTATCTTAATTGAAGATTGTCCCTCTCTGCAATCTACCTGGGCACCTCCCTTCTGATCTGACTGAAAAGTGTTATATCAGTAAAAGGGGCGGGAGGGGGATACTTTGTCTTTGAATTACTCTGGAACTACAACTCTGACAGAACTGAAATAACACTCTCCAAAGTCCAAATACTATGATGATTAATTAGAGCTGCTTTTATTATGAAACATTACTATCCCTTTAAGCCACATTGGCTTCACTTATGCTTATTCCCCAGTGGTATATATTGACGCGTATATTTGTCTAAGAGCATTTTAAACACCTTCCATGATTCTTGTGCATTTTTATCTTTGAAAATTACATACCACTGAATATCCTTTAATACTTCTTTTAGTTTTGGTAAATTAGCCTTTTTAAAATTGAATGTTTTGGTTAAACCCTTGCTATTGGGTTTCTCATAACAAATTTCAAAGGATACCATATTGTGGTCACTGTTGCCTAAATGTTCCCTTACTTGCACATTGTTTATCATGTCAGAATCGTTTGAGAGCACTAGGTCAAGCAAGGCCTCTTTTCTAGCTGGATCTTCTACTAGTTCGGACATAAAATTATCATTTATCATACTTATAAAAATATTTCCCTTTGTTGTGCTGGAATTCATATTGCTCCAGTCAATTTCAGGATAGTTGAAATCTCCCATTATAATTACCTTTTGCTGTCCTAGAAGCCTTTCCCATTTGTAGCAAAAGCTGGGCTTCCTCCAACTCCCCAATATTAGGTGGCTTGTAGCAAATCCCCACTAACATCTTTTTATTATGTGTGCTCCCAGTGTATATTTCACTGCACAATGCCTCTACCTTTTCATTGGACCCTTCATTTGTATCTTCCCTTAAATTAGGTTTTAAGGCATGCTTAACATATAGGCATACCCCTCCTCCCCTTTTATTAACCCTTTCCCTCCTAAAAAGTGAATAACCCTCTAGATTGACTGCTAAGTCATATGTATCATGTAACCAAGTTTCAGACAGACCAATCAGATCATACTGCTCATGTATTGCAATCACTTCTAGTTCCCCCAGCTTACCAGCCAGACTAAGAGCATTTGCATACATATATTTTATATTTTTGTGATTCTTAAATATTTCATTCTTTGTCAGGTGTATTTGTCTTTTATCAGGCTGTAACAATGGCAACTCCCTATTAGATGAACTAGCCCATTCCCCCTCTCCACCCCTATGCCCCTTCTCTGATCCCATTTCTTCAATTAAACTACATCCCCATACTGTATTGCAGCACATGTCTTAGTTTATTGAGTTCAGATCTCAATAATCTTTGTTCTTTTTCAGAACAGATTTATTTTCTCTCTGTCATCAATCATGTTCATGTAGTGCCTCACTCCTACCCTACATTCAGGGATCCTACTCCTCCATGGGACTTGAACCTGGTGTTAGGAGTTCTCCAGAGACCTCCTTCTGAGCCTCTTTCATCTGTTTCTTTGCATGAAGGCCTTCCTTTTTATTCACTGCTTCTGTTTACAGAGGGGCTCTGTCTTGTAAAACCACCTTCCTGATTTTTCTACCAGGACAAGGGTGTTCTTCGTACTTCCATAGATTTTTAGCCTAAAGGTGTCTCGGATTTTCATATCAATCAGGAAATTGTTCTGCTTTCTTTTTGCCCTGATACTTCTACCAAGAAGGAGCAGGATCTCCATCTACTTGATATGGTGTGTTGCCTTAAGTACTATGTTCATCACACACAGCCTTTCGGGAAATCAGATTCTCTTTTTGTCATTTCTGAGGATGTCCAAGCTGGCCAGGAGGCCTCCATTGCTTTTTTTTTTACTGGTTCAAGTCCACTATCCAACAGGCATTTGTGCTTGGGAGAAAACATTTTCCTTTCCGATTCATGGCACACTCCATCAGATTTGTGGGTGCCTCTTGGGCCTAAAAGGATCAGGCCTCTGATGAACAGCTGTGTAAGATGGCAACCTGGTCATCTTTGCATACCTTCATGAAACATTACTGTATCAATGTCTTGACCTCAGCTGAAGCCAGCTTTGGCGGAAGGTCCTTCAGGCAGTGGTGTCTGTTTAGGGAGTTTATTATTTATTTTGTCCATGCAGTGTTCTGAACCCTCTTAGTCCTTGTTAAGTTGTTTGTTGTGCAAGTTTGTGTCTGTTGACATGTGAGGTTTATATGGGACCAGTTAGCCCTTTGGAATACTGGTCTCCAGTGAAGGGTTTTTTCTCTTTTTTTCCCTCCAAGATTTGAGGAGGCTGCTTTGGTATATACCTATAGTTTCTGTGTTCCACATTGGACATAAGACAAAAAGGAGATTTTAGTAAATGTACTGGTAAATCTTTTCTCAGTCCATGTGAAACACAAGACTCCCACCAGGAGAAAAAACATGTGATTTAAGTCCCTGGGCAGAGGGGTCCTCTTGGGGTCTTTGTTTAGAGGATTTCCTTCCTTCATCTTGCTTTTGTTTCTTTATGCTACTTTGCTATATGTTGAAACTGAAGGGCAGGAGTAAAGCTGCAAGGGAAGAAGGGATTATCTACCTTTGTTTCAAGTGCCCTGCCATCTGAAGCAGGGACCATTACCCATGGTTCCTGTGTGCCACATGGACTAATAGAAAATAATTTAAAGGTTCATTCATTAAAATGCACTTTTTGACTTGCAGGATATTCATAATTTTTTTAATTCAATTTATTAAATAGATTATTAGGATTTTTTTCCATTTCTATATACATGTAACATAATCAATAATAAAAGACGACAAGACCTGGATAAGAAGGCCTCAATGCACAAGTTTCCAGAACATTCAATGCTCTGTTGGAGCAAAGAAAGCATAATTGGATTGTTCTCTAATTATTAGTCACCACTCAGGAGCTTTACATACTGCCATTAGAGAGGAGAAATTTCCATGTGCGTATCAGAATAATTCCATCCAAACAGACAAAAAATGCAGGTAATTCTGATCAGCACAAGAATAACAGCTAACACCAGTCCAATGTTTTGGCATTATTATTATTCTTATTCTTATTATTTTTTTTTTTTTTGCAATCCCAGTTCAGGGCTCTCCAAACGGCATGCAGCCACGCAGGGAGCCCTGAAATCCTTGACATACATGTACGTCATGGGTCCTTTAGGCACATTCACCCCATGACATACATGTACTTCCTTGGTCCTTAAGGGGTTAATGAGTTGCAGCTGGTTTCTATAGGCACTGAGAACAAGGGACCCATATCTAGGCTACCCCATACCCTTAGGTAGACAACTAAAGGCATGGCTGTTTAAACCTGTTCTCAAAGGCTATACTCAACCAAGAATTTAAGGATATGCCTGATTAAACATAGATGAGCTAATCAGTGGCATATTCATTTTGACTTGACCCTCATATGTTTAAGAAAGGATAGCCTTATATCCTGGCCTGAATATGACCCTTGATGTTAAGTTTGGACTTGCTCTAAGGGTTTTCAGAAACATGCAGATAAGTGTAACACTGAAAATGAACAAATATATACATCACTTGTTTTGTGGCTAGTCACCACCTCATTAAAGAATGGAAAAGTCTTTATTAGTGATGAGCGAGCACCCCAATGCTCGGGTGTTCGGGTGCTCTGACCGAGCACCCCCTGAGGCTCGAGTGCTCGGCCGAGCACCCGAGCCCCATTGAAGTCAATGGGAGGACTCGAGCATTACACCAGGCACCCCCTGCTCTGATGAGGGGAGGGTGCCTGGTCCATAGGAAAAGGGCAGAAAAGGATGGAAACACCACAGAAATGGTTCAGGGACAGCATAGGGAGGATGTCTGGATGCATCTTGGACTCCAACATCGCTGCTGGGAACGATCTTTTGCCCGTAGTACGCCATTTTTACAGACTGACCATAAAACACACAAAAAGGAAAATAAAAACGACTTTAGGCGAAAAATTGTTACCAAACAATATTTGCTGTATATTTACTTGTATATCATCTGCAAATTCTCCCAAAAATTTCCTCGATTTTTCTGAACTGAGGCCATGATTAAGAGGGAAACGTGCGCAGAGGCAAATTCTCCCAAAAATTTCCTTGATTTTCAGAACTGAGGCCATGATTAAGAGGGAAACGTGCACAGAGGCAAATTCTCCCAAAAATTTCCTTGATTTTATTGAACTGAGGCCATGATTAAGAGGGAAACGTGCGCTGAGCCGACCATCTAAAACATTATGGGTGAGGGTCTGCTGCAGAGCTGACCATCCTAAACATTATATGCGAAGGCCCGCTAGTGAGCTGACGCTATAAAACATTATATGAGAGGGCCCGCTAGAGAGCTGACCCAATAAAACATTATATGAGAAGGCCCGCTGGTGAGCTGACCTATATAAAAATTGTCAAACAGGGCCCGCTGGTGAGCTGGCCCTATATAAAAATTATATCACAGGGCCCGCTGGTTAGCTGGCCCTATATAAAAATTATAGCACAGGGCATATGGAAGAGGAGGAGGAGGATGAGAAGATTAAGAGTCAACCATATACCCGTTTTTTGGGTGGAAGGGGTGAATGGGAATACAGAGTATTCACATCATTGTAAATAACATATATAAAGTGACTTTATGTTCCCCCGCGGCTTTCCTCCAGTGGAGTGGAGAAGTCAGGGGAAATCCAGGCCTTGTTCATTTTTATAAGTGTCAACCTATCAGCATTGTCGGTGGAAAGGCGGATACGCTTATCTGTTATGATGCCACCAGCAGCACTAAATACCCGCTCAGACAGAACACTGGCGGCAGGGCAGGCCAGCACCTCCAAGGCGTAGAGTGCCAGTTCATACCACGTGTCCAGCTTGGACACCCAGTAGTTGTAAGGCACAGAGGGATCATTGAGGACGCTGACACGGTCTGCTACGTACTCCTTCACCATCTTCCAAAACTTTTCCCTCCTTGTGACACTAGGCTGCGCATCAGGGTGAGGGTGCTGGCGGGGTGTCATGAAGGTGTCCCACGCCTTGGAGAGTGTTGCCCTGCCTTTGTCGGAACTGCTGTGTGCTCCCCTTTTCTCCCCTTCTCGGTTGGCCAAGGTAGCACGTACTCTGCCGCCAGCGTTGTCAGATGGAAAATTTTGGAGCAATTTTTCAACAAGAACCTTCTGGTATTGCACCATTTTGCTTGTCCTCTCCACCGGAGGAATGAGAGATGAGAAATTCTCTTTGTAGCGGGGGTCCAGAAGGGTGAACACCCAGTAATCCGTGTTGTCTAAAATGCGTACAACGCGTGGGTCACGGGAAAGGCAGCCTAACATAAAGTCAGCCATGTGTGCCAGAGTACCAACAGGCAAGATTTCGCTGTCCTCACCAGGAGGATGACTCTCAATCTCCTCATCCTCTTCCTCCTCTTCTGCCCACCCACGCTGAAGAGATGGAACTAAAGTTCCATGGCTACCCTCTGTAGCGGAGACAACCGTGTCTTCCTCCTCCTCCTCCTCCTCCTCCTCCTCCGCCTCCTCCAATTGTCGCTGAGAAGACGAAGTGAGGGTGCTCTGGCTATCACCTTGTGTAAGCTCTTCCTCCCCCATTTCCACCTCTTCCACATGCAAAGCGTCGGTTTTAATTGTGAGCAGCGAGCGTTTCAGTAGACACAGAAGTGGGATGGTTACACTGATAATAGCGTTATCGCCGCTCACCATCTGTGTCGATTCCTCAAAATTGCGTAAAACCTCACAGAGGTCTGACATCCATTCCCACTCCTCACTTCTGATTACAGGAAGTTGAACGGAGAGGCGACGACCGTGTAACAGCTGGTACTCCACTACTGCCCTCTGCTGCTCACAAAGCCGGGCCAACATGTGGAAGGTGGAGTTCCAGCGCGTGCTCACGTCACACAGCAGCCGGTGAGCTGGCAATTGTAAGCGCTGCTGCAGCTTCAACAGGCCGGCTGAAGCTGTTGATGACTTACGGAAATGTGCACACACGCGGCGCACCTTGGTCAAGAGATCATGCACATTGGGGTAGGTTTTTAGAAATCGCTGCACCACTAAATTAAATACATGCGCTAGACATGGTACGTGTGTGAGCTTGCCGAGCTCCAAAGCCGCCACCAAGTTACGCCCATTATCACACACAACCATGCCTGGTTGCAGGTTGAGTGGCGAGAGCCACTGCTCGGTCTGGTGACTAATCCCCTGCAACAGCTCTGAGGCCGTGTGCTGTTTGTCCCCAAGGCAGATCAGCTTCAGCACGGCCTGTTGACGCTTCCCCACTGCAGTGCTACACTGCTTCCAGCTACTGGCTGATGGGGGAGTGGCGCTGCGTGTAGAGAATTCGGAGGTGGAAACGGAGGAGGAGGAGCCAATAACGTAGGTGCTGGTGGAAACCCTGATGGAGGTAGGGCCCGCAATCCTCGGCGTGGGTAGCACCCGTGCCATCCCAGGGTCCGAGTCGCTCCCAGCCTCCACGACATTCACCCAGTGTGCCGTCAGGGAAATGTAGCGTCCCTGGCCACAAGCACTTGTCCATGTGTCAGTCGTTAAGTGGACCTTCCCAGTAACTGCGTTGGTCAGGGCACGGGTGATGTTACGGGACACATGGTGGTGTAATGCGGGGATGGCACACCGGGAAAAGTAGTGGCGGCTGGGGACCGCGTACCGAGGGACAGCTGCTGCCATCAGGCTGCGGAAGGACTCAGTGTCCACAAGCCTAAATGGCAGCATTTCGATGGCCAGTAATTTGGAAAGGTGTGAGGTTAGTGCTATGGCCTGTGGGTGGGTGGCTGGGTACTTTCTCTTGCGCTCAAATGCCTGGGGTAACGACATTTGGACGCTGTGCTGGGACAGGGAAGTGGATGTGGTCGCTGATGGTGCTTCAGATGCTACAGGTGCAGGGCGGGAGGTATGCGGGCCTGCGCCTTCAACAGGCGATTGGCCGGCACCGAAAACAGGGGAAGAGGAGGCAGTGGTGTGGCCTACAGACACAGATGGGCGATCCAGGCGTTCCTCCCACTTACTACGGTGCTTGGATGCCATGTGTCGGATCATGCTGGTGGTGGTGAGGTTTCTAGTGTTCATGCCTCGGCTCATTCTGGTGTGGCACAGGTTGCAAACTACAATTCTTTTGTCGTCCGCACTTTCCTTAAAAAAACGCCATACCGCGGAACACCTACCCCTTGGCAAGGTAGATTTACGCAAGGGGGTGCTCCGTGGAACATTTGCGGGCCGGTTTGGTGCGGTCCGCCTTCTTTCTGTAGCCACACCACTGCCTCTTCCAGCCTGTTGCGGTGCTGCAGATGGCTCACCCTCAGGACTGCTGTCATCGCTCGGCTCTACACCTTCCCAGGTGGGGTCAGTCACCTCATCGTCCACCAAGTCCTCCTCCACTTCCTCACTCTGATCATCCTCCTCAAGTCTTGATCCCACCACATACTCAGTCATTGACAACTGTATAACATTCTCCTCAACAAGGTCTTGAGACGGAAATAGTGGTTGATTTAATGGCAACTGTGTCTCATCATCATCATCATCATCCACTACTTCCTTTGACCTTAAATGCCGTTCACATCTGTCATCTTCTTGAGATTGGGTAGCCTCTAGAGGTTGTGAATCAGGGCACAAGATGTCATGTTCCTCTGCAAGCGTGCTTGGAGAGAGGGTCAAATGAAGGATTGGTGATGAGACGAGCTCCTCACTATATCCCAGTGTGGGATCACTTCTTTGACCAGACCATGTATGGTGGGAGGAAGGATGATCAGAGTGAGGATTATGTTGACCAGACTCTTGGCTACTGAGAGTGGACTTGGTGGAAGACAGGGTGGTGCTTAACCGACTGGAAGCAGTATCAGCTGTCATCCAACCGACCACCTGTTCGCAGTGGTCGGACCTCGAGAGTGATGTCCTGCGACGCCCTGTAAAATTACACATGAAGCTAGGTATGGTGGATGTCTTTCTTTCTTGTGCTCTGGCACCAGGCACAGTTTCTCCGCGTCCTGACCCGCGCCCTGAACTTTCAGGATCACGTCCACTTCCCCGTCCCTTTTTACCCGCCTTCTTCATCTTACACAGAATATGTGACTTTAATATTTGAGTTTGAAAACTTAACAGTATTTCTTATTATTCTGCAACTCTGCAGAGTACACAGAATAGGCTGCTAAACTGCGGTGAAACACACTGAATGGAATATGTGAGTTTAATATTTGAGTTTGAAAACTTAACAGTATTTCTTATTATTCTGCAACTCTGCAGAGTACACAGAATAGGCTGCTAAACTGCGGTGAAACACACTGAATGGAATATGTGAGTTTAATATTTGAGTTTGAAAACTTAACAGTATTTCTTATTATTCTGCAACTCTGCAGAGTACACAGAATAGGCTGCTAAACTGCGGTGAAACACACTGAATGGAATATGTGAGTTTAATATTTGAGTTTGAAAACTTAACAGTATTTCTTATTATTCTGCAACTGTACAGAGTACACAGAATAGGCTGTTAAACGGCGGTGAAACACACTGAATGGAATATGTGACTTTAATATTTGAGTTTGAAAACTTAACAGTATTTCTTATTATTCTGCAACTGTACAGAGTACACAGAATAGGCTGTTAAACGGCGGTGAAACACACTGAATGGAATATGTGACTTTAATATTTGAGTTTGAAAACTTAACAGTATTTCTTATTATTCTGCAACTGTACAGAGTACACAGAATAGGCTGTTAAACGGCGGTGAAACACACTGAATGGAATATGTGACTTTAATATTTGAGTTTGAAAACTTAACAGTATTTCTTATTATTCTGCAACTGTACAGAGTACACAGAATAGGCTGTTAAACGGCGGTGAAACACACTGAATGGAATATGTGAGTTTAATATTTGAGTTTGAAAACTTAACAGTATTTCTTATTATTCTGCAACTGTACAGAGTACACAGAATAGGCTGTTAAACGGCGGTGAAACACACTGAATGGAATATGTGACTTTAATATTTGAGTTTGAAAACTTAACAGTATTTCTTATTATTCTGCAACTGTACAGAGTACACAGAATAGGCTGTTAAACGGCGGTGAAACACACTGAATGGAATATGTGACTTTAATATTTGAGTTTGAAAACTTAACAGTATTTCTTATTATTCTGCAACTGTACAGAGTACACAGAATAGGCTGTTAAACGGCGGTGAAACACACTGAATGGAATATGTGACTTTAATATTTGAGTTTGAAAACTTAACAGTATTTCTTACTATTCTGCAACTGTTCAGAGTACACAGAATAGGCTGCTAAACGGCGGTGATACACACTGAATGGAATATGTGACTTTGATATTTGAGTTTGAAAACTTAACAGTATTTCTTACTATTCTGCAACTCTGCAGAGTACACAGAATAGGCTGCTAAACGGCGGTGATACACACTGAATGGAATATGTGACTTTAATATTTGAGTTTGAAAACTTAACAGTATTTCTTATTATTCTGCAACTGTACAGAGTACACAGAATAGGCTGTTAAACGGCGGTGAAACACACTGAATGGAATATGTGACTTTAATATTTGAGTTTGAAAACTTAACAGTATTTCTTATTATTCTGCAACTGTACAGAGTACACAGAATAGGCTGTTAAACTGCGGTGACACACACTGAATGGAATATGTGACTTTAATATTTGAGTTTGAAAACTTAACAGTATTTCTTATTATTCTGCAACTCTGCAGAGTACACAGAAAAGGCTGCTAAACTGCGGTGAAACACACTGAATGGAATATGTGACTTTAATATTTGAGTTTGAAAACTTAACAGTATTTCTTATTATTCTGCAACTGTACAGAGTACACAGAATAGGCTGTTAAACGGCGGTGAAACACACTGAATGGAATATGTGAGTTTAATATTTGAGTTTGAAAACTTAACAGTATTTCTTATTATTCTGCAACTGTACAGAGTACACAGAATAGGCTGTTAAACGGCGGTGAAACACACTGAATGGAATATGTGACTTTAATATTTGAGTTTGAAAACTTAACAGTATTTCTTATTATTCTGCAACTGTACAGAGTACACAGAATAGGCTGTTAAACGGCGGTGAAACACACTGAATGGAATATGTGACTTTAATATTTGAGTTTGAAAACTTAACAGTATTTCTTATTATTCTGCAACTGTACAGAGTACACAGAATAGGCTGTTAAACGGCGGTGAAACACACTGAATGGAATATGTGACTTTAATATTTGAGTTTGAAAACTTAACAGTATTTCTTACTATTCTGCAACTGTTCAGAGTACACAGAATAGGCTGCTAAACGGCGGTGATACACACTGAATGGAATATGTGACTTTGATATTTGAGTTTGAAAACTTAACAGTATTTCTTACTATTCTGCAACTCTGCAGAGTACACAGAATAGGCTGCTAAACGGCGGTGATACACACTGAATGGAATATGTGACTTTAATATTTGAGTTTGAAAACTTAACAGTATTTCTTATTATTCTGCAACTGTACAGAGTACACAGAATAGGCTGTTAAACGGCGGTGAAACACACTGAATGGAATATGTGACTTTAATATTTGAGTTTGAAAACTTAACAGTATTTCTTATTATTCTGCAACTGTACAGAGTACACAGAATAGGCTGTTAAACTGCGGTGACACACACTGAATGGAATATGTGACTTTAATATTTGAGTTTGAAAACTTAACAGTATTTCTTATTATTCTGCAACTCTGCAGAGTACACAGAAAAGGCTGCTAAACTGCGGTGAAACACACTGAATGGAATATGTGACTTTAATATTTGAGTTTGAAAACTTAACAGTATTTCTTATTATTCTGCAACTCTGCACAGTACACAGAATAGGCTGCTAAACGGCGGTGAAACACACTGAATGGAATATGTGACTTTGATATTTTAGTTTGAAGACTTAACAGTATTTCTTCCTATTCTGCAACTCTGCACAGTACACAGAATAGGCTGCTAAACTGCGGCGAAGCACACTGAATGGAATATGTGACTTTGATATTTTAGTTTGAAGACTTAACAGTATTTCTTCCTATTCTGCAACTCTGCACAGTACACAGAATGTGCTGCTAAACTGCGGCGAAGCACACTGAATGGAATATGTGACTTTGATATTTTAGTTTGAAGACTTAACAGTATTTCTTCCTATTCTGCAACTCTGCACAGTACACAGAATGTGCTGCTAAACTGCGGCGAAGCACACTGAATGGAATATGTGACTTTGATATTTTAGTTTGAAGACTTAACAGTATTTCTTCCTATTCTGTAACTCTGCACAGTACACAGAATGTGCTGCTAAACTGCGGCGAAGCACACTGAATGGAATATGTGACTTTGATATTTTAGTTTGAAGACTTAACAGTATTTCTTCCTATTCTGCAACTCTGCACAGTACTCAGAATGTGCTGCTAAACTGCGGCGACGCACACTGAATGGAATACGTGACTTTGATATTTTAGTTTGAAGACTTAACAGAATGTGCTCTAATCTGCAACTTTGCACACTAAACAGAATGTGCTCTAATCTGCAACTTTGCACACTAAACAGAATGTGCTCTAATCTGCAACTTTGCACACTAAACAGAATGTGCTCTAATCTGCAACTGTGCACACTAAACAGAATGTGCTCTAATCTGCAACTTTTCACACTAAACAGAATATTTTTTATTTTTTTTTTTTGTTTTTTTCCCCCCACACAAAATAACCTGCTGCCCCCACACACAGTAGTCCTAAAAAGGACTTTTGGTTCTTTTTTGTCACAATTTTTTTTTTTCCTCCCTACACTGCCTTTCCCTTCCTATCCTCAGCTCTCCCTGGCTCAGACTGAGCCGAACTCGATGGTCAGGTGCTATACAGCACCTGACCACGGGTTCTGGCCAGCCAATCAGTGTAATGCCAGCAGCCAACATGGCTGCTGGCATTACACCGATGTCAGAGCCTCCCTGCACGTTTATTGGCTGCGCAGCAGCCGCAAAACGTGCGGGGAGGAGACCCGAACATGGCGGGCGAGCACATGCGGTACTCGTACGAGTACCGCCATGTGCCGAGCAGAGCGATGCTCGAGCCGATCCGAGCATCGGCCGAGCATGCTCGCTCAACACTAGTCTTTATGCCTCTCAGTCTAACTCTGCCAGTAATGACAGTGTCCTCTACATGAGAATACCAACTAAGTGTAGATATACATCAGTGAAGCCAATTTCTCTATGTACGTGAGAGCAAGGGATTCATGTCTAGATTGCCCCATACCATTAAAGCAACACCCTAAGGGTTTTCAAAATCAAGCTAAGGAAATGTGAAATACTTACTGAGAACTAGAAAAACATAGCATATCCTGATGCCACTATAAATAAATAATGATAATGTTCCACCACAATATAGTGTCTTTGTAGATCAGCAGTATCTACTTATTAATTTGTTCTCTTAAGGCTCATTATCTGAACACTTAATGGAGGCAGTGGAGTGGTTAATAATTAATCAAGTAAATCAATTACATGGCTATCTATCTGACAGAGATTCTCAGTTGTTTTTAGCTATCAGCTACATATTTCCAGTGGCACTAGGGGAGTTTCTGCAGGGATCTTGCACAAGCAACTGAGCCTACTTAGAAAGTTGTGGACTGATTAAAGGACACTGTAACTATGGAATAAATAATGCTTAATTTGTTAAATAGAATGGCTTATCTAGATAGATATCCTTTTATATACGCCTTATGCTGCACAGAGATAGTCTGATGCATTTGGTCTAAATAAGCTTTTTTACTTTTATTTCGTTATCATGAATAGGGATGTTCAAAACATTTTGCCTCAAAAAGAACAGGGAAAAAATGGCACTAATGGCATTAAAATCAATGGTAAGCATTAATTCCCCCGTCCATGTTGAGAATTTCCCTTCTTTTCTTACCAGTATAGTATAAAAATGGTGTCAGGCTCCTGCAGCATTTCATTCTGTGTTTGTTAGAGAGAAAGCAGCATAATTATGGAGCCTGAGGAGATAGGCAAAGAAAGTGGAACTGGAGTTTAGTTTAGGGAGTCTTGTGGGCAGGTTATTTGATCTCTGTGTTAGTGGAGTCTAGGGAACTGTGAAGGGAGAAAAGAGCTTTAACCAAAATATTGTTTGACTTAGGCAGGATGGTGATTCAAGGTCCTTCCTAAGCTGTCTCAGCCTCTAAGGCAGGCAGAATAATTTGCAGACTCACAACCAAGAGACAGACAAGTACAATTTAAATTGACTTCTACAACAGTCAGAAGAGGTAGCATATTGACTAATGTCTATTCACATTCTGTACAGTAACAAATTGAAACTTTTGGGAGAGATAGACAGTAGATTCTGAAATCCTCTTGACACTAATTACAGGCAAAGAGGGGCAGAAGCAGTTGTACAGGGAATGTACACAGAATAAATCTCCTATACAAACAACAATGTGCCATAAGTAGTCACCTACAATCCTAAGCCTGAAGTACTGTGCAAAATCTCAAAAGGGTTCCAAACAATACTACACACTGATGGCAGATTTATAAAGACTATTCTGAAAACCTCCATATTTCTATAAACAGCTCCCAAACCTGAAACATCTGGTGGTAAAAAAACTCCTTTAGAATGCAACATAAAATGGCACTTCTCCCTGTGGACAAAAGACGTGTAGAACCTGTGCACACCAATGTACCACACAGATCAGGTGCCCATACCATATTCCCACCAAAACCACAAAATCAAGGGCAAATTCTCCTGTGGCTCATCGAATGCTGTCTACCTCATCATGTGCCTGAAATATCCCAAATAAGACTGTATGTAAATGAGACAAGATGAACCCTAACAAACATATGCATTATCATATATTCAGTGTGAACAACAAAAAAACACACACTAGTGGGTCAACATTTTTGAAGAACTGATCACATCACTAAAAATCTCAAGGTGACTGTACTGATGAGACATTTTAGGACACGGAGAGGGAAAGATCTGGGAGTATAGATTGATAACCAAAGTAACACTCTGAACTGTGTTCTAAGCATTAACAAGGAATTTATGTGACATTATCTCACACAATAAACATATTTTGTTGATCTATAATATATCCCTCCAGCATCCTCCTCTTCGTCTGATGCAGATGAAGTTGAACATAAGAGAGATGACATGGCCAGAGAATTAGCTGAAAGGATTGAACTCAGTTTTCTATCACAGTAAAGGAGCACTATGCCAGCTTATAAACTGTTTGAGAAATCAGTTGCAAAGTCTGATTCTAGATAAGTAAATATTTCTAAAAATACATAATCATCTGTCAGTCATCAGCAGCAATGTCATTACCACCACAATCAACCACCACCTAGGCAAATACACTGCTTTTGAGTAATCAGCAACACAGTTCAACAGCCATAACCCTAGATATGATGAGTGCTTCTATTGCTGTTGGAAGTGCAGCACATCATCCCCAGTAGTAATAGCCCTTTAGGACCCTTTCATGTATGAAGTCTACAGTATGGAGATACTTCACTCACCATTTGAAAGCTAAACATGTTGCTATCTGTTGTTTGTGTAAGAAGCATGTGAGCAGGGGGAAAGCAGTATCTCATTCTCATTGAGATCCCACCTGAAGCATAACCACAGGTTTGATTGGAAGACACACCATCATCATGTCAGAGGTGCCACAACTAGCAGCAGGAGAATCATTCCAAAATGTTCCCTAGGCTCTAGGGCGCATGATAGTAGTGCAGCAGATATGTCAAAGAGTGTGCCAAGATTTTCTTCATTTTAAATAACAACACCTATGGCTCCTGCTGCTATCCTTCAAAGACAAAACACAGAGGAGTATGACTCTGAGTTTGTTGCAAGAGATGACAAGAGTTATAGAGTGCTCACACATGATGCCGCCACCACTACAAATCATACTGTTAAAGCAATAACGTTACATAGTTACTCTACTATGTACTGTCAGCCCACACTGAATTCTTGAAAGGAGTCAAAAACTTCCCAAAAAAATATGCTTTTGGAAGGCAAAATTGGTAAAATGTTGGAAGATGACATGCTGCCTTATTCTTTTGTAGAAAACAGAGGTTTTAAGGGACTGATGTCATATGTTGCACCCCACTGGCATACCCCAAACTGCAGTTATTCTTCAAGGAGGGCTGATCCACAATAGTACAAGCAGGTAGTTAACATGGTGAGCACAGGGAAAAGGGGGGTTACTGGGTTTCACTTTCACCTGTGGGCAACTACAGCATGCAATACCGGGTAGCAGTTAATCTTGCCTGATTCTGGTAGTATTATTAAATAATTATTAAAGGGGAGCAGCAGAGCAGCCCACACGTCAGCATGCCACTTTGTGTATGCAGAGTTTTGAGAGACAATCCCACGTAGCCCAGTGTTAAATAAACTAGAGCAGGTGATAGACAAATGGCTTGTACCCTTCTCCTTAAAAGCTGGTTTTGTGTCTGCTGATAATGGCACCAACATAACAGACGCCTCGAGAATAAGTGAGCATGGTGAGTGTTCCCTTATTTGTCCATTTCCTGTTCTCTCTCCCCCAATCTCTCTTTTTCTATCATTTCTCTCTCTCTATCTCAGTCTCTCAATCACTCTTTTGATCTTTCTCTCTCACCTTTCTCTATCTCTCCTTCTCTCTTTCCTTTCTCTATCTCTCCTCTCTTTCCTTTATCTTTCTCTCTTTATCTCTCTCCTCTCTGTTTCTTTCCTTCTCTCTCATCCCTTCTCTCTCTCCTCTTCTCATATCTTGCCTTCACTCCGTCTTTCTCCTTCTTTCTCTCTCCTATCTCTCTCTCATTCTCTTTTTCTCTCTTTCTCTCTCTCTCACTTCTCCCTCCCTCTTCTCCCGCCCTCTCTTCTCTAACTCTTCTTCCCTTCTCTCACGCTCTACCTTGGTCTCTTAACCCCTTAAGGACCCTTGACGGTCCTGGCACGTCATGGCTGGATTTGAGTTAAGGACCCATGACGTGCCAGGACCGTCATGGAATTCAGGGCTCCCTACGTGGCTGCACGACGCTCGGGGAGCTCTGAATCCGGATCGCAAAAAAAATGTACGTGGTCCTTAAGTTCCAGCAGCGTGCATGAGTGGCCGGTTCTTAAGGGGTTCATTTCTCTTTCAATCATTCTCTCTCGATCTCTTTCACTTCCTCTCTCTCTCTTTCTCTCTCCCATTCTATCTCTTTCCTTTTCTCACTTTCTTCTCCTCTCTCTTTTGCCTTCTCTCTCTTCTCTTTTTTTCCCTCATTCTCTCTCTTTATTTCTCCTTTTCTCTATCTCCCCTATCTTTCTCTCTCACACTCCTATCTCCTTACCTACCCTTTTCTCTCTCCCCCCTCTCCTTCTCTCTCACACTTCTCCCCTTCTGTGTGTGTGTGTGTGTATATATATATACATATATATATATATATATATATATATATATATATATATATATATGCACGTTCAGTTAGTATTCAGCATATAAATTCAGTTTACAGTCTGATACAATGTATCCACATGAACTGTTCAGGTCTATTGTCCACATGAACCATTCAGAACTAAAGGTGTGATGTTAGGAGTGATCTAAAGCCAGACTCCATCAGAGATTATGCACAAATACAAAGTAATATATAAAGAAATAGAGACTGTTGTTTGGAGGAAATGCCCACCTACTTCCATGGCGATCTTTGTATACTTAGCACAGAAAGTTGCACATAATTAGAGAGATTCTTTAAAATGAGTAGTGCTACATCTGTAGGTAAGTAGAAACATAGTAGAACAAGTAGAACATACTAACTGCACCATACGGTATAAACAAACATTCTCCAAATTGACTTTTAACCCCTTGAATGTTAGAATGCTTTGCAATGCGCTGGATACCTCTCTAGCATTCAAGTGGTTAAAGCACCCATTTAAATCAAAGGGAATGTTTAATTCTCTTTCTATGTGCAACTGCTTTCTCCAGAAATACACCACTTCTGCTTTCTGCATAAGGCCCAAGGTTTATTCCTTCTTTCTTCACAATATGCCGTCTAAGGCATATTACCCTTTTACAGTGGACAAGACACAGCACAGTCTGAAGAATATATATGATAACATAAATCAGTGAGCAACTCATCTTATTTAACAAATAAATAGCCCTGCTGGTAGAGCCGCACAAAATACCCTCCCATCCATATTACTGGTTTTAGTGGGGGGAGTAGAACATGTACCTCCCTCATCACTGCTTCTTTGTGATTGGAAAGAAGGGGTGAAATACAGTATAGTGCAGGTTTCTATGATCCTGTGCCCTCATGTTGTGTATGAGTTTTTGGTTGGAGCCATATATCCAGAAGTAGTTAATACTAAATCACAGAGGTGAGGAATGGGTTTATGAAGCAGCTAAACTAGTGTTAGTTTCACAGTTCCACGTGGCAAAGTGACATAGAGAAACCCTCTTATTTGCATAAAGGTGAATATAATTTTCCCACACACCATTCGGAGAGTGGAAAAAAATAATGGCACAACTAGTTTCCATAAGGTGCTACTTGTATAAAGGAGCTCTGCTCCCACTGACTAACACTGGTTTTATTAGGGCCTAAGGAGTGAACATTATTTGATGAAATAGTCTCAGTAACCAAGAAAATCAAAGTTAGTAAATGCCACAAGTTAGAAAATAATTAAGTGTGTGAGAGTGTGCTCGTGAATGTGGGCGTGAGAGTGTGTGTGTGAGAATGTTAGTGTGTGAGACAGTAATAAAAACATAGATGGATAAAAGAGAGTTTACAGGAATTTTAATCTAAACTTCAAGTATAACTAGTGCTGCAGAATATGATTGATACGTCTGTTAGGGAATGGCTGGCCTGCTGGGGAACAGAAAGGGATGAATGAAAGGGAGGAAAATGTGTGAAGAAAGGAGGAATTACTCTTGGGCCTTATGCAGAAAGCAGAATTGGTGTATTTCTGGAGAAAATCAGTTATTATTCTTATTCTTTATTTATATAGCGCCAACTAATTCCGCAGCACTGTACAATTGGGAATGGACACACAGAGGTATTAAATAGTACAAATCAAAAGTAGAGAACAGAAGGATCAGAGCGCCCTGCTTGTGACAGCTTACAGTTGTACATAGAAAGAGAATTAAATATTCCCTTTGATTTAAATGGGTGCATCCGTACCTCCCTGGCACTCAAAGGGTTAACCACTTGAATGCTAGAGATGCCTCCAGCGCATTACAAAGCATTCTAGCATTCAAGGTGTTAAAAGTCAATTTAAAGTCCATGGGATTTGGGGAATGTTTGTGTATACAGTATGGTGCAGTCAGTATGCTCCAGAATTGGCTTTAACATAAGTCTCTCTGGGCATACAGCCAAATAACAGACTCCAGAACAGTATCTTTTGGTGTTCACTAGTAATTATATTTTGGTATACATGTTTGTTTTATATTTCAGGGGTAGCTGTGGTTAGTTAGTGTCGTTATAAGGGGCTGCATCCTGTAATCCACCCCCATAAGTTCCTGTTGGGCAATAGCAGCGAACCATGATCACATCGCATGTCCCTGAGAAAGCAGAAGTGCACATCAGAAAGCTGCTTCTTTTGTAGGCCATTTTCATCCTTATCCCAGAGTTCTCAATTTCCTTCAGAGGAAACGTGCAGATATTTTTAGAGAATTTCTCCAGAAGAGGAACTAAGTTGACATGCAAACCCTTCTACAACTCCCCAACCCAGTACCAACTAAAACATTTTGCAATGTGTGTGTTGAGTACCCTCACTACCTCAGAAATGGCTAAAAGGTCATGAATACAAGGAGAGTAGCAATTATTTTTAAAAGGTACTAGGAATAAGTGTCTCTTAATATGATTAACATATTAATTTAAATAGGCATATATCCTTCATACAACAGAGATCTATCTATATATTTTTCCAGTTTAGCAGTTTCTTGTATATAGAGATCTCTATTGAAGTCTGACTCTAGGTCACACCTAATCGCAACAAATAATAGACTTTCATACACCTAAATAACTTTAAAGGGACACAAGTTATTATCAGATTTTTAAATAAACAGTGAACAACAAGGCCCTATTCAAATGGGTGACACCAAAGCAGTAATGCTGCACTGAATCTGCCACCAATGGTGGAAGGTAATATGCTGAGATTTGGTGTCTTTGACAAGAGTGCCTATCATTTTGTGTGACTGTACTAAAGTCCAACATGCCACAACTTTACTGTGTTCCCTCAGTAACTCAGTTGCAAAAATCAAGGTATACCCCGTGGCCTATGGGACTACCTGCAGACCTTTCACATGAGGGTTCACTTTTAATAGGTCTCATACAAAAAAGCATGTGACCACTCTCTTTAACAATGTCACCAGGATAAAAATGGCAACCTGAGAATCTCGCACTGCATGAAAGCGCGAGATTCTCGGGTCGCTCGACCAAACATCACAATCTAGTGTCATTAGATGGGAAAGGTAAAATGCACCATCACATCCAGCGCTACCTCAATCATGCCCCATGTAAGGAGAAGATCTCCAAATTGAGTGGCGCCTGCTGCCGATATTTCCTGAGACTATAGCAAACTGGGACACTATTGCAGAGCCTCTGACTGCATCCTGTTGTGACCATACATAGACTCTATTTGGGGGGGTTGCCTACATGTTCCATCTTAAGCTACACTCACATATAAAAGATTGCATGCTCTCTCTCTCTCTCTCTGTGTGCAGACTGACAGAGTGGAGCAGGCAGGGAGAGAGGGAGAGACAGCCCGGAGCAGAGCCCATCAACATATGGGACTGATGCTCTATTCTGACGACAAGAGGTTTCTAAGAATGCATCTTAAGTTGGAACGTGTAGGCACCCCTCCCTCAAATAGAGTCTATATATAGCCACAACAGTATCCAGTCAGAAGGTCTGCAATGGTGACCCAGTTTGCTATAGTCTCAGGAAATATCGGCAGCAGGCGCCACTCAATTTGGAGATTTTCTCCTTACATGGGGCATGATTGAGGTAGCGCTGGATGTGATGGTGTATTTTGCCTTGGTTCACTTTTGAATGGTAGCACGCAGAAGAGCATGCAACCATTCAACTGTTTCAGCAGGTCGAATGGCTAAAAAGCGCAACGTGACAATCTCGCAGTGCGCGACAGCTGGACTGCCTCTGTGTGCTGCAAATAATACTCCGTCCTCTTCCTGCCACCTGCTAGCCTGTGCCTTCTGCTGAACGGAGTATTATCTGCAGCACACGGAGGCGCTCCAGCTGCCTCCGTGTGCTTAACAAATGGGTTCAGAACCAGAGGAAGGACACAAACTGAATTGAGAGATGAGAAGACAGCAAAAAGTACAAAAAAATACAAGAATACAGTTATCTGCAGCATACGCCCTTTGGCTATGCGACGTGACAATCTCACTTTGTCATGCACTGCGAGATTGTCACGTTGCGCTTTTTAGCCATGCGACCTGCAGAAACAGTTGAATGGTCGCACGCTGTTCTGCGACCATTCAAAGGGATACCTTTTGCCTTTCCCTTCTAATGACACTATATTTCGATGTTTGGTAGCTCGACCTGAGAATCTCACGCTTTCATGAAGTGCGAGATCTCAAGTCGCCATTTTAATCCTGGCAACATGGTTAAAGCGAGACCCTTTTAAAAGACCTTTTCAAAGAACACTAATGTCCCATATAAAAATCTTCTACTTTTGTAGATGTTAAAATAATAAACTATGTGCCACAAATCCTATCTCTCAAATCGCTATGGTTTGAGAGATATTCGCACTGAAAGTTCCCCCTCACTCCGCTTCTCCTGACAGCAGGAGATCCCGGTCTGGGGACCAGCCTTCGGCTCTGCAGCAGAGCCGAAATCGTGTTATTTCAAAAGAATTACTTCACTGGAAAGGTCTACAAAGTGTGCCTGGTGCGCAAGCACACTTTGTAGACAGTTCCCATGAAGTAGTTCTTTTTAAATAACGTGATTTTGGCTCTGCTGAAGAGCCTCCTCGAGATGCATGACTCGAATCTCCTGCTGACATCAGGAGAAGGGGAGGGAAGGAGGGAGCAACTTTCAGTGCGAATATCTCTCAAACCATAGTGGTTTGAGAGATAGGATTTGTGACATGTAGTTTATTATTTTAATATCTACAAAAGTAGAATAATTTTTTATGGGACATTACTGTCCCTTTAAAAGGATACCCACATGAGATAGGATGAGGTTATGATCCTCATCGCAATCTCCATTGAATGGCCGACTCATGTGGGCAGCAACCAGTAATATTGGCTGGTACTCATGTGGCCCAATCGGAAGCTCTCCTGCATTCTGTGGGGTACAGGAGAGAGGTGAGTGAACTGCTTGGGAGACAGAACTGTCATAGGGTTCTGAGACAGCTCTGTTTGCCTGAAAGAGCCCCAAGAGAGATAAATAACAAATTGAATTATAGAGGCTGATGTACTAAGAATTGGAGCCATTCTGGGGCAAATCAACTACACCATCAAATTTCTCTTGGATCTAAATGGGACTTTTAACCTCTTAAGTCCGTAATCTTCAACACATTTCAAAACAGTGGATCATATAGGTGTGCTTAACCAGCTGTATTGCACAATAGACTATAATACAAACATCATCTATACAGCTAGGGTATTTATAAAAGAAAACTGGAATAAATCAACTGCACCATAAAGGACAAAATAAAATTCTAAATTCCCATGCACTTGAATACATCTTTTTAACCCCTTGAATGCTAGCAATACATTGGAGACCTCCCTAGCACTCAAGTGGTTAAAAGACCAAATTATTTTAAGAGGAATGTTTATTTGTCCCCTATGGTACAGTTGGTTTACTCCAGAATAGTTCCAGTTTGCTTTTATAAATATGGGCCATTATACTTTTTAATTGCCAGAGGGGAGCTGCAAAACAATGTGCAGCTCAGGGATGTCATTTTATTAGGGTTGGGGGCAGGAAATTGCCACAGGACAAAGGCTTGTCCCAACCTAATGCATAATTAGTGCGCCATGCAGTCCAATTGCAGAACCACTAGTAGGGAGATTAGCACCATTACTGCCCCAAGATGGTGAGAAGAAACAAATCTCTCAAAATGAGACCAGGGGCATTAGGAATGCTCCGAGTTAGGGGTGTTGGAATTTTACATAATTTCCATAGTACAGACAATTAAAAATAAATAAAATGTCACTTCTCACCAAAAGAAGATTTGACTGAAGGCACGCCAATCACTCTAACCAAACAGAAAATGCAAAGCACAAAAAAATGTACAGTTAGATAAATATATTTTTTGTACTTCAGACAGTTTATAACTGATAATTGAATTAAACCCTTTATGGGAATTTTGACTACACTACAAATGCCTGGCTAAATACTATTACACTATCTCCAAGGTTCCCAATGAGTATATTCCAGTGTTGTTCAGAGGAAATACAAATGGGTATAAGTAAAGTTTGGCTTATATTATCATTGTCATTATTACATCTGGTTTATAAAACACCATTCTGTTAGGTAATTCTCCCCTAGTGAGGGTTAATCGTTTGAGAGCCATAGGGATATGCCTTACATTGCACGCCCAACTGGCACTCATCAAGTTACTTTTTGACCCTTTATGCACCAAGGATCACATTACAAAAAAGTTTGCCATCTTGACCTTTCACTCACTTCTGTAGGTATCAGGCTGTACTAGGGGAATATACAATGTGATTCCATGCTAAAGCAGTCATCAGAACCAAATGTTTTACAGTTCTTCTCTTTACAAAGCTTGTACTAAGGAGAGGACAGTGTGAGTGTGTGTGGGAGTTGGGCATTCCATTCCTCAGTGCCTTGTTTTTTTCTTTTAACTTTAGTAAAAATTGGTAGGTACCGCGTTAGCAGTAGAAATAGCAGGAGACTGGTACAGTAAAAGTGATATCTTTAAAGGGATAGTAATACTTCGTTTTATCTTTATTTTATTTTGTAGGCATTAAAAAAACATGAAGAACGATATAAGTCTTATCTCTCAAACCTTTATGATATTCACAAGCAAAGTTTCCCCCTCCTGCCCCTTTTTCCTAGTGTAAGCCATCTCTTCTCAGATGTGAATCTGGTTGTAAGACCGGACAGATAACAGCAGGGGACAATCTTCTTTGTATGAAAACAATGAAAGCCCTTCCCCCCCCTTGACAAGTTTTTCAGGTTTTTCCCTTATCTTAATTGAAGATTGTCCCTCTCTGCAGTCTACCTGGGCACCTCCCTTCTGCTTTGGCTGAACAGTGTTACATCAGTTAGCTCCACCATAACCGGCTGCTGCTCACCGGTAGAGTCTTGGGTTATTCCAGTATGCGTGTGCTGGTTCGCTCCACTATAACCGGCTGCTGATGCACCGGTAGAGTCTTGGGTTATTCCAGTACGCATGTACTGGTTCGCTCCACTATAACCGGTTGCTGATGCACCGGTAGAGTCATTTGGTTATCCCGGTATGCAGGTACTGGTTCGCTCCACTATAACCAGCTACCTTGCACCGGTAGAGTCATTTGGTTATTCCGGTACACGGGTACTGGTTTGCTCCACTATAACCGGCTGCTGATTCACCGGTAGAGTCCTTTGGTTATTCCAGTATGCAGGTACTGGTTTGCTCCACTTAACCGGCTGCTTTGCAATGGTAGAGTAATTGGTTATTCCGGTACGCGGGTACTGGTTCGCTCCACTATAACCGGCTGCTGATGCACCGGTAGAGTTATTTGGTTATCCCAGTACGCAGGTACTGGTTCGCTCCACTATAACCGGTTGCTGATGCACCGGTAGAGTCATTTGGTTATCCTGGTATGCAGGTACTGGTTTGCTCCACTATAACCAGCTGCCTTGCACCGGTAGGGTCATTTGGTTATTCCGGTACGTGGGTACTGGTTCGCTCCACTAAAACCGGCCGCTGATTCACCGGTAGAGTCCTTTGGTTATTCCAGTACGCGGGTACTGGTTCACTCCACTTAACCGGCTGCTTTGCACCGGTAGAGTCATTGGTTATTCCGGTACGTGGGTACTGGTTCGCTCCACTATAACCAGCTGCTGATGCACCGGTAGAGTTATTTGGTTATCCCAGTACGCGGGTACTGGTTCGCTCCACTATAACTGGCTGCTGTGCACCGGTAGAGACATTGGTTATCCCGGTACCCGGGTACTCGTATGCTCCACTTTAACCGGAGGCTGTTCAGTCCTAGACAGCCCAGCAGATTGAAGGTTTCCACCAGTACGCGGGTACTGGTTCGCTCCCTGTATAAACCGGTCGCTAGTTGCAAGATCTGTCAGCACTGGTTGTGACTGAGTTTACGCTGCTCGTATTTGATCCGTTCCTGAATGACTGGCAGTCTATTCCATTCTGTATATCCTATGGGCCTCACTCTGTCATCTTAGGTGACTGGTCTCTCCACCTAGCCAGTCACCAAGGCCACCAGTGCTGCCATCCTTCTCAGCAGTCTAGGCTGCCTTGCCCGGTATATTGGTAAGGCTGGTAAAACCTAGTCCTCTCTATTCCTCGTTGGGTTGCCTTACCCGGTATTGGCAAGGCCGGTAAAGCCTTATTACTTGCAGTCTCAGTCTCCTGGCTGCCTTGCCCGGTATATTGGCAAGGCCGGTAGAGCCTTCACTATACGTGGTACCAGTCTCCAGGCTGCCTTGCCCGGTATATTGGCAAGGCCGGTAGAGCCTTCTCTTCGTTGCACTAGTCTCCAGGCTGCCCTGCCCGGTATATTGGTAAGACTGGTAGAACCTTTTTCCATCTTGTGCCACCTAAGGTTGCCTTACCCGGTATTGGCAGGGCCGGTAGAGCCTGTATCTCATTCCTTGTACCAGTACTATGCTACTATGTAAATTCGCTATATATATTGTATGTGTATGCTACCCAATAGGGTTTTCTTTAACTTTTCAATAAAGCTGTGTTTTTACCTAACTCTGTGTCTGAGAGTCGTAACAAACCGTGACAATGGATAAGTATGTCGTCTAGGTATACGACAACAGAGGTTTGCAGCAAGTCTCTCAGTACATCATTGATCAGTTCCTGGAAGACAGCAGGAGCAACGCACAGCTTGAATGGCATAACTAGATATTCATAATGATCTCTCCGGGTGTTAAATGCTATCTTCCATTCATGTCCTTCCTTAATACGGACCAGATTGTATGCTGTCCTTAGGTCCAGTTTGGTAAACACCTTAGAACCCTTTAATCTGTCAAAGAGCTCAGTGATCAAGGGTATGGGATAGATGTTTTTAGTCATGAATCTATTAAGTCCGTGGAAATTGATACAGGGGTGCAGCTCCCCAGCTTTCTTTTTAACAAAAAAGAACCCTGCACCAGCCGGTGAGGTAGATTTGCGGATTATACCTCTAGAGAAAGCATCGGACATATACTCTTCCATGACCCTTGTCTCCTCTACAGATAATGGATATACACAGCCCTTGAGAGGAGTTGCTCCTGGAATTAGGTTAATCTCACAGTCATAAGGCCTATGAGGAGGCAGCACACCTGCTTGTGCTTTGTGAAACACATCCCAGAAGGCCATATATTCCATAGGCAGGACTGAGGCAGACGTACAAAGTAGTCTCGTGGGATGTGTGAGACAGGTGTTAGCACAATTCGAGGACCAGGACAAGATGTCACAATTGCGCCAATCAATCCTGGGGTTGTGTACCTGAAGCCATGGAAACCCCAGGACAATGGCATAATGGGGAGAGTTAATAATCTGTAACTGCTGTGTTTCTGTGTGAAGCACCCCTACTCTCAGGGTTAAAGGAAGCATCTCCTGAGTAATATGGGAGGGTTGTAGGGGCCTTGCATCAATGGCTTTGATCACCAAAGGAGAGGAACGAGACTGCAAGGGAATGGCGTGCTTGCCAGCAAACTCAGCATCGATAAAGAACCCTGCCGCTCCTGAATCCAGCAACTCAGGCAGAGATACAGATGTGTTGGCCCATGAAAGGATAACCACCAGCAAAGGTTTACACTTTACATCTCCGGGGACTGGGTGTCCCCCCCAACAGGATCTTAGGTGTGGGTGTTTCCCGGACACACTGGACATGACCTTAAGAGGTGGCCAGGTCTCCCACAGTACAAACAGAGGCCCTCCCTCTTCCGAAAGGCCCTCTCCTCCCCGGTAAGGCGAGTGGCCCCCAACTGCATGGGCTCACTGCCGGAGGAGTCAAGTCCAGGAGGTGTGGGAGGCGAGGGAGAAATGGGTGGGTGAGTAAAGCTGGGTGCCAATCGGGATGGAAGCCTACACAGGTGTTCCTTAAACGAGGGTCTCTCTCTCGTATACGTGTGTCTATCAGAATGGTAAAAGAGATGAGATTGTCCAAATCTCTAGGCAAGTCACGAGCAGCGATTTCATCTTTGATCATATCGCACAACCCTTGGGAGAAAGCCGCCATCAATGCCTCATTGTTCCAATTCACCTCCGCCGCCAAAGTACGAAATTCTATTGCGTACTCAGCCACAGTATGAGCGCCCTGGCGGATGGTCATTAGGTGTTTGGAGACCAAGACCTGACACCCTGGTATGTCAAAAACTCTACGGAAAGCGCCACAAATTCCGTGAAGTTATAAATAATTGTCTTATCCATCTCCCAAAGCGAATTGGCCCAGGCCAAGGCCTTGCCAGACAAGAGAGAGATCAGGAATGCCACTTAACTGCGCTCATAACGGAAACTGTGAGGTACCATCGCCATGTGTATCCCCACTTGATTAAGAAACCCGCGACAGAGAACTGGGTCCCCATCATACTGCTGTGGAAGCGGGGCATGACTGGAAAAGCCCCTGATCACACCTGCATCAGGGGCAGTGGGAGTAACTGGTGCCGAGGCAGAAGCGGTGGAGGCTACCGGTTGTTGGACAGGGTGGTCAACGTGAGCTGTATGATTCAGCAGAATTTGCAATGCTAGCAACATATGATCAATACTCTGATCTTGTGCATCAAACCTGGTTATGATATTCTGCACCAGAATGGTTATCCGACAAAGCCAAGGGTCATATATGGAGCGGATAGTCAGACACAGCCACAGGTCAACACCAGGTCGGTTAGTCAGACAAGCCAGATCATACACAGAGCCAAAACTATAGAACTGCACTGGACACAAATGAAAGGGTGACTGAGCCCTGTGTCCAGGCAGTTCAAATAGTAAAGTGAGAGGAAGAGGAGGAGCAGCCAACAGGTGGCTGTCTCTTTAAATGGAGTGCACGTCCATGGATGTGCGCCCAATTACGACGTCACCTACCTACCGAACCGCCGGCAGCAGAAGCGGCTGGAGCCGTACAAGGATCCAACAAGCGGCTGAGCCGTCAGGATGTGGAATGCTATCCAGCCTCAACGGAGGCAAGGCATCGCGGGTCAGAAGACAGTGCGGCTGGAGCCGCTGGGGAAAGATGCAGTCGGCTCGAGCAGCTGCCGCACAGGTACCATGACATTTTGTTTGCTCTGTGCAGGTATTTCATAATTGTCTGTAAGCAGTGTGATCATAAGTGGAGTCAGTTTGTTTAAATGTTGTCCATAAGGCATACAATTTAATATATTGAGTAGGTCAGCAGAGGCCCAGGGTAGATGGGCCCCCCTTATCCCAACCTTCCTTAGTGGGAATGGGTACCGGTATTACAGACCTGCAAGAATTCAGAGTGAAAAAAGTAAATTGCTTTGTCTAGGTCAGGTATTCAGTTTATTCTCTACCATGTGCAATGTGATAAGACAGACGTTTCAGTGTATGAGAAAATATATACCAAGACTGGTAAATATTACTTCTTGCCCATTGGAGGCCTAGTGGCAATTAGTTTTGTGTTTACTGTTGTTACATCCTCCTCTGCAGGGAGGAGGGAAACTTTGCTTGTGAATATCTATCAAACCATAAAGGTTTGAGAGATAAGACTTATATCATTCTTCATGTTTTTTTAATACCTACAAAATAAAATAAAGATAAAACAAAGTATTACTATCCCTTTAATTCTCTGATAACATATTCAGTCAAAAATAACATTAAATGATTGGAGCATTTATTTAAGGTGGGTTAGTTCTATCAATAGTGGCTATGTTGTTAATCCTAAAACATCTGGGAATATGTCCAACAGTAAACTGAAAGGTATATTCCATGAAGATCTATCTCATGCTTTTTCAGTTTTAATAGCTTAAGAACTATATGTGATGCTCTGCCTAAGGAGTACCCGATGTAAGCTGCCTGGATGTTCATTTGCAAAGAGGAGTATCAACAAAGAAGAAACAGACTGCTATTAATATGTATAACAGATATCAACAGACAACAAAACATGAGATACTGCTGAATAGGCCTCAGTGAGCAAGGTGCTAGGGTGTGCTGGCTGGGAAGCATAGCAAGCTGGAGAGGGCTGCTCTAGGAAAGCCTTGCTGTGGCCTAAGCTGAGTTAAAGACGCTGGCTGTGAAGTGAGATAGCTGGATGAAAACCCTAGATACAGGCAGCTATTCACTAAGACAGGGATCAGACTAGTAAACCTACCAGAAGTATAATTGCAACACTGGGAAAAGAAGGTACAGGAACCAGGAACAGCTAAGTCGATGCTTTGGTGGTCGATGTAGTCGATCTCAACAGGTATTTGATATAGTCGAGCACAACAAGGTGGTCGATAGAGTCGAACTCGACAAGGTGGTCTACAGAGTCGAACTCGACAGAAGGCACAGGGGAAACCTTGGAGGTAAAGGAAGAATGGTCAACAAGCTGCGTAGGTCACAAACGAGCAGAGATGATACCATGCATGAGACAAAAGAGAAATTGAACAAGCCAGGGTCAAAACCAGTCGGGCAATCGCAGTACACCAGGAGCAGGCAGAAGAGAAGTCAATGAAATGGAGCCAAGGTCAAGGCTAGAAACACGGATACAGAGCAAAATCAGTAAATGTAAATTAAGTCAAGGGGAAGCTGTGTGAAATACTGGACTCACAGGAAACACAGGAACAATACTGAAATAGGTCACAACAGGAACACTTTGATCGCTCACTGACACAAGGTGCCGGTGCTTGATAAAGATTCAGCAACAGAGCCAAGGCAAGAAATACGAAGGACACAACCGATGGTGCACACAGCACTTTGAAAGAGTGTGTGTTGTGTTGTGTGCACCATCGGTTGTTTCCTTAGTATTTCTTGCCAAGTCCTCATTGGTTGCTGACCAGTGCTCTGTCTGACCATTTCTATAGCCTGAAGATTTTCTTACCTTCTGGATCTTTGTGTATGACCACTGCCTGTTTCCTGAGTTCCTTTTTTGCCTGCTGTTTATGATCCAGTCAGTGTATAACCTCATGCCTGAATCTGACCATCCTTTTGTCTGCTGATCTTGTGTCCTGTTTATTGCCAGCCAGTGTATGACCTCCAGCCTGAATCTGACCATCCTTTTGTCTGCTAATCTAGTATCCTGTTCCTTGCTAACTTGAGTATGACCTCCAGCCAGAGGTTGACCATCCCTGTTGTGTTCTGCTTCTGTGGACAGACTCCTGTGGCTTAGTCAATATTGTCTCACATTTCGATAGGGAGAGCTGCTTAAAGGAAAGTCATCCGGTGCTGAGTATTACCTCCACAGGATATTACGCTGGATTAAGAATACTTATTACGTGAGTGGATATGTTTTGATTATTGCATGAACAGATTGCTGTAGTATTGATTGGATTTTGTGCATCTAAACATACTTTCCATAAGGAAACATAGCTTGCTAAAGGATCGCAAGGAGATTGAAAGAGAGCGGAGTCATCTTCTGTTGTGACAGAATCCTTGTATACTGAAGGAGGTGAAGCCGAATGGGAGGCCAGACCCACTGATGTGGGATACAAGAAATTGAACTGTTAAGGTTCTGGCTCTCTTATTTAAGAACTTGAGCTCTTTCTTACTGCATCCACCAAAAGATGTAAAAGTCCCAAATGTTTAATAAAAACCCTCTCTGTTAGCTTATGACCTCTTTTGTACCTACGAATGAAACAAACCTCATCTTCAAACTCCTTCCTCTGATTTTTCCATAAATTATTTTACTGCATGCATGTGTATCTTTATATATACTAGTGTAAAAGCCCATGTAAACGGGCCAAAGTGCATAAAGAAAGGTACCAATGGCTGTTTAAACTGACATGTGTACTACCGCAGAACTACACCTCCCAGCATTCTATGCAGCATTCTGTGCTTTTGGGCAGTCTCTACTGAGCGTGACTGCTGGCCTGCGTTTGGCCAGTCTCTACTGCGCGTGACTGCATCGGACAAACATACACCTCCCAGCATTCTGTGTGTTCAGGCAGTCTCTACTGTGCATGTCTGTATCGGAAAAACATATACCTCCCAGCATTTTGTGTGTTCGGGCAGTCTCTACTGTGCATGACTGCTGGCCTGTGTTCGGGCAGTCTATACTGCACATGACTGCATCGGACAAACATACATCTGGCCTTTTATATTATAGGATATTTAAGTCCTTCCATGTTCTTATGCACAGTTAATACCAATCTATGCAGCATCCCCATTTGCTTTGTGCTTGTTTATTAATGAATTTGAAGAAAACCTGGGGCAATTCTGGAGTAAACCATTTCCACCACAGGCAACAAGTGAAACTTCCCAGTCATTTAAATGGAGAGTTTAACACCTTGAATGCTAGGTATATCTGTGATGCATTGCAAAATGATATGTTGTAGACCTCTCTAGCATTCAAGATGTTGAAAGTCCCATTTAACTCTTTGAGTGCCAGAGACATTTTGGCAATTCCTTGGATATCTCTCTGGCATTTAATGGGTTAAATCAATGGACATTTTTATTTTCCTCCATAGTACGGTTCTTCAGAAACAGTGTGTTGGAGACCTCCCTAGCTTTCAAGGGGTTAGCAGCGCCATTTCAATCAATGGGACCTTTTCTCATTTGTTCCCATTGACGCAGTTACTGTGTTCTACAAATCCTCTTAGTACATCCTCCTCACTGACCTGTAACACATCTCAGCACATTTTTCACATAGATCACATATACAGCAAATGTGCAGAGCAGGCAGATCTAGAGGAGGGGTACATTTCCTTTATCTGTCATGACTGTTCATGTTAAAAGAGATAGCACTAGTGAGCGGCACAAGGTGAGGAAGATTCACAGATACAGAGTGTGGTTTCCTGCATGCAAAGCCTGTCATTTAACTGGAGCCGCAGATGTATCTCACAGAAATGAAACTCAAATATAAGACAGATAATGAGAAGCCTAAGTTCATTGTAACAGTGGCTTTTCATATTTTGCTGTTTGACCATTAGCTTAGAAATTCGGGGCTGAACCTAACCTAAATTTGCTCCAAGAACCCAGAACTGGTTTGTGGACAGAGCTGAATTTAACCCGCCACAAAGTTTATCTTCCTTTGAAATGGTTTTACTCAAACTGCACCAATTCCCTTCTAGTTCTCTCATTAGAAATTGATCTGATGTACACCGGAAAACTTTTCCCCCACATGCACGGCGGTTATTGTGTTCATTCAAGCTTATGTAAATTAGTGATTTGCAATCATATTTGCAAATTTCAGTGTATTCAGAAAAAGTCTTTTGAGAGCCTCGAATTCTTCTTTTTGGCCCAGGGCTGTCTGCTGTTTGGTGGGTGCCCTCGCTGTGTGTCTGGACTTCACATAACTACAACAAACTTAGGGACATTATTATTAACCCTTTGAGTGCCAGAGGGGTATGCAACGCATTGCTTTGCAATGCATTGCGTAATCCTCTGGCACTCAAAAGATTAAGATACAAGAGGTGCAATTCTAGAGCAAAACAAGTGCACCATAACTATACCACTGCTATAAATGAAGATGTTACCTTGAATGCCATCAGATGTCACCAATGTGTTGGAGATCTCTTCAGTATTGAAGAGTTTAAATCAAATGACATTTTCATATATCCCAGTGGTGCAGCTGATTTGCTACAATATTGCCTCAGTGATTGATTATGACCCTTATGGTTTTATGCACAAAACAAAAGTAAAGACAATCTTGACAAACCATAGTGGACAAAGTAAAAGTCCAATTTCTTTGAATAAGGCTTTTATGAATGTATATGAGCTGGGTGTAATGTGTATGTAAGTAACGCACAGTACAAATGGAATCTGCCTTCGTCTGCCTAACACCTAAATACAAAGTATATTGCATGTTCACTCATCTACTACAAAATATTCTATAGTGCTCTCCACCTGCTAAGAAGTAATCGTGCCCCCTGGTTGTTGTTTCAACTTCAAAATGGGTTGTGCAGCACCTAGTGTAAGTAGGGCTGATAAGAATTATCTCTCCCTTTAACACTCCATGCCATAAGGAATGCACAATGCTTGCTTTATACAAGTGATCTATATTGACACACCAATTACACTGCTTATTGGAAGGGCTCCCGCATGTCTTCTTTGTTCTGAAGTACAGTCTGATCACCTTTCTCTCAGTGTCTGATTCCATCTGTGAGAGGTGATTTTACTGCACCTCAGTGCACAAAAGACACACAAGAAGGAGTCAGCATGAGAAGCAGTGCAAATGGTCTGCCAATGACAATCACTTGTATAAGTCTTTCAATGAAAGAGGGGTAGGCAATGCATTGCGTATCTCTATGGCACTCAAAGGGCTAAAGCAAGGACTGTGTGTTCCTTATGACATGGGAGTGTTAAAGTTCCCTTTGTTGGCTCAGGTCCTACACACACACATACACACTGCTTGGCATTTGCTTTGAAAAAGGGGTACATTTAAAGGTATAGTAATGTTTCACAATAAAAGCAGCTCAATTAATCTTTATAGTATTTGGGCCATGGAGAGCATTATTTCAATACTGTAAGAGTTGTAGTTGAATAGTAATTGAATGATAAAATATCCCCCTCCCTCCCCTTTTACTGACGTAACACTGCTCACCTCAGCAGGGCCGGATTTACATCTCAGGAGCCTGTAGGCACAGAAATCTGAAGAGCCCCCCCTCCCTTGGCCATCTCCACTGGACACCTCCACAATGCTCCTAATCTCCACATTGCCCCCATCATCTCCATATTGCTCTCACATTACCTCTACCATCTCCAAC
Organism: Rhinophrynus dorsalis; assembly: GCA_037306005.1. Taxonomy (NCBI): domain Eukaryota; kingdom Metazoa; phylum Chordata; class Amphibia; order Anura; family Rhinophrynidae; genus Rhinophrynus; species Rhinophrynus dorsalis. Next base: position 466,887,528 of record CM074720.1, read on the forward strand.
TTGCCCCCCATCAGCTCCACATTGCCCCCAGTATCTCCATATTGCCCTCCATCGGCTCCACATTGCCCCCAACATCTCCATGTTGCCCTCACATTGCCCCCCCCTTCGGCTCCAACTTGCCCCCACCATCTCCATGTTGCCCTCACATTGCCTCACCACCCCATTGTCCGATATGATGTCATCTCCCAGCGCTCTGCATTCCTAAAGAGCCGACGAGGGAGCTCATCGGCTACAGGACTGTGCCAAAAGAGGCACAGACCTGTTCTGCCAGGGAGGTAGTAAACAGACAACGGGGGGGAGGGGGCAATGTGAGGGCAACATGGAGCCGGGTGGGGGAATTATTGTTCTGCCACTGCGCTAATTAAAAAAAATTTAATTAAAAAGCGATCCCAATGACAGGCGCCCCTCTGTGGGGTGCGCCTGTAGGCAGATGCCTACTCTGCCTTATTGTAAATCCGGCTCTGCACCTCAGAGCAGTAAAACTGTGTAGGGGGCAGATCTGTCCAGCCAAGCGACCAGTTTCCACATCTGAAGGGAGGTGGCTTACACTAGGTAAAAGGGGTGGAAGGGGGATACTTTATCATTCAATTACTCTTGAACTACAGCTCAGTAGTACAGTATTGAAATAACACACTCCATGGCCTAAATACTATGAAGATTAATTGGAGCTTCTTTTATTATGAAACATTACTATCCCTTTAAAGAGCGGTACCAGTCACTTGCACTTTTCTTTAAACATAATCCCCACTTATCACAGACAAACCACAATATACAATCAACTTTATAAGGCATCTGAGGGAATTATGAAGGGCAATATGTGAGCAGTTAAACACACCCACTTTAAGCTCTGGGTCCATGTTTGGACAATGGCATGACCTCCCTAGAATACCACACATTTGTCATATAATGTAGGCTCTGGTGTTGGATCTCTGAGTGTACAGTTCCACTTTAATTATTTTCACCAGAATAGTTCTAACCTCTTAAATGCCAGACATTTACTGCACACTGTGAAATAAGGTTAGAGTCACCTCTTGCATCTGATGGTTTAACAGTTTTTTATCCAGAAAAACAGTAGAATTTCTTTCCTCTCCATTATCCCATTTGATGCACCAGAACTGCCAGAGGCGTAACTAGAAGCCACCGGGCCCTGGTGCAAGAATTGCCATGGCCTCCCCTCTGACATCATTGCCCTCCCTCAACCACATTGACCCCCCCATTGGCCATCTCCACTGGCCACCTCCACATGGTCCCCAATCTCCACACTGGCTCCACATTGCCCCAATCTCCACATTGCCACCACATTGCCCCCCCATCTCCACATTGTCCCCCATCTCCATATTACCACCACAATGTGCCCCATCTCCACATTGTCCCCCATCTCCACATTACCACCACACTGCCCCCATCTCCACATTGCCCCTATCTCCACATTGTCCCCCATCTCCACATTACCACCACACTGCCCCCATCTCCACATTGCCCCCATCTCCACATTGTCCCCCATCTCCACATTACCACCACACTGCCCCCATCTCCACATTGCCCCCATCTCCACATTGTCCCCCATCTCCACATTACCACCACACTGCCCCCATCTCCACATTGCCCCTATCTCCACATTGTCCCCCATCTCCACATTACCACCACACTGCCCCCATCTCCACATTGCCCCCATCTCCACATTGCCCCCATCTCCACATTGTCCCCCATCTCCACATTACCACCACACTGCCCCCATCTCCACATTGCCCCCATCTCCACATTGCCCCCATCTCCACATTGTCCCCCATCTCCACATTACCAACACACTGTCCCCCATCTCCACATTGACCCCCACATTGCCCCCCCATCTCCACATTGCCCCCACAATGTAAAGCTCCTACACTAATCCCAGGGTGGCCACAGCCCACGCTTCTACATTCTACATACATGTGTGTGTTTGTGTGTGCGTGCATGTCTGTTGCCTGTGAGTGAGCATATCTGTTGTGCGCATGTGTATCTGTGCATGTCTGTTGCGTGTGTGTGCATATCTGTTACATGTGTGTCTACGTGTGTGCATCACCGGTGTGTGTGTATGCATGTCTTTTGCATGTTTCTGCCGCTCACTGTGCATATGTCTGCCTGTGTGTTGCATGTCTGTGTCAATGAGCATGTCTACATTTCAGCCACATACTCCCAATGGTCATAACATGATAGTCCATGCCATCCCACATTGCTAGTATATATAATATACTTTATAATACACTATTGATTAGCATTTATGTTTTCGTATAAAAAATACATTTTAGGATATGTATAATATTGGAGTAAGACAGTGTCTGTTAATTTGTTGCAAAGCAACATAAAAATACTTAGCAACATTATCACTATCACCAGCCAGTTCACTTTTTGAATTGTGCAGCATTGTGTTGCCATTTATACATAAATGCATTCCTTAATTGCGCCAAAAATAAATACAGTTTTAGTGATTACAGCGCTGCGCATTAAGTTGGCGCTATATGAATAAAGAATAATAAAAAATAATAAATAATGCCAGGTGTCACCTGTTCTTAATGAAAGAATATAGTGATAGTGTATAAGCTATGTATGTGGAAAAAAATTGGCACTCAAAGGGTTAAACAAAGGGTTTTAATACATCTCCCACATTGTTGCAAGTTTTTATTTGACATGTGTTGCAATTTCCAAGTGAAATAGGGAAGTTAGTAATATGGCAAGTCACTGCTGCACATGAGAACATTTCCCATCTGCAGATTTCCTTTAACCCCCTGAGTGCCAGAGGGGTACGCAACGCTTTGCAAAGCAATGCGTTGTGTACCCCTCTGGAACTCAAAGGGTTAATCATTTGAGTAGACGAACTACATCTCACCTTAAACTGAGGACACATGAAAAATTAATACTGAGGGGCTGCTTTGATTTCCATGCAGAGCTGGAATATGCATATATTTTTACATGGCAGCTCTTGCAAGTTTTTATATATAACTAGCTTTGAAAAAGCGGCCTGAGCACTGCGAAACGCGTTAGCACTATTTAAACATTCCTCTGATTTTATATTTATCGTATGGATTATTAAATTTTGACTTCTTGGATCCAGCCTGTCGATTGTGGAGTCTTTGTGTTTGTTGCTTTTTGTCCGAGGATCCGAGTGGGGACGGATGTTTCTCCACAAGCACTTCTGTCAGACAGTGTGATATCAGCCTGCTGACCATCGCTACATGTGAGTGCAATAGTATTTTAATCACATTTGATTTCAAATTCATTGTCATATTTGCACTATTGGGGCGCTCCTGTGTGTTTTCTGTTACATATATTTTTACATGTCCCTGGTTAACCTCTTAATGACCAGCCGATCGGTTAAGGACCACAAAGCATTTTTTTTTTTTGCTCCTTCTGTTTCCGGACTCCCCAAACGGCGTGCAGCCGCGGGGGTATCCCGGAATTCCATGACGGTCATAGTAAGTCATGGATCGTTCAGTCAGATTTTCCCATGACTTACTATGACCATCAAGGGTTGTTAAAGGTGAGGTCTGGACACCTTACATATGAATGCAAAAGCGGTGAACAATTTATTGCATGCTCCATCAATCAAAAGGTTAAACAGATATATTTCTGAGTGTTTTCACCTGTTGGGGAGATGAGGCTTGATAGATCACCAGCAGAGATGCCTGTGGACATAGGGAGAGGAGGCTCAGTTGCTAAATGCATTTAACCCATAAAGTGTCAAATACAGTTAAAATTGAAGATGGGGGAAAGGAGCACATAAGGGGTGGATCAGGTGAGATAGGTGAAGGCACTTCTGCTGGCTGTGTCATCAGGGGATTCCATAACACACAAAATGCTAACTGTTTGAAAACAATGTTAATATATGAATCACATCTAACACAACATATAGGTAATTCTCCAGGATGCTTTAAGATTGTGTAAGAAGGTGACAGTTCCACTACCTCGGCTCCTTATCGATCGTACAGTAGGGGGAGCCTTGAGCAGTGCACAGCAGTCCAGCCATTTTTCTCCTGTACTGGTACTTGCTTAACATAGAGAGGTTAGAGACACATCGCAAAGGACACTTCTCTGTCACTAAAAGGGTTAAATGTGTAACAGGAACAGAGAGGCAGGTATATGGATTTCATTGGTGGACCTAAATAAAATGAAGGCAATCCCTTATAAAGGTGAAAACTTGTTCCCAGAAAGGGTGATTCTGTTGCAGGGCCACCAGCAGTGAAAGAAAGGTCTCGCATCCAGTCCGAGTGAAAAAGCTATATTGTGGTATGGACACTAATTGTTCATTACTGCTACATGATCCCATATATTTGGGAATGGAGGATATAGGAACAGTCAAGTTCCAGAGATGGTATATTGCTAGGAAGGGTCCAAATCAAATTGGATATTGATAACATAGGTGGTTAAACTAGATTCTATGTCCACCCATCACAGGCCACTACAATGCAGTCCAGTTTGGGTTCTGTACTCCAGCATATTGGATTTGAAATGAAACAATGACAAAGAGAGTAAGTGCAGATTTTCAGTCTAATCTGAGGATATTTACATTCACAAACCATCAAATACATAAGGAATTGGGGAGAAGAGTTTTACTTTCGAAGGAGGTAAAGAAGATTAACGGTGGAAGAGACAAAGGCCTGTAGCAGCAGAGCCAGGAGAGAAAACCCACCTCCCTACCCCTGCCATCAGGGTGTGGTGTGTCAGGACTATTGTGATTGCAAACAAATTTACAGCGTTGAAGAGGAAGATGTTGGAGTTTGTTATCTAAAGAGTGAGCATTCTATAGTTCACAGTGGAAGGGTGGAGGGGATGGAGAGAGGCAGGGGATGGTCAGTAGATCAGGTATTCAGCAGTCTAGGATGGACATAGGTGGGGATGAAGCTGGGACCAAGATTAGAAGATATATATCCTAAAGCCAGAAGAAGAGTTGCAGACAGAAAAAATAGATGCATTTTTTTCAATTATAGATCAGATGAATTGCCCACTGAATAGATCCTGAAACATCAGAGTTCATTATTTGACTCAAGGACAGTTGATCCAAGTTTAGTGATGTTAAAGTATTATCTTTGATATAAATAGGTGTGTCCAATCTCAGGCCAACTCTCTGGACATCTCTCATCATAGACTTAGAAGCCAGACATTGCAAGCAGCTCACTGATGAAAGTACTGGTTTATAGAGGCTAGATCATGTCTTCACACCAAGTGGACCGAATCAGGCAAATTACACATCAAAATACAGACTATGTGCTGTTAATAGCCAGTAACAGAGTCTGAGAGAAGGAAAGCAGAGACTGCAATGCCTGTAAGGAGGCAGGAAATGGCCAGGACTAATCCAGCTACCTTCTATACACAATCTATGGAAATATGGATTCTAATATAACTAAACAAATTCTATAACAGATACAGTTATAAAGTAACAGCATAATATAGAACTCCCTGGTTGACACAAAGTAGAATCAAAACAAGACTTGAAAGACAGACACAGTAGTGTAGTTCAATTTCAGTTATAAGCTTTGTGATATCATTACTGTAGCTCTATTTCAATGTGATCTCTGTGGTATCACTAGTGTAGTACCATTACAGTCATTAGCTCTGTGGTTTAATTAGTGTAGCTCCATTTCAATTATAAGATCTGTGTATCACTAGTGAAGCTCCACTTCAATTATAAACTCTGTGTATCACTAGTGTGGCTACATTTCAGTTGTGCACTCTCTGGTATCACTTGTATGGCTCAATTTCAATTGTAGGCTCTGTGCATCACTAGCGTAGCTGCATCTCAGTTGTAATCTCTGTAGCATCACTAATGTAGCTCTGTTTTAGTTGTAAGCTCTGTAGTATAACTAGTGTAGCTCCATTTCAATTGTAAGCTCTGTAGAATCACTAGTTTCACTCCATTTCAATTAAAAGCTCTATGTTATCACTACTGTAGCTGCATTTCAGTTGTAAGCTCTGTGTATCACTAGTGTAGCTCTGTTTTAGTTATAAGCTCTGCAGTATCACTAGTGTAGCTACATTTCAATTGTAAGCTCTGAGTATCACTAATGTAGCTCCATTTCAATTGTAAGGTCTGTAGTATCACTAGTGTAACTCTGTTTCAGTTGTAAGCTCTGTGGTACCACTAGTAAGGCTAAATTCAGTTTTAAGCTCTGTGGTATAACTCTTGTAGCACCATTTCAGTTTTAAGCTCTGTGGTATAACTCTTGTAGCACCATTTCAATTGTAAGCTCTGAGGTATCACTATTGTATCTACATTTCAATGGTAAGCACTGTGTACCTGTAGTGTAGCTCAGTTTCAGTTATAAGTAGTGATGATCGAGCACCCCAATGCTCGGGTGTTCGGGTGCTCTGACCGAGCGCCCCCGGAGGCTCGAGTGCTCGGCCGAGCACCCGAGCCCCATTGAAGTCAATGGGAGGACTCGAGCATTACACCAGGCACCCCCTGCTCTGATGAGGGGAGGGTGCCTGGTCCATAGGAAAAGGGCAGAAAATGATGGAAACACCACAGAAATGGTTCAGGGACAGCATAGGGAGGATGTCTGGATGCATCTTGGACTCCAACATCGCTGCTGGGAACGATGTTTCGCCCGTAGTACGCCATTTTTACAGACTGACCGTAAAACACACAAAAAGGAAGATAAAAACGACTTTAGGCGAAAAATTGTTACCAAACAGTATTTGCTGTATATTTACTTGTATATCATCTGCAAATTCTGCAAAAAATTTCATCGATTTTTTGGAACTGGGGCCATGATTAAGAGGGAAACGTGCGCAGAGGCAAATTCTGCAAAAAATTTCCTCGATTTTTCGGAACTGGGGCCATGATTAAGAGGGAAACGTGCGCAGAGGCAAATTCTGCAAAAAATTTCTTCGATTTTTCTGAACTGGGGCCATGATTAAGAGGCAAACGTGCGCAGAGGCAAATTCTGCAAAAAATTTCCTCGATTTTTCTGAACTGGGGCCATGATTAAGAGGGAAACGTGCGCAGAGGCAAATTCTGCAAAAAATTTCCTCGATTTTTCTGAACTGGGGCCATGATTAAGAGGGAAACGTGCGCTGAGCCGACCATCTAAAACATTATGGGTGATGGTCTGCGGCGGAGCTGACCATCCTAAACATTATATGCGAAGGCCCGCTAGTGAGCTGACGCTATAAAACATTATATGAGAGGGCCCGCTAGAGAGCTGACCCAATAAAACATTATATGAGAAGGCCCGCTGGTGAGCTGACCTATACAAAAATTGTCAAACAGCGCCCGCTGGTGAGCTGGCCCTATATAAAAATTATATCACAGGGCCCGCTGGTGAGCTGGCCCTATATAAAAATTATATCCCAGGGTATATGGAAGAGAGTCAACCATATACCCATTTTTTGGGTGGAAGGGGTGAATGGGAATACAGAGTATTCCCATCATTGTAAATAACATATCTAAAGTGACTTTATGTTCCCCCGGGGCTTTCCTCCAGTGGAGTGGAGAAGTCAGGGGAAATCCAGGCCTTGTTCATTTTTATAAGTGTCAACCTATCAGCATTTTCGGTGGAAAGGCGGATACGCTTATCTGTTATGATGCCACCAGCAGCACTAAATACCCGCTCAGACAGAACGCTGGCGGCAGGGCAGGCCAGCACCTCCAAGGCGTAGAGTGCCAGTTCATACCACGTGTCCAGCTTGGACACCCAGTAGTTGTAAGGCACAGAGGGATCATTGAGGACGCTGACACGGTCTGCTACGTACTCCTTCACCATCTTCCAAAACTTTTCCCTCCTTGTGACACTAGGCTGCGCATCAGGGTGAGGGTGCTGGCGGGGTGTCATGAAGGTGTCCCACGCCTTGGAGAGTGTTGCCCTGCCTTTGTCGGAACTGCTGTGTGCTCCCCTTTTCTCCCCTTCTCGGTTGGCCAAGGTAGCACGTACTCTGCCGCCAGCGTTGTCAGATGGAAAATTTTGGAGCAATTTTTCAACAAGAACCTTCTGGTATTGCACCATTTTGCTTGTCCTCTCCACCGGAGGAATGAGAGATGAGAAATTCTCTTTGTAGCGGGGGTCCAGAAGGGTGAACACCCAGTAATCCGTGTTGTCTAAAATGCGTATAACGCGTGGGTCACGGGAAAGGCAGCCTAACATAAAGTCAGCCATGTGTGCCAGAGTACCAACAGGCAAGATTTCGCTGTCCTCACCAGGAGGATGACTCTCAATCTCCTCATCCTCTTCCTCCTCTTCTGCCCACCCACGCTGAAGAGATGGAACTAAAGTTCCATGGCTACCCTCTGTAGCGGAGGCAACCGTGTCTTCCTCCTCCTCCTCCTCCAATTGTCGCTGAGAAGACGAAGTGAGGGTGCTCTGGCTATCACCTTGTGTAAGCTCTTCCTCCCGCATTTCCACCTCTTCCACATGCAAAGCGTCGGTTTTAATTGTGAGCAGCGAGCGTTTCAGTAGACACAGAAGTGGGATGGTTACACTGATAATAGCGTTATCGCCGCTCACCATCTGTGTCGATTCCTCAAAATTGCGTAAAACCTCACAGAGGTCTGACATCCATTCCCACTCCTCACTTCTGATTAGAGGAAGTTGAACGGAGAGGCGACGACCGTGTAACAGCTGGTACTCCACTACTGCCCTCTGCTGCTCACAAAGCCGGGCCAACATGTGGAAGGTGGAGTTCCAGCGCGTGCTCACGTCACACAGCAGCCGGTGAGCTGGCAATTGTAAGCGCTGCTGCAGCTTCAACAGGCCGGCTGAAGCTGTTGATGACTTACGGAAATGTGCACACACGCGGCGCACCTTGGTCAAGAGATCATGCAAATTGGGGTAGGTTTTTAGAAATCGCTGAACCACTAAATTAAATACATGCGCTAGGCATGGTACGTGTGTGAGCCTGCCGAGCTCCAAAGCCGCCACCAAGTTACGCCCATTATCACACACAACCATGCCTGGTTGCAGGTTGAGTGGCGAGAGCCACTGCTCGGTCTGGTGACTAATCCCCTGCAACAGCTCTGAGGCCGTGTGCTGTTTGTCCCCAAGGCAGATCAGCTTCAGCACGGCCTGTTGACGCTTCCCCACTGCAGTGCTACACTGCTTCCAGCTACCGGCTGATGGGTGAGTGGCGCTGCGCGCAGAGAATTCGGAGGTGGAAACGGAGGAGGAGGAGCCAATAACGTAGGTGCTGGCGGAAACCCTGATGGAGGTAGGGCCCGCAATCCTCGGCGTGGGTAGCACCTGTGCCATCCCAGGGTCCGAGTCGCTCCCATCCTCCACGACATTCACCCAGTGTGCCGTCAGGGAAATGTAGCGTCCCTGGCCACAAGCACTTGTCCATGTGTCAGTCGTTAAGTGGACCTTCCCAGTAACTGCGTTGGTCAGGGCACGGGTGATGTTACGGGACACATGGTGGTGTAAGGCGGGGACGGCACACCGGGAAAAGTAGTGGCGGCTGGGGACTGCGTACCGAGGGACAGCTGCTGCCATCAGGCTGCGGAAGGACTCAGTCTCCACAAGCCTAAATGGCAGCATTTCGATGGCCAGTAATTTGGAAAGGTGTGAGGTTAGTGCTATGGCCTGTGGGTGGGTGGCTGGGTATTTTCGCTTGCGCTCAAATGCCTGGGGTAACGACATTTGGACGCTGCGCTGGGACAGGGAAGTGGATGTGGTCGCTGATGGTGCTTCAGATGGTACAGGTGCAGGGCGGGAGGTATGCGGGCCTGCGCCTTCGACAGGCGATTGCCTGTTGCGGTGCTGCAGATGGCTCACCCTCAGGACTGCTGTCATCGCTCGGCTCTCCACCTTCCCAGGTGGGGTCAGTCACCTCATCGTCCACCAAGTCCTCCTCCACTTCCTCACTCTGATCATCCTCCTCATTTCTTGATCCCACCACATACTCAGTCATTGACAACTGTATATCATCCTCCTCATCAAGGTCTTGAGACAGTAATAGTGGTTGATTTGATGGCAACTGTGTCTCATCATCATCATCATCCACTTCCTTTGACCTTAAATGCCGTTCACCTCTGTCATCTTCTTGTGATTGGGTACCCTCTAGAGGTTGTGAATCAGGGCACAAGATTTCATGTTCCTCTGCAAGCGTGCTTGGAGAGAGGTTCAAATTAAGGATTGGTGATGAGACGAGCTCCTCACTATATCCCAGTGTGGGATCACTTCTTTGACCAGACCCTCTATGGTGGGAGGAAGGATGATCAGGGTGAGGATTATGTTGACCAGACTCTTGGCTACTGAGAGTGGACTTGGTGGAAGACAGGGTGGTGCTTAACCGACTGGAAGCAGTATCAGCTGAAATCCAACCGACCACCTGTTCGCAGTGGTCTGACCTCGAGAGTGATGTCCTGCGACGCCCTGTAAACTGAGACATGAAGCTAGGTATGGTGGATGTCTTTCTTTCTTGTGCTCTGGCACCAGGCACAGTTTCTACGCGTCCTGACCCGCGCCCTGAACTATCAGGATCACGTCCACTTCCCCGTCCCTTTTTACCCGCCTTCTTCATATTACACGGAATATGTGCTGCAAATCTGCAACTTTGCACACTAAACAGAATGTGCTGCTTATCTGCGGCTAGGCACAGTGAACAGAATATGTGACTTTTATTTTTAACACTTTGCACACTAAACAGAATGTGCTGCTTATCTGCAGCTAGGCACAGTGAACAGAATATGTGACTTTTATTTTTAACACTTTGCACACTAAACAGAATGTGCTGCAAATCTGCAACTTTGCACACTAAACAGAATGTGCTGCTTATCTGCGGCTAGGCACAGTGAACGGAATAAGTGACTTTTATTTTTTACACTTTGCACACTAAACAGAATGTGCTGATAATCTGCAACTTTGCACACTAAACAGAATGTGCTGCTTATCTGCGGCTAGGCACAGTGAACGGAATATGTGACTTTTATTTTTTACACTTTGCACACTAAACAGAATGTTCTGCTAATCTGCAACTTTGCACACTAAACAGAATGTGCTGCTTATCTGCGGCTAAGCACAGTGAATGGAATATGCGACTTTTATTTTTTACACTTTGCACACTAAACAGAATGTTCTGCTAATCTGCAACTTTGCACACTAAACAGAATGTGCTGCTTATCTGCGGCTAGGCACAGTGAATGGAATATGTGACTTTTATTTTTTACACTTTGCACACTAAACAGAATGTTCTGCTAATCTGCAACTTTGCACACTAAACAGAATGTGCTGCTTATCTGCGGCTAGGCACAGTGATTGGAATATGTGACTTTTATTTTTTACACTTTGCACACTAAACAGAATGTTCTGCTAATCTGCAACTTTGCACACTAAACAGAATGTGCTGCTTATCTGCGGCTAGGCACAGTGAATGGAATATGTGACTTTTATTTTTTACACTTTGCACACTAAACAGAATGTTCTGCTAATCTGCAACTTTGCACACTAAACAGAATGTGCTGCTTATCTGTGGCTAGGCACAGTGAATGGAATATGTGACTTTTATTTTTTACACTTTGCACACTAAACAGAATGTTCTGCTAATCTGCAACTTTGCACACTAAACAGAATGTGCTGCTTATCTGCGGCTAGGCACAGTGAATGGAATATGTGGCTTTTATTTTTTACACTTTGCACACTAAACAGAATGTTCTGCTAATCTGCAACTTTGCACACTAAACAGAATGTGCTGCTTATCTGCGGCTAGGCACAGTGAATGGAATATGTGACTTTTATTTTTTACACTTTGCACACTTAACAGAATGTTCTGCTAATCTGCAACTTTGCACACTAAACAGAATGTGCTGCTTATCTGCGGCTAGGCACAGTGAACGGAATAAGTGACTTTTATTTTTTACACTTTGCACACTAAACAGAATGTGCTGCTAATCTGCAACTTTGCACACTAAAAAGAATGTGCTGCTAATCTGCAACTTTGCACACTAAACAGAATGTGCTGCTAATCTGCAACTTTGCACACTAAAAAGAATGTGCTGCTAATCTGCAACTTTGCACACTAAACAGAATGTGCTGCTAATCTGCAACTTTGCACACTAAAAAGAATGTGCTGCTAATCTCCAACTTTGCACACTAAACAGAATGTGCTGCTAATCTGAAACTTTGCACACTAAACAGAATGTGCTGCTAATCTGCGGCTAGGCACAGTGAACGGAATATGTGACTTTTTTTTTTAAACTCTGCCCCCCAAAACAAAATATATCTGCTGCCCCCACACACAATAGTCCTAAAAAGGACTTTTGGGTCTTTTTGTTGTTCAAACGCACTTTTTTTCTGCCTACACTGACTTTCCCTTCCTATCCTCATCTCTCCCTGGCTAAGACTGAGCCGAACTCGCTGGTCAGGTGCTATACAGCACCCGATCACGGGTTCTGGCCAGCCAATCAGTGTAATGCCAGCAGCCAACATGGCTGCTGGCATTACACTGATGTCAGAGCCTCCCCGCACGTTTATTGGCTGCGCAGCAGCCGCGAAACGTGCGGGGAGGAGACCCGAACATGGCGGGCGAGAACATGCGGTACTCGTACGAGTACCGCCATGTGCCGAGCAGAGCGATGCTCGAGCCGAACCGAGCTTCGGCCGAGCATGCTCGATCATCACTAGTTATAAGCTTTGTGGTATCACTAGTGTAGCTCCATGTTAATTATAAGCTGGGTGTATCACTAGTGTAACTCCATTTCAATTGTAAGCTCTGTAGTATTACTTGTTTAGCTACATTTAAATTGTAATCTCTTTGGTATCACAGTGTAGCTCCATTTCCGCTGTACGTTCTGTGATATCACTAGAGTAGCTTCATTTCATTGGTTAGTGCTGTGTATCAATATTGTTGCATCATTTCAATGATCGCTCTATGTATCAGTAGTGTAGCTCAGTTTCAACTGTAAGCTCTGTGGTATCACTGTTATAGCTCCATTTTATTTGTACGCTCGGTGGTATGACCAGTGCAGCTCCATTTAATTGTAAGCTATGTGGTATCACTAGTGTAGCTCCATTTCAATTGTAAACTGTCACTATTATAGCTTATTTCAAATGAAGCTCTGTGGCATAACTAGTAGCGTGCCATTACATTTGAAAATTGGTATCTCATTAATAGCTTTATTCCATTTGTAAGATCTGTGGTATCTCAAAAGTCATTAAGTTGACTATTAAAATAACTAAAAGTTAGTAATAGGTTTGCCATATTACCATTTAAGTAGGTGCAACATGAGAAAAAGGCCACTGCCATGCTCAAAGTGCATATCTATGAGTGTCTCTTGCGGAAACAGTGATATGGTAACCATATTATAAATGTCAAGTGTGTATTGAGAAATAGGGATTTATTAACCTTCCCAGATATAAAATTGACCCTCTGCCCATGAGCCCTTTTATCTATCATGATCACTGTTCTGGCAGCCAGCACTATAATCTCCACAAAATAGTTGCCACTGATTTAGTCATTTCAATATTAAGCAGTTTTTGTAGCATCTTGAAAAAGCTGTCAATGGCATCAGATTCCAAGTCTTCCAACAAGTCTACAGTTGCTGACATAGAAGAATAGTTTAACTGTGTCATCAGAAGTGCCTTGACAGGTCTGCAGAGGACTTTCCAGATTTTGGATACACCCTATTTATCAAAAGCCCAGGATCACACCAGTGTTTTTTTTTAAAAGAGATCAGCATCAGCCAAGTCTAGTTCTGAAATGTCCACCAAGTTAAATGCTCTTACTAAGGCCTGGGGAGTAGAACTCAGCAGTTACATATTCTTCATGACTGTTGGCTACTGGCCTAAATGGTACTTTTAACCACTTCAATAACAGAGAGGTCTCCAACATGTAGCTTTCCAAGAAGTTTACAACCTTTGTAGCATTCTAGGGATAAAAAGCCCTCTTTAAGTCAAATTTGTATACAATAAATAGAAAAGGTTGGACATTCAAGGCTTCCCAAGAATCAAACATCTTTATTCTTATCAGAGTTGAACTTCAGTGTGAATGGTGTGGCAGGTGGCCCACTCTAATACTCAGGCTGAGATCTGTTTGGTGTAAATGTGCACTTTATCAGGGCCTTGTGTTGTATCACAGTGCCTTGACAAAGTGCATGTTTGCATGAAACAGCTTCAAAAAATACAGGATGTCATATCCTTTTTGGAGGACGTGACAGTTTCTGGCAGGACCACAAGACTGTAATACCTTAACCCTTTGAGTGCCAGATGGATATGCAATGCATTGCAAAGCAATGTGTTGCGTACACCTCTGGCTCTCAAACGGTTTAACTCTCCCCATTGCACATGATAATCTTAACCATTTAAGGATCCTAGTGGTGTGAAAAAAATTACTTCCAGATCTGTATTCTGTATACCTCTGGTCCTTAAAGTGATAGTAATGTTTCACAAAAGCAGCAGCTCCAATTAATCTTCATAGTATTTGAGCCATTGAGAGTGTTATTTCAATACTGTCAGAGTTGTAGTTCAAGAGTAATTGGATGATAAAGTATCCCCCTCCTGCTCCTTTTACCTAGTATAAGTCACCTCCCCTCAGATGTGTAATCTGGTCTTAAGACCAGACAGCTCACAGCAAGGGACAATCTTCTTACTGTGAGAACAATGAAAGCCCTGCCCCCCTTGACAGGTTTTTTTCCCTTGTGCTAACTGAAGATTGTCCCTCTCTGCGATCCACCTGTACACCACCTTGCTGCTCTGAGCTGAGCAGTGTTACATCAGTGTTACAACTGTAAGTGTTACTGAAATAACACTCTATTACTATGAAGATTAATTGGAGCTGCTTTTATTATGAAACGTTACTATTCCCTTAAGACCAGATTCCACATCTGAGGGCAGGTGGCTTACACTAGGTAAAAGGGGCAGGAGGGGGATACTTTATCATTCAGTTACTCTTGAACTACAACTCTGACAGTACTGCTCCTGCAGTTTTTTAAGAAACTACCAGCAACTGTCATGTTCACTTCCATGACATCCAGGACTTATTAAAGATGTTATCTCTTCAACAACGGCACAAGGCAGAATTCATGGGTCATAGGAAAGACAACTTTAAACACTAAGGTGACAAGTAGTAAAACTATAATACACTAAATTAGGTGCAGCAATATTATAAGTATATCCCACAAAAGGGCTATACCAAGTGACAGAATATATATTTATGTAATATGTGCTCCCAAGAATAGGAATAAAAATATAATCAAAAACACCTTTTCTTGTTCATCACACTAAAAATCTAAATTGACTGCAAGAAAGAAAGAAAGAAAATCATCAAGACATCATATGTGAAGATCGACTCTAGCCAGCTATAGAAAAATCACACAAATTTTGAGATAACTCTGTCTAATCGATTCAGTGTGCTGCAAGACCTTCCAGACACAGACATTTCAACCCACAATTAAAAAGTTATTGAGACTATCGTAGATGCTGCCCATGACCTTACACGTACTGTAAAACAAGAAAAACCAACGCTGATATAAAAAGAAACAGTTGCCATGATGAAATAGCGATGAGAAATGATACAAAACTCAATAACAAAAAAGGTCCATAGCACTAACCATTGCACAAATCCGTAAAAGTAAAACATACAAAATATTTATTGAACATATTTTAAAATAAACCAGTACTTAACGTTCACATGCTCGTGTATTCAGATACCCTCAGATACCCAGAGGAAGAGTGATGATTAAGCTGTGATACGCAAAACGCGTTGATGTTGCCACTCTTCCTCTGGGTATCTGAATACACGAGCATGTGAACGTTAAGTACTGGTATATTTTAAAATATGTTCAATAAATATTTTGTATGTTTTACTTTTACGGATTTGTGCAATGTTTAGTGCTATGGACCTTTTTTGTTCTTGAGCTTTGAAACAGTCCCGGGAGGGTCGTTAGTCCATATAGCACAATCATAAGCTTTTCCGTTTTGGCATTGGCTAACTAATGTACATAAGGATTTGGACACCTTGAGCCGCTTTAAATCTGTTAATTCAAATGATACAAAACAGTAATATTAAAATCAGGTAGAATATGTAGAAACTAGTTGAAGAGGCCATGTACACGGGCCACAGTGCCACCCATCAACGGCCGCGGTGCAGTCATGCACAGTAGAGACTGCCCACTCCTTGGCTGATATGGTTTGAATCCGGAGCCCTGCTCAGTTATCAGTCGCGGCACGAGCAGTCTGTAGGTCAGATGACTGCAGCGCACGCAGCCATCTCTACTGCTCATGACGGCTTCTGACAAACACACATTTAGCTAATTATTATATAGGATGTGTAAGACCATAAGGAAGCACATTAAAGAAGAAATATGCAAGTTCAATGTTGAGCTCATCAGAAGGACACTGGAAGAAAATAAAGGGATAAAAAAAGCAAAACAAAAGACGGACACACATAGGAGCCAAATGTTTGCATTAAAGCTTTAAGATGGTACAACAGCAAAAACTCAACAACAAATACTAAAAAGAGTGAAATCATTTTATTCATATCTTTATAAGGACATCAACTGAATGCAGTGCCAGAGCCTAAAGCTGTGCCAGAAGTTTTGGTAAAAGAAATAGAAGCTGCAATAAAATCAATGAAAAATGGCAATGCAGCTGATCCTGATAAAGATACTTTTTGAAATGAGGTCAACCCTTATTCTAAGCCCTAGCTAAACTATTTTCAAAGTGCCTACTACACTGCAAAGTGCCCGAAACATAGAAAAATTCAGAAGTCATCCTACTGCACAAAAATGGTGATAAGGCAGATCTAAAAAACTACCGACCAATAAGCCTACTGCCAGTGGTCTGCAAGGTTTTCACAAAGATACTAGCAAGAAGAATGGACACAGTACTTAAAGGGACAGTAATGTCCCATAAAAAATGCTTAGAGTTTTGTAGAAATTAAAAAAATAAACAATATGACACAAATCCTATCTCTCAAACCGCTATGATTTGACAGATATCCTCTGTTAAAGTTCCCCTCTCCCTCCCCTTCTCCTGACGTCAGCTGCATGCTGACAGCAGGAGTTCCTGGTCCGGGGACTGACAAGAGGCACTTCAGCAGAGCCGCAGTATCACAATTTAAGAAGAAATACTTCTTTGGAACGGTCTACAAAGTGGGCCTGGTTTGCAAGTGCACTTTTTAGACTGTTCCAAAGTAGTATTTCTTTTTAAATCTCGCTATTGCGGCTCTGCTGAAGAGCCTCCTTGTGTCGGCTGACATGGATCTCCTTCTGTCAGTTTTACAGCTGACATCAGGGAGGGGGAACTTTAGCGGAGGATATCTCTCAAACCATAGTGGTTTGAGAGATATGATTTGTGTCATAGCGTTTATTTTTTTAACCTCTACAAAATTCTAAGCATTTTTTATAGGACATTACTGTCTTTTTAATGCGACATAACCTAAGGAACAAGCAGGCTTCAAGAGCAGTTTCAGTACAATGGACCACATCCACACAGTGCAACAAATTATAGAGCGACATAATGAATACAACCTTCCATTATGCATAGGCTTCATTGACTACAAAAAGACCTTTCACTAATCTATGCTCTGTTCAACCAAGAAATAGACAGAGCTTACATCAATACCGTCCAATCAATATATGAAAATGCAACTGCATCAATACAGGTCAACAATGATACAGTGTATATCAACAAAGAAGAAGGGACCTGCTTGTTTATAAGAAATTTTCCACAAAATAAATTGGGAGAAAAAATGGGTTAGTAATGACATATATAAATAAAAAGTATTATTGTAGATATTGAAAAAATGAATCCATCAATGGCAATCCAATCTCTCAAACCCTTTCTCTGATGTCAGCTGTAAAGCTGACAGAAGGAGATTTGTGTCGGCCGACTGGAGGCAGCGCTTCAGCAGAGCCGAGAAAGCGATATGTGGAAAGAAATACTGAATTGGAACAGTCTACAAAGCCACTCTTCCTTAAGTGAAAGGATTTTGATCAATGTGTCCTGCCAGTTCTTACGTATGGCTGTGAAACATGGACAATGAATGCCAAATCCATACAAAAACTTAAGGTTACACAGGGAAGTATGAAGAGACAAATTCTAAACTTACCAAAAAGAGACCGAAAAACATGTG
This sequence comes from Rhinophrynus dorsalis, assembly GCA_037306005.1. Lineage (NCBI taxonomy): Eukaryota > Metazoa > Chordata > Amphibia > Anura > Rhinophrynidae > Rhinophrynus > Rhinophrynus dorsalis. The sequence continues at coordinate 466,905,564 of CM074720.1, forward strand.
CCTGGATTCGTCAGCAAACAAAAGTCTATGATGCCGTTGAAAGAGTAAAGCTTCTGAAATGTAAATGGGCAAGCCACATAGCAAGAAGACAAAACAAGAAAAACAAAGGGGGGCACCAATAGTGCCTTAACTGATATAAATAAACCAGCTGAAAAGTATGTAAATTACACACTCACATTTAATTATTGTTGTGAGATAGGAATATACCTGCAATCAACAAACAAAGCATGCAGGGGTACCTTATCCATCCCTTCTTGGGTGGCTTGTCCTTGGCTGCTCTCTCAGGATTGTCTGTCTGACCAAAGTATCTCCACGGGGTTTGTATTTCATAACACAACTTGAGGTAGTATAAAATCAAATGAAAGCTATACTTGCCACTTTATCAAATGAAAAACTAAATCTAGCCTGTAATACAAAGCAAACAGAAAATCTCCAAATTTGGTGGTACAGAGGCAGCAAAAGTCATATGACCAAAGTTGTCAGAGGCTTGCTGAGGAGGCCTTCGTCCTTCATCCTGCAGTGGATCGACAATGGATGAAGAGGATGCTTATATATATATATATATATATATATATATATATATATATATATATATATACGCACACACTAATTCACTAGAATGGCCTGTAACCGTAAAGTGCAACGGAAGTTACAGGGGAATAAGTTAGTTAGAATAATGTGCTGCATCCCCCTCTAGCTTTCAGAGGAAATTAATCAGTGACATAACATATAATACTGCCCCCTTTCAAAAACTCTCTTAAGGGGATCCCTATGTTCCTCCCCTTTAATGATTCCCTTCCTACACCTTTACAACCAGTCCACACAATAATAATAATAATAACAACAATAATACATTTTATCATTTCACAGTGCCCCACAATTCCTGGAATAAAACAAAAGCAACACTAGAACACCCTTCTGTGTTTTATTAAACAGATCATCCCTCAGCACCTTATTGACCCTGTATTTAAAGGGATAGTAATACTTCGTTTTAACTTTATTTTATTTTGTAGGCATTAAAAAAACATGAAGAATGATATAAGTCTTATCTCTCAAACCTTTATGGTTTATGAGATATTCACAAGCAAAGTTCCCCTCCCCGCCCCTTTTACCTAGTGTAAACAATCTCTTCTCAGATGTCAGTCTGGTTGTATGACAGTACAGATAACAGAAGGGGACAATTTTCTTTGTATGAAAACAATGAAAGCCCTTCCCCCCTTGACAAGTTTTTCAGCTTTTTCCATTATCTTAATTGAAGATTGTCCCTCTCTGCAGTCTACCTGGGCATCTCCCTTCTGATCTGGTTGAACAGGGGGGGATACTTTGTTTGTGAATATCTCTTAAACCATAAAGGTTTCAGAGATAAGACTTATATCATTCTTCATGTTTTTTTAATGCCTACAAAATAAAATAAAGTTAAAATGAAGTATTACTATCCCTTTAAATATCCTTCTGTATAAACACACAGCAGTGTGCATGAAATTACTTCATGAGGCAGCCCCCAGAAGCACAGTACCCAACATTCAGATGGTATTTTTGGAGAATAAAACTAGAGGGAGAAACAAAATGCTGGGAGGAATTAAGAAATGGGCTATTTGGAAGTATGGAGGAAAAAGATGGGGTAATAGTGAGTGGAAGAAGATTGAGGGAGGTAGGGATACAATAGATTAAGAAAACAGAGGGAGGAAGAAGCTGAATCGTAGGAGGAAGTAAGCAGATGGAGGGGGTGAAGGAGGGTGAAATATACAAGGAATAAAGACGATGTAGGTGTGAAAGAAAACGACGGCAGACAGAGGTAGGAAGTATATAGAGAAATTGACATGCAAACAAGGAGGATCAAATGGAAAACTATATATATATATTCACAATCTACTTTGAACCATCTATTCTTGGTGCACTACCAATAGACTCTCTATTGGCCTTGTGTCAGGAGAGAAAAGAGAGAATCCCAAGATCAGTCCTCAGTTTCTTTTTTTGGTAATCTCTTCCAGACTCCCCACTCCTAGCACTGCCTGCAGTTGAATCCTTGGTCACCTGGACATATGACCACTATCAAGTAGTCAAATATATGCATTAAAAAAGAAGAAAGAAACAGTGCAACCACGCCTCCGAGAGCAAACTTTTCAGACTCAATCTCTTGATACATGTTGCACAGTGGAGATTGAGTCCTTAGAGGAGCTGTTGTACTGTTTCTTTCTTCTTTTTTTCTATAGAGAAAATGAGGGAGGAATGGACGGAGGAAGAAACTAGAGGAAGGAAGGTGATGCAGGGAGGTTAGAAGAAAATGAAGGAAGGGAAGAAGAAGCATGTATGGATGGAAGAAGAAGAGGGATGAATGAAGAACATGGAGGTAAGAAAAAAGGAGGGAGAAAGATGGAGGAAAGAAGGAAGGGACAGAAGCAGTTTGTAAATAATAATTATATCAAAATTGCTGTTATTGAAGTAAGTGTGGTTCTCAGTACCTATTGGTACTTTTCTATATACGTACTCCAGTTACTGGCACCACCTTATGCTCTGTGACTACAACATAATTTGTTGTTTCCAGGAGAGTGTTTTATACACATCCCCCCACCTCGCAAAGATGTGAAAAATTATTTTTTGTGCTGAACCTAAAATTAAAGGGATAGTAATGTTTCACAAAACCAGCAGCTCCAATTAGTCTTCATAGTATTTGAGCCATAAAGAGTGTTATTTCAATACTGTAGTTCAAGAGTAATTTAATGATAAAGTTTCCCCCACCCCCACCCCTTTTACCTAGTGTAATCCACCTCCCCTCAGATGTGGAATCTGGTCCACAGTCCAGACAGCTCACAGAAAGGGACAATCTTCTTACTGTGAGAACAATGAAAGCCCTGCCCCCATTGGCAGGTTTTTCAGGTTCTTCCCTTATGTTAATTGAAGATTGTCCCTCTCTGTGATCCACATGGACACCACCCTGCTGCTCTGAGCTGAGACGTGTTACATAAATAAAAGCGGCAGGAGGGGGATACTTTATCATTCCATTACTCTTGGACTACAACTCTGACAGTATTGAAATAACACTCTCCATGGCCCAAATACTATGAAGATTAAATGGAGCTGCTTTTATTATGAAACATTACTATCCCTTTAAAGACAACATTAACATAGAAAACATTTTGTGCTAATGAATTCAAAGCATTTTTTACTTATATTTTAGAAAATACAAAAAAAAAATCCACAAAAGTACAAAACTTCCATACAACTATTCCCTCACTTTATTAAATAGAAACTAGACATGTAAAGACATGTAAATGGGGTATTGACCATTATCAGTTTTACAGATGTTCTGCTCCATTTGTCCAGCGCTTAGAATTTCAAAATTGATGGTATGACTTCTCTAGGAACCACTGTTTTCTCTTACAACAGGAGCATCCATCTCCAGTCCCAGGTGGCACCTAACAGGCCAGGATTTAATGATACCCCCTCATGAGGATAGTTGAGTTAATCAATGGCTCAAGTACTTTGACTGGCCCACTTATGTTAAAGCAGGAAAGTCCTTATCCCTGACCTGTTAGTTTCAGGGACATTTTATCAGTAGGGTAAAGTGAGCAGCTGCTCAGGTCTGAAGGGGGAGGACCCACTCCCAGTCATGGATAAATTGTGACTGTCATACACCACAGAGGATCATCTGGGGAACACAATACAGTTTGATCAATGTGAGAAGTCGTGTGTATATTCAGTATTGTGAGAAGATGAAAGTGAGCATATAGTATTTTGCCAAGCTACTGTTAGTGTTCTGACAACTGATTTGTGATTGTGCTTAAAGAAAACTTAATGCATAAAAACTTCATTTAATCTCATGTTCCATTTAATAGTAAGACAGATGTCAGTTTCACTGTTTAAAATGCCACTCTTCTGAAATTATTCAAGTATTATTCTGCCCTCCATCTCCATTTTCTCTAAGGTCAGCTAGGAAGCTCACGCAGTGGCTCCACCAATGTAGCTAAGGTTTACATGGACCAAGGGAGAAATCCCCTCTCTATGAATCATTTTACTTTGTTCTGACCACTATCTGTTTAGTATTTGTGTTCAGGGCACAGTAAAATGACCTAAAGAAAGGGAATTTCAATCTTTGCTGCTTGACTGGTATATATACGCTGTGAACATGAAAGGAGAGGGAGAATAATACATTTAATAGCTTATTTAAAGAGTGTGACTGACACCAATGATACTCTTAACCCTTTCAGTGCCAGAGGCTTGGCGAATTTTTTGTACCCTGCTGGCCGGACACATTTTCAATATTTTTGCTATCCTTCTGTTCAGGTACTAGCTGGCGGGAGGCATCAGGAGTGGTCCAGATGCCCCTCCATGAGGTCTGAGTGTTATTTTATGCAGCCACTGAATGCAGGTTATACCGCCTCATGCAGCAGTCACACGATTAACGGTCTTGGCACATCTGGAGCAACTTGCCAAGCTCATCTGTTGTACAACCATGGCACTTTACCAGTTAAATGCTAAAAAGTTATTATAGTTATTTTCAAGTATTACTTACCTTTTAAGCAAATTGTGACCAGAGCACAAAGGAAAAAAACCCTGTAGCTGTCCAATTTAATTTATTCTACCTAACTAAATGAAGACCATACCATAAGGTTATTATCCTCTCTATATAATTATAGCATTTGCTTTTTATATGACAGAATAATGTCTACATGTGATAATTATTGTAATAAAATAAGATACATTTGTCATAAATGTTCTGCTCTGACATACTGAAAATAAAAATTGTTACATTAAACATATATCTATTACAACATTGAAAACTACAAGGACTACATTCCGTCAGGTGGATTTATTTAAGAAAACACAGACTTTGTGTTTTAGAGAAGATTATGTATAAAACAACTGTCCTGCGCTCTACAAGAGCAATGCACATTCCATCGGGTAGATGTCAGTAGCTAGTGGATCTCCTACAGCGCATTTTAAGTGTCTGCAAAAGTGAATGCTTGAAAGTCAAAACTAACAAGATGAGAGCAACAAGAAGAGTCAGGCATACGGGAACCGTAAGCAGAAAGTACAACCAGGTTCCACCACTTTTCCACTGGCAGATATAGAGCATTGTCTCAGGTAGTCCTTGCACTGGCAGATAACTGTTAGAGTAGTTACAAGTCACCTGCTGTAGATCAAGGATGTTACAAGATCTGTTGAGTATATTCAGCCAATTCAATTCACAGCAGTCAAATGGGTTGCTACTAATATGCACAGTTTTAAGGCTCCTTATAAGTTGCTGGTATGTATTATACAGGGGAAGTGAAATTAGTTTGTTCTTCCGAAGGTCCAAAGAATGTAGAGCCAGTCCAGTTAAGGATTTAGGAAATGTAGTCAGGGCATTCTCAGATATATCCAGGGTTGTCAGTCTCTGAAATGCAGTGAAATCAATGCTGACATTAAAGTGTAGGCTGTTCCTAAGAGAGAGAACTTGTAGCGTTTTAGCAATATCCATCAAAGGGTCAATTCCTTTGAGCTTGTTTTGAGAAAGGTCCAGATGTGTTAATGCAGTGCCATAAAAAACATTGTGGTTATGTAATTCAATCCCACATCCTGATAGGCGAAGGTGCCTGAGAGATGAAACATTCATGACATCCACACAATCTTTGTCACCAGCCCCTACTGCATTTGCTGGATGAGAACAAAAGTGAAGCTTATTGTGACTAAGATCAAGAGTGTTTATCCTTTTCATGAGTCTAAAGATATGCCTGGGGAATGTTTGCAGATTGTTATTGCTCAAGTTAAAATAAATGAGATCAAGCATGCTTTGGGAATTATTAACTTTCAGCTCGAACAACTCATTATTACTGATATCCAGTTCAGTGAGAGCACTAGTAATTTCCAACTGTGAGACAAAAAATGTCTGAATACAGTTCCAGTTAAGTTTAAGGTATAATAAAGAGGTCATTTTGGCAAAAAACCCATTTGGAAAGTAATTGAATTGGTTTCTGCTCAAGTCAAGATAATGTAAAGTGGAAAGGTCACCAACAATGGTCTCCTCCCACAGTTTAACAGTTGTGATATTAGTAATGTTGTTTCCAAGTATTAGGAATTCTGCAGTGGAAGAGGTGGCGTCAAAAAGATTGGCATAAAACTTCATATTATTGTCAGAGAGCAGCAATGAATGCAGACGGTGATGCCTAGGCAAAAGTGGGAAGAACAGCAGCTGGTTATTAGAGATATCCAATGTCGTTAGGTGGAATTCATCATCGATTTCCCTAGACTGGAACCACTCCATACTGTTGAAGCTAAGATTAAGAATTTGAAGCTGTGTTAACCCAAAGTCCTCAATGCAGGGCAAAAGGTTATAGGCTAGATTTAATATTTTCAAATTAACCAGGCCATCAAATGTACCCACTTCAATCTCATAAATATAATTCCCTTGCAGGCTCAGCTCCTTTAGGTGATTAAGTCCTTCAAAGACTGAGTTATCCAAACGCATGATAATATTGTTATCCAGAAAGAGATACTCCAGCGATGTCAAGTTGTGAATAAGAGAAGACACCATATCTGCAGTAAGTTCATTTCCAGACATATCCAGCTTTTTAAGGGATTTGGTGAACCTTAAGGCTGCTGATGCCAAACCATAGTTAGCAGATATAGTGTTATCCTGTAGTGATAGTGACTCCAGCCTCATTGTGCCCTGGAAAGCTTCTGGTTCTATAAGTTCCAAATGGTTGGACTGCAACCTAAGGTTTGTCAAGTCATGGTATCGTAGAAATGAATTTCCACCAAGGCTCTTAATACTATTTGAATCTAAAAGCAAGTCTTCAATATCAATAGGAAGGTCCTGGGGAACGTAAGAGAGCTGTACATGACTGCAGTCTGCAACTCTGTGAAACTGAATAAATAAAAACATGTTAGTCAATGCAAATAGGTCTGACACTTAAAGTGATAGTAATGTTTCACAAGAACAGCAGCTCCAATTAATCTTCATAGTATTTGAGCCATAAAGAGTATTTTTCATTACTGTGAGCATTGTAATTAAAGAGTAATTGAAAGATAAAGTTTCCCCCTCCTGCCCCTTTTACCTAATGTAAGCCCCCACTCCTCAGATATGGAATCCAGTCCATAGACCAGACAGCTCACATCAAGCGTCAATATTCTACTGTGAGAACAATGAAATCCCTGCCCCCCTTGACAGGTTTTTCAGCTTTTTCCTTTATCTTAACCCCTTCCTGACAATGGACGTACATGTACGTCCCGCAAAAACTGTCACTTAGTGACAGAGCAATATTGAGACAAAAGGAATGTCCCAACGCACTCTAAATCTCTCACAACCCCTGGTATAATCACTAACTTGTAATATGAAGTAGAACTTGGTGCTACAGGGAATATAACTATAGAATTACTAGGAGAACACACAGATAACCCTGCTGTACTAGCACTCTGGCACGATAACTTCCTACACCAGGTTAGGATCAATAATAGGTGGAGTTTCTTCTTAAAACTTAATCTTTATTCGGCAATCAAGCCTAATATTTAAAAGGGATACTATATATCCTAAAACTAAGGACTTACTGTATATAAAATATTATATATTTACCAGAGCGCTAGTACAGCAGGGTTATCTGTGTGTTCTCCTAGTAATTCTTCACTTAGTGACAGAGGACGTACATGTACGTCCCGGAAGTCCGGGTCCCCACTCATCTGCACGCCGTTCGGGGACTCCAGAATAATTTAAAAAAAAATTCTTAGCCGGGCATTAAGTGATGGATGCGTGTGCGTGTGACTGGTCACTAAGGGGTTAATTGAATATTGTCCCTCTCTGCAATCTACCTGGGCACCTTCCTTCTGCTCTGGCTGAGCAGTGTTACATCAGTAAAAGGGGCAGGAGGGCACACTTTGTCATTGAATTACTCTTGAACTACAACTCTGACAGAATTGAAATAACACTCTCGAAGGCCAGAATACTATGAGGATTAATTAGAGCTGCTTTTATTATGAAACATTACTATCCCTTTAAAGTGGACTTTTCATCTTATGATAACTTCAGTTCATACTTGCCAACATGTTCTATCCATTTGTTTGTATTATAAATAGATTTTGAGAAATTAGCCTTATTTGTTTGTGGTACAGTCTGACACTATTATGCGCTGGCTTATATCACAACACAGCATGTTATGAATTAACCCTTTGAGTGCCAGAGGGGTATGCAACGCAATGCACTCAAAGTGTTCATGTAGGCAGAGATTACATAGTGGAGTCATTTCTCAAAGCCCAGTGAATAATGTTTGGCCTCAAACTGAACTTATTAGCGTACATTGCAAAGACTTAACAAAATTGGTGCACATTGCCGCCAAAACATATAGATAGCATGAAAAACTTTACATATACAGCTGTGGTTGTGACAACATATGCTTTCATTTAAGCACAGCTAATGCGTTAGCATTAAAGTGGCAGTGAAGGCTCAGTAAAGGACACTTTTAATAGCTGGCAGTATTAGATGACATCAGTGCCTCACCTGGCACTTATGGGAGAGAAAGCAAGATGGAAAGGAGAAAAATCCCTCATAAAAGTCAGAGGAGGCACTGATATCACCAAGCCCTGCAGACCACTGTGATCTGCAGGGCAAATGGAGAAACCAGGTGAGTTCTAAGCTATTATAACTTGGTTCCTATAGCTATGGGGGCACTGAATCATTTAAAAAGATACTCTGATGACCTTTTATGTCACCTTTAGTTTTCTTTCATTCAAAATACAAATGTAAGCAAAAAAAAAAAAAATTCATGGAAAGGTATACATGAAGGAAAATGATTATTAGAAGAGAGTGCACATGTTACATAAAGGTGTTCATTGCATATTCTGATATGGGGAATGGCAGAAGAAATAGAAATAATAGGTGACAGACTGTGGAACATGAAAGGACAGATATGGGGGAAACTGTGGGCAGATGGAAGAACAAACTCATGGGGGTTATGGCGGGAAATCAACAGTGGGGAAGAGACACTGGGACAACAGAGACGGGATATGCAGATGGTGAAAAATGGTAAAAAAGATATATATGTAAAGAGAGAAACAATGGAGGAGATGGGTGAGCAAATATAATAGAGGATATTGGTAGAAGGAAATAGGGAGGTGGTAGAAGAGTAAGAGACAGTGGCAAAGATAGACTGTCAGTGACAAAGGCTGGAGGAATAAAGAAGTGGTTGGCAGGATGTGCAAGGTACAGACAAATGGAGCAGAGAGAAAACATAAACAGGCTTTCATTTAATCTGAAGGGAGGAGCAGTTAGGAGGATATCATAGCCACAGTCTAAATGAAGATGCTTGGCCCAATATAAAAATTAGGATGGTTGGTCCACCACCAAATCAGAGATATGCAATATAATAGCTGATGAATGTCATATCATGCTGATTGGGTGATGGTTAGTACTTTTTGACTTGAGAGCAAGCACAGATAATTGCTTTATACTGTAGAATGTGCTTTTTATCCCCAACTACTCCACATGTGATTCTAAACTACTGGTCAAACAGGAACACTTGTAACTACAATTGGAATGCATGAAATATTAGCATTACTCTAATTACTTGACCATTAACAAGAGGCAGAACACATTTTATAAAGAATAGTCGACCTGTGCATACAAAGGAGTCAGTTTAGGCTTACTTACTAGTTTGCAGCCAGTTTGGGAAGAACGTTTCCCTTCAACAAAATTATTTCTCCATGAGAACATCAAGTACATGCAACCCAGTGAAAGCCAGAAAGACGCAATGGCCATATCATCAGAAAAGCTCCTAAAAATACAATAAGACAGAGCCATTCAGAACCATTCAAATTAGGTATATTTGACATTCAGTAATCTGTAATTTACTAGTGAGAACTGAAAACAATTGTGTTCATGTCGCAATAATACCCATAATTCCAGATTATAATAAATGTGCATGAGCAGAACACTTGTAATTATTTAGTACCTGTGTGTCACTTGTTTGTTATTCTCCATAAAATGACAGAAAACACTTCTGAAAAAAAAATGTTATAGGCCTTTTCCAGCTCAGTAAAACACGCATACCCATACTGCAAAGATATTCTTCATTTAACCCCTTGACTGCCAGAGGGGTACGCAACGCATTGCAGAGCAATGCGTTGCGTACCCCTCTGGCTCTCAAAGGGTTAAAAGTTAGTATTAGGTGATGGAACTGATTTTTTTGTGTTATACCAGTGTAATGTTGATGTACTAATCTTCAATCTATGGTGAAAATTCCCTTGATATGTCAGATAGAGAAAGAAGATATATCGGTTTGATGACACTGACCTAACACTGTAGTCTCTCCCAACTGTGTAAATAATAAATAAATAATAATAAATGAATAATTAATTGAGGGATGGTCTGTCACTCAATCCTAACGGCCTGTAGTGCACAGGACTAAAAAACTAAATAGTAACAACCAAGCTAGAACCAGGAGAATGCTAGACTAACCCTCAATAAAATAAGGATAAATATACAAACATAAATATAAAAATATAACAAAATTTATTATCACATAAATAAAATAATAAAATACCCCACAGGAGGCACAAACAACATATAAATAAAGCAAAATACAGTGATATCACTAGAAAATAGAGCTAAAAAAATTGTAAAAAATAGTCACTAAAATAACAGCCATGTAAGATCTCCAATACCTTCTGAGGTAAAAACTTATAACGGGTATGTGTATGAGTCAATCCGCTGAACTGGATTCCGGTGCAGGAGTTCTGTGAGGATTAAGTGGAACTATGCAACAAAGTAGCTGACATGTAGTGGGCAGAGGTCCAATCAGGCTCCACAGACTATTCGTAAGATTAATGGGGCTCTCCAACGATAGTATGGACCCTCTCCCATCAGTGATCCGTAACAATCAGGATGAGTAAATAGCGGGCAGATGTCTGTTAGTACACCATTATATGCAAACTTTTCAGATTGTAATACTGACCCTCTGCCATCCGTAATTCACAGCAGTATATTTCTGTCTCACTTAACCACTTGTTTCCCAGAGTCACCAAACCAGTCCACTTCCCGTCTCTGTATTCAGGCTGTATAATTAGAGCTGAAATGTAGCCAACAACTGGAGTCACCTTATCCAGGGCTGGATTTTCCATAAGGCAGAGTAGGCACCTGCCTACAGGCGCACTCCACAGAGGGGAGCCTGTTATTGAAATAATTTTTTTATATATATTTACAGCGCCTCCGCACTGTGCACAGTAACCCGCCGCTTGCTACGGTCTGTGCCGAAGGCTGTAGCTGCTGTTGCTCCCCCTCGTCGGCTCTAATGCAGAGCGCTGGGAGATGATATCTCCCAGTGCTCTGCATTCCTAAAGAGGAGTCCGCACGGGGTGCAACAGAAGCTGCAGGACTGTGCAGAAGTCGGCACAGGCATCTCCTGCCGCTGGACCACCAGGGAGGTAGAAAAAGGATATGGGGGGGGGCAATGTGGAGCTGATGGCAATGTGAGGGCAAGTTGGAGTTTGGAGCTGATGGGGGCAAGACAGTTGGAGCTGATGGGGGCAATGTGAGGGCAATATGGAAATGGGGGGTAATGTGGAGATTTGGAGCATTGTGGAGATGGCCAATTGGGTGGGGGGGCTTCAGATTTCTGTGCCTACAGGCTCCTGAGATGTAAATCTGGCCCTGACCTTATCCTATGCATTTCGTACCCGTTGTGGGCACTTCTTTAGGGAATATGTGGAGTAAGAATTATAAAAGAGCTGCGCACTTTAGCACCCTTTTATATCTGTTGGTACAGTGGGTAATGTTACACCTGACCATCAGGTGTGATCAGAAGGAATTCCGGAAAAGTACTATATATACTATCATGGCGTAGAGGATACTGGTGTAAATGTAGGCAATTTTCCTGTGTGCACTATAATGGTGGTCTTTTGGCTTTCTTGTATTAATGTCTTAATGTGGCTCAGGTACATAGAAGAAATGGAGCAATTCTAGGGCAAACCAACTGTACCACAGAGGACAAAAAGAGTATCCATGTTCTAAATGTGAGGTTTAACCCTTTCAGTGTTCGAAAGATTGTCAATGCATAGCAAGCAATGAAGAGGTTAAAATCCCCTTCTGGGGGATTTTTCTTTGTCCCCTAGGGTGTAGTTGGTTTGGCCCAGGATGGCTTCAGTTCCTCTTATTAAGTTAGCTTCAGTGATGGTGGAGTGTGTGCAGCAGTATGAATAAAGCAGGGGAGAGCAACATGACCCTCCCCAATTCTTCTCACTGCACAACTGCCATCTTGCAACAATGGAGGGGCATGATGGGAGTTGTAGTCTGGCAACAGCCGGAGGCCATCATGTTGCAAACTCCTGCACTAATGATACAGTAGTATGTGTGTGTTTAAATCTAAGATCAGAACACAAGCTGTACCTGCATTGGCAGATTTCTACAGCCCATCTCCCCACATACATCGGCCCATATTTATAAAAGGAAACTGGGGTTATTCTGGACTAAACCAATTGTACCAAAAGGGACACATAAACATTTTAAATTGGGCTTTTAACCCCTTGAATGCTACAGAGGTCTCCAATGCATTGCTGAGACCTTTCTAGCGTTCAAGGAGTTAAAAAGCTCTATTCAAGTTTGTGGGAATTTAGGAATTTCTATTTGTCCCCCATGGTGCAGTTGGTTTATCCAGAATAACTCCAGGAGGTTATGCACTAAGGTGTGATAAAGTGGAGATAACTTGCAGTGATATAATTTCTCCAGGTCCTATGTTATTCTATGGAGTCAGTGCACTATGATCTCCAAAGCTGGAAAAAAAGTTATCTCCACTTTACCACCTCTTTATCACTCCTTGGAACATAACCCCCAGAGTTTCCTCTATAAATATGGGTCATTGTTACTTCTGCTGCATGTGAAGTATAGAACAACTCTGGTACAAACCATCTCCTCCACTACAGACAAGTAAAAATACCCATACAGTTAAATTGGACTTTTAATCTCAATAACAAGTTTATCTTAAATAACTCCCCATCTGGCGACTAGCTGCTTAGTAGCGCTAGTCACCAAAATGATTACCTTATTAAATAGATTTCTCCTTTGTTACCCAGCTAACAGGCAGGACAGAGTGCGGACATCTTGCCATAGTGACGTCCGCGCACCTGCTCTTTCAGTCCCTTCCGGAGCCGAACGGCTCCTAGCGACGCCTCCTAGAGCCGGCTGGGACTGACAGAGCAGGCGCTAAGGTAATAATTCTGGCGACTATTGCTACTATGCAGCTAGTCGCCAGATGGGGAGTTATTTAAGATAAACTTGTTATGCGGTGATAGTTCTGCTTTAAATGCCAGAGAATTCTCCAACACTGCAAAATTGGAGGAAATCTGCAGTAAACCAATGGCACCATAACGATCAAATGAAAATTCCCACTGATCTAAATAAGGCTTTTAACTTACTGAATGTTAGAGGCACCCAATGCATTGTAAAGCAGTGCACTGTAGACCTCATCTATAGCATTCAAGGGGTTAAAAGTGCTATTTAAAATTATGGGAAATTGGAAATGTTTTATTATTCCCTTATTGTAGAAGCAAAGCAATGTACTGGAGATCTCTGCGCCATTCAAGCAGTTAAAAGCCTCATTTAATTGATTGTGATGTCTGTTTGTCCCCTGTGGAGCAGTTGGTCTGCCATGGAATTGTTCTGCTTTCCTTTATGTATAAACATACTAGAAACTTCTAAAATGAGCTCATACTGAGAACTTGGAAATCTTAAGCCTTAGCGTTCCCAAAAAACTAGATTCTAAAGGTGGTTTGCATGACAGTGGAGCATTCGCTATTATTCAAAAGCTATAAATTTATACACGCTTTGATGCAAGAAATATACTAATGCCTTGATGCTGAAGAGCACATTCTCCTAAACTAAAGGCAAAGCTAGTGACTGCTCCGAAATTAATGGCAAAGTTAGTCAGACCTATGAAAATATGCTAATTGCTTTTCTGAATTAGGCGCAATTGCTCATCCTCTCACAAAACGGTGGGCATTTTAGACACACCCAATTTTAAAAATGCACTCACAAAAAAACCTCAAATGTTTGCTAATTCTGAACAAAGATTCACAATTCAATAACATTTTGGTGCTAATCATTTTGCCATCAAAAGTACCCTGTAAATAGTGATAGTGTACTTTTCCTGCATTTCGCCCTAGGTGCTATAGGTGTTATGTCCCTGTTTGCTGTAACCCAGAGAGTATCTAATCAGTCCTCATGCAAGGTATGTGCATAAGGCCCATGGTACTAAATTTTAGTTATATTTTGGTTCCAGAAGAATAAGGATCAAAGCATACACTGGCCAACTGCCAGCCTGGTAGCCATAGAATCACACATACACTGTTTGCTTCTCCATTATTGTTCCACTGTCAGCCATGTTCCTGGCACCCAATATGGTATGTCAGCCTATACCAGTGGGGTACCATTTTCTTAGGCTGGCAGTAGGTCCTGAAGACACTAAGAAATACCATGGCATTGACCCATTTTAGTTTCTTTGAAGTGATTGATATGTAAAAAAGAATGTGCTTTTTCCTATAGTGCCACATTCTGGAAATAGTTGTGCTCACTAACTTAGGTGACTCTTTGATTGTATGCTTTTATCTACCTGTTCTTCATTTCTCTCATTGTTATAACCATTTTAGTATAGGCAAGTCACCATTGAAAAATGAATGAAAAATGACAGATTGTATCTGGCATAGTTTTGTGCATCTGGCACCCCCTAAAATATGCCAACTCATACCAACAGGTTTGAATTTTTCATAGAAGAGTAAAAGCTAATTATTACATTCACACATTTCAAGAGGTTGAAATGTAGAATAGCTCACTTGTTTCTTATAGCACACCAGCTTAGGGGTAAAATGGATAAGAATGAATGTCTACTTTCCAAAATAGTGTACTTCACCTACCTTCCCTGCATATCTCTAATGGTTATGATCATTATAGTGCAGTCAGATTGCTTCAAAAAGAAAAGTAGCAGGTGTCAGTTAGTGTTCCTGGCACACCCACATTGTATGTTAACCTACACAAACAGGGTACCATTTTCTCAGGCTTTTAGAGGGTACTGAATACAATAGGAAATTATATTGCTTTAAAACATTTAAGCATCTTTAAATTGGGTGGAAATGTAAAAAAAAAAACAAAAAACATGCATTTGTTCCTATAGCTCCATCTTATGTAATTATTTCACACTCCGGCTTAGGGGTAGAAAGGCAAGTGACACCTCATTTGATGTGGGTGAATGTCTACTTTCCAAAATGATATACCTTGCATGCCCTTCCTTCATATCTCTAATAGTAATGACCATTTTACTACAGGCAGCCATTAAAAGAAAAAAGAAAATGAGTAGGTGTAGTTTTGTGCAGTATGTAAACTAATACCAATGGTGTGTAATTTTTCATGTAAGAGCAGTAGCTAATGAATACAGTTGGGAATTCCATAGTTTTCAAAAATTTCAGTACATCTGAATGAGTGAAAATATAAGCAAATGGCAATTTTCCCTTTAATTCCACCTTCTGGAAACATTTGTGCCCATCAGGATAGGGGTAGGAAAGGATGTGACGCCTTATTTGATACAGTGGGTTATATTCTTTCCAAAATGGTATGCTTCATCTACCATTTCTTCAACTTTGTAGTTATTACAACCACTTTAGTACAGTCATGTTGGAAAATTTGTAAGAAAAACGACAGATTGAAGTTGATGTCCTTTTGCACTTCTGGTCCCCACTACAGTATTTTAACTCATACCAATGGGGTGCCATTTTTCTCGTAAGAGCAGTAGCTAACGATTATAGTTGGAAATTCTATAGTTTTCACAGAGTTCAGTACATGTGATTGGGGTAGGAATGAAAAAAATGCTATTTTTTAACTATAGCTCCATCTTCCGGAAACATTTGTGCCCACCAGGCTATGGGTAGAAAGGTAAGTGACCCTCATTTGATTCAGTGGGTTATATTCTTTCCAGAATGGTGTGCTTTGCCTGTCTTTTCTTCACTTCAAATCATGTTTGAAAATGTAAGAAAAATCTGAGGTTGTTTTGTACTTCTTGTACCCCCTACAGTATGTCAGCCCATACCAGTGGGGTGTAATTTTCTCGTAAGAGAACTAGCTCATGAATATAGTAGAATATCCAATAGTATTAAAATATTTCAGCAGATTTGAAGGGGTGGAAATAAAAAAAAAACAAAAAAACATTTTTCCCCTTTTGGAAACCTTTGTTCACACCAGGCTATAGGTAGAAAGGCAAGTTACTCATAATTTGATGCAGTGGGATATCTACTTTCTGTAGTTATTCAGCTGTTTTAGGGTAGTTTTACCATGCAGCCACTGGAATGTGCATTTTAGTTTGTAACGTTTAAAATGCCATTTTTTGCTCCTAGTAATTAGGGCTCTATGCAGGCCATGAATATAGGTAAACCTATACATATTTGGTATTTTAGTACTTGGGGGATTCAGTGCTTTTTTAAATATTTGAAACTTTTACAATCAACATAAATGTGTTTGATATATAGTGTGTGATTTCAGCAAAATAATTAATTATGACATCATAGCTTGTCACACAATGCAAAATTTATTTCATGAGAGGCATTATGCAAAACCTTAATTAATTCTGAAAAAAAAATGACCAACTGGAATCAAACCTAAATAGATGGATAGCAAAAATTCTGAAAATGTGTCTGGCCTACAGGTTCTATGAAATGTCCCAAACCCCTGGCACTCAAAGGGTTAATCCCTTGTATGTTACTTTATGAAGCAAAATGTCATGTAGCTTCTTAGCCAAG
Organism: Rhinophrynus dorsalis; assembly: GCA_037306005.1. Classification (NCBI taxonomy): domain Eukaryota; kingdom Metazoa; phylum Chordata; class Amphibia; order Anura; family Rhinophrynidae; genus Rhinophrynus; species Rhinophrynus dorsalis. Next base: position 466,922,307 of record CM074720.1, read on the forward strand.
CTATAGATTGCGTATAGCAACCCATACAAACTCTTGTTTTTTGGAAATAATCATGCTTGTTTTTAATGCTGTTATGGTGCATTAACAAGTGTTATCGGGACCTAGACTCACTTTTCTCTAGCTGACTTGTGAAGGAGTAACTCTGGACTCCCCAGGGGTAGTGCCTGTGCTGTGAAGCTGATGTACTAAGGATAAATGGTCTGGGGCAAACCAACGTCACCACAGGGAACAAATAAACCTTCCCATTGATTTAAAGTGGAACTTTCAGATCCTACTAAGTCGCCATGCATTCATTAAAAGCAAGGCGACTAGCTTGGAAATTGATGTCTTACCTTTAAAAAATAGCACAGTGTAAAGGAATCCTTCCAGTTTGGAGACCGGAACCCAGGCTACAGCGTAGACATCTTGTCTGTGCGCCTGCGCTGTCAGTCCAGGTCTCCATTGAGTAGCACTGCAGTGTACCATAAGGTTACTGGAAGAGACGGATGGTGCAGCCGCACAGACCGCACTAACCTGCCCGTCAGTCCCCAAACGAGAAGGATTTCTTTACAATCTGCTAATTTTTAAAGGTAAAACATCGATTTCCAAGCTAGTCGCCATGCGTTTAATGAATGCATGGCAACTTAGTAAGATCTGAAAGTTCTGCTTTAAAATGGTGATTTTAAACTCCTGAATACCAGAAAGGTCCCAGTGCTTTGCAAAACAATGAGATGGACACCTCTCCAGCGTTCAGATGTTTATTTTTTTTTTATTTTTTTTTTTAATATGTTTTATTGAGCTTTCAAAAATATACATATACAGATGGTAATTGCAGGAAAGATATTAAATGAGAAAATGTAAGTTCACAAATGTAAATACAATCAATCACAATTTTTGGACACGTAACAAACAACATTCTGAGTAATTCTATTAATCAATGTCCATATTATGTAAGTCGGAAACAGTCAATGGGAGCCAATGTCAATGAGTATGTTTCAGATAAGTGCATATAAATAGATGAACAACAACTTTGGGGATAAAAGTTGTGAGTATACTCATAAGTTTATTAATCTTGTAGAAATGAAGAAGGATATCGAGTGCAAATGTAATTAGCAAAAGAGAGAGTGATACGAAAACATAAGGAGAAGCGTTCCGATGGTTTAAAGACCCATTTAAATCAGTGGGAGTGTTCATGTATTCCCTATGATGGTTTGCCTCAGAATTCTACCACTTTTACTTAGTACATCAGCCTATGAGTGTGCAAGTATGTATAGACATATGTATTGATGGAGCATGCATTGTGTGTTAGTATTGGATAATATGCACTAAGAGGAGCAGTTCAGTATCTGGGCCAAATCCACTCTACCATAAGTGGAGTATATAAAGCCCAGTGTATACATTGACTAGGGTTCACCAATGTCTTAACCAATAAAGGAACGGGTGTGGGGCGACTCACTGTGAAGCAATGCATTGCACACCTTTCTGATTCTTTAACAGATGAAGCAGCTCTGTATCTCTGCCCAGTTTACAAACATGTGTGCATAAATCCATACATACAAGAGAGAGAGAGAATTCTATATTGGGGCTAGGCAACCATTGGCTAACAGCTGTTGGAAACTACAGCTCCCATCATCCTCCAACCAGCTATGTGACAATGGCAGGAGTTTCAGTCTCCAATAACTGCCCAGTCAGTGGTTGCCTGTCCTTGTCCTAGATCAAAGGTAAGAAACCTTTGCCTCTACAGCTGTTGGGGACTACAACTCCCATCAACCCAAGGTCTAATTGGGGATGGTGGAGAGCCACTTGTTGCCTTTCACAGGTCTAAATTATTAGTTCAATTGATTCAACCCCATCCTGGAGTTCTGCATCCCCACTGTAACATATTATTCCTTTAAGCCTCCCTTTGTATATCCACAAATGATTATGGTAAGACCATTTGTATTAAACATGCTCTACTGAATAGTAAACATAAATTAAATTAATGTAATGCAGTGAAACATTAACACATAAATAGTACACTTGTGTTTAATTAAAAAAAAACATTGTTTGTATCATTCATCTGGTGAACAGGACACCAGATCAGGAAATTGTACTTTAACCTTTTGCATGCCAGAGCAGTGCATTGCACACTCCCTCTGGCATGCAAAGGGTTATTTTTTAATTTATTTTAATAAGAGCTAGGATAACATATGGATGTAAAGGGAGAACTAGTGTTTTACTCAGCAGGAAAAGGTCTTTATAACTGGCCTTTTAACCCTCTGGCACTCAAAGGGTTAAGGTCAGAGAAGGACTCCCATGCCTCTGTACAATTCCTGTAATCCTCATCTGTCCAGTATCCGGCTGGGGATAATGGGAGCTGTAGAAAGCATCAAGTTGCCTCTCTCATATCAAGTGTTCTGCAGTGGCAACTCCTCCGTGCATATTGTGAATATTTTGCACATTATTCTTATATTTTCTATTATTATTATTATTATTACTATGATTACTATTAGTAGATGTGCAGGTAATGGGGTGACTTTAAAAAGGAGAGTTTCATGTTCCCAAAGTATCACCCCATGTTCTGTTAGCAGTCTCTCTAAAGTCTTCTAGTGGCTGCTAGGAGTATAGAAATATTATGTTGCTTTGACTTTTGGGGTTTTCTAGCCCACACACAAAAGAACCCACAACCAGAAACAGAACCACTTACCGCATTTAGCCAAGAGCATAGCATCTTGGGTACCACTTGGGTTGATAGGGTCCACAAAGAAAATGCCAAGGCTGGACGAATCACAGAGAAGGAGCTGTGAATACTGATGTGGAACCCAATGACAAAAATCTGAGCCAAGGTGGAGTTCAAACAGAGAGGGCAGATAGATGAAGATACAGTGCTGCTGACATGGACATCAGGTGGTTCATTCATGCAAAAGACAGAATACAAAACAGTCAGGTAAAGAGTAAAAATTAGAAACTAGTATGGTTGCTTGAGGTATTGTTGGCAAAGCCACAATGGAGTCCATGAACCAGTGGTCAAGCGTGGGTTCAGAAAGAGTCACAGCATACTATAAGAAGCTACGTGGGACTGCTTAGCTAAGATGCAAGGTGAAAATGTGGTCAGCCTGGCACATGTGCATCCTGAATCTCTGTAGGTTTTTTCTTGCTCTATTTTTTTTCTCCCTTCTAGAAGTTATTTTAGATCTTGCGGAAGGAAATAACGGAAGCTGAAGTCACATGAACTGCTGGGCTAGCACAGTGAAATGTAAAACCCTTTAGAGCAGTCACCAGGCTGTACGTCAGTAGAGATAGTTCTTCTTTTCTTTATCTGAAAAGTTCCTTTTTTGTTTTTTATGAAAACCCCAACACATTCTGGGGTACAATTAGGGGAGTTGCCAGGTTGTAAAATACCGTAGGTTTGACCAAAAGACCCAGGGCTTAAATCACAATTATTTTAAGATAGAATGACACCATTACATACAGCAAGACCTGGGGTATTAAAGGAGTACTTACAATGCCAAATAATAACCTCCCACCCCCATTTACCTTGCTATATTCAGAAAACCCTAACGGCCCTATTAATTTTGCCCTTGTACTTTGGTTCTGGAGATAGCATATGCAATCAGTCCATGGAGACGAACATGATAGATGGTGGCAGTTTTTTCCAAACTGAATCGTACACAGTGTATGAGGCTACTTAGTCATTTATGGACCAGGGGGAGTGGAAGCAGTGAGAAGCAATGAGTTGCATGCCTATCTGATCACTGAAGGGCTAACTTTATCATGTTCAGTAAGCAGAGTTCGAAGCTCTGTGGTCCTGCTAGCAACTGTCATGTCTGCTTCCATGGATATAACATGCAGGACTAATTGAAGATGTTATCTTTTGAACCAATAACCAACAACTCTGCACTTACCTCCTTAATTTGAATTTTGTGCCTTTTTTCAAGTGATAACAACTTCAGAGAGTCCTGAATGCAAATACAAAGAAGGCATAGATTCTCAAAAGACAATAGGGGAAACTGCATATTAACCTTTGAGTGACAGAGGAGTACACAATGTATTCCTTTGCAATGCGTTGCGTACCCCACTGGCACTCAAAGAATTAATTGTTGCCTCCAAAACAAAGCATCTAAACAAAAGCAACACTCGCTGGAAGTAATAGATGCAGTGCAGGTCGTCTTTGTTGTGTCACAACCATTGTTCCATTTAAGGTGAGCACAGCTGAGTGACTCAGAACTCAATGCAAAGCAGCAAAAATTCAGCAGCTTTTACTTTTGATTCAAACATGTTCCCACAAATCCATTGGTCAATACATATGCTAGTGGAGAGACTTTAGCAGTGGGTACAACCAGGGCTGGATTTGCATCTCAGGAGCCTGTAGGCACAGAAATTTGAAGCACCCCCCCCCCCCGTGACCCATCTGCACTGGGTACCTCCACAATGCTCCTAATCTCCACGTTGCCCCCCCATCATCTCCATATTGCCCTCACATTGGCCCCATCATCGCCCCCCATTAGCTCCAGCTTGCCACCATCATCTCATATATCGCCCTCACATTGCCCCCATCATCTCCATATACCATGTTGCCCTCACATTGCCCCCATCAGCTCCATACTGCCCCCCATCATCTCCATATACCACACTGCCTTCACACTGCCCCCCATCAGCTCCACATTGCCCTCACAATGCCCCCCATCAGCTCCACATTGCCCTCACAATGACCTCCATCAGCTCCATATTGCCCTCACAATGCCCCCCATCAGCTCCACATTGCCCTCACTTTGCCCCCATCAGCTCCATATTGCCTTCACAATGCCCCCCATCAGCTCCATATTGCCCCATCAGCTCTACATTGCCCTCACAATGCCTCCCATCAGCTCCACATTGCCCTCACAATGACCTCCATCAGCTCCATATTGCCCTCACAATGCCCCCCATCAGCTCCACATTGCCCTCACTTTGCCCCCATCAGCTCCATATTGCCTTCACAATGCCCCCCATCAGCTCCATATTGCCCCATCAGCTCTACATTGCCCTCACAATGCCCCCCATCAGCTCTATATTGCCCCCATCAGCTCTATATTGCCCTCACAATGCCCCCATCAGCTCCACATTGCCCTCCATCGACTCCAACTTGCCCCCCATTAGCTCCACATTGCCCCCATTAGCTCCACATTGCCTCCCCCGTTCTCCATTTCCTACTTCCCTGGTAGGAGATCTGTATGTGCCTCCTTTGGCACAGTCTTGCACCTGATGGAGCTCCCGCGCGGTCTCCTATTCATGAATGCAGAGCACTGGGAGATTATGTAATCTCCCAGTGCTCTGCATTCTTAAAGAGGCAACGAGGGAGCTCCATCAGGTACAAGACTGGGGGGGGGCGGGCAATGTGAGTGGGTGCCGCCGGCGCAGCCAGCGAGGCGGCTATTTTTTTTTTAAGAATATTTAAAAAAAATATATATATACAAATGGCAGGCACCCCTCGTTGGCGTGCGCCTGTAGGCAGGTGCCTACTTTGCCTAATGGCAAATCCGGCCCTGGGTACAAGCAGTCAGATGTAATGGATGACAATTCAGTTAGATTCACGCGTTTTGCATTCAAGATGCTTACTCATGATCTCAGAGTGACCCAGAACTGGAAGAGTTAAAGAGGAGTGTGTGTATGCAATACTACATTGGAATAACAGATGCAGATTAGTTTTATGTACTTTTTTAACACTTTCAGTGCTGGGTTGCTCTGTGGTGCTCACCTTAGAAGGAACACGGGGCACATCTGTAAGGAGGATAATTAAATGAAGAAATAAGGCCCACACCCCAAATAAGCTACCAGATGACCTTGCATAAAACACAGAGTTTATGCTCACTTTATTAAATGCATTGTTCCTTAAAAGGGTAAACAGATTCATGCACCCTGTCTGCTTCAGTGTGAAAAACCTGCCGACAACTGTCATATGTGTGTGTGTGTGTGTGTGTGTGTGACTATGTGGTCCTACGAGTGTGATCATTAGTTCCCCTACACTTTGCTGTGCTGAGCAGGACACGTTTGCTTATGCACAAAGTGTAAGGGAACTAATGATCACACTCGTAGCAACACATAGTCTAAAACAAGTTGGACTACAACTCCCATAATTTACAAGCGCTCTTGGTTTACACGTACTGGTATTCTAAATTACGCTGATTTATGGAATACATTTACAACCCTTCACATTGTGTCCTGCACAGCACGGGGAGACAGCACCAACAGGGAGAGACGGGAAGTGGCCACTTAAGCCTGCAATATTAGAATCTCGCAGTTTTCATGCGGGCGAGATTCTGATGTCGCTGTTTTGAACCATGCGACATTGTGAATGCGCTGTTTTCTTGGTCGCCAAATAAAAGACGATGTTTCCATAGTGAACCGAATATAGAGTGGGTTTAGGCACCACTTCTTGAAAATGAAAGAGGTAATTTGATTACCATTTACTAAAATTTTCAAGGTCATTACAAAGAACTCTCCAAGCAAGTATTTACTCAAAGGGCTGAATGAAAAACAAGAGGTCAACCAGTAAGGCTAGAGGAAAAGACTCTCGGCTAAAATAAAAGCAGGGATTTTTTTACAGTAAGGTCAGGGAAACTGTGTTTGTAAATACTGTTTTAAAAATGTAATGGATACTTTCTAGCTCAGAACAATATTGAGTATTGTGACAGCTGGTTTCAAAGTAGATATGATGTTGATCCAGGGAAATATCTGGCTGCCATTTGGAATCAGGAAGGGATTTTTACCCACTTGGGGCTTAATTGGAGATGGCTTCAAAGGGTTCTTTGCCTTCCTCTGGATCAACAGGGGTGATATGGCATTGTCTGAACTTGATGGACACATGATACTATGATATAATGATATAATGATAAGCCAATCAGCTCCTAGCGGGATTCATCACACACACCCTCCTCCACTAGGAGCTGATTGAGTGGAAGGTGTGTAAGCACACATCCCAACCAATGGACGACAGGGATCCATTTTGAAAAGACACCGGACATATAAAAGCCAGTCTCTGTTCAAATTTCCCAAGCACTGAATTGGGTATCGGCCCCAAAAGGTAACAAGGGGAGGTTTATTAGCCTGACTTCCTGCCGCCACTTTTGGTGACAGCGCCAGAGCCGGCAAACTATTTATGTATTGCAATGCACCATATAGGATCTCTTTTGCATACCCCTATATTTTTCTCTTTGGGACAAATATGATTTTTTTTTTTTGCAACTTGGACTAGATGCATTAATTTAACCCCTTGAGTGCCAGAGAGGTATGCAATGCATTGCATACCTCTGGCAGTCAAAGGTTTAATCACCACACATATTTGCACATTATGTTTGCGGAGCATATTTCATGTTTAATTGTTGGTTTTTTTCAACATGTTTGCAACAAGAAAGAAGATAAGAGGAAAGAAGAGAAGAAGTCAGAAGAGGAAGACAGAAGATGACAGAAGAACATGGACAGTAGCTGACCAGGGTACAGAAGACCCCACTGGACATCTGGATTACTGGTAAGTGTTTTTTTCCAGGGGATTTTTTTTAAACTTAGATTAATTGGTACTCATTGGGTGAATTCTACTAACATTTGACACACTTTTGGAATGTAATGAAATGAGGCTTAGGGCCCCATATCAATACATCCACTGGTTACCTAGGTTCTTTTCCTCTTCAATTCAAGCATCGGTAGGATTAACATGCATTAGGGGACTCTGCTCCCAAAGACACTGAGTCAGATTTTCACCCATTAGAGTGGGTCCCTTAACCCTTTCAGTGCATCTTAATGCTAACTCATGGAATTGAAGTGGAATAGGATACTGGTTTTAATGGGTTTCAACTTAAGAGCCCAAGGTGAGTTTTTTGCCGGTATTTTTCATAGTGCAGGTAATTGAATTGCTTACCGGTGTTTTATTTTTCCGTCGGGGACAAATGAATCAAGGCCTCGGAATGTCCATGAATAGAAGTAAAAATCCACTCATAAATTAGAGCATGATAGAAAAAAATGGTTATGTTAAAAGCAATATGGTAATCCGCCCTTTATGAAATATCAACCATTATGTAAATAATGCAATGCAATATTGTATAGCACAATTAAATCTTAAAGTATCATAGCACACTTTATTTTTTCACCTTATTTATTCTTCTAGTCCAGAATAAATAAAAACAAAAATTAACCTCTTTTTATAAATTGTTATTCTTCATACAATAAAAGTATCAGCTGCTTTCTCTCTCTAGATCATTGATTGTAAACATTAATCCTCAGGACACACCAACAATTAAAGTTTTTAGGATAACTCTGCTTGATCACATGTGGGTAATCAGTGGTTAATTCATTGCGTTTGATCTACCTGTGCATAACTGGGACATCCAGAAAACAAAATCTTTTGGTGTGTTCTGAGGATCACTGCTCTAGAGGGAGAACCTGCTCCCTGACCATAAAAGCAGGGACAGTGATACAATATACCACTAGCTTTGTGGCAGGCCACCTAGAGAGTGTTCTCACTCCAATCATTAATTACAACATACAGAGCACTCAGCACTTTGTGTACTGTGATTCTATCTTTATTTGGGTCCCTTATGTTTCATTCATTTTTGATGTCTCAAAAACTCTGAAGTAAAACTTTATACTAGTGAGGTCTTTCCTGGAATCCACATAATTTCTTCACACACACTATGTTCAGCTTGCAGTGCTCTGAGAAGAGCAAACAGGCTCTGTAAATTTGTTGTTCATATGGACAAGCTGTTTTGCAAGATTATCAGCAGTTATGAGTAGCCTGAGGAATAAGATGACACTATATAAATAAAGTATAATAATAAAAGCTTGTTTCTTGTACTAGATATTAGCATCAATGTACAATGATGATGCTGCTCTTAATCAGGAGCTGACATCGATTTCTAGTCTCTACTCCAGTCAAATACCAATTTACTAATCTACATAAGTTTGATGGCATTAAAATCCTAGCACTGGTGAAGATTGTCTGCCTGTATGTACTACAGCATTCGTATAGCCCCTGGCATTAGATACTAACACTAGTGTGGTTGCATGATGATTTTAGTCATGCAAGACTGGACCACCAGGTGACTTCTGTTTTATTTTTTCACTAGGAGGTGTGGAAAGGCTGTTTAAGAGCCTATATCACAGCCCCCTGCCCTAGTTTTGGCCAGGTACCCTCTTTCGAAAGAGGGGATTCTCTTTCAAAAGAGGGCATTTGTGTATTATAATGTTAGGTGATGTCATGATCACTAGACATAGTTCCCCTTTCACATACAAATTTGGGAGTATACTCGTTTGAAAGAGAGCAATCTCCTTTAACATGCTCATGTGGGGTGATCTCGCCACATAAGCAAAATACATAGACATTTACCATAGGGTGATTGGTGGGCCTACTTCCTGTTGTTCTTACACTGTGTTCTTTTATGGAAAAGGAGGTCCCCTCTTTCATTCAAGGGTATCCTTTAAAGCTCTGCTTTCCCACTGGCATTCAAAGGTTAATAGTGGGCATGTTCACTGCTCTAGTAATCACCCAACATGCTATATGTTGTGTGTTATGTGTGTATGTATATATATGTGTGGGGGGGCCCAGATTTCACCCACATGCATGCAAGCACTTAAATTCTATGGTTTTCAGAGGTAAGACATCTTTGAAGTAGTGCAATGTAAAAAAAATCCTTATTGTTCCTATATTACCACCTCCTGCATACATTTGAACACACCAGTCTATGGGTAAAAAGGCAAAAAAAAAACCCTAATTTTTTATTGTTTCTGGTTGTCTACTTTCCAGAATAGTATGCCTTGTCCACTTTTTCACCATATCGTAATTGTTATTAGCATTTTATTGCAGACAGTTAACCCTTTGAGTTCCAGAGGGGTACGGGACACATTGCAAAGCAATGCATTCTATTCCCCTATGGCATTCAAAGGTTTAATAATAGAAAGTAAAAATGATAGGTATAGCTTAATGCTCCTGTACCGACTATATTCTGTCAAACACCAGTGTGGTTTTCCTTAGCAGGCAGTAGATATTGATTACAGTAGGAAAATCCATGGTGTTCAAAGATTTTAGTATCTTTGAAGTGGTGACAATTTAAAAAAAATATTTTTTCCTTTAGTGCCACCTTCTGGTAACAGCCTATCAGTAGAAAGTAAAGTGATCCCTCATTTTGATGCATTGAATTGTCTTCTTTCCAAAAATGTATGCTTTTTCTACCTTGTCTTCATATCTCTAGGTGTTACAGACATTTTTGTAATGCAGAACATATTTGAAAAATACAAGAAAAATTACAGATTTTGGTAGTAGTAGTTTTGCTTTCCTGACACCTCCTACAGTATGTCAGCTCTTACCAATGGGTTGTTATTTCTCTTGGGAGAAGAGCTGCTAATGAATACAGTAGGAATTTCAATATTAAAAATAAAGTTCAGTACCTTAGAAGGGGTGGAAATGAAATTATATTTTTTTCCTATAGTGCCATTGTCTGGAAATATTTGTGCACATGGGCGTCTGGAGGGGGGGCAAGGGAGGGCACTTGCCCCCCTTACAATTACCCACTCCATATAAACAAAGGGGCTGGATGGGCTGGCCTGGGGGTCATAGTATGGCTTTGTGCCCCCTGGAAATTTGTGCGTATTGGACTAGGAGTAGAAAGACAAATTACCCCTCATTTTCAGGGATGCTTTAACCAATGGTGAAAGTGGGCATTTGCCCAGGGCCCACTCTCAAAAGGTTTCCCACTGAAAGAGACAATATTACTATCAGAGAGACAGAGCAGTCATGCAGGGGCAAGCTAATCTGGGCCGTCAGTGCTGGTGAGCTCAAGCATAGCTGAGTGCTTTCACAGTGCCACTGTCTTTTTCGGTCTCTGTGCTCTTGCTGCTACTGAAAGTCACTTTTAGATTTTCAGTTGTAGTCTGGCAGAGAGAGGAGTGCAGCAAAGTGAAGAGAACAGTAAAGTGGTTTTATTCTGTTCCTGCTCAGGGCAGGCCTGATGACAGGAATCAAGTTCTGTCATCTGGCTACAACATGACTTGCCAAAGACTCGTGTTCCACCGCAAGAAGCATCAGAGAGCACCAGCAGAATGATCCTAACTCCATTCACAGGTAGGTAGGTACAGACTGCAATGTGGTATGGATGGGGACATTTAAGTGGATTTTCTGAAATTAAAATTGTGTAATTTAAATGAAAGTGAGTGTGACAAATCTTTTAATCAGTAGTGTGGTTGCTTTGAACCAATGTTTGAAACAGTTACATTGAATTTCTTTGTGGTATTCTGTGCATTTTTCTGTTAATGTGTGGGATTGTAATGGGGGCCATTACCATGAGTTTTTGTCCAGGGCCCCCAGTGTCTTAAAGCAGTCCTGCTCATTTTATGCAGGAGAAGATCTTCTTTACAAAATTGTATGCCTTGTCTTACTATTCTTCTTGTGTGTGTAGTAAGTTATATCATAAAAAGCAAGAAAACTGACAATATTTTGTCCACACAGTTTTGTGGTCCTGGTCCCCCACTGTATATCAGCTCATACCAATGGTGTACCCTTTTAGTCAGAAGGCTCTAGCTTTCTAACCAAATGATTTTCATGGAAACCAGTATATTTGAAATAGTGTAAATGTGAACAGTTTGTGTCTGAATTGTAGAATGGTACAAAATGGAAAAAGAAGAATTTTACTTTTTATTCGGTTGCTAATTTTTATAGGAAGACCTATGCATAAAAGGACACATTTTGGTTTAGTAAGGTGAATTAATACTAAATTAGAACCATATAAATTGGTTAGAGGAACACAGAAACACTCCAGGACAGTTTGTCATTCACTTTATTGGCACTTTAATAAAAAAATATATATTTTTTGTATTCTGGGTACAAACTTTTGGTCAGGTTAAGGCTTACCCACAAACCAATTATATAATTTCAAACTGCAGTGTCTACTGGAGAAACAGTGAATGTGTGGATTGTCCACAGAAAAGTGTCCAACATTTTTATTTGACTGCAACCTGCAACAAAAGTGTGAAAATATGCTTAGCATTTAAAGGTGAAAAGGCTTAGTCATAAGTGGTTAATTATATCCTCTTTTTGGGAAGAGGAAATCTGGGAACCCTACACCAAAACATAAGAATAGCATTATACTACCTTGAGCCTGTATCTGGAAAACAATATAAAGCATCTGCTGTTCATTGCCAAAGCTTCAGAATGGCCGGAAGAGGTGTGGAGTTTCACTTCCTGTGGTTAGCTCTTAAGTGGTAACGTTTGCTGTTCTAAAGACCTGAGCCATGTCTTCAGCCACTTCAAAACAAAGCACTAAAAATGTCCTTTAATAATTAAGCCTTTGAGCAAAACAGGGATATCCAAAGCAGTGGTTTGTAATGTATTGAGTACCCATGAGGCATTTGAAGGATTAAAGCAATGCAGAAAAAATGTGTTTCAGTTTTTCACACTATCCTGATTTTAAGTTTCAATTTTTAGAAATTTCAAGAGAAATGTCAATTTGTGAATCAAATAAGATTCCCGGTGATTCTCAGATCCAGGGCTCGATTTAAAGGCAGCCGTTAGCAAAAAAACCCACTAATGGGTGCGTTAAGTGTCATGTTGCAATTCAAAGATCTGTCTAAAGAACAGCTAACGGCAGTTGCAGAATCCTAACGGCCGATACACTTACGTGCATTCAGACGCATGGAACAACATACCCCAGAGCTATTCAAAGGCTTGCGGTACTGATAACGGCTGAAAAAAAGACACACCTAACGGCTAAAAGTTAAGACCCACTTTTCACACACGTTAGACACTTAACGGCCAAAACTAAACACCCGTTACAGAGGAAAAGACACAAAAGGCTTACCGCACAACCATGTAAATGGGAAAATTAACCCGTGCAATGCCAAAACAACACAAAAACATGCACACACAACACAAATCACTACACACACAACAACAAGCAACACCACAGGGACACACAAAAAAACAACAACACAACATGGCACGGAACAATGGGGGTCATCACACAAAGCGGACCCTGCAAATACAAGCTCACCTGGGCAACATCAACACGCGACCTGCACCCCACAACTGCACGCCCGCAAATGGCACACACAGAACAAGCACAACACACCACATCTTATAACACACACACACCTGCTAACACTTACCTGGACACAAACAACTCACCATTGGTCAGCACTCACCTCATCACCACACCTACACAACGCCCTAGCAAGTACTTAAAGGGACAACTCAACACACTCACTTGTGGCTTCTTTTCCACTCAGGGAGGGAGAGAGAGAGATAGAGAGAGATAGAGAGAGAGAGAGGTAGAGAGAGAGAGAGAGAGATAGAGACAGACAGAGAGAGCAAACAGTATGTTGGGTTACATATTGTTGCGAAGACTGCGGAGAAGGCGTGCAAGGGAGAGAGCTAGGGAACATCAGCAACCTCCAAGCACGCCTCATCAACAGCCTTCACCTGTTGCAAGTGAGGAGGCTCTGGCTCACCAGCCACACAGGAGTCCATCCCCACCTGGAGGGCACAGGATGTATAGACGACCACCAAGGCCCAGGGTATACCGCCCAAGGGTCACACTCTTTGGAATGGCTGATGACGAGGTCATTGATCGCTACAGGTTGAGGCCTGACAGCATCATTGCCTTGTATGAGGTCATCAAGGAGCAGGTGGATCCCATCTACATCCACAACCATGCCCTAACTGGCCTGCAGAAACTACTCTGTGCCATACACTTCATGGCAAGCGGGGCCTTCCAGTCCACTGAGGGTTACGCATCTGGCATGTCACAGGCCACATTCTCCAGAGTGCTGGCCCAGGTCCTGCCAGCCCTCAAAAGCAAGGCCAGTACCTATATACATTTTCCCACCACCGACATGGACTGGATACACGTCAAGCAGGCCTTTTACGCAAAGGGAGGCATGCCCAGGGTCATGGGTGCTATAGATTGCACCCATGTCCGGATCAAGGCCCCAGCACGTGACGCACAGATATTCATCAACAGGAAGAACTTCCACTCCATCAACGTGCAGATGGTGTGTGACAGCAACATGAGGATCATGAATGTCTGTGCAAAATATCCTGGCAGCACACATGATGCATACATTCTACAAAACTCCTCAGTCCACAGAGATTTTGAGAATGGAACCTAGTGGGTGAGTTCCCAAAACAAAATCACACCACATACACAGGCGTACACACCACTCAGCTCAGCATGCACCTGACCCACAGCTACTTCGTCCACCACACAAAACACCATTCACACAACATGTGCTCCCTGTTTCACCATGTCACTCACATTACACAGGTGATGCTGGCTATGGATGCAAGTCCTGGCTACTGACCCCTCTGGCCAATCCCCAAACACATGCCCAGGAAAGCTACAACCAGGCTCATGCCAGAACGAGGAATGCTATTGAGCGGACATTTGGGCTTCTCAAGTCAAGATTCCGATGTCTGGACCACTCTGGGGGAGCACTGCAGTATGCACCGGCTAAGGTGTGTGACATCATTGTGGCGTGCGCAATACTGCACAACATCGCAGTGGACACCAGGCTGCTGGAGCACATCCCGGACCCCCCCATACAGGAAGTGGCCATGGACATCGGGCATGTGGAGGAGACCATGAGAGGGGCACAGATCAGAGACAGGCTCATCACGGAACACTTCACTTGTGAGTATAACACATGCATGCAAACAATCCATGCAAGTCCCCCATCAGTCCTGTGACACTAACCACACCGCACATTTTGTTCTGTCTCACCCCACAGGAACAGTGACACAGCACTGCACTGGCAGTGGACGTGGAAAATTGTGTGTGTGGACTCAACAACCATCCTCCATTCCACTCTCCACGTTGACATACAGACCCCAAGGATATCACGCACACCCCCAGGAGAAACAAGGTACAACATATTACCCATGTTCATCACCTTACACGGCTTGATTGACAGCAACTAACTGGATATGCCATGATTATAGCCTGAACAACCATGCTAGCCCAGTAGTGAAAGAGTATTATCTAATGATATGCATTAGAAGGGACATCAGATTCAATATGGGACCTGTACTGTGCTACAGCTGAGAAGAGCAGCACAGGGGTGGATGTACAGTGGTATGGGCACACAATGTAGAGGTCATGAGACGTAGATCAGCTTACCAGGGACTCCATGCTGACCTGTGAGTGTGCAGACATATGTGCCCCTGACATGAATACACACATCAACAAATGTGTCCTAACAGTTCCATGGAAGAAATGACATTGGGCTGCCACTGTCACTTTCACAGTGGCAGCACAATGTCATTACTTCCATGGAGCTCTCAGAACACTTGTTAATGTGTGTATACATGTCAGGGGCACATATCCCTAGGGCTGATGCACATGTCCTTAGTTCCCCACAGAATTGGTTACAGATGAGTACACAACACATTGTCAAGCAATGGTTTGTGCACTCACCTGTAACTGTGAAAACTGAGGGGATCAAAAAGACTAAATTGTTGTTGCTTGATGATCAGTTCAGGTCTACTGCTCCAAATCCTGTCCTCTTGTCCCGCAGGCATCCGTAACATGATCCATCCTTGAACTGAAGATCTTCCATGTGACTGGATTGATGTCTTGACAACACCTTCATGAAGATCACCCCTTGCTGTTTATGGTGATGTTGTTGGTGATGCAAAGTTTGACCTGAGGTTCACACAAACCTCTACTGGAACATTCTCATAGAGACACAGAAAACACTAATTCTTGAGTGTTTTAACCTGTACAGTCAGGATGCTCAGCTACAGAGTTGTCAAACCTCATGGACAACACATGAGCAGGGAAGCAGTGTTACTGAAGTATTACGATTTAGTTTCAAAGTACATTTAGTGTTCTCATACAGGTGTTCAATGCATATAGGCAATACACACACAAAACACATGTACATTCAAATGTACTTTGAGACACAATAAAGATGAACCATCACCATTCTATCTGTGTCTGTAGGAGGATATATTTGAGAACACATATGTCAATGTGTTACCACACCCAGGGTAGAGTATGCCCCATACATGGAAAGGCATCACCCACATCACAGGAGTCCACCACTTGTTTGCCAGTGACTGGACTCTGTGATGTATCCATGCAAACAGATGATGGTGGCAGTGATGCACCAATGTGTTGTGGAAGTGATGAAGAGGTGATACAGGGGACATACTTCCACAGTGAATACCTGTCCACAGTATCTGTATTGCTCAGTATAATCCATGTTCTGAGATTTTGCTCCACTTTGACATATCTCAGTACATGGGCTAACGAACAACCAGACTAAGTGGACATGTGTTATCACTGGTGAAGTCTGTTACACCCTTAGGGAAACAGCAACTCAACTTACAGGAGACCCCAATGCTCAGCCCAGGATATCAATGTGTGTGCTACACACTGAAATCCTAGGTTAAAAACATTGGCTTCCCCAGTAAGTCAGTTGCACAATGAGTGTGTGAATCCAAGTCAAAATGGATACATGTCCCATTTATCTATCCTGCTTATAATGTCCCTGCTAAGTCACAGAGCTGTTTGTCTGGTTATCCCATTAACCCACTGAGTGCAAGAGTGGTCCCCAACGCATTTCTTTACAATGCGTTGTCTACCACTCTGGCACTCAAAGGGTTAAACACAACATATAATGTAGACAAATGTTCAGTGTTGTACAATTTGTTGTGCTAAGGGGTATGTTTTGTTGTTCAAATTCAACACACAACACCGCCATATAACACAGTGGTGTAATATGGCTCCAGGGATGTATTACAAATTGAATTTGTTCAACGGTGTGTGTGTGTGAACCCATGTTGTAGCATCCCACTAACATTTCACCCAGGCAGAGGTTGTGTTCACTGCATTGTATGGCAATGCATTGGAGACAACCCTGCCACCCAATCCATAACTGAAGACACAACAGATCAGACAGGAATACAAAAAAAAGGTTTTTTTTATTGAGGGGAAAGTTGACAGGTTGGGCCTTTCATTTTTTCCTTTTTGGGTGGGGGGCCTTAGCCTGGGTGCCAGAGGTGGATGCCCTTGTTGAACTCCTGGTAATCCTCTGCCCCCTAGGTGTGGCTTCAGGGGTAACACTAGAGGGGGTGGTGGTTGCAGTAGACCCCTCAGTGGAACGCAAGTTCTCCCTCTCCATCCTCAGGTTCTCCCTGCGGTTTATCTCCCTCAACTCCACAAGGACCTGTGTTAACATGTCCATCACACCAGTCCTGAGCTGCTGGAGTAGTGTATTCCCCCTGGACACCTCCGACTCCAAACCTTGGATCCTGCTCTCCAATTGAGCAATGTTCCTTCTGGATTGCCTCCTGCTCCTTGTAATGTTGTTGTCAGTACTCCTGCTCGACCGGAGTAGTCTCCTCTGCAGGGCCATACACTCCGCCTCCATCCCTGTGAGGCGTGCGGTGCTGGAGGTGGATGTGGCCGGTGTCAAAGTTGCTGCTGTTTCCTCTGCTGCTGAGGGTGCTGAGTCTTCTGCTGCTGAGGGTGCTGTTTCCTCTGATGCTGCTGGAGGTGCTGTTTCCTCTGCTGCTGAGGGTACTGAGTCTTCTGCTGCTGAGGGTGCTGTTTCCTCTGCTGCTGAGGGTGCTGTTTCCTCTGCTGCTGAGGGTGCTGTTTGCTCTGGTGCTGCTGGAGGTGCTGTGGCTGCTGTGACAGCTGTTGGAGTGACTGGTGCAGATGATGGGCACATGCCCACCACATCAAGTGACTCCGAGCTGCCCAATGATGTGTGTGCTGGTGGAGGTGTGAAAATGTCCCTGGGTACGGGGCGCTGGGGCTCACCAATCAGGCCCAGGTGTGGGTAGTCCAGTGGCCATGGGTCATATGGTGACCACTGATAGGTGCTTGGACCCCACCTGGGATCATACCTTGGGGCATGCTGTGGAGCCATCCAGGAGGGTGGGTTTAACTGGGAGGCATATGGCCCATATTGGGTGGTGGCCACTGTCCCTGGCAGCCATTGCCTCCCTGGCGGTGGTGGTGCTGCTGATGGAGGGTAGTAGCTGGTGGAGGTGGCTGGATAGGTCCACCTCTCCTCCTGTGGCATCCAGCCACTGTACTGTGGAGGTGCAGCTTGAAGGGGCACAGCCTGTGGTGGTGCAGCTTGAAGGGGCGCAGCCTGTGGTGGTGCAGCTTGAAGGGGTGCAGCCTGTGGTGGTGCAGCTTGAAGGGGTGCAGCCTGTGGTGGTGCAGCTTGAAGGGGTGCAGCCTGTGGTGGTGCAGCTTGAAGGGGTGCAGTGGGTAAGGTGACCACCGACTGGTCCCCTCCTCTGTGTCCTCCTCACTGGGGGGTGACATTGCCTCCTCCACTGTCTCCCGCTGGGCTTGAGGGCCGTAAGCTGTGTGGAGAAATAAGATGTTGTGATTAGTGACCTTAGCCATATGTTTGTGGAGACAGTTATACTTTGATATGTGGTGAAGAAAATGATATGTGCTTGGGTTAATCCCCCTGGGTAAACAAGGGTACACCCACTGCTGAAAGGTGTTGTTTGAGTTATTACAGGTGAAGGTTTCATTTTGAGGTGCAATATCACAGTGGGCCGAAATAGTACAGTGGGGCTGTTGCAACACCCTCCCATGTTGATATCTGGTCCCTGTACCAGAGCTGTCCACATGATTGTGTAGTAACAGCACCACTGTACAATTTCAGGCCACTGGGGTATTGGCCCTGACATATCCATTTCTGAGCTGTGATACCTTTTGAATCAACACACCTTTCAACAGTAGGAATACCATTGTTTAACTCGGGGGAGGGGGGTGAATCCAACAACATATATTTATCTTCACAACTTGTAGGGCTGGCTATCCCTCCAGGGGGATGGCAAAGGTTAAGTTCACCTTGATGTCATATTGTAGACATTGTGAAAACAGATGTTGTTCGCTGTTAGTCCTATCCCTCCTACCCTCATGGTTGTTCAGATATTGCTGTATGTGACAGATGGAGATTTCAGTCATTATTTGTCCACACGAGGGCTTTTCAGCAGAGCCCAAATCGCCCCATTTAGAGAACAATACTTAATTGGAATGGTGTACAGAGTGTGCCTGGTTTGCAAGCACACTCTGTGGACCATTCCAAAGTGGTATTTATCTCGAAATGTTGCGACTTTGGCTCTGCTGAAGAGCCTCCGTGTGGTCAAATGATAGATATCTCCACCTGTCACACAGAGCAATATCTGTATAACCATGAGTGTTGGAGGGATGGGACTTAGATTAAGACACATCTGTTAACGATGGCAATGATATGACATCTTGATGACATTACCCATTGCTATCCCATTACAATGACACACAGGTAGAAATGGTCATATATGTATGTGGATATGTACCCTTCATATGGATAGAGTAATAACCTTCCAAGATGTGAAGCCAGAGGGAAGTTCAGTAGGTGTGATTGTCGTACTGGCTATACATGTGCACCCATCCAACATGACATTGTATTGATATGATGGATATGAACATACCTCGTATATCCCATCTACGTAGAGTGTGATATACTATGTATGTGTATTTGGATGGTAGCAATGTAGGTTGATTTGTGATGGGTTCACACATCTGGCCAGTAAGGCAATCACATCCAGTGAAGTGATCTCTGTGTTCACATCGTGTTGTAACATATTTGGTAACATTTGAATCCTAAGGGCAACAATCCAGCCAGTAGTGAGGGATATCTTTGATTGAGGCCTGTTTTTTCTCTGTGTATGAGCCCATCCATCCTTCTGTGTGAGGCAACCGTACTCAATCCTAGATATCCATTAGTCATGGCCTGTTGGTGACCAAGGTATAATGATGTTTGCTATTTGTTTCCCGTGTGTATCCTGCAAAGAGTGGCTGGTGTACCATCCATCCATGGCATCAGCACCCCTGTGGATCCATGTGGGAATCAGATATGGGATATGTAATTTCAAGTCAGGGTAAATGATTGCAGCCACAACACCAATGCCTACTTTTTCCAGCTTGAAATCTGTGGAATAGTTTTCGGCCTGTGTGTTGCACCTACAAGCATTTATTCTGTGTGACACTGTGATGTGTGACCTGATGCCCCCTTTTTGTGATTCAGTAAGCGGTGATGTTGAACTGATGAAGTGAACATGATGGTGACTTCTCCAGTGATCTCCTTTCCCCATTTCCAGTGTTTTCCATGGAGTCTGTACAATGGGACCCTATGAACTTGATTCTTGTTTTGGCATATTCTCCATGGACTAACACTGGTACTGGTGAAGTGAGGGTGTGTGAGGGTTACTTTGTGTCCACCATCTGTTTGTCACCACTTAGTGAATGTCCCCTGTGTAGCATGTGATCGTTGTCCTATTGACTTGTTTGTTGTAAGGTTAACCCCTTGAGTCCCAGAGGGGTTGCCAATGCATTGTTGATCGATGCATTGATGATCCCTCTAGCACTCAAGGGGTTAGGGTGGGGGTGGGGACATGGGTGACATTGTGTGTGAACAGTGATGATCTATGACAGTCGACATTTTGAACATGAAGGTTTGTGTATTGTGTGTAATGAGCACAGCGACAGGAGGGTTGAAGTAGGACTTTGACAGGTTTGTCCCAAGTTGGACGTTGCCATTTGTCCAGGTGTTGTGTCCTTTTTTTAACCCTCATGGTGCTGTGTTGGTGCAGTTGTATGGTTGAGTGATGGACATGTGTTGAGGTGTGACTGTGTGTGCAGCTGGTGTTGGTTGCTGTAGTGTGTTGTTCTGTAGTGTTGCACTTACCGGTAGTGTGGAGGCTCCTCTCATCCCCAGTGTCAGTTCCTCCCACGACCCCCTCGATCATGGTCGGGGACATGTTCTGCCGCACCATCTCCTCCCAGCCGCAGAATGTGATGGGCACAGATGGGCCACCTCCGGTGCCTCGGGCTTGCTTGGCCATGTCAGACATCTTGTTCTTGACCACCCTCCGGCAGTCGCCCCATCTCTTCTTCACAGACTCCACGTCCCGCCTGCATGTTGCCACCGCGTTCACCCGGCTGCAGATCTGATTCCAGGCTGCCTTCCTCCGCGCTGCCAGGCCAGGGACCTTTGCCGTCGGGTGGAGAACACTCTGCCTCTCCAGGACAGCTTCTACAAGAGCCGTGTTCTCCTCCTCACTATATCTGGGATCCCTGATCCTGCCCTCATCAGCTCCGGCATGGGAGGATTCAGATCCGGAGTGCCCTGCCTGGTCTGACCCTGCCTGTGTGGGGTGCTCCCCAGGAACTACCCCTCGTCCCACTGCAGGTTCTGTCCCTGTCCTGCGTGTGCCTGCTCTTGTGGGCCGGGTCCCCCTCCGCCCTGCAGATCTCCCTCTGCCACCCCTGCTCTGCTGAGGGATCCCCTCCTGAGCTTCCTCCTCCTCCACTACTCTCCCCATCCCTCTCTCCTGTCCTCCTCTCCTGGCCATCACTCACCCAGTCACACCCAGGCACTCCCACAGGCCCTCACAGACACACTCGATCCAGTCACTCTCTGTCACACACTTTCACTCCCAGATTCACACTGTCAAAATAAAAAGTAAAATGTGTAAGGTGTTATAAAATAAAAGGACTATGTGTATGTATATGTATGTGTTTGTGTTTGTATGTGTGTATGTAATATGTGCAAAAGTGTGATATGTGTATATTTAGTGCACCTCTCTCCTCTCTCCAAACTGCAAAACTCTTCTACCTCCAATGAACGCACCTCTCTCCCTCTCTCTAATGACTATCCTCCGCTCCTGGGTCCTGATATCTGGCTCTGAAGAACTTGATAACAGACAGTGTGTGCCGTTTATTTTTGGGTATATATAGGTGTATTTTAAGTTATTTGATACATTGGGGCTTTGTGATTGGCTGTGTGTTTGAATTTGTTTTGGCATCAATCATGGTTGCTTGACAACGGCAGCCGTTATATTACATGTTGTTTTGAGCGCAGTTATCGTGTGATTTGGCCGCCCGTTGTGCATTAACATGAGCGACAACGGCTTTTGTGTTACGTGTTTTTTGTGTGCCTACGCTCGATAGCTATTCTCGTAGAGTACCTATTGAATCTGCCGTAACTCCTGTATTATTTGCGAGCGATGTGCCTTTTTCACTTAGCGGCTGGTTTAACGGCTGCCTTTAAATCTAGCCCCCAGTCCTTGGGGCACAGCAAGCAGTCAGGTTTTCGGGATGTCCCTAATTATCCCTAACTATCCTCTGGCCCTTCCTTTCAAAATCAATGCAGAGAATTTCTTCAGTGCATAGGTGGCTATCCATATCTTCATCACCCTCCACTGACACTCTGCCATTCACTGCTTTCAAATCCCTTGCCACCTTCCCTTTTGCCACTTTCAATTCCATTCCTACCCTCCATTTTGCCACTTTCAAATCCACTCCCACCCTCCATTTTGCTGCTTTCAATTCCACTCCCACCCTCCATTTTCCTGCTTTTAATTCCACGCCCACTCTACTTTTTTCACTGCTTACAATTCCACTCCCACTCTCCCGTTTGTTGCTTTCAATTACCCTCTGTTTTCCTCTTTGATTTCCCCTCTCTTTCACTCTTTCCTGTCCCACCCTCCTTTTCCCTGCTTCTCCTTCACCCTCTCTGCCTTCTTTATGTCTCTCTCTCATTCTTCCCCCCGTACTCAATATATGTGTAGCCAGCAGTAATGGTAAAGCAGCTGGTGAGAATAGCGTTAGGGGAGTGGTAGTAGAAGCAATTGAGAGTGTCCAGACTATTGGTCAAGGGAGCCCACACCATTCCCCTGACTCTGGGAGTCACCTTCTCCTCCAGGGCATTGTTCAGGTGGAACATGACCCTGAAGAAGCCAGAACTGGTGGCAAGCAGCGCAGCAATAATACCACCAACACCACCAGGAGCACAGATCAGCTGCTTGTGCCTGCTGCTAGTGCTGCCAGTCTGCCTTCTTCACCTCACCAAGAAATGGCAAGTGTGACATTAGGGGACCCCCTGTCACATTTTTCATCCCCTCTTCCAACCAACAGTGAGATGTCTGTAATAAAGCAGCAGCAGCACGGAGAGACTATTGGTGGTAGTGATGATGATACTGGAGAAGCTGTGGTGGAAGAGACATTGATGGCCTTTTTAGCCCAAACTGAGAAGGAGTGGGAGACAGGGATGAGGATGGGCATCACCACCACCATCAGTGAGCTGGTGGTGCAAGGGCAGCATGATGCTGAGGAGCAGGCTAGTGTGCCACAGACCACCGTGGACACAGTGGGAACGGGGTCAACATGATGCAGTGGCGGGTTCCACTTGCCAGCAGCAGCAATACTCCTGGTCCTAGTTACAGTACTGATTCTGAGGCAGTAACAGCAACATCATCCTCTGCCCCAGACACTGAAGGGGAATGTGGAGAACAAGAAGAAAGAGTCCATTTATCTCCACCTATCCCCTGAAGTCATGGGTGTCATGGGTGTGGGACTATTTTTCTCTTGGGGCAGGCACAGTGCAGCCATCACTAATGGAACTGTGCACAATTTGTGACAAGTTAGTGAGAAGGGGAAAGGAGGGAATGCGCCTTGGCACAACCGCCCTGATATCACACATGACACACAGACACCATAACATTTATGTCAAACATGTTAAAGCCAAACACCCACCTCAGAAATCGAGCACCGCTGTTGCTGTACCCCCTGACTCTTCAGAAAGACAGCAAGATTTTAGTCCGAGATGAAAGAGGAGGAAGCATAGAGAAACCCAGACAGAGGCTGGAAGTTTGATGACATAAAATAAAAAGTTACCAATAATCCTTATGTGCAGCGGGGTTCTAGCCATCTTCTTCTTTAACCTTGTCTTCTTTCTTCTTTCCTTTTTTCTGTTCAATCTTGTTAAAATAAAAAAATCAGTTGGTTCTGTTTTTTAGTTTTAAAAAATTAAGACCCCTCACAGATGCCACAGTTAACCCTTTGAGTACCGTAGGAATACCCCTCCGGTGCTCAAAAAGGGTTTAAAATGTGTTGCATCTGTATTTTATTTGTTTTAAACATAACATTTCTGGTATCTACAAAAATGTTTGCCAATGTGCCCCCTTGCCGTCGCTGCTGTTTTCGGTGGCAGTGACAGGCATATAAAGTGGCAGAGCCCCCCCCCCCCCTTTCATCATCCCCATGCTAAAAGCAGATTAGGTGAGAGGTGCATAAGCACACATCCCAGCCAACTGGAGGCTGCCAATTATTTTGAACAGAGACAGGCATATAAAAGATACTATACACGCCTGCCATCGCCAGAGGAGACAGTGGTGGTGGAGGCAAGGGGGCACATTGGACAGCATTTTTTCTAAGAATAGGACATTACAAGAAATGTTATTTTTAAAACAAAAAGGAAATACAGATATAATAAACAGAGGACAGATGGCACACATTTTAAAAGTTTGAGCACTGGAGGGGTACCCCTCAAAGGGTTAACAGTGACATCTTTGAGGGGCTTTATTTTTTTGAAACTAAAACAGAACTAATTGATTTTTTTTTTTTAAACATTATACAGAAAAAAGAGAAGAGAAGAAAGAAGACAGAAGATTGAAGAAGAAGACACAGTGGATGACAGGTAAGTACTGGGTGTTAGGATAGTGTTAGGGACAGTATTATTTAAATGTCATGTTAGGGATAGTGTAGGATTAGTGTATGAGAGGTAGAGGGAGGGTGACTGTTTGGAGCTCACTCTCGTTGTTTGACACTGTGTCAAAAAATGAGAGTTGTCTTTTTTTCCTTTGATGTTCCCACAATTTGCTCTATTTAGTGCGTGTTGAGGGAACAAAAACAACAATATGATGTCCCTGACGAAGTGCTGTTACCCAGCACGAAACGCGTTGGAAGAGTAGGTGGCTGAACTCATAAGTACTTTTCTGCCCCAGAGAAAGGACATTGCCAAAAAAGAACCAGATTTGAATCGGAGGTGCTCCTTAAATTAAAAAGCTGAAAACCGACAAACCGACAGACAGAGCAAACCTGCCCGCGGCAGATGGGAGGAAAAGAAAGAAAGGAAAATATTTCAAAGGCTCAAATATAAAACGGTGATCAGATACAGCAGACCTGCCCACGATAGACGGGAGGAAGGTGAGAGACACAAACACCTCACATTACAAGCACTTTTTGACTCTCTGCTACATGTCACAAATGGTGGGAGCGCCGACAAGAAATAACAATGTATTGGACCTAGTGATCACTAATAACACAGAAATGGTATCCAATATTAAGGTAAGAGAACATTTGGGAAACAGTGATCACAACATGGTTACATTTGAGATCTGTCTGGCAAAGCAAAAATGTATAGGTTCAACCAAAACTCTTAATTTTAAAAAAGCAAACTTCAAATTGTTAAGGGCCTCAATGCAACACATAGACTGGGATATGTTATTTAAAGGCAAAAATACTGAGGAAAAATGGTCAGAATTCAAATTTAGGTTGCAGAAATGTACCCAGCTGTATATACCAATGGGGAACAAGTGCAAAAGAAGTAAGTCACAGCCAATGTGGTTAACTGCACATGTAAAGAAGGAAATGGCAAGGAAAAAAAAAGCATTCAAATTATTTAAGTCAGAAGGAACTGAACAATCTTTCTTAAAATACAGGGAGAGCAACAAAGATTGCAAAAAGGCAATTAGGGTAGCAAAAATAAATAATGAAACTCGAATTGCAAGGGAAAGCAAGACTAATCCAAAAAAGTTTTTTAAATATATAAATAGCAAAAAACTTAAGAGGGAGTGCATTGGACCATTCAAAAATGAGATGGGTGAGTTGGTTAGTGAGGATAAGGAAAAGGCTGATGTTTTAAACACTTTCTTTCCATCAGTATATACAAGGGAGCAAGGAATGGTAGAAGAGCCTCCGCAAGTATCAAATAAAACAATACAATTAATAGATATTGGGTTAACTCAAGGAGATGTCATGGGAAGACTGAACAAAATTAAGACCGACAAAGCACCGGGTCCTGATGGTATACATCCAAGGGTTCTTCAGGAACTCAGTGCAGTGTTAGCAAAACCCCTATATTTACTCTTTAAAGATTCTATTACCACAGGCTCAGTGCCACAGGATTGGCGAAGAGCTAACATAGTGCCTCTATTTAAGAAGGGAACTAAAACAGAACCTGGGAATTATAGACCAGTGAGTTTGACCTCTGTAGTGGGAAAACTATTAGAAGGCATAATAAGGGACTATATTCAGGATTACAACACAAAAAATAAGATCATTAGCACAAATCAACATGGTTTTATGAAGAATAGGTCATGCCAAACTAATCTTTTCAGCTTCTATGAGGAGGTAAGCAGCAACCTTGACAATGGCAAGGCAGTAGATGTAGTATATCTAGACTTTGCAAAGGCATTTGATACAGTACCACACAGAAGGCTGGTGTATAAAATAAGGAAATTGGGGCTAGGAGATAACCTTTGCAATTGGATACAAAACTGGTTGAAGGATAGGGAACAGTGTGTGGTTGTAAATGGAAAATTCTCCAGTATAGTTAAAGTGGAGAGTGGAGTACCTCAGGGTTCAGTATTGGGTCCGCTGCTTTTTAACATGTTTATAAATGACCTGGAAATAGATATAGAAAGCAAAATATCAATATTTGCAGATGATACTAAATTATGCAAAGTCATTAATTCAGAACAGGATATTTTCTCTCTACAGAGGGACTTACATACAATGTCAGATTGGGCAAACATGTGGAATATGAAGTTTAATGTGGGGAAGTGTAAAGTCATGCATTTGGGAGGAAACAATCCCAAGGCTACTTATAAACTTAATGGAATAATTTTAGGTGACTCGTTGCTAGAAAAAGACCTGGGTATCCTTGTCAACTACAAACTTGGAAACAGTGACCAGTGTCAAACAGCAGTAGCAAAGGCAAACAAAGTCCTGTCTTGCATAAAAAGAGGCATTGAAGCAAGAGTGGATAACATTATTTTGCCATTATACAAATCATTGGTAAGACCTCACCTTGAGTATGCAGTGCAATTTTGGGCACCGGTTCTGAAAAAGGATATACTAGATCTAGAGAGGGTACAGCGGAGAGCAACAAAATTAATTAAGGGAATGGAGGACTTGACATATGAGGAACGACTAAACAAACTTGGTTTATTTACTCTAGAGAAAAGACGACTAAGAGGAGACCTTATCACATTGTACAAGTATATGAGAGGTCAATACAAGGATCTCTGCGGTGAGCTATTTATTCCAAGGCCTGCTCAGGTGACCAGGGGACACCTCTTGAGATTAGAGGAAAGGAGGTTTAAACTTCAGCAGAGGAAGGGTTTTTTTACGGTAAGGTCTGTCAAATTGTGGAATTCATTGCCTAGGGAGGTAGTTATGGCAGATACAATGGACACATTTAAGAGAAGATTAGATACATTTCTTTCAAAAGGGAACATACAGAGTTATACTGTTTATCAGTAGGCAGATCAGGAAGGTCTGATAAAGACTAATTTAATTGGTAGCAGGAAAGCTATAAAATTCTTAGTTACTGAGGTATGAAGCGAAGGTTGAACTTGATGGACTTGTGTCTTTTTTCAACCTAATTTACTATGTTACTATGTTACTATGTGTTAAAAAGGAAAAGAGACACTTGTATGCGAAGATGGGGAATAAGTACAGTCAAACAACACAGCACGCAAGTGTCCGGAAGGACAGGAGAGATCAAATATTTTAGCACCTTACCAAGAAGGATTAAACTATCAAACAATTACCCAGGAACGGCATCTCATTTTAAGTGTATATTTATACAGCATTGAATTAAATCTGGGACATTGTGGCATTCTATACGGATGAGTTCAGCAATATAATTAGGTTCATAATATCGACATTGTACAGTTTGCTGCTAATCTTAAGAGACAGAACATTGTGTGATTTTATACGTATTGATACAGTTTTAGTTTATGGATGTCCAATGTTTTATTATGATTAAATAGAATAAATGTATTATCATTTATATATTCACCAGTGGCGCTCTCTTTTTCTGTTACAATATTTGTATTTTTGGTTTGTCACTATCCACAAAGTGACACAGAGATAGTAGCAGCCTGAGGAATATATATTCGTTATAGGAGTTTTGGTCTCACATTGAGAGGTGGATATAGGGCGCTATATAGTTGAGCCAGAGAAACATCTCATTTAAGTGAGGGATTTTTCTCTGACACACATATATTACTTAGTTTTATTTTATTTTTATTTTATTATTTTGTTTCTTTTTAAACATACATATATACATACATACAATGTAAGAAAATGGAGTAGCCTACCAGCAGAAGAAGTGGTCGTTAATACAGTGAGGAAATTTAAAGGGATAGTAATACTTCGTTTTAACTTTATTTTATTTTGTAGGCATTAAAAAAACATGAAGGATGATATAAATCTTATCTCTCAAACCTTTATGGTTTGAGAGATATTCACAAGCAAAGTTTCCCCTCCCGCCCCTGTTACCTAGTGTAAGCCATCTCTTCTCAGATGTGGAATCTGGTTGCTAGACCAGACAGATAACAGTAGAGGACAATATTCTTCCTATAAGAACAAGAAATCCCTGCCCCCTTGACAGGTTTTTCATCTTTTTCCCTTATCTTAATTGAAAATTGTCCCTCTCTGCAATCTACCTGGGCACCTCCCAGCTGTTCTGAGGTGAGCAGTGTTACATCAGTAAAAGGGGCGGGAGGGGGATACTTTGTCATTGAATTACTCTTGAGCTACAACTCTGACAGAATTGAAATAACACTCTCCAAAGTCCAAAAACTATGATGATTAATTAGAGCTGCTTTTATTATGAAACGTTACTATCCATTTAAGAATGCATGGGATAGGAATATCCTAAACATAAGACAAGACCTAGGACCAAATAATGTTTGATGTCTTTACAGTATGAAAAATGGGCATACTAGATGGGCAAAATGGTTCTTATCTGCAGTCAAATTCTATGTTTCTAAGAAAACAGCAACAACCAAAGCAATAATCCTCTTTATCAAGATTGTAATAGTTTTAGCCATATAGCTTCACTCACAGCATAAAGACTAAGGGTGGAACTGTAATAAATTCTGGTTTTGGAACCACCACACATGCTCTTTCTGGTTGAACCATTGTGGTAAGAAAGCAGGTTTGTTTCCTAACCTCTCTTTAGTAATATGAAGAGCCCTCAACATGCTGTTCTGTCTATAAATGACAATCACACTATCACACAGCATAGTGAATTCGGTTTATTCCACATGTCACAGCTAGTACCCAAATTAATAAACTTTTCACTAGCTCAGGAAGTTTAATTTGCATAGACGTTAGTACAGTAAAAGGGCTTTGGTGCCAGAAATTCTCAACACATTGCAGTGTTCTGGCTACCACACTGTTAGTTTCACTTGAGGAGGAAGTGCTAGAAAGCAGCAGTGAGCTGTTTTCTGCTAAGCTAGAATAGCTACAAAGACTGAGATCAGGCAGCTAATAGAAAGTAGCATCACCGGAGTATCGCCGGAAGATACAGTTGCATTGCTTTTAGAAGTATGTGATTTCTTGGGATTTATAATAACAATATACTATACAATAACTCATTTTTTAATATCTTCATGCCCTGATAGGAATGACAAAAATTAGCAGCTCTACCTAAAACATTGCCTAGTCCAATAACAGCTGGTAAGACAAAAATAAGCAGCATCAGCTAAATTATTGGGTGACCCAGAGGCTACTCACATTGACTCTAGAAGACTATTTACATTCATACATACAATAGTTATTAGTTGAAAAGAGCAAAATGTCAAACAGAAGAAAGAAACCCATTGAAAAGGAGAAAAGTGCAATTATCTAATCCTCTCAATCACTTACAATTACCATTAATTTATAAGGCATGGGTCTCCAACTTTTTTTTAATGGGAGCTACATTTAATTAAATATACTGAGCTACTTTAAAATCTATTGAAATTATATGAATGTATAACTGTACTTATTAAACCACCTCCAAAGCTGATCTTCCCTACTCTTAATACCTTCCTATACCTTCTAATAACAGTGCTGCACAGAAAATAGATGACAGTTGGTACCGTCTTAGCTGTAGAAATAAAGGAGACAAATATAGTTGTTGATACCTTTATTGACTAGCTAAGCAGATTTAGGATGCAAGCTTTCAAGACGTTAGGTCTCTTCCTCAGGCATATTATCTATATGTGTGCGGTACATTGGGGTATCTTCCATGTTGATAACAGATGAGAGTTGGTGCTGTGTTAGCCGTAGAAATACAGGAGGCAAATATAGTTGTTTATACCTTTATTGGCTAACTAAGCAGATTTAGGATGCAAGCTTTCAAGATCTTAGGTCTCTTCCTCACACATATAATCAGGTAATATTCCTGAGGAAGAGACCTAAGGTCTTGAAAGCTTGCATCCTAAATCTGCTTAGTTAGCCAAAAAAGGCATCAACAACTATATTTGCACAGAAAATAAGTGACCTTCTTAACAGCTCAAGGTAATAAAAAAATGGAGAATTATATATAAAAAAGATAATAATTGGACCTCTTTTAATGTATTATTTTCATGGGTATTCTCCCTCAAATCCATGGCAGGATTCACCAGCTGGGTTAGTTCCTCCTCCCCTTTCAGTTCATAGGCCACAGAACAAGTCAAACAAAATTCAGACAGTATGAGACCCCTCCCCCTTCATCTGTCTTAGTCTCAAAGCTGTAAGCTAAACAAGGGATGGGAAATTAGTGAATGCTGCCATGGAAGAGAGAGTTTCAGTAAGTATGATACCAGTCTCCTGGACATCTATGGCAGCATTCATCAGATGGGTAAGTACCCAAGCAGTGAGAAAGGACGGACTAAAACACAAATAGGGAGAATACTACATCAAAATAGTAAATTAACAGATGACCAACAATTAACTTCCAACCTACTAATGATAACTTTGTTCTTTCACAGAGACAAAACAAGTTATTCCACATCTACACTCCTCCGTAGATACACAGTATGACTATTAGCCTTGCTTTTCCAGATAAAAGACTGTTCGTAATATGTCAACATTCACCAAAAGGAACCATCATCAGATAAACATTCATTCCCATGAAAATTGTATCCATCAGGATGGCAAGATTAGTCAGTACTGGGGTGTTTCTCTTAACTGCTGACAAAATCTGAAAATTGGCATATATCTTCATATATGTGGAGAAGAGAAGACATAAGGCAGAGAATCCCGATAAGGGAGTAACGTTTGAAGCCTGGCTCTTAAATATGTGTCCATACTATATAGGTAAAAGGGGTTCTCTATTCTGAGATTCATCTGAGAAGCACGGGTACTGTCATCTTCTGTATCCAGTGACTATTTTAAATTTAAAGAATCAACTGACCTTGAGGTTTACATTCAACTGTTCAGCACTTGGTTTGGAGAAGAAAGAGAAAACTCCATACTAAAATCCCTATTTCACTAAATTGGAAGTGGACAGCAAGAACACTAACAACCTACAAGGGTGCCAAAGCAACACTGTCTACAAGGTAGAACAAACCCAGTAACTTGGGAAAATGAAGCATTTCTAATTTCAATCAGAATACCAAAATTGACCATACAGTACCATATAAGACACAGGTAGGTAAACAAGCAATCATGAAAAAGGGCATGCATAACGGCATCAACTACCTGACATGCTGTGACATGATGAGTTATAAAACAGCAAGCATGCCTGCTAAAGAATATTCTCCAAATAACACTTCACAATGCATCTTACAATAACACACACTCAGAAAAACAAAACCTCTCAGGGTAAAAAATGCACCACAGAACATAAAAGGGAGAGAACCATGGAATGACAAATGAACACTAACAACATGACAGAAGTTCACACATGACTACCAGAGGCCATGAGCATGGAAGCAGTGGTACACTGCAGAGAATCAAAGACACACAGGCAAACGTGTGTACCATGCACCCACTCCAGCTACCTCTCTTTCTTGCATTCTCTCCTCCTGCCCTCTCTATTCTGCCTTCCACCTAACTCTACTTCTGCCTCATCCTCACCTCGATTCATTAAAGATCAGTTTGGAAGAACCAAACATTTTCTACAAGTCCACCAGACTGATCTATTAAAAAAATCATGGATGTTTCGCTCATCCCTAATTTTTAGTCCTGTTTAGATTAAAATAGCAGGCACAGTTCATTTTTGACCTGAGGTGAAGGTATCCATCCAATACAAATAATCTTTGCTGGCCTAGTAATTAGACACAAAAACTCTAGTCTAAGATCACATTCAGACTCTCACTAATGAGAAAAATTGCATGAAAATTCAAGGTTAATGTTACTCAAACATTAATTAATAAAGCTGCATTAAAAACTGCCTATGTGTTATGTTAGTCAAAAAAAGTCAGAAAATGTACAGTTAAGGAGATATTCATACTTGTTACCGTATGTTAATGTATGCTAATTACAGTACCCATGCAGAGCTAGTGACATTTCAGATGCTAATTAAGCTTTTCAGTGAAGTGGCATATGCTAATGAAGGTTTCAGTGACATTTCATATACTAATGAAGCTCTGTGCTATACCAGGAAAATTTCACTTTCACTCTTGACAGAAATAAAAGTGTGAATATTTCATAAACTATACATCTGTAGGACTTTTGGTTAACATGACACATAGGCAGTTCTGAATGAAAAGTTCAGATATGCAAAGAAAATTCAAGGTGATAGGTTAATTTGAATTTTGTTTTAATAATATTTATTTAAACCTTTTGCATGATCTCATCAGCAAAGCAGAAGGGAGGACACTTTGTTAATATCTCCCACTCCTTGCTCTTGTTTGCATGAGTGAGACCTTTACATATTAGCTTTTTTATGTTTAATAGAGATTAACCCCTTAAACGGTGTGTTTTTGGGCATGTCCATACTGAGATTTGTTTATAAAAGGTAGCAGCCCTTTATGGACTGGGAGTGACAAAGCTCGCAGTTCACATCCAGAAGATATTGATGTCACTCTCCTGTGCACTCACATTTTGCAATTCCTGGCTGTCTGAAACAGCCTGAGATCCTTCTTACTCGAGAAGTCAAACTTCATTTCTAATGGGCCCAAACAGTGCTGTTTTTGTGCAAAATAAGTGGTATTTCAAAAACCTGAGCTATCTCAGTCTGTCAGAAATACAGTTTGACACCCCTGAACTGGAGACAGCTGTTAAAAGGACTAACCTCAACATTCTCCCTGTGAAGAAGGTGCAGGGTGCACATTTAAAGGTATAGTAAAATGCCCCAGGGTATTTACCCGATTGAGGGTTACAAGTTATTGTGCCTCTCATAAAAATAAAAGTTTAAAAATTGGAAGGAAAATTAAAAATAATAAAAATTAAAGTACCTTGCAGAACTCGCCACTTAAAGAAAAAGTAAACCCTAAAAACATAAGCTAACTACAATACTGGCATGTGTCTACTTGTCTACTGCTAACTTACTCTTGCCTTTAGGTTACATGGCCGATCCTGCTCTGTATTCTGAAGTCTAGGGAGAAGCAGGCTCCACTTCCTGTTCTGATCAGAGACTGGCTCTACGGGAGCTGAGACTAATATCTCAATTCACAAATCCTCATAGAGCCATTGAGCTTGTGCAGAGATTAAATCCAAGGGTGGGGGTACTGCATTGAATTTACAAATATGAGATATACTAAGGGGATTGGCCAGATTTACACAGGTGGATTTGTGAATGTATCATGTTTAAATACCTTTTCTTCCTGTTTATTTGTTGTATTTGTGGCCGATCTGCTTAATCCACAGTTATGAGGATCTACCACTGCCTTTTACTTCATCTTGATGACATATCACACACTCACAACACAGTACCTGATAATTTCTGAAGAAGGGTCTGGGTAACCAGAAAACAAGGAAGGCATCAATAAATTAAATACTTATTTTACCTTAAATTTGCACTATCTTGCACTACATTTAGGGATTTATTTAGCCATAGGTCTAGGGTAGCAGATTGGGTGGCTTTGCAACTCTTTGACTACATCTCTTTATATATATATATATATATATATATATATATATATATATATATATATATATATATAAAACAGTTGTGGCTCAGAGCTCATAGCTTCCTCTTGGGTACCTATTTTATTTTTTGTTTAAATGGTCTCCTGAAGAAAGGACATTATGTTCAGAAACGCGTTCAACTATTATTAATCTTCTCAGGATTTTTTTTTTTATAATAAATATTGTTATGAATTATATCAACCACCATATTTTTCCCCTTATTATCCACACGAGTGATCCAATGCTCTGGAGGGATGTGTACCTCAGCAGGGGAGGTTATAATTCCTGCATGTGCTATTACTGGCCAGGATATTTGAGTTGGTTATAGTTTATAAGTAAGTCGCATTACTTCCTATTCAAATGTTTAAACTTGAAAATTCTATTAGCCTCTACCACTGGCTTTTTGTATTTATAGTTCTTCAAGGTGCTTGGAAATATATCCCTTCCATTTTGTGGAGCAGCTGAGTTTTAAAGTCACACTGTGTGGAGGCAGTAAGAAATATCCAGCTATTTATTGCTCAGATATTAACGGATTTGGACTTTGTATCGTTTAAGGTCTTTAAATGAATGGCACAGTTTTACACTATGAGCGCCCCTTTGGTTTTTTATAATTCCTGTAAGTATGTTACAGGGATTGCTGGCAGCTGCTAACAACTGGGATGATTTCTGTTCGTACGCACTGCTGTAATAACTGCAGAAACTGTGTAGTAACTGGGGTTAGAAGCTAGTAGCACATTGGCAAATTTGTACATTCCCCCAATTCATAGTATGCATAGCTTAGGATTAGACTGAGATGTAGATAACTAGATAAGAAATTGTCTGAAGGACAGGCAACTGTATCACAGTCAATGTAATATATACAGAGGAAGGATGGTTTACTAGCTGGGTGCCACAGAGGTTGGTGCTTGGGCCTGTTCTCTTAATTCCTTCATTAGTGATATTGCTAGTGATATTCAAGCTAAGTTGTGCATTTTTACAGACGATGCAAAGACTTGTATTAGGTCTGACACTCCAGGTGAACTAAGCCAAAATGTACAAAGATTAGGAAAACTGGAGGAATGGATAAGAGTATTGGATCTACAGTTTAAAGCTGCAGAGGTGGAATATAAGCTTAATTTTAGTTTGCTGACAAGTAGAGTGAAGTGAGAGGGTAGATATGACAGAAAAAAATGAGTACTAGACAAGAGGATGTGAATTAAAATTAAAGGGTAAAAGACTCAGAATGAACATGAGTAAGTGCTAATTTACAGAAAAAGTGATAGATTTATGAAACAGCTTCTTACTGGAATTGGTAGGTGCTAATATGATAAAGGAATTAAAAATGCCTGTTATAGACAAGAGTATATTCTCTGAACTATGCAAGATTGTGCATTTAACCCTTTGAGGGCCATCTTCATAATTTGCACATGCTTGGCAAAATGGGCTTGCATGGCCAACCATGGGAAAATTACAAGGTTTCACTTTGAAGCTTCTCCCTACACAATAGCTTGCATGAACATGGGACTGATCCTGCATATAAAAAGTGCAGATAGTGAAGGATCTCTTGATCCTGCACTATGTGCATCTGCAAAATTAAACCAGATTGGGAAGGGGGGCATCGGAACTCCTCCTGATGCTCGCATTGATTGCCTATGTATCAGGACAGTCGATCGTGGTCAGGTTGTACTAGTACAGGTGCTATAATGAACATTTTTTTTAGACTGTGGATCTCTGAGCAGCATCGGACCAGTGAAAACTAACATCTTGTTTTGTGAGATAGGTAAGAGGTGCCATTATGTAGGAAAAGTTCTGTATGAATCGCTGGTAGAAATTTCCAAAACCAATGAACGACTGGACGGCTTTGTTGTCTGCAGGAGGTGGCCACTCAAGAATAGCTCTAACTTTTCTAGTTTTGCATAAAGACTATATTCCCGGAGATGGGAAAGACTGTTCAGACATGAGTGCAGTGGTCTTGCAAGGAGGAAGACAAGAATATCATCCAGATAGATGATCACAGACAGGTCTAGAGGATCCTTGAAAACATAATTCACAAAATGTTGGAAGGTGGCAGGGGAGTTACAGAGTCCAAAGTTTGACTAGGTACTCAAAATGCCCGTATTGTGTCCGGAAAGTTGTCTTCTATTTATCCCCCCTTCCTCATGTGGACCAGGTTTTAGGCCCCCCGAAGATCAAATTTAGTGAAGATGGTTGCTGATGAAAGTCGTTCCAGTAGGGATCAAAGAATGGGGGTGACTGTTTTTAATGGTGACTTTATTCAGGACTCTGTAATCAATACAGGGACAAAGACCGCCATCCTTTATGGGGACAAAGAAGATACTATATCTGGCTGATGAGGTGGAAGGGTGAATGAAGCCCTTGGATAGGTATCACGGTGCCCGTGATTTGCTGCAGTTACTTGTCTGTCACCAGTAGGGGGCTTCTATTGGCTGTCTGCAGATAGCCCGCCTCTTATTGACTATTTAAACCTGGATTGGGCACCCTTTGAGTGCCCTTTCGTGTTGTTTCTGACCTTCTTGCTATCACTATGCTAGTGATAGCTGGGCCTCTGTTCCAGTGTTCCAAAGTTCCTGATCTCATGTGTTCCTGAGTTCCTGATCTCTACTGTTCCAGTGTTTCCTGCATGCTGAAGTACTTCCAGTCCTGGTTCCGGCCTAGTCTCTGGTGTTGCAGTTCCTGCTGAACTTCTCTGCTGTTTTCTGACCTGACTGATCGTTGCTGGTTCCTGTCATCTCATCACCTGTCTTCAGTATCCTGGCGACCTTCTGCCTGGTCGCGTTGGTGACATTGCTACAATTCCGTGTTGGTCCCAGCGTGCGGACGCTGGTTTGCTCCCAAGCCTTGTGGCTATACAAACTCGCTTGTTACACCAGTGTGCGGTCACTGGTTTGCTCCTAAGCCTTTCAGCTATACAATCTGTGTTGGTCCCAGCGTGCGGACGCTGGTTTGATCCTAAGCCTTGCGGCTATACAAACTCGCTTGTTACACCAGTGTGCGGTCACTGGTTTGCTCCAAAGCCTATCAGCTATACAATTCTGTGTTGGTCCCAGCGTGCGGACGCTGGTTTGCTCCTAAGCCTTGCGGCTATACAAACTCACTTGTTACACCAGTGTGCGGTCACTGGTTTGCTCCAAAGCCTTTCAGCTATACAAATCTGTGTTGGTCCCAGCGTGCGGACGCTGGTTTGCTCCTAAGCCTTGCGGCTATACAAACTCGCTTGTTACACCAGTGTGCGGTCACTGGTTTGCTCCAAAGCCTATCAGCTATACAAATCTGTGTTGGTCCCAGCGTGCGGACGCTGGTTTGCTCCTAAGCCTTGCGGCTATACTACTCGCTTGTTACTCCAGTGTGCGGTCACTGGTTTGCTCGCTAAGCCTAACGGCTATACTATTCAGTGTTGTTTCCAGCGTGCGGACGCTGGTTTGCTCCAAAGCCTTGCTGCTTAACGATTCTGCTAATTTGCCAGTTCCATCTGACTGCTGCTATTATCTCTGGGCTGCCCTGCCCGGTATTGGTAAGGCCGGTAGAACCTTTTGCCACATTCCATCTGAGGTTGCCTTACCCGGTATTGGCAGGGCCGGTAGAGCCTACATTGTGTATCTATTGAGGCTGCCTTGCCCGGTAATTTGGTAAGGCCGGTAAAACCGTTATGCTATTCCATCTGCAGGTTGCCTTACCCGGTATTGGCAAGGCCGGTAGAGCCTAAAGACTGTCCTGTCCGGTATATTGACAGGACCGGTAGAGTCTGCCTTCTGTCTGTGCTATATTCGGTATATATATATGTATGTTATTGCCATCCTAAGTTATCATTTATTATTTCAATAAAATTGATTTTTTTTTACCTAAAACTTGTGTCTGAGAGTCATAATAAACCGTGACAGTACGAAAGGGCCATGACCTCAGACAGCAAGGGTGAAGGTAACGCACAGAATATCCATTGGAGGATGGATGTGCTCGAGCAACGTTTGGATCAGTTGGCAGTTGCAATTCAAATGATCCTTGAACGCACGGTACCTGCTGACCAATCTAGCTCTAGCCCGGTGGTCTCGCCAAGTCAGACACCGGAAAGTGATACCAGACCCCTAGGGGGTACTGTTAAAGGGTTAACGGCTTCTGCACCCTTGCCGCTAAGATATGATGGTGACCCTAGTCTCTGCAGAGGGTTCATCAATCAACTCGAAATCTTTATGGAATTGACGGCACACGCATTTCCCAATGATCGTAGTAAAGTGGGGTTCACGATATCACTGCTCACTGGCAGAGCATTGGCTTGGGCTAACCCCTTGTGGGAGAATGCTAAACCTTGTACTAAGAACTTTAGTGAATTTGTGCATTCCTTTCGAAGAGTGTTTGAGCCTCCTGGTAGAACCACCTCTGCTGCCAAACGCCTTATGGAGATACAACAGGGCAGGCGTACAGTGGGCGACTATGCCATCGAATTCCGCACATTGGCAGCAGAGGTTGGTTGGAATAACGAGGCATTATTGGCAGCCTTCTCTCAAGGCCTGAATGACCACATTAAAGACGAAATCGCTGCTAAAGATCTACCTATTGATCTAGATGATTACATTGAGTATGTTATGATAATTGACTCCAGAATACGTGAGAGATCAATTGCCAGAGATCGTAAGTTACGGTCAAAAAATAATGAGCCTAGTAGCATGTTTTGCCCACCCATCCCTCCCTTGGCATTGAAGTCTAGTGAACCAGTACGGGAAACAAGTGAACCTATGGAAATAGGCTTCACTAGACTATCCAAGGCAGAGAGACTATATCGCAAAAAACAAGGGTTATGTTTATACTGCGGTAAAAAAGGGCACTTGCTAAATTCCTGTCCGGTACGTCCAGGAAACGCACACACCTAGGGTATCTTGGGGGACAGGCCCTAGGTGGTGTACAATCGTCCCCAGTGTCGGGCATAATGAAACCCACCATACAGGTGGTATTGTCTTGGGCACAACGCTCTGTGGAGGTTTTGGCCTTGGTTGACTCCGGTGCAGCAGGGTATTTTATGGATAATACCTTTGCTGAATTGCACGGAGTTCCACGCATTGAAAGAGAAAACCCCTTGACTATTGAAGCGATTGATGGTAGACCCTTAGAACCGCCTCAGGTTATATTTGAAACTATGCCATTGTCTATGACTATTGGGGCACTTCACAGAGAAGAGCAGC
This sequence comes from Rhinophrynus dorsalis, assembly GCA_037306005.1. NCBI lineage: Eukaryota > Metazoa > Chordata > Amphibia > Anura > Rhinophrynidae > Rhinophrynus > Rhinophrynus dorsalis. Next base: position 466,961,371 of record CM074720.1, read on the forward strand.
AGTTTCAACTGATTAATTCCCCGCACCATGCGGTGATATTGGGATTTCCGTGGTTACAGTTACATAACCCACAATTCGATTGGAAAAAGTGTGAAATTGCTGCTTGGTCCCAGTTTTGTATGGACAAGTGCGTCATCCAGCCTATTAAGGTCATGTGCACCTCCTCTGCTATGCCGGATGTGTACCAACAGTTTGGCGATGTTTTTAGCAAAGGAGAGGCTAGTATGCTACCCCAGCATAGACCTTATGATTGTTGCATTGAATTGCAGCCTGGTGCAGTACCTCCGAAGGGACGCACTTATCCATTATCTTGTGATGAAAATAAGGCTATGGAGGATTACATTTCTGATGCCCTTGCTAGAGGGATCATACGTAAATCTACCTCTCCAGCTGGGGCTGGGTTCTTTTTTGTAAAAAAGAAAAATGGCGAATTACGACCATGCATTGACTACCGGGGCTTGAATAAACTAATGGCAAAAAACGCATACCCAATACCACTCATCACCGAGCTTTTTGACAGGCTTAAGGGCGCTTCGATATTTACCAAGTTGGACCTACGGGCCGCTTACAATCTGGTTCGCATTCGAGCAGGTGATGAGTGGAAAACTGCCTTTAATACTCGAGCTGGGCACTACGAGTATCTAGTAATGCCTTTTGGGCTGTGTAATGCACCCGCAGTTTTCCAGGAACTGATAAATGATGTTCTGAGAGATATGTTACAGACATGTGTTGTGGTGTACCTCGACGATATACTGATTTACTCCCAAAACATGGCACAGCACATCAAAGATGTATCCGCAGTAATGCTACGACTCCGTGAGAACAAATTATTTTGTAAAATGGAAAAATGTGAGTTTCATAGAACCAGTGTGCCATTCTTGGGGTTCATAATTGGCAATGATGGCATTGCCATGGACAAAGAAAAGTTGTCAGCTGTCCTACAATGGCCAAAACCCAAGGGTCTTAAAGCCATACAGCGTTTCCTGGGTTTCGCTAATTATTATAGGAGGTTTATTAAGAACTTTTCTTCCATTGTCAAACCTCTGTCCGATCTTACGCACAAGGGTGCTAATCCTTCTTGTTGGCCGGTATCTGCTGAGAAAGCCTTTGAGAATTTGAAGCTGGCATTTGCTGCGGCTCCTGTGTTATCCCACCCCAATCCTTTACTTCCATTTACGTTAGAGGTTGATGCCTCAGATATTGGGGTCTGGGCAGTACTTTCGCAGCGACATGAGAAAGGTGGAACTCTCAGACCTTGTGGGTTTTTCTCTAAAAAGTTGACTGTCACTCAAAGCCACTATGAGATAGGTGACAGAGAATTATTGGCCATTATCCTTGCTCTTAAGGAATGGCGTCATTTGCTTGAAGGTACTAAGAATCCTGTCTTAATCCTAACAGATCATAAGAATCTGACCTATCTCTCGGAGGCCAAGAGATTGTCCTCTCGTCAGGCCAGGTGGGCACTGTTCCTGTCTCGATTTAATTTCATTGTATCATATTTACCAGGGTCAAAAAATATCAGGGCTGATGCACTGTCAAGACAATTTGAGGCCGACAGTGACAGAGTGGAAGCACCAGCTCCTATCATCCAACCTGATAGAATACTGGCTACTATACGCACGAGTATCACTTCTCCTCTAGGGGAGGAGATCCTGGCCTCTCAGGGATCCGCTCCCCATGAAACCCCAGTGGGCAAATGTTTTGTCGCTGAATCATTTCGTACTAGGCTGCTCGAAACCTACCATTCCTCTAAGGCTGCGGGACATATTGGTAGAGACCAATTGTTATGGTCCCTTTCTCAGTTATTTTGGTGGCCTTCCATGAGAAACGATTGTGCCGAATTTACGAATGCCTGTGCCACCTGCGCCCGCGCTAAGACCCCGAGACATCTCCCTGTGGGCTTGCTTCAACCGGTGCCTAATGGCGAACGCCCCTGGTCTCATGTTTCCATTGATTTTATGGGAGAGTTGCCTATGTCGAAGGGGTACTCCTTTATATTCATGGTGGTGGACAGGTTTTCTAAAATGGCTCATTTCGTGCCCCTCCGTGGTCTTCCTTCAGCGAAGGAATTGGCAATGGTGTTCGCCAGAGAAGTATTCCGGTTGCATGGAGTGCCTAGGGTACTGGTGTCTGACAGGGGGAGCCAGTTTGTGTCTAGATTTTGGAGGGCATTTTGCCAACAGATGGGCATACAGCTGTCCTTCTCCTCTGCCTACCATCCCCAGACCAATGGAGCCGCTGAACGAGCTAATCAGGGCTTGGAACAATTTCTCCGTTGTTTCGTTACTGACCATCATGATAATTGGTCCGACTTGTTGCCTTGGGCAGAGTTCGCCAGGAACTGTGCGGTCAATTCTTCATCTGGGAGCTCTCCGTTTCTGATTAATTATGGGTTCCAGCCCTGTTTGCTTCCAGACTCATTTCAGACGCAACAGATTCCAGCTCTGGATGAGCATATCGAGCAACTCCGTTCCACATGGGCACAAGTTCAGAGGGCACTTGGTCAGTCATTTCAGCGTCATCAGCGCCATGCTAATCGCAGAAGGCTTCCAGCGGTTTCCTTTCAGGTTGGGGATAGAGTATGGCTTTCCTCCAGAAATCTCAAGCTGCAGGTTCCGTCTAATAAGTTGGCTCCTCGGTTTATTGGTCCATACAGAGTTATTCGCAAAATTAACCCTGTCTCCTATGCACTAGACCTACCTGCATCCATGCGTATCCATAATGTGTTCCATGTGTCCCTTCTTAAGCCTCTGGTTTGCAATCGCTATACTACCACACCTGTGGTGCCAGGACCTGTTGAGGTCGAGGGCCAGGAGGAGTACGAGGTTCAGAGCATTATTGATTCCCTTGGCTTAGAGGAAGGGTACAGTACCTGGTACATTGGAAAGGGTATGGTCCTGAGGATCGATCATGGGTGGATAGTACGGACCTTCATGCACCTAGGTTAACTAGGGCCTTTCATGCCAATTACCCGCTGAAACCTAAACCCTATTCTAGGAGAGGGGGTCTTTGAAAGGGGGGTACTATCACGGTGCCCGTGATTTGCTGCAGTTACTTGTCTGTCACCAGTAGGGGGCTTCTATTGGCTGTCTGCAGATAGCCCGCCTCTTATTGACTATTTAAACCTGGATTGGGCACCCTTTGAGTGCCCTTTCGTGTTGTTTCTGACCTTCTTGCTATCACTATGCTAGTGATAGCTGGGCCTCTGTTCCAGTGTTCCAAAGTTCCTGATCTCATGTGTTCCTGAGTTCCTGATCTCTACTGTTCCAGTGTTTCCTGCATGCTGAAGTACTTCCAGTCCTGGTTCCGGCCTAGTCTCTGGTGTTGCAGTTCCTGCTGAACTTCTCTGCTGTTTTCTGACCTGACTGATCGTTGCTGGTTCCTGTCATCTCATCACCTGTCTTCAGTATCCTGGCGACCTTCTGCCTGGTCGCGTTGGTGACATTGCTACAATTCCGTGTTGGTCCCAGCGTGCGGACGCTGGTTTGCTCCCAAGCCTTGTGGCTATACAAACTCGCTTGTTACACCAGTGTGCGGTCACTGGTTTGCTCCTAAGCCTTTCAGCTATACAATCTGTGTTGGTCCCAGCGTGCGGACGCTGGTTTGCTCCTAAGCCTTGCGGCTATACAAACTCGCTTGTTACACCAGTGTGCGGTCACTGGTTTGCTCCAAAGCCTATCAGCTATACAAATCTGTGTTGGTCCCAGCGTGCGGACGCTGGTTTGCTCCTAAGCCTTGCGGCTATACTACTCGCTTGTTACTCCAGTGTGCGGTCACTGGTTTGCTCGCTAAGCCTAACGGCTATACTATTCAGTGTTGTTTCCAGCGTGCGGACGCTGGTTTGCTCCAAAGCCTTGCTGCTTAACGATTCTGCTAATTTGCCAGTTCCATCTGACTGCTGCTATTATCTCTGGGCTGCCCTGCCCGGTATTGGTAAGGCCGGTAGAACCTTTTGCCACATTCCATCTGAGGTTGCCTTACCCGGTATTGGCAGGGCCGGTAGAGCCTACATTGTGTATCTATTGAGGCTGCCTTGCCCGGTAATTTGGTAAGGCCGGTAAAACCGTTATGCTATTCCATCTGCAGGTTGCCTTACCCGGTATTGGCAAGGCCGGTAGAGCCTAAAGACTGTCCTGTCCGGTATATTGACAGGACCGGTAGAGTCTGCCTTCTGTCTGTGCTATATTCTGTATATATATATGTATGTTATTGCCATCCTAAGTTATCATTTATTATTTCAATAAAATTGATTTTTTTTTACCTAAAACTTGTGTCTGAGAGTCATAATAAACCGTGACAATAGGTTCTCATAAATGTAGGTCTTCAGATGTGACAGTTCCAGACCAGATAATAGGTAGATGCGACCATAAGGTATAGGAGCTCCAGGAAAACTCAACAGGGCAGTCAAAGGGCATGTGGGGTGGTAGAGTGTCATCCAGTTTTTATCAAAGACATCCAAGAAGCCCAGATAAGGTGTAGGAAGAGAAGAAGGATGAATAGAGAATAGGTGAGGGAGTATCACTCTCATAAGACAATTCTTCAGACAGAAAGGAGAAGAGAAGGAAACAGAACCAGAGAACCAACTGAAGCAAGGATTTTGCCTCTGAAACCAAGGCAGCCCTAAAATAAGATGGAAAAGTAAAGAGGGTAATATGTCAAAATGAATGCTTTCTTGATGCTGGGAGGTGACGAGCAGGAGAAGTGGCAGCATCTCCAATGTGATAGGGCCAGAACAGTGGTTGCTGTTATCAGCCATCTGTAAGACCAAAGAACAGGATTTCTGTCGCAGAGGTATTCCCAATAGGTGTGCTACATCAAGATCAAGAAAGTCACCACTAGCTCCTGAGTCAACAATCGTTGTACGTTCATTCTGATGGCTGTCCCACTGGAGAAAGACAGAAAAGGACAAATGAGAGATCATACCTACCAAGGAAGTAGTGGGAGCTAGAACTGGCTAGAACTACCTTGAGAGGGACGGGGCTTGACATGACAAGTTCGAAGGAGTTGGCCCTCTTTACCACAGTAAAGACTGAGATTAAGAGGTCTGCGATGATAACTCTGGACTGGGGATAGAGGTCCACATAGGAGGCCTAGCTGCATATGTTCCTCAGTGTTGTTAAGAACAGAAAAAGAAGAGTCATATGGAACAGAACTCCTAGACATGGTGGTAGAGGAAGACAAACAGTCTCTGGATCGCTCCCTGAGTCTCCTATCTGGATAACAAGAAGAAGTAACTCCTCCAGTGAGGTAGGGAGGACCACTCTGGATAATTCGCCTTTCAAGCCCTCAGGAAGTTCCAGACAAAAAGGGCAGCCATATGCCAAATGGAGTCAAAGGAAAGGCACAGAAACTCCACAACATTATCCTCTACAGGTCATCTTCCTTGGGAGAGGGCCCTCAGAGCAGATTAAGCTGAAGATACTCTATATCGGTGGCTTGGACTGCCATGAAGTAAGAAGAGGGATATCAGATAGGATGGTGATTACTATGCACATCTTAATGTAATCAGCGGTGTAAGTTTGTGGATTCAAGGAAAACGGGAGCTCGCAAGAAGTAATGAAAGGATTGTATTAAGCCCTTTCTCTGCTGAATTTTCCAGAAGATGGTCTCCTGGGTTCTGGCAAAGAAGCGCCCTCTGCTCCATCGGATAAGGGTGGAGGACTTGCTGAGGGAGCAGGCGGGAAGATCTGAAAGCCACTAGCTTGAAGTTCTTGGAGTTTTTGTTGGAGTACTGCTTGGTTAGCCTGTAACTCTTATACAGACAGAGCAAAGAGAGGGAAACTGGATGGTTGCAGGCAGTGTGGGTGTGATTTGTAGTGAAACTGACGGCTACAAAACAAAAAGAAAATTTGATTGACAGTTGACAGAGACACACAGAAGGTCATATTACTACACCTAAGCAGAGACTCAGAGTTATAGTCACATACATCATACATTATTCTCACAAAGATAAAACATTAAGCCATATGCTAACATCACCGTCATGTATTGTTGTCACGGTTTGTTTTGACTCTCAGACACAGAGTAAGATAAAAATCAAACTTTATTGAAAAGTTTAATAGGAACCCTCACGGGTCCTGAACACATACATACAACATGCACAAAATAGGTTCAAACAATAGCTTATACAAGATACAGTATGGGAGGCTCTACCGGCCCTGCCAATACACCGGGCAAGGCAGCCTGAAAGATGACACAAGTGCAGAAATAAGGCTCTACCGGCCTTGCCAATATACCAGGCAAGGCAGCCTGATGGTTGACACAATTGAAGGAATAAGGCTTTACCGGCCTTGCCTATGTACCAGGCAAGGCAGCCTGGAGGATGGCACGACAATCTGCCTGAGGCTCTACCGGCCTTGCCAATATACCGGGCAAGGCAGCCTAAATGAGTGACACCTCCACTAGTGCTGTATAGTTGGAAACATCAGCATAAGATGATACAGTGGAGCAAACCAGTATCATGTATAGGACAACCAGGGAAGCCCAACCGGTGCAATAACGGAGGCAGCTAGCACCCGGTGAATATGGAGTAAACCAGTACTGCGTACTGGACAAAACTAGGAACGCCCTACCGGTGCTGTAATGTAGATGCTAGCAACCGGTGTTATGGAGTAAACCAGTACCACTTACTGGACAACAGGAATGCCCCACCCGGTGCAATAATGGAGGCAACTAGCAACCGGTGAATGGAGTGAACCAGTACCGCGTACTGGACAACGGTAACACCCAGCCAGTGCAATAATGGAGGCAGCAGCAACCGGTGTACTGGAGTAAACCAGTACTGCGTACTGGACGACAGGAACGCCCAACCGGTGCAATAATGGAGGCAGCTAGCACCCGGTGAATATGGAGTAAACCAGTACCGCGTACTGGACAACACTATGCCCTACCGGTGCTTGTAAAGGAGGCAGCTGCAACTGGTGTAATGGAGTAAACCAGTACCCCGTACTGGACAACAGAAACGCCCTACCGGTGCAGTAGCAGAGGCAGCAGCAACAGTCGAAATTGGAGTAAACCAGTACAGAGTACTGGACAACAGTATCGCCCAACCAGTGCAATAATGGAGGCAGCAGCAACTGGTGTATTGGAGTAAACCAGTACCGCGTACTGGACAACAGTATCGCCCAACCTGTGCAATGATGAAGGCAGCTGGCAACCAGTGAATTGGAGCAAACCAGTGATCAGAATGTCGCCCAGGTGACCCAAGTCGAATGAAGGCTGGCAGTCAGGATCCAGGTGCAGGAACGAGCAGGAACAATGGCAACACCGGATCAGGAACGGAAGCAGGAACATCAGCCCAACCGGATCAGGAACGGAGACAGAACCACGCAGGAGTGACACTGGCGTCTAGATGAATCGCTGACACTGGTAACTGTAGCAAAACAGGCCCAGGGATACAGGTATAAAGGCAGGTGACTACTGACATAGAGACACCACTAAAGGGCCACCAAACGGTGCCTCAGCCCAGTCTATATAGGCAATGCTGGGCAGGCAAAAGACAGGTGGCCAATGGAGAGTTCACACACCTGACTGACAGCAAAAGACAGCAATCACGGGCACCGTGATAATTGTACAGCAAAAATCAACACTACCATAATTATATTCAGCAAATCCCCTTGGTTATCAGTATCCCTGTTTCTGCTTCCAAGACCAAAGCACACCCATTTACACTCCCTATTACTGACTATGGAACAACAAAGGTCAATGTCAACAATCCTAGCTTTGAATGCACTGTGGCTGCTCAAAGTGAAGCTCCACTGATACCTACTGCAAGTACTATTGCAACATCTAGTCTGTGAAATCTCCATTACGCGATTCTTCACTAACAATCAAAAAGCTAAACATCTTGCTATCTATTGTGTCTCTAACCCATTAATGACGGGTGACATGCCAGGATCACCCAGCAGGCTGGAGATGATGTAAGATGTTGAGCGGGTGGAGCGTCTGAAGGCTACATGGGTGATTACAGCTGGCAGGATGTATTGGAGTGTGTTAAGGGCCTATCTCCAAAGGAGATCCATCGTAGGAGTATTAAGCAGCAGCGTGGGAGGTATGAGCCTGAAGTCTTCCCCTTAACTTGAGCTGCTGGAGCAGGTGGCAGCAATCCAGTGGTGGGAGGGAGATAAAGGAGCGGATGGTGGTTGGGGACGCGGCTCATTAAAAGTGGTGAGCTAATAAGAAGAGGCAGCAAATGGTACTATTATTAGATAGGATGGAGCCAGAAGTGGGAGTTTATGAGCTATAATGTCTGAATTCTGAAGAAAGAACGCATTGTGTTTTAAAAGAGGAAGGTGCCACATATGTGCCTGTTGCAATATTAGACTTATGAGCTCCATCTTGTATTAATGCTGGATTGGTGCTTTGAATGCTGTGTGAAATTGATATGAGAAACTGCCTTGCTACTTGAACTGTTCACAAATGTGGTTTTTAGAAATTGCCATGTGGTTAAAATTCCAAAATAAGGAGCTATTTTAGTATTTTTTTTACCCGAGCTCATTTTGGGAACGCTGCTGGCATTTTTCTTTGACTGCTTATGGAAATTGTTATGTAGAAATGATAAAAGGGGGAGGCTGATGCAGAAGTCATGAAATATCCTGATATTGGTTTGCTGCTATAATATTTTGAATAACATCAAATTCAAGAACATTGAGAGGTGTATGAACCATGGAGGAGCTGGTTAATAAAAAAGTAGAGCATAAATAAGCTTTAAAGATGGACAAGAAAATGGAGTCTGAAGTAAAAAAAACATAAAAAAGTCATCAATATTTTCTCCCCAGCAGAGTAAAAATGTGGAAGGTCTCCATAATATGTCAGTGGCCTCGGTAGAAACTGATATGGAAGCATCTAGAAGATTATCAAGACAGCAAAGGTGTCTATGCAAATGATACTAATTAAAAAAAAATTAGATAAGCATTTTAGGGAGATTAAAGGGACAGTAATGTCACATCAAAACTTTATATAGTTTTGTTTTGTAGAGGAGAAGAAAATAAGCTGAATGGCACAACCCTTATCTCTCAAACCGCTATGGTTTAAGAGATATAGGTGTTGAAAGTTCCCCCTCCCTCCCCTTCTCCTGATGTCATCTGTAAAGCTGACAGCAGGAGATTCTAGTCGGACGACTCGAGGAGGCTCTGCAGCAGAGCCGAAAGTGCGTTATTGCAAAATAATTACTTCATTGGAATTACTGCATTGGTTTGTGCTTGCGAACCAGGCGCACTTGGTAGACCTTTCCATTGAATTAAGTCTTTTGCAATAACGCGATTTTGGCTCGGCTGCAGAGCCGCAGGCTGATCCCTGGACTAGGATCTCCTGCTGTCAGCTAGACGCTGACATCAGGAGAAGGGGAGGAGGGGGGAAACTTTCAATGCCTATATCTCTCAAACCATAGCAGTTTGTGCCATTCAGCTTATTTTCTTCATCTCTACAAAACTACAAAAAGTTTTTATGGGACATTACTGTCCCTTTAAGGATGACTTTATGAAGCTGGGGGAGAGGGTAAAGGAAAATGAGCAATTAATCGGTGGCTTGATTTTTGATGTAAAGCAGGTTGCTGAAGAGAATGGCATATTGAAAAATAAAATAGAGGGATTGGAAGCAAACCCTCTAGATGGAGAAGACAGGGCAAGAAGAAAGAATCTGTGTATTAGCGGAATCCCAGAAACTACTGATCAGACACAATTAAGGGGTTTTCTTGTGTAACTTTTTAGGAGTATGAGAGTATATGAAGCAGACAAGGAGGAAGCAATAGAAAGAGTACATTTAATATATGTCTATGAATGTCTCGGAAGAGCTGCCAAGGGATGATTTGTTTTTTTTCCTTTTTTGTCCCTCAGAAGGTTTTCAAAGAGGAAAGAAATATGGATCCTAAACTGGAGAAGTTTAAGAACATTTCGTTTTTTCAGGATATTTCACCAGGAACTTTACAAAAGAGGAGAGCTTATTTAGAAGTAACAGCAGTGTTAAGGAATAGATAAATAAGATATATGTGGGGATTTCCTCTCATGCTAATTATTTGGTTTGAGGGGAATCATATGCCGTGGATACGAAAGTTTGGTAAAGTAATGCCTGTCGATTAGTTTAGATAGAGAAGTAGGAAGGAGGGGGGAGTGTGGTGTTTTTTATATACGGATGTATGTTTGTGTGGGTCACATAAGATAAATAAGATTTTGATCACTAAGAGTGATATTGGAAGTGTGGCACTGAGTTGGAAGAGTTTTGAAGATGGGGAGGGAGTTATTAAAGTCAAATTATATGACGGGTGGAGGTCTATGGGCTGTGGGCATTTAATGTCATAGGGTTATATGGTATGTTGATTCACAGCAGGGTTTTTTTTAACAGGGCACTAGATCTATAATATATTTGGGGACATAAGGTTTCACAGGTGGGTTTGGTAGTACTGGAAAGGTATCCTGAGAGTATCCTTTTAAAAAGTTGCAAATAAAATATTGCGCGGCAATATTGGTTTAGTGTAGGAAATGGAACTAGGCAGGGATGCCCATTAGCCCTCCTGTTGTATATACTCTCTCTCTTGGACCTTTGGCAGAAAAGAGTCACAATAATGAAAATAAAAGGGATTAGAGTGGGGGAATCGGAGTGTAAATTGAGTATGTATGTGGGTGATATTTTGTTAACAATAGCTGACCCAGAGAAATCTCTGAATACAATTTTTAGGGTAATAGAGGAATATGGTGAACTCTCAAATTATAGTGTTAATGTAGGGAAAACTCAAGTTATTGGAATAGCAACTGAGGATGCTCTACTACAAAATTTGAAATTGTGATATGCATTCTAATGGATTACTTATTTGGGATTGGTAATAACCAGGAGGGTAGAGGATATGGCTGAATTTAATTACACTCTGTTGATAAAAGAATTATATAAACAAGTGAATGCATGGAAGGGTTTATTTTTATCATGGTTGGGTAGAATGAATTTGGGGAAGGCATATGTTTTAAGAATGATTGCAATTCCTCCACCTAGAAGTCTGATAGTTCAGTTTCAGGTGCTAGTGGAGAAATTTATTTGGGGATAGAAAAAAATCAAGAATTTGTAGGAAGATACTCTATCTGGATAAAAGAAGAGGGGGATGAAGGTTCTGTGTTTGGATAGATATGTTCAGGCTAATATGTTGATGTATGTGCATAAAATTCAAATTGCTCAATTTAAGAGTGAGGATTGGTATATGATCGAACAAAGGATGTTGGAGTTAACGAATTTAGAATGTTTTTTGTGGATACATCAAGAGAAAGTTATAGAGGTTATAAATAATGTAAAGTCAACTATTTTGAGAGACCTTATCCTAATATGGACACGGTTTAGGAAACAAGTATTGGGGAGAAATAATACTTTGCATTGCTCCTCTTGAAGTGTATAATATGAAGGATATGAAGCAGTTGGAATGGGACAATAGGGTGGATTTGAAAATAGCATATTTGTATGCGGAGGGTAAGCTGAAATCTTTTGTACAATTTTCAGAGGAGCATAATTTATCTAAAGGTGAATTTTACGCCATTCTTAGGATAGGTGATTATTTAAAGAGGAACTTTCACCTATTAATAAGTTGCCATGCACTCATTAAGCATATGGCGACAAGCTTGAAAATACGTCTTAATTATAAAAAGTACCACATTCTAAAGAAATCCTTACCGTTTGGAGACCGGAAGCCAGGTAACAGTGCAGACATCTTGTCTGCTCACCAGTGCTGTCAGTCCCGATCTCCTGTAAAGCATTGCAGAGTGCCACATGGTAACAGGAAGGGACTGAAGGCGCAGGTGCGCAGACTGCACCAACTTGCCTGTCAGTCTCCAAACGGTAAAGATTTCTTTAGAATGTGGCACCTTTTATAGTAAAACATGTATTTTCAAGGAAGTCGCCATATGCTTAACAAATGCATGGCGACTTATTAATAATAGTTGAAAGTTCCTCTTTAAGGAGTCACCTAGTTGATTTGGGGGATAGTAGTTTATTAAAACAGATGGCCTGAATATTTAACAACATATGGATAAGAGGCTGTCTTGGAAAGATATATGATTTTCTTGCTGACGTGGGTCCCATGGTCTTTCCTGCTTCTGTGAAGAGTTGGCAGTGGGAGATGGGGACCCAAGTGGATATTGATGCCTGGGGGACAGTTGGATAAGAATAGGACAGGTAACGCATAGTTTAGACTTGCAGGAGCTACATTATAAAATTTTAAATAGGTGGTATCTGGTTCCTCACATGATCTCCAGGTATCGTACGTCAATATCTCTGAGGTGTTGGAGATGTATTTAATATCAGGGGACATTTATTCATATCTGGTGGTCGTGTGACTACTTGGTAGCCACTTGGGAAAACAATTTTAATATGGTTACTGGCTTATTAAGAATTACATTGAATCCAGAACCAGAAAATGAATTATTACACTTGGAGATCTTTCTGCCCCTCAAAGATCTTTTGCAATACAGTGTTTTATGGCTATGAAAATGTGTGTTGCTAGAGGGTGGAAAAAAACAGGGGAGGTTTCTTGGGGTGTTGTAAAAAATCAAATCCAGTATCAATGTATGATGGAAAAGGGTTATTATTATGTAAACTTGAAGTAAGATAAGTTTCATGCAATTTGGAATTTGTGGGAAAAGAATTATAGTATTTTTCGGGTGTATATAAACCTTTAAGCGAAATGTTGGGAATACCTCTCAGGGTCTGTGGCAAGATTTGTGACTGTGTTTGGCTGTAGGTAGTTTTTTGTTTTAGTCTGATATATTTGGGAATCTGAGACTGTAAGTCTGGAATTGGTTTTGTATTCATATTTTTCAAATAAACAAGTTTAAGGCTAAAAGCCTGATTTTGTAGGAGGGGCTGGAGACTATATAAACCCTCCTTCTCTACAGCCCTTCTGCGCACGCAGCTACGTTACAAGACGCTAAGCATCCAGTAAATTACCTGTTACACATTGGCTTCCCGTCCAGTCGCAGCATTTCGATTCTCCGTTCGATCGCCTCCGACTACATATTGTATTATTTTCATTCTCTTCTATTGTCTCCTTTGTCTCCACTGCTCCAGCGTTGGACCGCGATTTTGCCTTCTCGACCGGCGCCCGCTTTTCTAATTGCACCGTTCTTCCCCCTCACACTCTCTGTTCTCACTTCCACCCCTCTCACTCTCTACTTCCGGATCGCCATTCTCCTCAGGGTAGTGCACTTCCCAGTTTCCCGCATCACTTACCCGACTCCACTACTCTCCTTCGGTCCATGCGGTTCTATGTTACGTGGCCCGCATCACCCTCTGGTTTCTTGCACCAGTCACGCATGTGCTTCTTTTGCCGGCACCTTCTCAGCCCGCCCTACCTTCTCCCACTTTCATTTACTTGGTCTGTCACTCTGGTAGCTTTGGCTAGGCATACCTTTTGTTTTTATGGCCAGTTGTTCATGTTATGTTCCAGACCCTTAGGTCATTAGTGTGTATGGCTGCGGGCCAGTGCATGTACCTTATCTATGTCTTCGGTTCTCCATCTCTTGCCTTCTTTCTTTGCTCATGCTCCTTTTCCCATCCAAAGTTGCTCCTGCCTTGGCAGCTTCTGCTGCCGTTTCTTTCCCTCACTTACCCTTCTTCTGTCTCCGCAGTTTGATTAAAGTTTGATTCACTACCACGTATCTTGGCCTTTAGTTCTTATTGCCACTCAGCGCTCAAGCTCTCATCGGCCACAATCAAGCTTTACCTAGCAGGGATTCAGCACCACCTGTTCCTATTAGGTATTTCATTCCCCGCTCCATTGCATTCCTCTCCCCCCATCTGTCTTTTTCTCAAGGTAATTGGAAAACATTGCCCCCCTCCAGCCATATCCCGCCTTCCCATAGAGGGGCCCCTGTTCAGGAAACTATCTGATTTATTACTGACGTGTCCTTTCGGACACCATACCAGTACACAGTCATCTCAGCTGCCATTTTCCTAGCCTTTTTCGGTTTTCTCTGGCCTAGCGAGTTTTTGGTTTCCAGCAAGTTATCTTAAAAAGTCAGACTTAGTCCGAGTATGTAACCACTTCATTCTCCATCTAGCCAGATCGACAACTGATACCCTACATTCCGGGACGAACATTTGTTACTTCACTACTCATGGCCTTTAGTGCCAAGTCACTGATCTGGGCGCTTCACAATCACTTTTGGCCTCCAATCCCGACTCAAGCCCATTACTGCCCATGCCTTATGGCCCTCTTAGCACCAGTTCATTCTTTAGCTACTTAAGAATCCTTCTCGGACATCTTCAATTAAACCCCTACCTATATTCAGGCCACTCCTTTAGGATAGGTGCAGCTTCATCTGCTTCTAGAAATCAAGTACCGGACTATATCATTCAAGGAATGGATAGGTGGGGCTTGTCTTGTTTTACAAGATATGTTCCAGTTCCCAGTCTCGAAATACAATGTGCCTTTCAATCTCTAACTTACTAGCGCTCCCTACCTTTTCTTTTGGCCTCTAACCGGCTTACTGCTCCTCACGACCCTTAGGTTAGCAACGGCCCAAGGTTTAAGCCACACTCCTGTTAACTTCTCACCCGCACCTATCCTTTATCATTATCTGTCTCCACAAGCCCTGAATACAAATAAAAAAAAATGTGTTGGTCCTCCGTCACACCCTACCTCTGGACAGCACAGGCCTTAAGGGGTTAAAAAACAGGTGAGCGGGGAGATAGTTGGATTACATCTAGTCACATCCTCAATGAGATGCCACCTGTAACACATCAGAAGTTGAATGACTAGAAGAAGAGGAAGCATTCCTAAAAGTGCCTGGGGGAGAGTTGCACATAGTCACCACACCCACTGCCAGGCTCTAAACCACCACTAGTCATGTTGTAAATAGAAGTAAGTTACTCAGTTCTTCTATGTGCTGCCCTTACAAAGTTCATATAAAGTCTAGAAATTATCCACAAATATGCCTGTGGAATGACAAACTTGCCATAGGTATCCTACCCAGGGTGCAATCTCTTCTAGCTCACTAGTGCCTTTCATAGAGAAGAAGTATCCTAAAGCACATCACACTGATCCTACTAAATGGCAGTCCAGCCATGAAGTGCCAGGCAATTCCTCTCTGAACAAGAGAAGCAACCAACCCCAGATGTACATTTCTTTAAAAAAAAAAAAAAAAAATCTTTATTTTGACATGGAAAATACAATACAGCATTTCTTTGTACAGTAATGCTTTCCAATACAGAGTGCATTCATACATTTAAAACAATAACATTCTTAATACCTGCAGCACAGTGCTGTTTGGCAGCACACAGGTACATTTGAACTTTATTGTATCATTACATTATTGAACTCAACACTTGTACTTTATTTCACTGTATTAAAGTCTCTGTGGGCATTCGCCTGGGGGATTGTGTGTGTGTGTGTAGGGGGTGGGATATGGGGCATGGGTCAGGGTGGGTCAGGGGGCCGAGGGGAGGTGACAGTGGTATTGAGCCATTGGAGGGGATGCTAGTCCTCCTCTTCAGGGCTGTCCAAGATGGTATAGACTCTTAGCAGGCTGTGGATCACTCCTGTGTGTCCTGTGTTGTCACCTGTTCTCTCCTCAGCACCAGACAATTCCTTGCAAACCACAGAGCGTCTTTGACACAGCACATGATGTGCCAGGCTTCCTGGATAGCACCATATGAGTGTGTCCCTGGAAATAGTCCATACAGTACCGAGGGGTATGACGTGTCTCTTTGGAACAGAGTCTTTGAGTTCATTTTCCACGTCATCCAACAGAGCTTTGGCAAAGGGGCACTGCCAAAAAACATACGGGGCAGTTTCTTCTGCCACGCATCCTCTAGGGCAGTGTCTATACCTGCATAGGTTCCTTACATGCATGAATGACCTGAGAGGCAGACCCCCCTGAATGGCTATCCATGCAGTGTCCTTGTATCTGTTGGTGAGTCTCCCTGATGACACGTTCTGCCATCTTAGAAGTGGCAGCTGGGAGTCCTGAAATTTTCTCTATAATGTCTTTTGCTCTGATGAGCTTACATATGACCTTTGAAGTCCACAGTCCTGGTTTAACACCCTCCAGTTGGTTCTCCCTCACAAATCTACCAACATCCTGGTAGAACCAGGGGGTAGTCTTTTTGTACGGGATGGAGCTGTTCTACCTGTCCCAACCGAGTCCCCTCCAAAAAGGAAGCAGGAAGAAACGGGACATGGCATTACCGGCAGATCCCTGGTCGCTCTCTCTTCAAGTACTCTGCACACAGTTGCACACAAAGAAGGCCCGCAACATGGTGGGGATGTCTGGCGCCCCCTTTCCTCCTTTGTGGGGCTCCTTGTACATAACTGCATGCTTCTCTCTGTCCATTTTGGAGCCCCAGATGAAGTGAAACACTGCCCTTGTGATGACTCTGCAAATTGTTGCCAAGGGTGGCCAAGCTTGGGCCATATACTGCAGAACTGGAAGGATCTCATTCTGCAGCACCAGTATTTTTCCCTCTATGGTGAGATCCCTGAGGCTCCATAGTCTAAATTTCTGCCTGACTTTCACAAGTCTTTCATCCCAGCACTTCAGGGCCGCGCTTTTTCCACCGAGCCAGACCCCCAGGATTTTGATGAGGCCTGTACTGATGGGGAAGGGGTCTGAAGACAGGTGCTACTCCCCGAAGAGCATGGTCTCTGACTTCCTGCAGTTGACCTTTGCACCTGAAGCTTTGCCAAAGTCCTTGCATGTCTGGACGAGCTGTGTGGTCAGCACAGAAGATGGTTACATCGTCCATGTACAATGAGCACTTTGCCTCTAGTCTGCCACTTATTTGTGCAGTGATCCCCCTGATCTCCGGATTCCGTCTGATGCATTCAGTGAAGAGCTCTATACAACAGACAAAAAGGAGAGGTGAGAGAGGGCAACCTTGTCTGACCCCAGAAAGCACTGGAAAGGGGTCAGTCTTCCAGCCGTTCACCAGCACTGCACTGAAAATGTCAAGGTACATTAGGTTAACATATGAACAGAACATTTCTCCAAGCCCAAATCTGCACAGTGCCCTGCCCATGAATTCATGAGAGACACGGTCAAAGGCCTTCTCCTGATCAAGGCTGACCAGGGCTGCCTTTATACAGCGGTCTCTGATTTAGTGGACTGTGTCTCTGATTAGGGCAAGGCTATCTGCTATTCTGTGACCAGGAATGCAGCAGGTTTGGTCTGGGTGAACAATCTGACCAATGACCCTCTTTAGCTTGTTGGCTAGTACCTTGGCGAGGATCTTGTAGTCCACATTCAGGAGAGAGATGGGCCACCAATTTTTAAGGTTGCATCTCTCTCCCTTCTGTTTATACAAGATTGTGATCATCCCCTCCCTTAGCGTTGGAGGCATTCTACCCATTGCCACCATCTCCTCGTATAGTTCAAGCAGGTCCGGGCCTATGAGGTCCCACAGCTTTATATAAAAATCAGCTGGGAGACCATCACAGCCTGGGGTCCTGCCCGACTTGAGGGATCTGGCAGCAGAGAACAGCTCCTCCAATGCCAGGGGGGAGTCCATAGCTGCTCTACCTGCAGGATCAACAGAGTTAGTGATACCTGACAGGAACTTATCAGCTTGGTCTGTGTGTTTGGGGGAGTAGAGGTATCTGTAGAAGTCAGTGACCACTTTCATGACCCCTTCCTTCCCCTCTTAGATTCTGCCATCTCTATCCCTCAGTTCTATCAGGGGAGTGTGTGCAGAGTGAAGCTTCCTGAAAAAGAGTTACATTTCTCACCCTTCTCCAGGTACTCCACCTTGGAATGGAAGATAATGCGTCTGGACTCCTGAAAGTGCCTTTTCAGGCCCTCTTTGGTCTCATCCAGCTCCTTTCTCACATCCCAGCCACAGAGTTGGAGGTCCTGCAGGGAGTGCAGTTTCTTTTGCGGTCTCCTGAGTTTGCTTCTCTTCTCACACTCCTGGCGTCTGCCTTTTGCCTGAAAGAATGTGCGGAATTTAACTTTCATAAACTCCCACCACTGGGCCACGGTGGGGAAGTACACTTTATCTAGTTTCCATATTTTATAAGCACCCTACAGCTCCTCTACAATCTCCTATCTTTCCAGCAGGGCACAGTTCAACTTCCAGGAGCCTGGACCGGGAGGAAACCCTTTGCCCAGGACCCCTTGGAAGTGAATGGCCCTGTGGTCAGAGAAATAGCAGGGGACCATAGAGTGCCACTTGAGCTTTACTGTTCTGGAGGGGAACGGGAAGTCATCTCTATCAGTAACCTGGATGTTTTATCCAGCTTTGCATTATAGCAGGAGCTGCGCCCATTCTCGTCAATTGGGCAATTAAAATCCCTACCCATCACCACTGCCCAGGTGGCAGCGACCTGGGTCCACAAGCACTGGAAAAGCTCCAGTTGCTCATTTCTCTCAGGGGAGGCATACACGCTGATGAGCCGCACAGGCTCACCTGCCCAGCAGCCATCTATGACAAGAAGTCTGCCTCATACTATTTCCTGGACAGAATCAAACGCGAAGCACCCCCCTCTGAACAAAATGGCTACACCTGCAGACTTAGAGCTGCCTCCGCCCGACCAGTACAAGGGGCCATGGGGCTATATATATATATATATATATATATATAAAAAAGATATTATTACCTCTTGCCTATACTGGTCCCTAATGATCCTTACATTAATGGTAAATGCTGAAAGAGATGCCATTAGTTGGGAGAAAAAGAGGTTAGATAGGACATATAGACCGTAACACTAGTTACATCTCTCTACCGTTGGGTTCCCCCCTCCTCCTCCCCGGTGTGGAGGTTCATCAGCATACCTGGGAACTTACAGTTCAGGGGGTAACAAAAATGACGCTAATCGCGTCAAAAAGGGGCGGGGCTTAACTCGAGTGTTGGGGGGATTTAATCCTTTGAGTGCCAGAGTGGTACGGAATGCATTGCAAAGCAATGCATTCCGTACCACTCTGGCACTCAGAGGGTTAAATGTGTCACACAGAAGGCTGGGGACGGAGGCACAACAGGAGAAAAAGCAGATGTGGCAGAGTTTCAATAGAAACTCTCCACATCCGGAGGAATCTGCCTCTGCCCTGGAGACCCGATAAAGCTCTGTCAGAACCGGAGTCTCCGGGGCAAATCCGGAGAGTTCCCAGGTATGTTCATCAGTCTGTAGGACAGACTCCAAGAAGTCCAGGATGTCAGCATAATACTGTCGTTTTCCCTCTAAGGCTGGGCAGGGCCGGATTTACATCTCAGGAGCCTGTAGGCACAGAAATCTGAAGCGCCCCATCTGCACTGGACACCTCCACAATGCTCCTAATCTCCATGTTGCCCTCCATCATCTCCATATTGCCCTCACATTGCCCCCCATCATTGCCACATTGCCCCCCATTAGCTCCACATTGCCCTCACATTGCCCCCATCATCTCCATATTAACCTCACGTTGCCCCAGTGTCCGTTTCCTACCACTTCCCTGGTGGTCCAGTGCCAAGAGAGCTCTGTGACTCCTCCTTCGGCACAGGTCTGTGCTGAAGGAAGAAGCACAGACCTGTCTTCATGGCGCCGGCGGGGAGGCAAAAAATAAAATACCATGCAATATTATACATCTATACTGAAGTACATTGTGTAATAAGTAAGACATGATCAGACATCATTTTGTTATCATTTTGGCATAACACATCTATTGACATTTTTATGAGAGCCATTAATCTCTCATTTCTGTAATGCAAGCTCAGAGTTGGTATGTGAACTATCATATATATAAGATGGCTAATTCCTTTTTCTCGTCATTTTTATGTGGTAAAAAAAGAGTTCTTTGGCTATTGTGCTTTTTGAATATATGCATTTATATGTTATTTCACCTATTTTGTAATTAAATGGTGTAAATTATAACATCATATGAGCTTTGCAATGTCATGGAGTACAAGCTGCAATATCACTAAAGTGGTTAAGTGGATACTTCCCAATTGCCTCTGATAACCAATCGTCATTAGCACCTTTGATCTTTTGAAATGATTGGCAGGCAAGTACATCGTCTACCTTCCATGAACGGACACCGGTCTATGTACAAATAGAGGCGGCTTTTCAACCATTGCGTCTGATACTCTGCCTCAGACGGCTTTCGAAACGAGCGTCAGGCGTGTATCTCTTAGATTAAATCAACCACGCTACCCTCTTGAGTTAATAGCCAGAAATTGGCACTGTTTTGTTTTGTAATAGTGTGCAAGTGCTTCTAGTTAGCAACAATGTTGACAGTCTAAACTATCTACCTACAGCAGTTTAGATTTAGCTGATTCTCAATTATAGCTTAGGCAGGCTGACTTTAACCTGCTTCCAGCTGCTACTACAACAGAGACACTTAGCTGTAGGCGACATACATGACAATCTAGCGCTGTATGCAGTGCGAGATTGTCATCATGTCGCCATTTTGAGCATGGTGATGCAACGTGGTAACTTAGTGAAAGGTTGCCTACTCACTTTTAAGTGAAATCTCAGTAACAGGGAGCAGGGTGTGATGTCTCATGTCCGGCGCTGGCTTTCCTCAAGCCAAGGGGTAGGGTAGGTGTTAAATAAATCATCCATGCAGCTTCTTCTTTACAGGCACCTGAGCTCCTCTGTGGCTGTTTTGTTCGTCGTGGGCAGCAGGCTCCCTGCAGGCTGCAGCATCTGGGAGGAGGTGATGCACTTCCGGCAAGTGAGGAGTAATGTACCTCTGTCACCTTAAAGTTCCTTAAAGTTCTGCCACTCACAGCCACATCCGGTAGTTGCGCGCAGGTACAGCAGCTAGAATTTAGCTCCCCCACCCCCGTCCATCAGACATGAGACGTGATGTTGGCATGATGCAGCATCATTAGGCAAAGAATTACAAAAAAAAAAAAAATTATCCCAATGACAGGCGCCCCTCTGTGGGGTGCGCCTGTAGGCAGATGCCTACTCTGCCTTATTATAAATCCGGCCCTGAGGCTGGGTGTCCAGGGGGCTCACTACTTTTTCCATGCCCCCTATGTTGCTGTCCTCTTTTGTCTCAGGGAGAGTGCTGTCCTTTGGAGGCACTCTTTTCTGTCTGGTGCCTTTATCAGGGCTCTCCTCCTTGTCTATTTTCCTTTTTCCAGATTTTTTCTTTAATTGCTCCTTCAAAGGTGGGCCTGAATCAGAAGAAACAAAAGACAAGGGAGGAAAGGAACCTGAGGCAGCTGGGGAGTTTGTTATAGCTGCTTCAGGGGGTTTAGTGGTGAGCTGTGGGGAGGTGTTTGTTTCAGAGGAGGTGTCAGAGGAGAGAGGCTTAGAAAAGGGCTGGGTGGGGAGAGGTTTAGAAGAGGTGTGAGGATTAGTGAAGGTGTGAGGATTAGTGGCATTGTGAGCCGAGAGGGCCAGTTTCACTGCTGCCTGGGAGAGGGGGGAGGGGGTCTGGGGAGTTTCAGTCTTACCCACTGAAGTTTTCTCTGGTGCTGGGGTTTCCTTCTTTTTGCTATCAGACAGTTTTGGTGGGGGACCAACTTTTTGGAGGCCGTTTCCTGCCGCTGCTGTGTAGCTTTTTGCTCTCTGTGGGCAATCCTTAAACGTACGATTGGCTTCCCCACAGAGGTTGCAGGTCATCTTCCTTGGACAGTCCTTTGTTTCATACCCTGCCACTCTACAGTTTTTGCATGCCCTCTCCTTGCAGTCCTTCCCTTGATGTCTGGTTTGGCCGCACTTCCTGCATGTTTGGGGCTGGTCCTGATAAAAGAGGATGCCTGTAGAGTTGCCTAGGGTGAAACTTGGGGGTAGATGTTGCAACCCATCTGGAGGTCCCTTGTCCTGTCCGAGGCGCACAACAAGGGATCATTTTCCTGTCCATAAACCATGTCTGTTCTTTATCTGGGAGGGCTCTCTTACCACAGTGCAGAACTGCTTCAGGAACGCAGAGATGACGTGTCCTGGTGTGTGTGGATTTCTCACTGAGACAGTTATCCGTCTCTCTTCTCTTTGAATAGGGCAGTTTCCCAAAAAGCAGGAGAAGGGGAGTTCAATGTCTCTTTGTCTGCACCATGTCCCGGTACCGCTTGCACACATTCATAGAGATGAAGGTGATGTAGAAAATACCACCCAGGAGATTCTGTATGCTTAGCGTCTCCACTACGGAGAAGCCTCGGTCCAGCACCATTTATTTGCTGAAAGTCTCACAGTCCAGAGCAGGACTCTAGGGTGGGTACACTCCCTGTGCTGCGTTTGTTGTCCACTCCATTTACATTACTGGACTTGGGTTGACTACTTCCGCTGCCAGAGCTCTGAACTGAGTCAACAGTTGTGCCTTCGCTTCTGAGTTTGGCTTCCCTGTCAGCCTGCTCCGCTGTATTGGTGCTGGCTACCCTGGCTCCTCCTACTGCGGCATTCTGGGGGGTCTTCTTCTCCTTAGTGTGTGCTTGAAGGTCTGTAGAGGTCTGAATGGGTGCACAGGTTGCCATCTTTCAGAGCCTTGTGTCAGATCCTGTGTCTTTGCTCTGTTTCAGGCGTATTCGCCATTTTCCGAATTGTAACTGGTCTTTCTTTGGCAATTCCTTCTGGAGTTTTATCAGATTTTGCTACGCAAGTTTCCTTGTAAGGATGTGCCCGCGCAGTGTCTCTGTGCAGCTCTATTGGGGTTCCAACGTTTCACGTATTCGCTGTTTGGGTGCAACTTTTCTTGAGTGGACACTTGCTTGTGGTTCCGGCTGTGCCAAACTTCAAGTGCGCCAGATTAATGGAGGGGAAGTTCCTGCGCAGTCTTTGTTCATGCGCCACCAAGAGCTTTCGCAGTTTCCACAAATTTGCCGATTAGGCGCAGTCCCGTCGCCGATTAGACTCAGCTTCAGCTGTACCAAACTTTGAACCATGCTGGCTTCTTGGAGGGGAGTTTCCTGCACAGTCTTTGTTCGTGCACCACCAAGAGCTTCCGCAGCTTCCACAAATTCACCTAGATCGTTCCCTTGGGAGCTTTTACCGCCGCTGGAGAGCGTGCCTTCCCAAAAGGGATTCTGAGCGTCTTCTACCTCACTGGTGTTAGGAAGGGGCGGAGCCCAACCAGCATTAATTTCCCCTGGGTGTTGGTGAATCAGCGTCAGATGGAAGCCTTCTCCGCCGTCGGAGGAAGTGCCATCCGTTAGGAATACTGTGCTTCTCTAACCTCACCGGTGTTATGCAGTTGCCGGGACCACTACAAGCATTAATCTCCCCCGGGTGTTGGCGATACGCAACAGTAAACCACTCATGGACAGCTGTTTCATTGTTAATACAACTCGTCAGCATGAGGTTGGTGCTTTAGGATATTTCCTTTCTGTGAAAGGCACTAGTGAGCTGAAAGAGATTGCACCCTGGGTAGGATCCTTATTATCCTTGGGACTAGTCACCCTAAGGGTAACAGGGTAAATCAGATGTGGACCCCTTGCTCACAGTGCCTAGAGAGATCAGCTGCATCTCTCTGACGAAGTCCAACAAGGCCGAAACATATTTCTGGGGTTGAAGCGTGCAGTTATGTACAAGGAGCCCCACAAAGGAGGAAAGGGGGTGCCAGACATCCCCACCATGTTGCGGGCCTTCTTTGTGTGCAACTGTGTGCGGAGGACTTTAAGAGAGAGCAACCAGGGATCTGCCGGTAATGCCATGTCCCGTTTCTTCCTGCTTCCTCTTTGGAGGGGACTTGGTTGGGAGAGGTGGGACAGCTCCATCCCTTACAACAGGACTACCCCCTGGTTCTACCAGGATGTTGGTAGATTTGTGAGGGAGAACCAACTGGAGGGTGTTAAACCAGAACTGTGGACCCCAAAGGTCATATATAAGCTCATCAGAGCAAAAGACATTATAGAGACAATTTCAGGACTCCCAGCTGCCACTTCCAAGATGGTATGGCAGAACATGTCATCAGGGAGACTCACCAACACACACAAAGACACTGCATGGATTGCCATTCAGGGGGGTCTGTCTCTCAGGTCATTCATGCATGCAAGGAACCTATGCAGGTATAGACACTGTCCTAGTGGATGCGTGACAGAAGAAACTGCCCTGCATGTTTTTTGGCAATGCCCCTTTGCCTAAGCTCTGTTGGATGACCTGGAAAATGAACTCAAAGACTCTGTTCCAAAGAGACACTTGCCGTACCACTCGGTACTGTATGGACTATTTCCAGGGACGCACTCATATGGTGCTATCCAGAAAGCCTGGCGCATCATGTGCTGTGTCAAAGACGCTCTGTGGCTTGCAAGGAATCGTCTGGTGCTGAGGAGAGAACATTTGACAACACAGGACTGTTGCAGACTGATCCACAGTCTGCTAAGAGCCTATAAGATCTTGGACAGTTCTGAAGAGGAGGACTAGCATCCCCTCCAATGGCTCAATATCACTGTCACCTCCCCTTGGCCCCCTGACCTACCCTGCCCCATATCCCCCCCCCCACACACACACACCCCCAATCCCCCAGGCGAATGCCCACAGAGACTTTAATACAGTGAAATAAAGTACAAGTGTTGAGTTCAATAAAGTGATGATACAATAAAGTTCAAATGTACCTGTGTGCTGCCAAAGTGCACTGCGTTGCAGGTATTAAGAATGTTATTATTTTAAATGTATGAATGCACTCTGTATTGGAAAGAATTACTGTACAAAGAAATGTTGTATTGTATTTTCCATGTCAAAATAAAGATTTTTTTTTTTTAAATAAAGTATGTCTGGGGTTGGCGGTTTCTCTTGTTGAGAGAGGAATTGCCTGGCACTTCGTGGCTGGGCTGCCTTTTGGTAGGATCAGTATGATGTGCTTTAGGATATTTCCTCTCTGTGAAAGGCACTAGTGAACTAAAAGAGATTGCACCCCTCATCAATTTGATGGCAGGCTCGTTCCTAGTTGAGCATCTCTGACTAGCTGTTTGTATCTGAATTTAGTGCTTGTGACAAACAGCCATAATAACATATAAACACACCTTCATGAATACAATAATGGCTCAACCTGCATTTCCATATAGAAATGAGCCATTGCCAATGTGTTATGTCCAAACTCAAACCTGTTGAAGGCATGGCGGATTGAAGGGGATATGATGTCGAAGGCCCATTAGTGCATACTGATGATACATTATTGCCTTTGACACAGATCCAACACAACAACAACATCCTGAGTCCTCATCGACCTATAGGGCATCTCCCCACCCCCACCCCGGTCAACTGAAATCTGGTGAACTGTGTTTGCTACTTCTGTATTACAATGCTGAATTTGAAGTCAAAACCCTCCTAAGCAATACTTGCAAGGCAAAACATGATGAAGGACTGTGTTTCTGCCATTTCCTCAGGAAGTCCTTTTCTAAGTCATACTCACTGAATTTTCCAGGACCTCAGGAAATAGGTTTGTTTAGTAGTGCAATGTTCTAGTTCTATTAACAGCAATTGCATAGTACCCCTTCGGCACATCTGCTCTTCTAGTAGAAGACCTGTGGAGGAAGCGGAGGCTGCATTGCAAGTTCCAGTTCATTATAAGGAGAGCTGAACTAGGGTTGCAAAATGAATAAATAATAATAAAAGTACCTGATCCGGCAGTATAAAACCACAACCAATGGGGTTTTTATCCCAGCGCTAGCAGCCTATGGTGCTGCACTCGTAAATCTGCAACATTTATGGTTTTGACCCAAAATCATTGTAAGTTTTCTATCCCCAACAAAAGAATAAAAACAAAATAATAAATAATCTAACAAGAACAGTTTTGACACTGCAGCGCACCCCCTGCATGCTATGATAATTGCCCATTAAGATATCTTCTTTTTATGCTTCCTTAGATGACTATTTTAAAGGGAAACTATCATGAGGCGAAGGTTGAACTTGATGAACTTGTGTCTTCATTCAACCAAATTTACTATGTTATTATCTTGTTTTAATTTGTATCCATCACCAACAACATTTTAAATGAAGTTCCAGTGGGCTTATGCACTAAGGCGTGATAAAGAGGTGATAACACAGAGATAACTTCTCCAGTGATATCACTTGTCCAGCTCTTATGCGATTCTATGGACCTTTCACACTACGCTCCCCACAGCTGGAGAAATGTTAGCGCATTGAGTCTATAGAATAACAAAGGAACTGGAGAAGTCATCACATCTTCATCACTCTTTAATGCATAACCCCCCCCCCCCAAGCGACCATGGAGTAAAAAAAAAAAAAAAAAAAAAAAGTGGCCTATTGTTCATGCTTTCCTGTATGTCTGTCACAAGCTATTGTGAATTTCCTGCATTAGGATTCTCCCCACTTTCTGGATGGTTCTCCCTTGTTCCGAAGCTTTGTTAGTTTATTTTTTTTGTTTGTTTTTCATATTTTTGGATTTTCCAAAATACATTATGGCAAGGCTAGCTACAGGCCTCCCATGAGCTTCCTGTCTTAGAAATGGTGATCTCTCTCCAAACAAAGAAAAGTTGAACTGAACCGCTAAATAAACTGAATGCTAAAGATGATTCTATATATTAATCTACCTTTAAGTGCCAAAGGGGTGTCTGATGCATTGCAATGAATTGG
The DNA here is from genome assembly GCA_037306005.1 of Rhinophrynus dorsalis. Taxonomy (NCBI): domain Eukaryota; kingdom Metazoa; phylum Chordata; class Amphibia; order Anura; family Rhinophrynidae; genus Rhinophrynus; species Rhinophrynus dorsalis. Next base: position 466,987,793 of record CM074720.1, read on the forward strand.
ACACCTCTCTGGAACTCAAAGGTATAAGGAAAAACAAATGCCAAAAATGGTTTTGTAGAAAATTATTTGTTTTGTAAACCACCAACATTTTGTAAATAGTCAAGTTGCTTTACAGAGCTTTTGAGCAGAACTTCTGCTGTGATGTGCGCAAACATATACTTGCTCCTGAAAAGAAGTGAAACAGTTATATACTTTCAGAGCAGAGTTTATTTAGTTAATTAAACAGATTGCAGCTTCCCCAATAATTACAAAGTTAAATGTCTGTCTGTGTAGACTTGAGAGATTTACTGGCCTAGAGCTCCCACTACAGACTGTAAAGATTAATGTAAATGCAAGGACTGCCAGGGAGGGACCTGAGGTAATCAGAGAGGGTAGAGAAACTTTGCAGGCCATGAAGTCTGCATTTGCACTGCTTAATTCTTCACCCATCATGTTCCCAAAAAAGCCCTCAATGCTTTTATAGTCCAGCTGGCAGAAGATGTTTTAACAACTTAGTGCACATAACATGCCTGCTATTGGCAGATTAACCCCTTGGATGATAGAGATATGACAAACAGACTGCTTTGCAATGTGTCCGAGCTCTCTAGCATCCGAGGTGACCCTTTAAAAACCAGAGGTGTGCAACACATTGCTTCACAATGCATTGCCCACACCTCTGGTACTTAAAGGGTTAACGATAGTACAGCTTGAGACTTCTTTTTTAAAATGTGTCCCTTTATTTCCATTATTTGCATATTTGGAGTCTAATGAGCATTGACGAAAGCATCTTCCCTCAAGCAAGGAACAACAGGCATGGAAATCTCAGATCCAATAGTTTTGTAAACATTTTCCACTCCTACTAGGAGGTGCCTATACCCTGCATGGACAAGTACCAGGGTAAGAGCAGCTTCTAATAAAAGGCTTTTGGTCAGGCAGAGACGAATTACGATGCAATATCAAATATTAAAAACCTTTTATGAAGATAGTGTTTCTATGAAGATGTAACAGTCAAGTTAAAAAGCAAACTATTTATTACAGCACGGTCTGTTGTTCTGAATGGACTTTCTTGAATTGACTTTTTTTTAGCAGTTTTATAAATACACATTTTTAAAACTGATTTTCCAAAGTAGAAGTGGCCTACAGATTTACTGATAAACATGGCTGATGTTGTGACTGTTGAAGTAAATGAAGCAACACATTAAGCAATAGATTTCCATCATGATTACATACAATCAATTATAACTGATAATATGAAAGGGGGACATTAACTCTTTGAGTGCCAGAGAGGTATGCAACGCATTGCAGAACAATGCATTGCGTACCCCTCTGGCACTCAAAGGGTTAAACTAATCTCTAGCCAATATTTATCATTCTGACACAAGCACCAAATTCTAATCAGTAATATTTACATTTGCAATTTCATTTTTATTAAATAGTTTGCAAGTACTTAGTATTCACAAAAAATCCCTATTACATTGTGATAACACTTTTGGGTCGATAAGGGTTTGAACCAAACCAATAATTATTATTATTATATATATTTGTTTTAATTTCTTTAAATTGCTGATACTTTTCTTAAAAAACAAAACAACAAAAATTCTGAAAAATGCAAAAATGGTTATCCAGTTTTAAAAAATCTGATAAAATTTGATTAACCCTTTGTGTGCCAGTGGGGTGTGCAATGCGTTGCATACCTCTCTGGCACTCAAAGGGTTAAAAAGGTGCAAAACCCTTTTTCTTTTAATGCCTCCAGAGCAGATTTTGGGTATAGAAGTCTGAAACAAAGACTAGCTATCAGTAAGGGGTAAGCAAGAGAGTTGTGGTCTTGGGCTCCACCGCCAGCAGCACACACACAACGAGGTCTATTTTCTCAAACAGAAAATAACTATAAACACCAGGAATAAATACCATGTACATTAGCCATTCACTCATTTATCAATGAGTGAATAATAGCATACGAGACAATTGGGTCCCATGTTGGATTATGGGGTGAACAGTCTTATACTCCATTAGTGTATGGATAAGGATGTCAGGCAGAATGTCATTCTGGCCAATGGCATCTGTAAATAACGGAAGCAATACACAGCAGAAAGCATGCTGCCATCCCTGCTGCTTGATAAATCCATAGACTTCAATGGGCAAACACTAGCTCCTGTTCATTATCCCTTTAAAAGGACTGGAGAAGTATGCAATGCGTTGCTTCTCAATGCAATACACCCCACTGTGGTCCTTCATGGTTTAAAGATTAAGCAAGATGCTGAAGTGCCAAACAGAAATGGAGAGAGTCTGAGGCATACCAACTACACCATGGAACAGTGTTTCAACCATAGCCATTGGGGCACAGCAACAGGTCCACTTTTCAAGACATCCATGATTTAGCACAGCCAAGTAATTAGTGTATCAGTCACTCTGATTAAGCTTAATTAGGGATATCTTGAAAACCTGACTTGTGGTGTGCCCATTGATTGGCATAAGGGAGATCTAAAAATGCCCATTGATTTAAATGGATGTTTCAGCCCCTTGAATGCTATAGAATAGTGATGAACCGATCCAGTCCTCTGGACACACCCACAGGTCAGGTCTTCAAGATATTCCTAATCAAGCACAGGTAGTGCAATCAAAATGAGCCACTGATTCCCAACCTGTGAACAAGCAGGGGGTATATTGAAACCATGATCTGTTGTTATCCAGTGAAATAACACTGAGAATCTCTGTTATAGAGGTCTCTTCACAGTGCGACAAATCACTGTATCATGCCAAAAGTTTAAATCATTGATGGTTTGGTGCAAAATCAATTACATCAACTCCACAATGGAGAGACCCAAAAGGTCAAAACATATGTTCCCTGGGTAAGTCGAGTGGCTCATGCATTTACATGTACTTTGCAGTGTATAAAACCAAGCATTTGCTTCAGGGTCCATATTTCCATGGGTCTGTTATTTAAAAAGTACCAGCACTGAATGCTGGGAATGTAGTGGAAAATCTAAACTACTGAGATATTTATCACAGATACACAAATACATTCTCACTAGTCACTGGGGGTGAGTTAGTCATCAGGAGATGAAAATATACTAGTCCACCCAGTGTTAAACTTTGAGAACAGCATAACTTCATACTCACCTGCTATTTTTTACTAGTCAGGCTAGTAGAAATCTCTAGTTAGGGGAGGGAGAGAGGGAGAGTGTGTGTGTGCGCGCCAGTCCTTTTCTCTGGAGCGGTTCTTGCCCTCTCCCCCACAATAACTCCTATTTTTATTGGCACATCTGCATCCTTGGCTGTATTTCGCATAGTCACAACTTATTACTGGATTTCCAGTTGAATTGATCATTAACCCTCTAACTGAAACTGACTGCTGAAAAATCCATCCGTTTGATTCACTTCTACACAGCCAGACAAGGCTGCAAAAGAGGTACACCTGAAAGGGGATTATACAAACTGGGAAATAGTTGACAACAATTACTAAAACCCAAATAAATATACAATCATATCTCATGAGAACATGAGGATCTTAAATAACTAATGCTTATATTAAAAAACTAATGCTTCTTTTAGTTGGACTCAACCATAGTTTTTCATGCATACACATATATGGATAACTGCTGATTAAATTAGCAAGTTTCAAAGGACAATACACATCCAACAACTGGATACCACTACTTATTCTAAATACATTCATGGTCAGGGAACATGCATTGTAGTGCAGTTTCCTCTGGCAATGTTTCTTAACATTTAATATCTGTTCCTAGTAAAACAAGCTAAAAGAAAGGCTATGTTAGAAATAAATATGCATGGGTATAAAGCAATGCCCATTTCTGAGAGAGTAGTCTTGTTCCTGCCCATGGGTAGGCAACCATAATGATAGAGGGCTGTGATGACATAATATACAGAATACTCAAATATGAGGTCATACTCTGTCTCATTAGGCTCTGGGAGGGTGTGGATTTGTGATTACCTGTAGCACAAAGGCTGGGAAAGCAGACAATGTATGTATGCTTCTATGACTACCAGTGGACAGTGGGACAAGGCTGGGGTGTCAGTATGTGTGTGAGTCTGTGACTACCAGTGGAACAAGGATGAGGTATCAAGTAGTGCATCACAGCTGGCAATGTTGTGGCCCTCAACTGTACTTGAGTTTGAAATGTCTGACCTGACCAACACGCCCAAACACTGCATCATAAGCAGTAAAGCATTTCTGGAATAAACCAAGTCCAAAAAGGTGGGCAAATCAGTACAAGGCCCATGCTTAGAGTCAAAATGTGTATGGAGGCCCTAAGCAGTCATGAGTGAATAGCAACAGTTAAACTGTATCTTAATGTCTTAAATGGATAGTAACATTTCACAAAAGCAGCAGTTCCAATTAATCTTTATGGTATGAGCCATGGAGAGTATTATTTCAATACTGTCAGAGTTGTAGTTCAAGAGTAATTGAATGACAAAGTATCCCCCTCCTGTCCTTTTACCTAGTGTAAGACTCATCTCCTCAGATGTGGAATTTAGTCTCTTGACAGGACAGGTCACAACAAGGGACAATTTTCTTACTGTGAGAACAATGAAAACTCTGCCCCCCTTGACAGGTTTTTCCCCTTATGCTAATTGAAGATTGCCCCTCTCTATGATCCACCTGGATACCTTTCTGCTCTGAGATGAGCAGTGTTACATCAGTAAAAGGGACAGGAGGGGATACTTTAATCATTCAATTACTTTTGAACTACAACAGTATTGAAATAACACTCTCCATGGCCCAAATACAATGAAGATTAATTGGAGTTGCTTTTATTGTGAAATATTACTATCCCTTTGAAGTGGAAATGTCACCTTAAATCAACTGAGGCAATTTTAAAACATCTTGAAAAACTACCTATATGTTTTGTTACATGTTTTATTTGATAAAATTTCCCCTGACACAGCCTGCTGAATGGACTTCCACAGTGTGTATTCCTCTACAGTCCATATATAACCGGTGTCATGCCAATTCCACATTTGTGGGCAATCCATTTCACATCACCTCTCCAGGGAGAGAAATTTTCCCCAAAGCCTCCTCCATCCATGTTCACATGCAGGGCTGCTGCTAATCTGTCAGGTTGTGCAGGGTCCCCAAAGGCTCAAACAAAAATCTTCATTTAACCCTTTGAATGTCAAGTGTGAAAAACATTTCTCACCCCCCCTGACAGTCACAGGTAAGCTGAAATGTAATCAGGGACACACATATTTTATGGCTGAAATAAAACCGTTCCTGCTTTACGGATTTTTCATGTGTCCCCTGTTAAACATGACATCTGGCCAGCCTTAATTAAAGGGTTAAAGGGATAGTAATGTTTCATAATAAAAGCAGCTCCAATCAAATTTCATAGTATTTGAGACATAGAGTGTTATTTCAATACTGTCAGAGTTGTAGTACAAGAGTATTTGAATGATAACGTATCCCCCTCCCACCCCTTTTACCTAGTAAAACACTGCTCGCCTCAGATGTGCAATCTGGTCCACAGACCAGACAGCTCACATCAAGGGACAATCTTCTTACTGTGAGAACAATGAAAGCCCTGCTTTCTGTTCTGAGCTGAGCAGTGTTATATCAGTAAAAGGGGCGGGAGGGGGATACTTTATCAATTACTCTAGAACTACAGCAACTCTGACGGTAATGAAATAACACTCTCCATGGCCCAAATACTATGAAGATTAATTGGACCTACTTTTATTATGAAAAATTACTATCCCTTTAAGGAGAATCTGAAGATGAAAAATGTTCTTATGCACAGTACTATCACACTTGCTATATTACCAATGTCCTTATTTCTCGTGGAAATGACAACACATTTCAAACTCGCAACACTATTTGATACAGGGAAAATAAAAATGTTTATCAACGGTGTATTATAAACTCCTGCCACATGAATATATATATAATATATAGGAAAGACTACAGTAGCCCACAGGCTGAAGCAGCCATTCGCAGGAAGACAAAAACAGGGAACACTTTTTTTTCAATTTTTCAATATGGGAATAATGAAAGTTAAAGAATGGGCAAGAAAAGAATGTTACGTGTTTAGTCCTTTGAATGTCAGATAAGTGTGCAAAGAAAGTTGCACACCTCTTTGGCAATGAATGTGCTTATCAACTTTTTTTTTTTTTTTTTTTACATTGTACTGTCAAAATGTGACCATTGCATGCCATTTATACTGGCTTATTCAGTGGCTGTGTTTAATAAAAAAGTGGATTGTCCAACCCATTGCTTTGCAATCTACTGCACACACAATTAGAACCCTCACGTATATACCCCCCCCCCCCCACAGCCCCATGACCCACTGTCCACTCCACCTTCAATACACTATCTGACCACCTGGTTCCACAAACACTGTAGCCATGCTCTTGCCACTCACTACTGTATGCCAACCCATACCAACAGAGTACCATTTTCCCTTGGTCTGCCATTCGGTACAGGATACACAAGGAACTCCCATGGTGCCGAAATAATTTTATAATGTTGAAGTGACTGTGGGTTTTTTTCCCCTATAGCACCACATTCTGGAAAGAGTTGTGCACAGTAGCCTATAGGTACAAAGGCAAGTGACACCCGAATTTGATGCGAGCAAATTACTACTTTCCAAAGTGGTATGCCTTATTGACCTTTTCCTCATATCTGTAATTGTTATAACCATTTTAACAGGCAGGCCGGCTCACAAAAGAAAAATGGCAGGTATAGTTTTGTGCTTTTGGCAGCCCCTACAGTATGTCAACTCACACCAATGGGGCATTATTTTCTTGGGCTGGTAGAAAGTACTGAATACAGCAGAAAATGGTCTGGTTTTCAAATATTCTAGTATCTTTCAAGTGGAGTAAAATGTTAAAATGAAAAAATAAATAAATTCCCTATAGAGTCACCTCATGGAAATAACTGTGCGCAAGCCTAGGGGTAAAAAGGAAAAATAACCTAATCCGATGCAGATGAATGTCTATTAAAGGCATACCATTTAAGAAAATACCTTTTCATCATATCTCTAATAGTTAGGACCATGTACTTTTGTGCATCTTGCATCCTCTGCAGTATACCAACCCATACCAATAGGGTACAGTTTTTCTTGAAGTAGTAGTAGCTAATGAAAGCAGTAGGAAATTACATGTTTTTCAATTATTGTAGTACATTTATAGGTGTGGAAATGTAAAGGTCTATTTTTTTATATCCTTTAGCTCTACCTTCTAGAAACATTTGTAAATACCAGGTTAGTGGTAAAAAGACAAGTACCCCTCATTTGATGCTGTGGGATATCTATTTTCCGGAAATAAATAGAAGTTGCACTGTTTAGGATAGTTTTTCCATGTAACCAATGGAATGTAAAATATACATCTTAAAATAAAATAAAGCAGATATATCTGTTTTGGTTTGCTGTCCACCACACCCCATGATGGGAGGAGGTACATAGATCACCAGCACCCATTGAACCGCCAAGGGTCAGTGACTTTACCAGGAGTGGCCTCACACCTGGCAAAATCTCTGCAAGGAGATTCTCAGGGTGTAGTGTTTCAGAGGAGTGAGCGGGGAGGGGAGAGCAGTCCAATGAGTCCCAATGTGCACGTACCGCCACATGGAATGGGCCTTGCAGTGCAGCATTCTCTAGCCGTTCATAAAAGTGTAAATACCATTTTAGGTGCCCATTAATGAAAGGACTGTGCAGGCTCTGCTCAGAGGTAAAGTTATCCATATTTGCCATTTTTGTACTCATGGGGTTCAAGCCTTTTCACCCCTTGAATGTGTTATGCTATACATTGCAGGGCAATGCATTTCATACCATTCTGACATGCAAAGTGTTAAAAGATAATTGAAATTTTCAGGACCACCATAATAGTTTTTGATATAGATAGTGGCAAAATAAGTACATTTTTCTTGTACTTATGACATCACCGCTTAGAATACAATACAAAATTTAGTTCTCGTGCAGTGCGATGAAAAAGCAGAATTCATAAAAATAAAAATTCCCCAAGCCTTCGCCAGCGGGGTCTGGCAGCCAAAGAGTTAGTTGTGCTATAGGTAGACATGTGGGTTTGTTTTTGCAAGAGTTTTTAAAGTTGCCAATGTTTTTTTAGAGATAGTAGTGTAAAATAATAAATATATATATATATATATATATATGAGGTATAGGGTAAATCATCATTGAAGCTGGCATGTTCCAAGCCAGATTCTTTCTACAGCATTGCCTTCATGGAGTCAGCATTATGTAATCATGTATTGTGGCTTTTTGATCTCCTTTCTCTTTATAGTGTAACTGTCACCTTAACCCCTTAAGGACCCATGACACGTCAGGACCATCATGGCTAAACTTGCATTAACGCATGTCAAATTAAAGGGTCTCAGTGTGTCAAATAATAAAATCAATATGATAATTAGTATCTTTTTAAAATTGACCTGCATATTCTTCTTTCAAAGAAAATTAAGATTGCCCCTGCTGCCGCTTTGCACTACATTATGTAGAGTTCCTTCAGATCTGAAAGCCGGACACATTGCAATGAGTGACAATGTTTTGTCGAAGAGGAACAAAGTGTTCCCCTAAGCTAGCACAATATATTGTCCCTCGTTTCGATCCATCTGGACTGGCATTCACATCCGAGGGAATTCTTCATGACGGAGTGGAAAGGGACAGGAGGGGGAATCTGAACTGGATTTGCAAGAAGAATATGCAGGTAATTTAAAATCTATGGCAATCTTTATTTGTGCCTTATGGTTCAAATGCTTATTCACCAGAAGGACTCAAAATCTGCATAATGTATCAGTCTCTAAAGTACAGAATTCTATCCTCTCCACCTGGGCTCACACACACATTTTGCAGACAGGTTCACTTAGGGGAAAAGTAGATGCGGTTTTAAGTACAAAAAGGCAAAGATGTTTGCAACTCATTGAAAAGCAATATTTTTAAAAATGACTCTAGCATCCAGTAGGTTAAGCCTTCGAGTGTCAGAGGGGGACGCAACATATTCAGCAATGCACTGCATACTCTGGCACTCAAAGGGTTAAACTATGGAAAATCTGCTCATGCATGCATTAGCAGCAACTTAACCCTTTGAGTGCTGAAGGGGTACACAACCCATAGGAATGGTTTGCATACCTCTCAGGCACTCAAAGGGTTAACAGAGGAGAACTAAACCATACCAATAAACCCCACTTACCTTTCTATAGCCAGAATATCCTAATGATCCCTAGGTATTCATCCTTTGCTCGACAGTAAACATCTTCAAATAAGTCCTGGATGTCATGTCCATGGAGACAGACATTACTGATAGCAGGAAGACAGGACCTCAAAAACCTCTGGTTATTGTACATGGTAATCTTACCCCTTTAAAGGAGCAGTAAACCTTTTTATATGAAAACACATTTTATAGAGCATTTCCTGCTGAATAAAACAAGATCACTCCCACTGCTGTTAGATTATTTAAACTGCTATAATTTTTTTAATTAAAAAAAAAAAAAAAAAAAATCAGTTAGTGAATTTACTGTGTTTACTTCCTGATAGTTCTAACCGACAGGAAGTGACAGGCAGTTTCTATCACATTCTATGGAGAACTGTATGTCTCTGACTTTCCTCTCCATTAGAATCTAACAGGAAATCTAATTAGAATCTGACCACTAGAGTGCGCTGCTAATGTTAAAAAAAAAAAACATGGGTTTAAACTGTATTAACTCTGGAAATATGAATCTCTTGGCAGTGGGAGTAACCTTATTTTACTCAATAGGAAAATCCCTACAATATATATTTTTTTCATAAAAAAGCTTACTGCTCCTTTAAGGTGTGCGATATCAGGACCCCTCTGGTCCTTAAAGGTTAAGTAGAATCATGCACTTTTGCCTGCTACAGTTTGAAAAAAAAAAAACAAAAACAAAAAACTACCTGCAACTGTCTTGTCTGCACCATGAACATGACATCCAGAGCGGATTGATGACGTTACCTTATAAAGGCACATGAGCAAAATGTTATTAGATGGTGTTAGTTTCCCTTTAAGTACTTGTACTCAAGACAAACTATTGTAGCTGCGTTAAGAACATAGAACATGACAATGCCACTTCAATTAGAAAATGTGCCCATGCATACAAGAAGAGAGTTAGCAGGCATTATTTTAATAAAAACAGAACTAGTGATAGTAATGCATTCGAAAGAAATCCAAGTAAATAACTCACTTAAGGTCATATTCAGTAGGCTAGGAGAAAACATTCTGGGGAAAACCAATTGCACCATAAGGGACAACAGTACATTCCTATTTAAATTGGTTTTAACCTCATGAATGCTAGATAGGTCTTCACTGCACTGCAAAGTAATAAACCAGATACCTCTATAGCAATGAAGGGGTCAAAGCCTCATATAATCAGTTGGAATTTGGAGACAATTTTGGTCCCCTATGATGAACTTGGTTTACTCCAAAATAGCTCCTCTACAGCTTACTGAATACGGGGCTTAGTACGAAGATAAAATACAGTCAAGAGCACTAGAGACTGTATTTGCACCAAATAAACATTTACAAGTTGCTGTAATCTTTTGATTGCCAAGGGGTATCCATGCATAGTGAAACAATGAGATGCACACCCCTTAACCATCCAATGGAATAACTGACTAGATACAGAAAGATATTGCTGGCATTTGTGGGTCAAAGTCACTTGTCATGTTCATGGAGCAGAAAAACTACTCTACTACTGTATGCACAGACAAGAGAAAGCAATGTTTATTTACTGAGGCTTGAAGAGGACAGACTGACTATCATCCTCAGGTCAGGCATGACAATTACACATTTTTTTTGTTTATATGGGTGGGGGGGTGCCTATATATAATGTTATTGCAAACTTATACTACAACTGCCAATGGTGTGATTAAATTGTCTTCATTTGGCTGATCAGTACCTTGGATGCTAGGGAAACCATTAATGCAATGGGTGGGATACATCACGAGCACTAATGGAGTTAACAGAACCAAATATGTCATTAATACATTTTACCTTGCTTTATAGGCTTCAAATGGGATTTATATTATATATTCTGTAAAATCAAAGTGTTAAACAAGAATACATGCGGACAATCCTCAACCACCTCCTTAATATTTATTTACCACTTGCTGTATGTTCTTGTGGAAATTAATTCAGTCTTCCACATTTTTCTTCTGATTAAATGGATCTGTCACCTACCACCTTTTTGTCTCATTAAGGGTATATCTTTAAACTGCATATACCGTGTGTTTTGAACTTTCAGTTACAAATGGTTTTAGAGATTTTTACTTTAGTAACAGTGGACGATATAGAAATGAGTTTGTGGACCTGTGTAGAGTAACCTGCATGATTTATTATTCACCTTAACTCCTCCTTCTGAATCTCCTATAATATAGCATCTTCTGCCAAAGACTTGTATAAGTTAATGGGGAGAAATAATCATGAAAGCCCTGTCAAGATGGAGGTGAGGCGAGGATTTGGAATGTGACCGATCCTCATTAAGGCAAATAAATTTGGACTGTTAAATACAAGCCATGATTACTGTTTAGACAATTGATACTTAGACATTTTACTTAAATAACTTTTTTTCCCTTAAAACAGATCTAAAATATTGTTTGGAGAAAATATTACATATATATCATTAACACACACCTGAGGATTTGACTCCCTTTTAGCACAGGGATGAGCAACCAGAGTAGGATGGGAGTTGAAGTCCAGCAGCATCTGGAGGGCCTCAAGTTGTCCACCCCTGGTCTAGAACATGAAATTATTTTTAATTTCATGATTTGTGACACATACTAAACACTGACATGCTTCAGAATCCTAACTTAATGGTTGAGAACACAACAACCTGCATCCAGGTTGCCTGCAAGACATGTACAACTCAGAAAAACACACTACCAGAATTAAATGAAGAGAAAGATGATATTTTGTAACAGAGGAGAATACTGAGCTTTTTGGAGTAAGGCTTAACCTTTTGAGTGCCAGAGGAGTATGGAATGCATTACATACCCCCTCTGGCACTCAGAGGGTTAAGAGAAATAAAACAAAGTAATGCTCTGCAACTTATTTCCACCTCACCCACTAAATTCACCTGTAGCAGAAAAACAACCTCTGACTGTTTTCAAAAGTTATTGTATATATTCCACTTAAAATGTTTGTTTAAAAAACAGCTGCATGAATAAAAACCTCACCAAGGAGACCTGGAAGGAATACACCCTAGCTCAGGGCTTTTCAAATAAAAACAGGATTAAAAATAAACTCCAGATTTCAAGCTCATATCTGGAGAAGGGAGAGTCAAAAGCACTGCTCTGCTCATCCCTGCAACTACATGAACCCCAGTAGTGTAACACTTGTTATTTTTGCACAATCACCAAACCAACACAAAACAGACAACACTGGGATAAAAATTAAAAGAAAAAGACCCTTAATCTCCATTCACATTGTAACAACCCTCTTGGATGTTCTTCCAGGGAATGGTTTGAAGACTCTTCCAGGCTTGGGAAAAAAGGAAGAAGGGTGCCTTCATCACTGAGGTACGTCTGTCCTTTGAATACCTGCAGTGTGTGTCATGCTTCCTGTACCATTCATGCATAATGCACCAGTTCTGGTTCATCCTGCTGCTAGGAGGAGCTCATCCATCCAATGGTTTTCCTAGGTAGACCAAAGTCACTTCAGTGTTACCATATACTGCAGATACAGCTGGATATAAGCAAGCCTTTGGCAGTCCCCGAAAAGCCACACCCAAAAACTCATAGCCACGTTCAAATGCCAAGGTCTTGTCTTCCATGTCTAAGATGACTCTGATCCTTTCACCTATCTGTGAAGGTGAGATAAATGCAATCCATTAGAGGTTATAGAAAGAGTAGCTTAACGGTGGTTTTGCAAAACGGCATGCCTATCCATAGAAGTCTGTACGACAATAAGGTACATCTGAATAATTTTTTTCTTGCACTGAACAATGCTTTGTAACATTTCATTAAAGCTGAACTATCACCCCAAATAAGATTTCTTAATAACACTGTACTTATGCTGGATAATAGTATTATTTCTAAGATTATCTCTACATGACTAATACAGCTCCCTTTTGGAGCTGACAGCGCAGGTGCACAGACGTCACTGTGACGAGATGCCCGTGCTTCCTGCTCCTGTGAGCCTCGGAAAAACGCCAAAATCTTTGGAACCGGGTAATATTTCTGGCGACTAGCGCTACTAAGCAGCTAGTCGCCAGATGAAGACTAATTTCATGTTAAGTTATTGCGGGGTGGTAGTTCCCCTTTAATAAATTTTGAAAGAAGCACCAAGCATTGGAAGTACCTTCATTTTTCTCTGCAGGAAGAGCTCTACAGGTTACTGCTCCTTTAAAGAAACACAGCTGTTGCTCCTCTGTATGGTGTCATTGGACACATATTTATGCCCAAGGGTGACATTTAGAGTTATAATTGTTATGGGGAGCTGAAGTGGTCATCTTTGCATGTACCTACACAATGGCATTTTTTCCACTTCTAAAAGGGAGGACTTGCAAATATTTGCTGCTTAAAAACTTATTTTAGAGCCGAGGCAGCGGGAACCCCATCATCCCTATTCAACTTCTCATTTAACCATTGCCCTTTTGTTACTTCCATCCATGCAACATGAAGAGGTTATTGAGTCACACTGACTCCACGGAGGTCATAATATGACACTGGTGAAGAGAGAAGATGGACTGGAAAGCAGAAGAGAGATTACATATCTATCTATATCTAGAGGTTCTTGCTGAGCTACTTTACAAATGGCTTAGTGTAAAGTAGGTGATCAATTACAAACATGTACTCCATCGCTAACTCTGTTGGATAGATGTATATGCTCAACACGTAACTCATCTACACGTGTATAATGTGAGTGATACGAAAGTGTATTATTCTCAATATATGTATACACATACATACTTTTGTAAGTGGAAACTAGAAGTGAAGTAGTATAATGTTTGCAATACTAGTATTCTCACACAGAGGGATATATGGAGACAACCAAAAGAAGCAGAATCAGAAGAACACAAATACTAGTATTTAGAGGCACTATTGTGCTTAGATAGATAACCCTCTGTGTTAGAGAGATACGGAGTTACTGAACACTGAATGAACTCGTTTGGTTAAATGAATTGGAAAGGTGATCTCACTGAAGAAGTTGTCTCTGCTTTTACACATCTTAGTGCATAAACCCCATAACATTAGTTATTCTGGTATTAAATCAGGAGGTATTTTCTGCATGTTACCATTTACATAAAGTCCTGTCTGTTTAGGCTTATGTTTAAATTAAGTCATCCCATTTTTGTTTTGTAATTTTTTGATATACAAACCTGATAACCAGCACCTCTACTGTTGAAGAATAAGATGTAAAACACAGAAGTCTATTTAATACATGTAATTAAGCCAAAATAAGTAATGCACCATATGAGACCTATGCAAGTTAGCACAACTTACCTGGTATTTTGGTGCATTGTTGCACTGGGGGAAACTTCCATTGACCTCCCCATTATGCAGCAGATTATTATCCACTAGATTCCAGCCCCAGCTCTGGTCATCGCTGCCCAGAAGAGCCACATAACCTTGACACTGCATAGGGGCCCGTTTTGTAGCTATACCAATTACTGCCACTGTGCCTAAGGGACCTTCCCACCACACCTCCCAAGCATGTCGGCCTTCGCTGAAACCAATTTTCGTGCGTGCTCCATCAGTACTCTGAGCTATGGGGTTTCTATGAAGAGTGAAGCCATTTTTCTTAATGTAAACATTTCGAGAACAGTCGTTTGAACTGAAGCCATGCTGGAAAGCCCGGACCTGAAGGAAGGTGATGCAAGACATAATTAGGACTAGAAGCTATTTTTGTTTTCTATTAATAAATTATGTGTTAAAGAAGGGGTAAAACAGAGATTCAGCCAAAACTATGGCACTTTAGCCGATTTAAACCTGAAGATGTCCATAATGTATCCAATAAGCTAGAGTGACAATATTTGATTTGTAACTAGCTGTTTCAGCTAACTACTGAAAAAAAATTCTGCTTTCAAACTGAAGAGGTAAACAGCTGCCATTTAGGTTCAACCAATACAGTACCATGTTTCTGTCCAACCTCAACCCTCCCAGATTTAGCAAGATGCCTTCTAAAAGCAAAAAGATTGGCGACAGTGCCAATTATAGAAACATCACTCTTTTGTGCAGATTGTCATTAATAGTTTTGGCTTAAAAAAAAAATAAAAAAAAATAAAAAAAATAGTAAATATAAATGTATGCAATAATACTGAAACACTTTAAATGTGGCTTATGAACACTTACATAGTGAAAACACCAAATTCTGGTTTACTGTATTACAATTTTAACCAATAAATACAGCACTATAACGGTAAGTCTGAACCATGAAAAGAAAAGACTCAGCCCATGTAAACAAGAGGAAATAAAACCCACATAACCTAGACTTGTCCCAAAACATCCCCTCCACTGTCATTTTGACACCAGGCATGAACTGCTTTGAGTAGAGAAGACAAATGTACTTCTATGCATGGCATGTTGGCTTGAATCTCCATTCCACACAGATCCTAAAGTCAACACACGCTCTCAAGTTTCTCAACTTTGGACCATTTGAAAGTGCTTATAAATTCCCCTATGTGGACCATTATTTTTCAGTTTAAAATAATAGTTTGTCATTTAACTTTAACTGAATAAACATGTGTATTTATATGGTACCATAAGTGGATGTAGAGATTTACAATGCAATGGGGTACTGGCTGCCACTGCAATTTGCGAAATACCAACATGCCAGACAGAGTGTTGAACACCCCGGAGGGATTCTGGGACAAAAATGGTTTATAGATAAAAACCGATGCAGTTTGTCTATGGGGAACTCTCTCAGTATACACAAAGTGAGGATAGGTGGTAATACATCAATCATTCCATAGATGTCAAATGCATACGTTCAATAGAGCTTGCACCATATGGGATAAAGATATTCGTTGATTTAATGGGAGTGTTTAATCTCTTGAATGCTAGACAGGTTTCCAACACATTTTGCGAAGGAATTCACTGTACGCTTATCTTGTATTTAAAGGGGTAAGATTATCATGTGCAGTGAACGGCATTTGGGGTGCTGCAATTATAATGTCAGTCTAGATTGAAAAGTCATTCGGTACTGAATGGTGAGGTTACCTTTTGAACAAAAGGCAAAATTACGAAAGGTATAGATGTCTTTAGTTTTTTTGGCCATAGTAAGGTCGTGACGTTACAATTACAATAGGTGTAGTTCTCCTCTATATTTCCAAACACAGAGCACTGCAAGTTGCGATGGCTCTTCATAAACGAAAACATGCCAGCCTCACCTTTGCTTTATAACTGGGCAGGTTACACAACACGTCGGTACGAAGAGCCTCCTCGCTAACAGTCCTGCAGCACAGACTTCTCCACACTTCGTTGTTTTCGTCCCCGTGCAGACAGCGATGCCAGTGTCTACACACCAGGCCGCAGCTGCGAAGGTCTGGCAACTCCAGGTAAGAGAAGACCAGCTCCAGTACTCGGCTTGGTAGCCTGCCTGTTGCCTGCCCTGATGGCGGGGGTGGAGGAGGAGCAGAGGGAACCACCGGAGGAGGAGTGGCAGCAGCTGCCGCCATCCCCTCCGTGTTCCCGGCAACACTGCTTCACCAGCACCCACACAATCTCATCAGACAGCGCCGGCCACGACCCAATGCGTCACGTAATAGCTAACCAATTAGCAGAAAAGGACCGGTAGGGGAAACCCAATCACCATCCACTTCAAATAGACATTTCGCATTGACTTCCTGTTTTCTACCCACCTTACTACAGTGACCGTTGTGGCAAAGAAACCACGCCCCATGTGATCATTTTCATCCAATCACCTATTGAGTTTGGCCTTATTCTGACAGTTCGACGCCAGTGGGAATATACAGTGCAAATCACGCATGCTCATTAGAGGAGGGGCAGGCAGAAACAATTCATTATGGATCGTCTGCCAATCGAGAGAGGAAGATATATTTTTTGCTAGAAGGGAACACACCAATCAGTGGGGGTAAGGGTATATGTAACTCGCGCAAGGCGCCATTAACAGTAGAATCTTGTGGGTTGAGGTATTAGATCTAGCTTTTTAACAGATCCCTTTTAATTCGTTTTGGTCAGGTGAAAGTTTTACTAGGTGGCTTGTTTGCTTTTAATAGGTATTTGAGCAGTAAAGAAGCATGCCAAGACTCAGTCATGTACTAGGGAAAACTGGTGCAAAACAATTGTACACTAGGGAATATAACCAAATCTGTCGTTTAACCCATTCACAGAGCCCCTCAATGCTTTGGAGACCTCTTTAACATTCAGGCGTTTAAAGCCCAATTTAAATATGTGGGATTTTATTTGTTCTTTGTTGTGCAGTTTATTGCCAATTAATTGCACCACTTTTATGTAGTACATCAGCCTCACAGTGTAATCTTGATTATCGGGTTTGGCCCAATGGCCATTCAGTGCTGTCTACATTCTTGGAAAGAGAGAATCCGTGATAGCTTTTAGGGCTTCTGTGCAAAAGAATAACTATCCCCCAATTGCTGGTTATGCTAGCTTGATATTCATTTGAGCTATTTTAATGTTTAGGAGAAACCTTTACATATGAGTTAAGCAACAACATAGCTCTGGCATGAAAGTACCCAGCAGTAGCGGACTCTTATACATATTAAATGGTTATCTAGATATATTCTAAGCAAGCATGGGCGTCTGCAGATTTCTATTTTTTTTTTTTTTGGGGGGGGGGGGTGGCAAAGTTATAATATGCTCTACAGACCAACCCCGGTGTTTATTCAGAGAGGGGCAAACATCCCCTCTTGCATACCTCCCAAGTGTCCCTCTTTTAGACCCAAATCCCTCTTTCCCACCCTAATGTTCCTCTTTTTAGGAGATCAGATTGTGTGGTGTGTATATAAGTGTATCACATTGCTCCACAGCAATAAAACTCACATTATTGTTTCTTTAAACATCAGTATATGTGTTTATAAATTAGTGTGCTTAAATAAAATACTTTGTTCTTGTTATAAGTCATTTATTAGGTAACAGTAGGTAATGAAACAGCCTGAAAATTCTCATTAATGCCCACCCACCGGCAACACCCCCTAAAACACAACTGTCCCTCTCTGGCAATTTGAAATGTTGGGAGGTATGCTCTTGTCCCCCTGACCCCACTGATGCCCATGCAAAGTATACAGTTAGTTAAAATGGGTGATACATTTTGATAAACAAATGATAAAAATGCAGGAAAATAGTATTAATCTGTGAGGTTACTCTTCTAGATTTACGTGTGCTATACATGCTTATTTGTGAGTGCAAGGATAGAAACAGAATTTTACGGCAGATAAGAACCATTTAGCCCATCTAGTCTTCCCATTTTACTATTGCAGCACGCTAGTTGCATATGCCAGGATCTAGCTAGTTTATCATGTTTTTCATTGATGACAGTAACCCATGCTTACACCCGTTTGTAGGCACATGCGCAAGAAGAACTTTTTTGAATGGAAATTCATCTTTACTCTGATTACTAGTATCTTTAATGCATTCAATCATATTTAAATAACCAAAATGTACTTAATTATTGCTCTAAGCAATAATTATAATAATAGTAAAAATAATGTGTCTCAAAAAGGGCTCAAAAGGGACTGACAGCGCAGGCGCACGGACGTCACTGTGAAGAGATGTCCATGCTTCCTGCTCCTGTGACCGTCAGAAAAAGGCAAAAATCTTTTGAACCGGGTAATATTTCTGGCGACTAGCGCTACTAAGCAGCTAGTCGCCAGATGAAGACTGATTTAAGGTAAAGTTATTGCGGGGTGGTAGTTCCCCTTTAAAATGTGTGAAAGAGTTAATTCACCCTCTTTAACCCCTTGAGTGCCAGAGGGGTAATCAACGTATTGCATATCAATCCTTTCTGGCATTCAAAGGGTTAAAGTGTAACTAACACTTTATATTTACGTGGGTGATTTCCAAAGAGCTTTAAAAATCACCCATTTCTTTTTAGTCATTGTTAAAGGGATAGTAATGTTTGTAATACGTTTTTTGCCAAGTCTTCTGTATAGTAAATGTAAAAGATTGTGCTATGTTTTTCTACTTACTTTTGTGTAGTTCAAAAGATATTATCTGGAGAAAGTTTCCCTTCTGGCCGCCTCCCACTGAATCTGAAATCTGGTCCCGGGACCGGATGGATGCAGCAAGGGACAAACGTCAGTAAGTAAGTATAAGGAAAATCCTTCCCCCCTTGACAAAGGAGGGAAGGAATTTCCTCTGCTTACTGAAGTTTGTCCCTTGCTGCATCCGCCCGGACCAGCCTACAGATTCAGCATGATGTGGCCAGAAGGGGTAGGCAGGGGAACTTTCTCCAGCTAATATCTTGTACTACACAAAAGTAAGTAAATAAACATAGAGCAATCTGTTACATTTACTCTAAAGAAGACACTGCACAATACTTTACAACTAACATTACTATCCCTTTAGTTTAAAAATATAATTTGAGGTATTTAGCCTTATTTATTTGACATTGTATGAAACTTAGGTAGTACTTCCTGGTTGAAAGTGGCAGTTAGGTTGGGGCATGGTATGTTAAAATTTGACTCACCAGACTGTGTCAGCCAGAACTGCCTAAAGTTCATAAAATAACATAGAATAATTGGCAGCACTCTCCCTCTGAGAAGCAAATCTAACTAAGTCGGCCCCCAAGTGTTTCATATGACCTGCCCCAAGTGTTTCCTGTGTCAGGGACTTGCACTGCATTTCTTACCATTCACATTCCTTCTGTGACTACTTACATGGCCTCCCATTACCAAAACATCAAAATGTTTTTGGTTGCTGTGCAATGCTCTGGAGTCACAGGTGTACTGCACACAGTTATATTTATATTTAGACACCAAGAATTTGATAATTCAAGCTCCATCTAACAGAGGATCACTTCTGAGCATTCCCATGTGCAGCATAACTCGGTACTCCAGCGCATCTCACATTATTCCAATTGTCTGTTCACAATGTTGGCATTTAACCCATCAATCGTTATCTGGTATGCCACTCGTTTGGTGTTTCAGTAAGAAGTGCTGTAGTAAGTGATATTTGGTGTACTTCTTAGTCATCACAGGCTACATGATATAGACCTATATATGGGTGCCCTGCTGTAATAACACTGGGAGGCCCTTGCGGGTGCATGTGCCTGTCCTGGCTTAGTCTGAACCGGGTATTCATGTGGTTGGGCCTCAACCCTTATGCATGGGAGGTATGGATTTTTAGCTAGATATTGGGGTGGCCCTGGCCTCTAGTTTATGGGGGTACAGGCAGTGATCCTGATGCCTAGGCAGGTTGGCTGTTCCTGGCCTGGAGTTGTTTCTCATTGCACACTTAATGGTCTGGTTGTCTGAAAGTTTAATATTATCTATATTTATTGATGCTCGATTACTTGATATGTTTATTGCATCTTATTTGTCCTCCACTGACTGGATAGCATTACTCCCCAGTGTGTTATCCAGTGCCTGCTTTGCAATGCATTGAACACCTCTTTGGCAATCAAAGGGTTAAGCATACCATTCAAACTAATTTTTTTTATTTATTTTTTTTTTTTTTGCAGATGAGTGCAACGAAAGCTGTGCGGTGGGGTTGTGGTCAATCCAGCTCTGTCCTAAGTCTGGCTGTAAGCACAGACAGAGTGGTTGCCGCTGGTGCAGAGGCTGGGGAGCTCATACTTTGGAGTGAAGATGGACTTCAGTTGGGAAAATTGCAATTAAGTGGTGAAAGTGATGTAACTAGTGTTGAGTTCTCCCCAGTTTGCTCCAATAGACTTTATGTTGCTCATGGGGAAACTCTGAGTGTGCTGGATACTAGAGCATTCAGAGAGCCTTTAGAGAATTTCACTGTGAACAAAGAGGAAATAAACTGCATTTCTGTCAATGAATCGGATAGCTTACTGGCTGCAGCTGATGACTCTGGAACAGTGAAAGTCTTAGATCTGGAAAAGAAAAGCGTTAGTAGGACACTGCAGAGACATACCAATATTTGTTCTGCAGTATGTTTTCGTCCCCATCGGCCACAGAGTCTTGTTTCATGCGGGCTTGACATGCAGGTGAGCATATTAGTGTATGAATGATGATATTTGTCGTTTGTTGTACTTGTTTTCACTTTTTTTCTTGTGCATTTCATGTTACTATGATACAAAGTAATTTTTTTTTTTTTTTTAAATTTCCAACTGAGTGACTGCTTCTCCTTGCTTCTTGGTAGTTAACTAATGACAGAGGATGTTGAGTGTCTGAAATTCAAACCTATGATCATCTTTTCTCCTGTGTCATATCCACGGCCAATTAAACATAATGGGTTTTGTCTTCTCCTTCTTAAGGCATCCGGCTGTTTCCTCTGTTAGTCTTTTTGGTCCTACGAGCAGCTGGAAGTAGGATGCTGGAACGCTTACAGGCCTCCTATATATATTTTATATCTCAAACCATACCTTGTTTAAAGAAGACCACATCAACTGTGGATCAGATCAGGGGGTAGCCCTGACTCTGCTCTGTGCCTGTCGGGGTAGTGCCGAATGAAGGAGCGGGTAGTTGCTCTTGGAACTGATGACGCCGCCAACACATGGGATAGGATCAATATGTTTTCACCTTGGAACACAGTGATGGATCGGCAGTGCCTCCTGTTTCCTATCAAGTGTGGGCAGACACAAGGTGAGAAGTTTTTCTTATATAGCCTGAGTGACTCTGTTCTCATGGGGCCTGTGTGTGGATAGGATCTTTTTAAATTAAAAGTTATTTTTTTAACAGTATTTAGTAATCCTTAGGGTCATGGCATGTTTACTAAACCTGGCTCGTCTAAAGAAAAGAATCCTGCTGAGGGAAGGGAGGATAAAGT
Organism: Rhinophrynus dorsalis; assembly: GCA_037306005.1. Classification (NCBI taxonomy): domain Eukaryota; kingdom Metazoa; phylum Chordata; class Amphibia; order Anura; family Rhinophrynidae; genus Rhinophrynus; species Rhinophrynus dorsalis. The sequence continues at coordinate 467,009,620 of CM074720.1, forward strand.
AGCTCAAAAACCAAACCTTGTGCTGGTTGTGAAGCTAAGATCCCTGCTTCAGACATTAACAAACTATGCCCAGAATATTTATATAAAGTGGCTGGCCCTAATATGTCCAACCAATTCCAAGAATTTTTGTCATGGATGAGATCATCAGTGCAGGAGACCTTTTCATCAATGCAAAATCCCAGAAAAAAGGTAGATACTTGCAGACCTTCAGAGGGGACCTCAACTAGGGTAGAAGAAATTGAAGAATATAGCATTCAAGATATTTTTCAATATATTTTATATTCAGAGGAAGACTGCCAGATAATAGATGATGAAAAATGCACCTTCAATATTGAAAAAATAAAGCCCTTTCTTAAAAATATGAGAAGAACCTTGGGTCTAGTTGACGAAGCTAAAGAAAAGTAATTCTGGAAGCAGCCTTCATGGGAAATAAGAAAGAGCTTCCGATATTTCCAGTGCATCATACTGCTTCATACTTCATTCAATCAGAATGGATTAAAGGGGACAAAAGAATTTCTATGTCTAGAAGATTTCAAAAGATGTACCCCTTTAAGGAAGAAGATACTAATACCTGGACTTCTGTCCCTAAGTTTGATGCCTATATTGCCCAATTGGCAAAAATAATTACTATTCCTATGGTAGATGAATCTTCTTTTAAAGATCCAATGGATAGAAAAATGGAAAGTGCCCTCAAAAAGCAATACACTGTTTTAGGACAAAATATGAAGACCTCTACAGCCCTTGCTTGTATCTCCAGAACTAGAATTAGAATCTGGCTATCAGAATAAAAACAGAAGATAGTCCTCAGTATCCAGACCTAAGATCCTAAAAGAAGTAACAACAATCAAAGAAGCAATAAGATTCTCCTGTGATGCCTCCCATGGATGCGATCAGACAAATGGCAAGGTCATCCACCCTGTCTGTTACTTCCAGAAGAGCTCTATGGCTGAGATCATGGGGCGCTGACACCTCTTCTAAAGCAAAGCTGGTATCATTAGCTTTATGAGGGTCCTTTGTTGTTCAGGGAACAACTAGCCGAGATCATCAAGAGAGTCATGGGATGAAAAAATTCCTTTCTTCCACAGGACAGAAGATCTAGATCATCACCAGTCCAAACATCTTTCAGAAATAGGCATCAGTCCTTTCGAGATTCAAGGTGTTTTCAAACCTCAAGACCATTTCAGCAGAGGAAACAGCCAAATATTTAAAATTTTGACTCCTCAGTCCAGAGCACCTGCTGCCATTTGTCTGCACCCTAGTTCCTGTATTTTCATGCATAGATGAGTCGCTTTGCCTTGTTTCCACGCCGGAGGTATGGTTTTTTGGCTGCAAGTCTTCCATGAAGACCACTTCTGACCAGACTTCTCCGGATTGAAGATGGGTTCACCAGTATCCCACTGTTTACTGCCAATTCTGAGCTGATGGCACTGCTGGACATCTTCCGATTGTGAAGGCAAGTAAGCATGATGTGTCTTTCATCTGCTACACTAAGTGTCCTTGGCCAACCACTGCGTCTACGGTCCTCAACGTTGCCTGTTTATTTGTGCTTCTTCAAAAGAGCCTCGGACAGCACACCTAGAAACCCCTGTCTGCCTTGACATTTCTGCCTGGGAGAAACCTTGCTGATGCAGTATATCTACCTTGCGTCTTATTGCTGTGCTCAGCCATGGTGTATGACTTTTGACATTAAACTGTCTTCAGCAACCTCACCTAGTTAGCTGAGTTTGGCTGTTCCTCAACCTACTTTATTCCTCCTACATAGCTGTTTCTATTTCTGTTAATGATTATGTTTTAACCCACATATATTTAATTGATGATCATTAGCACCTGTTTGGCATAATTGTTTAATCATACACCTGACTATATACACCTACAAAATCCCTGACTTTATTCAAGTACCTAGAAGAATTGGTGCTGTTTTGAAGGCAAAGTATGGTCACACCAAATATTGATTTTTGATTTAGATTTTTCTTCTGTTCACTCACGATGCATTTTGTTAATTGGTAAAAAATTAACTATTAAAGGGACCGTAATGTCCCATAAAAAATTCTGCTTCTTTTGTAGAGGTTAGAATTTGTGCCATATAATTTTTATTTTTTTTTATCTCTCAAACCGGTATGGTTTGAGAAATATTTGCATTGAAAGTTTCCCTTTTCCTGCTGTCAGCTTTACAGCTGACAGCAGAAGATTCGAGTTGGTCGAGGAGTCTGTTCAGCAGAGCCGAAATTGCTTTATTTAAAAAGAACTACTTTATTGAAACTGTCTACAAAGTGTGCTTGCAAACCAGGCACACTTTGTAGACCTTTCCAGTGAAGTAATTCTTTTTAAGTAACACAATTTTGGCTCTGCTGCAGAGCCGCCAGCTGGTCCCCACACCGGGATCTCCTGCTGTCAGCACATCGCTGATGTCAGGAGAAGGGGAGGGAGGGGGGAAGTTTCAATGCAGATGTCTCTCAAACCGTAAAGGTTTGAGAGATAGGATTTGTGCCATATCATTTATTTTTTTTAAAGCTACAAAACAAGATGAATTTTTATGGGACATTAGTGTCCCTTTAACTTATGTATTTTTGAAAGCATTCTTGCTTTACAGCATTTTTTCACACCTACCTAAGACTTTTGCACAGTACTGTATGTATATACAGTATATGTTTGGTGCCCACCTCTTCTCCCACCAGCATCGGTGTGATGAGGTTAGTTTTAGCTATTAGCTTACCTGATGGTGAAAAGGGATCACTAGTTCATATGTGGAATGCACTTGATGTGGCTGCAATTACGTCCAGCGCCATATGCAGTGGGGAACCGGATGTAAAATTAAGGTACTCTTATGCTCTCTGTGGAAGCCATTTCCAGATTGTGTACATTGCACGTTTGGAACGTAAGCCAAATAAAAGCATAATGGAGACATGTAAGTAGTCTTTGATTCTTGCATGATAATTGCTGTTTGTTTGATAGCCTTTGTTTAAAAATGTCAGCTTCTGCCAAATATGTTCCTAGTAAGGATAAGGCTCATTCTGAGGCCCTCACTTTAAAAGAAGATAAGGCTCAAAAGTCTAGAAAAAATGTGCAGGATGTGATAAAAAGGTTACTGAAACAGAACCATCTAAACCTTTTCAGGACTGCTTAAAGAAGGCTGCTGGTCAAGAAATTCCCTCACAGTTCCAGGAATTCCTCTCCTGGATGAAAGCATTGATGTAGGAAACCTTTTTAGTCATGCAGGAGGGTGCTAACCCAAGAAAAAGACACATATTAGATGATCCAGAAGAAGGTACCTTCTCCAGAGTTTTGGATCTGAAGATGTTATGAGCATGCAGGATGCAGTATAAGAATACTCTTCAGAAGAGGGAGCTATTTTGGAGGAATCGGGCTCCTTTTAATTTAGATAAAATAGATGTTTTCTTGAAAGGTCTCATAAAAACATTGGGCTTGATAGAAGAGCAAAATGAGCTAGGAATTCTAGATGCTGCCTTCCTGGGGAAAAAAAAAGCATCTCCAGATTTTCTGGTACACCTTTTCGGTTGCAGACATGGTTAAAGGAGAATGGCATAGAGAGATAAAAGATCTTCAATCACAAAAAGATTTGCTAAAATGTATCCCTTTTGAGGATGAGGTTAAGTCTTGGACTAATCCTCCTAGGATAGAAGCAGCAGTGTCACGTTTGGCTAAGCCCATTCATATGAAGAATACGGAAGACTGTTGTCACATGTAGCACACAGCCAGTACTTGTCAGAAATTCCTGCAGTTCCTTTAATGTTGCAATAGGCCTCTTGGAAGCCTCCCTGACCAGTTTTCTTCTCGTCTTCTCATCAATTTTGGAGTGACGTCCAGTTCTTGGTAATGTCTCTGCTGTGCCATATTTTCTCCACTTGATGATGACTGTCTTCACTGTGTTCCATGGTATATCTAATGCTTTGGAAATTCTTTTGTACCCTTCTCCTGACTGATATCTTTCAACACTGAGATCCCTCTGATGCTTTGGAAGCTCTCTGCGGACCATGGCTTTTGCTCTGAGATGCAACTAAGCAAATGTCAGGAAAATCCTACTAGAATGGCTGAACTTTATTTGTGATTAATCAGAGTCACTTTAAACAATGGCAGGTGTGTAATGACTACTATTTAACATGAGATTGAGTGTGACTGGTTAATTACAAGAGGATTTGGACAAATTGAGTAACTGGGCAGGCAAATGGCAAATGAGATTCAATATAGACAAGTGTAAAGTTATGCATTTTGTGTATAATAAAAAAAATGCAACATATAGTTTAAATGGTGTTTCTCTGGGGAAATCTACTAATGAAAAGGATTTGGGAGTAATGGTAGACAATAGACTTAGCTGTAGCATGCAGTGCCAGCTGGCAGCTGCAAAGGCCAATAAGATATTGGCATGTATTAAAAGGGGTATTGACTCAAGGGAGGAAGATATAATTATGCCTCTTTACAGGTCCATGGTAAGACCCCACCTAGAATATGCTGTGCAATTCTGGGCGCCCTTTCTGAAAAAGGACATTATGGAAATGGAGGGAGTGCAGAGGAGGGCTACAAAACTAGTAAGGGGAATGGAAAGTTTTAGTTATGAAGAGAGGCTAGAAAAATTAAACTTGTACACACTAGAGAAACGGCGTCTTAGAGGGGATATGATAACACTATATAAGTATGTTCAAGGCCCATATAAAGGGCTCGCCAAAGACCTGTTCATTAACAGAACAGTACACAGGACAAGGGGCCACCCGCTTAGACTTGAGGAAAGGAGATTTAATCTACAACAGCGGAAGGGTTTCTTTACAGTAAGGACAATAAAGGTATGGAATTCACTTCCTGAGGAGGTGGTACTATCAAATACATTAGATGCCTTTAAAAGGGGCCTGGATACTTATTTAAAAGAGCATAACATAGAGGGCTATGTACGTTAGTATTGGGATTAATATTTAGTTAGGGCTTGTTGATCCAGGGAGAAATCTCTTCTTTTGGATCAACGATGGTAAACGGGAATAGGAAAAGGGTTGAACTAGATGGACGCAAGTCTTTTTTCAACCTAAATTACTATGTTACTATGTAATTCTGAACACAGCCACATCCCAAGTTATAAGAGGGTGTGCACACCTATGCAACCAGGTTATTGTGAGTTTTTTTATTTTTTCCCCCTCAACGATTTCAGTTTATTTTGCAATTGAATTGTTCACCTTATAGGTCACATTAAAGGTGGAAAAAGTTCTGACATGATTTATCTTTGTCTCATTCTTTAACATTACAAGAAACTGGCATTTTAACAGGGGTGTGTAGACTTTTTATATCCACTGTAAATGGCCAGAAGACTTCAGGTACGTTTTAATTGCTACAAATAAAGCATTGGTGATTTTATGAATGGATTCCTCTTGCTTTTTTTTGGATGGAAGTGTGTGAGTTTCTACAGTTCCAATATCAAGTTCTTCTCAGGTCTGGCAATCCTCTCCTTCTCACTCTCTCAATGTTTTGAGCATCTGACAGCTGGGTACTCTGAGAGTGGGCTTTTTAGCTCACAGAGCGGTAGAGAAAATAAACTGAGACTTCATTCTTATTGCAGCATCCTAGTCGCTCTCCACATAATGTTATACTACAACTTCTGTCTTTCCTCAGCCTGCTGAGGATGATGGGATTTTTTTAGTCCGCTGAAAAGTAACAAGGTTCCATTTCATATGAACTTTATTGTGCTTAAGCGACCACTTGTGGCCAAGCATGAGGGCATTATTTGGGAACGTGCTCAGATCGCAGAACAAAGATCCAGAGGTGCAGATTATTTCCTGTCCACCTATGATGGGTACTAACAGTGGCATACTCCCTGTGTTGTGGGGGGGGGGGGCAAGCTAAGGCCGTCCAGCTGTGAAGGACTACACCACCTATCATCCCTATACAACTATAGGCTGGCTGGAATTATAGTACCCCCACATTAGTTCCCCTCCCCCCTCTGATTGCCCACGTCAGCTATAGAGTAATACCTCAAGTAAAGTTTAGCTCCGAGTATTATTATTATTTTTTTATATATATAAACATGTTGCGCTATACATAGTTACTTACAGATTTGTAGTTCAAACACTATTCAAGAGGAAATTATCCCCCTCCCGCCCGTTTCCCTGCATCACACTGCCTCTGCCTCATCTGGATGGAGAGCAGCGAGGGACAATCTTCAGTAAACATAAGGAAAATCCTGCCCTCCTTTGTCAAAGGGGACAGGGTTTTCATTATACTTACTGTGTGAAGAGTGTCCCTCGCTGCATCCTCCCAGTCCCACAACTGAATTCTACATCTAAGGGAATATAATATATATATGTAGCGCAACATGTTAAAAAGAAAATGTAACTAATACTTGGAGCTAAAGTTTACTTGAGGTATTACTGTCCCTTGAACAGGAAAGATTATAAACCTCTTAGAAAAGTTAATCTGCTTTACAGTGAATTTCCAGTCATTTTACATTATGCAGGATTAAGGTCAGGATACAAAAGGTCTCAACATTTGAAATCTTTTGTGGTTTCAGAAGATGTGAAATGTCTTGATTATATATTTTGGGCCAAATGTATATAAGGAAAGTGGATCAATTATAGGGCAAGCAATTCCAGCATAGAGGACTAGCAGAATGAAAGAGGTTAAATGCCCCATTTAAATAATTAAGAATTTCCATGTGTAACCTATGGTGTTATGTTTGCTGCAAGTCTATCTCTCTGATCTGTTTATCTGTAATCTGTGTGTCTTGTGATATGTCAGCATATCTAACAGTGACTGTCTGATTCACGGGTCGAACTTTGGAGCCAAACAAAATTAGCTGGGTGTTTTAGTAGCCAGTGAATGGGTGCATGTAACCAGATTCATATAAAATATTCCACAAATTAAGGCGTTGGCAATTACATTTTAGGAGTTCTGTCTCCTGTGATTTTATTATTTATTTATTTTCCCTACCTTTTTAATCTGATTTTGTGCTTTATTGTTCAGGTAATGCTTTGGAATGTGCAGAAAGCACGACCCCTGTGGATCACCAACTTGCAGCAGTTGGCACAAGACGAAGAAGATGCAGATCACCATCAGTCCCCAGGACAGCTCTTCAATCCTCCCCTGGCTCATTCACTCTCTGTAGCTGCCTGTGGAAACGTCTTTTGTTGTGGTGCAGAGGATGGCAAAATCCGAATTTTCCAAGTTAAGGGGACCAAATTTGAGGAAGACTTGTGTTTTAAAAGTCATGCTCAGGGTGTTTCTCAGGTCCGTTTCCTAGAGGAGGGAACACACAGTTACTTGATCTCTGGAGGGAATGATGGCATGGTGTGTCTCTGGGATATTCGCAATGAAACTACACAGCATGAAAAACAACAACATCCAAAACCTCACCACCGGGTGAGAAAGTCTGGATCATTGCACTCAAAGACAAAGCATGCAGTCAACCCAGTGACAGAGGGTCCCCCAATCATCCACCCCAAACTCCGCATTGAACATGGGGAAAAGGTGAACTGGATTGTAGGAACTGAGCTTCAAGGATCCAGAGTGATTCTAGTAGCAGACCCAAGCAGTTCTATATCAGTGTACCAACTTGGGGAATTGTAGGATGCTGTCTTTATGTGCTGTTTTTTGGATGGCTTTAAATATATTAAAATGACAGTTCCCCTTATTTTGACATCCCATATTATGCCCTTGCAGAATATGTAAAGTTACCTTGTCTTATAATTTTTATATATTTTGCAGCTTTACTTCTAATTTTTTTTAAACTTATGTTCCTGACATTTTGCTCAATGAATTTCTATTTCTAGATGGCTTTCTGCCAGGGACTTTAAAAGCAGGGATGTTTATACAGTCTAGTCTACAGCACTGAGTGCTCTGTAGAGGCAGGCTTTTCTACATTGTTTCACTGTCTTTTATACATTGTATTGCATGCTCTCACTTTTGCTCTCTCTCACTTGCTCTTTCTTTTTCTCACTTGCAATCTCTCTCTCACTTGTGTGCACTCTCTTGCGCTCGCTCTCACTTGCGTGCACGTGCTCTCTCTCATTTCCACGCGCTCTCTCGCTCTCACCTGTACAAATGCTTTCTCCCTTGTGCACGTGCTCCTTTCACAGTCCCTTACAGAAAGCTTGCTGAAAACACGTTCAAAGTGCACCCTGTCAGAGCTGTAAAAATGTAAAATAAATAAAACTGATATTCAATTTCACTTTAAGTATTAAGCACTTAACGTCAAAATAAAGTGCAAACCGACCTCAAAATAAGGAATTAACTTGCATATATTGATACAGTTTTCAGAACTGGAGACGAATCTGATTTGCTGCGTAGTTTTGGAAACAATATTCTGTAGTGATATGCTGTGCCTTATGAAAAATTGCAATGCAAAGCGAGGAAACATGCAATGGAGCAAATTATATTGGCTACAGTTTGTTTTCCATTGTGGTTAAAATCGCAGATCTAGTTGAATATAGCACTTTATGTGATATAACCTAAAACTGTTTTGCGTTGTGCTGTTTAAATGGGCCTTATGTATAAAGGTAAAATTTGACTGTTGAGCAAACCAACTGCACCATAGGGGACAAATACAATTACTAAAAATTCCTTTTGAGTTAAATATGATCTTTTAACACCTTACCTAGAGAGTTCTCCAGTGCCTTGCTTTGCCAGCTATTGGTGACATATCTACCACTGGAAGGATTAAGAACCCTCTTTAAAGGAACACTAAAACCAAGAATGTAATAGATTGATATAACTTTAAATATTAGGCACTTAAGACTAGCCTATGTAAAAATTAACTATACATGTTACATTCTTAAAATATTCTAAACTTACTTTTAAATTCTTGTCAATTATCCAGTTCACAGAGCATTTCTTTCATGTTGTTTGTGCTGATTTTATTGAGAGATGAGACCAAATGTCCATCTATTGACTGTGATTAGTACCCACTCATATTGTATTATCTTGTCTCAGCCCATTCATATATAATCCTATACAATCATTGGGAGCCCTGGAAAAGGAAGGAGTGCCTAATCGCTCACACCATATATAAGACTAGATTTAGACCTCAGAAAACAAACTGAGAATTTTTACAGATGATGTATAACATACGTGGTATTTGAGTGCATATAACCTCAGTTCATTATTAGGTGTTAGTAGTCCTTTAATTCAAAGTGCTGCACATATCTCTGGTCTTTAAGGGGGTATGGTAGGCATCCTATTCCAGGTAAGTCTACTGCACTGTCTTGCCTCTAAAAGTTGATTTTAGGTTAGGGGTGGGGCAAGGACCTCTCTCCTTCCTCTCCATTTTTCTTTCCTGTAAAAATATTTTTAGAAACGTGAACTATTATACCATGGCACAGAGTTACAGTCTCTGGATATTATGCTACTTAAGGGGAGCTTTCACTTCTGATTAACTTACTCTTGTTTAATTAATCCCTTCCTTGTAGTGTGAAATTGGTATTTTGTTTTTCTCAATTCAACCCCGTTCAGAAGATATTTAAGAATAAAACGGTTCCATGTGACATCATCTCTAGTGCCGTGAGGTTCACTTGTTCCACCCCTCTCCCCCTACATGTCACCCACCCCCTTTCCGACGTGCAGCTCTGACCTGGCTCTGAGAGAGTGAGAGCTTGTTCACTGAATGTCATCTCATTTATATATATCTACTAGCTGCCCATTTCCCTTGCCAAAAATAGAGAGGCGGGCTGCCCTGCAGAGCTGTAAGTATGTAACAGGAGAGTGAAAGTTCTGCTTTAAATATGTTTGAGATTCAACAAAGGTTTTTGGCGGCACACCAAAGTAAGTAAGTAAGGAGACTTGGTAAAAACAAAAAACTTTATTCTGATATTAAAATCACAGTAACATACTACTGGACAGTGGGATGCCGGATCATATAACACGATCTCCAAGAAGGGCTAACACTTTGTCGAGGATATATAAAAGAGAGAGAGAAGACCAGACACTGTATATCTCGCATAAAATAAACTATACATAAAATAAGAGATCTTGTACACAATCTAGTTATGACACACTTTTTCACTGTGAACAGAATTGATTAAAAAGAATCAATTACTTATATTTGTGAAACAATATATGTAATTAAATTTAAAGGTAAATAAAATATGATATATAAAATACAATAATAATCAGTGAATTGGAATTTAAAGGTTTACAAAATTGGCTCAGTAATATATCTTAGTGCAACCCAGTCCTAGATTAAGATATATATATGTATGTATGTATGTGGCATAAAGAAAATATAGTACGATAAAATATACCAGAAAACATACCAGTACATATAGGTATCCAGAGGTATAAGCTAGCAAGATATGAAGAAGGCAGCATAACAAAGGTTAATTGTTCCTTATAATTATAGACAGTACAGTAGGTGGCAGTGTAACAACACCTGCCCACCCTGTATTTACTGTGGCAATTAAGTGGCAGGAAATTTTATGTGAGTTGTGCTCAATAGGGCCACAGGTCACGTAACAACCCTTCTATAACCACAATTCACAATATTGCAAGAAGTGACAATCTGAAAGACATAATGTCCCCAGATCTGCTACATATAGAATATGCATACCTCTGGATGTAACGCACAATAATGAAATACATTTGGCAGTAAAAATTTGCATTACCAAGCAATTAAAATAAAGTATGGCTATAGAAAGACAAGTGTAACATGTATCTATATATCAGTGTAATATTCACCATACAGATTATAATGACAAAATCATATCTGAACACAACTCAGCAGCAGGGGTTAATATAACCATGACAGCAAGGACCAGACAATGACTCAATCCAAAGTGGTGTACGCCGCTTTGTTCTGTCAGAAGTTTCACAGATGTGACTATTCCAACAGATCAAAACCACGCCCTAATACCACACGCAGACAATGCAGTTTTTAAACCGAGCCAGCTATAAAGTACCAGAACCACAGACAAGAGAAAAAGAAGGAAAACTTTCCAGACAGCAAATCCAAGTGTTAATTTACAACACCAGATTAATGGAGCACAATGACCATCTCAGAACAACATTATTGTGAATTTTCTATACATGCTTGCAGTGGAGACAAATACATCCCACAGCATTCATGTACAGACTTCCACACACACAATAAACAATTGGCTCTGCAGGTGTCAACGATCTAAAATATCTATCAATCTGATCTCACCCTATTAGCACTGTGATTGGACTGTATAACCTCCAAAGATTATTCTAACTTTATAGCCAAAGGGCTACTGTGTAATAGTTCTCAGTAGGTGAGCCAGATCCACTAGGAAATATTAGAATAAGCTTACCCCAGAATATACTTATAATTTTGGAAGTGTTATGTCAATAAAATTTACTTATACATTACCAGTCCTAGAACAGGGTGTGGTCTTTGACACAGTGAGGTTCTGCTCACTTCAGGAACTAGGAAATTTGGCAAACAAAAGCTCCTGTTTCATCCTGTATACTGCTTATATTACCTAAACCCCCCTTAACAGAAAGGTACGCCCATTCATCTCTCTTAGGTCACTCCTAAATAATTAGCATATTTAGGTAAGATAACAATTTTCATTAAGCTTTCTGGTTAATAAATACCATATACAAACAACTTTGAAGAAATAAATCTACCGTGTCACTAGGTGGCAGACTACTACCAGAAAAAGCCAGGAAAGAACCTAACTGCCAATCACACTAATGAGGAAAACTAGATGAGTGGCCTCTCTCAAAAATGTGAAACTAACCTCCCTACGTAAGCACACAGGTGTAGTTAGATAACATTCCTATACAATGAAGAAAGAGAGGATACTTCAAAACGAGATAGACTGGGTTTCAAGGATATTTACTTACATGAAAGTCTGAAATATCCCTTTCTACAAAACAAAATTAATGCTGCTTAAAGAAACAAGCGTCATATATACACAGAAAAAAAGGTTACTGAACAGTCTTTTTAACCATTTCCTTCCAGCAAAGAACAGGCCCTCTGCCAGCTTTTCCACTATATTTAGCTCTTACTCGTAGACTCAGAATTGTGAAACAATGAGAGAAGATAGATAAAATATTCAATTCACTTGTTGGCGTGCCTGATTGGGAAAGATATCCAGCCAATCAAAAAGCCAGGTAAACTTAACCCTAAACTCTAGCACGTAAAGCCTCCAAACAATAATAGTAAACAAGCTGTTTCAGGAAGGGAATTTAGCACTTTTATAGACAAAACAGTACTTTTAATATATAAAACACTATTACACGAATACTGACAAAACAAATGATGTGAAATAATAAAACATAATCAATTTAATATATTCATAGAGTAAATTGGGTTAGTATGAAATCATCTCTCCAGCCTCAACACCATCGCTTGAATGTCAACTGATGTTACACATACATCATTACCCAGTAATACAGATGCCAATGATCATAGCTTGTATATAAATGCAGTCTAATCACCCCCAAAAAAGTACAGCAATGTTCTAATCCAAATACAGTGATGATCCTGTATTTAAACCGTTAGTACACCAAAAATCTGTAAAAAAACATACAAAAGAGAAAATAATCAACCTTATTATAGTGAAATATAATGAATCCAAAACTGCATCTAATGTATGTTTACCAAAATCAGACCATTAACGATACACCTACATAAATGGAATCAATAGCCTAATTTGTATCAATAATAAAAGTTTGGGAATAGTTTGTTCAGAGATGTATCCAATCCCATACAATGAATCATGTATTATAATAGTGTATATCCAATAGAATCTGAGATGCATTATAATACAATTGTTGTAGCCGATTAATACAAAAGGCAACATCCACTACCAACTCGCATAAAAGGATAGAAAAAATCCAACTAAAAGACCAAAGTTACAGCTATACCGCTGTATGTTTCTCCAACAGTTTTAAAGTCCCTCCAAGATTATGGAGGACTTCTAGATTGTGCAAATGGGGTCAATCTGTACACATAACAATGTATTATAATAAAGCATAGGGCCCACAGTAATTGACCCTGTATCTATCTTCAGGTGTTACACTGTGTAGCTAAAGAGCCATAATCTTAGAAAACATACAGGAGAACCGTTGCCTCTGGATGACAGTCCAGCAATGCAGTTGGCATTCTGCTTCCTGCTACTTACTGGTATCCAAAGGGTTAGTTTTTCTTTTTTTTATGGGGGGTGCCACAAAGCGGTCCAACACATTCCAAAAAAATGTGTTGAACCCTCCCCCCATGGGTCATGCACATTTTTTTTCATTATTTTCTTATTTAGATGTCATTGGGGGCATCAGGACCCCTCCTCACCCCACCAATGATGTCTGAATAAAAAAAAAATACTGAAGAAAAAGAAATCCTTTGTATGCCACAGGAGTGTCCAGTGTGTTGCAAAACAATGGGTTAAATCCTGTGGAACACAGAGGGCTAATTTTTTTATTGTTATTTTTTTTATTCATATTTTGTTGGGGGGCATTAGGACCCTTCCCGATTACCACCCCCCCAACAAAATTTTAATAAAAAATAAGTGTGTGCCACAGAGGGATCCAACTGAGTCCAGAAGAACTGGACTCAGGGGATGATTAGGAAGATAAATACATGAATTCTTCTTTCTCTTATGGAGATTCCTATGAGTCTGATCTGGTCCCTGCTATTGAGAGGCACATTAACCTTATGAGTGCCAGAGAGCTATCTAGTTCATTGCAGTGCAATGCATTGGATGTGTTGCCGGCACTGAAAGGGTTAAGGCTAATCGGAGACCCTTAAGGTCTCTGATACCGCAGATGGGAGATCTACCTCTCTGGACACTTTCCCTCCAATAACGCTCTTGATCAAATGAGTGGAAAACTCCTGTTAAGAGACTTTCCTTAATAAATGCTTCTCTATGCTTAACATTTTTACGTCTGAGGCTCTGGCTCAGTGGGCTTCTCCACCTGCCATTGCCCCCCCCCCATCTCACACTTGATGAAGAAAACTGCCCTTCCCCTGGCGGATGCTGCGGGGCACAAGGGCCAGGCTAATAAGAGGCTTGACTCCTTACTCAAGGCCAATTTTGCTGGCAATGGGGCAGTACTGAGGCCTATTTTTGCCTCCACCTGGGTCAATAGAGCCATTGCTGTCTGGAGTAGTGTTGAGCGAGCATGCTCGGCCGATGCTCGGATCGGCTCGAGCATCGCTCTGCTCGGCACATGGCGGTACTCGTACGAGTACCGCATGTGCTCGCCCGCCATGTTCGGGTCTCCTCCCCGCACGTTTTGCGGCTGCTGCGCAGCCAATAAACGTGCAGGGAGGCTCTGACATCGGTGTAATGCCAGCAGCCATGTTGGCTGCTGGCATTACACTGATTGGCTGGCCAGAACCCGTGGTCAGGTGCTGTATAGCACCTGACCAGCGAGTTCGGCTCAGTCTGAGCCAGGGAGAGCTGAGGATAGGAAGGGAAAGGCAGTGTAGGGAGGAAAAAAACAAAAATTGTGAAAAAAAAAGAACCAAAAGTCCTTTTTAGGACTACTGTGTGTGGGGGCAGCAGGTTATTTGGTGTGGGGGGAAAAAAACAAAAAAAAAAAAAAAAAAATATATATATTCTGTTTAGTGTGCAAAGTTGCAGATTAGAGCACATTCTGTTTAGTGTGCACAGTTGCAGATTAGAGCACATTCTGTTTAGTGTGCAAAGTTGCAGATTAGAGCACATTCTGTTTAGTGTGCAAAGTTGCAGATTAGAGCACATTCTGTTTAGTGTGCAAAGTTGCAGATTAGAGCACATTCTGTTAAGTCTTCAAACTAAAATATCAAAGTCACGTATTCCATTCAGTGTGCGTCGCCGCAGTTTAGCAGCACATTCTGAGTACTGTGCAGAGTTGCAGAATAGGAAGAAATACTGTTAAGTCTTCAAACTAAAATATCAAAGTCACATATTCCATTCAGTGTGCTTCGCCGCAGTTTAGCAGCACATTCTGTGTACTGTGCAGAGTTGCAGAATAGGAAGAAATACTGTTAAGTCTTCAAACTCAAATATCAAAGTCACATATTCCATTCAGTGTGCTTCGCCGCAGTGTAGCAGCACATTCTGTGTACTGTGCAGAGTTGCAGAATAGGAAGAAATACTGTTAAGTCTTCAAACTCAAATATCAAAGTCACATATTCCATTCAGTGTGCTTCGCCGCAGTTTAGCAGCACATTCTGTGTACTGTGCAGAGTTGCAGAATAGGAAGAAATACTGTTAAGTCTTCAAACTAAAATATCAAAGTCACATATTCCATTCAGTGTGCTTCGCCGCAGTGTAGCAGCACATTCTGTGTACTGTGCAGAGTTGCAGAATAGGAAGAAATACTGTTAAGTCTTCAAACTCAAATATCAAAGTCACATATTCCATTCAGTGTGCTTCGCCGCAGTTTAGCAGCACATTCTGTGTACTGTGCAGAGTTGCAGAATAGGAAGAAATACTGTTAAGTTTTCAAACTCAAATATTAAAGTCACATATTCCATTCAGTGTGTTTCAACGCCGTTTAACAGCCTATTCTGTGTACTCTACAGAGTTGCAGAATAGTAAGAAATACTGTTAATTTTTCAAACTCAAATATCAAAGTCACATATTCCATTCAGTGTCTTTCACCGCCGTTTAACAGCCTATTCTGTGTACTCTGTACAGTTGCAGAATTATAAGAAATACTGTTAAGTTTTCAAACTCAAATATTAAAGTCACATATTCCATTCAGTGTCTTTCACCGCCGTTTAACAGCCTATTCTGTGTACTCTGTACAGTTCCAGAATTATAAGAAATACTGTTAAGTTTTCAAACTCAAATATTAAAGTCACATATTCCATTCAGTGTGTTTCAACGCCGTTTAACAGCCTATTCTGTGTACTCTGCAGAGTTGCAGAATAGTAAGAAATACTGTTAATTTTTCAAACTCAAATATTAAAGTCACATATTCCATTCAGTGTCTTTCACCGCCGTTTAACAGCCTATTCTGTGTACTCTGTACAGTTCCAGAATTATAAGAAATACTGTTAAGTTTTCAAACTCAAATATTAAAGTCACATATTCCATTCAGTGTGTTTCAACGCCGTTTAACAGCCTATTCTGTGTACTCTGCAGAGTTGCAGAATAGTAAGAAATACTGTTAATTTTTCAAACTCAAATATTAAAGTCACTTATTCCATTCAGTGTGTGTCACCGCCGTTTAGCAGCCTATTCTGTGTACTCTGCAGAGTTGCAGAATAGTAAGAAATACTGTTAAGTTTTCAAACTCAAATATTAAAGTCACTTATTCCATTCAGTGTGTGTCACCGCCGTTTAGCAGCCTATTCTGTGTACTCTGCACAGTTGCAGAATAGGAAGAAATACTGTTAAGTTTTCAAACTCAAATATTAAAGTCACATATTCCATTCAGTGTCTTTCACCGCCGTTTAACAGCCTATTCTGTGTACTCTGTACAGTTCCAGAATTATAAGAAATACTGTTAAGTTTTCAAACTCAAATATTAAAGTCACATATTCCATTCAGTGTCTTTCACCGCCGTTTAACAGCCTATTCTGTGTACTCTGTACAGTTCCAGAATTATAAGAAATACTGTTAAGTTTTCAAACTCAAATATTAAAGTCACATATTCCATTCAGTGTGTTTCAACGCCGTTTAACAGCCTATTCTGTGTACTCTGCAGAGTTGCAGAATAGTAAGAAATACTGTTAAGTTTTCAAACTCATATATATTAAAGTCATATATATCGTGTAAGATGAAGAAGGCGGGTAAAAAGGGACGGGGAAGTGGACGTGATCCTGAAAGTTCAGGGCGCGGGTCAGGACGCGGAGAAACTGTGCCTGGTGCCAGAGCACAAGAAAGAAAGACATCCACCATACCTAGCTTCATGTCTGATTTCACAGGGCGTCGCAGGACATCACTCTCGAGGTCCGACCAGTGCGAACAGGTGGTCGGTTGGATGACAGCTGATACTGCTTCCAGTCGGTTAAGCACCACCCTGTCTTCCACCAAGTCCACTCTCAATAGCCAAGAGTCTGGTCAACATAATCCTCACTCTGATCATCCTTCCTCCCACCATACACGGTCTGGTCAAAGAAGTGATCCCACACTGGGATATAGTGATGAGCTCGTCTCATCACCAATCCTTCATTTGACCCTCTCTCCAAGCACGCTTGCAGAGGAACATGACATCTTGTGCCCTGATTCACAACCTCTAGAGGCTACCCAATCACAAGAAGATGACAGATGTGAACGGCATTTAAGGTCAAAGGAAGTAGTGGATGATGATGATGATGATGAGACACAGTTGCCATTAAATCAACCACTATTTCCTTCTCAAGACCTTGTTGAGGAGAATGTTATACAGTTGTCAATGACCGAGTATGTGGTGGGATCAAGACTTGAGGAGGATGATCAGAGTGAGGAAGTGGAGGAGGACTTGGTGGACGATGAGGTGACTGACCCCACCTGGGAAGGTGTAGAGCCGAGCGATGACAGCAGTCCTGAGGGTGAGCCATCTGCAGCACCGCAACAGGCTGGAAGAGGCAGTGGTGTGGCTACAGAAAGAAGGCGGACCGCACCAAACCGGCCCGCAAATGTTCCACGGAGCACCCCCTTGCGTAAATCTACCTTGCCAAGGGGTAGGTGTTCCGCGGTATGGCGTTTTTTTAAGGAAAGTGCGGACGACAAAAGATTTGTAGTTTGCAACCTGTGCCACACCAGAATGAGCCGAGGCATGAACACTAGAAACCTCACCACCACCAGCATGATCCGACACATGGCATCCAAGCACCGTAGTAAGTGGGAGGAACGCCTGGATCGCCCATCTGTGTCTGCAGGCCACACCACTGCCTCCTCTTCCCCTGTTTTCGGTGCCGGCCAATCGCCTGTCGAAGGCGCAGGCCCGCATACCTCCCGCCCTGCACCTGTAGCATCTGAAGCACCATCAGCGACCACATCCACTTCCCTGTCCCAGCACAGCGTCCAAATGTCGTTACCCCAGGCATTTGAGCGCAAGAGAAAATACCCAGCCACCCACCCACAGGCCATAGCACTAACCTCACACCTTTCCAAATTACTGGCCATCGAAATGCTGCCATTTAGGCTTGTGGACACTGAGTCCTTCCGCAGCCTGATGGCAGCAGCTGTCCCTCGGTACGCGGTCCCCAGCCGCCACTACTTTTCCCGGTGTGCCATCCCCGCATTACACCACCATGTGTCCCGTAACATCACCCGTGCCCTGACCAACGCAGTTACTGGGAAGGTCCACTTAACGACTGACACATGGACAAGTGCTTGTGGCCAGGGACGCTACATTTCCCTGACGGCACACTGGGTGAATGTCGTGGAGGCTGGGAGCGACTCGGACCCTGGGATGGCACGGGTGCTACCCACGCCGAGGATTGCGGGCCCTACCTCCATCAGGGTTTCCACCAGCACCTACGTTATTGGCTCCTCCTCCTCCGTTTCCACCTCCGAATTCTCTACACACACCGCCACTCCCCCATCAGCCAGTAGCTGGAAGCAGTGTAGCACTGCAGTGGGGAAGCGTCAACAGGCCGTGCTGAAGCTGATCTGCCTTGGGGACAAACAGCACACGGCCTCAGAGCTGTTGCAGGGGATTAGTCACCAGACCGAGCAGTGGCTCTCGCCACTCAACCTGCAACCAGGCATGGTTGTGTGTGATAATGGGCGTAACTTGGTGGCGGCTTTGGAGCTCGGCAAGCTCACACACGTACCATGCCTAGCGCATGTATTTAATTTAGTGGTGCAGCGATTTCTAAAAACCTACCCCAATGTGCATGATCTCTTGACCAAGGTGCGCCGCGTGTGTGCACATTTCCGTAAGTCATCTACAGCTTCGGCCGGCCTGTTGAAGCTGCAGCAGCGCTTACAATTGCCAGCTCACCGGCTGCTGTGTGACGTGAGCACGCGCTGGAACTCCACCTTCCACATGTTGGCCCGGCTTTGTGAGCAGCAGAGGGCAGTAGTGGAGTACCAGCTGTTACACGGTCGTCGCCTCTCCGTTCAACTTCCTGTAATCAGAAGTGAGGAGTGGGAATGGATGTCAGACCTCTGCGAGGTTTTACGCAATTTTGAGGAATCGACACAGATGGTGAGCGGCGATAACGCTATTATCAGTGTAACCATCCCACTTCTGTGTCTACTGAAACGCTCGCTGCTCACAATTAAAACCGACGCTTTGCATGTGGAAGAGGTGGAAATGGGGGAGGAAGAGCTTACACAAGGTGATAGCCAGAGCACCCTCACTTCGTCTTCTCAGCGACAATTGGAGGAGGCGGAGGAGGAGGAGGAGGAGGAGGAAGACACGGTTGCCTCCGCTACAGAGGGTAGCCATGGAACTTTAGTTCCATCTCTTCAGCGTGGGTGGGCAGAAGAGGAGGAAGAGGATGAGGATATTGAGAGTCAGCCTCCTGGTGAGGACAGCAAAATCTTGACTGTTGGTACTCTGGCACACATGGCTGACTTTATGTTAGGCTGCCTTTCCCGTGACCCACGCGTTGTACGCATTTTAGACAACACGGATTACTGGGTGTTCACCCTTCTGGACCCCCGCTACAAAGAGAATTTCTCATCTCTCATTCCTCCGGTGGAGAGGACAAGCAAAATGGTGCAATACCAGAAGGTTCTTGTTGAAAAATTGCTCCAAAATTTTCCATCTGACAACGCTGGCGGCAGAGTACGTGCTACCTTGGCCAACCGAGAAGGGGAGAAAAGGGGAGCACACAGCAGTTCCGAGAAAGGCAGGGCAACACTCTCCAAGGCGTGGGACACCTTCATGACACCCCGCCAGCACCCTCACCCTGATGCGCAGCCTAGTGTCACAAGGAGGGAAAAGTTTTGGAAGATGGTGAAGGAGTACGTAGCAGACCGTGTCAGCGTCCTCAATGATCCCTCTGTGCCTTACAACTACTGGGTGTCCAAGCTGGACACGTGGTATGAACTGGCACTCTACGCCTTGGAGGTGCTGGCCTGCCCTGCCGCCAGCGTTCTGTCTGAGCGGGTATTTAGTGCTGCTGGTGGCATCATAACAGATAAGCGTATCCGCCTTTCCACCGACAATGCTGATAGGTTGACACTTATAAAAATGAACAAGGCCTGGATTTCCCCTGACTTCTCCACTCCACTGGAGGAAAGCCCCGGGGGAACATAAACTCACTTTATATATGTTATTTACAATGATGGGAATACTCTGTATTCCCATTCACCCCTTCCACCCAAAAAACGGGTATATGGTTGACTCTTAATCTTCTCATCCTCCTCCTCCTCTTCCATATGCCCTGTGCTATAATTTTTATATAGGGCCAGCTCACCAGCGGGCCCTGTGATATAATTTTTATATAGGGCCAGCTCACCAGCGGGCCCTGTTTGACAATTTTTATATAGGTCAGCTCACCAGCGGGCCTTCTCATATAATGTTTTATTGGGTCAGCTCTCTAGCGGGCCCTCTCATATAATGTTTTATAGCGTCAGCTCACTAGCGGGCCTTCGCATATAATGTTTAGGATGGTCAGCTCTGCAGCAGACCCTCACCCATAATGTTTTAGATGGTCAGCTCAGCGCACGTTTCCCTCTTAATCATGGCCTCAGTTCTGAAAATCAAGGAAATTTTTGGGAGAATTTGCCTCTGCGCACGTTTCCCTCTTAATCATGGCCTCAGTTCTGAAAATCAAGGAAATTTTTGGGATAATTTGCCTCTGCGCACGTTTCCCTCTTAATCATGGCCTCACTTCAGAAAATCGATGAAATTTTTGGGAGAATTTGCAGATGATATACAAGTAAATATACAGCAAATACTGTTTGGTAACAATTTTTCGCCTAAAGTCGTTTTTATTTTCCTTTTTGTGTGTTTTACGGTCAGTCTGTAAAAATGGCGTACTACGGGCGAAAGATCGTTCCCAGCAGCGATGTTGGAGTCCAAGGTGCATCCAGACATCCTCCCTATGCTGTCCCTGAACCATTTCTGTAGTGTTTCCATCTTTTTCTGCCCTTTTCCTATGGACCAGGCACCCTCCCCTCATCAGAGCAGGGGGTGCCTGGTGTAATGCTCGAGTCCTCCCATTGACTTCAATGGGGCTCGGGTGTTCGGCCGAGCACTCGAGCCTCAGGGGGTGCTCGGTCAGAGCACCCGAACATCCGAGCATTGGGGTGCTCGCTCATCACTAGTCTGGAGTGAACAGCTGTCAGAAGCTATGCGGGCTGATATGCCTAAGGAAGACAAGCTGGATTTGGTAACCAAAATCATGGAACCTATGCCTATATTACTGAGGTGTACTGCACTTTGTGGCTCAAGATTTGGTCAGAGGACCAATCTTTAAAAAAGTCGCTGGCGTCCTTGCCTTTTCATGGCAGAGTCCTATTTTGGGCGCTAGTGATTCTACTGGCAATAAGAGCACTTTGCTGCCTCAACTATCCTCCAAGCGTTCCTTTCTTGCGAGGAAAGCTTATGGATTTCTTTGGTGCCCAAGACAGATGGGCAGTTGAGGAGAGCCTACTGTCCATCCACATTCTCTGATCGCACAAGGGATCCCCTGATTAGTCTCATCCCAAGGGTGATCCCAAAGATCAGAATGGACAGGGCAATGGTTATCCTAATCGTTCCATTCTGGCCTAGAAGGGCATAGTTCGATTATGTAATTTCCACCATTATCCATGCTCACAAGCCAATTTGTTCTAAGGCATACCATAGGGGTATCTTCTATTTTTCACTGTTGATATGCGGACAAGAATATGTCTCCACAGGTCTTTCCTGTGGTGCTGTCCTTCCTGCAGGATGGAGTCTAGATCTCAGCACTCTGTTCTTTTTCAGAGATAAATTGACTTTTCTACAGGGGCTAGCTCACACTTTTCCCTGTTTTAGGAATCCCACACCTCCGTGGGATCTCAGTCTAGTCTTGAGCGTTCTTCAGAGGCCTCTTTTTGAGCTTCTAGTTTCCATCTGTTTGCTTCAGCTGACTCTGAAGATGGCTTTTCTCTTGGCAGATGTCTCTGTTCAGAGGGTAGCTGAGCTGCAAGCTGTATTGCAACCCTCTTTCCTGGAGTTTCACCAGGATAAGGCAGTTATTTTTACCTCTCAAGAGTTTTTTTCTAAGGTAGTCTCCAAGTTTCAAATCAATCAAGTGATTGTTGTGCTTTTTTTTCCCCACGATCCTTTGTCTGCTCAGGAAAGGGATCTCCCTGCTCTCTAGGTTTCTGCACGCTTGTGCTGTAGAATCATAGGCTAGATTCTACCTCTGTTGCTGCCTTGACGATCCGCGGTCGCAGGTTGTAGCTCAGTGTCAGCTCCTGGGTAGTGGACTGCTCACTGTCCTCACGCCTGTTCTTGGGAAGGTTGGGAAACTGTCTTGCTCCTGTATACTGATCTTATTAAACTGATTAAATTCACCTGTCCCTGTGTTGTGTGATTCTTTATCCTAAGTGTACCGTGACAGTAAGAATGGGCCATGAGTACTGAAGGTACAGGTGTTCCACCAGTTCCGAGCATTTTGTCAAAAATTGACATACAGGATCAAAGGATCGGTCAGTTGTCATTGGCCATGCATATGCTCCTGAACTGTACCGCACACCTTGGTCAGGCTACTCAACAACCGGTGGTCCTCTCTGATTCGATGCCAGTTGTGCCTGCTAATCCTGAGACTAGTATGGTTCGTGGACTATCCGGTACCGCTCCCCTTCCTCAATGCTATGAGGTGGAGCCTACGCTCTGTAGCGGTTTTCTTAACCAAGTGGCCATATTCCTGGAAATGGTACTGCATGCGTTTCCAAGTGACTGAAGCAAGGTCGGCTTCATGATTTCACTTTTGTCTGGTAAGGCACTGGCATGGGCCAGTCCTTTGTGGGAGATGGAGAAACCCATTGTAGCTAACTTTACAGAATTTGTGGGTGAATTCCACTGGGTCTTTGATGTTCCAGCCAAAGCAGTATCCGCAGCAAAATAACTTATGACTATACGCCAGAGCGCACATGTGGTTGCCAAATACGCTATAGAATTTCATACCTTGGCAGCGGAGGTGGGCTGGAACAATGAGGCATTTGTAGCCACATTTTCCCAGGGTCTGAGTGATTCAATTAAGGATGAGAAGGCAGCCCGCGAGTTGTCGGAGGATCTGAACGAACTCATTACCTTTTCAATCCTGATTGATACTAGGCTCAGAAAGAGGCCTTCATTCAGAGAATGTTTGCGTAAGCCTGCTGCTCTATTGGCACCTAACTTTACTCTCCCATCCTGCCCTCCCTCACCTCCCATCCCTCCTGGTTCCGGGTCTGTCAGGAGTGAACCAATGCAATTGGGTTTCACGTGCCTTTCAGGGGAGGAGAGGGCTTTCCATAGGAGAGAGGGCCTTTGCCTACACTGTGGTAAGGCGTGCCACAGTCTTGTCCCGTCCAGCTGGGAAACGCTCGCACGTAGGGTTATGTTGGGGACAGACCCTGGGTGGAGTTTTGCACCCCCCGGATCATCTGCAAGGGAATTCCATCCTTGAGGTGATTGTATCTTGGGCGGCATCTTCAGTAACGGCTCCGGCCTTGATAGACTCCGGAGCTGCTAGGTATTTCATGGATGCTGAGTTTGTTGCCAAGTATGCCATTCCATTGCTTCCACGTTCATCTCCACTGGCTATTGAGGCTATTGATGGGAGACCATTACAACAGTCACATGTGACACATGAGACATGTCCTTTATCTCTAAGGGGAGGGGCGCTCCACGTGGAGACCCTACAATTTCAAGTTATAAAATCTTCTCACTATGCAATCATTCTGGGGTTCCCCTGGCTACAGACACACAACCCCAGGATAAATTGGCAAACGTGCAACATTCTGTCTTGGTCTTCCTACTGTGACAAGTCCTGCCTACAGCAGCCTACCAGAATACTTTGTACCTCTTCCTCGTTACCTGCAGAATACCAGTCTTTCAGTGAGGTATTTAATAAGGTAGAACATAGTACATTGCCGGCACATAGGCCATACGACTGTACTATTGACTTAATACCAGGTGCCATCGTTCCCAGGGGACGGATGTATCCTCTGTCGGTGGAGGAGAATCGAGCAATGGAGTAGTATGTGACCGATGCCCTAGCCAGAGGGATTCTTTGCAAATCCACCTCACCAGCGGGTGCAGTATTCTTTTTCGTAAAACAGGATGGGGAATTAAGACCTTGTATTGACTTCAGAGGGCTGAATATGGTCAAGAATGCTTACCCCATGCCGTTAATTACGGAATTGTTTGAACCAATCAAGGGGTCAACGGTGTTCACCAAGCTTGATCTAAGGGCCGCTTACAACCTTGTCAGAATTTTGAAAGGGCACGAGTGGAAAACAGCTTTTAATACTTGTAGTGGACATTATGAGTATTTGGTGATGCCTTTCGGTTTATGCAATGCCCTGGCTGTCTTCCAAGAATTCATTAAAGATGTATTGAGAGACCTGCTACAAAGATGTGTAGTGGTCTATTTGGATGATATTCTCATTCATCCACTGACCTTAGCAGCACATCAAACTGATGTTGCGTCTGTCTTGCAGCTATTGAGGGAGAATAAGTTGTTCTGTAAATTGGAAAAATTCGAATTCCACAAAGGTGACATTCTTGAGTTATGTGATCTCATCTGGGATGGCTATGGACCCACAAAAACTTTTGGCAGTTCTGCAGTGGCTCCGTCAGGTAGGGTTAAAGGCCTTACAGAGATTTTTGGGTTTCACAAACTATTATAGGAAGTTTATAAGAAACATTTCCATGGTGGTTAAACCACTCACTGACATGAAGCACAAGGGGGCGAATCCGTGTGACTGGTCTGCCAGTGCTCTTCAGGCATTTGACAATTTGAAGTCTGCCTTTGCCAATGCTCCGATCTTGTCCCACCCGAATCCTCTCCTGTCCTTTACATTAGAGGTTGATGTGTCTGAGTCAGGAGTAGACTCTCTCCTGACCCAGCGCTCGGCTCCTGATAAAACCTTACTCCCATGTGGGTTTTTTTTTTACCAAGAAATTGTCTAGGGTTGAGAGTCTGTATGACATTGGGGATTGGGAACTTCTGGCCATTATCCTCGCGCTTTGAGAATAGCGTTACCTACTGGAAGGGACCAGTTCCCCAATCCTGATTCTCACAGACCACAAGAATCTGACGTATATGTCTGAAGCTAAAAGGCTGTCTCCACGGCAGGCCAGATGGGTGCCTTCTTTCCAGGTTCAATTATGTGGTCTATCTTCCTGGTACTATGAATGTTCGAGCTGACGCTCTTTCTCGACAGTTTTGGTTTGATCCCGAAACAGAGAGTCCTCCTGTGCCTATCAATCCTTCCGACCATATCTTGGCCACCATTCGTACGAGCATTACCTTACCCTTGGGTGCGGAGATTTTGTCCTCTCAAGCTGCTGCACTGGTAGATAAACGCAGTGCTAAATGTTTTGTCCCTGAGCCTCTTTGTACTAGGTTACTGGAGACATATCACTCTTCGAAGTGATAGACCATGCTGGGAGATAATAACCACAGATGCCAGTTTGAAAGGTTGTGGAAGAATTTGGAACAATGTGACTATTCATTGACTTTGGTCTTGAACAGAGTCCTCCCTACACATAAATGTCTTGAAGTTAAGGACAGTCAGAAAGTTTCTAAAAAGATTAAAGGCTTAACTTGCTAGAAAGGCACATCACATCAGACAGTACGACTGCTGTCATGTACCTCAGAAACCAGGGAGCAGATCAGTAAGAGGAAGGAGTTCTGAAGTGTGTCAAGAAGACTCTCAGAGCCATCGCAGCATCCAATATCCCATATATCTAGAAACAGGAACACTTAGACATCCCTGAGTAGAGTTCAGGTGGACTCTTTGAGTGCCAACGTACCCCTCTGGCACTCAAAGGGTTAAGAGGTCGCTACCTCATTGCTCCACGTGATGCAGCCTTGCGTCGTCTCACTCACACAATGCAAACATGCGCAGTAGAGACTGCCTGAATGTGGCCAGTCTCTACTGTGCATGACTGTATTGTGACAAACATCCTAGCAAATTATTATATTGGATATTGTTCATGGAAATGATTTACTACAGCAAAAGAAAGAAAGGAATGGTCCTCAAAACCTATGAAGCACTCTGAAAGAAAGAAATATAGCTGAAAATGTACAAGTTTAGTATGCAAAACACACACAAAAGTAAGCTTACACCTTAACTCCACAAGGACCGGCCTTGCGTATTTGCGTCCGGCACTTAAGGACCACAGAGCATTTTTTATTCTTGGATCTGATTCAGGGATCCCCGAATGGCATGCAGCATCACAGAGAGCCCTGAATTCCATGATGTGCCAGGACCATCATGGGTCCCTATGGCAAGTTTACCCATGACGGTCATGGGTCCTTGAGAGGTTAATAAAAACAATTAAAAAGTACAGAACACACTGAGAGTTGTACATAGTTCCACAATGTTATTACTAAGACCTGCACACAACTAATAAAGAAAGAGACACAAATAAAAGGTCCAAAATATGAAGTGCTGGTCAGAAAGATACATAAAACATCCTCCTGCAAATAAACAAAGTGCTAAATAAATAATGAAAGTGAATAAACATGCTGAATAATAGTTCCACAAAGTGCATGTGCTTACAATAAGTAATACTTATAAGAAAGTACAAAAAGTGCCAGAGTACAAACACCTAAAAAAGAAATAAGTAGCAAATACTCATTGAGGTAAAATGGAAACATAGCACAGACCATAAGGTAGGAGGGTGTGGAACAGTATTTCCTTACACAAACCCAAAGCGTATTGCCAAATGATTGGCTTCATCAGGGTATTCTGGGTAGATTGTGGCCAGACCTAATAAAATGTGGATAACCCAACGAGAAAAATGAGTGAATATGTGATGATGTGCAAAAGGAAAAATGGTGAACCCCAATGTTGATCAAAATGTCAAAAAAGGTCATCATAGCATTATCATGGTGACTTGTAATGAGGCAGATACCAGAGAACTGCATTAAATCTGTGGTGGTCCAAATATGGTAAAGATTTTTGAAATAATCAGAAACATACTGGCAACAAAAGGAGAATGAGAGCTCATTTAACTACCAGCTGAGACACAACAGGCATTATTTCTGATAACACTCCAAGTGGTGAATCCTGACTGGTTCAGAATCAGACTTACAAATCAAAAACAAAAACTTGAATCCAGCCCGTTTTTAGCCATTAACCCCACAATCAAATCCATATAAAACCAAGGGATCACCTTCACTGAGGGTATCAAATACAATCTGCTCAGTGTTATTCATGCAAAAGGGACAAAATAAAAAACAAAATGAATGTAATGCAATATATCCTCTAATACTCTCACAGATATACAGAAGTTGGTCTTAGAAAGAGGCTTAATGTCATCTCCTGTACTACAACTACATACATTTAAACTAACCAAGGATGTATTACTTTTATTTGCAAAAACCTGCATGTTTAAAATTTTTTCAATAAATCCGAATAACAGGAAGGTATCATGGACCGAGAACAACAGTTTCTTGTGGACATGTGGGAACTCATAACTGAAAATGAAAGTAAAATGTAGTTCACCCCTGAGCACATGTCCACAGTTAAATTTTTTTTTTCAATTGGTCTATCAAGATATTCTGCAGTTGCCAACATGTTCTGGTTTACCTGATAATCTTACTAAATTGGAAAGACACTTACTTAAAAAAAAAGGGCTAATATGGTATTATCGCCATCTGAGATGTACATATCAGAGATACATAAACATTTACACAATAGACTTATTTACCAATGGCAAATTAATTTAAGAGGACACTTCATCATAAATTACAATTGACTGATAATTGTGGTGTTACCTCTAAGAGAGAACTTGGCTTCTTGATGGTCAGCTTTTCAACTGTTCTAACTTTTTAGGTACTACCAAAGATATATAAAGATGCAAAGTGACCTCCGGAGCACCCTATAGTATCAGGTATTGGTGGACCCTATGAGAAGGTGTGTATGTTCTTTGATCATTTCTTTCGACCAGTGGTTTTGGAGCTTTGTCCTTACTTAAAGGACTCTGCAGATTTATTGATCAAATTACAGGAGGTTGTGGTGGAGATGAGGACCATGCTTATGACATGTGATGTGGAAGCTTTATGTACCAGCATCTCTCATGAGAAGGGCCTCTGGACCACAGTACACCTCCTATGCCAGTCCAACATGCGCCAGAGCAAAGAGTTCTGTGAGTTTTCCTCATACGCCAACTTGTTTTGGGGTTGGTGGGAGAGGGAATGTGTGTTCGGTAAGCTGGAAGGAATGTGCTGCTATGATTCTGCTACATTGACAATATTTTCTTCTTGTGGTGGGGCACGGCAGAATTTTGTCATAATTTTGTTAAATTCTTAAATGACAATGACAGAGGATATGTCGGAGCATGTTTGAAAAAGGGATATCAAAGGGCTAAATCAAGTGCAATTAGTCATTTATTAATTATAGACAACAGGGACAAGGGGATGTATTATGTTAACTGTCAAATTTGACCCATTACCACATATAATTCACAATGGCGCAACATTTATTTAATCTTGAACAAACATTGCCACATTCTGTACACAGATGAAGTGGTAAGTAGACTGGTGCCTGTTGCTGTGTCACAGCAACGAGATCCAAAAATGTATTTGATCCCCTAGTAATAGCCATTTTCATCATCCATACTAAAACAGGTGGTCACAGCATTTTGGGAAGTTACCCTTGTAGTATTAGTAGCTCAGTTTCCACTTTTGTTAAAGGACAAGCAACTTTTTTTTAATGATAAAATATGTTATATGGTTTTTACTGCAAAATAAAAAAAGGTTATTCCCACAACTGCAAGACTTTGCATTAAAATATTATTAAAACACAAACTTTTCTTTTTCAAACTGTTAGCTCCACCTAGCGTCCAAAAAGGAAATCTTTTCTTCATAATGCACTATATGGAAGAGTTTGGCATTGCCTTTGGCTTTCCATTGTAAGTGATATGAACAGTACCCCCTGTTGCTCACAAAAGAAAATTGAAGTTTAATGTAAAAAGGTAATTTTGAGTTGTAATCATTTTTGACAAACATTTCTCTGCAGTGGGATTATCCTTACACACACACAGACACACATGTAAATACCTGACATGATTACATACTCCACCAGGCCTTTGGCCTGGGGGCTTCATAGGCATACCTGGGGATCTCCGGATCTGCCCTGGAGACTCCGTTTTTTTTAGTTAAATACTGGGTCTCCAGAGTCTGAGATTGATTCTCTGGTGGTGGTGAGTTTCTTCTGAAACTCTACACACTTCTCCTCCTTTCTACACTGTTTCTCTCACTTCCTGCCCACTTCTCCTTCCCACCCCATTCTGCCTACTTCCCACCCACTTTATGAGAAAAATATGGTAAGCCATGCCCACCTGATTAAGCCCCCCCCCTTTATAATGTAAATCACATCATTTATATCCTTCCTGGTTGGCAGCACATAAGCCCTCTCCAGGGGCTCAAGGGGAGGATGTTCCCAGGTGTGTCCATAGGTTAGGCGGGTTCAGCAGTTTTAAAGTGGTTTTGTTGAAGTGTTAATCTGTATTGCTAAGATTTTCTGGCGTGGGGTTATTATTACCCAATTAAATACCTAAAGACCCACATATACTAAATTAGCACTAGTGTTTTTACACTCAAAATAAATTAGCAGTTCTCTGGGATACCTGACACTTGCAAACTATCAAAGTTAATGCAAAAGTTTTTTTTACTTCCTTACCAGAACAGCTAAGTAAGTTATACCTTCAATCTGGAGGTAGGCCTCACCTCCAAATTTGACAATGTGGAATTATAGGCTTAGTTCAGTCACAAGGATGGAAGAGTTGCATGCTTTGGCCACTCGTACACTGACCCAACTTAAAGATCTATGGTCTCCCTGGCTCTCCTGTATGAAAGTTAGTGCCCCCGCAGATGGTCCGTCATCTGTCCCCTCGGCTATGATGTGAAGGGTTCCTTTCCCTCTCCTCATACATGCTATCTGGGCCTGGTTACAATATATATCTATCAGAGTCGTAGAGTAGGTTCTGTCCCATGCTGGGTCTTTTGGGAGGAGGGATGTTCACTTTGTTCTGCACCTCTTCCACCCCAGCCCCCTCTGTCTTGTTTTGATTTGAGGCCTCTCCTTTTCTCCTGTTCCTCCCCCTGTGGATCAGACTGTCCTCTTCTGGAGCAATAACCCCCCATCCCTTTATACTCCATATCTCTGTCATACCTTTCCTTATTCTGCTACACTTCTGCTTGCACTATTTCTTTGTTTCTAAGTCGGTAGCCTTACAATGTGTTGGCTGTGGAATATTAATGTGACATGTGATTGGCACCAATGCCGACATCTTTACTGCCTTTATGTTTCTACTGTTGGTACACTGCACCATTGTGGTTCATTTACTTGTAACTTAATACCATGTATATACTTTTGTACCTTTGTATCTTTTCTTATATCTCAATAAACTTTGAAAAAAAAAAGATGTGTCCATTAAGTTCAGTCCATGTCATTTAAACCCTGCTGAGCCAGAAGAGGGGAAAAAGCTATTTCCAATAAATCCCCAAGTGGGCAAAAAATTAAATAAATAAATAATTCCCTCATTCCAAATGGTGGTTTGATATTTCCCTGTGGAGCAACATCCTATTGGCTTTGAAACCGTCATCTTAATTTTCGTTACAAAGGTGTCCATTACTATTTTGCTAACAACCCCAATAACTGCAAACACATACTTACAATGTGAATTCCTCAATTCATTTTAAATGAGTATGATTAACAATAACATAAGAATATTAAAGAAAAGGAAAACAAAATGAGGTAGGTGACTCCTAAAAAAAATCCCAAAATTTAATTAGCAACTGCACATGTTTATTAAATAAACTTGTGAATTATAAATTAAAAACTGAGATATGTTTTAAAAAAATGTAAAACTGAATATGCAAAATAACTAAACATTTGCACTTTTATAAATATATTTATGAAATAAAAAGATAATTGTATTCGTGTGAACAGTAGAATAGCACTGAAATCATATCTTTTGATGTAAATGTGCCCCCCCCCCCCACTAATTTGATGAACGTTACCGTAATCACTTTTTCAAAATGCAGCTTTTTTTGCGTGGCCCACAGCTGATTAACTCCAACTAATGTCAGGTTATTACTGGGGTAAAAGTACAGTGAGTTCATCTTATGTGCAGTCCAATTTAAATTAAAGTAAAGCAAAGGCTTTTGGAAGTTGAGGTCAGTGGCTTCTTTCCCTCACACCTGCAAAGGTCTGACCAGCTCTTACCCCTCTGCAGGGACTCAGCCAGCACTCTGCTATTTGAGCGGCAGCTGTGCAAACACAACTCTGGGTCATTGAGGTGCAGTCATCCTCATGTGAGCTGATACAGAAGAATTGTACTGCACAAAGATATTTCATAGTGTCATGAAGAATGTTCCATAGGAACTGCTACTGGGAATCTCACTAAAAATGTGCTAAATGATATGTGCAAACTTCTTGAAAGTTAATAAAGTTACTAGAAATTAATAAACTGTTTGGCACCCACAAAAATCTCAGCTATTGTATAAGAACAGGCTCCAAACGCTTAAAGGTATTTAAAGGAATACTAACACCTAAAAATTAAATTGGGTTATGTAATTGTAAATATCATTGGGTAAATTTCCTAGTACGAATCAATAAGTTCTAATGAAGTTAATTTGCTGCTATTAGTACCCACTGATCTTCTATTTAGAAATGCTCTTACCTTATATAATTGATAGTCCATATTGTATTATCACTTCAGACACAACTATCAAGATTGTTATGACAATGGGAGTCAGGGAACCCTGGAAGTGTCAGGAATGGTGTGAGTTGTTTTAGTTTTTATTTATGTGACACCCGAGAAAGCACTATTGTATCTGTTTATATACTCTTATTTTAATGGGAAATTGTTCTCAGTGGTAAACTATGATAATGAATTATGTACTTTGAGTGTTACAGTATTAACCCCTTAAGGACTGGCCGATCGAGCACCCGGCCAGGACCATGGACCATTTTTTTTTTTTTTTAAAAAGGATTCAATTCCCGAACGGCGTGCAGCCGCGTGGGGAGCCCTTAATTCTATGACGGTCCTGGCATGTCATAGGTCCTTATCGCTCCCCAACCCATGACGTGCCAGGACCATCAAGGGTCCTTAAGGGGTTAAAGAGTAGTGATGGGCGATAAGTCGTTTTGTGCTCCTGTGGGAAATTTCATGAAAAATAGCATGTTTTTTCTCTTTTCAGGTGGGAAGTTTTGCCCATATAGAAACATATTGATTCACCTCCTTTTCACTAGGAATACATAAAAACTAGCTAAAATTCTTATATTTCCCTCCCATGTCACTAAAGAGGAGATACTCCCTGCCCATACACATCATTTCCTGCACTCTAGTGTAGTGTATTTTAGGAGAAAAGCAAAGTGGAAGGAAGGAGTCTAAGCAGCAGGATGGTGATGAGAGGGCTATTGTGCCACAGTCTGTGCACAATGTCCAACATGGGACTGGCTTCTTCAAGCACAGATATGGGACCAGGGTCCGCTCCACTTGCCACCAATAATCCTGGTCCTAGCTCCAGTGAAGATGTTGAGGCATCAGCATGACATACCCCAGCCAGTAAAGGTGATTGTGGAGAAGAAGAAGAAGAACATTCTTCTCCACTTCTCCCCTCCCTGAAATAGTAGGTGTATGAATACTTTTCCATTGGGGCAGGCACAGTGCAGACATCAAAACTGTACTGTGTACTATTTGTGATTGTGACAAGGTGGTGAAAAAGGATAAGTAGAGGACAAACCAAGTTGTCAGAACACAAGCTCTGATTAAGAAAAGAAAATCCTCTTGTCTTGTATATGTTGAAGCCTGAGTCCTGCAAAATGATTTACTCAAGACTGTTTTTTTGGCCAACCTGGCTGTTTTCTTTTTTATATCTGTTGCTAACTATTATTTTAAAAGAGATTGGTTGGTTGGTGAAAGCACTACTCTTGACCTCAGCCTGCCCTGACTTCCATCCTGAACCTGACTATTCTTGATTTCAGCTGCCCTGACCTACAGCGTGTACCTGACTACACTTGACCTCAGCTTGCCCTGACCATTGAACTTGGCCTTGACTACTCTGCTCTTCAGTCCTGGTTCTGGTTACAGTCATCTCATCCTGTCTAGCCTGTCCAGGAGCCTCATTCTCCGGTACCATTCACTTTTTCTTTTATAAATATGTAAATAGTTATTTACTGTGTTGTACTGTTATATATATACAACACAGTAAATAACTACTTACATATGTATAAAAGAAAAAGTGAATGGTACCAGGTACCCAGGTACCAGGTACCCATGTTTCTATATGGGCAAAACTTCCCACCTGGAAACAGAAAATACATGTTTTTTTTCATTAAATTTTCCACAGGAGCACAAAAGGACTTATCGCCCCTCACTACTCTTTAACCCCTTAAGGACCATTGATGGTCCTGGCACGTCATAGTTGGGGAGCAATATATTGGTCTTAGGGGCATGTCTCTGGGTATATATAAAAAAAAAGACAGAATTTTGGAGTATTTGGGGTCAACCTCCTTTGCTTCCTTCTCGTACCCCCAGATACGTCTAACACAGAGATAATAACAGAAAAATCAGCATAGAACTTGGCCCACAGATGCCTGTTTCTTTCAAATCAAATCAGTAGGACATAATGTTAGGGTATCTGGGGCCCACCTTCTTTGCTCCCTTCTTACATCCCCAGACACGTCTAACACAAAGAAAATAACAGCAAGTTCGGCAAGGAAATTGGACCACAGCACCCTGTGTCTTTCAAATCAAATCAGTCAGACAGGATATTGGGGTATTTGGGGTCAATCTCTTTTACTCCATTCTCACAACTCCAGACACATCTACCACAGAGATAATAGCAGCAAGATCAGTAAAGAACTTGGATTGCAGCTGCATGTGTCTTTCAAATCAACCACACAGAATGCTGGGGTATTTGGGGTCAACATCTTTTCCTCCTTTCTCACACCTGCAGACATGTCTAATACAGAGATAATAACAACAAGATCAGCAAGTTACTTGGACCGCAGCTGCCTGTGTCTTTCAAATCAAATCATCAGTACATAAGCAATTTGGCTAGCACAAGTACAAAATAAAAGTCTCACCAATAAACACTAAATATTGTGGTGTACTCTGAGACTTATGGCTTCAAGTTGTGAAAAGTTTGAGTTTTTAGCATAGATTATGGTGTCATCTGCATACATGTGCACAGAAGATGTTTTGCAAACTGTGGGCAGATTATTTATAAAAAAAGAAAAAATAGAAGTGGGCCAAGAATGGAACCTTGGGAAACCCCATTTGTTACTTTAAGCAGAAGGGAGTTATTGTCAGCAACTGACACATACTGCGTTCTGTCTAAGAAATAGGATCTGAACTAGTGTAGAGAATTATTATCCAATCCTCAGCTTTGAAATTTGCTTATTAGAATATTATGGTGTACCTTATCAAACCATATCAAAAGCCTTTACAAAAGCTATGGAAATTGCTCCAATGAGTTCACCATTTTCTATGTCAGTCTGGATATCACTGGAATCTTTTTAGGAGGGCAGTGACTGTTGAGTGATTTGGAGGAAAGCCTGATTGAAGGGAGGTGAAAAAACTGTCTTTCATTTATACATATATAGTTGCACTTGGACACCTTTCTCTACGATTTAAGATAATGTGGGGAGTAGGGATATTGGTCTATGATTTGATACTACATTTTTATCCCCCATTTTGTGGAATGGCACAACTCTAGCCACTTTCCTTGTTTTTTGACAGGGAGCCATTAACTAAAGATGCTATAGGTTGGGCAGTGACCAGTGCACTATGCATTGATAGTAGTTGGTCAGGGCCAGATTGAGATTTAATTTTGGAGTTGAGGAGGTGATCATATATTTGGCTTTCATTTACTGGCATGAAAGTGAATTCATTCGCATCATTGGACCAGGTAGCAGGTGACAGAGACTGTTCCATACACATTTGTACTTCAGTATTACCTTTGTTTTGAGTAGTCAGTGTGGTTGCACATCCAACAAAGTAGATGTTGAATTCATTAGCCATTGCTATGGGGCACTGTATTGTTTCCTTGCCTATTTTCATGATTGATGGGTGAGAATGGCTAGGGGGGGTTCTAGATAACCTTCCAAAAGTTGACCGGTTTTGATAAGTTGTCAGTAAAATATTGCACTTTTGCAAATATTCCTCAGTTGCCTGTATGTAGTGTGATCATAAGCGGAGCCAGTTTGTTTAATTTTGTCCATAAGTCATCTCAGTCAAGTCAGCCGAGACCCAGGGTAGATTGGCCCCTCTTGCCCTGATATTCCATAGTGGGACATGAAAGAATTCTGAGTTAAAAAAGTCAATTGTTGAGTCTAGATCTGGTATTAGGTGTATTCTGTACCATGAACAATTTCTTAAATCATTTAGAAAATACTGAAGATTAAATTGATGATCATTAGCATCTGTTTGGTATAATTGTTTAATCATGCACCTGACTATATTCCTACAAAATCCCTGAGTTTGTGCAAGTCTACCTAGAAGAATTGATGCTATTTGGAAGGCAAAGGGTGACTGATTAATATTGATTTGATTTAGATTTTTCCTGTTTACTCACTATCATTTTGTTAATTGTTAAATATAAGCTATTGACATGTCTATTTTTGAAAGCATTCTTACTTTACAGCCAGAATTTTTCACGTCTGCCTAACACTTTTGCACATTACTGTATATACACATCAATCACACCACACCAGTCCCCCACCACCACTACCATATACATCTGTCACATTGTAGGTTGTACATTTTTTTTTAATCTTTTGACATCATGCTGCCTTTTTGTTTTGTTGAAAACAGAGGCTTTAAATTACTGATGTCAGGTGTTGCACCCTACTGGAATATGTGTCAATGCCACTCAAGCAGGAATTTAGTGTTGTGGGTAAAGGAAAAAGGCACTCTACTGCTAACAATTTATTCAAGGCATATGTTGCTATAGAACTTTCAACAAATTATTTCTTCACTGCCGCCCTCAAAAGAAGTAATATTGTGGTGGGAAATGGTGCAATCATAGGGAACATAGGTGAAAAATCTATTAGCAGTGGCAAAAAGGAAGGAAATTTTGCAGGGGTAAAAAGGAAAACACTTTCCTGAAAAAAGTGAAAAGTCATTGTTTGCAAAAAGTCTGCGGGAAATTTTTCTGACTATTTGCCCATCCCTATTCTAGTTTCTTTCAAGTGGGTACTGCCAACTTCTTCATATTGCATATGTACTGAGGAAGCTGGTCAGTCTTTCAATAAGGTGAACAGCTAATTGATAAGAGAGACTGTGTGATAAATAACATGATGTGAAAAATTCTACACGAGGGATGCTGCACAGATATTTTTCTGTGTTTTAGTTAACCCCTTAACATCCTTAACAATGCCTTGCCAGGACCATCATGGCTGTCCGGCACTTAAGGACCAGTGGATTCGGATCTATAAATTTTAAAAAAAAATGCCCCGTGGTCAAGTGCTGGCTGCAGAAGCATGCGCCGGTCATTCAGGGGTTATTGTCTTCAGATGCTCACTTTGGGGCTTATCAGACTAAATCAACATTGCGTGTCAGCAGACACAGCACCTTCTAGTGATTACATTGCAGCCAATCAGGATTTCCACTTCTGCGCCTCATCTGCAGATCTCTGATTCAGCAAGTTTAGTTTTTATTAACCCGTACCTGGTTGTGCATTCTTCTCCCTGTACTCCAAGTTTTAATGTGTTAATAATTTTATTCAGACCTATTTTGAAAGTTAGCAGGATCATTCTGATGCCCCCTTGGAATCGATTGCTAATCATGTAAACAGTCGATAATGGTAAACAAAAGGCACTAGCTGTCTTCCATTCCTCTTCAACCAAATATTTTCCAAATTTCTGGAGTGAGAGGAAGGCCCGTTTGCATCTTTTCTGCTTCTAGATTGTCCTTTTATTAAAAACAAAAAGCACAAGGTATAGGCCATTTACATAGATACATTTAAGGAGACTAAAAGCCATGTAGTTAACAGGTCCACTTTAATTCAAGGGCTTGTGAAAAATCGAAAGTAGAACAAGCCTTTTGTTTGTACTTAATCTTTTGGTTGGCAAGTGATTGCTAGCTTTAGTAAGTTTTAATACTTAATTATGTTTGCTGAGCAGACAGAAACACAGCACTGTTATTCACAGATAAAAGCATTATACAGTATTTGAGCACAGAGAGTTGTCCTCTGAGATTCCATCTCCATGTCAACCATCTGGTGCTGTAATGAGCTTAGAGTAAACAAGTAAATACAAAGGAAGTTTTAATCTTAAAGGGTAACACACCCAAAATTATAAAATGTCACTATCACACACACTAACGGACATTGGACCCTATGTATAAAAGTGGAGCAGTACAATTTTGGGCCTAACCAACTTCACCTTAGGGGACAAAAAATATTGCAGTTGATTTAAATGGGACTTAGGGAGTAAAAAAAGAAATGTTTGCAATTGCTATTAACAGTGCACTTTTGATGTCAAAATGATTAGAACCCATATGTTACTGAATTTCAATTTTTTTTTTTCAGAATTAGCGAATGTTTGCTCTTTTTTTGTGTGAATGTGTTTGAAAAAAGTGGGCATGGCTAAAATATCCTCCATTTTATGAGAGGATAAGTAATTGTGCCTAATTCAGCAAATCAGCTCACATTTTCATATGTCTGGCTAACTTTGCCATTAATTTAGGCGCATTCACTAACTTTGCCATTAATTTAGGAGCACGTGCTATTCAGCATCAAGTATGTTTCTTGCATCAAAACGTGATCAATCGCAAATAGAACATACATTTATGGCTTTCAAAAAATACTCAATGCTCCATTTTCTTGCCTTCCGTCCTTGAAGGGCTAGTAATATATATTAAAATTTAAATTGTAAGGTTTATACTGAGTACAGCAAAAGTACTCCTACTGCTTAGAGGTGTTTTATTAAAAAGGGCATTCAAGGGATTAACCCCGAGAGCCAAAAGAGTGCCCAACACATTGCTTCGTTGGACACCCCTCTGCTGCTCAAAAGAGCTTGTTTTTGGGCCAAGAGCATATCATCTTTTTTACAATGGACAGCACTTCACAATGCACTCGAAACCTCTCTAGCATTCAGGTATTGAAAGGCAATTTTGACTGTCTGATCCTATGTGAGCTGGCTTAGTAAGAAGCTTCAGCCTGCACTGTGCAGTCCCAAGATGTCTCATGTCATCTGATTGGCTGAGTGAGGGTATTCCTTTTAGTCTGTGACTTGTTCTAATGAAATCACTGTGTGAACTGCTTCCTGGCACACACTAATCCCACACTTATACCTTGTTTTTATGTGCTGTTATCCTGATCCTGGGGTCCTGGGCAGAAAGCAAAAGTAGACCAATTCTACAGCATAAAAACTGTACTATAGAATACACATAAATATTCCCCAAATTCCCATTGATAATAGGGATTTTAACACGTGAATGAATAGGGATTTTAACATGTGAATGCTAGATTAATCCAATGCATTACGCAGCATTCATATAGTTTAAAAAGACAGGAATGTTTATCTCTCCTCCATGATGCAGTTAGTTTGCTCCAGATGTGTTCATTGTTTGCTTTCCATATAAGACCCAATTACACTGGCCACATTTCCATTCTGCTATTTAGTAGATGGGGTTGGTGCAAAGTCATTGGAGGAGAG
Organism: Rhinophrynus dorsalis; assembly: GCA_037306005.1. Taxonomy (NCBI): domain Eukaryota; kingdom Metazoa; phylum Chordata; class Amphibia; order Anura; family Rhinophrynidae; genus Rhinophrynus; species Rhinophrynus dorsalis. The sequence continues at coordinate 467,048,253 of CM074720.1, forward strand.
GGTCTGTGGCTATGGGTAATGCTAAGGGTGCCTATAACGCCTTTCCTGCTTGCCCCTGAGATGTAAACCCAGCCCTGACCACCAAGTCAACATGTGCACGAGTTGTGACAAAAGCTAAACTGTGCTGGACATAGGGTCAGACATGAAGAAACCAAAGTAGGTCAGTGTGGTGTATGTAAGTGTTTGTGTGTGTGTTTAATTTGGCCACACAACAAAACAATCATAAACTAATGGTAGAACTGAGAACCTATAGTATTATGATTTCAAATATGAGGTGTTTAAAATTGAGCAACATTCATGTTTTAGAGGAAAAAAGGTAAATATAAATAAACTGCAATACTTTGCTAGGTTGTCCAACTAGGAAATTAAGCAGACCTTTATATTTATTTAGGATAACATGATATGTAATGTCTCACCACCTCACAATTCTACCTTCTTCCTCCTGGTGCAAGGACAAATGTTCCTCTCGTCAGCTTGTCTAGTACTGAACAATTAATTGAATGCACCCAAATGGATTATATGTGAGTCAGTATAGAAAATCAATACAGTTTTATTGTCAACGGCTCATAAAAGTCCACATAGTAAAAGGTCATGTGAACGCAAATCACCTTATATGTTGGAACAAGGTAGTGTTTGTGAGTCCTCTCACACATAGGCTTCAATCCAATTCTGTGTGGTAAAACAGCCGGCTAAATTGTCTACCAACTGGCAGAAAATTATGTCTAAGTCAGTATTCAATTGCCCTACCAGCTGAAAGCACAACGGATGTTAAGCCACAGAAAAGGACTCATGGCCAAATGTTTTGTTCGATAAGTTCCCAAAACTCATGCTAAGAAGTGTGAATAATGGGAATATCAAAGGAAAAAAGCTAACGATTGGTGCATGAGATACATTCAAGCACCGATAGCTCATCTGTGTTACACTTACCTGTCATTCACTGTCCATCTTCTTCTATCTTCCTTTTTCTTTTTTCTCTAATCTTTATCTTCTATCGTCTCTCTTTCCTCATCTTTCTTCTTTGTCTCCATCTTTTTCTATTCCATCTTTCCTTTGAAATAAAGAAAAAAAACATATTAAATGTGTGCCCCAACAATAACTCTAACATCTGTGCAGATGTCAGCATTAGATATGTAGAGAATGCCAACACAAGTAAATAATTGCCCCATTATTCCGCTGAGAATTAATAAATGCGCTTCCAAAAACATATATCAGCTTCAGTATCCAAACAATATTGAAATTAACATGTCCCCTTGATCTTCTCCACCACTGATGGGTCGATGACCGTTCCAGTGTGAGGGAATTTTGAACAGAGACTGCCTTTTTACATGAGCAGTCTCTGTTCAAAATGCCTCATAGCTATTGGATGCGTGCTTATGCAACTCCCAGCCAATCAACTTTGAGCGGGGGATTGAGGGAATCGGCCATTGCCTATTTTTTTTGGCGTCTGACCTAATTGAATCAAAGCCATAATGCCTAACTCCCAATATTCCCTCTTTAGAAGGAACATTCTGTGCTTCAGACTGGGTGTGGACAGTTCATTGTTTGGTATGACATAAGTCTGTACACTCAAACACACACACACTTGTGCTTGCAAACATACAGTAACCAATGCCATTTCTTAACTGAAAAAAGTTATTCTTTAAAACCTCCACTTAAAATATAACCAACTTGAATTAGTTATTAGAATGATAATGAGAAATAATGAATCCCCTTTTCATAATGTTTCTGAAGGTGGGATCCCAATGAGAAGATGTTGTGTGGCCACAAGTAGTTATAGAAGCAAGTCTTAGACACAGTACAAAATAGCTGAGGCAAAGGTGTAATAGATGGTCTAGGGTCAAAGGCAGGCAACTCTGGTTCAGAACTGGTTAAACAAGCAGTAGTTCAGTGCAGACAGCAATCAGGAGGAGTGCCAGGTAAAAACCGGGTTAGTTTCATGTAAATAGGAACTGTGGAATAATGGCAATTACCAAGGGAAGAATCAAGAGAAGTAAACCTTGCTGGATTTTGTCTTGGGCTTTTTAAAGCCCTTGGTGCCAAATGGAGTATTGTCTGAGTACTGTTGTTTTGGCATTTTTGGTGCTACCTCGTAGTTGCGCACTTTTATGATGCTAACTCAGATATTTGAGCAGAAATTCACATAAAATTGTGATTGCTCAGTAAAGACGCAATGCAGATTTAATTCCAAAATGAATACTGACAATTATTGGAAGTAGCCAGCCTGCCACATTGTAAGGGGAAGGGATATGTGACATGCAATTAGATTAATACAATTGACACATAGCACAATGGAAGCAGGTTTTACAGACAACCACAACCATCACACAGACGACAATGGTGAATGCACAACAGTGGTGAAGGGATTAGGGAAGGACCAGACAGTGGAACACGCACAATGGAAGACCATAGGGTGATAACAAGCAAAAATCACAGCAATTTAACCCTTGTAGGCCCATGTACGATTTATTAAAACGGGCCCAGCATCTGTTACATGTATTACAGATGCATTCATAGTACTCAACTCTGTTCAGTCAGCATCCAACCTAGTATTCACCATGGAAAAAGTCCACAGATACTGACTGAACAAGAAAGTTGCAATGTGTAGATCAGGGCTTTCCAAACTTTTCATGTTGGTGACACACTTTTTAGACATGCATCATTTTGTGACACAGTAATTCAGTTTTGCTAACAAACCGGAGGTTAAACTAATAATCCCTTATAAGAGATACGGACACATACATAAATTGTAATAAGAAGATGTATGGGGACACAACATATCTCATGAATTTCTTTCATTCATACTGCGGAAGGCATTAAGCATGTTGTGTGATTTTAAAATGGTGACATGAGAATTGTTGCACTACATATAAGCGCATGATTCTCATGTCGCATTTGTAAATAGTGCATAACTGATTTTAGAAGTACTGTCTGTCTTTCCTGTCTCATCCGCGCCACAAGCAGAAGCCGCAGCCATGTGACAGGCAGCCTCAGCACACAGGGACACTCCAGCCTGGCAGCCCAAAGAGAGGGCTGAGGTACAGAGGAGGTGGCGTCTCAAAAAGTTTTAACAGCTGAAGCGCCAAAAGATTTGCAACAGCTGGAGTGGCTACGTGTGCTGCATACATATTATGTATGTAGCACACAGAGGCACTCCAGCTGTTGCAAATCTTTTGTGGTGCTCCAGCTGTATGCAGCACACAGAGGCAATCTCGCACTGTGTAAATGCGACCATTAAGTAGTAGCATTTTATCTCAGCTCCCAGTGTAGCTCGAGCTTGGGTTGAATGACAAACTCACGCTGTGTAAATAGCACCTTTGCCTGTGACACACCTACACACTTCAGCCGACACACTAACGTGTCATGACACACAGTTTGGAAAGCACTGGTGTAGATTATGGGTGGGTAACCTGAGGCCCTCCATCTGTTCAATACTGTAGTTCCTATTAACTCCAGCTGGCAACCTGAGGCCTTCAAGCTGTTTAGGACTAGAATTCCCAGGGCTGGATTTACCAATAGGCAGATTAGTCCTATGACATCCCATGGGGCTGGCTTTACCAGTGTCCAAGCTAAGTGGAAGGCAAAGGACCAGTTTTAGTCAGGTGCCAAGGGTACAATGCACCCGGCTTATCTGGCCCCACAACCCCAGTGCCTTCCCTAACCAGCCTCATATTAAGGTATGTCAGGTGTCAAGGGTACAGTGCACCCGGCTTTGCTGGCTCCATAACCCCAGTGCCTTCCCTAACCAGCCCCATATTAAGGTATGTGCCTCTTCCAGCACAGACCACTATAGATAGCTGTTTCACGCTCTCCGGAACTCAAATAATACAGAAGGTAGTGATATGATATATCCCATTGGTCTTTGAGCTGATGATGACTATAAGGGAGCTGGCTATAAAGTGCTGGAAGGGTCCAGACCTCTTATATGATGTTGGATCACCATGCATCATGAGGCTCAACCCTGTATGTGTAAATATAGTGGTAGAGAACCTCAGGAAAGATGGGTGTAAACACTGGGGAAAAGTCAAGGAGGGAGAGTGGTAGGGGGCTGAAATACACGGGGGAATGAGCAGGGTGAAAGACTGGGGAGATTGAGGAGGGTTAAAGAATGGGGAAGAGTGGTGGGGGGAGAGAGAAACGCGGAGAAGAACTGGACTAGTAACTACCAGTGTAACATATAAATAGCAGCTTTGTTGCACCACCTAAAGAGAGTAGGGGTGTGAAATCAATGAAGGGAATATGATTGTTGTTTAAATTGGATAACCATATCACCAGAGAAAAGAGCAACAAAACAGCACCATGTCCTCCCCTTTGATGGCAGAATTGGGATTGCACTTTTCAAGGAAGGATATTATGTGCAGGATTAAAATGTAACCTTTATTAATTGTGAGAAAATAAAACAGAAAAGCAGCGAAAAGGTTAATTCTTCTTTGGCCCACGATCCCATCATACTTCACACCAATATATTTTAATATTCTCTTCATAGATGTTAATTCATCTCTCGATCTTTAGGAAACTGTCAATTAAAGGGTTAATTCCTCTTTGGTCCAGGATCCCATCATACTGCTTGATTGACAAATGTATGTCAACCATGAACTAGGACTTGCCCACAATACAAGATTAACAATCCATATAAATATGTATGTGATTATCATACATTCCATAACTTCTTAATCAAGTACATTATGTCCTTTTTCAGAAAGGGCACCCAGAATTGAACAGCATATTCTAGGTGGGGTCTTACCATGGACCTGTAAAGAGGCATAATAATATCTTCCTCCCTTGAGTCAATACCCCTTTTAATACGTGCCAATATCTTATTGGCCTTTGCAGCTGCCAGCTGGCACTGCACGCTACTGCTGTCTATTGTCTGCCATTACTCCCAAATCCTTTTCATTAGTAGATTTCCCCAGAGAAACGCCATTTAAACTATGGGCTAGATTTAAAGGCAACCGTTAGCAAAAAAAATCACTAACGGGTGCGTTAAGTGTCATGTTGTAATTCAAAGATCCGTCTAAACAACAGCTAACGGCAGTTGCACAATCCTAACGGCCGATACACTTACGTGCATTCAGACGCATTCAACAACATACCCCAGAGCTATTCAAAGGCTTGCGGTACTGATAACGGCTGAAAAAAAGACACACCTAACGGCTAAAAGTTAAGACCCACTTTTCACACACGTTAGACACTTAACGGCCAAAAAAAACACCCGTTACAGAGGAAAAGACACAAAAGGCTTACCGCACAACCATGTAAATGGGAAAATTAACCCGTGCAATGCCAAAACAACACAAAAACATGCACACACAACACAAATCACTACACACACAACAACAAGCAACACCACAGGGACAATGACACACAAAAAAACAACAACACAACATGGCACGGAACAATGGGGGTCATCACACAAAGCGGACCCTGCAAATACAAGCTCACCTGGGCAACATCAACACGCGACCTGCACCCCACAACTGCACGCCCGCAAATGGCACACACAGAACAAGCACAACACACCACATCTTATAACACACACACACCTGCTAACACTTACCTGGACACAAACAACTCACCATTGGTCAGCACTCACCTCATCACCACACCTACACAACGCCCTAGCAAGTACTTAAAGGGACAACTCAACACACTCACTTGTGGCTTCTTTTCCACTCAGGGAGGGGGAGAGAGAGAGATAGAGAGAGAGAGAGAGAGAGAGAGAGAGGTAGAGAGAGAGAGAGAGAGAGAGAGACAGATAGAGCAAACAGTATGTTGGGTTACATATTGTTGCGAAGACTGCGGAGAAGGCGTGCAAGGGAGAGAGCTAGGGAACATCAGCAACCTCCAAGCACGCCTCATCAACAGCCTTCACCTGTTGCAAGTGAGGAGGCTCTGGCTCAGCAGCCACACAGGAGTCCATCCCCACCTGGAGGGCACAGGATGTATAGACGACCACCAAGGCCCAGGGTATACCGCCCAAGGGTTACACTCTTTGGAATGGCTGATGACGAGGTCATTGATCGCTACAGGTTGAGGCCTGACAGCATCATTGCCTTGTATGAGGTCATCAAGGAGCAGGTGGATCCCATCTACATCCACAACCATGCCCTAACTGGCCTGCAGAAACTACTCTGTGCCATACACTTCATGGCAAGCGGGGCCTTCCAGTCCACTGAGGGTTACGCATCTGGCATGTCACAGGCCACATTCTCCAGAGTGCTGGCCCAGGTCCTGCCAGCCCTCAAAAGCAAGGCCAGTACCTATATACATTTTCCCACCACCGACATGGACTGGATACACGTCAAGCAGGCCTTTTACGCAAAGGGAGGCATGCCCAGGGTCATGGGTGCTATAGATTGCACCCATGTCCGGATCAAGGCCCCAGCACGTGACGCACAGATATTCATCAACAGGAAGAACTTCCACTCCATCAACGTGCAGATGGTGTGTGACAGCAACATGAGGATCATGAATGTCTGTGCAAAATATCCTGGCAGCACACATGATGCATACATTCTACAAAACTCCTCAGTCCACAGAGATTTTGAGAATGGAACCTTTACAGGGGGATGGCTAGTGGGTGAGTTCACAAAACAAAATCACACCACATACACAGGCGTACACACCACTCAGCTCAGCATGCACCTGACCCACAGCTACTACGTCCACCACACAAAACATCATTCACACAACATGTGCTCCCTGTTTCACCATGTCACTCACATTACACAGGTGATGCTGGCTATGGATGCAAGTCCTGGCTACTGACCTCTCTGGCCAATCCCCAAACACATGCCCAGGAAAGCTACAACCAGGCTCATGCCAGAACGAGGAATGCTATTGAGCGGACATTTGGGCTTCTCAAGTCAAGATTCCGATGTCTGTACCACTCTGGGGGAGCACTGCAGTATGCACCGGCTAAGGTGTGTGACATCATTGTGGCATGCGCAATACTGCACAACATCGCAGTGGACACCAGGCTGCTGGAGCACATCCCGGACCCCCCCATACAGGAAGTGGCCATGGACATCGGGCATGTGGAGGAGACCATGAGAGGGGCACAGATCAGAGACAGGCTCATCACGGAACACTTCACCTGTGAGTATAACACATGCATGCAAACAATCCATGCAAGTCCCCCATCAGTCCTATGACACTAACCACACTGCACATTTTGTTCTGTCTCACCCCACAGGAACAGTGACACAGCACTGCACTGGCAGTGGACGTGGCAAATTGTGTGTGTGGACTCAACAACCATCCTCCATTCCACTCTCCACGTTGACATACAAACCCCAAGGATATCACGCACACCCCCAGGAGAAACAAGGTACAACATATTACCCATGTTCATCACCTTACACGGCTTGAGTGACAGCAACTAACTGGATATGCCATGATTATAGCCTGAACAACCATGCTAGCCCAGTAGCGAAAGAGTATTATCTAATGATATGCATTAGAAGGGACATCAGACTCAATATGGGACCTGTACTGTGCTACAGCTGAGAAGAGCAGCACAGGGGTGGATGTACAGTGGTATGGGCACACAATGTAGAGGTCATGAGACGTAGATCAGATTAACAGGGACTCCATGCTGACCTGTGAGTGTGCAGACCAATGTGCCCCCGACATGAATACACACATCAACAAATATGTCCTAACAGTTCCATAGAACAAATGACATTGGGCTGCCACTGTCACTTTCACAGTGGCAGCACAATGTCATTACCTCCATGGAGCTCTCAGAACACTTGTTAATGTGTGTATACATGTCAGGGGCACAAATCCATAGGGCTGGTGCACATGTCCTAAGTTCCCCACAGAATTGGTTACAGATGAGTACACAACACATTGTCAAGCAATGGTTTCTGTACACACCTGTAATCAAGAAGATTGAGGGGATTAAAAAGACTAAATTGTTGTTGCTTGATGATCAGTTCAGGTCCACTGCTCCAAATCCTGCCCTTTTGTCCCGCAGGCATCCGTAACATGATCCATCCTTGAACTGAAGATCTTCCATGTGACTGGATTGATGTCTTGACAACACCTTCTTGAAGATCACCCCTTGCTGTTTATGGTGATGTTGTTGGTGATGCAAAGTTTGACCTGAGGTTCACACAAACCTCTACTGGAACATTCTCATAGAGACACAGAAAACACCATTTCTTGAGTGTTATTACCTGTACAGTTAGGATGCTCAACTACAGAGTTGTCAAACCTTGTGGACAACACATGAGCAGGGCAGCAGTGTTACTGAAGTATTACGATTTAGTTTCAAAGTACATTTAGTGTTCACATACAGGTGTTAAATGCATATAGGCAATATACACAGAAAACACTTGTACATTCTAATGTACTTTGAGATACAATAAAGATCAACCATCCACATTCAATCTGTGTCTGTAGGAGGATATATTTGAGAACACATTTGTCAATGCGTAACCACACCCAGGATAGAGTATCCCCCATACATGGAAAGGCATCATCCACATCACAGGAGTCCACCACTTGTTTGCCAGTGAGTGGACTCTGTGATGTATCCATGCAAACAGATGATGGTGGCAATGATGCACCAATGTGTTGTGGGAGTGATAAAGAGGTGATACAGGGGACATACTTCCACAGTGAATACATGTCCACATATTCTGTATTGCTCAGTATAATCAATGTTCTGAGATTTTGCTCCACTTTGACCTATCTCAGTACATGGGCTATATCAACGAACAGACTAAGTGGACATGTGTTATCACTGGTGAAGTCTGTTGTTACACCCTTAGGGAAACAGCAACTCAACTTACTGGAGACACCAATGCTCACCCCAGGATATCAATGTGTGTGCTACACATTGAAATCCTAGGTTGAAAACATTAGCTTCCCCAGTAAGTCAGTTGCACAATGAGTGTGTGAATCCAAGACAATATGGATACATGTCCCATTTAGCTGTCCTGCTTGTAATGTCCCCGCTAAATCACAGAGCTGTTTGTCTGCTAATCTCATTAACTCACTGAGTGCAAGAGTGGTCCCCAGCGCATTTCTTTGCAATGCGTTGCCTACCACTCTGGCACTCAAAGGGTTAAACACAACATATGATGTAGACGAATGTTCAATGTTGTACCATTTGTTGTGCTAAGGGGTATGTTTTGATGTTCAAATTCAACACACAACACCGCCATATAACACAGTGGTGTCATATGGCTCCAGGGATGTATTACATGTTGAATTTGTACAACGGTGTGTGTGTGTGAACCCATGTTGTAGCATACCACTAACATTTCACCCAGGCAGAGGTTGTGTTCACTGCATTGTATGGCAATGCATTGGAGACAACCCTGCCACACAATCCATAACTGAAAACACAACAAATCAGACAGGAATAAAACTAAAATGTTTTTTTTATTGACGGGAAAGTTGACAGGTTGGGCCTTTCATTTTTTCCTTTTTTGTGGGGGGGGGCTTAGCCTGTGTGCCAGAGGTGGAAGCCCTTGTGGATCTCCTGGTAACCCTCTGCCCCCTAGGTGTGGCTTCAGGGGTAACACTGGAGGGGGTGGTGGTTGTAGTAGACCCCTCGGTGGAACGCAAGTTCGCCCTCTCCATCCTCAGGTTCTCCCTGCGGTTGATCTCCCTCAACTCCACAAGGACCTGGGTCAACATGTCCATCACACCAGTCCTGAGCTGCTGGAGTAGTGTGTTCCCCCTGGCCACCTCCGACTCCAGGGCTTGGATTCTGGTCTCCAATTGGCCAATGTTCCTCCTGGATTGCCTCCTGCTCCTGGTGATGTTGCTGTCAGTACTCCTGCTCGACCGGAGTAGTCTCCTCTGAAGGGCCATACACTCCGCCTCCATCCCTGTGAGGCGTGCGGTGCTGGAGGTGGATGTGCCCGGTGTCCCTGGTGCTGCTGTTTCCTCCTCTGCTGCTGAGGGTGCTGTTTCCTCCTCTGCTGCTGAGGGTGCTGTTTCCTCCTCTGCTGCTGGTGCCGCTGTTTCCTCCTCTGCTGCTGAGGGTGCTGTTTCCTCCTCTGCTGCTGAGGGTGCTGTTTCCTCCTCTGCTGCTGAGGGTGCTGTTTCCTCTGCTGCTGGAGGTGCTGTTTCCTCTGCTGCTGCTGAGGGTGCTGTGGCTGCTGTTGGAGTGGCTGGTGCAGATGATGGGCATATGCCCACCACATCAAGTGATCCCGAGCTGCCCAATGATGTGTGTGCTGGTGGAGGTGTGAATATGTCCCTGGGTAGGGGGCGCTGGGGCTCACCAATCAGGCCCAGGTGTGTGTAGTCCAGTGGCCAAGGGTCATATGGTGGCCACTGATAGGTGGTGGGACCCCACCTCGGATCATACCTTGGGGCATGCTGTGGAGCCATCCAGGAAGGTGGGTTTATCTGGGAGGCATATGGCCCATATTGGGTGGTGGCCACTGTCCCTGGCAGCCATTGCCTCCCTGGCGGTGGTGGTGGTGCTGAAGGAGGGTAGTAGCTGGTGGAGGTGGATGGATATGTCCACCTCTCCTCCTGTGGCATCCAGCCACTGTACTGGGGAGGTGCAGCCTGTGGTGGTGCAGCCTGTGGTGGTGCAGCCTGTGGTGGTCCAGCCTGTGGTGGTGCAGCCTGTGGTGGTGCAGCCTGTGGTGGTCCAGCCTGTGGTGGTCCAGCCTGTGGTGGTGCAGCCTGTGGTGGTCCAGCCTGTGGTGGTGCAGCCTGTGGTGGAGGGGATGGTGATGGTGGGTAAGGTGACCACCGGCTGGTCCCCTCCTCTGTGTACTCCTCACTGGGGGGTGACATAGCCTCCTCCACTGTCTCCCGCTGGGCTTGAGGGCCGTAAGCTGTGTGGAGAAATAAGATGTTGTGATTAGTGACCTTAGCCATATGTTTGTGGAGACAGTTATACTTTGATATCTGTTGAAGACAAATATATGTGTTTGGGTTAATCTCCCTGGGTAAACAAGGGTACTCCCACTGCTGAAAGGTGTTGTTTGAGTTATTATGGGTGAAGGTTTCATTTTGAGGTGCAATATCACAGTGGGCCGAAATAGTACAATGGGGCTGTTGCAACACCCTCCCATGTAGATATCTGGTCCCTGTTCCAGAGCTGTCCATATGATTGCGTAGTAACAGCACCACTGTACAATTTCATGCCACTGGGATATTGCCCCTGACATATCCACGTCTGAGCTGTGATACCTTTTGTATCAACACACCTTTCAGCAGTAGGAATACCATTGTTTAACTCGGGGGAGGGGGGAAATCCGACAACATATATTTGTCTTCACAACTTGTAGAGATGGCAAAGGTTAAGTCCACCTTGATGTCAGATTGTAGAGATTGTGAAAACAGATGTTGTTCTCTGTTAGTCCTATCCCTCCTACCCTCATGGTTGTTCAGATATTGCTCTATGTGCCAGATGTAGATTTCAGTCATTTGTCCACACGAGGGCTCTTCAGCAGAGCCCAAATCGCCCCATTTGGAGAACAATACTTAATTGGAATGGTGTACAGAGTGTGCATGTTTTGCAAGCACATTCTGTGGACCATTCCAAAGAGGTATTTATCTCGACATGTTGCGACTTTGGCTCTGCTGAAGAGCCTCCATGTGGTCACATGATAGATATCTCCACCTGTCACAATATCTGTATAACCATTAGTGTTGGAGGGATGGGACTTAGATCAAGACACATTTGTTAACGATGGCAATGATATGACATCATGATGACATTACCCATTGCTGTCCCATTACAGTGACACACAAGTAGAAATGGTCATATATGTATGTGGATATGTACCCTTCATATGGATAGAGTAATATCCTTCCAAGATGTGAAGCCAGAGAGCAGTTCAGTAGGTGTGATTGTCTTACTGGCTATACATGTGCACCCATCCAACAAGACATTGTATTGATATGATGGATATGAACATACCTTGTATATCCCATCTACACAGAGTGTGATATACTATGTATGTGTATTTGGATGTTTGCAATGTAGGTTGATTTGTGATGGGTGCACATATCTGTCCAGTAAGGCAATCACATCCAGTGAAGTGATCTGTGTTCACATCGTGTTGGAACATATTTAGTAACAAACATTTGAATCCTAAGGGCAACAATCCAGCCAGTCGTGAGGGATATCTTTGATTGAGGCCTGTTTTTTTCTGTGTATTAGCCCATCCATCCTGTGTGAGGCAACCGTACTCAATCCTAGATATCCATCAGTCATGGCCTGTTGGTGACCAAGGTACAATGATGTTTGCTATTTGTTTCCCATGTGTATCCTGCAAAGAGCGGCTGGTGTACCATCCATCCATGGCATCAGCACCCCTGTGGATCCATGTGGGAATCAGATATGGGATATGTAATTTCAAGTCCGAGTAAATGATTGCAGCCACAACACCAATGCCTACATTTTCCAGCTTGAATTCTGTGTAATAGTTTTCGGCCTGTGTGTTGCACCTACAAGCATTTATTCTGTGTGACACTGTGATGTGATTCAGTAAGCGGTGATGTAGAACTGATGAACTGAACATGATGGTGACTTCTCCAGTGATCTCCTTTCCCCATTGCCAGTGTTTTCCATGGAGTCTGTACAATGGGACCTTATAAACTTGATTCTTGTTTTTGCATATTCTCCATGGACTAACACTGGTATTGGTGAAGTGAGGGTGTGTGAGGGTTACTTTATATCCACCATCTGTTTGTCACCGCTTAGTGAATGTCCCCTGTGTAGCATGTGATCGTTGGCCTATTGACTTATTGTTTGGTTAACCCCTTGAGTACCAGAGGGGTTGCCAATGCATTGTTGATTGATGCATTGATGATCCCTCTAGCACTCAAGGGGTTAGGGTGGGGGTGGAGACATGGGTGACCTTGTGTGTGAAGAGTGATGATATTTAACAGACGACATTTTGAACATAACGGTTTGTGTATTGTGTGTGATGAGCACAGCGACAGGAGGGTTGAAGTAGGACTTTGACAGGTTTGTGCCAAGTTGGACGTTGTCATTTGTCCAGGTGTTGTGTCCTTTTTTTAACCCTCATGGTGCTGTGTTGGTGCAGTTGTATGGCTGAGTGATGGACATGTGTTGAGGTGTGACTGTGTGTGCAGCTGGTGTTGGTTGCTGTAGTGTGTTGTTCTGTAGTGTTGCACTTACCGGTAGTGTGGAGGCTCCTCTCATCCCCAGTGTCAGTTCCTCCAATGACCCCCTCGATCAGGGTCGGGGACATGGTCTGCCGCACCATCTCCTCCCAACCGCAGAAGGTGATAGGGACTGCTGGTCCACCTTCAGTGCCTCGGGCGTGCTTGGCGAGCTCTGTCATCTTATTCTTGACGACCCTCCGGCAGTCGCCCCATCTCTTTTTGATGGACTCCACGTCCCGCCTGCATGGAGCCACCATGTTGACCCGGCTGCATATTTGGTTCCAGGCTGCCTTCCTCCTCGCTGACAGGCCAGGCACCTCCGCTGTTGGGTGGAGAACACTCTGCCTCTCCAGGACAGCTTCCACGAGAGCCGTGTTCTCCTCCTCTGTGTATTTGGGGTCCCTGATCCTGCCCTCGTCAGCTCCGGCATGGGAGGATTCTGAGCCGGAGTGCCCTGCCTGGTCTGACCCTGACTGTGTGTGTTGCTCCCCAGCAACTACCCCTCGTCCCACTGCAGGTTCTGTCCCTCTTCTTTGTGTGCCTGCTCTTGTGGGCCGGGTCCCCCTCCACCCTGCAGATCTCCCTCTGCCACCCCTGCTCTGCTGAGGGATCCCCTCCTGAGCTTCCTCCTCCTCCACTACTCTCCCCATCCCTCTCTCCTGTCCTCCTCTCCTGGCCATCACTCACCCAGTCACACCCAGGCACTCCCACAGGCCCTCACAGACACACTCGATCCAGTCACTCTCTGTCACACACTTTCACTCACAGATTCACACTGTCAAAATAAAAAGTAAAATGTGTAAGGTGTTATAAAATAAAAGGACTATGTGTATGTATGTGTTTGTGTTTGTATGTAATATGTGCAAAAATGTGCTATGTGTCGTATTCTGTGCAATGCTCTCCTCTCTCCAAACTCAAAAACTCCTCTACCTCCAATGAACGCACCTCTCTCCCTCTCTCTAATGACTATCCTCCGCTCCTGGGTCCTGATATCTGGCTCTGAAGAACTCGATAACAGACAGTGTGTGACGGTTATTTTTGGGTATATATAGGTGTATTTTAAGTTATTTGATACATTGGGGCTTTGTGATTGGCTGTGTGTTTGAATTTGTTTTGGCATCAATCATGGTTGCTAGACAACGGCAGCCGTTATGTTAGATGTTGTTTTGAGCGCAGTTATCGTGTGATTTGGCCGCCTGTTGTGCAATAACATGAGCGACAACGGCTTTTGTGTTACGTGTTTTTTGTGTGCCTACGCTCGATAGCTATTCTCGTAGAGTAGCTATTGAATCTGCCGTAACTCATGTATTATTTGTGAGCGATGTGCCTTTTTCACTTAGCGGCTGGTTTAACGGTTGCCTTTAAATCTAGCCCTATATGTTGCATTTTTATTATTATATCCAAAATGCATAACTTTACACTTGTTTTTGTTGAATCTCATTTGCCATTTGCCTGCCCAGTTACTCAATTTGTTCAAATCCTCTTGTAATGAAGACACATCCAGTTCAGACTTAATTACCTTACTTAATTTTGTGTCATCGGCAAACACTGATACATGGCTTCCTATGCCCTCTGGGAGATCATTAATAAACAAATTAAAATGAAGAGGACCCAGGACAGATCCCTGAGGTACTCCACTTATCATGTTTTTCCCAATGGAGAACTTCCCATTTACTACCACTCTTTTCATTCTAACTTTCAGCCAGTTTTCAATCCACGCACAAACGTTTTCCCCTAAGCCTATTTCATTCAATTTGTACAGCTTACATGTCGCCAGCTTAGCATATTCTGCAAGATGGAATCTCCTCAGATGCTGCTTGATGCCCTGCTTGCTATTCTCGTCCACCACGCTGCCATGTGTGGTAGGTGCACCTTCACTGACTGAGGCAGAGGATGATGTTGTTGCTGTTGTTGAAACTGCCTCTGAATCAACACTGCAACTAGGACCAGGAGCATTGCTGCTGCTGGCAAGTGGAACCTGTCCTAGTCCCGCATCACTTGTTAACCCCATTCCCACTGTGTCCACAGCGGTCTGCCCTTGCAGCTCAGCAGCAGCAGGAATTAGAGCAAATTCCAAAAGCTCACTGATGGTAGTGGTGGTGGTGATGCCCAACCCCATCCCCGTTTCCCATTCCTTCTCAGTTTGGGCTAAAAAAGGCTATCAATGTCTCTTCCACCCCAGCTTCTCCACCATCATCATCATCACAACCACCACCACCAGTCCCTGTGTTCTGCTGTTGCTCTATTACAGACATCACACTGGCTGGAGTAGGTCCTAAGAAATGTGATAGAGGGTCACACTTGCCATTTCTTGGTGACCTGAAGAAGGCAGACTGGCAGCACTAGCAGTCACAGGCAACTGATCTGTACTCTTGGTGGTGGTGATATTATTGCTGCTAGGAAACAATTCTGCCTTCTTCAGGATCATGTTCCGCCTGGACAATGCCAAGAGGGGAAACAAAAGGAGAGAGGGAGCCCAATGGTGCCTGTTATCCAATATCACACAACGATTATAGTACATCCAAATATACTCCAATGGTAGTTGGAGGTAAACATATGTCCACTTACAATAATTAAAGCTCACAGAGAAAGTCACCCATCTCTGCTCAGGTACTTTCAGATGTAAAATCAGGATCCAAAAAATAACTGCTGATTTAGTCTTCAATATGAAATTTAAAAGAAATGAAGTCCAATATAAAATCTAGAAGTTTAACAAGTTAAAAAGCCATGCACGATTAACATTTCCTGGCTCTCCACCACTTTTTCAAAATCAGCTGGCTCAATAAAAAACAACAAAGACAAAGCAGCACAAGAGAGAAACTGATTTAAATACTCCTCCCCACCAACCGATTGGCTGATTGGAGAGACACATCAAAGTCACATTTAGATGTTTCTTACCAACTTAATATTCAAACGAATTATGGCACATTCCTAAATAATTAATTGGTAGCAATCTGAGGAACCAAATCCTCTTTTAAGTATCATTATTTTAAAATACGTTAAAACAGGATATTGCTAAACTTTGATCCCAAAGTAATAGTAGTGAGTTCCAAATGAACTATTATAACCCTAAACTGGAGATTGGTGAGCCAGCCAGACTGTGTCCCAAGCGGAGCCTAAAATGAGCTGGCACATGAGCCGATCCAACTCACCCTCGGCACAGATCCCTGTGGCATGCTTCATGAACCCACTGCCAGAAGAGGAGGGCATGCTATAACTGGTTCTGGCACTGGAATTAGCTGCAGCAGAACATCTTCATGGTCCTTCAAGATGAAGGAAGCCTGCATTTCAGAGGAGGTTTTGAGCTGTGGTAAGAGAAGAATGTGGTTAGATTAGAGAGACGTGATAAGAACTAGAGATGAACTAGATGGCAAAAAATCATATCAGTCCAGTGTAGAACCTCACAAAGATGCACATACAGTTTTTTTAGCTTTGTTTAAGAGCCTTTTGGCCTCTTGATGTAAGCACGGCAGACACATCATATAAATGCTCTATTCATGGCCGAATGTATATCACTTTTTTCCATAGCCCTACCCATGGCCACAACCCACTCTTCAAATAACTCTAAACCTAACCTTCTCCTCTGTTGGTTGGTATAGATAATACTCCTGACTTATAATACACAAGCATAACATAATGGACATTATGGCGATACATCAGCCACTACAAACTAAAGATAAGAATATAATTCTTGGTCTTTTTAATTGGTCTACAAAAACAAAATGTGTGAAGAATGCACACCAAGAAAGAACAAAATTAAGTGTTTTTCACTCCCATGTGCAATTGCAGAGAGGAAATTTTCTAATTCATATCAGACTGATCCCGCCCTCAGACAGTTCAGCTCCGAAATGTCAGGCAAATCCTCTCTGCATGAGAGAAACAGCACAACCTAGATGTACGTTTTGGCCTATGTGAGCCTCTTCAGTAGGTTGCAGCTGATTCCCTCTGGGCACATGGAGAAAGAGACCATGCCTGGGATATCCTTCCACTTAGGGAGATTGCAAAAACAAAAGGTGTGATGAACGCACAAGATTGAAAGCTGCCTGACTGTTCGGATAGACAGCAAGTGATCATTTCAGGTATTAAAGCACCAGTGGAAAATCTGAGGTGATGGGCATACCTGGGAACTTTTGAAACAGGGCTACCTGGCGGGGAGTGGGAGGAACCAGGCGGGACGGAGCACAAGTGGGCAGAGTTTCTATTTAAACTCTGCCCACCCGGTGATCCACACATTGCCTCAGAGACCCGGTAATACAGTCTGAAATCCGGAGTCTCCGGGGCAAAACCAGAGAGAGTTCCCAGGTATGGTGATGGGCAACCTGTGGGTCTGAGTTTATCCCTCTCCAAACTATTCCCTATGTTCTGTGCAAGTTTATGAAGACAAGGAAATTAAGCCTATTTTTCAAATGAAACAATTAAAGAAACAGAAAATTAAGCCTTAAAACAGGGGAATTTAATTGTTGAGCCTCCAGCTATTGGAGATTACAAATCCTTTCATCCCCAGCCAGCTGTTGGCTGTTTTGGAATAATGGAGATTGTCATCCCTAACAGGTTGAGGTCCTAGAATTGACTAAACATATGACACTGAAAAAATATAAATGATTATGTGTGTGTGGTATCTGTGTATATGTGTGTGTGTGTGTATATATCTATATCTCTATCTATCTATCTATCTATCTATCTATCTATCTATATATATACACACACATGTGAGTGTGTATGTCTGTGTGATTTGTGGAAAGAAATTCCCATCATAGGTTAGTTAAAATTAATATAAATATGCTTGTTACAATGTGAATGCTTTTGTAATTTTTGAGGTTCGGTACAGGTTTTTCACTAACAGGTTGAGGCCCTAGAATTGACTAATCATATTGCACTGAAAAAATCTAAATGTGTATGTGTGTGTGTGGTGTGTGGTATTTGTGTATCTGTATGTGTGTGTGCATGTATATGTGTGTATATTATATATATATATATATATATATATATATATATATATATATATATATATAAAAGAATAAGCCTCATTGCATAATTTTTGGTCCCTCACACACAGAACATAATTTATGTCTCCTCAGAAAACACACACACATTGCACAGAATGCCTCATTACATAATTTATGTCTCATCAGGAGACACAACTCCCATTGGGTGAATCAATGGGGACATTACTGCTCCCATTGGGTGATTCAATGGGGGCATGTTTATCATACAGGGAGCTGGCCCGCCCCCTCCAGCCTGCCCACCAATATCCAACTGACAAAAAAAAAATATAGCTGCCACTCGCTCATGAAGTAGGGGATATCAATAACTTCTCCTGGTCCATACACACTCTCACTCTATAAAATACAAACTCAAGGATAAACTTAATAACAACTCTTTTATTTAACTGTTTTCATCTCTTCAGTCAACCTCACTGTCTGTTTTCACTGTCACTCCACTTCCTGCTTCCTGATTCCCGCCCTTTCTCCTTAAAGGGAGAGATGCTTTGCTGTATGTTATAGAGGGCAAGCCTCAAACACCACTTTCTATTTATTCCCTCAGCATATTGCTACGTTGCCTCAACTGAAGAGCCACCGTGTTTTATATTGCTATGTTACCTCAGCTTAAAGGGATAGTAATACTTCGTTTTATCTTTATTTTATTTTGTAGGCATTAAAAAAACATGAAGAATGATATGTCTTATCTCTCAAATCTTTATGGTTTAAGAGATATTCACATGCAAAGTATCCCCCCCCTGTTCAGCCAGATCAGAAGGGAGGTGCCCAGGTAGACTGCAGAGAGGGACAATCTTCAATTAAGATAAGGGAAAAAGCGGAAAATCTTGTCAAGGGGGGGAAGGGCTTTCATTGTTTTCATACAAAGAAGATTGTCCCCTGCTGTTATCTGTCTGGTCATACAACCAGATTCACATCTGAGAAGAGATGGCTTACACTAGGAAAAAGGGACAGGAGGGGGAAACTTTGCTTGTGAATATCTCTTAAACCATAAAGGTTTGAGAGATAAGACTTATATCATTCTTCATGTTTTTTTAATGCCTACAAAATAAAACAAAGTTAAAACGAAGTATTACTATCCCTTTAAGTAAGGAGGAGTCACTGCTCCCATTGGTTGATTCAATAGGGGAGTGATTTAAATCATTCAGGGACTAAGCCTGCACCCACTATCCAGCCTGCCCACCACTATCCAAGTGACTGAAAAACAAAATGGCTGCCACTCGCTCCTACACCACAGATACAAACACATCAGACACAAACACACACTCACACTCATTCACACACACTCTCTCACTCACACACTCACTCACACTCAATCATACACACTCACACTCAATCACACACACTCACACTCTCTCACTCACACTCTCACTCACACACACTCTCAATCACACACACACACTGACACTCAATCACACACTCACACTCTCACTCACACTCTCTCACTCACACTCTCACACACACTCTCACTCACACTCACACTCAATCACACACACAAACACACTCTCACTCACACTCACTCACACACACTCTCACTCACACACACTCAATCACACACACTCACTCTCACTCACTCACACACACTCACTCACTCACACTCTCACTCACACACTCACTCACACTCAATCATACACACTCACACTCAATCACACACACTCACACTCTCTCACTCACACACACTCTCAATCACACACACTCACACTCAATGACACACTCACACTCTCACTCACACTCTCTCATTCACACTCACACACACTCTAACTCACACTCTCACTCACACACACTCAGTCACACACACTCACACTCTCACTCACTCACACTCACACACTCTCTCTCAATCACACACACTCATACTCAATCACTTACACACTTACCCACACTCACACTCTCTCACTCACACTCTCTCTCACACACACTCACACTCAGTCACACACACTCATACTCTCACTCACACTCACTCACACTCTCACTCACTCACACACTCTCTCACACTCTCACTCACACTCATTCACCCTCTCACTCACGCACTCATTTACACTTACTCACTCACACTCACTCACACTCACACCCCGGGAGCCAGCATGATCCACCTTCCACCATAGTCTCACTCACACTCACTCACACCCCAGGAGCCAGCATGATCCACCTTCTACCATAGTAAGTGCAATTACCACATGCATTTCAACTACATGAATGAATGTCACAGTGGAGGCATACGTACAAACACAAACTCATTACAATGACACATAAGTCACCCCCTTATGACTCACTTCTGTGTGTGTGTGTGTGTGTCTCTGTGTGTGCCTGTGTGTTTTTGTGTGTGTTGCATGTCTGTATCACACTCTGTGTGTCTGCATGTTGTGCATTGCATGTATGTGTGTATGACTGTGTCGCTCTTTATGCATCTCAGTGCATGCGTGTGCATTTGCGTGTGTGTCTTGCATCCGTGTGCGTTAATACCCTATAAAGCCTGATGGGCAGCGCCGTCCCACGTTGCTAGTATATATATGTATATATATATATATATATATATAGAGAGAGAGAGAGAGAGAGAGAGAGATTTGTGTGTGTGTGAGTGTGTATGTCTGTGTGATTTGTGGAACAGAAATTCCCATCATAAATGAGTTAAAATGAATATAAATATGCTTGTTACAATGTGAATGCTTTCGCAATCTTTGAAGTTCTGTATAGGTTTTTCACTTGTGCTGAATTCCATTCCTGTCGGTCTCTTAATTCCCCCAGCTGACCACATCTCAAGCCAAGACTGGGACTTTCCCCTTTCACAGTTGACGGGAAGAGCACAGCTTTTGATAAAAGAATGTTTGTTTAAACAGAAATATTTTTACTGGACCACAAGGTAATTCTGTTAAGCAGATAACCTAGCCAACAGCTCAGCAAAGTACACTGCTGTGTTCATTGCTAGTTACATGGCAGTGTTGCAATAGGTAATTTGTTTATTTTGTTTTTGCTTTTCCTTCTTTCTTATATTCTCTTTGAGTTATATGCAGATAAAAAAATTGATTACTTATTGGGAAAGCCAACTGCACTCTAGGAAACAAAAACACCCCCCTTAATTTAAAAAGCAATTATTATATTTGCTAAGTCTGCTTCTATGGGAGCAGACTGTCAAAAGCCCACTGTTGCACTGTGCATCCCAAAAAATGGCTCCTGTCAGTCATTTGTGGTGTCAGAAAACTGACCCTTTGTCTGGAATGCAAATTAGAAGTCTGTGGCTCTCAGGGTTGTGTGCGTAGTCCCCTTAGACCCAGTGCATTTAGCTTTCAAGCCTAATACAGTGGGTCTCTTATCAGGTGGTCTTACAGAGGTCTCTTATCAGACCTCCTATAGGCTCCCTGGTGTCAAGCAGATTCTAGGAACATATGGCTGGAACTGGGGTATCGCCGCAAGGAGCTTGTGAATGATGCTATCGTATGGTGCTTGGTTGCATTGCCAGCCACAGAGGTAAACATGCCACAGCCATAGCTGGGAGGTATTTTCCGACTGCAAGGTCAGATGTCTGACCCTACATGAGCTGTGGTCCTAGACGAGCACCCCTGTGAACCAAATAACATTGAAATCCGGGTTCCCACAGTCAGGAGAGGTGATGGACCCCAAATGCAGGCTGGCAATAATGAAAGATGGCTGGGAAAGGAAGGAGGTCAGCTGCCAAGATGGATTATCTGTTAGACACAGCAACACCAAGGCATTTTTTGTTTGTATGGATCCACTAATGCTGTTCGCCATGCTGTGACCCTTGACTGATTGGATGGATGCATTTAATGACAAATGCCATTCTGAGACACAATTCCAATGAGATGGAATCAGCAAACAAGCATGGAACCTGAAGTAAGTGACTGATAGATGGAGGCATGGCACCTGTTGGTCTTGCAGGGCTCACAATGCAGCCCCATCTTCATCAGTGGGGTTGTTCAAAACAGGAGCAGATCTTTCCATGAAGAGCTATCTAATAACATAATAACAGAGGAAGGCAAAAAAACAAAACAAAAAAAAAACCCTTATTGAAACCATTTCAAATCAAATCAAAAGTGGATAAAAATGTCCTTTCTGAATCCAAAAGGCAGTTGGATATTACCATGGATCAACATCCTATCATCTTTAAAACTAACTCTGATGATTCTCAGTAGTGTTCTGAGGTAGAGGTAAACATCTACCATCTACACAGATTCCAATGACAAATAATTCCACAACCTTTCTGTAAACAATTACTGTATTTGTTAAGTTGAAATGTTCTTGGCTCTACTCTTAATAGATGACCTCTTGTTTTTTGTTTAGTTCTTTGACTATATAGTTCCTCAGAGATCTATTTCTATTGGTCTTTAATACATTTGTAAATGGTAATCTTCTCTTCTATCCTATATTATAATTCGCTTGGATGTTTGTCAGAAGCCGTCATGCACAGCAGAGACGGCTGCGCGCGCTGCAGTCATGCGCAGTACAGATATGGAACGGGACGCTCTGAGTTCAGACCAGAATCGTCTCTGCACAGCTTCCTGTGTCTGAATTCGGAGCGCCCCGCTCCGTATCAGCCGCGGCGCGGGCAGTCAGTACTGAGCATGACTGCACCACCACCAGTGTTGGGCCATGTACACGGGCTTTAAAACTAGTAATATATAAACAAACCCAGCCATGTACATGATTGAGGGATTTCTGTGATTCTCCCCATTTGCCCAAAGCCTTCCATTGTTGCTTTCTTTGTGTATACAGAAGACATGTTTTAAGGTGTCAGCCACTGGCTCATCCCTACTGATTAATTCACCTGTCTCAGTTTTAAGGGGGCCAATAGCAGTCTAATGTTTTTGCCATTTATATAATTATAGATATGTCTGGGAGTTTCCTTGCACTCTTTGACAATACTTTTCTTACCTAGCCAGATTGCTTGTTTGTAGATTCTGTTGCATTCATTTTATTTTTAGGTGATGCATATGACCACTCTGACCCTTCAAATTTAAAAGCCTGCTTCTTACTACTCATTTTACTACGAAACTCTTTGCCATGCCACATTGTTTTTCATTTGTACATCTTATATGTATACCTTAATATCATATAATGATGTTTGTATTTTGCCAAGAACATTCTGAACAAATTCCATCTTTCTTGTACACTTTTATCTTTGAAGATTAGATCCCATTGAAAGTCCTCTAATACTGCTTTTAGCACTGCAAAATTAGCCTTACAGTTTTATCTTGAGTAAGGAGTTATGTACAGAGCTGGTGCGATTCCTACCCTTTGTTTTGGTTTCATCATTAAGACCACATGAACAACACCTTACTGCTGTTTAGCAGTGACAGCCCACCCTCCTCAGATGTAGTGTGAGAGAGACACTGACAGAGAGACAGACCAACACCAGTATGCACACATGCTTGTACCCAAGACGACAGTGTAGGCGAAGGTGTGGGAGCGCTAGGGCTCATCATCCTCCTCCTCCAAGCACCCCTGTCCAACAGCTTTCACATACTGCAACTGTTCATGCTCCGGCTGAAGGCCTGCCATGCTGACTTGTTTGTGGCTCCCCCTCCTCCCCAGGGCTCTCCCTCCTCTACCCTGACCGGGGATGCCCACCTGCTCCTCTTGATCCTCTCCTCCTACACTCCCCATCCCTCTCTCCTGTCCTCCTCTCCTCTCCATTTCACTCACCCACTCACACACAGGCACTCAGTCAGGCCCTCACGAATACACTCACTCACTCTCTGTCACTCACTTGCACTCACAGACTCACACTGTCAAAAAAAATAAATAAAAGTATATGTGATTAAATAAAAATAAGCTATGTGTGTGTATAACGGTGCCCGTGATTCCTCCATTTGCGACATTGCTTCTTCCTGGTCATTTCCTTCTAGCATTCTTATTAGCGATCAGTAATTACTCCTCCCACTGGTTACCTTTATATGCTAGCACTGTCATTATGGCAGCGCCCTTTCGTGATGTTCCAGTATCTAGCGTTTGTTCCTGTGGTTCCTGGTATCCTGTGTATGACCCGGCTCGACTGACTACGTTCCTCAGAAATCCTCTGTTCCTGACTTTCGTTGTGACCCTGCTTGGCTGACTATCCTGCTCTGTGTACTGACCTGGCGTGGCTAACTATCCTGCTCTGTGTACCGACCTGGCTTGGCTGTCTATCCTGCTCTGTGTACCGACCCGGCGTGGCTGACTATCCTGCTCTATGTACCGACCCGGCAAGGCTGACTATCCTGCTCTGTTCACCGATCCTATTGGCTCCTTAGCATGTCTGAGTTCCTACTCGGCCCGTTGCCTGTTCTGCTCCGTCAGTGCCTGTCCGGTGTGTTCCTCCTCCTGAGTCACCCGCACCTGTATGCTTGACCTGGCACAGCTGTCCGTTCCATTACTAAGAGGTTGGCTGTCGCTCCATTGCACTTCGCTAGTTTCGACCTGTGCGGTCGTTCCATCTGTCCAGAGGTCTCTTAGCATCCTTAGCCTGACTCGGGCTGGTGCGTGGTTTAGTGACTTCAGTCACTTTCATTGCTTTGCTCCCAGGTTGGTTCGGTTGCTTTGCCTTGTCACTGCCAGTACTGCACTACCACCTAGCGTACTAGGGGTCAGGTTGCCTTGCCTTGTCACTGCTAGTACTGCACTACCACCTAGCGTACTAGGGGTCTGGTTGCCTTGCCTTGTCACTGCCAGTACTGTGCTACCACGTAGTGTACTAGTGGTCCGGTTGCCTTGCCTTGTCACTGCCAGTACTGTAATACCACCTAGCGTACTAGGGGTTCAGTTGCCTTGCCTCGTTGTTACCAGCACTACTCCTCCTCCTAGCGTACTAAGAGCTCGATTGCTTTGCCTTATCCATTTGTCAGCTAATATCTTCACCTGGCTTCCAGGTGTATTGTTGCCTTCGCTCCTGTCAGTCCTGCTGACCTCCCCAGCGCTCTAGGGATCCAGTTACTCAGTCTGGGCCTCCTCCTGTCGTTCCTACCACCCGGTGGGATCTGCTGTTTCTGTTCCAGTATTTTGCTACTGTTGTACTATTCCTGATCCTGGGTCCACAGGAGTACCTCTCTGCCTCTTGTATCTGTGTCTGTATTGCCAAGACTACTATTGCTATTGTTTGGCCTGTACTAATGTACTTTTTTCTTGTTTAATAAAACTGTGTTTTACTAAACCTAACGTGCCTGAGTGTGTGTATGTGTGTTTGTGTTCATATGTGTGTGATGGATATGTGCAAAAGTGTTTTATGTGTATTATAGTGTACCAGTGCTCTCCAACTCCCGACTGATGTGCTCTGTTCCTCTCTACCTAGCTCTCTTATACTAGCCTCCACTCCTGGGTCCGGAGATCTAGCTCTTTGAATTCGATAAATGACAAAGGTGAGGAGGTGATTTTGGGTCTATATATAGTTTATTCGACTCAACTTGATACTTTGGGGTGCTGTGATTGGCTAGGGCACTAGGTAACGTCGGACGTTTCACTTGTTTTTTTATTGGGACGTTTCTCTCATTTATTGTTTGTTTTGCTGCGACAATGAGGTCAGATTTTAGGCGACTCCAGTTTTGTAGTTTTCGTGTGTTTTGTAGGCCGTCACACGTTAACTCTTCTGGGTAAGGAACATTTGAATCTCACGTTACCCAGTCTTGGTTAACTCGCGAAGGCAGTTTTTTTCTTCACGCTGGTTTTAACTCCAACATTTGGATCAAGCCCTAAATACCTCGGCGTCTGGATTGTGCCCTCTATTTGACCCACTTATGCTTTGGACTATCCACCACTATTGAAGCTGATCAAACACGACCTCTCCTCATGGTCCCCATACCATATCTCCTTGTGGTGCCGCATTAATTCAATTAAGATGAACATGCTCCCCAGGGTTTTATACCTCTTTCAAATCCTTCCCCTTAAACTCTCATTGCAGTTCTTCACTCAGCTTCATTCCTGTGTCTTCAAGTTTATTTGGAAATCCTGGGTACCCAGGATCAGCCGTAACATTGCTGTCCGATATGAATTACATGGCGGCTTAGGTATACTCGACTTTAATATTATCACTCTGTTCTTCACTCGTCCCTCGTGGACTGGCAGCATAATGCTCTATCCAAATTATTGGTCTCAGTGGAACATTTATATTTTCCCCAACCTTGATATGCTTATTGAGGCTCTTCTCCCTCCCAAATCCAGGATATATAGATCCTCAGATCACCCTATATTGGATGCATTCATGGCTGTCTGGCACTTGTATACTACCTCCTCCTCCATCCTATCCCTTCCCTTGTTGGCATCCACAGTTTTTCATACGTGTGATACACCAATTACACCCGTGCACATTCTGTAACCTATGAAACTCATCTCTCAGCCAATGGGAGTGTGGAAACATTTTTAAATAGGGATTGGCAATATTCACAACTAAGCAACTGCCTAGCCAGGATCAGGGAGGTTTTTTAGGGCATCAAGATTTTAGTAAGGAAATGATTATATCTTAGGTTACCTGTTGTGAGATCCAGGAGTTGAGGACACTGCTGCACTTCTGAAACCGAGGTGAGTATGATAAACACACACACCTACATGATGGCTGGAAGGAGTCCTTGGAACCCATATTACTTTATTTTCTCACTTCCTCTCCCCTTGGGGGTTTGGAGGAAAGGGTCCTGGATCACTTCCTTTTGCATATGTGTGCATAATATGGGGCTCTGTCCTCATGTTAACATTTTTTATTTGACTTCCTTTCTCCTTGGGGAGGGTACAGGGACAGGTCCCGTACCCCTTCCTTGAGCACAAGTTTAGATTAATACAGGGAATATGGATTCAACATTACTCTTTTGTTTAACACTTCCTCTTCTGCTGACAGAGTAGAGGCGAGGTCCTGGACCCTTTCCTTAGACATTTGCTAACTTAACATTGATACATTGGCCCCCCCTGTGTTAATTTTATTACAGTTTTACTCCATATAAATTAATACAGGGTATATGGTACCTATGTTGGTCTGTTTAATTTACAACTATGTTAAATGTAGGAGACTGGTAGAGTAAAAGTGACACCTTTATTGGCTAACTGGGTAGCTTTAGGATGCAAGCTTTCAAAACAACTGTTCTCTTCTTCAGGCATATTTTGATTGAAGGCTGAATACAGGTTATACATTCATACAGATTGTTTTTACATTTAAATACCCCTGGAAGGGAATCTCATATAACCATTGTCTGTGTAAATAATTCTGTAGACTCCAGATGCATCTCTTTGTAGCTGGCTAAGTGGGACAAAATGTATTTCCTTTTTGCTGATCCAGAATATTAAGTGTGTATAGAGTTTTGTCTGCAGCCAAAGATGGCTAAGTCTATGGAATGTATGGGTTACCTCTCCAAGAACCAGTAGGGATGCAACACATCACTTGCAATGAATTGTGCACCTCTCTGGCACCCAAAGGGCCCAAAATATGTTTATTTTGTGGGAAAATGTGACATAAATTCTTTGTCACAGTTCAGAATGTTAAACTTGGTCATCATTCTATTTTCCTAGATCTTTCTGCTTCTCTGTGTCTTAAAATTTCCCTTCAGTACAGACACCCTGAGATCTTTAATGCTGTGACCAGTTTTGAAAAATTCTTGACCCACTGGGGTGTCTCTTTTGTTGTTCACACTAAGAATCATGGTATATGGGCAGACATCTGGGAAGCTTACAAGTTTATCTAGACTTCCCAGTAGGTGGAGCTCTTCAATTGATTCCTTTGAGCCTGGTGCAGTACCTCCTAAGACCAGGAGAAGGCACATATAGGTGGCTTTTTTGTGTATGTAGCTATATACAGTATGTATGGGTATTAGATAGGTATGTATGCGTGGGTTGGATAAATGTGTGTGTGGGGACCTGTGTGTTACACTTCTTACCTATCACCCTGCAGGTATGTGATTGGTTCCTTGGGGTTTATAGGCGTTCCTTTTCTTGTCACAGATGCCTATTTTTTGTGCTTTGTTGCCAAGTTGCTAGCGCATTTTTGTCTCTGGATTCTGCTGGTTTTTGACCTTGCCAGTTTCCTGATGCTGATTTTTGGATTATCCATGGTACTGTGATATTTGTGATCACCCTTGCTGTCTCTTTGCCTTCCTGACTATTCTCCTGTTTATACCCTCAGGTACCTTTGCAGATGACTTGTTACTTGACCTGGCCTGGATCTTAGATTTATTTTTGTCTTTTTTCAGCCTACCTCACTATCAGGGTACAGCCTTGTTTCTCCATGTCTGTGGGAGTTTCTGTGGGCCCACTTCCCTTGCAGCATGGGGAGACTGTTTCGCTGTGCCTTGCTGTCCTCCACTCCCCGCTATTCCTTGATCCCGTGGGTCTAGAGGTTCCTTGGGAGCGCAATGTAGCATCTGGTGGGTTTATCCGCAGCTCTAGGAACTACCTCCTTGGGTTCCTGGCTATTCCAGTGGCCCGTCTTGCCAGCCCATGCTATATACTGTGGCTGATCTCCTGTCTACAAACTACAATGTGCTTGATATCAGACGGCACATAATCTCCAGCCAGCTCCCTTACTATATTAGGCAGTCTCTTCCCTTTTTGGACTTCTTACAGGCGGGATTTTGCCACAAAGTCGAGTGGGATTTTGTTAGCCTCAACTTAGATCTATTTGGTCCGTTAGTGGATCTCGGGCACCAGACTATTCTTGGGGTCCTCGATTCCTTCTTGGTGGGTCTAGGCCTTCCTGGCTTCCAGTCTCCATTCTGAGCCAGTGTTCCTTCCTCTTCTGGACCAGTTCTTCTATTTTTGGTATCATTCCTCAGATAACTGCTGCCTCCCTTTGGTAGGAGAGGTTTACCTTTGCTGAAATCTCTTACTTTGGAGTTCTAGTGCTTAGGGTGGTTGTTCCTGGAATTTCTTCCCAGTTATTTCTGGCCTCTCTGATTAGTCTAGCCTTTTGGGAGCCTTTATTGTTTCTCTTTTTGGGTCAGTACTCTGGTCTGCTTCAGTTCCTACAGCATTCTGGGGTCCTTCCATACAGGTACTTTTTCTTGAGTGTAGTCCAAAAGGTGTCCATCCTGGTTCCAGCCCATGTTCAACTGGGGTCAGACATCTTGCTTCAAGGCCAACATCTTTAATACTGCCGCTGCTGCAGCAAGGACATTACAGAGGGCTCCTCCGATACCAAGCATCGTTCTCTGTTCTATGCACCAAGCATCAACCAACAGGTACCTGGTTACCCAGGGCTCTGTAAACTTCTACAGAGCTAACATTCTAGGATCTGTAGTGTGTAAAAATCCCAGCAGATCATGTTTCTGGGATGCTAGAACCACCACGTATGGCACCAACAATCATACTATGGTCAAAGTTACTTAGATCACACATCGTCAGCATTCTAATGTTTGACCAAACAACCAAACCTCTTGACCACTCTGCATGATTTATATATTAAGTTGCTGCCACATGGTTCTCTGTTTGGCTGTTTTGTGGATCATGTTAACTAGCAGGTGTACTAATAAAGTGGCCATATGTAAATGTTAATTAAAAATGTGTCAATACGCCTATGCATATATTTGCACCACATCTGTGTAGATTGATGACAGGATGTGTGGGGGATCTGAGTAAACCCCCTTTGAAAGGGTTGATGGAAAATATTAGTGGAACAAATGACTGGGTGATTTGTGAAGAGTTCTCATCAGAGGGCTTGTCTACTGGTAGAATGTTTTTTGTTGCATGTTTCTTCGTAAGAGAGAGCTAGTGATGGCCAGTTTCATTCTCAACATGAAGATTTATCATATATGTCTACATTATAACAGGTAAGCAGCTGGGTTTATATTTGACAATGGCAGTAAAGGAGAAGATCTACAAATGGCAATACATGGAATTTGGAACATTTTTGCCAACATAAGGATTGGGTGGCGAGGCAAACAAGAAGGCTGATAGTAGGGTGAAGGAATGGGCTAAGATTCAGGTCCCAAAGTCTTTCAGCACCTGGATTTAGGTCTTTGCTATCCTAGCTAGCATTATAGGTGAAAAGATGCAAAGGGAGTCTTGAGCATTGTTTAAATATAACAACACTATTAGTGAGGCTTATCAAGTATATGGAGGTCAGATATGCTGGCAATATGATGAGGCATTCTGGCAGAGAAAGACAGTGCATCAACACATGTCTTTAAGTAACAAGGACCTGGATTTGTGGCTGTCAGTGTTTTCAGGTGATAGATCAATTCCTTTATATTTAGCCTCCAGTGGTCCTTTAACAGGTGGGTTTTGTCAGAGGGTTCCAAAGTCTGCTGAACATTCAGTAAGGGCCAGTGCAAGTGTGTGGGGGGCTTTTTCAATTTCACTTGTTTTCCTTCTATCCCTGCCTCTGTGTCAATCTACCTTATTTCCTTCCTGATGACTGGAGGTTTAAATCTTTTGTCATATTCTCCCCCTGTTTTTCCAGGCTTCCCTGCCTTGTTGTGTGACACTCTTGTTGAGCTGTCGGTGCTCAATCAAAGCGTTCCTGTCGTGACCTGAGTTCAAGCCTTGTTGTAGTGTTCTCTGTGTTTTGACTCAGCTATCCTCGACTCCTCTACTGTTACCCGATTTGGCTCCATATTTGCGTATCCTGGTATTTGACCTTGGCTCTGTTTCTCAACTCTCATTCTGCCTGCTCATTGTGTACTGCCTTTGCCCAACTGAACTGTGACCCCAGCTTGTTCGACTATTCTTCATGTCCTCCCTGGTACTGCATCTTCAGTCCGTTGCTGACTTGGCCTGTTGACTATCCTTATCTCCAACTCCCTCGACCACCACTCGAGTTTGACTCCCTCAACCACCACTCGAGTTTGACTTCCTCGACCTTCAGTCAAGTTCAGTCCCCCATAAAGTCCGACTTTAGCTGTTCCTGGTTCACGATATTTCCTGCTCCAGTTAGTCAGCAGTGACTACTATACTCTTGGTGTGTATCTTTTTATTGTGTTTCCTGTCTCATTGAGTAGTTGCTGTTTCTTGGGTTGTCATCCGGGGTGTGGGCTGCACCCTCCAGTCGGCTCAAATATGGCCTTGCAGCCAGTGCCTTTAATCTGGCCTAGGTCAAAGCAAGGCTTCCCAAGTGAAGCCACTGCCAGCTAGCAACACTCCAATCAGAGTACCCAGGCAGCTTACATTGGGCGCTTCCTAGTCTGCTCTTGAGGGTCTCAATATAGGAATCTGGAGCCGGGGATATGACCCAACCATTCGCTAATACCAGACTAGGAAGCAACAATGCCCACAGGTGTATAGAGTAGTACTAGGCCGGAGCCACAGGTCAGCACCCGCATGAATGGTCAGACAAGTCAGGGGTCAAGCACTGAGTAAGTAGTCAGCCACAGGTCTGCACCAGATTGGATAATCAGACTAAGCCAGGGGTCATACACAGAGTGGATAGTCAGACGGAGCCATAGGTCAGCACCAGAATGGATGGTCAGACAAGTCAAGGGTCAAGCACGGAGCGGGTAGTCAGCCAGAGCCACAGGTCTGCACCAGATTGGATAGTCATACTAAGCCAGAGGTCATACACAGAGTGGATAGTCAGGCAGAGCCACAGGTCAGCACCAGAATTGATGGTCAGACAAGTCAAGGGTCAAGCACGGAGTGGGTAGTCAGCCAGAGCCACAGGTCTGCAGCAGATTGGATAGTCAGACTAAGCCAGGGGTCATACATGGAGTGGATAGTCAGACAGAGCCACAGGTCAGCACCAGAATGGATGGTCAGACAAGCCAAAGGTCAAGTATGGAGAAAACTCAGTAACACAGGATACTACTGCACTGGACACCACGAAAGGGCAAATGACAAGGTGTCCAGGCAGCTTATAAATTATGTGGCTGCTGGAGAGGAGGAGCACACAACAAGTTCCATAATAGATAAGAAGCAGCACTCACATCAGTGAGACAGGAGCTGAGGCGCGCCCGCACAAGAGACAGTTGAATGCGGAAGTGAGCTGCATTCAGGGACGCGGCTTGGAGCTGCGAGGAGGCATGGATGTGCTCTCCATCTGCCAGCCGCAACAGTAAGTCACTCGTGACACCTTGCTTCCAGATTACCCTCCTATCCTGATCTCCTTGTTCTGTTATCTGTCTCTGGGTTACCTGACCTTGGCCTGTACCTTGGATTTCACCTCTGATTTTCTTCCATTGCTATTGATTCAGAGGTATCCTCTGTCAGCTTTCGCCTATGGTGCCCAGCACCATGCTCTATCATCAGCATCCAGCACATCTCATCTTGTCTGATCAACAGAGCCCAGCACCGTGCATCATAAGAACTGTTATTTTGTGATTCATCTGATCTACAGTGTCTAGCACTCTGCTCATTTCATCAGAGTCACCAGAGTGCCTCTAGCTGATCTGACTTATGGTGCCCAGCACTGCGCATCATAGGAAATGTTGTATCCCTGAGTTCATTTGATCTACTTTCCAGCACTGTGCTCATTTCATCAGTCGCCAGAGCATCTCAATCCCATCTCAAAGCATCTAAAGCCCATCCAATCTGTGACACTCAGAACCAGCACATCTCAGCTCATCTAATCAAGGCAACTAGCACCATGCATGATAGGAACTGTTGTATCCCCGAGTTCATCTGATCTACAGTGTCTAGCATTCATCAGATTTATAAGCTTATTTGATCAACGGCCCTTCACACTGTGCATCCTAGGAACTGTTGTGTCTCAGATAGAATTGTGCACTTCAACAATTTTCAGTAAAATTTGATTTCTGCAAATTTATTTTTTTTTGACGTTCAAAGGATCCGCATTTCGGACCAGACCTGTTTGACTCGGCCAAAATTCGGCGACATTCTGAATTATTCGGCCGAATTTAACATACTTTAAAAAATGACTCTCCCTTGCGGTGTCAATAAGGTTCTAGGCCTGCCTACCTAACTGTGAGACTGGCTGTGTCACTCTGAAAACTATTAAAACAAATTCCTAATATTTTATATATTTTGCACAGGAACAAAGATAAAGCTCCATTGCAGTGGCAATAAGGTACTAATGTTTGCTGCCTGCCTATGCTACCTGCCTGTCTACACATCAATTGGATACACTCTAATCTCCTTCTTCTCTCTCTGAGCTCCAGTAATGGACTAACAGGAAATGCAGATTGTCTGGGTGTCTGACATGTCATTAGTCCAACCCCCATCATGAAACAAAGAAGCTAATTGGATTAGTGAGGGAGCGAAAGTATCGCGTGCTGGAAGTCGACGCCGAATGTCTGAAAGTTTCCACGACATTCTGAACCAGGGCTGTTCGGATTTGGTTTTAAAAAAACGAACAACTTTTTCCTTTTGGATGGCCCGAATGACGCCGAATTACCTTTATTCGTCTGAATTCCGAAATCGGCCGAACGGATTCGCACAAGTCTAGTCAAAGAACTCTTGTGATCTACAGTATTTAGCACTGTGCTCATTAGACTAAGTCTCCAGTGAATCTCAGTTCATCTCATCACAGCTCCATGCACTGTGAATTTTAGGACCTGTTGTCTCTTAGAGTTCATCTGATATACAGTATCCAGCATGGTGCCATCCATCAAAGTCGCCAGCACATCTCAGCTCATCTGATCATGGCACCTTGCTCCACGCATTCTACAAAGTTTTCATCACCCAGAATTAATTTGACCTACAGTATCCAACACCGTGTTCATTCATCAGATTTACCAGTATATCTCAGTTTATCTGATCAATGACACCCTGCATCCTAAGTCTCTAAGACTTACTTTATCTACAATGTCCAGCCTCTTTTCTCCCCTGAGCTATGGCTTAGTTTCACCAGCCTGCACCTGGTTCCTGCATGTATTTTTGTCATCAACTGATAAGTTCTATTAGTGGCATTACTAAGCCTATTCATTTTGTGATGGTTATTAGAGAAAATAAGGAGGATCTTTGGGTATGGTCCCACTTCATGGACACTTACAATGGAAAGACCTATTGTAGAAATGATCCAGTGTGAGGTGGAGCTGTTCACAGATGCTGCCAGGAATTCAGGCTTTGGCTAGGTCTTTCAAGGGTATTGGTTTGCAGAATCATGGCCAAGAGATTGGATGATGGGAAGTTTAGTTAGGAATCTGGAATTCCTAGAAATCTTTCTTATCCTGGTTGTAGTGGAATTATGGGGGGATATCTTGGCTAACTAGGAAGTTGTCTTCAGTATGGACAATATGTCAGCTGTGGCAGCCTTAAACTCTTTGTTTGGAGGATCTCTTCCAGGGAAACTGGTGGGCCTTTAACCTGGTGGTGATGGCACTGAACTCTGTGCCAGGTGATGGGGATTTTAGAGCAGTATCTGTGCTTAGTTAGCCTATTATCTCTTCTATACCTCTCTGTGATTCCCTACAAGTTATAGTTTGGTGGATTATTTGTTAGGAGAAGGTTGTCACAGAGTCGCAGGTCATGGCAGAGCTCTCTCTCATTTGCTTATTGATGAGTAGCTGGGTGCCAGGTATGATCTTGCTATTAGTGAATCTGTGAATGGCTGAGCATTGAAAGAAATAGTCATCACCTAATGAATTCCCCCCTGAGGACCATATTTTCAAAAGAAACATGAAGTCTGGAGCATACCAACTACCACTTAGGGGTCAAATAAACATTTCCCATACGTCAGTTGATTTAAATGGTGCTTTTAATCCATTGAATGCTAGAGAAGTCTCCTACACATTGCAAAGCAATCAGTTGGAGACCTCTCTAGCATTAAAAGTCCCATTTAAGTCAATGGTTATTTGTAGTACTCTCCTACAGTGCAATTAGTTTGTCCCAGAATTACTCTGGTTTTCTTCTGGGAAAATGGCCCTGAAATGCTTGGAATAGACAGAAAGCTAAACAATGTAAACAAAGTACAATCAAATAGAGAGGAAAATGTTACCTTACATAGGTCAGGGACAGGATAGTCAGTATAGGCCATGTGGATAGTATGTTCTTTTCGGTTGGAAGCTTGATTTATGTTTATGCAAACTGGGATAAAAGGGTTCACTTTTTAAAGGTCACAAGCAAAAATGCGTACAACCACAGGGCACATTCAGCATCTCGCCCAGATTAAAAGGGCAACATGAGAATCTCTCACTTTAGGAAAGAGAGATTCTCATGTCGCAGAATGAAATGTCGCCTCTCTCCTTCTTAGCTTACAACATGCTGAATGCGCAAAACAGCATGCGACCTTTTAAAAGGATACCGGAGAGAAGTAACTATTTTGGAAACTAGACATCTTGCAAATGAGGCATAATGTACATTTCTGTTGTGCCACACATTTCCAAAATATATATACAGTATATATATATATATATATATATATATATATATTTGTTTTGATGCTTTTAACCACATTTAATATTCTGAAATATTTTAAAACACATAATACAAGTCCACCATGTAGATCTATGGTCTTATAAGACAAAATGGCACCCTATTGGAATGGGTTGACATACTGTAACACGGGGGTGGTAGTGGAAAGGAAACTGTCCTCGCATAGTTAATAGCTTAAAGTCAAATGTATTCAGAAATTGGAAAATGTACAGATCTGCATAAATATGATAGAAAAAGAATATTGTTTTGTGAACTAGACATAACAGGCAGCAAAAATATATAACTGTTGCAGAACCACTTGCAAAGGAGAGATGCTAACCACTATTCAGCTTCTTAAACTTGTCCTACATAATAATGTGTGTTCAGCAGATGCAGCTCTGCGTTCCCAAGAGGTTGTGCAGCAGACACTATGCCAATAAACATAAATAAATAAATAAATACATAAATAAATAAATAAATAAATACAAGTAAAAAACACCTATAAAGTAAATGTGTGCTCTGATTCCCCTGTTCATTTGATATCTTCACAAGTGACTTGAGGTGAAATCACAGGAACTAGCAAGTATTCCATACCCCTCTGGCACTCAAAGGGTTAAAAATGTGCAATACTGTGCATAATGGAGCAAAGCAACGGGCATCGCTGGGCATAGCGTTACTTGCAGAAAAGAAATAAATAAAGAATTCATATACAATAAAATCAGTGCTGAGTTCAATATGCAGGAGTCATAGAAGGATTGTTACTGGTGATTAAGGAATCTCAAGAACATGCTGGACTGTAGCAAGTACAAAATCTTTCGAGGCAACATGAGGAAAAACTAGGTATAGAAAGAGAGCCAAGTCATGTGATTGGACAGAAAGCACAGGTAATAAAAACAACAAACAGATAACTTTACAATGATCGGAGGAGAACAATCAGCACAATCT
The DNA here is from genome assembly GCA_037306005.1 of Rhinophrynus dorsalis. Lineage (NCBI taxonomy): Eukaryota > Metazoa > Chordata > Amphibia > Anura > Rhinophrynidae > Rhinophrynus > Rhinophrynus dorsalis. The sequence continues at coordinate 467,084,513 of CM074720.1, forward strand.
AACATACTTCACAGAATAGGCTTTTGTCTGTCCCAGGCATTTTTGAATTCCTTTACTATACTAGCACCTACCACTTCTGCTGGGAGGCTGTTTCCATAAAGTAATATTTGTGCAAGTTACTTATGAATCTTCCACTCTCTAACTTTAGACTATGACCTCTTGTTCTATAATGTATCTTCCTAAAAAATGTTTCCCTACAGAGCTTTATTTAATCCTTTAACAAACGTAAAGGTTTGTAGCAACCCCCCCTTTCCCCTCCTCTCTTATAAGCTGTACATATTAAGATTTTTGATTCTGTCCTGGAAAGTTTTTCTATAAATTATTTGCTCCATTTTAGTGTCTCTTCTTTGAATGGCCTCCAATTTATGAATGTCCTTCTGGAGATGTTGTTTGCAGAACTGTTCACAGTACTCTAGGTGAGGTCTTTCTTGTGATATATAAAGTGGAATTCATACTGCTCTCTCTCCCTACTTCTAATATATCTTCCTATACAGCCAAGTACTCTGTTAGCTTTTCCCAGAATACATGAGAGAGGTATTGATCAGTTCCTGCATGGAATGTTAGTTGTTTCATATGTGACGTAGACAGCCAGTGGCAGTGCACAGCGTTGGATTTACAGTAAGGCAGAAAAAGCAATTGCCTATAGCACCAAGATTTCAGGGGAGCTGAAACTCCAATGATCATGCTCACCATGATGGACAGTATTTGAGTTCAGCTCTTTTAGCTTCCCATTAACTGGAATCTTACCACTCATTGTTCTAAATCAGTTACATGTAGCATAAAGGTTTGTTTTTTCACCAGCTGCCTGACTGTTTATTGACTACTTCCTGCCCTGTCATAGTTACTAAAGAAACTATCCTGGAGAGGATCATGGGAGTAAGCAGCATACTATGAGTGATTCAGGGTAGGTGATGTCAGGGGATTCTGGGCAGGCTTTCCAAGAGTCATGTTCTTGACGTACATGTCTTTCCAGTGTAGTGCAAATCAAGACAGCAGCAAACTATGATTTAAAGGAGTGTGGTAAAACATGAGTTAGGGCCAAATTCACTACCGACCAGCAGAATAAAATGTCTAAGTTGATATTCAATGGCCCTACCAGCTGAAAGCATAATGGACGTTAGGCCACAGAAAATGTCTTGTGGCCAAAGGTCCGTTTTGATTGTTCAGTTCCCAAAACGCGGGTAAATGGCAGCAGTAATGGGAACATCAAAGGAAAAAAAGCTAACGATTGGTGCCTGAGATACTTTCAAGCACTGATAGTTAGCTTATCTGTGTTACACTTACCTGCCATCCACTATCTGACTCCTTCTTTCTTCCTTCTCGTTTCTCTGATTTTCTTTCATCTCTTTCCTTCTTCTTTCTTCTATCTTCTTTTCATTAAACCTGTAAAATCATCCATAAACAAATATTCCTTAAAAAGATCCTGCACATGTAACTCCTTGAGTGCCAGAGGAGTACGCAGAGCAATGTGTTGTGTACCTATTTGGGTCTCAAAAGGTTAAGATATGCAGAGATGTGCAGGTCAATAATGTCAAACATATCCAAAAGTACCCAAGAGCAGTCCCCATTAAATATATGTCCATCATTTTTACATACCTGTGAAAAATTGCCCAAATAAAATGATATGATATTTTCCCTTTCTCTCCCACCGTTTGCGGAGAAATGTTGAAGGAGCAACCCCCAGTACCTTATGGGCTGATGCATGCTCCGTTGTGAGGGAATTTGAACAGGGACTGCCTTTACATATGGGCAGTCTCGGTTTAAATTCCCTCACAGCCATTGGCTGGGATATGTGCTTATGCACCTCCAAGCAAATCAACTTCGAGCAGATTCCTCCAATCCCCCGCCCATAGCTGAATGGCTGAGAGGTGCATAAGCACACATCACAGCCAATGGCTGTGAGGGAATTTGAACAGAGACTGTCCATATATAAAGGCAGTCTCTGTAGTCTCTGTTCAGATGACCTCACAATGGAACTGGCATGTATTTTTATTTGGGCAATTTTTCACAGGTATGTAAAAATGATGGACATATATTTAATGGGGACTGCTCTTGGGAATATTGGCCATGTCTTACATTATTGACCAGCACATCTCCGCATATCTTAACCCTTTGATCCCCAGAGAGGTATGCAATGCATTGCTCTGCAATGCGTTGTATACCACTCTGGCACTCAAGGGGTTAAGCTATGCATGGATGTGCAGGTTCTTTTTAAGGAATATTTATTTATGGCTCTCTTTTTGATTTTACAGGTTTAATGAAAAGAAGAGATAAGAAAGAAGAAGAGAGAGAAGAAAGAAAATGTACAGTAGTTGACAAATGTGCTTAAGGCTCAGCTGGACATCAGGGTTAATAGTTAGTGCTACTTTGCAGGGGCTGTTGCTTTTGTAACTTAGTCAGGTTAACACTATGAGTGCCGGTGGGGTAATTATAAAACTCACCTTAAAATAGAATAGCACTGACTTCTTATTTTGATATCCTTATTGCTAAACAACTTGGCACCAGGTTCAGCAAGCAGAATTATTCTGATTGGTGCCTTCCCCCACATGACTCTGTCTCCTATGTTACAATCATCATGAAACTGCTTGTTTACGCAGTTAGATATAATTTTATATACTCAAATATGTCACACAGAAACAACTGTTTTCTGACTTTTGGCAATCTGGTAAAGATTAGTGACATAACCACAGTACAGAAGTGTTTCAGATATTCTGCCCCTCTCAACTGTTTGGGAAATTAAAACCTTGAATTAAGGAATCGATAGTGTTATGAAGGCAAGGAAGGTTTTGCTTATTTTGTAAGTCATTTGTTTTAAATCTATAACATATAAATGGAAAATAACTTTATAATTAAGAAACATTTTTTCTTGAATCTGGGTATTGCCAAATAGCAGGCTACCTGTCTAGAATGATCAGTTGCACCTCACTGACCAGGCCCAATAAGGCTGAAAGGAATATGTTGGGTTAGCTGCTTCTATCATTCAGAGAGGAATTGTCTAGTATTTATTAGCTGCACTGTCATTTGGGTAGGACCAGTATGATATGTTTCAGAATATTTCTTCTCTGTGTACGGCACTTGTGAGGTAAAAGATATAGCACTATGAGCATAGGACACCAGTACAAGTGAGCCATTTGCGTACCTTTGTAAGTTCATTAGCCTAGTTGAACATCACTGACCTATTGTGTTGAACATGGAAATTGCTCTTGGGTTTGATTACCCTAAAAGCAATGGGGGAATCCAGACATGGACCCCTTGCTCACAGGTGCATAGAGGGATCAGCTGCACCTCTTTGACGAGATACAATAAGGCAGAAATATATGTCTGGGGTTAGGTACTTCTTTGGTTCAGAGAAGAATTGCCTGGCATTTCATAGTTATGCTGTCATTTGGGCAGGACCAGTATATGTTTCAAAATATTGCTTCTCTGTTTATGGCACTTGTGAACTAAAAGAAAATGCACCCTGGGCATAAGACTCCAGTCCTAGGGCTCAATTCAGTTGCAACCTGTAAAACACGCTATAGGGCAAAAATTAATACATACACACAGTGCTACCGTTGGAATTCAATTACCCTACCAACATGAACCACGATGAGTGTTAGCCGACAGAACCTAACTTGCGGCCTAACTTTTGCCGTGGTGTTTTCCCCCATAACGCCCGCTAAATAGAGTGAAAAATGGGAACATCCAAGGAAAATAGCTAACCCTCTATGTTTGACCACACCTCCCAGCCAATCAGTTTCTAGCTGGAGGGATGATGAAATGCGCTAGAAGCTGATTCGCTGGGAGGTGTGGTTACTGAAGGGCGCATTCCGTGCCCTACATAACCACACATCCCAGCCACTGGGGCGTGGGAACCATTTTGAACAGGGACTGTCCGTATAAAAGCCAATCCCTATTCAAATTTCCCTCAGTGTGGATCGCGCAACGGCCTGAAAGGGTTTTTGTTCTTTTTTTCTGAGTGCCAGTGAGGTATTCAATGATGTGCAATGCGTTGTATACTCCACTGGCACTAAAAAGGTTATTTTTTTTTTTACTTTTCATTCATGTTTTTGGTTCCTTGGATGTATTGATATGGGGCATAGGGCAGCAGGGTTCTCCAATGACTAGTTATACCACTGGTTACAAACTCTGTGCTACTCATGTGAATCTAGGATATAAGGGGCAAGATTGTTAAGAAAGGAGGCAAGGTCAAAGATTTTTATGTCAGTAAAACTATGTTGGAGGATGGTGTTAATGAACAGAACACAAATTGAATGTAAAGTACCAAGCACAGAGGGTCAAAGGAACAAAGGTTGCGAACATAGGTACGAGAGGTCATAGGTGAGAATTGTAAAAGCAACACAAAGCAAGTGGTTGTTCATTAAGAGGAAAGGTAGAGACAGAAATATGAACTATGGAGCAGTTATTGTAAAAACAAGATTAAGGCAATGCTTATCTTAGTGAGTACAGGAATTTGTCCTTAGATGGAGACCAAAAGAGGAAATAAGAGCAATGATGTGAGATGTCCTTGATGGAAAGGTGTCATCAACTGTGACAATTTAACCTTTTATTTGACCAGGAGGTGTCCAATACATTGTTTCACAATATGTTAGGTACTGCTTTGATTCTGATGCATCATTTCTTATGCAAACGAACCATGCAGTAAATCTTCCCATAATTCCCAATTATTTAAAAGGGGCTTTTAAACCTTGAATGCTGGAGAATCAATTTGTTGACGATCTCTATAGTATTCAGTGGGATAATAAAAGTACTGTTTATATCAGTGGGGATTTTTATGTCTCTCCTAGGGTATAGTTGATTTGCTCCAGAATTGCACTTGTTTAGATAAATGAATAAGGTCCAATGTGTTAAAAACACCAAGGAGAGGTGGAAAGTCTGAGGAATGGTGAAGGCAAGCCAGGAAACAAAGTAGAAAGGCAAGCCTGAGACAGAGGATGTACAGATGAGTGGCTAACAAACAGGTTCTCGTAGGACAGAGGAGTCACTGTTTTTTATTCAATTGTGGGCCACAGGATAAGAAATCCATATATGTGAAGGCCACATTAATTTGTTAGTGATAACAAAGGTGAAATGTAGCCTGACAGCTATTCAAAAAAAGAGCTGTAAAAAAATGTTTTAAACTTTAATCACATGAAGTAGACAGTTAAAGTTGTAATGGTAGATATTGATAGATTTTGATCTAGTCGAGTGAACATACTGGTATTTAACAGACAATTATTCTAGAGAACGGTAGAGTCATGTAGTTTGACCTTACTGGCCTATCAGTTCACGTCCTAGCTGATTATGTAAAATAAAATGTGTTCGTTAAAAACACAGGTGGGTCACACCCTGGGGTCATATGGGCCACTTTTGGCCCCTGAGCTGCATGTTTAATGCTCATGTCTTTGTGCAGGGCTGTTCAAGTTCAGTACTCAAGGGTCACCAATAGTCCAAGATGTAAGGATTTCCCTGATTAAGCACAGATGAGTCAGTCAAAATGAATGAGTAGCTGATTAACTCACTTGTGCTTAATCAGGGAAACCCTTCCATCCTGGCCTGTTGGTGGCCCATGAGGACTGCACTTTGACAGCCCTGTACTAGTGCAAAGGTGTTTGAACCTGTGTTTGGTCCCCAGACAGTTCAGGTTTTCAAAGTCTTTTCACGGGATCTTTCATTATGGAAAAACATACTTGATACTCACTCATGATACTCACCTGACCATTTGCTGGCTAAGCATAGTGGGATCTGTAGTCCAAATACAGCTGCATAGTGAAAGGTTAACTAACTCTCTTTTACAATTTCACTCTTCTCAGCTTTGCCACATTTAAGGATAGTGGGTCAACATACTGAGAAGATACATTCCTAAAATAGGAGCATGAACATATTGTTTTGTGTTGCACCCTCATGATGCCAAATTTCTAAATCAGGTACACCAAAAATTCTCACTAAATTTCTTGGTGCCAAGAGATGCCTCTTAAACTGCTTGATGCCAAGGTAATAGGGGAGTATATGAGTGTGTTGGGGCATTCTATGCATTGTAGAAGTCTTAATGCCTGCAGAGCTGGGTACAATGGTATGCGCTAAAGTAGAGATAATCAACTGCTCGAACTCCTGCTGTTTGGGACTACAGTCTCATTTATTCCTGACCAGCCATTGTCTATTTAGATATGATGGGAGTTGTAGACCTCATCCCCAGTGGCCGAAGGTAAGAAGATTGACATAATCTGAACTAAAACATTGGAATAACACAGTACTTCTAAACTATAGCAACAGGGAGCTCTAGCAGGCCATATCTTTATGATTTCCCAGCTTGTAGACAGGTGCATTAATCATAGGCTCAGTCTCCTTTATACTCAAGCTGGGAAGTCCTGAAGACAATGGGGACTAATGTATAAAAGCAGAGTAATTCTGGGGTAAACCAACTTCACCATAAGGGAGAAATAACCATTGAAAACAATTTTCACTGATTTAAATGGGGCTTTTATCATCTTGAACACTAGAGAGGGCTCCAGTTCATGGCATTCAAGGGGTTAATAGCCCCATTTAGCTTAATGGAAGTATTTATTGTCCCGTATGCTGCAGATGGTTTGTCCTAGAAAACTGCAGTTTGCTATTACATGTGAGAACTACTGAGCTCATATATAAGAGGAGAAAATGAGCTGCACTGTTGGAGACCTCACTAGCATTCAAAGGGTTAAAAGACTCAATGAGAATTTGGGAAACTTTGATTGGACCCTCCTGATGCAGATGATTTGCAGGATAATTGCTGCAATTCTTAGTACATCATCCCTACTGTGTTCCCTGAGACTAAGCTTGGTTAGACCCATTCCAAAATGTGATTGTTCCTACACTAACACCCCCTAACGATAACAACCCCCACTTTAATTCCGAGTGAACTAATTTTCCAAGAACTAATCTTAAATTCATAGAGGATAATATGTCCAAGGAGGCAGACATACTTCTTTGTTTCATGAATTCTGTAACCAAAACCTTTCCCACTGAAAGCTCCTTAACCCCTTCAGTACCACAGGGGTACGCAATGAATTGCAGAGCAATGCGTTGCATACTCCTCTGGCACAGAAGGGGTTAAATAGACTTCAGTGGGAGGAGTTTTGGGTCCTGGAGTACTGCAAAAAGAATAATTAAAAAGAATAAGAGATATTAATATAATCTGGAAATTGTAAAACTAGATAGATAGATAGATAGATAGATAGATAGATAGATAGATAGATAGGCAGATAGCTAGACAGACAGATAGAAATACACTTTCCTGCTATATAAAGGGCTCCTACCTAGGTTAATTTATATGCTAAACAAATTTAGAGCCACTTATTCTTAGATAATAATTTCCTCCAAAGGTTAATTTTGTAGAACCAAACCATGCAGAATTGACTTATAGTGGTCATTAGGAATTTTCGGGTGGTTTATTCTTAGGAGGCGTTTGTATTCCTTTCAGAAAGATACAGTCCAGAACTGCTAGGTTCTACACTATTACATCCTAGATCTGTCATTGATTCTATCATTAAATATTGTAATAAGGATTTGGCTTTTAGCAAATGTTTGTTGTTCCACAAGATGAAGTAATCACAAGCTGAACTTCAGGTTACATGCAATAATTTGGATTTATTCACAATAAATTGCACTCTCCTACAAGGTCTGTCTATTGAAGAGGAGAAGAAGCAAATAAAAAATAAAAATTTGAGATAATATATTGATTAGAGTATATGCAATTCAACTGTAAATAATTTAAGCAACTTCAACAAATGGGCACTGTTTTCCTACCTTGCTGTACACTCCACTATTGTACAAATGTTGAGAATTGTGAAGTCATTGTATGTTTGTGTGCTGTTGTCATTGGCATATGAAAGCCCTCTGAACAACCAATTGGAATGGCTTTTGTGGAGCTTCTATTTCCCCTTTCCATTTTTGGCAGAGGGTAAAATCACCCCTTTTCATCGAGGATGCTCATGAGGGTGTCCATGCCAGATGATTATTTGATCAGTGGGCATACATAACTAGAAAAGACTGGGAGTAGAACTCCTGGGAAGTTCCTTTATTTGTCCCTACAAGACCTCTCACCCTTATTGTTAAAAAGGTAGCCTGGTTAAAAAATGGAAGAAAGCTCCCTTTCCAAAAAGGACTATCTGTAGGGAATCCATTTCATGAATGAGAAAAGTTGTTAAATACTGTAGGAGTGTGGGAACTATGGGTCCAACAATATCCCCATTTGAAAGAGTAATCACCCAACATTACTACTGAGAGCACTTTTATGGGAAATGCCACAGGATGGACAACGGCACCTTAGTATGAAAGGGGCTATGATTAATAATGCATTGGAATCTACTCTTTCATCCAAGTGATTTAGACAACTACCAATGACTAACAGTATGGGCCAACAACAAAGCTAGTTCTTGATGAAATATGAGGGCTTCAAGAAGAGGTCAAAGCTGCTGATGAGACTGAGGGTTTGGTTTTATGGTTGGGACAACTGTACTGGGATTTCCAATTCAGACTGGGTATCAATTACAGTGAATAATACTTGATGTAGCAAGAGAGATTAGAAGGGATAAACCCTTACAGTCTAAACGTATATATCATAAAGTAACTGTCCATACCTTAGGCTGTCGCAGATATTTTGTACAATCATAGATCAAGCTGCACAAATTAATATAATGTCTAACAACTCTGTACAGCTGCTTTTCCAAACCATTGCACCGGTTATAGTGCACAGCATTAATACACAATATAATTCAAAGCTAAAGCTTACAACTTTTTCTTTTTTATGGCTGGTGATCAGTGTTGACTCCAAACCTATACTATGTTTTCCTTGGGCCTGATAACATCAAAGCCAAAGAGGCTCCCTATTATTCTGTGCACAGGGACCTTCGGTCAATTGCTTAAGAAAAGAATCAGTAAACCCATGGAACTATTTCTTTCCTGTAGTCAAAGGGTAATATTTTGTCATGTTTGTCAAGAGAAATGCCATAATAGGTAACATATTAACAGTTATTGATTCAAGGGGTACCGTGCGGACTGAGGTATTAGGTAGATTGATAGTTATCTGCTCTATAGTATTTCAGGAATTGAGCAAAGATAAAAAACTTTTTACAAGAAAATATCTTAAACAGATAAAGAAAACTCTCTACGCACAATATTTTCGGTACAGCCAATGTTTCAGGAAGGAGACATTCAATTTATCTCATGCAATCACTATATCAGTAGTGGGCAACCTTTGGCCCTCCAGCTGTTGATGACTGCAATTTCCATTCATTTCATTGGCTGGCTGGGGATGATGGGAGATGTAGTCATCAACAGATGGAGGGCCAAAGGTTGCTCAGCACTATTTTAGATTGCAATGGGCAATCGTATGAATTAATTTTGTCTAGATATTGTTTCCCATTAAGCAGATTAGGCCTCTATGCTAGTCCAGAACAGTTGCTCTACAGCAGACACCTGGTACTGTTAGTTGTGGCCTCAATGTTATCCTATACAATTTATTCATAATGATAAATACATATTTGCCATATGCAGCACAGTCAGTGTCAGGGTTCTTAGGGCCCATCGAGAAAGTGTGTTTGAAGGGCCCATTCAGAGCAGTTTGGAGAGAAAGGGAAGGGGAGGGATTGTGGAACATGAGGGTGGAGACACTGAGGAGGAGAGAATTCTATTTACAGTTGGTTTGCTCAAGAAGTGCACCACTTAAACTTTAACAAGACCCTCATGTCACAATCTCATACATTTTATCCACACCCTAGAAATGGCACGTGAATAAGTCCTAAGAAATGTTTGCACAGCACTTACCAGCCCTTTCCATGGCACAGAAATGTGAGCAAAAGCAAAAAGATCAATCACATTTCAACTTCTTTTTCCATACTTGCTCATAACTTCTCCATATATTCATGTATACATCGATGCGCATAACATAGTCCCAAAACACCCATACCCTGCATCCTTCATCAAAATCATTACACATACACCCCACATCTGTCTTGGTACATATATGTACCAATGTAAAAGTTGAAGGAAGCTGGAGGTCCCGAAAAAATGATTTCAGGGATTTAGGGTACAAACTCAAGGCAAGGACCTCTAGCGTAGCGTTTTCTGAAATACTACCTGTGCCATGCTCCAGTGCAGGTAGGCAGGGGGAGCTAAGGGAGCTTACTGCATGGCTCAAGTATTGTGTAGGAAGGTGGGTTTTGGGTTTTTAGAGCACTGGGCTGACTTTGCTCTTGGGTACAATTTATATGGAAGTGATGGATTGTACCTGAATGGTAGGGGAGCCACAGTGCTAGGGGAGAGAATGCTGAGCAGGTTGGAGGAGCTTTTAAACTAGGAAAGGAAGGGAGTGCATAGATAGGAAAATTGGGGTAGATAGAGTAGATAGGAAATGGTCCATGTAAATAATCATGGGGGTGGAGAAGGGGTGGGGATAAATGTAGCCAATAGGGAAGACCTCTTATTAAATGAAGCTGTAGAAAAAAGGCAACTAGTGGGTAAAATATGTACATCAAAATTATATGCATGTTGGCAAATGCAAGAAGTGTGGTAGAAAAAATGGGATAACTAGAATTGCTGGCAGTTAATTTGCATTTGGACATCATTGGTATAACTGAAACATAGTGGGATGATGCACATGATTGGGCTGTAAATATAGAGGACTGTGTTTAGGAGGGACAGGATTAATAGAAAACGGGGAGGTGTGTGCTTATATTTGAAATCAAAGCTAAATCCAATTTTAAGGGGTGAGAAAACTGGCCATAATGTGGGTAGAAATTGAGGCTAACAGTTGCGTACAAGGTAAAAGAAAAAAAAAGTGCTGGTGGGTATATGCTACAAATCAATCACCAAAAATTGATGAGAATGTTGAGGCCCAACTGCTATTGCAAATGAGGAAAGCTGCACATGTTGGGCATATTATAATTATGGGAGATTTTAACTATTCAGATATCAACTGGAATAATGAGACCTGAGTGCTAAGGGAAGCAGGTTTGTGAGCATGCTTAGGGAAAGCTACATGTCACAAATGGTGGAAGTAAGAAGGCGGTGGTAGCTCCCTACGCTAATTCACTCACTCCTCTAACAAATTCATATCAACTAAAATACCTATTTAATAATGTCTTTGTGGTAATGGTTTGGATCCGATGGTAGACAATAGTGTAGCGCTAGTTTCAGGAGCAGCCTCACGGCGTCCTTTGAGGGAATTAGCGTAGGGAGCTACCACCACCTTCTTACTAACAGAAGACATTGTCAGTGTCTTATTCCAGTGGCATGCTATCTGTAGCTAGTATTAGAATCAATAGGTGCTAAATAGATATCATCAATTAGAATCATCAATGACCTAATGCTATGGTTTCTATCTTACTACATATAATACATTTGTAGCAACTGCAGGATACAAGTACAGGCAAAGAGAAATTAGGACTCTCACTAGATAGGACTACTGCAATATAGTTAGTACCTCCGTTACCTATCAGAATTTAGGTGTATCAATTCACCAATTATCTTATTTTACTACAAGCTGCATCTGTGTCTTGGACTTGAGTGACACAGTGTTGCTATTATCGACTACTGGTCAAGAAAGTTCTTATAAATTTTTGTTTAGCTGTTGTTTAGCCACTCCTCTATTATGTACTAGCAAAAGGGGCACTTCCTTAACCCCTTAATGACCCATGACGGTCCAGGACCGTCATGGGTTGTTTTCCGTTAAGGACCCATGATAGTCCTGGACCATCATGGAATTCCGGGCTCCCCGCGCGGCTGCATGCCGTTCGGGGTGCCTGGAAACAGATGCCACAAAGAAAAGAAAAGGTCTTAGTAAGGTTAGTAAGACTAAGCGATAAGGTTGATTAACACTGTCTTTACTGAACGCAAACAATGTTTCAAATTAATATCTACATTTAAGCACTGACTATTCAATTGAACCTTCTGACATAGCACTAATCACTAGGGATGGGCTAAAAATTTCTCCTCAAACTGAAATTGGCGAATAATGCCACATCCCTCTTGGACAATAATTTCCAGCGAGAAGTGATGATTTTCCGCATTTTCGCATAGCTCATTCCATTGAAATCAATGGGAACATTGAATTTACACACAACACAAAACAAATATTATTTTATTTCCCAAAGGCATAGTATAAAAGGGGCATGAGGGTGTCTGTGTTGGTGGGGTCTGGGGAAAGAATCAGTTGAACAGGGAATGTTTTTTTGGGGGGGTTGTTTACTGGGATTGGGGGGCAGTTAATAAAAAATAAATCCTAAATACAAATAAAATAACCCATAAGACATGGTGGGTGAATGAATCAGTTGAACAAGGAATTTGTTTTTTGGTGTGGGGGGGTTCTTGACTGGTACTGAGTTAATAAAAATAAAATAAGACATTTGTATTTAAAGTGATAGAGATAGGAACCCCCTGACATAAGCTGCCACTGGGGTGGACTGATACTTGACCTGATAGAGTATTTTGTAGGGGACGATTTGTTAGATTTGTTGTTAGAAGCCCAAGCCTTGAGGAAACATTGATTTGTAGGACTTAGGCTTGTTAGAAACAAACCCCCAAAAATTATTTTTTTTTTTTTTAGGACTATGTTTTTATTTATTTTTTTATTTTATTTTTTTAAAGCACAAGCCCTAAGAAAAAAAAATGCCCTACTGGCCTAGTGCCAGCAGGTGATGTCATGTTGGCCACTGGCCATTGTCAAATGCCCTGATGCAGATGTGGAATTTGTGACTGATGTTCTTGCTGCTGCTGTTGAGTTGTTTAAGCAGCAAGATGATTAGGCAGCTGAAAGGGAATTGGATCAACAACAGCAGTAACATGGTTGATGGATAATGAAGGTTCAACTTGCCGCCCACAACTAGCTCCAGTGATGCGTCTGAGGCAGTAGTAGCACAATAAGTAGCCCCCAGTCTATGTGGACAAAAGAAGAAGTTGGCCAATAATTCTTCTCCACCTACCTGTAACGGTTATTTCAGACACTCAGACCAGAGGTTAAAATAAAACACAGTTTTATTGAGAGAAATGAGGAACACAGCCCCCTAGGGGCAGTAATAGGTAATGACACGTAACTGAAGATAGATAATGGATGTATTAGCTGACACAGTATGGTTAAAGAGCAATACTGTATTATGCAAATGAAAAACAGCCGATATCAAGGGTTAAAGTCCAATGCAAATGATCAGTCTCTGTTGTGGTGAGTTCAGACACGCCCAGTAGATGGTAAGAGCAGCAAGAGACTTAGGTGCGAGATGGTAAGCACCTAGCAGTGAGACCAAGGACCGGCGATAAGGAAGACCAACCACTCGTGCAAGAGCTAAATGGTACTAGAGCCAAAAGCACTCTGCCGTGCGTAACGGGATACCCAACACTGCGTGAGCTGAATGGGAACAGAGCCAACGGCACCCTTCCAGTGCGTAACGGGTTAACAAACACTGCGAGAGCTGAATGGGACCAGTGCCAGTAGCACCCCCTGGTGCGTTAACGGATACACACACACTGCAAGAGCTGAATAGAACCACAGCCAGTAGCACCCTTCCGGTGCATAAACGGAGTGAGTAATACTGCAAGAGCTAACGGTATCGCCCAAATACCACCACGCGGTGCGACAATCCGGCCCTGTGCTCATAAGGAGGTATATGGTAGCACAGTTAACGTAGGCCACAAATGCTCTGCAAGTATAGTGGACAGGCTTGGTATCAGAGGCAACAAGCTCAGCAAGTGTTAACGGAGAGGCTCGGTATAGGAGGCAACAAGCTCAACAAGTGTTAATGGATAGGCCCAGTATCGGAGGCAACAAGCTCTGCAAGTGTTAATGGACAGGCTCGGTAACGGAGGCAACAAGCTCAGCCAGTGTATAACGGAGAGGCTTAGTAACGGAGGCAACAAGCACTGCAAGGGTTAAGTGGGAGATCAGTCTGCACTGCTCGAAATATACAGTTCACAATGTCGCCAGGCGACATAGAAGAGAACTCACTGGAACAGGAACACTGGAAACAAGTCACGGAGCAGAAACGTCAGCCAAGCCGGGTCAATCACGGAGCAGGAACGTCAGACTAGCTGGGTCAATCACGGAGCAGGAACGTCAGCCAGGCCGGGTCAATCATGGAGCAGGAACGTCAGACAAGCCGGGTCAATCACGGAGCAGGAATGTCAGTCAGGCCGGTTCAATCATGGAGCAGGAACCAGTAGAATAGTCAGACAGGCCAAATCGGTACACAGGAAAGCAGGATCACAGCAACGGAAGCACTGGTACAGGAACACCACGAAAGGGCACCTGACAGGTGCCAGAGGCCCGGTATAAGAAGGCCATAATGGGCGGGTTTAACCAAGCTCCACCAATGGGAGAGCACCACAGCAGAGAATGACAGAAAATCACGGGAACCGTGCTACTACCCCTCCTCAAAAATCATGGGTGTGTTGTTATTATAATATACATTTTTCCCTTGAGAGAAGGAACTGTGCCTCTCATCAGCAACTGCAATGTGCACAGTGTGTGTGGTAAATAATGTCTGGGGGCACAACTCTATCCAAACACCATGACACCAGAACCCAAGTACTGCCGCTGTCACTATATCCCTTGTAGAGACCCTGCTAAGGACACATTGCAATTTGCTAACAGTTTAATAGTAATGATGAACCCTCCCTGCCAGCATCCTAGCATATTCTGTGGGATGGAATCTCCTCAGATGCCTCTTGATGCCCTGCTTGCAATTCTCCTCCACCACACTGGCATGTGTGGTCAGTGCACCACATAGTGTGCAATGGGTAGAGACAAACTGCCACATCCTAACATCAACAGAGTGGCACTGGCTATCATTTGGCAGGGGAGGTAATGAAGAGCGAGGTGGATTGGCTGAAGATGTAGTTACCCTAGAGCAAGAAGGTGATGGCGAGCTAGTTGTTTCACTCATCATGGAACTTCCAGTCTCTGTCTGAGTTTCTCTATTCTTATTCCTCTTTGATCTCTGCCTCGCCTCTTGTTGCCTTTCTGGAGTGTCAGGGGGTAAAGTAACAACGGTGCTTGATTTCTGTGATGGGTGTTTGTCTTTAACATGTTTGACATAAATGTCATGATGTGTTCTCTCCTTTCCCCTTCTCGCTGATTTGTCACAAATTGTGCACAGTGCCGTTGGTGATGACTGCACTGTGCCTGCCCCAAGAGAAAAATAGCCCCACACCCATGATTTCAGGGGATAGGGAACAGGTGGAGAAGAATGGCCTCTATCTTCTTCTCCTCCACATTCCCCATCAATGTCTGTGGCAGTGGATGATGATGATGCTGTTGCTGCTACTGCCTTAGAATCAGCACTGCAGCTAGGACCAGGAGTATTGCTGCTGCTGGCATGTGGAACCTGTCCTAGTCCTGCATCACTTGTTGACCCCATTCCCACTGTGTCCACGGTGGTCTGTGGCACACTAGCCTGCTTCTCAGCATCCTGCTGCCCTTGCATCTCAGCAACAGCAGGTATTAGAGCAGCTGCACATTCCGCAAATTCCAAAAGCTCATTGCTAGTGGTGGGGATGCCCATCCTCATCCCTGTCTCCCATTCCTTCTCAGTTTCTGATAAAAAGGCCATCAATGTCTCATCCACCCCAGCTTCTCCAACATCATCATCACCACCACAGCTAGTCCCTACATGCTGCTGCTGCTCTATTACAGACATCTCACTGCTGCTTCGAGGAGGTGACGAGCAATGTGACAGAGGGTCCCCTAATGTCACACTCTGCATTTCTTTTTGCCCTGAAGAAAGCAGACTGGCAGCAGTAGCAGCAGGCACAGGCAGCTGATCTATGCTCCTGCTGGTGGTGGTGGTATTAATTCTGAGCCTGCTCTCCCCCAGCACCAGTTCTGGCCTCTTCAGGATCATGTTCCACTTGGACACTGTAATGAAGAGAAAGGGAGGAATGGTGTGGACTCCCTTGACCACTAGTCTGGATGCTCCCAAATGCTTCCCCTATCACTCCTCTAACACTAGTTCCACCGGCTGCTTCACCATCACTGTTACTGCTACTTCTAACATCACACACATCAAGTTCAGCCCCAGAGTCTTCCTCCTCAAAGCCACTAGTAATATGAGGATATTGATTACCCCCTGCTTCATTCCTAACACTAACAAGCTGCTGGACCTTCTTAGTAGTAGTAGTACTAGCACTGGGAATGGCAAGTGTGACTTAGGGTCCTCTGATGTCACATTTGGCATCATCTTCTCCTTCCCCCCTCCTGAGTATTACAAGACACACTAGCAGCTTCAGCACTTGTGCCAGCAACTTCAGCACTGGCAGCAGGCACAACACTGGTGGCACTGGCAACAGGGGCAGCACATCTGACAGCAGGCACAATATTGGTGGCAGCAGGTTCAGCACTGGCAGCAGGCACGGCACTGTATATGGGGTAGAGAGGCATTTGTGGTGGTAGCCAGGGGTAGACGTGGTGCACCCCCACCTTGCAGATGTTGTAGGAGATAGCCACCATGACATACCCATTGCCAAAGGGTCAGATGTGACCAGTGGCTATGCCAGGTCCAGTGGCTGGGGCAGGTCCAGTGGCTGGTCTGGTAGGACAGGGGTGGGACCCTCTTCAGGGTCTTCGCTGATGACCCCTGTTGGCTGCTCCTGTGCAGGTACATGGCTGTCTAACACAATGACTGCAATTGGAGGATGAAGAATGGGAATTAGTTGCAGGCACAGTTCTGCTGTGGCACACATCATATACAACTGGATCCTAGCCTAGACATATGGAAAGACTGTTTTAGTCTATAACAGGCTTAAATCTTTGAGTGCCAAACTGACATGCAAGTCATTGCAAAGCAATGTGTTGTGTACCCCTCTGGCACTCAAAGGGTTAAGATCCATTCATCTCTATCTACTCATTTGAGGGTTTCACTATCCCACAGTTGCTTATGTGGTTTGACTATGACTGATTCTCCAGGAGGTGCATTTTGTGGCTGCTTCACTATCTTCACTCAGCATTGTGATATTGACATTCAATTGCAAAACATTTGGTTGCTGTTTGCAGTTTTGCACAACTGTCTGTGGCACTAGTTCAATCATTGAAACCTGTCACACATTTCTCGTATCAGTCACTGCATGATGGGTCTGACTGTCACAACTGCGAATGGCATGTATGAGCAACACAGAACAGAAGGGGTTAACAACATGCTTCATCCAAATAGGTGGCAGAGGGAAAGTCAACACATGGTAGGGTATGTATTGTATGTATGCGTTGTATACCTCTTTGGCAATCATAAGGATGAACTGACCTGGGATATATGGTCTGTCACTGTTAGGGGCTTAGGTCAAGATTTACATAACTATGTACTAAGAGCCCAGTTTTCCCAACACTGAAGCAGGAAGCAATACAACAGATATGTAGACCAAATGATGACAACATCTATAACAGGGTGTTGGTTGTGGGACAGGGGGAAGGGAGATGTTTGCTTACCAGGAGCCTGAAGTGTAGTTTCATCTCTTGTGTCACTGCCACCAGGGATGCCCTGTTCCATGATGTTTGATAGGCTGCCACATAGCAGAGCCTCCAACCCACTGAAGGTGATGAAGGATGGAGGGCCCCCACCTGTTCCCCGAGTGTAGGCTGCCAGCTCAGCAAGCTTGTTCTTGACCCGCCTCTTACAGTCAGTGCATATCTTTTTCAGGCCTTCCACTGTTCTTCTGGATACCCTGACTGCATTAAGCAGTTGGACACCTCCTTCCATGCCTTCCTCTTACAGGCAGCAATGCCCCTGGCCTTGTTGGAGCTATACAGGATCCATTCCCTCTCCAGGATACCGCCTACCAAGGCCATGTTCTCCTCATAGGTATACTTGGCCTCCCTCTGACTGTCATCTTCCACTGCAGGCTCAGCTTGGTGTGATGTGGAAGGCAACACCTGCTCTGGCCCTGCCTATGTGAGTCCCTTCCTGACACCCACACCCTATCCCACTCTCTTCCTTACTGGCGTGTGCCTGTCTTTTGGCGGGTCCCCCTCCTCCCACCTACTCTCCCTCTCTTTCGCTGCCTGGGGATGTCCTGACCACTTTCCTCCTCTACCTCTCCTCTCCCTCTCCTTTCAGCCTCCACTCCTCTCCCTGCCATCTCTCATCTCTCTCTTTCTCCAGCCTCCACTCCTCTCCCTGCCATCTCTCCTCTCCACCTTCCTCCCACTGACTCACACTCAGTCACTCACACAGGCAGTCACTCAAGCACTCGATCACAATCACCATCTACCACTCCCTTGCACTCACTCAGTCACACTGTAGAAAAAAAGTTAAATGTGTGTAGTGATAAGAAAAAACAAAATGTGTGTCTGTGACTGTGTGGATATAATGTGTGCGATATGTTCAATGGTGTAATATGTGTTTTTTAATTGTGCAATTTGCTCCTCTTCAGACTCCGACTCTACCTCTCTCCAGTGGCTGCTCCTCTCTCTCTCTCTAATACTAATCCTCCTCTCCTGGGACCTGTGCACTAGCTCAATGAACATGATACACAGGCAGTGCTTGGCATTTATGCGGGACCTTTTATAAATTTTGGGGCTAAAATTGATCCTTTTCTGGCTTGTGATTGGCTGGGGCTTGGATTTGCCTTTTCTAATGCTTAACTTGACCTTTCTGTCATCAAACATACGGCTATTACCTAAGACACTGGTGCTTTGCACATTTTTTCAGGCTGAAGTTTAATGCGTAGTTCAATAAAAGAAGACAGTGCCATTTTTGTTAGTAAGGCAACATGTGCTGTCTACTCAGGGGTTTTTTTCACCGTGTTTCAACATTTGAATAGCTGTAAAACTCATCTCTGCAATGTACACGGTGATGGTTTTTGCTGTTAGGCCTGCTTTAACTCCAGCATTTGAATCGAGGCCCAGATCTGTAGCAACAGCACCACTGTACAATTTCAGGACAATGAGATACTACACCTAACAAATTCAAGTTTGAGCTGTAATAAATTGAATAAACACATTTCAGCAGTGGGAGTACTCTTGTTTTATTAAAACAAATTTTTTTACATATTAAGTATTACTATCCCCTTAATGGGAATTTTTATTTGTCCCCAGTGGTGTAGTTAGTTTACTGCAAAACAACTCCAGTTTGCCCTCACATCGCCCCCATCATCTCCACATTGCCCTCACATTGCCCCCCATCAGCTCCAACTTGTCCCCCATCATCCCCATATTGCCCTCACATTTCCCCTGTCAGCTCCACATTAAGCCTCACATCCCATCCCCATCCCCCATCCGTTTCCTACCTCCCTGGTGGTCCAGCAGCAGGTGAGATCTGTGCTTCTGCACAGACCTGTAGCTGCTGGAGCTCCTGCGCGGTCTTCTCTTTAGTAATGCAGAGCGCTGGGAGATGATGTCATCTCCCAGTGCTCTGTATTATTAAACAGCCGAGGGAGCTCAGCAGCTAAAATATTGATTTGCAATGGTAGGCGCCCCTCTGGGTGCGCCTGTAAGCAGATGCTTATGGAAAATCCGGCCCTGCTGACACCCCCAGCCTTTTTCCCTTGCCCTGGCAGTGGCCATGGGGATTAGTGTCTTACAGTGGGCAAGGGGAAAAGGCTGTAGAGGGTTAGACGGTGTACATGGGGATCTGTGGTTACCAGTGGGCAATGGAACAAGTGTGGGGGCCAATCAGTGTATATGGGGTTCTCTGGCTACCACTGGGCAAGTGAGGAACTTAAGTGAAAGTGTTCACATAAGGGAAATAGCTCCTTAGGCATGTATGCATAGTTACTACTCTGTGAGACATGGCTACCTTGAGTCAGCTGGTTCTGATTCTGATTGAAAGAGCTGATGTAACTGAAAGGGGAGGAAAACATTTTCTGGTGAATAGAGGTGTTTTATAGTGAGTATTTGGTATCATTCACTCTCTACAATCAAAAAGAACAGAAAATATGAGGCATTACTAATGACAATACATATTCCCAGGATCTAGCTTTTACATTAACCCTTTGAGTTCCAGAGAGGTGTCCAACACATTGCAACATATAATTTCGTCTGATTATAGCAACATAGTAAGATAGTTGATGAGGCTGAAAAAAAGACATGCGTCCATCAAGTTCAGTCCATGCCATATCAGCCTTGTTGATCCAGAGGAAGGCAAAAAAACCCAAAAACATTGAAGCCATTTCCTGTGGCTAACTTTTTTGTGTGTTTTTTTTTTTTTTTAACACAGAGTGGCAGCAGTGGTGGCTATGCCCCCTGACTCCTCCTCAACCAATCAGCTTTTTCCAGCCATGTCCCCTGACAGTGAGCCAGAATCACTTAGATTTTTATATATACAGTAATGTGCAAAAGATTTAGGCAGGTGTGAAAAAATGCTGTAAGGTTAGAATGCTTTCAAAAACAGACATGTTAATAGTTTGTTTTTATCAATTAACAAAATGATAGTTAGAGAACAGAAGAAAAATCTAAATCAAATCAAGATTTGATGTGACCACCCTTTGCCTTCAAAACAGCATCAATCCTTCCAGGTACACTTGCACAAAGTCAGGGATTTTGTGGGCATATTGTTAGGTGTATGATTAAACAATTATACCAAACAGGTGCTAATGATCATCAATTTAATATGATGGTTGAAACACAATTAGTAACTGAAACAGTTGTGAGGAGCAGCTAAACTCAGCTAACAAGGTGAGGTTGCTGAGGACAGTTTAATGTCAAAAGTCATACACCATGGCAAGACTGAGCACAGCAACAAGACACAAGGTAGTTATACTGCATCAGCAAGGTATCTTCCAGGCAGAAATTTCAAGATAGACAGGGATTTCCAGATGTGCTGTCCAAGCTCTTTTGAAGAAGCACAAAGAAAAGGGCAATGTTGAAGACCGTAGACCAGTGGTTCTCAACCTGTGGGTCGCGACCCCTTGGGGGTCAAATGACGATTTGCCAGGGGTCGCCTAAAACCATCAGAAAATTGTTTTTTTGTCTATTTTAAACTGTAAAACATGTAATTGTCTAGGAGACCGGGACTGACAGCGCAGGCACGCAGACAAGATGTCTGCGCTGGTGCCTGGCTTCCAGCCTCGGAACAGTAAGGATTTCTTTATAACGGAGTAATTCAGTAATTACAGAGATGAAGGAGCAACGAAAATAATTTTACTGTTAGGGGTCACCACAAATTGAAACATTTTATCAAAGGGTCGCGGCACTAGTAAGGTTGAGAACCACTGCCGTAGACACAGTGGTCGGCCAAGGAAACGCAGTGCAGCAGATGAAAGACAAATGATGCTTGCTTCCCTTCACAATTGGAAGATGTCCATCAGTGCCCTCTGCTCAGAATTGGCAGAAAACAGTGGGACCCAGGTACACGCATCTACTGTCCGGAGAAATCTGGTCAGAAGTGGTCTTCATGGAAGACTTGCAGCCAGTATGACTTGGAAACAAGACCAAGTGACTCAACTCTGCATGAAAATGCAGGAACTCGGGTGCAGAATAATGGCAGCAGGTTCCCTGGACTGATGAATCAAAATGTGAAATATTTGGCTGTAGCAGAAGGCAGTTTGTTCTCTGAAGGGCTGGAGAGCAGTACAAGAATGAGTGCCTGCATCCTAATGGCATCCTAAATGCTGAGAAGTACAGGCAGATACTTATCCATCATGCAATACCATTGGGGAGGCATCTGATTGGGCCAAAGTGTATTCTGCTGCATGGCAATGACCCCAAACATACAGCCAAAGCCATTAAAGAGATAGTAATAATTCATAATAAAAACAGTTCCAATTAATCTTCATAGTATTTGGGCCATAGAGAGTGTTATTTCAGTACTGTCAGAGTTGTAGTTCAAGAGTAATTGAATGATAAAAAATACCCCTCCCGCCCCTTTTATTGATGTAACACTGCTCATCTCAGAGCAGCAGGGTGGTGTCCAAGTGGATTGCAGAGAGGGACAATCTTCAGTTAAGATAAGGGAAAAACCTGTCAATGCGGGCAGGGCTTTCATTGTTCTCACAGTAAGAATATTGTCCCTTCTGTGAGCTGTCTGGTCTCAAGACCAGATCCCACATCTGAGGGGAGGCAACTTACACTAGGTAAAAGGGGTGGGAGGGGAAACTTTATTATTTAATTACTCTTGAACTACAACTATGACAGTATTGAAATAACACTCTCTATGGTCTAAATACTATGAAGATTAATTGGAGCTGCTGTTTTTGTGAAATATTACTATCCGTTTAAGATCGATCTTCAGAGTAAAGAAAACAAGGAGTCCTGGAAGCGATAGTATGGCCCCAAAGAGCACAGTACTGTGTGTATGTATATATATATATATATATATATATATATATATATATAGTCATGAGGTCTGGATCGCTTTAAGATTTAGTTTAGAACCAGTTTGAGAAAATATAGACATTCTGCAATGCATGAAAAGCACAGTGGGAAATAGCCCAGAGACATTTTTTTCTTTTTACTTTCTCTAAATAAATACACATGATCACAGGCGTAGGCTCCCCAGCTGTGGAGATCAGCTGTATTCATGTGTGTTAAAAGGGTCTTTATTTTCTTGTCCTCTGATCTGTTGAAGAAATAACCCCTTGTGTTCTCCAGTATTTTACTTTGTAATGCGTTGCATCCCACTCTGGCACTCAAAGGGTTAACTGAATGATGTAGCCAACACATTGCACAGTAATGCATTGGAGACCTCTCTAGCATCCACGGGGATAAACAAATAATTTGGTAAATTCTGTATTTGAATTAAATAGGCTGTTTTGCAAAATCTAAAACTCTTTCAAGGCAAATATTTTATTTTTGTGTTTTGTTTTCTATTTTAACTAATCAAAATGCAGAAAGACCACATGAGGTTCACCATCAGCCCCAACTGGTTAATATTCAGGGTGCTTTGCCTGGACTTGGTAGAAGAACCTTTTCGGAAAGGATGGCTCCCTTTCCTACTCTCTCCCATCACTACCGCTCCTTCTCTCACTCTCCCACTTTCCCTCATTCTTTCCCCTTCCACTCATCCTTGCTCCAACCCTCTGGGGGTTATGCACTAAGACATTATAAAGAGGTGATAAAGTGGAGAGGACTTCTCCAGTGATATCACTTCTCCAGTTCCTATATTATTCTGTGGAGTCTATGCACTAAGACCTCTCCCACTTGAGAAAAACGAATGCATAGAATAACATAGGAACTGGAGAAGTGGTAGTACTGGAGAAGTCATCTCTGCTTTATCACCTCTTTATCACGTCTTAGTACATAGCCCCCTCGCTCTGTCTCTCTACTGAATCTACCAGCTCTCTTTTGCACTCCCTCCTCTTGTCTCCTCTCCTCGACCTGTTACACCCATCCCCAGTCCCTCCTTACCCCTATCCCGCCATGATTCATTCAGGATTGGTTTGGTCCAAATGAGAATTTTGTCCAGGTCCTCGGAATTCATTCTCAAAATGAATTGTGGATGTTTCATCCCTAGTTTACTCATTAACCCTCTGAGTGCCAGACGGATACACAATGTATTGCACAATGGCATTCAAAGGGTTAAAGTCCAGACAGTTTTGCAATGCATTGCTTTGCTCCACAATACACTGCTTACTCTCTGGTTCTTAAAGAGATAACATTAAAGTTAAGAGATAATATTTATCCCTGTGTTGCACTTTATTTGCCCCAGAATTTCTCCACTTTTAGAAAATGGTATTAGATACCAGGTAGAGAGAACTGATAGCTACAAGCTTTAAAAAAATAAATTGATTAAAAGTATAATAACTCCTTTCTACTCTGGCACTGTTCCCTCAGAATATCAAGATGCTGAGTGGGAAATCCCCTCTGAATTCCCTTCCACAATCTCTCATAATCTATCATAATCAATCTCATTGTTGAAACGGTTAATCCAGCCCAACCCAGAGAATGTAGAAATTCAAATTGAAGAGGAGTATTGTGCCAAAACTGTTTCTGTTTGGGAATCAATGAGAGACATACGAGGTGGAGGGTAAGATTGAGAAATTCCAGTAGGTAAACATTGCAGAACACAAAATCTGCCTACTCAGCGTCCTAGTCCTTGTATAAAAAGGCAGCATTCCTCCACAAAGAGGACTGTTTGTGTGGGACTTTCTTCTACCATCCCTCAGAAGCATAGGGCAATGGCTTCTTTCCGTGTGGCTCTGGGCTTTATCCTGCTGGGTAAGTGATCAGTCTCTCATGACAAAATGGTTCCCACTGTCAGCAGGGGTAGTGAATTGTTTAAACTCTAGTTGTTGGGGACTACACACCCCTATCATCTATATCCAGCATCCAAAGGGCTAAAGATTTCCAAGGAAAAATACAATTTTGTGATAAAAGGGAAAATACTGAGAATTATATATTAAGAAGTATATGTGCAATTCTGGGACAAACCCGCTACACCATAGGATACAAATAAAAATTTCCATTGCTATAAATGGGGATTCAGCCATTTGGCTGATAGAGAGATTACCAGGGTATTATGAGGCAATGCATTAGAGACCTTTCAATGCACTAAAAGGGGGTTACAGTCTCTATTTAAATCAATATGAATTTAGGGAATTATTATTTGTCCCCTGTGGTGCAGTTGGTTTGCTACAGCCACTCAGTGTCATCTTTCAATAAATTAGCATAGTATTAACCCTCTGAGTGCCAGTAGGGTGTCCGATGTACACCCTTCTGGTGATCGAAGGGTTAACCCTTTCAGTGCCAGTGGCACTGAAAGGGTTAAATGATGCAAGTATGTGAACTTTTTACGGGTGTTTTTATGTGATTTGTCACTTGTGAATATAGAAATTGGTGGATGCTGTGGTCAATGTAATAACCTCGTCCTGTTTTTAGAAAACTTAATTGCAATGTATGTATCATGTTATCCAGAAGACCAGCAAATGTATATTTCAGGAGATATGGAAGATCTTATTTCTGAAAAAAAAGTGAAAGTCTTTTTCAGCACAGAAGCATATGTTAACTACTCTATATACTGCATCAAGAGCGTCATTAGTATAATTAGTATATAGCAGTGGTCCTCAGTCTTTTTTTGCTCACCCCAAACACTCAATCTGGAATTTTTGGGACACACCTAATATATCACGGAGGGTATGATACATAAATATATATATTTTGTTAGGTCTCATTGTCATACCTGGGAACTTTTTCTTCTGAACTCCTTGTAGTGTGAATCCTGTGGTGCCGTTGGGGGAGATAAATGACAAAATTCGCATCAAAAGTAGTCAGGGCTTTATGGTGAGTGGGGGTGGGGCTTACAAAGTGTAGTACAAAATAGGCAGAATAGGCTGGGGATGGAGGACAAGAGGACAGGGAGTGGGAGGAACAGACAGGGTAGAAGCATAAACTTCTCGGATCCGGAGAATCAGCCTCTGCCCCAGTCTCTGGAGTCTCTGGGGGAAATCCGGAGAGTTCCCAGCTATGACTTTTATACTAATAAAAATAAACATATTGCACATGTCAAAGTCTATAATGAAAAAAAGGGGTATCCTAAGTGGATGTGTGTTGAGAACCACTAACATATATTGTTACACAAACATGTGTCTTTGCAGCTGCATGCGACCCCGTTGCAAAAATAATCTGTGACCCCAAACAGGATTTCTCATTTTAACTACAGTGAGGTCCTGACCAGATTCACTTAAGATCATTGTTGTTTGCTGTCACTTTCAGTAGGCAAGCAGCTGTTAGCTGCTTGGGGATGATGGGAATTGTAATTTCAAACAGCTTGAGAGATAAATGTTGCATATCCCAATTCTAGATGTAAGCTAGACACTGAGCAGCTATCTAATTATGTCATTCCTCTCTCCAATCCTCCCCAACAAAGCAATAGTGCAGACCCTGGCAACAATTGTAATGGCCATCCTTACAGCTATATATGAGTTTGACATGCCTGCCCTAAACTATGCTTCAAATCAAGTTTTCAAATCTGCACACTTTAATTCAAGGTGACAGGTACACTTTAACCCCTTAACGACCGGGGAATCTGGACGCGGACGCGACTGAATGACAACGGAGCATTTTTTTTTTATTGCTCCGTTGCATTCCGGACTCCCCGAACGGCGTGCAGCCGCGGGGGGAGCCTGGAATTCGATGACGGTCATAGTACGTCATCGGTCGTTCAGTCAAATCGACCCTTGACGTACTATGACTGTCAAGGGTCGTTAAGGGGTTAAAGGGTTAGTAATGTTTCAAAATAGAAGCAGCTCCAATTAATTTTCATAGTATTTGGGCCATGGAGAGTCTTATTTCAATACTGTCAGAGTTGTAGTTCAAGAGTAATTGATAATGTATCCCCTCCCGCCCCTTTTACTGATGGTTTGCACCAGAATTGCACCACTCAGCCAAAGTGGTAATAGAGAAGTTAACAACATGTACAGCTCCACAACACCCACATTCGCCAGAGAATAAAGTGCCCAAAATAATCTGTTCTAGCATCCATAGGCACCAGTTCCCCAGCAACGCTCTCTTTCATACTGTGCCCTTTCCCTCCCTCCCTACATACTGTGGCCACATGACTGACTGGTGATGTCAGGAAAGGTCCTTAAGCCCACTAGAATCTAGACACTACCATAATGCTCAGCTTGCAGATTGTGCCAGAAGCCTGAACATTATTCTGTCTGGGTTACAAGATCAGTGAAACCCAACAGAAGGCAGAAAACCAGACAGGTGGCAACCGTAGCCTGAGGTGGAGGGGGGTATGCCAGACTGCAAGGTATTAAAGAAGTTTCCCTCTATGGAGGGTTGCACGTTATTAGGACGGAGGCCGCAAGTGGACCATAACTGCACATTTCTGTGATATTTCTGATTTAGCACAGAGCTGAAAATTGTGCAAAAGTAGCGATATGCCAAAAACCTGTACTGTTTCCACCCTTCAGGAATTAAGTTTGACAACCATGTACTAAAGTGTGATAATGAAGTGATAAGGAGCAAATAACTTCTACAGTGAGATAAACTCTGTTTTTTTATGGAGCATATGGAATATAATCTCTCAGGTTGCATAGACTCCATAAATTAACAAATTAATCGGAGCATCTATATCACTGGAGAAATTTGTTCTCTAGCTGTACAGTATGGCTCTGGAGCCCATAGGAGTGATAAACTCACCATTGTGATAAAGTCCCCAATTCCTATGTTATCTTTTTGAGCCTCTTTTGGAGAGTTTCTCTCAGTGGAGAGATTATCTCAACTTTCTCTCACCTTAGTGTATTTCCCCCATATTTTCAGAATCATTAAATTAGATATTATCCAAAGAAGGGCTAGTAAAATGGTGCATGGCCTACATAACAAAAGTATCAGGGAAGACTCCAGGAGGTGACATGCTATGGTTAGATAAAGGTGTGAAAAAGGTTAGACAATCTTCCCAGTGAGAAAAACTCTCCAATTCATGTGTTATTCTATGGAATTTATGCAATAAGAACTCTCAAGTTAGATAAATCTTAGTGCCAATGCAGCATAGAATAACATAGGAATCTGATCGTTTATCCCATTGGAGTATTTATCTCACTTTCAAAGTTTCTTAATGTGTAATCCCCCCATGGGGAGATGCACAAAGGTGATATAAAATCACCAATTAAATAAATAATGCTATCCTTTTGTTATTCTATTAAGCTTATGTACTAAGATCTCCAGGCTTAAAAAAGAGACTCCACACAGTAACGTAAGGATTGAGGTGTTTCTCTCACTGAAGACTGTGTTCTGTCTGTATCTCACCTTGGTGCATAACCCCATTCCCTTCCCTGGAACTTTAAGGGATAGTAATACTTAAAATAAAAAAAAAATATGTTGTAGGGTTTATCCCCCTGAGTAAAACAAGAGTACTACCACTGCTGAAAGGTGTTTTATTCAAAAGTCATTACAGCTCAAAGTTGAATTTTTTAGGTGCAATATCACAGTGGCCTGAAATTGTACAGTGGAGCTGTTGCTACACCATCCTATGGAGATTTATGGTCTATGGACCAGAGCTGTACAATTTCAGGCCACTGTGATATTGCACCTAGAAAATTCAACTCTCAGCAGTGAGCGTACCCTTTTTCAGGGTGGATAAACACTACAATATATTTTTTTTTACATATTAAGTATTACTATCCCTTTAAAGGGATAGTAATGTTTCACAAAAACAGCAGCTCCAATTAATCTTCATAGTATTTGGGCCATGGAGAGTGTTATTTCAATACTGTCAGAGTTGTAGTTCAAGAGTAATTGAATGATAAAGTATCCCCCTCCCACCCCTTTTACCTAGTGCAAGCTGCCTCTGCTCAGATGTGGAATCTGGTCCTGGGACCAGAGAGCTCAAAGCAAGGGACAATCTTCTTACTGTGAGCATAAGGAAAATCCTGCCCCCCCCCTTGACAGGTTTTTCAGGTTTTTCCTTATGCTCACTGAAGATTGTCCGTCTCTGCAATCCATCTGGACAGTTTTGCTGCTCCGAGGTGAGCAGTGTTACATCAGTAAAAGGGGTGGGAGGGGGATACTTTATAATTCAATTACTCTTGAACTACAACTCTGACAGTATTGAAATACTATGAAGATTAATTGGAGCTGATAATATTGTGAAGCATTACTATCCCTTTGATATGTATTTTTTTAAAATAACATTTTTATTGAGGACCAAAAAGGATATAAATACAAGTTGTACACAATAGAAGCATTACGGCGTAGTACATGACAAAAATATTCCACAATAATCAAACACAAGGAAAAAAAACAGGGGAGAAGAAGGGGGGAGAGAGAAAGAAGAGAAGAGGAAAGGTGAAAGGGAGAGAGGAAGCAAGAAGGAGAGGGTGGGGATCTCCTCACAACTTAGTGTCCTAGGGCCTTCCAGGGGGCCCCAAATCCTCCCAGATTTCGAGGGACAGTCCCTGTGCATGAACACTAGTTTAAAATGCGGAACATGCTAGACTACAAGAACCAACATCTCACAAAGAAGCAGCCCTGGATATCATCTGGGAAAATAGACAGGAGTCCCAATTTCTGAGATGACTGCAATGGCTGCCCCAGCTTTTTGGATAACGACTCAAAAACCTGTGTCCAGAAAGCTGCAACGTGCGGACAAGTCTAAAACATATGGAAGAAGGAGCCCCCAGCTGCTCCACAACGTGGACAGATGTCACAATCTCAAAGGCCCATAAGACAAAATCGAGAAGGGGTATAATAGACCCTGTGTAAAACTTTTAATTGTAAAAGTTGATTCTTGACATGAGTGGAGACCTTGGATGAGCTGGCCATAGCCAGTCAGAGTCATCCAAGGGACCCAAATCAGCCTCCCACCTGGAGAGCAAGTTAAAATCTTATGGGCGAGAGTGCTTTTGCAACCAAGCATAAAGAAAGGAGACCACCCGCCTCGGACAGTGAGCTCTGACTTCAAGGATCAGGTTAAATTCCCTAGTTTCCGAGCTACCATCCAGCCAATGCGAGCAAAGTGATTGTCTAAGACACAGGTATGAATAAAACAATTTATTAGGAATCCCAAATTCAGTCCTGAGACCACAAAGGTCCAAAAGTCTAAATGGTATAAGTGATTCAGTGTTTTGTTGCCCTACATGGGGGTCAATGGATCTACTGCACAGTGGCCTACCGCACGCCATAGGCCCTCCAAGGGAAGTAACCGCCACTGAGTTGAGTGCAGACACCCCTCACGGGCCCAAGAGGGGTATCTGTGCAACACCAACCCCACCCCAAAGCGTGGCAATATCTAGAGTAACAAAACTAAAGGCTGTACCCAGATCCAACCATTCGACCGCATATCTTGCCTGAGCTGCCAGATAGCAGGAGTAAAAGTCTGGTAGTGCAATACCCCCTTCCAAGCATGGTCTCTGCAGGGTCGCTAGTCTAATTCTGGCCTTCCTTCCACCCACAAGAATGCGGAGATGATTCCATCTAGTGTTCGAAAGTAAGACTTAGGAATGGTCACGAGGGAATTCTGAAATACATAGAGGAGCTTAGGGAGAAGTATCATCTTAATCAGATTCAAATGGCCTATTAAGTTAAGAGGAAGCCCACTCCATGCAGCCGTCCTGTCTCAAAAGGCATCGAGGATCGGGACCAGATTAAGAGTCAGGAAATCTTTGAAGGAAATCCCTTGAATATGTATAGCTTGAAAGACAGAATGGAGATGAATGATAAGAAAGAAACGTTCAACTATAGTAAGCAATTTAATTCTAAAACAAGCAAATATGACCTGAAATTGGAGGTGGAGAATAATAGGAAATATGAGAACAAACACTGGGGTGGGGCTAAAACAGTAAATATTCCATTTTTTTTATTTATTTTGTTTTTGAGCTTTTAGACTGGAGAATGAGCAGATTAGCCAGAGGGTCACTCAAAGGGTTAAATCACAAAATCAATATTTATGGTAAAAAAAAAAAATCTATATTTTTTTAAGACAAAAGAAAATCTATTTTTGCAGCAAGATATATTCACTGCAATAACAAACAAATGATGTGCCACAAAGTATGTTTTGTGGAATATATAATTATTTTGTGTGACAAAATAAATGTTCTTTAACCCCGTGAGAACAGGAGGGGTGTGAATCAAATTGCTTACTAATCTCATGTACAACAATATGGTCCTCAAGGGGTTAACAAATTATATAGTGTAAAAGCTTGTGTACACGGTCCAAGATCCAGGCAATGTTAACCCTTTGAGTGCCAGAGGGGGTACGCAACGCATTGCCCGAACGCGAGCAGTCTCTACTGAGCATGACGGCTTCTGACAAACATCCTAGTGAATTATTATATAGGATTAATGATTGACTGCAGGTTGCCCATCCCTGCTTTGGAGAGTCAGAGGTTGCTCTCTCTTGCAATGTACTTTCATCATGGATTGTTTACTAAATCCCGGTCTTTCATTTTTTTTTTCTATTTTTACATAGGTTTGTGCCTTGCACTCCCCAAAACAAGAGATGTCCGTTGGTGTGTGAAATCAGACAATGAAGACAAGAAATGCAAGGAATTAGTGAACACTTGTAAGCACCCAGAAATCCGTCTACAATGTGTGAAAAGATCCAACACTGATGAATGTTTACATGCCATTAAAGTAAGTCCTGTTGGATAAAAAATACACATATAGATACTCTGTATGTACTTACATGGTATCCTTTTTAAAAAGTCGCACACAAAAGAGTGTGCAACTTAAAACCTCATTCACCAGGTCGCCTTGATGAAAAGGGCAACATGAGAATCTCACCCTGAATGAAAAGCTTGAGATTCTCACGTTGCCACATTAAACATCCCTGCTGCTTCTGCACACGCTTACCATAAGAAGGCCTTTCCCAGCCCATTGCCGGGAGAGCTGGGGAACCCGTGTCACTGCCGCACCATGTACAAACTGGATTACAATCCCCATCATCCTCAGTCAATGGCCGGCTGAATATATTAAACAAAACATACCAAAAATGTCCTTAAGAGTTGCTGAGTGAACCCTGTATGTACAGCTGGAGGGAAGAAGGGATGGGCTTTTTATTTGTTCCCTATTTTGCAGTTTGTTTTCACAAGAATGGCTCTGCTTTGCCCTTGTAGGTATGGCGTATAAGTGATATATGTTACGTTTATTTAAGTTACCAAAATATAGGTAATATAATAAATTTGTGTTATCCCAAAAAACTTAATTAATAACGGTCTTTGTGTGTTATAGGACGGAGATGCGGATGCTATTTGTGTGGATGGAGGAGATGTATACAGAGGATCTCTACACCCTTACAACCTGAAGCCAATTATGGCAGAAAACTATGGTTCTGAAGATCGTAAGTCAAATTCTTGAATCTAAATAATACTGTTTAAGAGGCTGTTTTAGGTCCCTTTTACACAGGTGACACCAGTGCAGCGATGCTGCATTGGACTTGTCTTCAGTGGTGAAAAATAACATGCTGGATTATGGTGCCTTGCGCAATGGAAACTATCACCTCGTGTCAATGCACCAAAGTCCAGCATGATATAACTTTACTGTTTGCCTCAGTAATACTGTAAATTTGCAGAAAAGAAGGTCTGAGCAGAGGCCTATGAGGCTGCCTGATTACCTTACACATTAGCATAGATGGAGGTTGGGATGCTCATCACAACTTACAATGAATGGCCAACCCACATGGGAGTCAAACGGTAATAGTGGCTGGTGCTCACTTGGGATGGCCAAAAGTTACTCCTCTCCTGTGTCTGTATCTGCCATGGAATATGTGAGAAGAGAGAGTAAAACAACTCGTCAACAGCAGGGGGCTGCCACAGTTCTGTCATCCATGTGAAGGAGGTCTTAGGCCTAGATTTCATATCAGATGATAAGTGTTATCACTGGGTTTTATCTAACAGATCCCCACTGAAATCTAGGGAGAAATTTGTAGATAAAACTGTTGGAGTACCAGCCAGAATGAGAAGCGCATGAGGAATTCTGGAGAAAACCAACTGCACTTAAGGTGATACATAAAAATTCCTCTAATTTCTCATTGGTTTAATGGGATAGTAATAATAAAATAAAATTACTTATCCCTATTTTGTAGCCCTTAAATAAAGAAGAAAAATGCCCCCAGTGGCATCTCTCAAACCCTTATGGTTTTAGAGATAACCGCTTACAAAGTTCTCCACTTCCTGATGTCACCGTTCTAGCTGACAGCAGGGGAATCCTCTCCTGGGATCAGACGGCGGCTCTGCAGCAGAGCCGAGATCACATTAATAAAAAAGAAATCCTTCGCTAAAAAGGTCTTTTAAGTAAAGGATTTATTTTTCATTAACACAATCGCGGCTCTACCGCAGAGCCTCTGACAGTCCCGGGACCGGATTTCCCTGCTGTCAGCTAGAACACGGACGTCAGGCAGGGGAGAACTTTGTAAACGGTTATCTCTCAAACCATAAGGGTTGGAGAAATGCCACTGGGGGCATTTTCTTCTTTATTTAAGGGCTACAAAATAGGGATAAGTAATTTTTAAGTAACACTATCCCTTTAAATGGGGATTTTAACCCACTGAATGCAAGAGAGGCCTCCAGCACATGGAGTGGAGTCATCTCTAGTATTCAAGGGAGTTAATACCCCCATTTCAATTAATGGCAACTTTTATTTTCCCCTGTGATACAATTGTCTTACCCCCCCAATAGCTCCAGTTCTTATTAAATCAGCCTAAGACAAGCTTGCTTGCCCTGTGGGTCAGCCCTGAAGTTTTATTCCACAATACAGGTTAAACTTTTACCAGTACAGACGGCTTGGGTTGACTGACATAAAGACAAGACACCAGGGTCAGGGCATCCTTCATCCTTTTGAGATCAGAAGAGCACAGAGACAGCTCTTAAAGGATCAGTAAACTTTTTAATGAACAAAATCATATATTGTACAGCTTTTTCTGCTTAGTAAAGCAAATGTACTCACACTACTGAGAAAGCAATTTCTAATGTTTAAACTTTTTTTTTTAATGTTAACAGTGCCCCCTAGTGTTGTAATTTTTCAATTAGTTATTCTGTTACATTCTAAGGGAAAATATGAGTCACTCATAATCAGTTCTTTGTAGAATGTAATAGAAATTGTTAAATCGTGCTGTCAGAACTTTCAGGAAGTAATCGTGCTGTCACTCACTTTCTGGCAATTTGAATGATTACAATATTTAAGTTAAACAACTGCTAGCAGTAGTTGCACCCTTGTTTTACTCAGCAGCAAAAGCCCTGTAACATATAAGTTAAGCTGACCAGATATAACCTTTAACCGGGGACACATAGGAAACAGCCATTTTGCAGTACTTCACTGAAATCAATACAGTCCTGCAGTATGTATTTTTTCCTATGCGTCCCCGGTTAAAGGTGAGGTCTGGTCAGCCTAATTTAAGTGTTCATAAAAAAGTTTCATGATCCTTTAAACAACTGGGGACTTACTTTATAAACTAATGTGGAGCAATTCTAGAGCAAACAAAATGCACCCTAGGATATAAATAAAGGTTCCCAATGATTAAAATTGGGCTTTTAACCCTTTGAATGCTAAAGAGGTCTCAAAAACATTGTTTCATAATATGTTGGAAATCTCTCTGCCATACAAAGCATTCATAAGGCCCATTTAAATAAATGGAAAATTCTGGAATATTTATTTATCCACTATGGTGCAGTCGGTTTGACTCAGAACTGGTCTACTTTGCTTTGCGTGTATTTGTGTGCGTGTGTCTGCTTTTGCTGTGGAATCTCTCTGTGTGAAGCTATGTTTGTGACACTGTGACTCTACACATATTTAGATTCCTGTATATGTGAGTGATACGGGCAACGCTGTATCCTTTTTACTAGTAATTTATATTAGTAAACTTCATTTTTAGTTATTTGATCTCCGGTACCTACTCTGCCTAATATGGTAGATCCAGCCTTGACTTGACTGTAGGTTGGCAAATTCTAGTAGATTGTAGGCTCTGGAGAGCAGAACCATCTTATGCTCCTGTATTCAGTGCCTTTTTAATGCTATGTAATCCTTATATCTATTGTACCCCATTTTACAGTGTTCTCTTGTGTTGTTAAACTACTGTACTATACAGCACTGGGAAATCTGTCTATGCATTTTAAATAAATGGTAATAATAAAATACTAAGAGTCTGCATGGTTTTATTTTGCAGAAGCAGACACATGCTACTATGCAGTCGTTGTGGCAAAGAAGTCAAGCGGGTTTATGTTTAAGGACCTGAAGAACAAGAGATCCTGCCACACTGGAGTTGGGAAGACTGCAGGCTGGAACATGCCTATCGGAACTCTTGTTGAAAAGGGTTATTTGGAGTGGAATAGGCTTGATCCCATAGAAAAAGGTAAATTCATCCATCTGTAGACAAAGATGGGGGAAGGAGGATGATGAACTAAGTTGTGATAAAGAGTTGATTAAGTGCAGATGACTTCCCCAATGATATCACTTCTCCAATTTGTTATTCTGTGTAGTCAATGCACTAAGATTTCTCAAGTGGGAGAGATCTTAATCATTAGCTCCATACTGGAGAAGTGATATCACTGGAGAAAACATCTCCACTTTATCACATCTTTATCACACCATAGTGCAGGGTGACCACACGTCCTGGAATGCCCAGGACTGTCCCTTATTGGGGGTCTGTGTCCCGGGTCACCCCCCACCTGGACAACAAAGAGTCCCAGAATGGAGCAACATGCACCAGTCCAGCTGGCTGGACTGGTGCGTTGGAGACAGCTGGGGTGGAGCAGGTATGCTGGCGCTGCAAGTGAGACCCGCGGATGAGGCTCCCACCGGCGCTGACCATCTTTCTGAGGCTGACACGGAGTAAGAGTTCCCACTGGGAATTTCTTACTTTGTGTCAGCCTCAGAAAGATGGTCAGTACCGACCGGAGCCTCAGCCGCGGGACTAGGGTGACCACATTTCCATTCTGCCATTCGGGGACATGTGGTCACCCTAGTCCCGCGGCTGATACACTTATATACACAGCACACAGTCTGATTTTCTAAACACAGGGACATCAGGGTGGTAAGAGGGACAGAGGTATTTGGGCCTAAAAGAGGGATAGTCCCTCCTAAAGAGGGACACTCGGGAGGTATGCAATACATGGCAAAGCAATGCATCGAGTACCCCTCTGCCACTGAAAGGGTTAATGAAATGAAAACATTCCTTTCATTTCATTTCCAAATGTATCTAGATCTCTGAGAAAAATGAGGTTTACATACTAAAACGAATTTCAGTTCTGTGGCAACCCAGCTGTATCATGGGGCCAAATAAAAAGAAATAGCCCTGTTCTCAATAAATGGGGATTTTAACCCCTTGGATGCTTGAGAGATCCCCAGTGTATTTCTTTGCAATGCACTGAGAATCTCTCAAACATTCAAAGGGTTAAGAAGAACTGGCAACTACTAATAATAACCACCCCCATTTACCTTATTAAATCCAGAAACTCCTTATGGCCCCTATGAATTTCGCACTTGTGCCTCTGTTCAAGAGATAATATCTTCAGTCAGTGATGAATGCCTTGTCCATGGAGTTGTGTATGAGTAGGGTGACCACATTTCCATTCTGCTATTCAGGGACACTGAGGAGAAGAAAGCAGCAGAGCATTTGTCCTCAGCTCTAGTGCAGTTATGTGGAAGGGGTTACTATACAACACTGGACAGCAGTGACACACTTGTTCTTCCTCCAGCAAACCACACAGTTCTAAACACTAGAGGGAGAACTGCCCATTGACTGCTGTGACAGACAGCAATGCTTGTGGTGGGCTACAAGAAAATGTACATCATGGCCAAACCCTTAGACTAGTAGCACAGTACAATGAAAAAATTGCACAACAGCTCCTGTTCTATGTCAGGATCTCTCTCTAGTGTTTAGAGAAGTGTCTGGAAGCCATTTTGTTGTAGCCCAACAGAGGCATTACTTTGTGTCACAGTAGGCAATGGGGAGCTCTCCTAGTGTTTAGAACTCTGTGCTCTGGGCCTGCCATGGACATGCATTTAAAATTCAGGACTGTCCTGGGCAATCCAGGACATGTGGTTACCCTAGATATGACAGTTGCTATTAGTGTTTTAAGACTGCAGAAGGCAGACTGCATGAGAAGGCTTAACCCCAGAGGGGTGTGCAAAAGCAATGCTTTGTATATCACTCTGGTCCTTAAAGGGTTACTTTTACCATGTGTAGTGAGCAGTGTTTGATGGCATGTAATCCTGTAAGCAACTGTTTTCTAACTCCATGGACATGGCGTCCAGAACTGACTGAAGATGTTACACATCAAAAAGGAAACATCGTCTGAGACATTAGGTTTTTTCTGGCCATAGTAAGTTAAGTGGGGGATTATAAGATTTTAGTTCTGCTTTAAAAGCCCTATTTAAAAAATGGAATTATTTATTTTTCCACCTATGGTGCAAATGGTCTGTCCTAGATTTACTCCAGTTTCTCTTAGTACAACACTCAGGTGTACAAGCACCAATTAGAATTGTATGTTTCACTGCAATCTCTTTTACTGACCTTGAATTTCTGCAATTTAGCTGTGTCACAGTTCTTCTCAGCCAGCTGTGCACCTGGAGCCAAGGAACCTAACCTGTGCAAGCAATGTGCAGGCAAAGGAAATAAAAAGTGCAGTCGCTCTAATGATGAACCATACTACAACTATGATGGAGCCTTCAAGTAAGTATGAACAAGCTTCTACTCCCCTTGGTACTTTACATTTACTTGTCAAAAATATTCCAACTATAAAATACACTGCATACCAAAAAGGGGTTTCCAGTTGCCAAAAAGCCAGTGGAGGTTGTCTCATTAAGCTTGTGATCTAAATCCCTAAAATCACTCTCAGTTGACTCTCTTCTCCCACTGACTTTTTCATAGTACCAATGTGTATCATGATAGCCAGCTCATCCCCAACAAATATCATCTAATCTATGAACTGGATTCACTGTATACTAAACCCCAACACCTGGGATAGAGAATAGGAAGAAGCAAATGGGTACTTTGACAGCATTACATTATCGGACAGCAATGACAGCATGCAGTGAATACTCACCCATCCTTCTGAGGGACTCCACTCTCAGTGAATATGGAAGAAAGATTAAATAGACTAAGATTTCAATAATCTACAATAAAACAGTATTTATTTAGATAAAGCAAATAAAAGCCTTGTTCAACACGTTTGTAAACATGCAAATGTTTTCTTCAGGAACATAGCTGAAAATAAATCTTCTATCTGAATGTTTATCCCATGCCCTGTAACCTACATAACAAGGCATGGACAATCACCACCAATGTACCAGATCATAATTAAGCAGGTTACACTAAGTACCCATAAAATAGTAAAATCTGCACTTTGTATTTACCTTATAAATTACAAAGTGCAATCAATATATTATGTTTACAAACTATTTAAACTATGCATAAGGTAAACACTATAAATCTAAACAATTAAAACAAATGCCTGTAGTGTATATATATATATATATATATATACTAGCAATGTGGGACGGCGTTGCCCATCATGTTATGACCCTTGGGCGTACATGTTTGAAATGCAGACACACTGATAAACACAGACATATGCAACACACAGGCAGACACATACACACATATGTAACAGAGATGTACACACACACACGCAACATATATGCGCAGAAACACATGCGAGCATGAGTTGTGCACCCCTCTGGCACTCAAAGGGTTAAGTTAAATAGCCGTGGGAAGTGTATTCATACCTCGGAACTTTGACTTGTGGAGTCCCTGGAGGGGACTGATGTGGTGCTAATGTGGAGAGGCCAATGGGGCAATTTGGTTTAAAAGTGGGCAGGGCTTAATCACACGTAGGGGGTGGGGCTTAAGAGAAATGTGGAAAAGTATTAGTGATAGGCTGGGGAAGGAGGAGAAGTGGGAGGGAAATGCAAGTTTACAGTGTGAGGGGTTTGAACACACTCCCTGAGGGGTAAAACTTGATACACAACCCTGTGGCAGTCAGTGGATTAAGTGTGAATCTGATGGCTGCCTGTCCTCTTTGTTGCATGGCAAATGATGACAGTCAAGAAATAATTCAGCAATGAGGGCCTACCTTAACTCTTTGAGTGCCATTTTGTTCCCCTGGTGCTGCAGCATCCCTTCAGTGGCTGTGCTACAGGCCCTGCTGAGGCCACTGGGAGTCAGAGTGATTGACTGTGTGCATGTGTTTGTCAGCCATATTTTTTCTGTTTTTTTGTGTGTGTGTATGTGTTTGGTGCTGTGTGTGTGAGTGTGGCATGTGTGTGTCTGTGGTGTAGGAGCAAGTGGCAGCCATTTTGTTGTTTTCCTCAGTTGGATAGTGGTGGACAGGCTGGGCATTGGGAAGTGTATTCATATCTGGGAACTTTTAGTTGTGGAGTCCCTCATGTGGTGCTGATGTGGAGAGAGCAATGAGAGAATTTGGGTTAAAAGTGGGCAGGGCTTAATCGTGAGTAGGGGCAGGGCTTAATATAAATGTGGAAAAAGTGTTAGTAACAGGCTGGGGAAGGAGGAGAAGTGGGAGGGAAAGTTTACAGTGTGAGGGGTTTGAATACACTCCCTGAGGGGTAAAACATGATACACAAATCTGTGGCAGTCAGTGGGGGTTAAGGGTGAATCTGATGGCTGCCTGTCCTCTGTGTTGCATGGCAAATGATGACAGTCAAGAAATAATTCAGGAGGGCTTACCTTAACCATTTGAGTGCCATTTTGTTTCCCTGGTGTTGCATCTTCCCTTCAGTGGCTATACTACAGGTCCTGCTGAGGCCACTGGGAGTCAGAGTGAGTGACTGTGAGTGTGCGTGTGGTGTGTGTGTGTCAGCCATATTTCTTTCTGGTTTTGTGTTTGTATTTGGTGCTCTGTGTGTGTGTTTGTTTGTTCGGCGCTGTGTGAGTGGGGCATGTGTGTGTGTCTGTGGTGTAGGAGCAAGAGGCAGCCATTTTGTTTTTTTCCTCAGTTGGATAGTGGTGGACAGGCTGTATAGTCCTGTGAAAATCACATCCCCATTGAATCACCCAGTGGGAGCAGTAACTCCTCCTTACTGCCATCCCTGTGTGTGTGTGTCTCCTGAGGAGACATAAATTATGTAATGAAGCTTTCTCTTTTATATATATATATATATATAGATAGATATATATATACACACACACACTATACATAAAAAAAACAAAAAACAAATAAGGAAACCCCACTATCTGAGGGCAGCTAAATAGGAAACTAGCAGATGTTTTCAGTTGACTCATTAAGGCCATTTAGGTTAGAATGTGTAACCTATAGCTCCATTATCCATCCCTATGATTTAATATTACAACCCTATCAGTTACATCGACATCAACTTTCTCAGCAGGGGTGATGGTCAAGCCAGATGAACTCCTTTTGTGGACTAACAGACACTGTCAGGATACACTATCTAGAGGTTAAGCCTGATTTCACATTCTATTAGCACCTGGCAGACAGCAAACAGTTCAACGCTAGCAATCACACTTACAGTTTATTCAATATGGCTTCCTAATTATGGAGTTCTGTACCATCATGTGTCTAGGTCTCCCTGTATTCTGGATCCCATTACTGTGCTCTAAACTTTTAGAAAGACAAAACTTTCCAGCAAATGCATTTCTGTGCCCACACACGCAGCATCCTCACTGAATTCGGGAAGTCTGTTTGCATATACAAATCCAGGACAGTCCAAGGCTGTCAACACTATGCCACCTCCCTTCCCCCCCACTACATATACAGTGCCTTGCAAAAGTATTCACCCCTTTGCCATTTTTCCTATTTTGTTGCATTACAACCTGGAATTAAAATGGATTTTGGGGGTTTGTATCATTTGATTTATACAACATGTTTACCACTTTGAAGATGCAAAATATTTTTTACTGTGAAACAAACAAGAAATAAGACACAAAAACAGAAAACTTGAGCGTGCATAACTATTCACCCCCCCCCCAAGGCAATACTTTGTAGAGCCACCTTTCGCAGCAATTACAGCTACAATCTCTTTAGGTACGTCTCTATAAGCTTGGCACATCTAGCCATTGAGATTTTTGCCCATTCTTCAAGGCAAAACTACTCCAGCTCCTTCAAGTTGGATGGGTTCCACTGATGTACAGCAATCTTTAAGTCATACCACAGATTTTCAATTGGATTGAGGTCTGGACTTTGACCACGCCATTCCAAGACATTTAAATGTTTCCCCTTAAACCACTCAGTGTCGCTTTAGCAGTATGCTTAGGGTCATTGTCCTCCTGGGAGGTGAACCTCCTTCCCAGTCTCAAATCTCTGGAAGACTGAAATAGGTTTCCCTCAAGAATTTCCCTGTATTTAGCACCATCCATCATTCCTTCAATTTTGACCAGTTTCCCAGCCCCTGTCGACGAAAAACATCCCCACAGCATGATGCTGCCACCACCATACTTAACTGTGGAGATGGTGTTCTTGAGGTGATGAGAGGTGTTGGGTTTGTGCCAGACATAGCGCTTTCCTTGATGGCAAAAAACTCAATTTTAGTCTCATCTGACCAGAGTACCTTCTTCCACATGTTTGGGGAATCTCCCACATGCCTTCTGGCGGACAGCAAAAATGTTTGCTTATTTTTTCTTTAAGCAATGGCTTTCTTCTGGCCACTCTTCCATGAAGCCCAGCTCTGTGGAGTGTATGGCTTAAAGTGGTCCTATGGACAGAAACTCCAATCTCCGCTGTGGAGCTTTGCAGCTCCTTCAGGGCTATCTGTGGTCTCTTTGTTGCCTATATGATTAATGCCCTCCTTGTCTGGTCCATGAGTTTTGGTGGGCAGCCCTCTCTTGGCAGATTTGTTGTGGTACCATATTCTTTCCATTTTTTAATAATGGATTTAATGGTGCTCAGTTTGATGTCCAGAGTTTGGGATATTTTCTTTAACCCAACCCTGATCTGTACTTCTCCACAACTCCCTGACCTGTTTGGAGAGATCATTGGTCTTCATGGTGCTGCTTGCTTGGTGGTGTTGCAGAATCTAGGGCCTTTCAGAACAGGTGTATATACTGAGATCATGTGACACTTGGATTGCAAACAGGTGGACTTTATTTAACTACAGTAATTTTGTGACTTCTGAAAGTAATTGGTTGCACCAGATCTTATTTAGGGGCTTCATAGCAAAGGTGGGGGTGAATAAATATGCACACACCACTTTTCCATTTTTATTGAATTTTTTAAAACAAGTTATTTTCTTAATTTCACTTCACCAATCTGAAATCCAAATTAAAATCAATTTTAATTCCTGGTTGTAATGCATCAAAATGGGAAAAATACCAAGGGGCGTAAATACTTTTGCAAGGCACTGTAATGGTTAACAGTCCTGCTGAATATCGTCACCCTCATTACTACCCATTCCATTTTCAGTCTGCTCAGTGGGCAGTAAATTCCACTTAAAATTGTTAATCTCCCTGCGTGTTGCAACCTGACTCTCCAGACCTCTAAACTGAGCACCAACAAGGACACTTGTTCACACCTGAAACTGAGGTACAAACCCGGAACAACTGTTCCAGGTGTGCAAATATGTAACAATGTTTGCAGTTAGTGAGAGCTTCAGTCCTGCTAACATTCATTCACACTAGTGATAAGAGTACAGCAAAACTTTAAAATATTTAGTTTAGCAATATAAGGTCCATACTCACCATTAACCTCCACTCCCTTATACCACACCGAAAAATCAAAAAAACACCTCTTTACCCATCACCGCTTACCTTTCTAATTGTCCATAATGCTGTAGTCTTCATTTTATTTTATTTTAACGTGTCATCCTCTCGCCCATTTTCCATACAACACTCAGCCTTTGCTCGGATCTGAAATCTGGTCGCTTGACCAAACAGATTGCATCGAGGGACAATCTTCTGTCTATCAGAATAAGGAAAACCCTGCCCCCTTGACGAAGGAGGTCAGGTTTTTCCTTATGTTGATACAAGAGTGTCCCTCGTTGCTATCCATATGGACCGGTTTGCTGCTCTGAGGGAAATCAGCATGATGCATGGAAATGGGGCAGGGGGGTGACACTTTAAAATAAAATAAATTGAAGACTGCAACATTATGGACAGTTAAAAAGGTACACTTCATTATAAAAAAGTATATTGGAGCATTGACCTTGCCTAATTATCTAAACATTGCTATCCCTTTAACCTGTCTGTTGTTATGTAGCAACAATGCTTTGCAGTCTCAGAGTAGAAACAGAATGATTATCCTTGAGTGTGTGTATGTTTGCCAGTTCTTCTTATGTTGTTAAAATACCTGGGAGAGATTCACTAAGCGTTGATAAAAAGGTGATAAAGTGAAGATGACTTCTGTAGTTTATCACTTCTACAGCTCATATGTTATTCTATGGAGACTATTCAATAAGATCTCCAAAGTTGAAGAAATCTTAGTGAATAGCTTCCATAGAATAACACAGCAATTGGAGAAGTCATCTCCACTTTATCACAACTATTGTAGTTGCCTTACCAAATTAGTCCCTAACACTTCTTCAGTGAGGCAACATGAATCATCCATTCCTACTGGTCTATATTAAATCTGTAAATGTTTGAAGATTTCTATCATATCTCCCCTCTCCCTAGCCTCTTCAAAGTCTTATACATTAAGGTCTTTGAGTCTGTCTAGGTAAGATTTGCGTTGAAGACCTTGCACCATTTTATCAGTACCATGGAGAGATTAGTTGCAAGATATTGTGGATGGGGGAATGGGTCTGGGACATGACATTGACCATTTAAAGTGGGTGAAAAGAACCCAAATTCATTGGTGGAAGTCTGGCAAGAGAAGGTGGATTTGCTTTATCAAAATGAAGAGTACACTTTGTTTAAAGGGAAATCAAAAACAGACATGCATTTGTTGGGAGGAAAAATGAGTAGAGAGGTGAAATAGTGGTATAAAAGTGGCAAAAAACAGAGTTGTGAGAATGGAAACTATGGAAATGATTCACCACTGAACCATTCACTTGCACTTTCTCCAAGTTTTTTGAGTTACAAATGTTGTTATATAACCCCATAATGGCTTCTACTGCAGCCTAAGAATTGTAGGCCTAGAGCATGGAGGAATAAGCAGATCTAGAAAAGTGCCTGGGAAGTACTTTGGATGATAAAGATGTCTTCAACACATTGCTTTTCAAAGTGTTGGAAACATATCTAAATCCATGTGCTTAAATCATGTGAGAAGTCCAAACCTTATATGTAGAGGAATTTATCAAAGACTGAATTCGGCCTCAGAGAACTGTTCTCTGTTGTTCACCTCCATTATTTTTTAAAAGTCTATATATCTGTCAAAGTCTGTCCAGCAGACTTGCATTGGGGAACAATGTCTCAATGTCATTGATTTAAATATCTAGATGTTTGTCATTTTTGAACTTCAGTTTTCATGTCTATTTGCTATTGGATCTACTCCTTTGTTCTTCAATGCTTGTTGGCTTAACCCAAACTGTGTGGTTCTTAGACTGTTTTCTGTGGAACTCAAGGTTTCCCTGATGAAGTGCAATGGGTTCCACAAACACCTTTTAACTGTTATTTCATAAATATTAGCCATATAATTTAAACACATTTGGCACTGATACTTTGACAGCTGGTTAAATTCTAGAGGGTTCTGCAGGTATTTCATTTGATACAAAAGGGTTC
The DNA here is from genome assembly GCA_037306005.1 of Rhinophrynus dorsalis. Classification (NCBI taxonomy): domain Eukaryota; kingdom Metazoa; phylum Chordata; class Amphibia; order Anura; family Rhinophrynidae; genus Rhinophrynus; species Rhinophrynus dorsalis. The sequence goes on from CM074720.1 coordinate 467,128,447, forward strand.
CACTCAAGCCAAAAGCCCATGGCTTAACCCCCAAAAAAGTGAAGTAATCACCTTGACACCTTACTGACCCTACTATCATATTATATAAACTCCTCAGTTACCATAATGGGCCACAATGCATTATAATTGTGGTTGCATGGCAACAGAGGTGGTAATCACCCCTGAACATAATACATTAACTGCCCAATCCCCTTTAATCAACTTTGATTGTCTTTAGGACATTATAAATTGTTAGTCAGATAGTCTCTCTCTCCATTATAGAATAAAGCTGGAAAGATTTAGCTAACAAGACAAATCACACTAAGATTAGGACATGTGCATAATGGGGTACTTTGATGGCAAGCTTGGCATTCTATGGTTACATTATGTGACTAAACCCTCAGCTAGTAAGATGATTATAGGAAGAAAATGCGGTACTGTACAGCGATAATATTAAAGGGATAGTAATACTTCATTTTAACTTTATTTTATTTTGTAGGCATTAAAAAAACATGAAGAATGATATAAGTCTTATCTCTGAAACCTTTATGGTTTAAGAGATATTCACAAACAAAGTATCCCCCCCCTGTTCAGCCAGATAAGAAGGGAGATGCCCAGATAGACTGCAGAGAGGGACAATCTTCTATTAAGATAATGGAAAAAGCTGAAAAACTTGTCAAGGGGGGAAGGGCTTTCATTGTTTTCATACAAAGAAAATTGTCCCCTTCTGTTATCTGTACTGTCATACAACCAGAGTCACATCTGAGAAGAGATGGCTTACACTAGGTAAAAGGGGCGGGGAGGGGAACTTTGCTTGTGAATATCTCATAAACCATAAAGGTTTGAGAGATAAGACTTATATCATTCTTCATGTTTTTTTAATGCCTACAAAATAAAATAAAGTTAAAACGAAGTGTTACTATCCCTTTAAGTAAATAGGGATGTGCACCAATACCCTGTGTCTCTCCTTTTACCAATAATAAAATGACAATCAGCCTCTTTGCCTATACATACTCTGCAAGTGAATAATATGTAAAGTCAAGATGCCTATACTTTTTTGTTCCACAGTCACCTATTTTTTTTATTTTTTCATACTTTTATGTCTCTGATATTGAGCTCCATGGATCTCTGTTTCCAGAGAGCTTTCAGATGGGCCAGTGAAAGCCACTGCTTTTTTTACATTGTGACTCCTTCCCATTGTTATATTCTTGCTACTTTAGCAGTTACTAATAGGAAGACAGCTCAAAAGTGTAAAAAAAAATAGGTGACAATATAAAAGAATAAATAAAAAGTATAGGCAATTTGCACTTTGAGAAAATGTATAGTTATAAAAAGGAGGTTGACTGTCACTTTAATTTCAACTGGCCAAAGAAGGAATCCATGTACTCCTTCCTTAATGCCTCACCTAATACCACGTGAGGTGCAATTTAATAAAGGTAATATGGAGTTTAAAGACCCCATATTAAGTTAAAATGTCCAAGGAGGATCCATCAAGACCCCACACTGTTTCTCATCTATTCCCGAGAGGAACATAACAATTTAATATGGTCTCTAATGACCTCATAATAATAAAATATGCCATCTACTTCCCACCCTTTCCTGCAGGAGGTAGAATACTTTCAAAATGAATATAGGGTATATAGACCCAATACTAATAACATATTGTTCTAATGAGGAATCCTCCAAATCCTCCCCTCTAATCCTTAACCAATCATCAACAAGGAAGTTGACCTCATATTAATAAAATCATGTGATCCCTCTTTCATCATCTACCATGGTACAGGAAAAATTAAATTAAATTATTATGAGGTCTAAACAGTGTGGCAATGTTTATTTTTGGGGAGGAGAACTGTAATTTGCCCATGAAAGTCTGATGAGAGAAGGTTGATTTGAGTAGCAAATATGGTACACCTACCTTTTGTATGCAAAAATATAGAGCAGGATTGCACTGGCAAATCATATCCAAAAGCCAATTTCTATAGAACGGAGCTTAATAAATATGAAAATGTCAAATCAGACCTCCATTTGCCAGTTTATTCATCATCAGGCCCAATTCATCCTTTGATAAATACCCTTCATAAAAGTTAAGAGCCCAGAAGCCAGACTTTGATTCTCTCATCTTTTTTGCTATGGATAGTCTTTTCAAACTAAATATCAAAGTTTTTTGAATTGCACCTAATACAGTGAAAGTATATTCTTCTTCTAATTTAAAAATATCTGTGATTCAATGATAATTTGATTTTTATATATTTTTATGCAGATGTTTGAAAGATGATAAGGGGGATGTAGCATTTGTCAAGCACACCACAGTACCAGGTAACATGCAGCTGATGTAGTAAAATCAAATTAATCATGTTACAATATTCAGAGTTAACACTGCTATATGTCCTCCTTATAACTAGTCTCATTACTACAACAGTAACTACTCCATTTTAACCCCACCTCTGACTTCAACAATAAGTGTTCCCTTTCATTCCTCCCCTGACTGCAACAATAAGTGATTTTTATAAACCATCTTGAAACTGCAACCGTTCCTGCTATCTGTAACTCCTCCCATAACTGGAGCAATAACTGCTCCCAATAACACCTTCCATAAAACTGCAACAATAACTGGTCCTTACAGCTCCTCCCCTAACTGCAACAATAACTTTTCCCTGTAACTCCCCTGACTGCCATAACACCTGTGTCCTATAACTCTGTAGCAAGAACTGTTTAACCCCTTAAGGACTGGCGCGCACACACACGGCCGGCACTTGAGGACCACAGGGCTTTTTTTTTTTTTTTTATGTTCCGGTTCAGGGCTTCCGGTGCGGCATGCAGCTGCGCTGGGAGCCCTGAACTCCATGCCGTGCCAGGACCGTCACTGGTCCTTAAGTGCCGGACCGCCTTGATGGTCCTGGCACATCAGTGGTCCTTAAGGGGTTAATATTACTTATCCATAACTAAAACAATAACTGGTCCCTAAAATGTTTCCTCTAACTGCAACAATAATAACTACTCCCTCCCTATAACTCCTCCCCTTACTGCAGTAAAAAACAGGTTTCTGTAACCGTTTCCTATAATATCTTCTGTAACTTCAACAATTCCTGCTCTCTTAAAGGAACAGTAAACTTTTTTATGAAAACCTATATGTTATAGAGCTTTTCCTGCTGAGTAAAACAAGGTCATGCCCACCACTATTAGTTGTTTTATTCAAACTTTATAACAGTTCAAATAACCAGGAAGTGAATTTACTATGTTTACTTTCTGATTGTTCTAATTGACAGGAAGTGACTCAGCAGTGTCTATCACATTCTATGGAGAACTGTAAGTCACTGACTCTCTTCTCCATTAGAATGTAACAGAATAACTAATTGGAATTTGACCACTAGAGGGCACTGCTAATGTAAAAAAACATGGAACTGTGGAAATATTCATCTATCAGCAGCAGGAGTACACTTATTTTACTCAACAGGAAATGCCCTACAATATATATTTTTTCATAAAAAAAAAGTTTACTATCCTTTAAATGTCTCACCTAACTGGAAAAATAACTGCTCCTAATAGCTACTCCCTAACTGCAACAATTTCTGTTCCCTTTGCTACTCCCATAACTGCAACAATAACTGCTCCCTATAACTTTTCTAATGACTGCAATGATAGATGTCCTTGATAACTCCTACAGTAATTGACATAGTAACATAACTGATAACTGATGAGGCTGAAAAAAGACGTGCGTCCATCACGTTCAGCCTATGCCATATCACAAACTTTTCCCATGATTTCAACAATGCCTTCTCGCTCTAATTCCCCCAGTACTTGCAATAGTTGCTTCTTTCTCACGATAACGTCCAGTAATTACAACAAATACGTGCTCCCCAGAGATCTTCCCGTGACTGCAACAATAGCTACCCAGTATAAATTCTCCAGTATCTACAACAACAATTGCTCCCTATAACTTCTTCCACAATTGCAACGATAACTGCTCAATTTAACTTCTCCCATAACAGCAACAATAACGGTTCCCTAAAATTCATGTAATCGAAACAATAGCTGCTCCCTATGACTCCTCCCCTGGGTGCATCAATATATCCTCCTTCTAACTCCTCCCGTAACTTTAAAAATAACTTGTGACTCCTCCCCTAACTTAAAAAATACCGGTTCTATGCAAATTCTCTCCTGACTGCAACAAAAAACTGCTCCTATAACATCACACTATTGCTAATTATCTACCACTAATACTTCTATTTAGCTAGTCTTATTACAATCATACTCAGTTCTCAATCCCTGTCACTATGCTTTCTATTTACTTCTGATTACTATTATAATGTCTCCCTGTGATGGCTGCCCTAACTACTCCCTACATAGTTCTTGTCCTTTACCTTTCAGAAAAATTTGCTGCAGATTATGAGTTGCTGTGTCCAGACAATACTAGAAAACCAATTAATTTGTATAAAGAGTGCAACCTGGCAAGAGTCCCAGCACATGCCGTCATGACCAGGGAGAAATTTGACAAGACTAAGGACATCATAGAGTTTCTGACAGATGCTCAGGTAGAAATAAACTTTGTCTAACTTTGATATAAGATTCTAAACTGTGACATCAGATAACATTGGTGAATCTGGGGCAAGGATAGTCAGTCTTGTGAACTCTATTGGAGACAACAACTGCTGTCACCCCCAACCAGCCAACAGCTGGTAGGGGATGATATGAGTTGTAGTTCCTAAAAGATGGAGTGTCAAAGGTTCCCTATACCCAATCTAGTCTGTTCAATTTTCAATCTGCTTTAACCCACTGGATCCTAGCAATCTCTCCAATGCATTGCAAAGGAGGATAAAGCTAATACTGTTTTTTATCTTTGGTGTTTTTTGTGTGTATGGTAACCTTTTGGTAATATAGGAGAAGAGGAGAACAGAGAGTCCTGGAAAGCTTCCAGTTATCCCATCTTAGTTATTCAGTATACATGTAAAGTATCCAATAAAGGTACTCTCGTTCTGTCTAAGTGATAGACTGATAACAATGCCAACTACTGTAAAATCTTGGTTAGAATAAATACTTTTTTTTACCCCATTTCACCTTATGTGAAGTGGGAGGGAGCATATTATACAAGAGTTAAAAAAAAAACAACAACAAAAAAATAAAACACAAAAAATCCAAATGTTTGCTTCCCTGTATTCCCTCTTCCCCTTCCTTTCCTCCCCTATCTTAACCTTAAAGACTTGTATCTGAACCCCTCTCTTTCCCTACCTCTACCCACCTCCATTCTGGCATGAGTTTAATTCCTGGGGAGGCAGCCTGGGGATCCGTTCAGAGGGCAGCAGCTTGCCATTGCCGCCTGCTTTGTCCACTGCTGCTCTTCCCTCCAGGACACTTGGCCAATTAGAAATTGCCTTAGTGTACTGTCAGGAAATTCACAGGGCACTAGCATAGTTTCAATGCACAGAGTCTGCGCTTTGAACCCGGAACATCCCAATAGGGCACTTTGGCAACTTCAAATGTGCCAAGGTGCTTGAGGGGAGAGGTGCAGTGGAGGAAGCAGGTGGAAAAGACAAGTATGCAGCCCACAGAATGGATCCCCAGGCTGCCTCGACAAGGGCTCAGTCTCTCACCAGTATGTTGGGTAGAAAGAAGGAAAGTGGGGGGATAATATGCATGTTTTTGAGGTGGGAGAGGAAAGGAAGGGGAAGAGGGATCACGGGAAGGCAAACATTTGGATTTTTTATTGTGCGTAGAGGAGCAGAAAGGGGGTGCGTATTATACATAGGTACTTTCATTTTCTGTAAAATCATGGGTATAATTTACACCTTCATATTATATCTGAGATTTTACTGTATTTATCAGATTTAGGGAGAAAAAGAAAGATATACAGTATTCAGTAGTGTGTTCTTTAATGTGGTGGGAGGAAACCTTATAAGATTATTAACGTTTTAGAGGAAAAAAAGCAAATATTGTAGGGATGTTCCTGCTGAGTAAAACAAGGACACTCCTACCGCTAGCTGTTGCTTGATACTATAGCATTCTAAGGAGAACTGCAGCCAGTGGCTCACCTTTCCCATGGAATAAATGCCTGGACACCAAGCTGCCTGTCGCTAACAGTTTAATATAAAAAAAAAAAAAAACATTTTGGAAAATTCCCATGTTTTATGGAAAAGTCCTACAATATGTGTTTCTCCATAATAAAGGTTTACTACCCTTTTAATAACTCATAACTTTTGATGGGAAAACTATATAATAAGAACAAACATTTTTTAGAAAGAAATAAAATGTATAAAAACTCACTGCCCCTCATTGGTTGGATAAGTAAGTTAGCAACTATTGCTATATAGAATGATCATAGTGACGTATGATGGTATATCTCAAACATGTCTAACCCTCTGAATGCAAGATACATACATATCCAACAATTCCTTCTAGGGAGGGATGATGTCTGCAGGATTATTTTGTTTGCAAGAGGAGGTCCACATATCCAACAATTCCCTCTAGGGAGGGATGATGTCTGCAGGATTATTTTGTTGGGGAGGTCTGTTCAAGTGAGGGATAACATGTAATTAGCTTGAAGTTCTGATGTGGCTGTTCTGATAATGAGACCAGCTTACCTCTAGAACAGGGGTTTGCAATCATTTTCTTTCAAACTGTTGGAGACTACAGCTCCCATCATCCCCAACCAGCTGATAGTTGGAGATCCAAAGGTTCCTTACCGCTGCTCTAGACCGCAAACCAAGATAATCTGTAACAGAACTTAGATAATAAGGGTCTAAATTTAGTTGAAATGTTGAGTTGCTGTGGTTTATTATACAGGGGGCCCAGTTCCACTGATATATGTGATAAGGCCTAAGAAAATCTAATTGGTTTTATGGGATAAACAAAACAACCCTCTGCTGACTACAGAGCTATAACCCTTTGAGTACCAGAGGCATGCGCAAAGCATTGCTGTGCGTACCCCTCTGACATTCAAATGGTTGAACTCCCACTGAAGGCTTCTTGTGAGGCATTCAGTGGGAGGGGGTTGGGGTCCTTCAGTCCTACAACAAAGAATCAGGACATCTAGTACTTTTGATTTTGCACTGTAGGTCTAATACATATAATTCAACACACAAAGAATAGGTACTGATAGTAGAATATTTATGCTTGTATTGGATTGCTCACAGACTTTCAGTAGAAAGAAAGAGACCCATTCTGTGCCACTAAGTTCTTACTGGAAAACCCGGTAAGCTATATATTAATACTTAATGAGAAATAGCTAAAATTCAAATTTATTCTCCCTCATTTAGTGTTCTCAGTGTTTTTGCAACCCATTAAAAAGAAAGAAGCGGATATTAAAGTCCAGCTGCCATCAACATAAAAACAGTTTACTTTAATGGGGTTGAGGAAATCTGTGATTTGATCAGAATATCCTTAAAAAAAATAGTAAACGTGACTATATAGTCGTTAATAATTGACCAGAGATATTTCCCTATATATCCACTTAGTCTATACTGATGATAGCATAGAATAGACTGTAAATGATCCCATATATATTCACAATGGAAAAAATATAGATTAGATGCAACGGAAGAAAGAACACCACTCAGCACAGAGTAATCCCAAGGTCTTGCCTATTTATAGATAGCCACAACAGTTGCTATGTTAAGACTATAGGACAAGTGGGACAATAGTAATACTAGATGCTAATTAACAGACATCCCAACACGGACTGGTTGATCACCACCTATAGGTAAAAGAATAATTGTATTCACTCACCACCGCCATCTTCATTTGGACTTACAAGACTTAGTTGGTACGTTCACTAGTGGCCAAAAGTTTTGGGACACCTTAATTTTTGCTACTTTTAGTTATTGCCATATAACTTGACAAAAACATGTCAACACTGGGTATTTCTAAAATCAAGACAAATATTATAGTCTATTTAGCAGTGTTTTGTTAGCGTTTGTAGATGTGTAAAAGATTTTTAGTGCAAAAGTTTAAAAAAAATGCATTTGTTTCATCATATTTTATATATTGTTTTACAGGAAAATTGATGAAAATAATGGTATCTTTAGAAAGCCCATCTTATGACAAGAAAAACAGTATACAATATATGTGGGTACATTAAATGAGTAAGAGGAAAATTACAGCTAAACAAAACACAGTAGAAGTGTTAAAACAGCTATTTTCCAGAAGTTATATGGCAATAACTAAAAGTAGCAAAAATTGAGGTGTCCCAAAAAGTTTGGCCACTAGTGTACTTGTGTTTATCTGCTGCTGCCACAACAACTGATCGCCCAGTTGTTTGGAGCTTACTTGCACTGCAACAGCAACTGATCTCCCAAATGACTGAATCTTACTCTCACTTCAACGCCAACTGATCTTCCAGTTGTCTGGAGCTGTCTTGTGTGTTACAATATTGGTGTATCATTCAACACATGTTTTATGTTTCCGCAGAAAAAATAGGGGTAATCGATGTATATTTCTTCCATTGGTCCTCACACAATAAAATCAATACTACCAATGCATTTTGGAAGGAACTCCCTCCTTTTTCAAGGCGCAGTTAAACAATAAAATGGTTGTTGAAACTGTGTTTAAATACCTATATTCTTGCCCTCTCAAAGGTATGAAACACATCTAAGCTATACCTATACAAAATAGAAAACTTCATTGAAATATTATAAAAAAAAAAAAACAATTCCAGATCTGAATTCAAACCTTTTGGTTGTAAAGTATCAATATTAAAAATCCATTTAGATTCCATTCTTGATACCGCTGCCAAGTGGTTACCTCCCCTCCAATTTCTAGGGACTCTTTCAATACCAAAAACTGTAGAATTATGAACTTCCTTGAAATGCTGTGACATGCTATGCTTTTACAAAGCCTTTATCAATATTTATGATGTGTTCAGCAATTTTAATATTTCATTTTCTTTTAAAATTTTTCTTAATTTAGATATCTTTTTTTGTGATATTGTAGCTATTTTTTTATCATTTGTGGGTGGAGGTGCAGGTATAGTGTCAGGTGTAATATACACCTCCCACTCTCATATAGCAGTGTGTCAATTATTTTTTGCAACCAAAGGGTGTATTTTACAGCTGGTAATCCTTTATTGTCATATCCCATCTTTCTGCATTACTTGATGTTTCTCTCGATATCCTCCCCACCAACATTTTATTTTTTCAGTTTTTTTACACATTTAGGTTTCATATGTTAAGGTGATTTAGGGGTCTTGGATATATATATTCTATTCTTTTTGGTGAGATAGCTCAGCGGAAAATTTCCTGACTGTAGAGCCTGCTCAAATCACAAGGTTACAGGTTCGATTCCTGGCAGGGTCAACTCAGCCCTTCATCTTTCCGAGGTCAGTAAATGAGTACCATTGATTGGTAATAATAACATCTATTATTCAGCTGCTGATTTGGTTAATTCCGAGAGCGTTCACTGAAAGCACTGTGAGTCCCACTGGGAGAATGGTGCTGTATAAATACAAGTTATTATAATGGTTAGGTATTAACACTGGATACTGAACAATGTACCCAAAAATAAATAAATATAGATCTAGCCTGCAATGCATGAAAAGAGTGACAGAAATGGGAAATTAGGACATCTAATATACAATGCATCCTCAGAAGATATTTAATATTTGAAAAAGGAACATGAGTTTGAAATAACTATGAGCTTACAATCGTAGAAACAAATACAATACAGTTCAAGCAGTATGGGCCGTTGATAACAGACATGATTTCTACTGGTTATTAAGTTGTGGCTGCATTTAGTTAAAATCATATTTGATGGACTGTCTTATAAAATGGATTAAGACATTAACATGGCTTAGAATGCAAATCATAATATTATGATCGTTAAGTCACACAAGATAGCTGAAGGTGGCACTAGTAATGAGTTGTCAACCCATTTACATGCCAATCATTGTAACTATGCCCCATCATTTGAAGCTGTGAGAGAGCACAGCCAAGCACGTTGGTCACTTTGAGGGGTATACTAAGGCAGGACCAGCTATTGATCTTAATAGTGTAATTTATGAAATTTTCTGATGATAATCTTCTTTGATAACCTGTTTTTATCCATTTACTATTACTTTACCCTTATGATGTGACTTAAGGATTTAGTTTAAGATATTACTGTTCTTCTCTACTAAGGAGCTCTAGGGATTCACTCTATTGTGGTCTTTATTTCAAAGCAGATGTCTCTGACATAGACCTTAAGGTAAACAATCTGAATTGCATACTCACGACATGTTAGCTGTGTTAATTTTCAAATAACATTAGGCCAATCTAATGTACTGTGGTAAAACATTTACTTCTTAGATCAGCATTTCAAATACTGACACTTCTGATCAAATCATGGATTTCCACAACCTCAATAAAAGTATACTGTTTTAAAGTTGATGGCAGTTGGACATTTTTTAATGGTTTGCCAAAACACTATATGAGGACAAATAAATATGGATTGTAGCTATTTCACAACTGCCTACCGGGTTTTCCAGTAAGAAATTAGCTGCACAGAATGGGTCTCTTTCTGCTGAGATCTACTGCACTGTACAAAACAAGCGTAAATGTTCTGCTAGCAGTATCTTTCCTACAATTAGTCTTACTAGTCATTACCATTGCAATTTTGATAGACGTCTCAGAAGTAATAGTGCTGCACTGTCTGTAAATGAGATGAAATACGCATACAGCAGTGAATATTAACCTTAATAAATTATCTACCTTAGTTCTCATCTGTCGATTCATAAAGGACAAACAAAATAAACCAGCTGGTGTCTATAGAGGGACAACTACACATACATATTTTGGGTTAGATTTTAGGGATCTAACATAAAATAACACATTTTTACAGACGCTAGCTGGAAATTCATGGTATTTCAAATTATATAACCAATTTCACCTTTAGGTGTTTTGTAAAGTTTGAATGGTTTTGAAAAGGTAGCTTGAGTTTGGAATAAATACCCAACATGGTGCTAGATTATCAGAAATCCTTTGTTTATTAAACTTTTATGTTATCTGATTACGTTAGAAAACAAAAGAATGTAAACTGTTTGGCTCGTCATATGGAAAGGATCTCCTATTCAAAGACTCAGCAGTAGGTCTCATCGTTCTTCCATCTGCCATGGATGCATTCACCTTCCTAGGACCTAAATATTTTGCTGCAGTAGAAGCGCTAAAACAGGGTAAGTGACACAATATTGCATTAAACCAACAAAGCACATTAATCATACTGTAGGGGTGCTCATATTGGCTCTGCAGAGATTTTAGTCTAAGTTCAACTGGAGATCCTGCTCTTACATTTTTCACTGATTACCTCAAAGGCAACAGAAAGGGGTGGGACAATGTGGCCAATGCTCTGCCCACATTAAAGCCACTCATAACCAGTTTTCCCTCCAATCCAGGTTGGACAACCGACAACACTGATTATACTTAGCTAGCCAATGGGAGTTGTAGTTCAACAACAGCTGGTGAAAGGGAAGACCAAGGGGGTGCTTTTGTAGTGCAGAATTCAACTTAAATCAATGATACACAGGTTCTGTCTTCAGAGACCAGCAAGTTCCTGAGTACAAGCAAGGATGAATCTCAAAGGGGGATATATTCCTGCCCCTGTACACACCACTGCAGTCTAGCAGTAATACATATGCCCACAATGGGTTAAAATAAAATACAAATGTATTAAATAAAATAATATGAAAACACATATTTTTTGTTTTATTTTTTACTACTGTATAATTCAGTGAGGGGGGAAATGTGCTTATTATAGCCAACTAGTTGACGAGTCTGTTACGCCTGCCACAGTGCCACTGCCAGCCGGTCGCTGGGCAGTCATGCGCAATGGAGACTGCCCTCGCTGCGGCTGATACAGAGCTGGACGCTCCTTCTGAGAATCCAGCTCTGTATCAGCCGCAGCGTGGGCAGTCTCTACTGCACATGACTGCAGCACGCGCAGCAGTGTCTACTGCGCATGACTGTGTCGTTACACGTTTTAGCGAATTATTATATAGGATATTTAGCGATATTTGTCAGTTTATGCTAGAACTGCTTATAACTGAGAGGCAGTTAAGATGAAAAGGAATATAGAATGTCAATGTCTGGCTGACATACCAGCTAGTACTGTTTATTTTGCATAAAGCGGTGCAGATTTTCAGGATTCTTTCACAGGAGCAGCAGTAAATGCTTGTTTCAATGACTGATCCACCTGTCCTTATGAGATATTGAGTCTTTTCTGTTATTGTGTGCCAATGACTGGAGTTGAGAACCACTGGTTCTTGCCAAATAACTTTAGCCAATGCTCTGTTTGTCTTCATTCAGTGGAAACGACGTCCAAACCTAGCAAAACAATCCGCTGGTGTGTTCAAAGTAAGGAAGAGAAGGAGAAGTGTGATGACTGGTCTATTTTCAGTGGTGAGGCTATTGAATGCAATGCGCCTGAGGAATTCTCTGCAGAAAATTGTATTTTACAGATTCTGGTAAGAGAATTATATTTACAACGTATTGGTGTGCATAACATTCCAGTATGATTCTTTTCACTTATATATTTATTATCTTTAACCCTTTGAGTGCCAGAAGGGTATGCCATGCATTGCTCTGTACCCCTCTGACACTTAAAGGGTTAATTTATTTATAAATAGCTGCTTCATTTGTTTTATATTATCACATATTTTGGGAGGGGTTGGTCATTTATTTTGAGAACGGAAACTACTATTTAATTTAAAAACAGAATACAATTCTTAAATTGGTATTCCAGTGGAATTGTTCAATCACATCAGGGACTCTTTGGCCCAAATTTCCTATTAACATGAGCAGAAATTTTTCATAATGGAAAAATATGCTTTTGCTTCATTCAAACTCTATTACAACTTAAATCTTTCATTTTAATTGAATTGTAGTTTTCTATTGTGGTCACAAGGTGGAGCTGTTTCCCTCACTCTTTATAGAGAGACGTAAAGGGGTAGTAATACTTAAATGTAAAAAAATACTTGTTGTAGGGTTTATCCCCTGAGTAAAACAAGGGTACTCCCACTGCTCAGAGATATTTTATTAAAAAATTATAACAGCTCAAACTTGAATTTTTTACATGCAATATCACAGTGGCCTGAAAATTTACAGTGGCGCTGTTGCTACACCATCCTATGGACTGCTCTGGTCTGTAGACCATAAATCTCCATAGGATGGTGTAGCAACAGAACCACTGTAAATTTTCAGGCCACTGTGATATTGCAGCTAAAAAATTCAAATTTGAGCTGTTATAATTTTGTAATAAAATATCTCTCAGCAGTGGGAGTACCTGTGTTTTACTCAGGGGGATACACCCTACAACATATATTTTTTTACATCTTAAGTGACTTTACAGCTAAAGCCCAATCAGCATTATGTATAAAGGCAAATTAGGAATGAAAAATAAATTTCCATTCCTGCATTCAAGGCATTAGACACTTCATTTAAATCAAGCTAATTTTTATTTGCCCCCTGGGTTGCAGTGGATTTGCCCTAGATTTTTTCTCTACTTTGACTTGATACATAAACCCCGCTGTATACATAATAAAAATGCAAAAGCATTTCATGAATGTGTGGTCACTTGCCTTTGCAGAAAGGTGAGGCTGATGCAGTTACTCTGGATGGTGGATATTTATATACGGCAGGACAATGCGGACTGGTCCCTGTAATGGGAGAATACTATGACCAAGGTAAGAACTGAACACTACATGGGATCTTTTTTTTTTTTTTTAGAAAGTTCTGAATTAAGAGTTATTTATCTATTGACGCCAGGGAAATTATTCTATTAGGACTGATAAAGCTATTGGTATTGTTAAATCAACTCTGGCAACATTCCCCAAAGGTAGCCTATTACCTGACCAGCAGGCTTAGTTATAAGCGTAGGCCACACAAATCCACATTGCTGTCTACCACAGCTTTGAGTTCCCTGGTGAGTAACATATCTCACACAAAATACAGAGAGACTAGGAAGAGCAAAGGAAAATAGCTAACGCTCAATGTTTGACAAAGTGCTGTGGTATCAAACGTTGACTGTGAGCTACTTCAGGGTTGGACAGTCACACAGACACCCAGCCTTCTCCCACTGTTATTCCCAAAAAACACATATGACCCCCTCCCCCTCCTTGTTCTAAAGAAAGACAAAGAATACTACACAGAGTGCTCCCCTCCTCCCATACGCCAGCATAAGTGTGCCTCTTCATCCACCTTCCACCATGGCAAAGATAAGAATGTATGCCCTTTCTGCCCATCCTCCCAATGTACAAATACATGCCGCTCTTTTCCTCATTGTACAAATGCGATCCCCTTCTCCCCCTCCCCATGGTACAAATGTGTTCCCCTTCTCTCTCCACGTGCAAATTCAGGGCCAGATTTCCCAATAAGCAGAGTAGGCAACTGCTTAGAGCTCCAAATTTTGAGGGGCTCCTCAGCTGTGCTGGCTACATCCACATTCAGAATTGTGGCCAGCGCAATATCAGTGTCACTCCACTTGATATATCCCTTTACAGACTATTATTTAACTTATTGGAAGCTAGAGACATTGCCAATGCAATGTGACAGAGATCTCTCTAGCAACCAAGGGGTTCATTCTTGGGTTGAGCTAAGAGTGGCTTGCCTACATTATCCTATGACGAGTCATGGTCAACTGACCAGAGCTGTCCATAGGATAGTGTAGCCACAGCACCACTGTACAATTTCAGGCCACTGAGATACTTCTCCTAAAAAAATCAAGTTTGAGCTGTCATAACTTTAGAATAAAACACTTTTCAGCAGTGGGAGTACCCTTGTTTTACTCAGAGGGCTAAATACTACAATATATATTGTGTTACATATTAAGTATTACTATCCATTTAAGGATGCTAGATGGGCTCTAAGGCTCTCCAGATCTGGTTTTGAGAGTAGCTTTTCAGTGTTGGTTTAGATAACATACTTTCAAGGTGTGAGGATGCAATGTTGAAGAAATAAAGTGGCATTGTAAAACGTTATTGGAAATACTATAGTTAAATTGTATATGATTGGGGAGATCATATTCTCATTTTAGGACATGAAAGATTTAAAATTGTAAGCCCTATGGCCATTATATAGAAGCCTTGTATATCTATGGATCTGTGCAGTTTGAGATTGCTCTATCAATTGTTCAGTAAGGATATTTGGAGATAATCTTTTAGATTGTTCTGTTGGTATATCGGGAGACTGTAGGGGGTCATTCACAAAGGTGATGTTCTAAAAAGAAAGGTACTAGGTCACCTTATTCTTGCACAGAAAAAAGCTACAGGGTCACTGACCTGGCTGAAAATCAGCTCTAATAAAAAGGAGATAACTTCTACAATATAATAAACACTCCAATTCATATAGGCTCGATATACTTATATAGGAATTGGAGTGTTTATTCCAATAGCGGAATTATCTCCTCTTTATTAAGTGATTAACACCCGAGGTTTGGGATTGGTTTTTAGGGATATTGGGAGACCATTGGGGTTACACACTAAGGGCCATATGTTCAAAGGGATAACAACAAAAAAATGTTGTATGAAAGACAAAAATAAGTAATTGTCTGTATGAACGACATATTTTCTATAGAGTATACAACAAAAAACTAGTAATGTCTGTTGTGTACGATACAACTCCAGAATTGTTGGGCAAAGGGGCGTGGCTAAACTATTCTCCAGTTTCGTATAGAGGAAAAGAAAATTTGTTGTAACTAATCACAAAACTATGTCTTGCAAAAGGCAAAATTTGTACGTTAAGAAAAAAGTAGACGGAGTGCGAAGTTCTAAATGTGAGAATTTTTGTCTTTAGTTAAGACATTTTTGTAGTTAGTTAAGACACTTTTTAAGACATTTTTTGTCTTTACATACGGCAGTTTCAGTCAGGACAAACGACATATTTCTGATCACAACCAACACTCTCTGAAAATATTAATGATCCCAGCGACACTGTACTTTGAAAAGTCATTACAAACATTTAGCTACTTCTTTGAACATGTGGCCCTATGACGTGATAAAGAGGTGATAAAGCGGAGATTACTTCTCCAGTGATATCACTTCTCTAGTTCCAGTGTTATTCTATAGAGCCTGTGCAGTAAGATCTCCAAAGCTGGAGAAATCTTAGTGCATAGGCTCCACAGAATAACATAGGAATTGGAGAGTGATAAACTGGAGAAGTCATCTCCACTTTATCACCTCTTTATCATGTCTTAGTGCATCTTCCCCCATGTTTGGAGTAAGTTGTAAAAAGTTTACAGACATAATAATGAACAAAAATAGCAAATGAAATATATTGTTTAGCATTTAAGTAGATATTAATGATTCATATTTTAAAGCGTATGATTGATAAAATATTCACTCTTAAATACTCACTAGTTTAAGAATTATTTATTACTTAATATCCACCCCTTTTCTTGAAATTGACTTGTTCTCCAGAGAACGGGTGAATGGTCAGTCAACCAGTTGCTATGGCAATGCATCCAATGTTCATTCACATGAAGAAAGAACAGAAAAAATAAAATTGGGGTACTGATTAGCTGCCTATTCATGAAAAGTAATTACTTGTGCAGCTATACACCTATAGCATATCTTGAGACAGAAGGCAAAAAAAATCTAGGATAAAGTAGATACTATTGCGGGCATTTGATGAAAATTATCAGAATTAGTTACACTATTTTCGTCAGGCAACCTCAATAGTATCTATTTGCTCCTAGCAACATATTCACTCACATGGAGACACTCTTATCTGTGTGTATGGTTTTAATGTATCAAGAGCAATGACTAATGTTTATCAGTGAACAAGGCAGTTCAGCAGCTCTTAGAATGTTTAACCCAGGGTTAAAGGGATAGTAATACTTCGTTTTAACTTTATTTTATTCTGTAGGCATTAATAAAACATGAAGAATGATATAAGTCTTATCTCTCAAACCTTTATGGTTTATGAGATATTCACAAGCAAAGTTTCCCCCTCCCGCCCCTTTTACCTAGTGTAAACAAACTCTTTTCAGATGTGGAATGCAGTCCATAGACCAGACAGATAACAGAAGGGGACAATCTTCTTCCTATGAAAACAATGAAATCCCTGCCCCCCTTGACAAGCTTTTCAGGTTTTTCCCTTATCTTAATTGAAGATTGTCCCTCTCTGCAGTCTACCTGGGCACCTCCCTTCTGCTCTGGCTGAAAAGTGTTACATCAGTAAAAGGGGCGGGAGGGGGACACTTTGCTTGTGAATATCTCTTAAACCATAAAGGTTTAAGAGATAAGACTTATATCATTCTTCATGTTTTTTTAATGCCTACAAAATAAAATAAAGTTAAAATGAAGTATTACTATCCCTTTAATGTATAAAAGCCTATTAAAGAATGCACAGTTAAACAATGTACTGCAGGTGGTATTGGTAAAACAATAATTTTTATGTGATAAAACAAAGTAACACGACTGAGACAATAAACAAATATGACTCACAAACTCAGGTCCTCCAGTCTTCCCATCCCATCAGTGTGTTCTCACGTTTACAAAATGTATTCATGATTATTATTAATGTCTATTAGTTGCAGGGGAAAAAAAGAGAAATTTGATAACAAAATAACAAGGGTTAGCAGTGAAACATTTAACAAATCAAACCCTGTAGCAATTTTGGGACTGTATCGGTACATTAGTTTGAAGATATTTTAAGAGATTTTATTGATTAAAAATAATTTGATTGATGTAAAATGCAACCACCACCCCCACACACACTTCTTTTCCTTGATGTTAGCATCTTGTATTATGAATATGCTAGCATGGATGACCAACCAGCAGAGCTAGAACCAGGGTTGCCATGACAACCATAATGGGTGATCAGTAAAGATTGAAATTCCATCTCTGCAAGCAATTTTATTGAGTTTTGGGCACTAAATCAACACAGCTATAATGTTAATTACACTGTACAATGATTTATAGATCATTTCTGTCATGGTCTGTTAAGGTGAGTATGGTTGCCATGGCAACTCTTGCCCCACTGGTGGTGCCACAGCACTGAATTCTTAGCTGATGTCAGAGAAATAACTTGTTCTAGAATTGGGCCTTATCCATGAATTTCAAGAAGCAGTCTGAGTAACCTATCAAAGTGTAACCCTCAATTTAGCGACTAACCCAGGGGTACATTAAATATGTCATCAGGCTGAAAATGGTGACATAAAAATCTTGCCCACATGACAAGGGCACTCAAAGGGTTAATGGATGGTGTGAGTATGAGTTCATTCCATTCTATCCATTAACCCTTTGAGTGCTGCATCACAGATCCTGCAATCACGCCGATGGGGCATCACAGTCATGCTTGCTACTCTGCATCTGCTGCATGTAAATCTCATTCAGTAATTCGGCTCATCATGGTACACTTTTTGCCCGTTTTCTTTCTTGCGAATGTCGTCCTTGTCATGCTTGCGAGGTTCTTGTGTCGCCATTTTCAACCTGGTGACATAATTTAACGAGCCACTGGGTTGTTTGCCAAATTCAGGGAGACATTTTGATAGCGAACCAGCAATCTTCAGGGAACCAACTGCCCCATGATGGTGTGTGGTGGCTGTGGTATGGGGGCATAAAATAACTATTGCTTTAAATGGGGCAGCTAAGTCCTTGAATGCTAGATAGGTCTCCAATGCACTGAAAATCAATGCTTTAAAGTTCTTGTTACCATTCAAAGAGATAACATCCCCATTTAAATTCATGAGAATTTTGGGGTATTTTTATATCTCCTATGGTGTAGCTGGCATGTCCTAGAAGTGCGCTATATCTGTCTTCCTGCATCTGACCCAAAAGGGCTGCATGCAAAAAGACAATGCACTCTGGGACAAAGTAAATGCACCATCAAGAAAAATTCAAATCCTCTTTGACTTATATGGACCTTCAAACACATTGGGGGTTATGTACTAAGGTGTGATAAAGATATCACTTCTCAGGTTCCTATGCTATTCTATAGAGCCTATGCACTAAGATCTCCAGAGCTGGAGAAATCTTAGTGTGGGCTCCATAGAATAACATAGGAACTGGAGAAGTGATATCACTGGGGAAGTCATTTCCGCATTATCACCTCTTTATCACACTTTAGTGCACAACCCCCTTGAATGCTAGAGAGATCTCTAGTGCATTAAGAAGCAGTGTGGTGTAGATATCACTAGAAACTGAAAAGTTAAAAGAAATCAGTGGACATTTTGGCAATTTTTATTGCTCACTATGATGCAGTTTTCAGGCTCCAAAAGAACCCATCATCTGCATTCTGCATTAGAACCTAATGACATAGCTCTTCTTTTTTTCATAGGCATAGACAAAATTCTAACCTTTGATAAAAACATCCATATGGTTCATTTTTTCCTACATTACTGTCTACCGGAAATGTTATCATTATTCAGGTTCTTGTACATTTGCTTAAAGGAGCAGTAATCTTTTTTATGAAAAAATACATATAGTAGGTCTTTTCCTGTTGACTAAAACAAAGGAGATGCATGTGCTTTCTTAACATTAAAAGTGGCCTCTAGTGGTTATTCTGTTACATTCTATTTGAGAGGCAATTCAATGGCAAACCATTCCCCACAGAATGTGATCAAAACTGCTGACTCACTTACTGTTTGTTACAACTTTCAGGAAGTAAATATGCTGTAATTCGAATTATTTGAACTGTTATAACCTTTGAATAAAATAACTGACAGCAGTGGGAATGCTCTTGATTTACCCAGCAGGAAAAGTTCTATAACATATAGGTTTTCATGGAAAAAGTTTACTGCTCCTTTAAGCTCTGCAAAAGAACAGGTTTATGCAAAATAAGGGCCCTATGTACAAAGTAAAAATGTGGAACAATTTTGGAGCAAATCAAGTGCATCACTGGGAAAAATGAACATTTCCTAAATTCCCATTGACCTAAATGGAATTATTAATCCATGCACTAAAGATGTACTAAAGGTCGATGCTGTGTCGATATGATATGGTCAGTGTGTTTGAATCACTCCAATAATTTGATCTGCACACACATAGACATATTCACCAAAATTTTCCGATGGAAGGGGAGGGTTGGAGAAGGTCCCTATTAGCATACAGGATTTTCGAAGTGTTGTCGGTGTGGAAGGGATCTCCTCCCCTCACACATCACCAACATTGTGTAGTGCTTGGTGTACTAGTTCTGTTTATTTTAACCCTTTGAATGCCACAGGGGTGAGCAATGCACATCCCTATGGCATTCAATGCTTTCCTTGGTGCTGAAAACCTTCTCTTTATTCCCCTAATGGCTAGGTAGGGAAGCAAAGAGAATGCTGTTCAGAATTGTTGTAACTCTGACCTGTAGACCTTTTAAGTGCCAGAGAGGTATCCAACACATTGCAAAGGGTTAATATTAACCAAAAAAGCAATAGCGGGTCCAGATGGCACTGGTGTGTGTATTGGTGCACATATCTGTGACCTATTTATGTGGATATACAGAGGTTGGGTTGGTGAGGTGGAACAAGCCAGGATTACCCCCAGCCCTCCACTCACTGGCTCTTCTCCTGCAGCTGCCCTGTGACGCCAATGTCATCACGTTGTTGACGATCTTCCTCGCAGCAATGCCAACAACAATTGTCTGGCTCGCATTGTCACTCAGTCAAGTGGTGGGGTGACAGGGTGAGGGGGCCACATGTTGGCAATAGCAGTATAAGGGAGATTTTTGGCCAATGCATTGTGCAGGCAAGCTGCAAGGACATCCAGTCATGCAGTACACTATTCATTAACCCCTTAACAAGCCATGATGGTCCTGGACCGTCATGGGTTGTTTTGTATTAAGGACCCATGACGATCCTGGACCGTCATGGGTTAAATGATAGCAGCGCGCCTCCATGCACACTGCTATCATTAATTCCCATCTGAGACCAAATGCTCCGAGACCAGAGCATTCGGTCTCAGCCACTTTCACAAGTGGCGAGTCATGGGATCGATGCAGCAGCGATCCCATGTACCGGCATTGTGAAAGAATGAATGAGGCAGTGTTCTACACTGCCTCTAATGTCTCTTCTCAGCCATCTGTCCCTTGCTATCAAAGTAAGGGACAGAGAAGCAGAGAGGAGACACCTAGTGGACAAATAAAATGCAGCACTGGGGGTATTAACCCCTTCACTGCTGTGCTGGAGGCTGGCTAAATGCAGGTCCATTTTTGACCTGCTAAAATTAACTTTTGTTTTTTTGTTTGTTTGTTTTTTTAAAAAGACGCAACACTTTTTTTTTTTTAACAAATATTTTATTTAAATAAAAAAATATGTCAATTACCAAAATAGGAAGTGTGTTTGTTGTGGAGCCATAAAATACATTTATACACATCGCCAAATGTCATCAATAAAAAAGTGGGAAAATAGGGTGAGGAAAAAGTGACATGGGGTTTTTCACCCAGGGGGGACAGTGACCACTTAAATCTGCCCATTTTGTAGTTGTGACTGACCAGTCATACCTTTCATGCAGTGTCCATAAAAATGTAACCCACTGTGCCCAAATGATCCCAAGAGAAAAAAAATGGAATTTTTTACTTTTTTTTTACAGTTTTCTTTAATTTTACTAAAATAAATGGTGGGCTATCCATATACGTATGATATCAAAAGAAAGCCCTATCTGTGAGTAAAAAAAACGGTATATAATTTTCATGGGTAAAGTAAAGTACTTAGAGGAAAAACACTGTTGAACAAAGACATAGTCAAAAACATCAGAATTGCTCCGGCCCTTAAGTGAAATCGACCTCAGATTTTCCCGGTCCTTAAGGGGTTAAGTATTATAAGCATTGCAAAAGCAGTAAATGCCACTTAAATTAAAGGGATAGTAATACTTCGTTTTATCTTTATTTTATTTTGTAGGCATTAAAAAAACATGAAGAACGATATAAGTCTTATCTCTCAAACCTTTATGGTTTAAGAGATATTCACAAGCAAAGTATCCCCCCCACTGTTCAGCCACATCAGAAGGGAGGTGCCCAGGTAGACTGCAGAGAGGGACAATCTTCAGTTAAGATAAGGGAAAAAGCTGAAAAACTTGTCAAGGGGGGAAGGGCTTTCATTGTTCTCATAGGAAGAAGAGTGTCCCCTGCTCTTATCTGTCTGGTCTATGGACTGCATTCCACATCTGAGAAGCTTACACTAGGTAAAAGGGGCGGGAGGGAGAAACTTTGCTTGTGAATATCTCATAAACCATAAAGGTTTGAGAGATAAGACATATCATTCTTCATGTTTTTTTAATGCCTACAAAATAAAATAAAGTTAAAACAAAGTATTACTATCCCTTTAATTGCTTTTGCAAATTATGGGTGTACCTGGAGATTTGAAGGTTTCATCTGGAGACACAGCTTTAAATCTGGAGTCTCTGGGTAAAAGCTCCCAGCTCTACTTAGATCTCAGGGTCAACTCATTTTGAAAGTTCTCAGGTATGGTACTTCTGTGTACCCTTGTGTGGTGTGATAGCTTTGTTTGTTAATATAAAAACTGCTGTACCTGTTCAAACCTCACTGAGTTGGCTAACCTTATCAACTGTTTATCATCTACCACCAGTGGGTTAATTACAAGGTTGTGCACTAAGCATTTTGAGTTCTTGCACAGGGAAACTAGCTATATAGGTTATTATTAAATGCTCACTGGTGTAAATTAGCATACCAATGGTATGTGAGTTTCTGCTCATTGTCTGTTTCTTTCCTACACAGATAATTTGGCTCCATGCAAAAGCAAGGGATCAAAGACAAAAGGTCTGTATACTAAGAATCTTGCAATGCTTGTCTGCACTACCTAACATGGGGGAATGCAAACGGTGTCCCTCCATATGATGCTGGTCTACCAGACATTAGGCAGAACAGGCAACTGCCTAATGTGCAATGTTTTAAGAGGAGCAGCAATTGTGTTATTGAGTTATGGATGTGTACCAGACAACTTCTCCTTTATGGAGGCCTGTTTATTTACAGTTTGCATTCCCTTCTATTTGACACTGCTTAATTCTTTGGATATCAGTGAGGTCTCCAACACATACCCTAGACTTTTCTGTGACAAGGAAAAACTGAATGGGGCTGGTTATGAAGTCATGCGAAGTGTGGGTTGTGGTCATGTGTGGAGCTAATAGATAGTAAAAGAAACAGCAGCACTCCCATATCTTGAATTAAAAGAAAAGAATATGTTTTAAACATCAGCTGGCCTTCCTCAAGAGAAGAATACACATGGTTCCCAAATACCCTTCCCTTTCAAGATGCTAAGATTAGCATCCCCATGTGGCACTTACTTTATGTTTGAAGGCGGGATGTCATTAATATGCAAATAAAGTGAAGGTGCAAAAAGTAAAACATCTTAATGAATTCAAAGTTAAAGATTAAGAAGAAGTGATGCAGCAAGCACAACAATAGACATCTGGCTACAGCATCAAAAGACGTACTGATGTGGTAAATCAGGATAACTCAATAAGGGCCATATTCTCCATTTTCCCTTCCCTCCAGCCACCAAAAACACAATACCCTAATACCCCTCCACAACACCCTGAGATAAACACACATACAACTGAATAAGGTGGCAAAATTGTGAGGTCACAGCTTTATTTAAATGGATTTTTTACCTATTTATGTGAGCCGAAGGAGTCCCCTACCCACTTACTATGTTGCGCCCCCAGAGCACCTAAACGCTTGAGCCACCCCTAGACCCGGCTTGCGACCATGAGAAGTAAAGGGAGTCCCGCTTATCCTAATGGACTGAAATGAGGGAGAGCACTACGAGAGCCTCCCAGACTGCCATTTAAGTGACACCACTGCCACATGGGGATGCCTATCTCGCCATCTTGAAAGAGAAGGGTATCTTGGGGAATATGTTTGCACGTTTTCTTGTCTTGAGGAAGGCTGGCCAAAATGTTGATCTTTAAATACACTTTTATCCATTTGAATACAAGACATGTGAGTGGTTCTGTTTCTTCTCCTATAAAGATATCAGCCACACTTCAGCACCCAGGCACTATTTGGCCCATTAAGTGCATATATATATATATATATATATATATATATATATATATATATATATATATATATATATATATATATAAATTAATATAGCTTACTGGATCTTTAAAGGGATTACCTGGATCCCTAATGTCCCATCCCTTCCCATCTCAGGCCATTGTCACTCTTCTATTACCTGCTTCAAACTAGGCCCATATGTATAAAGACAATAAAAAAAGCAATTTGGGACAAAACAAATGCATCATGAGGAAGAGCTAAACATTCCTGTTGGTTTAAATAGGACTATTAAACCACTGGATTTCAAGCAGGTCTCAGATGCTTTACTTTAATTTTGGGTAATCAATTGTTGGCACTCATCCTGTCAAACTGATGGCAATGTGGAAAGGCTGTCCTCCATTACACTTCACCAACCATTCTACAGCCCTAAAGCCTGAGAGCATTCTCTCTGCACCCCCCCCCCCCCCACACTGGGAGAGAGGAGAGGATGTGCTCAGACTTCAGCACCACAAACCCTTTCAGAAACATATGACGTGCATTGCATACCCCCTGGCACAGAAAGGAGTAAAAATATGTTTAGGGCACACGGTCACAATTAATATTCAGAAAGTATTATGCTTGTGGCATTTTATTAATGTATTGTAATCTGTTATGATTACTAGAATTACATTTAAAACTGAAGTGGATCACAAGTTCTTTCAACCATATTTTTTTAACCCCTTAACGACCGGTGACGAGCTCTCGCAGCCGGCACTTAAGGACCACGGGCCATTTTTTTTTTCACATCCCGTTCAGGGCTCTCCGAGCTGCGTGCAGCCGTGTGACCTAACCCAGACCTCTCCCACTTCCCCACTTCCTTCCTCCTCCACTCCCAACTCTTCAGCTGCCTGCCTCTTCAGGGGTTGTGGCCTCCACTTTACCACCATGCCCTAGCTTATCGGATCACCAGCTTGTAAATCAGTTATGCATGCATTCATTTTTTTTTTCTCAGAGGGATATACAAATGTTAACCCTTTGAGTGTCACAGGAGTATCCAAAGCATTGAAAAGTAATGCATTGTACACCTCTGTGGCACTCAAAGGCTTAAAATAAGAAGAGTTTACATATACATTTTCATGAAGGAAAAGTACCAAGCACCACTCTGTTGTCAGTTTCAAGACTCTCCATGTAATATATTTTTATTTTAACCCTTGGAGTGTCAGGAATGTGTGACACCAAGGGAACACTGCTCTTTGGGGGGCAGGACTGTCTGACGGGACGACCTGCTTTTCAGATGTGCTTTTTTTTACCTGCACCACCCGTGGCATGTTCAATGGGATGGCTCCTGAAGCAGGCACACAACTGCCCTTTTAAAAATGGCTCAAGAGAGGTAGCCGGCCCCACAACAGAAGAACAACAAAGTCTTAAGCCTGGAGAGCTGGAGCCTATGGAGCAAAGGGCAGAGATAAGCGGCCCCAAAATGCCCCATGAGAGCTAGGAGGGCCAAAAATGGCCCACAACATGCAAATGAAACATAAATTGCCAGTGAGACGTGGCTTGCCCAAAAATGCCCCGGACATACTGGGACAGAAATGTACCACCATATGTTCAGGGGAGAGCAAAAACCTGTTAGATGTTAGGAGGCACCAAAAGTGGGTGCAAAAAAAAGCTGTGGGGGCCTAGAATGGATGTAAGACGTGCCGTGAGTCAGACATGACTTTAGTCGGGTAGATACCCTACGACATACCAATCAAACAGAGGAAAAATACACAGGTGAAATAGGGAGGTTATTCCACTGTCCACAATGTCTGCCAGCCCACTCCCACTGTCCTACTGGTGATCACCGATACACACATACACTATGTGAGACCCCAACTTTGTTCCACTGTCATACTGATAATCACAGACTCATACATACACTATGTGACACTGTTACTCAAATATGCTCACACTCACACATATGCATGCACACACACGCTTTTACTGATGGAGACTTGTGTAACACAGTGCTTTACAATGTGTTGCACACACTTTTGGACCCGAAAGGGCTAAGCACTGACAATTCAACAAGTCACTCATTAAAGTGATAGTAATACCTCAATAAAACTTTAACTCTGATTATTCGTTACAATCTTTATAACATGTTGCGCTATATATAATTACTTACAGATTTGTAGTTCAAACACTATTCAAGAGGAAAATATCCTACTCCCCATCCCCTTCTGGCCACATCACACTGTCTGTGTCTGGTCCAGATGGAGAGCGTCAAGGGACATCCTCAGTAAGCAAAAGGAAAATCCTGTCCTCATTCTTCAAGAGTGGCAGGGTTTTTCTTATATTTACTGACTGAAGATTGTCCCTCGCTGCAGCCACCCGGTCCCACTACTGGATCACAAATCTAAGGGGAGGAGGCCAGAATGGGCAGAAGGGGGATCCTTTCCTCTTGAATAGTGTTTGAACTATTCCAGAGCTGCTCCATACAAATTACCCAAATGTGACCCCAGTGTGCAGCATGGAATACCTTGGCGACATAATCAAGCTGAAACACAGTTTGGCCAACTATTAAACAAATCCCTAATTTTTAGAAATAAGTAAATGACCACACTCTCACAATTAATGTTCACTTAACCCATATGGTGACAGTGCCTTCGTTGGAGACATCTCTATCATCCAAGACATTACTTGTGTGCAGAAAAATAACAATTGACATAGGCTTAATTTTGTTTAACCCTTTGAGTTCCAGCAATGAGTTGCGTACCCCTCTGTCACTCAAAGGGTTATCCAACCATACTCTCAGAATTTAGCCAATTGAGTACCACAGGGGCTTTTCAATGTGTTACGCACTTCCCCATGACATTCAAATGTTTATCCCTTTGAGTGCCAGAGGGGTACACAATGTATTGCAAAGCAATGCGTTGCATGCCCCTCAGGCACTCAAAGGATTAAGGTTTAACTTATTATGCAACTATTGCCTTTGTCATTGGAGTTATAGGAAAAGTAACAACTCAACAACTCGTAATAATAACCCTCCATGGTCAGAAAATCCTAATGGACCCTTATGGGTTTTGCTCTTGTTCCTTTGTACAAATCAAAAACAATATGCACTCCAGTCACAAACTTTTTTTTAAACATATCTCAATGGAATCTTGCTCAGGACAGAAATATACCGCAAATATAAGAAGGAAAAAGAGGAGAAAGTAAGAGAATGAAGTATTTAATAATAAAAACGTTAGAAGTGGCAAAGGTATCTATGCAGAAATAACCATACAAACTATATATCATTTATAATTAGCATTCATGAACCCTTGGTGTGCCAGAGGGTGTATGCAATGCATTGCTTAGCCCTCTTGCGCTCAAAGGGTTAACAGTGATTCCTCTGATGCCCAAGACCGCTGTCAGAACAATAGGCAGCTTGATTGTAAACCTTTAGGAGAATCACTTGAAGGAACAGTCAGACACACTATGTGGGAGATGCACTAAGGTGTGATAAAGAGGTGATAAAGTAACAGTGACTAATCTAATGTCATATACTCTGCAAGTTCAGTCCTGTTATTCTATGGAGCCAACTGGAGATATCTTAGTGCATATTCTCCACAGAATAACATCAGAACTTTGTTAATTCAGACTGAAGCAGACGGTGTGCATGAACTTACTTAACAACTTTAGGGGTGTGCGATGCACGGAAATGGCCCTCATCTGGGGGGGAAGGTTATAAAGAGATGTTACTTCTCCTTTAAACAATTTACATATTATACCGTTCTCTCTGCATGTGTGCTTGTTTGTACATTGTGGAAAATGTTTCTTCCCATATGTTCTCTTTGTAGGTTCTTATTTCGCAGTAGCTATTGTAGAGAAACGTAAGAAGAACCTTACCTGGAAGAATCTTAAAGGCAAGAAGTCATGTCACACTGCTGCTGGGCGCACAGCTGGCTGGAACATCCCGATTGGTTTGATTCTTGAAAAAGAGCAAAACTGTGATATTGGTGAGTAAAGCATGCAGATTCAGCTTCCTCAAAATGGAACTGTCACTTTGTATCAAATTTTGAACGAGCTTTATTTATTTGTCATTTATGCAAGCAAATTAGACAGAACTGGCTGGCAAAGTGTCAGTTCTGCTTTAACCCCTTCCATGCATGAGGCCTCTCCAGTACTTTGCTTTTCAATGCATCTGAGACGTCTCTAGCACCCAAGGGGTTGAAGAAACAATAAGCTGTGTTGAGGGGGAAAAATACAATATAGTAGATATTTATCTAAGGAGAACAATATGGATACTCACACTGCTGAGACTTGCGTCATTCAAAAGTTGTTACAAATCAAAATGGAATTAATTAGTGAAGATGTTGCTATTACATTCTGTAACCAGTAGCTTACTTCTCCTGTGGTCCAAACTGACAACAGTAACAGTTGGTTAGCTGTTAGTGGATATTGAGTATTCATAAGTAAATGGACTGGGCAGTGGTAGATTCAGGCATGACTGGAGGACTGTTTAGCAATGCTCAGCCCTGGGAGCTGGGCTGGATACTGGTATGGACAGAATCAGACAGTTTAATGCTACAATAATAGAAAGAATTAAGGTAAGATGGTATGAAATAGAAGACTGAATCACACTAGACTGATGCTGGAGAGTTTAGATGACAAAGATGGTCAGAAGATTCTGTAAGGGAAAACTAGCATGAGGTGGCACACCAATGACACCAATGCTAGTCTGCTCTGGTGGTGAACGCAACATTAATGATCAGTAGCATTGGTGGAGCAGGGACTATGACTAGTAATAGTAGTATTTTGTAGACCAGCCTGAGTGTAAGAGCACCATCCAGGCATAGACAGAGTGAGAAAGCAGACTGAAGAAGTGAGTATGAGATGGACGGTTTACTATTAAAATGGAGTTCCCTAAGCAGCCAGTGTCCGAAGGGCGACATCGAAATATTGCCCTCGTCAAACATAACAATGTCGCCCACATCATAAGGGAGTCTTCAAAATTTGCCATTTAGAAAGTCATCAATTAATCTGACTCAACATTTCCCATCCAGGAAAAGATAGCAGACACATATAGGTTTACATTTGAGTGGTATTATTGTAAAATACTTGTATTGGAGGAGAAACATTATTTGTATGATGTGTATGTAGTTTAACCCTTGTGGATCAGGGGGTGTGCAAAACATTGTTTCACAGTGCAATGTTCAACCCTTTGGTCCTCAAAGGTTCAGTAGGACTAATGAGATATAGCTATACTTGGCCATGTATTACAATTATTTTCTTTTGCCAGATAAATACTTTAGTCAGAGTTGTGCTCCTGGATCTGATGAGAAGTCAAACCTCTGTAAATTGTGTATTGGTGACCCCAAAAACCCAATGGATAAAACAAAATGCTCTGCAAATAACAAGGAAGCTTACTATGGATACGCAGGTGCCTTCAGGTAAGAAAAGCCAGAGTCTTGTGTCTCCAACTAAAGTCACTAAAAGAGGTAGATTTAATAAGACAAATTGGAGCAGGTCAAGAACAAATCACATTCAAAGGTTTAAAAGCCTAGTCTAAATAATTGAGAGTATGGGGATTATTATTAGTCCCCTACCATGCAGTTGTATTGCCCAAGAATTGCTCCATGACGTCTTATTAAATCATCCCCATATTATGAGAACCAAGGTCCATATAACTATATATATATATATATATATATATATATATATATATATAGTTATATATATTTATATATATACTAGTATCAAAGCCCGTATACATGGGTTAAAGTGCACCCAGTGGCCCCGGCTACTGCCCCTGAGCAGAGACAGGCGGTGAGATGCCCGGAGCTCCCGAACGCGCTGATCCTCAACGGGGAGCTCCAGACGGCTCACAGCAAAGCTCCCTGTGTGCGAAACCACACATGCACAGTCTCTACTGCGCATGTGCGGTTACGTTCACAGGGAGCGACGCATTCTATCACTTTATGTTATAGGATATATATATATATATACAGTATATATATATATATATATATATATATATATATATACATATAAATGCAATATGATGAGAAGAGTACAATACCAACAGAGTTGTCAGGCCTAATGTATACAGTAAAAGAGGAGCAATACACTGGCATGTCTATGAGTAAGCACTGTTTGTAGCACAAAACGCGTTAGACCCTTTGAGGTCCTGTTTATATGTGTCTTTGTTCCGCTGTCTTGTGATGTCTTCATGCCACTTTTTTATCAAGTTTGTAATAAAGCATTCAACTTTTATCCAGAAGCCTTATTGTTCTTGGAGTGCCGATGGTATCTTTCTTTCCAATTGCCAATATTCCAAATCGGGGCTGCTAAAGATGCAATGCATTGGAACTCTTTAGCATTGAAAGGGTTAAAGGCCCCATTAATTCAATTCATTTGTCCTCTATGGTTCGGTTGGTTTGCCCCAGAAATGTTCCATTTTGCTTTTATACATTAGGACCAATGATTCTTAGATACAATGGCGTATGGCTGTCTCTCTGTCTGTCTAGCTGTCTGCCTTTCTTTCCATAATAGGGGTTGCCAACCTGAGGCATTCCAGCCATTGTGGACTACAACTTCCATCATCCATGGTCAGCCAATATCTTACCAGGGATTGTGGGAATTGCAGACCTGTCTCCCTCCAACTTAATATGAAATTGTTTCTGCAGACAACCCCAGTGTAGTTAACGCCTTGACTGCCAAAAAGGTGCAATTTTCTTTTCACACTTATCTGACACTCAAAGGGTTACACATGCATTTAATCTTTTGATTCAAATGCTTTACATGCCAGAGAGGTTTGCACACAGCACACGCAAAAGATTTAACCCTTGTAATCCTAAAATATAAATAGGACAAACATTATAATATCACCAAGATCCCATATAAAACATTGTTTTATTGATTTTCACCATTCATTTTATTAATCCTTTCACTATTCCAGTACTGAAAGATGGTGATTGCATTTTACTGCAAATGGATTTTTTAACCTGTTAGATAGTGGGTTAAATTAGTGATTCCTTTGCCTGCTCTCTCCTGAAACAGTAGTCTTTCTTGTTTATTATAAAGTAGTCTTTCTTGTATATTATAACTTCATATGGCAGGAATATATAATACACTCCTGATAAGTATTTTAGTTTCACCATATAAAATAATGTTGCAAGTTTTGTTTGAAATATGTTGCAATTTCTACACAAAATAGGAAAATTAGTTATATAGCAAGTGTGATAGTCACTGCTGCACATAAGGATGTTTTCCATCTTCAAATTCTCTTAAACCCTTTGAGGACTAGCGGAGTGAAAAATGTATTGCACACTCTGGCAATCAAAGGGTTACACCGATTTTGAGTGTGTGTGTGTCTTGGGCAACTACTCTGTTGGACAGAACAGCTGCAGTGCTACATGTGGACATAGGAAGGGGAGGGTTTGCAGAAAACCTCTCCTGGACCAACTGCTAAAGCATTTAACCCTTTATGATTGTTATGCATTGCACACATGCATGGAATAGAATGGTTTAAAGTTGCATTGGGGTTGGAGGTGGAAGGGAGAGGGGACCACACGGGGTGAATTAGGGGAGCCAGGGGAAGTTACTTGTTCTGGCTGTATGGTGCAAAAAAAAAAGAAAATGAAAATACATTCAACTCAACAAATAGATTGTTTTGCAAGATGGCTTAAAATTGCCTAAGTTGCTAAAGACAGCCTGCTTGAAGGAGGTCAGAGGGTGTCGGACAACGTACCTGCCTTTAACAGTTTACCTAGTTGACTTTGTGAATTTAAAATAGTGAAATTACCCATGAAAAATGGCAATACAGCACATCAGTTATAGCATAATAGCACATTATGTTAAAGTGCTTCAGAAGCCATGACATTAAAAACAAACACTAGAAAATAATCCAAAACCATTGAAAATAACCATTTTCAAATATATTCAGTATTCAAGTGGCTTACTATCAAAAATGGACTGAAAAGGGCCCAAAAAAGCCTCTTTGCTTTTTTAATATAATTTACTTATTGTCAAGATGTTTCAACAGATATTAAAAATGGGGTAGACAAATTAGGGATGTAAGATGTGGGGAAGGGATGATACAAAACACAAAAAGTAGGGAAAAGGAGGAGAAATGGTGATGCACAAACTGATATTGTGTACAGTGTTTACATAGTAACATAGTTGATAAAGCTGAAAATAAACATGCATTCATCAAGTCCAGCCCATAATCTTTTTGATATTTATATTCTTTTATAATTGTTTAGGATTTTTCTTGCTTTCTTTTGCAATACTGCTTTTATTTTCCATTTTAGCGAGCCTAATTGCTTGATTGCAGATTTTATTACATTCTTTATATTTTTTTAATGATGCATCTGACCCTTTTGACTTAAACTGTTTAAAATCCTGTTTCTTATTTCTCATTTCCCTGCAAACCTCTTTATTAAATTGCATTGGTCTTAATTTGCTCCTCTGTTACTTATTCCCCACTGGTACATTTTGGCACGTATACTTATCTTAGAGCATTTTAAAAAATTCCATGATTCGTGTGCATTTTTATCTTTGTAGATTACATCCCACGGAATATCCTTTAATACTGCTTTTAGCCTTTTTAAAATTGAATGTTTTGGATAAACCCTTGCTAATGGGTTTCTCATAACAAATTTCAAAGCATCCCATATTGTGGTGACATCTATCTAAATGTTATTTTACCTGTCAAAATTGTTTGAGAGCACTAGGTCAAGCAAGGCCTCATTTCTACTAGTTGGGACATGAAATTGTCATTAATCATTATTAAAAAATAATTTCCCTTTGTTGTGCTGGAAGTCATCTTTCTCCAGACAATTTCAGGATATTTGAAATCTCCCGTTATGATCATATTTTGTGACCAAGAAGACTTTTCAATATGCAGTATCAATTGGGCTTTCTCAAACTCCCCAGTATTAGGTGGTTTGTAGCAAAACCCAGTTAACATATTTTTGTTCTATATGTCCCCAGTATATATTTCAACCCACAGGACCTCTATATTCTCACTGGACCTGTGTTGCATAACCCCCCTTCCTAGTTTAAAGTCCCCTCAACCCTCCTAACCCCTAGAACCATAGCCCCCTTTCTGCTAAGGTGCAAATCCACCTCGACTATAAAGATTGCCCACAAGGGAAAAGACCACCCAGTGCTCTAGGAACCCAAACCGCTCCTGCTTACATCAAGTCTTTAGCCACGCATTTAACTCTCATAATCTCCCATTGCCTTTCTGATGTATTGTGTTGCACAAGTAGTTTTTTAGAAAAATATTACCAAACCTTTCCAACAGCGCTTAATAGATTAAATAGCACTCAATACAATATGATCTGCAGGATCAAAGAGTCTCTCAAAGTCCTTCACTAGTACTTTCTGCCATTCTCCCACTAACCTCGGGTAAAAAGTTCTCCACAGGCCATGTAAAAACACAGGAAAAAGAGAAGGCGCACACAATCTAAGTGTAGACCATAAGCTATATACTGATGATTATCACCGCCACTGTATCTGTGATCCAATATTACACCTTCAACATGCCAAAAACACCAGTGGAAAATAGTCTCACTCACCTTTTAATCAGGCAAAACTAGCCTCAGAGTATAATTGCCTTCACTGGATAACCCCCAGTGTCAGTATCGGCCAGGTACTTCCTCTACACTCCTCCAGCTCATTCATGTAGTCTCCAAAAAAGCCACAGGCCTCCCTGGTGTCTGGAAAGTTCCCTCTATCTGGGGTCTAATAGCACCTCATTTGTAGGGGACCTAACAGTTAGTATCTTTGGGGCCTAGAAGTTTCTATATAATATACCTGATAAAATAATTATTAAAAATATTTTGAAATTTATTGAAAATAATAATAAAATAAAATATAAAATCCCATTACAAAAAAATAGATAGATACAGTATAATACATATATTGCATCAACAGGGAATATATTCCAGATCACTACCGCCCAACACGTTTCCCAGTATCGCACTGCTTCATCCGGGGCATATAGTGGGAGTGACCCAGAGACATACCTCTTTTATATTATCCATGGATACAATCAATGTATATTTTCCCACCATATGTATTCACTATACCATTTTAAACAATGGTTATATAGGGAATTTTTAATTATCTCCACACTTCCCTCGGTTTGCCCATGAATTTGCCCTAAAGTTGTCTTGGCCCTGGTGCTTTGCTGCACCAGTGGTATTGTTATAATTATTATACTTTAATTATATAGCATCAACTCATCCTGCAGCACTGTACAATAGAAAATAGACAGACAGCAACAATAAACAGTACACTTGGAACAACAAAAGGATCAGAGGGCCTTGTTAGCGACAGCTTAACATTTAGAGGAAGGTAGATTGGGACACAGAAGTAGTAAGTGCTATCGGGTGTAAGTGCCTCCTGCCACATGAACTTCTGGTCAACGGGTTGGAGGAAAAAATACTTTTTAGTGCAGTTGCCCAGTCAAGTAGTGGGTCTGTTTGAGAGAAAGAGACTGTGTGAACAATGAGGTCATGATGAGGAAGAATGATTGTAGAAGGGAATGAGAGTAAGTAGAGGTTGGACAGGCTGTTGATCTGGCCTTGCTCATAATGGTTAAGGGGGCAGTTGATAGGTTTCCTGGAAGAGGTGAGTTTTCAGGGAGATTATGAAGATCTGAAGGCTGGGGAAGAGTCTGTTGGGATGGAGGAAGGAATTCCAGAGTCCGAGTGCAGGTTTTGTATGTGTGAATCAGAGGATGTTATTAGAGCTGCAGATAGAAGATCTTGGGCAGAGCAAGACAGTGAGTGGGAGTGTATTGAATGCATACTTAGGCAGTGTTTATAAGGGCTCCACATTAGCACCAGTATTTTAAATTTATTTCTAAATGCTAACAGGTGCCAGTGTAGGGATTGCCAGAGAGGAGCACTATTGGAGGAATGTGGTGTGAGGCAGATAAATATGACAACAGAGTTTATTATGGACTGCATTGGGGTTAGGCAGGTGAGAGGAAGCCCATGATGAGTGTTTGGATTAGAATTTTGGTAGTCTGTTGGTTGAGAAGAGATCAAATTCTAGAGATGTTACATAGATAGAGGCAACATTGGAGTTGGAGATTGACTGAATGTGGACTATGAAGGTTAGGGCAAATTCAAAGTTAGCCCCCTAGCAGCATTTTGGTGGTTTGTGTGACGGTGGTGTTGTTAACAGTTAGGGAAAAATTTGGGGTAAGGCTGATTGGAGAGGGAGGGAAAATTAGGTTTGGTTTTCATTGGGTTAAATTTTAGATGATGGGAGGTCATCCAGCAGAGAGACAATTAGATAGACAGGACAGGAGAGAGGGAAAAGGTATGGGGAGGAAGGAAATATTTGAGTGTTATCAGTATAGAGATGATGGTGAAACCCAAAGGCATTTAATAGTTTCCAAAGGGAAGAGGTGTAGATTGAAAAGAGCAAGGGACCCAGGAATGAACCTTGTGGTACTCCTACAGATAGTGGTTGAGGTGAAGAAGTGAAGCCAGAGTAGAAGACACTGAAGGAGTGTCTGGAGAGGAAGAATGTGAACCAAGACAGGCCAGTGTCACAGAGGCCTAGGGAGTAGAGAGCTTGGAAGGGAAATGTGTGACCAACTGTGTCAAGAGCAGCTAACATATCCAGTAGAATGAGTAGGGAACAGTGGTCTTTTGAATTAATAGAAAGCAAGTCATTGGCCATTTTAGTGAGTGCAGTCTCAGTGGAGTGATGAGGGGGTGGAATCCAGATCTAAAGGTATCTAACCGGGAATGAGAGTAGAAGAATAATTTGGGACAGTTGTATACAAGACTTTCAAGGAGTTTTGAGGCAAATGGGAGAAAAGAAATGGGTCGGTAGTTAGAAAAGAAAGTTTGGGTCCAGAGAGGGTTTTTCGAAGATTGGTGTAATTAGTGCATGCTTGAAAATCAATGGGAAGGTATTGGTTGTTAGAGATGGGTTGAATAAGTGAGTAAGGGTTGGAGTTATTAGAGGAGAATGTTCTTGAATGAGCTGTGATGGAATTGTATCAAGTGGGCATATAGTTGAGTGCAGGCCCAGACTGGCCATCGGGCATAACGGGCATTTGCACGGTGGGCTGGTCCTGGCGTTTAAAAAAAAATAACGAACGCCCACCGCAGCCACCCCCCATGGGCTGCTCAAAAAATAAAAATGGGCCGCTCAGCCTTAAATGCCCGGGCCTGGTTGAGCATGTAAGGAGGAGGGAAATCTCATACTCTATCCCTGGTGAAAAGGAGTTCAGTGTTTATGCAGAAGAGGCAACTGAGTTAAGCTGGCTGGGTGGGGGTGGAAGTGGTGAAATTTAATGTCTGATAGAGACAGTCTTGTTCTTGAATTGAATGGCGAGATCTTGGGCAGAGAAGTTTGTGGAAGGAGTTTGTGTTGGTGAGCACAGAAGAGATTTAAAGGTTGAGAAGAGGTGTTTAGGGTTAGAGGAAAGATTAGATATTAGGGAAAAAATATGGCTCTTTGGCCAGAGCTATCAGAATGGAGAACTAATCTGTAGTGAACAAAGTCAGATGAGGAGACTGATTTCTTCCAGTGTTCTTTCACATTTGTGTTGTGTGCCAAGGTTGTAATGGGGTTCTACTGTGGTGGCCTAGAGTTGCACAGGGGTGGCATACAGTTTGTAGTTTAGCCACTGCAGAATGTGTGGATGTAATAAGGACTGGAGCAACACAAAACAGCTGCTACAAAGGGAGTAAATAACAGTTTCAATTGATTTAAGCCTTTGAGTGCAAACACTTTGTTTGTCAAGCAATGCTTAGGATACCCCTCCGGCATTCAAGGGGTTAAATGGGGCTTGTAAACTATTACATGGTAGAGTACTCCAAAGTAATGCACTGGAGGCTTTTCTAGCATTCAATGGATTAAAATACCCCATTGAAATCAATGGCAGTGTGGGATGTGGCTTTTTGTCCCCTGTGGTCCAGTTGTGCATTTGGTTTGCTTTTGAATTGCTCTGCTTTAAAGTAGGAGTTCAGAATCACTGGGGAGTTACTAAAATGATTTCACACTATAACATGTGCCATGTCTGATTTCTCAGCTCTGTATCTGCCTAACCCCAGTTTATTTATGTATTGAATAGTATCCCCAGCTGCTATTCTAAGGGGAGGGCAGCAGAGACGTTTACAAGCATTTTGGCGTGTACCGTGTTCATTAGAGGAGGTACAGAGGAAATGACAGAACTTTACTCCTTTTCCCTACATGTGCTATAGGGGAAGTGTTCCGGGATTACTGGCATTAGAATTTTATCAACAGTAGAGTTGGTATATTCTGAATTAAAGCGGAACTTTCAGATAATAGCAAGTCGCCATGCATTCATTAAATGCATGGCGACTAGCTTGAAAATGTATGTCTTACCAAAAAAAAAATACTTGTTTCTAAAGGAATCCGTCCCGTTTCGGGACTGATGGGCAGATTACTGCGGTCTGTGAGCCTGCTCCGTCAGTCCTTTCCAGTGACCATATGGTGCAAAGCAGTCTACTCTATGGAGACCGGGACTGACAGCGCATGCACACAGACAAGATGTCTGAGCTCTAGCCTCAGTTTCGGTCTCCAAATGGGACGGATTCCTTTAGAAACAAGTATTTTTTTTTGTAAGACATATATTTTCAAGCTAGTCACCATGCATTTAATGAATGCATGGCGACTTGCTATTATCTGAAAGTTCCGCTTTAATTCACTGGGATTATAAGTAAACCGCTTCCTTGCAGAAGAGAAAGTCATAACCAATATCTGCATAGAAGAAATAGTTTACTCACTGTTAGAAGACTCCTTCCAATAGCAGATTCAAACAAGATCACACAGCGATTAAAAGATCTCCTGATGAGTCCTTTATTTAACAGATTCTTTATATTCTGCAAACATAGTGTTAGGTCAAAAGGAAAACTGGGGGCGATGTATAAAACTGGAATTATAAAGAAAGTGTCTGTAAAATTGTCTCAAAGCGAAATAAGTGTATGTATAAACCTCTAGGAACATTTTCACTAAGTGCTAACACCACTTAGTTGGCTTTTTTGAAAAGTGGCGTAGAAATGGTCTTATAAAGAAATTTGCTAATTGCGCCAAAAATAAAGGCAGCTTTAGTGATTAAATCTTAAGACCAGGTATAACCTGTTCTTAATTGAAGTGTATAGTGACATCTATGTGTTTGAAAATATATTCGCAGGTGTGAAGTTTTTGTCAGAATATTCTCAGACAGACATATTTCTAAATGTGACTTTACGGCTTTATAAATATGACCGTGCGTTGTGAATTTTAGCGACAATTCTTAAAGGGATAGTAATGTTTCACAATAAAAGCAGCTCCATTTTATCTTCATAGTATTTGGGCCATGGTGAGTGTTATTTCAATAATGTCAGAGTTAAAGTTCAAGAGTAATTGAATGATACAGTATGCCCCTCCCTCCCCTTTTACTGATGTAACACTGCTCACCTCAGAGCAGCAAGTCTGTCTGGATGGATCACAGAGAGAGACAATCTTCAGTGAGCATAAAGAAAAACCTGTCAAGAAGGCGGGCTTTCTTTATGTTTACAATAAGAAGATTGTCCCTTGCTGTGAGCTGTCTGGTCCCAGGACCACATTCCACATCTAAGGGGAGAAGACTTACACTAGGTAAAAGAGGCAGGAGTGGGATACTTTATCATTCAATTACTCTTGAACTGCAACTCTGACAGTATTGAAAAAAACACTCTCCATGGCCCAAATACTATGAAGATTAATTGAAGCTGCTGTTTTTGTGAAACATAACTATCCTTTAAGTATACACAAAGAAGGCTTATTATACATCCCCCCACATTATCTCTTGGGAGCTGAATTCAGTAAGCAGATGAAACAAACTAAAATGGAGTATCAGCCTTAAGATAAAACTTATGTCATGTGATCTAGAGTCTTAGTGGGCGGGATCATAAAGTGAACAAGTGAAATAACAACATACGAATGCTATGAGACTTACATATTAACTAATACAAAATTATTAAATACTTATATGAGTAAAATGAACATGATAGTGTATGATGGCATTCACTAAGTCATCATACTGCACAAGAGTAGGATCACTAAGTGATCATACCCTTGTGCAGTGGTTCTCAATCTTTTTTTTTTTTTTTTTTGTGCAAGGCACCCCTATCATACACTATGGAACGTTCAGAGCACTCATAACATGTAAAGTGCCATTAGTCAAGGTCAAAATGAAGGATATAGATATATAAATATATAGTTATCCTTAGATTTCACAATCAGCATAACAAAAAAAATATTGTTTGTATCCATTTCCATAAAGGACAATATCACCTAAAAACAAAGAGTTTTCAAAATCACTCAAATGTTGTATTGGCCATTTTTATTTAGAAACTATTTTTTGAATTATTTAGAATATTAGATCATGTTAATTAAGGTCTTGCATGCAGGCAGTTTCTGTCTAATCCATAATTAGTTATTCCACTCAGTGACACTTAGCCTTTTCAGTGTGAGGGCTGTTGGGCAAGAGCAGAGTTGTTGAGAGAGGTAATGTAGGCATAAAACAGAGGACCTGAATGGCATACCTTAATTAGCATAATCTATAATTGTAAACTATGAAAATTGTTCTCTATGTAAAAAATAACTAACATAACATTTAGGTGATTTTCAAAGCTCTTTAATTTGATATGGTCCTTTTAAATATACATCTGAAATTCAGCATTCACATTTTTATCAGACTTAAATGACAAAAAGAACAGGGGCACACCAAGTGGATGTCCATGGTACCTCATAATGCCACAGAATCCTGAGTGGAAAGGACTTCTCTATTGCATGCTCCATGACTTGGCCCTGGTAGGCTGTTTCCAGGATACTGTCCTTTCCCTATAAACACAGTAGGTTATGATCAGGAAGTAAATCTGTTTTTATGTTGTAGCTTTCCCATAACATTTATTTCTTCTGCTATTAGGTGTTTGGTGGAGGCAGGAGATGTGTGTTTTGTAAAGCATACCACCGTATTTGAAAACACGGACGGTAAGCATCATCATTATTATTATTGTTATTATTATTACTGCAGTAAGATTCCATAACTGCAAACTCAATGAGCTAAAGAAGTGCAATTCTGGAACTGCTCAAATTCACCATTGGAAGAAATAATAATTCCCAAAATGGGCTATTACTTTTATGCCTTTTTAACCCCTTGATTGCTAGAGAGAGCACCAAAGCATTGCTTCTTAATATGTTAGAGGTATCACTAACATTCAGTGGG
This sequence comes from Rhinophrynus dorsalis, assembly GCA_037306005.1. Classification (NCBI taxonomy): domain Eukaryota; kingdom Metazoa; phylum Chordata; class Amphibia; order Anura; family Rhinophrynidae; genus Rhinophrynus; species Rhinophrynus dorsalis. Next base: position 467,168,521 of record CM074720.1, read on the forward strand.
TTAAATGCCCCATTGGAAATACATTTTTATTTCTTCCTATGGAATCAAGTGAGCTGCACATTTGTGACTTGTACCTGTTCCCTCACTGCAGGCAAGAACACTGAAGACTGGGCAAAAAATCTGAAATCTGACGATTTTGAATTGCTATGTCCTGATGGTACTCGTGCCCCTGTCAGTGATTACATGAGGTGCCACCTTGCAGAAGTCCCACCTCATGCTGTTGTCACTCTGCCAGAAAGGAAAGAACTAGTGCAGAACATTCTTTCTAATCAGCAGGTAATAGTGTCTGAAATGTATATATAGGTGAGTGCTGAATTATCAAAACAATAAAAATAATCAAATGAAAAAAAAAAATAAACGATTGTGCATATAAATAATACAAGTGTATAAATACAATGTGTTTATACTCACACACCCAAATGTTCTATAAGAGTATTGGTAAATGTTCATGTAGATATCTCCAAATGATCAATACGGTGATTACATGCTAAAAAATGCACATAATGTGATCTGTTATATATAAAACATATCCATATCCACCAATAAATATCAGCAGGGTATATCACCATATATTGAATCAGTGAATCAGGAAACAATAGGATCTATAAATCAGGAATAAAGGCACTTCTCAGGATATATGCTATATACTGAATGAATAAATCGGGAAATAGTCCAGTTGGTCTAACAAGGATGAAGACATTTCTTGGAATGTAGTCTTCCAGTCAGAGAATCCTTAACAGTGGTAAATAAAAAAGTCACTTTTTGAGTTACCGCTTGACTGATACCGAATCAAACAAGCTGAAGACGCTTATGAGGAAAATTTGGACTGTCCTCAGGACTCCAGACAGAACCAACACTGTCCCCCCCAAACACAGCCAAAGAGGTACTCACGAATACCCTCCCCGCTCTGTCTCTGAGGTCCAAAGTCTTCTTGTAAATGTATGAATGGGTTAAATAAATCCCTCAAATCCGTTATGTGAAAGGTGCAAGGCCACTTGACAGTTTGATTAAAAATTATAAATGTAGGGAAGAGTGATTAAAAACAGCTTTTAATTCAAATCTAGAAATTGTTAAAACAAAATAATATAAAATCAAACAGTAGTTATTATCATACTACTTATAATAGCTCAACGTGTTTCATAACTGAACTGGTCACTTCCTCAAGAGAACAAAAAAAGTATCTGTACTGTTGTCTAAGCAACAAAGGAAATGGAATCCTTCACATAAAACGCCCCACTATTAAAATACTTGGAATGACTTGTTTCAACTGAATTAAAGAGATCTCCTTAAAGGGATAGTAATGTTTCATAATAAAAGCAGCTCTAATTAATCATCATAGTATTTGGAATTTGGAGAGTGTTATTTCAATACTGTCAGAGTTATAGTTCAAGAGTAATTTAATGACAAAGTATCCCCCTCCCGCCCCTTTTACTGATGTAACACTGCTCAGCCACAGCAGAAGGGAGGTGCCCAGGTAGACTGCAGAGAGGGACAATCTTCAATTAAGATAATGGAAAAAGCTGAAAAGCTTGTCAAGGGGGGCAGGGTTTTCATTGTTCTTATAGGAAGAATATTGTCCCTTGCTGTTATCTGTCTGGTCTATAGACTGCATTCCACATCTGAGAAGAGATGGCTTACACTAGGTAAAAGGGACGGGAGGGGGAAACTTTGCTTGTGAATATCTCTCAAACCATAAAGGTTTGAGAGATAAGACTTATATCGTTCTTCATGTTTTTTTAATGCCTACAAAATAAAATAAAGATAAAACGAAGTATTACTATCCCTTTAAAGATAAATTGCCATTCCCATGTCAAGAAAGAACCCATTTGAATATGGCGATAACCATATAACTGAACAATACAACTATAAATTATCATCACAGTAAATACAATATGATGCATTGTGACATAGGTCTATAGAGTGTCCTTCCTGTGTTTCACAAATACTTACTTAAAATGTCAATGCACATACATATTTATCTGTAGTTATTTGGGAAGTCGATGCAAATAAACTTAAGCTTTCGTCGATGTTTTTATATAAGGTGGAAAATATCCCTATAAGATTCCTTGCATTGACTTTCCAAATACATACAGATGTCTGAGTGTATGTGCATTGATGTTTTAAATATGTATTGTGAAACAAAGGAAGGACATTCTATATATGTCACAATATATAATGTTGTATTTACTCTGATTTATAAATGTGTTGTTCAGTTATATGGTTACCACCATATTCGGATGTGTTTGTTCCTGGACAAGGGATTGGCAATGTATCTTTAAGAAGATCTTTTTAAATCAATTGAAACACGTCATTACCAAGTGTTTAAATAGTGGTGTGTTTTATGCAAAGGGATCCATTTTCCTTTTTTGTTTAGACAACAATATAGATAATTTTTTTTCTCTCCTGAGGAAGTAACCAGTGCGGTTATGAAACATGTTAAGGTATTAAAAGTAGTACTGTTTGATTTTATATTATTTTTTAACAATTTCTAGATTTGTAATAAAAATATTTTTGATCAATCTCCCCCGGACTTATAATTTTTAATCAAACTGTACAGTGCAATTGCACCTTTCACATCATGCATTTGAGGGATTTATTTAAAGGGGATTTTTTCCCCCTTCACAACTTTGCCTGAATTGTTTCCTTATAAATGATAAATAATGAAAAGTGTATCCTTTTTTAAAAAAAATCTGCTCGTTTGGAGAAATTAAAAGATTAAATGTAGCTCTGTACCTACTTCCGGCTAGTTGACCAGATCTGTACCTCAGTCGGAACTTCTATCCATACTCCTCCAATGAAGGAGTCTGACTGTCTCTAAGCTGGAGTGATCTTATTGGCAGAGGTCGATTTCTGGCCAATGAGAGGGCTCCAACTTACAGACAGACAGCCTCCGTCATCGAAGCAGGCTGGATAGACGCTAAGACTGCGGTACAGATCCGGTCAACACGGATTGCCGGAAGCAGGCACAGAGCTTCATTTAGGCAAATGTTGTAAAGGGGTAAACATCCCCTTTAACCCATTCATACATCTACAAGAAGACTTTGGACCGGATGGGGATGGTTTAAGAATTATCCCTGCGTGCCTGAGAAGTGCCTTTATTCCTGATTTATAGATCAGATTGTTTCCTGATTCACTGATTCAATATATGGTGTATACGCTGCTGATATTTATTGGTGGATATGGATATGTTTTGTATATAACAGATCACACTATGTGTGCATTTTCACTTTTTTGCATGTAATCAATGTATTAATCATTTGGAGATATATATTTGAACATTTCCCAATACTTTTATAGAACATTTGGGTGTGTGAGTATAAACACATTGTATGTATACACATGTTGTATTTATATGCACATTCTTTTATTTTTTTTTTAATGTAATTATTTTAATTGTTTTGATCATTCAGCACTCACCTTCACATCATTTTATATGATTGGGGGTTTGTAGCAGCTATTTAATTTTTGCATTCTTCTATTTACATTCACTTGACTTGATTAAATACATCTCTTAACAGGGTATTCTTTATTCCCGTACGTTTCCAGGTATAATTATTCCGGAGCGCCTCTTATTTATGATTTTTTTTAATAGTGTCTGTGGAAGGTCAACCCTCTGAGTGCCATACGGGTATGCAATGCATTGCTTCACAATGCAATGGATACCCTTCTGGCACGCAAAGGGTTAAGTCAGATGTCTTTATATTGGCCCTGAAACCTTAAATTCAAAGTTTACTTATTTAAAAATGTCATTCAAGAGAGCCTGTATGTTATGTTAGCCAATAGTACAGCAGATGCCTAGTTTAAGACACAAGTTTGAATATTTGAAAATTGCATTAAAACTGCCTATGTGTCATGTTAGCCAAAGGACCAGCAAATGTATGGTTAAGGAGATATTCATACCTGTTACTGTATGCTAACGTATGGTAATTGTGGAACACATCCTAATGAATCTCCAAAAACAAAAACACAGGGATGCGCCCAATAGTGTAATACAGCAGGATTCTTATTCATACAAATAAATAATAGTAAATGTACTCACATTTATCTAATGTCAGCTACAGGGGATATTCTGACCAATGAGCCTACGAGGAAATCTCACCGTCCTCGTTCGTTGTCTCACACTCCGCTGCTCCACGCTCCACACATAACAGGACCTCCACCCCGTCTAATCTTTAAAAAATGTTTATTCTAAACATATAAAAATAGACAACATCGATGTTGTACAAATAAAATGGCTACACGTTGCGCGGCAGTAAACTGTTTTCTCAAGCCTCAATAAAATTGTATATATCAACATCCTAATTAAGCCTTTTCGGCGATTATTGATTTACTAATGAAGCCTTTTCAGTGGCATATAATATGCTAATTAAGGGATTCAGTGATGCTTCATATGCTAATGAAGCTCTGTGCAGTACCAGGAAATGTTCACTTTCACTTTTCCCAGAAATAAGTGTGAATGTCTCCTAAACTATACATCTGCTGGCCTTTTGGTTAATATGACACATAGAAAATTCAAATGAAAAGTCCACTTTAATTTCTCTATGGTGAGCTCTTTCAGTGCAGCAGCATATGCTAGTGTATGCTAATTAAGTCATCTGTGCAGCACAGAGCTTCATTAGCATATGGAACCTCACAGAAAAAGACTCACGTTTTTTCAGAAATAAGTATATCTACTAAAATGTGCAGATGCTGGCCTTTTGGCTAATGTAACACGAGGGCCGTTTTAATGAAGTTTTTAGATATGCAAACTTAAATCCAGTGTATACTTTAAACCTCTCAGTGCCAGAGAGGTGTCCAGTGCTTTGAATCACAATGAACTGACACCCCACTGGTACTTCAAGGGTTAAGGCCTTATAAGCAAACTGGAGCAATTCTGGTAAGGCCAAATGCACAATAAGAGACACATGAAAATGAATGTGAATGAGGCATTTATCTCCTTGAATTCTTGATTTTAGACTTCTCTAGCATTTAAGTGGGTAAATGCCTCATTTAAATCAGTGGAGATTTGTGGAATATTTATTTGTTCCCTATGGTGTGATGTCTCCTCTCTCTCAACTTGGGCATAAGGCTCTATGAGTGTAATGTCCTTAGTACATATGATAAAATGTGTGGGGGGCTTGTTTGTCTGTTTGCATGTGGTTGTTTTTTTTCCATCAGTAAAATGACAATTTCCCTTTTATATAAATGAGGGCCATTATCATCTTTCACATTAAAGGGATAGTAATGTCAGAAAAAAAGTATTAACTATATGGTGGATACAATTAAAAGAGATTACTTGCACTTATTCATATCTCTTATCCGTTATGGTTTGAGATATATAGGAAAATAAAGTTCTCCGCTCCCTCCCCTTTCTGCTTGACGAGCTGTAAAGCTGTCAGAAGCAGAATCTGGTCGCTTGACCAGATGCGGCTCTTCAGCAGTGCTGATATAATGATATCTAAAGATAAATACTTCATCAGAATGGTCTACAATGTGTGCTTGCAAACCAGGCACACGTTGCAGACCGTTCTGATAAAGTATTTATTTTTAGGTATCGCTATGTCGGTGCTGCTGAAGAGCCGTTGTCTGATCCAGGAACCAGAATCTGCTTCTGACAGCTTTACAGCTCGTCAAGCAGAAAGGGGAGGGAGCGGAGAACTTTATTTTCCTATATCTCTCAAACCATACCGGTTTGAGAGATACGAATAAGTGCAAGTACTCTGTTTTAATTTTATCTACCATATAGTTAATACTTTATTTCTGTCATTACTATCTCTTTAACCCTTTAACGCATTGCAGAGCATTGCACTCAAAAGGCTACAGGAGAACTAACACCACCTAGAAATAACCCCACACTTACTTTACTATAGCCAGCAAATTCTAATGGCCCATATGAGTTTTGTCTTTTGTGCCCTTGCTCAAGAGATAACATTTCCATCTTCAGCCCTGGAAGTCATCTCCATGCTGGCTGGTTCTTCATACTAATGTAGAGAGAGTGCACAAGTCTATTAACCTCTTATGGAACAGAGGAGCATGCAGTACATGTGCTGCAATCAAAGTTTGTGGTCCTGCTAGAAAGTGTCATGTCTTCATCCATGGACACAACATCCAGGACTGACTAAGGAAGCATAGATGCTATTAGGATTTTTTTGGCCATAGCAGAATTAAGTATGTTTGTGCGGAATTATAATTAGGAAGTGGTAATTCTTGATTAACCCTTAGAGTGCTAGAGAAGTATCCAACGCATTGTGTTGTCAGCCAACACCGACCCTCGCTGTACTTTTTATTTGCAGTCACTGTTCAAACGAGACGGATTCCAGAAGGATATATTCCAGTTGTTCGGAAGTGGAAAGGCAAAGGACCTCCTCTTTAAAGATTCCACCCAATGCTTATTGCCGATTGAGACAAACTCAATGAAGGAGTTCCTTGGAGAAAATTATGACACTGTTGTGTCCCGTCTTAATAAGTGCTCACAATCAAAATCAGGTAACATGCCCACTTCTCACAAATGTCCTCTAGCTTTGTGTTTTCTATGACCCTCAGGAGTGGGTAGCTTATGTATTTCCAATCTCTCCAGCTAACACAGTTACTAAGTGTTATCACTGGTTTATCTAACAGATTCCCATTGGAGTCTATAGAGACACTTTAGTTAACCCCATAAGGACTCTTGACGGTCCTGGCACGTGATGGGTTGGGGAGCGATAAGAACCCATGACGTGCCAGGACCTTCATGGAATTCACGCCGTTCGGGGAGCCCTGAATCAGTTTCTAAAAAAAAAAATGGTCCGTGGTCCTTAAGTGCCAGTAGGGTTCACTATTGGCTGGTCCTTAAGGGGTTAAAACCCTTGATAAAGTTATCAAATGCAGTGGAATACAGGCCACAGTTACACTAGTAGGGCAACTCAGTGAGCTAAATAGGTGTAACTCTGGAGCAAACTAACAGCTCCATATGGGAGAAGTAAAATTTGCCATTGATTTAATTTTATAATTAAAATTTTTTAAGTTACAAATGTCAACAAAAAGATAACAATGTCTTCAAAACGTGTGACCATATTAGTTCTCTATTGGATTAAATAACATTATATAATTATACAAAAGGTAAACCAGCCCAATGTGTACTTTGTGGCTGTGAATGTCTCCATTAGAAAGCCAGGACTAACAAATTTGCAAATTGAGACTAATTGCAGGTATGGCCTTTGTACTATGTGAAGTATAAACGCAATGCTCTTGTTAAAATAATTAAGGAACAGTAATATCCCATAAACATGTTTTGCAGAGTTAAAAAAATGGTGCGAATCTTATCTCTCAAACTATGGTTTGAGAGATATTTGCATCTAAAGTTCTGGGCTCCCTGATGTCAGCTGTAAAGCTGACAGCAGGAGATCCGTATTGGCCGACACAAGGTGGCTCTTTAGCAGAGCCGCAATAGCGATACTGGAAAATAATTACTTCATTGGAACGGTCTACAAAGTGTGCCTGCAAACCAGGTACACTTTGTAGACCGTTCCAATGAAGTAATTATTTTTCAATATCGCTATTGCGGCTCTGCTGCAGAGCCGCCAGCTGGTCCCAGGACCGGGGTCTCCTGCTGTCAGCAGAGTGCTGAAGTCAGGAGAATGGGAGGGAGGGAGGAACTTTAGCACCCAAATATCTTTCAAATTGTAAACATTTGAGAGATGAGATTTGCGCCGCATAATTTCTTTTTTTTACTCTACGAACCAACAAAACATGTTTATGGGACATTAGTGTCCCTTTAAGCCAAATGGACTTTAAACGCGCAATAAGAAGAAGTCTGAGGAAGGGGTCCAAAACTCAATGCTTGTGTGACCAGAGAGGTGTGGGAATCGAATACCCATAGCTCAAAACCCAGAAATCCTCATTCTATACATCCTGCAGATCTCTGTGACCTGTGGGGCTACAGAGCTGCTATAATTCAGACTTAGATTTCAGTCTCTTCTCATGAGACCAACGAACAACCAGTTATATTCCCTCCATTTTTCTACCTGGACTCACACTGCAGCCCAGGCTTTATAAACAAGAAAGCAGATAGTATTCAAATGATAGTTGCCCTTCACTGAAGAATATACAGAGGTGTGGAGAAAATCTTATAAGAAAGTGCTTGTTGTCTAAACAGTTTTGAATGGATGTGTTGATGAGTGTACTGTTTTCTTGTCTCAACAGCGCTTCTGTCTGCCTGCACATTCCACAGCTGTTAGAGTGAGATTGAAGAGTTATCCATATATTCTCCATAATGTCATTCTACCTATTTGTTTTTCTACAAAGGATGTAATTGTTCTATCTAGTGTTACATCTTAAACTTGTTCTTATAATAAATAGTTTGGAGATAATGCGTACTGTGTATCTCATTTCTAAGTTAAACACTTGCAAATATGGTGTAGAAATTGAACGATATATAAATCTGTATCCTAGATTTTTATCTAACTTTGGAACAAGGGGGTAAAAGCTCCATTTAAACCAATATATATTTTTTATTTATTCCTATGGTACAGATAGTTACTTAGAATTGTTCTAGTTCTACTTAACCCTTTGAGTGCCCGAAAGGTATCCAATGCATTGCAACAAAATGAGCTGGATACCTCTGTGACATTCAAAAGGTTAATACATCTCGGAATGTTATCCACGTGGCCTCATTGTAGGCAGGCTGGGAAGCACCAGGATATTTATGATGAGACCTTATAGAATAATGTTAGGGAAAAGGAGAAAAAGAAAGCAAGTTGGGTGAGACCATTTATATGAGTAGGAATTTGGTGACATCTTATTTATTTAGTCTAACAGTTTATATTTACTACAAACTTTTGCAAGATCAACTTCCTTCCTTTAGTTCGAGTAGCATTGATATACTACTGTTGTTCAAAAGAATGCCTATTTCCAGAGTGAGGTAACAATATACAGCAACAGAGAAGGCTGTAAAATGGAAAGGAGGCAACATAACTCGACTGGGCTATAATGAGAATATATATATATATATATATATATATATATATATATATATATATATATATATATATATATATATTTATATATATATATACATTACACAGAGATATACAGGGGAGAGGAAACTAAAGAGGTGACAATGTTTACATGTCTGGTACTGAGATAAAACCCAAGATCTTAATTGTATCTTTTCTTGTGAGTTTTAAAGAGGACCTAGTAACCTCCTAATAATAAATGCCAATTATCTTACTATGGTCATAAATTCATCATAGCCCCTATAAATGTTTCCAGTTTTCCATGTTTCAAGAGATATCTCTTCAATCAGTAATGGATGTTGTGTCCATGAAGGCGGACATGACAGTTGCTGTCAGTTTTTTTAAACTTAAAGCGGAACTACCACCTTTAAGAAAGATGTCCCCAAATAATTACCCATCTGGCGACTAGCTGCTCATTAGCGCTAGTCACCAGACTTATTACCTCCTTAATGCGAATGATCCACTGCTCAGAGACTGACAGGCAGGATGGAGCGCAGACATCTTTCCATAGTGATGTTCCAATCAATAGCAACACATGGGTTCTACAGGCTGACAAACAAGGAAGGAAAACCTAGAATTTGGCTTAGTCTGTATTTTTCCTTAACCCTTAGAATCCCAGAGTGGTATGCAATGCATTGTACCCTCTGATACTCAAGGGGTTAAAGTGTAGCCCAAGTCTCCTTAGAGGATTAGAAAACATGGGCCATGGGTATAAAACTGGAGTAATTTTGGAGTAAACCACATGCACTATAGGGGCATATTTCAGTGATTTAAATGGGCTTTTAATCCTCTCTAGTATTCAATGAGAAAAAATTCCAATTAAGATCAATGTAAATGTTGCATTTTAAAACTAATATTATGTTCATTCTAAATATGTCTGAAGAAGAGACCTAAGCTGTCTTGAAAGCTAGCATCCAAGAGGCAATATAGGTAACCCTTTATTTCTTATCCAAATAAAATGAGAAAAAGCTGCTACACTATATGATCTAGGATTATTTTAATAATTTTAGGGAGTGTATACATACAGGTATATCCAAACATAACCCATTATTTATCCTTTGTCTTAGGGGGTAATAGATGTATGTAGAACTGCGCAGATCGTGGATGTCTCCAACTCCATCCAATATAGATACACAGAAACAAAACAATGGATTGCACTACAAGACAGCAGTTCAGCAGCATAATACCAGAGTTGTAAAATCCATTAAACTTTATTGCATGGGATAATTAGAATCATACCTGCTACTTCACACAAAGATGGTATCAAAAGGGAGATTTATGGAGTGGCAAGGTGGTAAGCAGTGCAAGGTGTATGGGTCAACATATTTCACGCCTTAGAGGCTCTTAATCATGACCGTCCAGTCATAAATCTCCCTTCTATACCATCTTTGTGTTAAGTAGCAGATATGATTTTAATTATCCTATGCAATACAACTGTGGTATTACGCTGCTGAACTGCTATCTTCTAGTGCAATCCATTATTTTGTTTGAGTGTAACTCTTATACTCTGACAGACTCCAACTAATATTAGGGGAAAGGAACCTAACATGATTAACTTATGGCCAGAGGGACCCAACTTAGGAAACAATTAGGGTGAGATGTTCAAAAAGTGGTGGTAAATGAAATTGTCTGTAATTAGAATAAAAATGTTCTTACACCATGATCTGTCAATCCTCAGACATTTCAGTTTTTTTTTGCTTCCAATTCTGCTATCTCTGTCAAAGAGAGAGAGCAGTCTTACAAGTGGGAGTGGTTTGGTCTACAGTCCTATTGCAATTCATTTTTTTGTCTGATTAATGTCATTTTTCCCAACAAAATAAAAATGGTCTAAACTCGGAGAAGACGAATTAAAGTACTGTTAGCAGGAGTGAGAAGCAGTAGCATGGAGTTAACTGGGAAAAGACTTCTGAAAATGTGTCATCTTAAAGACAAAAAATGCCTGTGCTTCTTTGAAAATTTTGTTTCACAGACAAAATTAAAGACAATTTCTAACATCAGAATTTTTAAGGGCAATATTCATCAAGATCTTCTTACTGTCATTTTGAATTCTTTATGACACATTTTCTAATATGATGGATTTCCCTCTGAAAATATTGCCCTTCTTTTACCACCGACTCATGACCTGACATTTTTTTCATTATGACGACTTTTTGAACATCTTGCCCTAAGTTTTGATTGATGAATATTTGAGTAGGATAGACAGGACTTTTCTCAACAGTGAAATACATTGTGCACCCATCACTGCATCTGTGTTCTTTCACAGTGACTGAAAGAAGTAATGACAGTGCAAAGACTGAATCTGGTTTAAACCTTCTAATAATAACCACCACTTACCTCAATATGGTAGAAAATGCTAATGGGCCGTATGAATTTTACCTTTGTGTCTTTGTTCTTCGGTGAATCCTGGATGTCATATCCCTTGAAGCGGACATGCAATTTGCTAGCAAGACCATAGGACACAAGTTGTACTGATTAAACCGTTAATCTTAATAATAAACCAGCTGCACCTCACTGACAAGACTCAACAAGGTTGAAGCATATGTAGAGGTTAGCTGGAGTTTCCCATGCAGAGGGTAAATACCTTTCCTTCTGGAACTGGTCCTCCCTTTTGGTGAATGACGGTGAATGTTTTTGGGTCCAAGTGCCCAAATTTCTGAACGACAACAAAGTTAGAGATCTCAAAGTGCCAATACACAGAATTTACCATGGAGAGGTGATTTAATTGGTGAATAAATATGTGAAATGACAATTATACACAATTGTGTGCACTCTTTATGCTATAAGACAGATGTAAATTTTTTCTAAGAAAAAAAACACACAAAACAAACATACCTCCCAAATGTTCCCTTTAGGAGGGACAGTCACTCTTTGAGACCTATATGCCTCTGTTTCCACCCTGGTGTCCCTCTTTTTTAGGAGATCAGATTGTGTGGTGTATATATATATATATGTGTATCACATTGCTATACAGCAATAAAGCACGCATCAGTATTTGCTTGAACTTCAGAATATGTGTTTATAAATTAATCTATGTAAATAAAATATGTTGGTTTTGCTCTAAATCATTTATTTAGTTACACAAATAGGTGTCAATAGGTCATTAAATAATCTAAAAATTCCCGGTAATGCCCAGCCCACCAGACACGCCACCAACAACACCACCTGAAACAAAATGTCTCTCTTTGGCCATGTGAAATGTTTGGAGGTATGGACAAACTTCGAATGCTGATTACTTTTTACTGGGACTAATAGTGCTATCATTGTATCAGCATTGTGTACAACACAAATAAATGGAGCTTAACACTTGATTTTATTTCTGCAATGCCACCAAGTTAGAAACTGAACATGTAAGCTTTTAATGATGTGTTTTATACTATTATTTCAAAGTAACATAACATTGCTTTGGCAAAGGAGACTTACACTTAACAGTACCTTTCATGCAATGACAACTTTAACCCCTTAACGACCCATGACACGCCAGGAACGTCATGAGTAAACTTCCCATAAGGACCCATGATGGTCCTGACACGTCATGGGTTAAATGATAGCAGCGCGCCTCAGTGCACACTGCTATCATGCTGGTGAGAATGAAACTGAGCGTTCCAGGACTGGAGCACTCAGTTTCATTCATTCCCATTGTGCCGGTGCATGTGATCACTCCTACAGTGGTCACATGTACCAGCTTTTTCATTCACAAAGGCAATGTGTTTTACACATTGCCTTTGTGACTGTTCTCTGCCTCTCTGTTCCTTACAATTATAGTAAGGGTGTGAGAAGCAAAGAACAGACTTAACAGCAGACACAGAGCAGCCAAAGTTGGGGGGTATTAATCCCTTCAGTACTGGGGTCCAGATAAATGTAGGTCTCTTTATAACCTACTTACACCACTCTTATTATTTTAAAATTTTGTTGAGCAAGATCAAAGTATTTTACCCACAAAACGAATAAATGTACTTACCAATATTTAATTTTCTTATGTGTACCTCCAAGGCTTTAAGAATGGGATAGTCTCCACCCTCCAGCTGGGTAAGACCTATTGGAAGATTTAAAAGGTGTTCTAATGCAGGTATCTTCAGTTTTCTTTTGACGAAGCTGTAAAATACTAAAAAATAGTTATTAGTAGGGTGGGTATGCTATGGAGTTACACAGAAGAAAACTAATTATCGGTATGTAAATGTATTCTTTTCTTCTGTCTCCCATCCAAGGCATTAAGAATGGGACATAAAAGCACTATCCCAATAAATAATGGGTGGGGAATGTTATCTTACCAATTAGTGATGTACCACTGCCACCAGGACTTTCCTGACAAAACTGGCATCTGATGAGGCTTGACCATCCAGCTGATAGTGTTCCATGAAGGTGAATATGGAGGACCATGTGGCTGCTTTACATATGTCTAATGGGGAAGCCTGAGCCCTCTTTGCCCAAGAGGTGGCCATGGCTCTGGTTGAATGCGCCTTAATGTTGGAGGGTGCCACAAGCCCTGACTCTGCATAGCATCTCTTAATACAGTCTTTTATCCATTTAGCAATGGATTATTTGGATGCTGCTTTCCCTTTAAATCTGCCTTGGAAATACACAAACAAGGAGTCAGAGGATTTGAAGTCCTTAGTTCTTTCAAGATAAGTGGACATACATCTTACTAGATCAAGATTATGGAGAAGAGTCTCTTTAGAATTCTGAGGATTGCTACAGAATGAAGGAAGGATGATCTCCTGATTGATGTGAAACTCTGAAACCACCTTTCGACGAAAGGATGATTTCTCTCAGAATACAGTTTTGTCTAGATGAACAGATAAAAATGGGGGTTTACAGGATAGAGCTTGTATTTCATTTACTCATCTGGCAGAGGTTACTGCTGTTAGAAAAAACGTCTTCAGTGTCAAAAGCGTAAGAGAAATGCTGTCAATAGGTTCAAAAGGTTGAGATTTTGACAAGTGAGTAAGGACTAGGTTTAAGTACCATGGAGCCACTATTTCTCTAATAGTAGGTCTGGATTTGACAATGGCTTTGGTGAATCTTCACACTAGGTCGTGATCCGCCAAATGCCTGGCTAGGATTGCTGATAGTGCTGAGAGTTAGACCTTCAAGGAGGCTGGGCGGAGTCCTGCCTGGAAGCCTTTTTGGAGAAAATTCAGAACTGTGGCCTCATCCACATCTTTGTTAGTTATACCTCTTCAATTGCACCATTTAGTGAAGGTAGTCCAGACTCTATAATAGATCTTCAATGTAGATGGCTGTCTTCCTTAACAATGGTGTCTATGACAGGATCTGACAGCCCCCTGTTCCTTAAAGATTCCCGCTCAGCCACCAGGCTGTTAGGTGTAACATCTTGAGTTAGTTGTGCAGAATGGGACCCTGACGTAGAAGGTCCTTCCTCAGGGACAGTTCCCATGGGCCCTCTACTGAGATCTGAATAAGATGAGAATACTATATTCTCCTGGGCCAGTTTGGGGTGATTAGTACAGCTTCCACCTTGTCCATCTGGATCTTCTTCACCACCTGCATAAGTAGCAGAGTGGGAGGGAAGATGTAGGCCAGATGGAAGTTCCATGGAAAAGGATTGCAGATCCTTCCATCTGGAAAAGAGCAGATTGTTTTTTCTGTTTTTCTGTGATGCCACAAGAGCCACATCTAGTTGACCCCACATGTTTGTTACCTGTAGGAATATGTCTTGGTTCAGGGACCATTCGCCCTGGTCCAGTCTGTGACTGCAGATAAAGTCTGCTTCCAGGTTATTTTTTCCTGATATGTGTGAAGCTGAAATTCTTGTTAGATTTCTTTCTGCCCAAAGAAGGAGGTTCCAAACTTCTCTGTTTAGTGCTTGGCTCTTGCCACCTCCCAGGTTTTTGATGTACATTACTTTCAGAATATTGTCTGTTCTTATGAGGACGTTTGTCCCCTTGAGATGTGTCTGGAAATGGAGAAGTGCTTTGCTGACTGCTCTTGTCTCCAGAATGTTTATGTGAAGGGATCTTTCTGATGTCTTCCATTCCCCTTGAGTAGTTTTGTGATTCCAGACCCTTTCCCATCCGTTGAGGCTGATACAATTTCCCATTTCTGCGTTTGTACTCTATCCCCAAATGATCACGACCTCCGGATCGTGCTTGAAAGTAGAAGAGAACAAAGGAAGATACAGGGAGAGCTGGACAGTTGTTAACCTGTCAACAGGTTGTTGCATATAGATATAATAAAGTATACTCACACGGAGAATCCCACCGGTACCAGACTAAGGACAACGGTATAAAAAGCCAGCGGGAATGTTGATGCTGATCCTCCCCGCAATGGGACCCCTCGCTACAGCATCCACCAATAATATGTTTGAATAGTCTAACGTAGAAATATCTAGCGTAGAAATGACCCTTTTCACAGCAGACCAAAATGAGCAAGATGTAATTGAAACAGTATCAAGAATGTATTAAAATAAATTTTAAAAAAGTTAAAATATCCTCAACATGTTTCGTGGTGCACACACCACTTCTTCAAGAGAACAAAAATGTTTCTTCATTTTTGTCCTCTTGAAGAAGTGGTGTGTGCACCACGAAACATGTTGATGGTGTTTTAACTTTTTTTAATTTATTTTAATAAATTCTTGATACTGTTTCAATTACATCTTGCTCATTTTGGTCTGCTGTGAGAAGGGTCATTTCTACGTTAGCTATTTCTACATTAGACACTTCAATCATATTATTGGTGGATGCTCTAGCGAGGGGTCCCATTTCGGGGAGGATCAGTATCAACATTCCCCACTGGCTTTTTATACCAGTGTCTTTAGTCTGGTACCGGTGGGATTCTTCGTGTGAGTATACTTTATTATATCTACAGTATGTGCCTAATTTAAATTAAGTTTTATTTGTCCCCTTTGGTACAGTTGGTTTACTTCTGAATAACTACAGTTTGCTTTTATTAATATGGGCCACTGTGCCTTAGAAGACTGTTTGCCGATATAGAAAACAGGAGTATGTGGTGTGTGTGTAGATTCGGGAACAGATGAGGGAGATAGAATTAACATACCTAGCTAGTCCCTTATGAGAGCACAGAGAGGGCACACAGACACACGTTCCACACTTAGTTTTTTTTCTGAGCTCCCTGCCTTGGCAGCGATGCCTTGCTTACTGATGCTGGTTTCTTCAGCGCTCTCTTTGCCATGTGTACACACATTTATTTTCAGGAGGGTTAGGGTGTTGGTACAGCAGGTGGCTGAGACTAGGGATCCTCTCCACACCACCCACATTAACAGGCAGCATGTTTAGCAAATAAACACACAGTATGTGTGACCTCCTCTTCCTCAAAGTCCCCACCCACCTCCACACTAACAGGAAGAGGACTCAGAGCAGAAAGTTGCAACCTTGGCACCCGACAACAACCAACCATGTTTGAATGCCTTACTCAGTGATTTAAACTTTAAAGCCACTTTAATTGTTTTTAATGCCATGGCTGCGTGCCACCAAACAGTCCTCTGCATGCCAGGGGAGGCACTCCTGCCATAGGTTCGCCAACACTGCTTTATGCTGTGTATGAAAATGTACTTTGTAGAATGTAACGTGGTTTGTTAGCCTAGATAAGGATTGGATATCATAGTAGGTCATAAGTTGTATTTTTTTACATGCTTATCTTCAGAAATGCCGCAGGGGAGGCGGGGTTTGAAGCCCCGAGTGTGTAGGTGGACAGCCCGGAATGTAAGCTGTGGTATTACTTATGTGGAAACTGTGAAGAAGCTAAATGCTTGAAAGAATAGGAGACCTGTATGTGAATATTCACGCAGGGCCATTTTGGGCATGTGCCAAGGGTGACCATGTGACAGCAGGCATTTCTGAGCATCCAGCATACTGCAGGAAATAGCAGGTAAAGGACAAGTGCTGTGCAGAACATTCCACGGCTGCATATGTTGATGACTGACAGGATGACTGGGTATGTTTTTTATCATCTTTGCTTATCCAGGGTCAGAGTTTCCAATTGTTTCCCCAAATAGTTTATGAACAGGCACAGTGCTCCTTTTCAGTAGTGGAAGATTGAGACTTTGTCTTTCAGTTAATTTTCTAGCCAAGTCATCATCGTTCTCATCTTCATCTTGAACTATATCTGAAGAAGAGGAGGATGCCGAAGGGATGTATTCTAGATCTACATCATCCTATATAATAATTCGCTAAGTTGTGTGTAACGCCCGACATGCGCAGTAGACACTGCTGCGCGTGCGGCAGTCATGCGCAGTACAGACTGCCCGCGCCGCGGCTGATACAGAGCTGGGCGCTCCGAAGGAGCGTCCAGCTCTGTATCAGCAGTTGCGCGGGCAGTCTCTACTGTGCGTGACTGCCCCGCGACCGGCTGCCAGAGGCACTGTGGCCCGTGTAACGGGCTGTTCAACTAGTCATCAATAATAAGGTCATCCAGCGACTTCTTCCACACTACTTTTAAATTCTAGGCATTTAGAGGTCTCATACATTTTATTTTTATTTTTCCCTTGAGGGATTTTCACAGTGTTCGCTACTACTTTCAGGATAGGTGTTTTTGTGCTTGCTTGTCTCACTGTCAGATGCAGCAGTTGCTTGAGCGTCTACACCTTCTTGCATCAACATTGGAATGTGACTCGTCATTGTCAAGGATATACAAAAGGGAAGAGGAGATAATATACTGTATATCTCACATAAAATAAATAAATAAATAAATATATATATATATATATATACATATATATATATATATATACATACATTTGAGATCTTGTGCACAATCTAGGTATGACACACTATATATATCAGATTACTATACAGATAAAATACCAGCACATATAGGGTTAAACCTTACATACAGCTATCCAGAGGTATAAGCTAGCAATTTTTTAACACAGCAGCATAGTGAGGGTTAATTGTACCTTTCAATTACTAACAATACAGTTTGTGGCAGCGTAACAATACCTTCCCCACCCTGTATATATTAGGGCAACTAAGTGGCAGATTTGTCACGTGAGATGTGCTCAGTAGTGCAACATGTCACGTAATAACCCTTTATAACCACATGCACTGTATTGCAAGAATGAACAACCTATCTGAAAGACAGAAGGTCCCAGATCTGCTAAATATAGAATTTAACCCTTTGAGTGCCAGAGGGGTACACAACACATTACTTTGTAATGCGTTGCGTACCCATCTGGCACTCTAAGGGTTAACTATTTATCTGCTGTTTTCAATATGCATACCTCTGGATGTAACACAGAATAATAAAATACATTTCCCAGTAAAAATTTGCATTACCACATTATAATCCTAAGCAACAATAATAAGGTATGGCTATAGAAAAGCAAGGATAATATGAATATATCAAAGCAATATATACCCAAAAGATTATAATGGCAAAATCATGTATGTACACAACTCAGCACTGCAAGGGTTAATAGAACTATGGACATTAAGGACCAGCCAATTACTCAATCCAAAGTGGCGTATGTTACATAGTACCATAGTAATTTAGGTTGAAAAAAGACTTGCGTCCATCTAGTTCAACCTTTTCCTATTCCAGTTTACCATCGTTGATCCAAAAGAAGGAAAAAAAAACCCTCAATTAGCAATTTAAAATTCTGCCTTGAATGGGGGGAAAAAAAACTTCCTTCTTGATTCCAAATGGCAATCAGATTCCTCCCTGGATCAACAAGCCCCAACTAAATATTCATCCCAATACTAACGTACATAGCCCTCTCTGTTATGCTCTTTTAAATAAGTATCCAGGCCCCTTTTAAAGGCATCTAATGTTTTCGATAGCACCACCTCCTCAGGCAGTGAATTCCATACCTTTATTGTCCTTACTGTAAAGAAACCCTTCCACTGTTGTAGATTAAATCTCCTTTCCTCAAGTCTAAGCGGGTGGCCTCTTGTCCTGTGTACTGTTCTGTTAATGAACAGGTCTTTGGAGAGCCCTTTGTATGGGCCCTGAACATATTTATATAGTGTTATCATATCCCCTCTAAGATGCCGTTTCTCTAGTGTGTACAAGTTTAACTTTTCTAGCCTCTCTTCATAACTAAAGCTTTCCATTCCCCTTACTAGTTTTGTAGCCCTCCTCTGCACTCTCTCTAGTTCCATAATGTCCTTTTTCAGAAAGGGCGCCCAGAATTGAACAGCATATTCTAAGTGGGGTCTTACCATGGACCTGTAAAGAGGCATAATTATATCTTCCTCCCTTGAGTCAATACCCCTTTTAATACATGCCAATATCTTATTGGCCTTTGCAGCTGCCAGTTGGCACTGCATGCTACTGCTAAGTCTATTGTCTACCATTACTCCCAAATCCTTTTCATTTGTAGATTTCCCCAGAGGAACACCATTTAAACTATATGTTGCATTTTTATTATTATACTCAAAATGCATAACTTTACACTTGTCTATATTGAATCTCATTTGCCACTTGCCTGCCCAGTTACTCAATTTGTCCAAATCCTCTTGTAATGAAGACACATCCAGTTCAGACTTTATTACCTTACTTAATTTTATGTCATCGGCAAACACTGATACATGGCTCCCTATGCCCTCTGGAAGGTCATTAATAAACAAATTAAAATGAAGAGGACCCCGGACAGATCCCTGAGGTACTCCACTTATCATGTTTATCCAACTGGAGAACTTGCCATTTACTACCACTCTTTGCATTCTATCTTTCAGCCAATTTCAATCCACACACAAACATTTTCCCCTAGGCCTATTTCATTCAATTTGTACAGTAACCTCTTGTGTGGAACTGTATCAAATGCCTTGGCAAAGTCTAAATAGATCACATCAACCGCCGCTCCCTCATCTATATTATTACTCACTTTTTCATAAAATGCGATCAAGTTCGTTTGACAAGACCTGTCTTTTACAAAGCCATGTTGGCTTATTGCTAATGATATTCCTGTTCCAGCAGAATTCTTGAATATATTCCCTTAGCAACCTTTCAAACAGCTTCCCTACCACAGATGTCAAGCTTACAGGTCTGTAATTTCCTGGCTGTGACTTTGATCCCTTTTTAAATATGGGCACCACATCTGCTTTACGCCAATCCATGGGCACCATACCTGAAATAAAAGAATCCCTGAAAATCAAATATAACGGTCTGGCCAGGGTCTGGCTTAGCTCTTTAAGTACCTGTGGGTGTATACCATCTGGCCCCGGAGCTTTGTCTACCTTAACACCATTCAAATGTTTTAACACTTTTTCTTGTGTTAGCCAGTCCCATGCTTGCTGTGACTGTTCTGTAAAAGTAGTCTGCAGATTCTTGTCCATTGGGTCTTCCTTGGTAAAAACAGAAGAAAAGAAATTATTTAAAATATCTGCCTTCTCTCTGTCCCCCTTGACCATCTCACCTGTTTCAGATAACAAGGACCCAACTATCACGGTCCCCGTGATTCCCTGTCAATCTCTGTAGGTATTCATTTGCATTGGAGGAGTCTGATTGGCCCGCCCAGGATGTGCCTTTATATACTGAGGCTTGGGCACTTGTCAATTGCCCTTTCGTGGTGTTGTGTTGCTGCGCCTTGCTATTGATCTCCAGTGCCTCCTGTGTACCGACCCGGCTAGTCTGACTCTCCTTCTGTTCCTGCACCGTGATCTGACCCGGCTCTGGCTGACGACCCTGCACCATGATCTGACCCGGCTCTGGCTGATGACCCTGCACCGTGATCTGACCCGGCTCTGGCTGACGACCCTGCATCATGATCTGACCCGGCTCTGGCTGACGACCCTGCCCCGTGATCTGACCCGGCTCTGGCTGACGACTCCGCTCCGTGATCCGACCCGGTTCTGGTTCCTGATCCTGCTCCGTGACTGCTCCACTCTCCGGTGGTGTTCCTGCGACTCAGTCAGCCGGTTCCGGCTACTGTTCCTGTCCGGTTACTGCTCCTGTCCGGTTGCTGCTCCTGTGTACTCCGGTCGTGCTGGCGACATTCTGACTGTTTTCTGTTTCCTCGCTCTTTACGCTGCAGCCGAGGTTGCCTGCCTTGTTCTCGTTGAGCATTGCTCTTTCCAAATGTACCAGATTAACTCTTGCACTGCCGGTAGCCTCCGATTACGTGCCATTTGATTCATTGCCAAGCTCCGGTGATTCTCTGAGCCTTTACACATTTGAGCCTCCGCTTTACGCTATACCAGTCCTTGCAGAGCTCCGCCTGTTCGATGCCCGGTGAGCATCATGATCACGCTGGTTGACACTGGTAGTCCATTCGCTCTTGCAACAAGGATTCTGGGTGACACTGTGTGGGTGTTTGGGCAGTACCTCATTCGCTCGAAGTGCTTTATCCCAACTGCACTACTCTGTGCATCGGCTCTTCATAGCTTGGGCAATTCCGTTCTACTGTGGCCTCCCAAGGGCTGGCATATTTCCGTGGCAGACGCAGGGTTACTCGATACTCATTCAGGGCGATTCCTATTCTGGTTACATCAAATTGGCAGTAGCAATCCTCATAAGCCCACTGTGGTGGTACGGGCTCAGCTTAGAGCAACAGGGGCTCATCCTGTTTATGCTTCAAGAGTGTTACAGCGCTTTTCCTGAGTTCCTGATCTACATTTAAAGACTGTTCCATAGACTGCTATATATCTTCTGGGCGTTGGCCAATCTAGCCTGAGCCTTACCAGTTGCTCCACTTAACCCTCTATGCACTACTGTTTGTAGTTTACTCCATCCTCTGTTCATTTTGCCTGTTCTTAACTTTACTAGCCCCTAGGGGCAGTGTTGTTTATTTTTTATTTCAATAAATTGTGTTTTACGTTACATCCTGGTCTGTGTGTCAGAAAACCGTAACAGTACGAAAGGGCCATGACCTCAGACGGGAAGAGTGACGGTAATACACAGAACCTCCACTGGAGGATGGATGTTCACGAGCAACGCTTAGATCAGTTGGCATTGGCCATGCAGACCTTGCTTGAACGTACGGTACATCTTGATAAGCCGAATCAAAATCCGGTGGTCCCCCCAGTCATGACACCGGATACTAGTCCTGGTCAATGCTTGGTCCCGCAGAAAAGTCTAACGGCAGCGGCGCTATTACCAGTGAGATACGATGGTGAACCCACACTGTGCAGGGGTTTCCTTAATCAGCTAGAGATCTTCCTCGAACTTACACCTCATGCCTTTCCAAGTGACCGTAGCAAGGTGGGGTTCATGGTATCCCTATTAACTGGCAAAGCCCTGGCATGGGCAAATCCGTTATGGGAACAGGCTAAGCCTTGCACTTTGTGCTTTAAAGAATTTGTTAAACAGTTCCGTAGAGTCTTTGAGGTACCTGGGCGAGCTATGTCCGCAGCCAAAAAACTGTTGTCAATGCAAATGGGCGATCAGACTGCAGCCGAATATGCTATAAAATTTCGGATTCTAGCTGCAGAGGTGGCATGGAATAATGAGGCACTCCTGGCAGCATTTGCCCAAGGGCTCTCGGATGGTATCAAAGATGAAATTGCTGCCAGGGAGGTACCTACCGATCTGGATGAGTACATCGAATATGTGATACTCATTGATACTCGTATGCGCGAGAGGCGCTTGACTAAGAGGGCAACTTCCAAAATCCATGGGCATGAGAGATTGTTTAACCCACCCTCTCCTGCCATTCCTCCGGTCCGTGTACCTGATACTGGGGAACCTATGCAGATTGGTTTTACTAGGCTGACTAAGGAGGAGAGGGCGTATCGTAAAAGACAAGGATTATGCCTGTATTGTGGCAAAAGTGGGCATTGGTTGCGCACCTGTCCGGTGAGGCCGGGAAACGCACGCACCTAGGGTACCTTGGGGGACAGGCCCTAGGTGGTGTACAGTCGTCCTCAGATCCTTGCTCCTTGAAACCCACTATACCTGTGAGTTTTCTGCTAGGCGACCAGGTTGTGGAAGCACTAGCCCTGGTAGATTCTGGTGCTGCTGGCTATTTCATGGACCAGGCATTTGCTGAAAGACATAATATTTCTCTGTCTGAAAGAGATACTCCGCTAGCCATTGAGGCTATTGATGGCAGACCTCTTGAACCAGCACTCATCACAATGGAGACTACTCTCCTCACTATGACTGTGGGGGCCCTCCATAAGAAGGAAGTTCGTTTTCAGATTATTCGTTCACCCCATCATGCGGTCATTCTGGGGTTCCCTTGGTTAACAGTGCACAATCCCCAGTTTGACTGGCAGACATGTGAAGTCAAGGCATGGTCAGAATACTGCACAAATCATTGTCTATCTCGGCCCGTTAAGATTCTGTGTACCTCCCCTTCTCTGCCAGCTGAATACAGCAAGTTCAGCGACGTTTTCAGTAAAGGGGAGGCTAGCGCTCTGCCGCAGCATCGGCTATGTGACTGCGCTATTGATTTGCCCCAGGTAGTGGTTCCACCGAGGGGTAGGACGTACCCATTGTCATGTGATGAGACTAAGGCAATGGAGGAATACATTGAGGATGCTCTCAAAAGAGGGATTATTCGCAAATCATCCTCTCCGGCAGGTGCAGGGTTCTTTTTTGTGAAAAAGAAAAATGGCGAGTTGCGACCTTGTATTGATTACCGTGGGCTCAATAAGATCATGTCCAAAAATGCATACCCCATTCCACTCATCACAGAGTTATTTGATAGGTTGAAAGGCTCCTCTATTTTTACTAAACTCGATTTACGAGCTGCCTACAATTTAATAAGGATCAAGGCCGGTGATGAGTGGAAGACAGCCTTCAATACAAGGTAAGGGCACTACGAATACCTAGTCATGCCATTCGGATTATGTAATGCACCTGCCGTATTCCAAGAGTTCATCAACGATATCTTCCGCGATATGTTACAGTCCTGTGTAGTGGTATATCTGGACGATATTTTGATCCACTCAGCTAATTTATCCCAGCATATACAGGATGTTTCTGAGGTATTGCTTCGATTACGCAAGAACAAATTGTTCTGTAAACTCGAAAAATGTGAATTTCACTGTTCTCAAGTACCCTTCTTGGGTTTCGTGATTTCTAGAGATGGCATAGCTATGGACCAAGAGAAGTTGGATGCAGTCCTTAAATGGCCACGACCCAAGGGGTTAAAAGCTATTCAAAGATTCCTGGGCTTTGCCAACTATTACAGAAAATTCATTCAGAACTTTTCTACGATTACTAAACCTCTCTCTGACTTAACGCATAAGGGCGCAAATCCCTCTCAATGGTCTGAGGGAGCTGAACAGGCCTTTGTTACTCTCAAGCAGGCATTCGCATCTGCCCCTATTCTGTGCCATCCTAATCCTACTCTGCCTTTTACCCTGGAAGTTGATGCCTCCGAGGTTGGGGTAGGGGCAGTTCTCTCCCAACGACCCAGGGAGGGAGGTAACCTAAGACCATGCAGATTTTTTTCCAAAAAACTGTCTAGTGCCCAAAGCCATTATGAAATTGGTGATAGGGAATTGTTGGCTATCATCTTGGCTTTGAAAGAATGGCGACATCTCCTGGAAGGCACTAGGACCCCTGTCTTAATTCTCACTGACCATAAAAATCTAATTTACTTGTCTGAGGCGAAAAGGCTGTCTTCTCGCCAGGCTCGTTGGGCTCTCTTCTTGCCAAGATTTCATTTCATAGTCTCCTACTTGTCGGGGTCCAAAAATATTAGAGCAGATGCACTTTCCAGACAATTCTGCACAGACATTGAGAGGGATGAAGCGCCAGTGCCTATAATTCAGCCAGATAAGATCCTGGCCACTATTCGTACCAACATCACTTCACCACTGGGGGAGCAAATCATGGATTCACAAGCACGGGCACCTCCTGAAACCCCAGTTGGCAGATGTTTTGTGGACGAACCATTTTGCACCCAGTTACTCGAGACCTATCACTCATCTAAGGCGGCCGGGCACATTGGCAGGGATCAGTTGGTTTGGTCATTGGCACGAACATTCTGGTGGCCTTCTCTGAGAGCAGATTGCTTCGCATTTACCGCTGCCTGTGCTACCTGTGCCCGTGCTAAAACTCCCAGACATCTCCCCGTGGGGTTACTCCAGCCAGTACCCAATGGCGACCGTTCCTGGTCCCATATATCTATCGATTTCTTGGGAGAGCTGCCTTTGTCTAAGGGCTACACTTTCATTCTGATGGTGGTGGATAGGTTCTCCAAAATGGCTCATTTCGTGCCCCTCTCTGGTCTCCCATCGGCCCAGGAATTGGCAGTAATTTTCACCAGGGAGGTATTCCGCTTGCACAGGGTTCCTAGTGTGATAGTGTCTGATCGGGGAAGCCAGTTTGTGTCTAGATTCTGGAGGGCATTCTGTGGCCAGATGGGCATTCAATTGTCATTTTCCTCTGCCTACCATCCCCAGACCAATGGGGCCGCGGAGCGTGCCAATCAGGGACTTGAGCAGTATTTGCGCTGCTTCGTGACTGATCATCACGATAACTGGTCCGACCTGTTGCCATGGGCGGAGTTCGCCAGGAACTGTGCGGTTAATTCATCGTCTGGGAGTTCTCCGTTCCTAGTCAATTATGGGTTCCAACCCTGCCTACTCCCGGACTCATTTCAGTCCCAACAGATTCCGGCTCTGGATGAGCACATGGAGCAGCTCCGTTCCACTTGGGCACAGGTACAACGGTCCCTCAGTCAGTCCTTCCTGAGACATCAGCGGCATGCGAATCGCAGACGCCTTCCAGCGGTCTCCTACCAGGTTGGGGACAGGGTATGGCTCTCCTCCAGGAATCTTAACCTGCAAGTACCTTCAAACAAACTGGCTCCCCGGTTCATTGGCCCCTTTAAGATCATTCGCAAGGTCAACCCCGTGGCATACGCATTGGAGCTCTCCAGGGCTATGCGTATTCATAATGTGTTTCATGTGTCCCTTCTTAAGCCCTTGGTGTGCAACCGTTATACTACCACTCCGGTGGTTCCTGGGCCGGTGAATGTACAAGGCCAAGAGGAATACGAAATTCAGAGCATAACTGACTCCAGGAGATTTAGAGGCAAGTTGCAATATTTGGTCCACTGGAAAGGTTATGGGCCTGAGGAGCGGTCTTGGGTTGATCATAAGGATCTTCATGCTCCATGAATGATGCGCAACTTTCACTATAAATATCCCCGTAAACCTAGACCCTCTGGCAGGGGAGGGGGTCTTTGAGAGGGGGGTACTATCACGGTCCCTGTGATTCCCTGTCAATCTCTGTAGGTATTCATTTGCATTGGAGGATTCTGATTGGCCCACCCAGGATGTGCCTTTATATACTGAGGCTTGGGCACTTGTCAATTGCCCTTTCGTGGTGTTGTGTTGCTGCGCTTTGCTATTGATCTCCAGTGTCTCCTGTGTACCGACCCGGCTAGTCTGACTCTCCTTCTGTTCCTGCACCATGATCTGTCCCGGCTCTGGCTGACGACCCTGCACCGTGATCTGACCCGGCTCTGGCTGATGACCCTGCACCGTGATCTGACCCGGCTCTGGCTGACGACCCTGCACCGTGATCTGACCCGGCTCTGGCTGACGACCCTGCACCGTGATCTGACCCGGCTCTGGCTGACGACTCCGCTCCGTGATCCGACCCGGTTCTGGTTCCTGATCCTGCTCCGTGACTGCTCCACTCTCCGGTGGTGTTCCTGCGACTCAGTCATCCGGTTCCGGCTACTGTTCCTGTCCGGTTACTGCTCCTGTCCAGTTGCTGCTCCTGTGTACTCCGGTCGCGCTGGCGACATTCTGACTGTTCTCTGTTTCCTCGCTCTTTACGCTGCAACCGAGGTTGCCTGCCTTGTTCTCGTTGAGCATTGCTCTTTCCAAATGTACCAGATTAACCCTTGCACTGCCGGTAGCCTCCGATTACGTGCCATTTGATTCATTGCCAAGCTCCGGTGATTCTCTGAGCCTTTAAACATTTGAGCGTCCGCTTTACGCTATACCAGTCCTTGCAGAGCTCTGCCTGTTCGATGCCCGGTGAGCATCGTGATCACGCTGGTTGACACTGGTAGTCCATTCGCTCTTGCAACAAGGATTCTGGGTGACACCTTGTGGGTGTTTGGGCAGTACCTCATTCGCTCAAAGTGCTTTATCCCAACTGCACTACTCTGTGCATCGGCTCTTCATAGCTTGGGCAATTCCGTTCTACTGTGGCCTCCCAAGGGCTGGCATATTTCCGTGGCAGACACAGGGTTACTCGATACTCATTCAGGGCGATTCCTATTCTGGTTACATCAAATTGGCAGTAGCAATCCTCATAAGCCCACTGTGGTGGTACGGGCTCAGCTTAGAGCAACAGGGGCTCATCCAGTTTATGCTTCAAGAGTGTTACATCGCTTTTCCTGAGTTCCTGATCTACATTTAAAGACTGTTCCATAGACTGCTATATATCTCCTGGGCGTTGGCCAATCTAGCCTGAGCCTTACCAGTTGCTCCACTTAACCCTCTATGCACTACTGTTTGTAGTTTACTCCATTTTGCCTGTTCTTAACTTTACTAGCCCCTAGGGGCAGTGTTGTTCATTTTTTATTTCAATAAATTGTGTTTTACGTTACATCCTGGTCTGTGTGTCAGAAAACCGTAACACCAACATTATCAGACTTTAATTTTTTGCCATAAATGTATTTAAAGAATTTCTTTGGGTTGCTCTTGCTCTCCTTTGCAATATTTTTTTCATTCTCCAGTCTAGCTAATTTAATAGCCTTTTGTTGCTTTGCTCTGTCAAGATATTCACATGTGGCTATTTCAACAGATCAAGATCATGCCCTGATACCACCCACAGACAATGCAATATCAAAAAGAATCAATCTATCTATTACCAGACCCACAATCTAAGAGAAACAGAAGAAAAACTTTCCAGACAGCAATGCAAGGGTTAATATAGAACACCAGATCAATGGAGCACAATGACCATCTCAGAACAGCCATATGTGAATCATCTGCACATGCTTGTGGTGGGTCTCAAGCACATCCTGCAGCATTCTTATGCAGACTTACAACAATAAACAATTGGCTCTGCAGGCGGTAGCAATGCTATCTAACTATAACTCTCAATGATTTAAAATTGCTATCAATCTGATCTCACCCTATTATTTTTATGATTGTACTATATGACTTCCAAAAAATATTCTAACTTTTCAGTCAAATGGCTACTGTAGAATAGTTCTCAGGAGGTTGGCCAGATCTACTGGGGAGTATTGAATAAGTTTACCCTTGAATAGACCGAGTTATTATAATTTTAGACATATTACAGTGCATATATTAAAAAGGTGTCAAAAAAAAGTTTACTGCTCCTTTAAGAACCCGCGTCACAACGCCGGGTCTCCCTCATAAAGCTGAGGAGTAGGAGCATGCCAAGAAGAACACCTGATCAAGCCTGCATCAGGGTTGGCTGGTGCTGCCGGTGCCAGGTTAGCAACTGGGGGGGCCACTGCTTGACCGACTGGGCGGTCAAGATGAGCAGTACAGTTTAGCAGAGTTTGTAATGCCATCGTGATTTGATCAATGCGTGGCTCTTGAACCTCCAATATGGCTATGAGGTTTTGGGTAGAAGGGTTACCTGTACTGTCCGTAGACATGTCCCTTTCGTACTGTCACTGACTCAGAAACGAGACTAGGACCAGTACAGTAGGTAACACAATCTTTATTGGAAATACGTACAGAACAATAGTAAGCAAAAGCAACACACAATAGGCAGACGTCCAGGAGGAGAGTTCTTCTGTAAATGAACCAACCGCGTCCCTATAGCAACTCAGAGAGAACTGACTCCGGTCCGCACCTGAGCCCCTATATACAGGTCCGCACCTGAACAGGCTAAGTACCAAAAGCATGTACTGCGCTACAGGTCCGCACCTGAACGCGCAGTAAGAGAAGTCTGCCAGAGCCACAGAGATACCCTACAAGTCTCCACTGGAGCGTTTGTATGCTGGGTGCGCAGCATACAACCCTAGGTGCACCAAGGTGGGTAGTCAGACAGGCAGAAATAGGGAAGAGTGAAACGCAACTCACCCGCAGGTCTAAACCGGAACGGATAGTCAGCCAAGCCAAGGGTAATACACAGAGAAGGTAGTCTACCAGAGCCGCAGGTCCACACCAGAGGGATTTGTCAGACAAGCCGAGGTCATACACAAAGCGGGTAGTCAGACAATCCAAGGTTAGTACCAGAACGGTTAGTCAGACAGAGCCAGGTCAGCACCAGAGTGGGTAGTCAGCCAAGCCAAGGGTCATACATGGAAAAGGTAGTCTACCAGAGCCGCAGGTCCACACCAGAGGGATTTGTCAAACGAGCAGAGGTCATACACAGAGCAGGTAGTCAGACAATCCAAGGTTGGCACCAGAACGGTTAATCAGACACACCAAGGAACACAACTCAAAGCAACTGCACTGGACAGCACGAAAGGGCACTGAGAGTGGTGTCCAGGAAGTTTATAAGCAAAATATCCAGGAAGAGGAGGAGTCCCAACAAGTGTGCGTGTATCTTTAAATCTGACACACGTGTAACCTGGACACGTGCCAACACTCAGCGTGGAACTGCCGGAAGGGGCTGTGGCTTAGCTGCCGGGTGCAGCAGAATGTTCGGCAGCCGCCGCTACCCAAGACACCCTGAGGCAGATCTGCCCGACGCGGCTGAGGCAAGAGCAGTCGGGTGAGTTAATGGTCGGTACGGCAGCCGCAGCTAATATGACAAAAGGATAATATACTTTACCAATCTTAGATCAGGCTCTGCAAGATTCAGCTTGGACCAGGTACAGCAACCAGGAAATTCGACCAAACAAAAGCCCTTTTTCCGCCCTGTACAATGCTTAGATTACCTAAACCCCCCCTTAACAGAAAGGTGCACCCATTCTTCTTTCATAGGTCACTCTTTAGAGAATTAGAATATTAGGTGCAGTAATCTCTAATTTTACAAGCTTTCTGATTGGTAAATATCATATACTAAGATATACATATAAACTTGAAGACATTCATCTACCATGCCACTAGATGGCAGTCTACTACTAGACATCTACAGGGAAGACCCTAACTGCCAATCAAAAATAATGAGTATTTAGATAAAAAGGTGCAGTTCTAGATAAAATTCCTGTTCAATGAAGAAAGAGACCACTTTCAATTATATTTACTGTATGTAAGTCTCAAAATCCATTTCTAGAGAATCCAAACTAATCCCACTTAAAGATACAGCCTCATATATATACAAACAAAATGGTTTCTGGATAGCATCTTAACCATATCCTTCCCAGCAAAGGGACAGACCCTCCGACATTATCTTCAACATTTTTAGATGGTTTATTAATAGTACTGGTGGTGGTGGTGGAACTTTTGGTGGGCCTTTGACAAACGGCATCCTCCTCTGGAGGAAAGGGATCACCATCATTGTACACACTGCAGCAACCATGGCTGCAGTCAAGTTTTAGACTACCACTTTATTCACATGTCTCTGCACTGCTCCTAATCCTTTCACACTCCCCCTACCCCTTGTTTGTTTGCTGGACATTACACAACTACTCTGTGTGTTTTTACTGTATAGTACACAATAGAACTAATTGAGTGTGATGCCTTGCCTTGGATCTCTAAAAATTACTCTATCTCAACTAATATCAGTCTGCCTCAGTCACAGCTCATGTCAGGGTCTCTACCTATATATCAATATTGATTGATTGATTTTAATTGTGCTATTACTGTCCACAAAAAACAAACAACCACACTCTCTGTTCAATTGCTTCTTTTCCCAGGATCCCCTGGACAGAGATAATAGCCAGAGCAGGAAGAAACTGTCTTCCCAGTCAGTCACACAGTATTTTGGGGCAATTCGTATTTGCTCCATTCTCACACCCAGACTCCCCTGATACAGAGATACCAGATCAGGAAGGAACTTGGATCACAGTTGCCTGTTGTGTCTACTTGGTCACATAAAATTTTGGGGGAAAACATCCTTTATTCCCTTCTCACAGCCAGATCAGGAAGGAACTTGGTTGCCTGTGTCCACTTGCTTACACAAAATTTTGGGTTATTTGGGAGTAAACCTCCTTTGCTTCCTTCTCACACCCACGGATTCTCTTAGGACAGAGATAAAAGGTAGATCAGGAAGGAACTCGGATCACAGTTGCCTGTGTCTACTCGGCCAAACAAAATTTGTAGGTATTTGGGGTAAGTCTCCTTTGCTCCCTTCTCACACCCTCAGACTCCCCTAGGACAGAGATAACAGCCAGATGACGAAGAAACTTGGATAACTGGTGCCTGTGTCTTCGCAGTCAGTCACACAGAATTTTGGAGTATTTAGGGTAATTCTTCTTTTCTCCCTTCTCATACCCCCATAATTCCTTAGCACAGAGATAACAGCCAGTCCAAGAAAAATCTTGGATTAAGGCTGCTTGTGTCTTCCCAGTCAGTCACACCAAATGTTGGGGTATATTTTAAAGAGATGAGTTACAAACCTTAAACCTGACTCTAATCCCATTTCATATTTTAGGACCAGATCTACTCTTGAATTCAGGACAGTTCTAAAAAGTGCATTCTGCGGGGCTGAATAAGAATTAATAAATTCTGTAGTGTTTTCCGTAACACAGATATATCCTCACTTCGTGCAAGTATTTTGCAGTATAGAGAAGTGAGGGGTAGTGTTATGGTTCTCAAACATGTTGCTGTGGTAGAATCTGGTTACTAAAGAGGTCTCCAACATATTGCTTTGTAATGTGATGTACAGCACTTTAGCATGGAAGAGTAGTAACATATTACCAATGTAAAATCTATTTGAATGCTAGTTGGTATTTATAACTTCTAGATTATTTGTCTAAAATGTAACAAGTAACAGAAACAAGATGGAGTTATGTTTAGTGCTTATTTCAAGAGAAGTACCAGTATTACAGTAAAATAAGGTGATCAGATGCCATTATAATGCAGGATCCTTCTGTATGACTGCACCAGTCATGAACCAATTCTGAAATATTTTTCATAAGTGCCCCAAATAAATCTAATAACATAAAGTACCACAAAACTTCATGCAACATATACCATAAACATGACAATAACAATCCTATATAACACCTATAGCACTTTAAGAGTTAATCCACAGAACTAAGTATACGGATGCCCCACCCAAGATGGCGGCTTCTTTTGTCTAGTGAGAGTTTAAAAGTAACTTTCACTTTATAAAAGTTAGGCCCAAAACACATGCAACAAAGAAATTCCTTGAAATACATGCCAAACTAGACAAATAGCAGCTTATGGGTTAATAAGAGAATTCAAAGAATTCCCCAGGTCAAATTTTAGGCAAAATAACCTTTCTAGAAACACAATTAACTAATATATAAACAAGGCTATATAGATCTAACTGCTATCAGCTATGTCTCAATTATCTGGATACAATTACTAATTAATTAATTCTGCATAGTTTCAGAATTACTACAGCCAATATGGCTTATTATAATTAATCCTAAAAATGGTTGGCCAGTCCACCTAAGAAAAATTATAAAAAATAATTTTCCTCAAATATAGAAGAAATATATATTTGATTCTGCATTTTTGCAGAATTAATAATATAAAAGAAAGATATATTTGCCAAACAATCAAAGTGTGCTTCTTAGAGTTTCTTTGGCAGCCAGGGACAGAAAAATCAAGAGCCAGAGAAATC
Organism: Rhinophrynus dorsalis; assembly: GCA_037306005.1. Lineage (NCBI taxonomy): Eukaryota > Metazoa > Chordata > Amphibia > Anura > Rhinophrynidae > Rhinophrynus > Rhinophrynus dorsalis. The sequence continues at coordinate 467,201,007 of CM074720.1, forward strand.
AGGAAGGCAAAAGACTGAACTATTCTAGGCCTTAGTATTTAGAAGGTAAAATTACTGTTATCAGAAAGCCCAGCACAATCTCATCTGATTGAATCTCATTATAATAAGACATCATCATTATTATCTGATTGGACACTCTAAATTTCTAATTTCAATATGAGGTCATGTATATATTATCTGCATTTTTTGGAATTCCTGAAAACACTGTCTCCATTAGTCCTGCAGATGGTGCTCTAATACCATTTTAAAAATGTACCTATGACACCTGGGTCTGTCTTTTCTCAATAGATAGGAATCTCAAAAGGTCATCAGATTTCATATAAACATGTCACCCTACCAGACTTTCCCATATGGGAGCACATCTCATCACAGCCATATAGACTGGAAAAGAGTAATCTATAACCATTAAAGTCATTCAAATATTTCCACCCCCCACTGAGGTAAAGAGGCCCCTTTGTTTTAACATGAGTTCACTGATACACATTAGGATTGAAAAAGGGTTTTTAGAAAGTCCATACTGATTTCCAAAAAGTTAACCCTCTACTCTCCAACAGGACAAAGTCTCTGACAAGCTTATTTGTCAGTTCAAATCTGGCATACTGACATTCCTACACTGCTTCTTATTCCAACTGTAGCTTCTTGCTGGGCTGTATCAGTTCATAATTTGAGAAATGAATAAATCTATCTATCTCATAAAATATTGTTTCACATAATAAATGACTGACATAAATATTGAGGGCTGTCTAAAACAAAGAACACACATACAAAATACCACACTGACCAGGGCAATCCAAGACACTTGGCCACACTAGTAGCTATCTCTTGTCCTCAAGAGCAAGCAATGGTTCATTCTTTCAGAGTATCTTTTGCTGCGCAGAGGGGAATCAGCATCTCCTTCACTTATTTAATCCTCCTATACTCAAGAAGAGATTTCATACAAACATGCACTTTTGATAGCTCTTGGGGATCAGGGCTGGTTATTCCTGACTTAAAGAGGATCCATCACCCCTTTCCAACTTATGCTCATTAGTTAGAGCATTTAGAGAATATGTTTAAAACTGTATTATTTTTTAAAAACAAAATGTTATTTGCGTGAAAATTAATGTTTATAGAGTCCCCTGCAGCCTACTTCTGTCCTGACTCCTCTTGCCACACTGCCTCTGCTCCCATCCCTCTACCCAGTATCCTTCGATGATGGAGGCTTTCTGTCTCTAAGCTGGAGCAATCTCATTGGCAGAGATCTATATCTAGCCAATGAGACCGCTCCAGCTTTGAGACAGAAAGCCTCCATCATCGGAGGATGCTGGGTAGAGGGATGGGAGCAGAGGCAGTGCGGCAATCTGCGGCAAGAGCAGTGTGCCCAGAATAATACAGTTTTAAACATATACTCTTAGTTGTAAAGGGGTGATATATCCTCTTTAAGGATATCACTGCTGGTAAATACACAAGACAAGCTTGACATCTAATTCTACATTATATTTCAGGTTGAAATGCCATCAGGATAAGGGCTGTATGTTCAAAGATAAATGGAGAAATTTGGGGGAAAACCATTTGCACTACGGGGAGAATTAAAACTCCCATTTATTTAAATGGGAACTGTAACCCCTTGAATGCTAGAGGTCTCCAAATCATAGCAAAGCAATGCGTGGATACCTCTCTAGCATTCAAAATCCCCATTTAATCTGAATTGTTAGCGATAGTACGAATGGCTTGCCACAGATGTCCTCCACTTCTTCTTTACCAATATTGCCCTTAAAGGGATAGTAATACTTGGAAATAATTTTATTTTAGATTGTAGCCCTTAAAAAAACATTAAAAATGATATAAGCCTTATCTCCCAAACCTTTATGGTTTGGGAGATATTCACAAGTAAATTTCCCTTTTCCTGGCTCTTTCAGCCAAGGCTGCCATCTAGCGGACAGATTTGGAATCCGGTCCACAGATCAACCGGCTGCTCTTTAGCAGTGCCGAGTTCATGATCTTTAAAAAGAACTACTTAACTGGAACTGTATACAAAGTGTGCCTGGATTCCAAGCACACTTGTAGACCATTCCAATGAATAAATTATTTTTAAAGATTGTGATCTCGGCACTTCTGGAGAGCTGCAGCCGGTCCCGGGACCGTATTCCATATCTGAGAGCTAGAACGGTGACGTCACTCAAGGGGAAACTTTGCTTGTTAATATCTCCCAAACCATAAAGGTTTGGGAGATAAGACTTGTTTCATTTTTAATGTTTTTTTAAGGGCTACAATATAAAATAAAATTATTTTCAAGTATTACTATCCCTTTAAAGAGTAAAGAGGCTGTCAGCTGGTGAAGATCATATGGCAAGTGACACTAGACTCTCTGCTCTTGCTAATTAGACCTTTTACCCTGAGATTTGAGTCAAAACCATGAAAGTTCCCAAGGATGACTTAACCAGAATTTTTGTTGCTGGCCGGTCAAAAAATGACGCATATGCCTGGTGTCTGGTATGTTATTAGCATAATTACAATAATATACCTCCTAAATCAGATTATGAAAGAAAAATAACTTTGATATGATTGTCCACCAAAACAGAGCGAAGGCACATACTATGAAAAACAAAGCTATGAAAAACAAAGCTTAGTTATATTTATGCATCATTATATTAAAGGAATAGTATTACTTCTATTAAAGTGGAAGTCCGAGTCTTCTTTACTCTTTTCTGAGCAGGTAGAGCTATATTTCAATACTTACAGTTTTGTAGTTCAAGAACTATTCAATCTGAAAGGATCCCCCTCATGCCCCTTTCTTCTGCGTCACTCTGTCTCTCAGTATGGTTCTGATGGAGTGCGGCAAGACACAATCTTGAGTAAGCAAATGGAAAGTCCTGCCCTCCTTCTTCAAGGGGGCAGGGTTTTCCTATACTTAATGAGTGAAGATTGTCCCACGCTGCATCCGTCTGGTCCCACGACCAGATTCCAGATCTGATGGGAGGTGGCCAGAAGGGGAGGGGGACCCTTGCGGACTGAATAGCGCTTGAATTACAAAGCTGAAAATATTGAAATATAGTACTAGTCTAAAAGCCCGGGCCGTGGAGCAGTGAGGTAACGGCAGTACGCAGAGCAGGACCGTCCTCTTAACCCTTTGAGTGCCAGAGGGGTACGCAACGCATTGCAAAGCAATGCGTTGCGTACCCCTCTGGCACTCAAAGGGTTAACATTATCTGGACCTGCTCTGCGTACTGCCATTACCTCGCTGCTCCACAAGATTGCACCGCCTCACTCACGAGATGCAGTCATGCGCAGCAGAGACTGACTGAATGCGGGCAGTCTCTACTTTGCATGATTGCATCGTGACAAACTTTCTGGCCTTTTATTATATAGGATGTTCAAAAAAAGAGTAAAAAAGACTCAGACCTCCACTTTAATAGAAGTATTACTATCCCTTTAAATTATTACTATAAATCTATATTGTTTCTGACAAAAATGTATATGTTGAGTTTCAGATGTATATTTATGGACATTGTTATGCACAGTTTGTTAGTTTTTGTTATTCTGATTACAAGATCTAGGAATATATATCTGATTATTAAAGAGATAGCAATGTTTCAATATAAACATACGGGGGATTGTTCTACTTTTAGAAAATGTATAGTATCATTCATACTACCTGTACCTTTGCATGCTTCTTGAAAATCAGTTTAAAAGTTCCAACTCCTGCCCCTTTCTATTACCTCATTCACAGTTCATTGAGATGTGAAGGCTGGTCACCTGACAGAACGGATCGCAATGAGGGACGGATCGCAATGAGGGACAATATTGTGTGAGTCAGTATAAAGCAAACCTGCTCCCCTTCACAAAGAGGGACTGGGTTTTCCTTATACTGACACATTATTGTCCCTCGTTGTGATCCATCTGGACTGGCTTTCGGATCTCAGATAACTGTGAATGATGTGATGGAAAGGGGCTGGAGGGGAAAACTCTTAAATCAGTTTTCAAGAATACAAATTTACAGGCAATGCGAAGGATACTATGCATTATATCAGGGCTGTTCAAGTTCAGTTCTCAAGGGCCACCAACAGGCCTGGATGTAAGGATTTCGCTGATTAAGCACAGGTGAGTTAATCAGTGGTTCATTCATTTTACTGATTTACCTGTGCTATAACAAGGAAATCCTTAACCCCTTAATGACCCATGTCGTGCCAGGACCATCATGGATAAACTTCCCTTAAGGACCCATGACGGTCCTGGCACGTCATGGGTTAAATGATAGCAGCGCGCCTTCGTTCACACTGCTATCATTCATTGCAGGCTGAGACTAAGCGCTCCGGCACCAGAGCGTTCAGTCTCAGTGCTTGGCACTTCTGTCGGTTCATGTGATCGCTGCAGGAGCAATCACATGTACCAGCGTTTTGATTGCAGAAGGCAGTGTGTCAAGCACACTGCCTCCATGTCTGTGCTGTGCCTCTCTCTCTCTCTCTCTTACGATCAAAGTAAGGGAGAGAAGAGACACCTATTGGTAAAAAAAACAAAATGCAGCAGCTGGGGGTATTAACCCCTTTAATGCTGGCAAGGCCGGATTTACATTCCGGGCTCCCCTAGGCAAGGCACTCTGGGTACCCTTAGCTCCACCCATGGCCACGACCCACTCCTCACATGACCATGCCACCAGTCCCATCCACTGTTTCCTGGCACAGAGTATAATTTCCTGGCAGAAAGTATACCTCTGGCCTACAACAAGTAAGGGCATAAAAGTCTTAACTCTTTGGTTGCTAGAGAGATCTCATTAGCATCCAAGGAGTTAAATGATATCCTGTAAAGGGGTGTATAAGCTACTGCATGGATACAGAGATTGCTCTGGCCCCAACCACAATTCAGAATGTGGGCGTGCCCAGCACACCTGAGGCACCCTTCAAAATCTGGAGCTCTAGGCAGGTGCCTAGTCTGCCTATTGGGAAATCCACCCCTGAATGCTGGTGCTGTGGGCTGGATGGATGCAGGTCCATATCTGACCTGCTAAAAGCAACATGGTTGTTTTTTTTTTGTTTTTTTTTTATTAAAAAACAAAACATCTTTTATTTAAAAATGTTATTTATAAAATAAATATTTAAACATTAAACAATACATAATGGAAGTGTGATTGTTGTGGAGCCATCTAATACACTTATATACACCTCCAAATCTTATAAATAAAAAGTGGGAAAATAGGGAGGGAAAGAGGGACATGGGCATTTTCACCCAGGGGGAACAGTGCCCACTTAAAACTGCCCATTTTGTAGGTATTACTGAAAGGTCATACCTTTCTTGCAGTCTCCATAAAAATGTAACCCATTGTGCCCAAATAATGCCAAGAGAAAAAATAAAAATGGAGTTTTTTTTAATTTTTTTTTACAGTTATATTTAATTTTAATAAAGTAAATGGTGTGTTGTCCATGTAAATGTTGTATCAAAAGAAAGCCCTATTTGTGCGTAAAAAAAAGTATAGAATTTATGTGGATGGAATAAAAGCCTTAGAGGGAAAACACTGGTGAACAAAGACATAGTCAAAAAGGTCAGAATTGCACCAGTCCTTAAGTGAAATCCACCTCAGATTTTCCCCGTCCTTAAGGGGTTAAATCCTGGCCTGTTTGTGGCCCTTGAGGACTGAACATGGACAGCCCTGCATTATATAAAGTTAAATTTAACAATCCCACATATTTTTATATTATAACATTTCTATGTCTTTAATGTATACTCTTCACAAACCACCTAACATTTAAAATGGCCAAAGGGGGACACTTTTGTTTTAGGTGGTGGGAGTGGTATTAACAAGATATTTTTAAGTTATTATATGACCTATTGACACCTCTTTGTGTAACTGAATAAATAGTTTAGAGTAATGTTAAGGTATTTTATTTACATAGACTAATTTATTAAAACATATACTGAAGTTTAAATAAAAATTAAAGTGAGTTTTAAAGTCATGGAGTAACGTGGTAAGCTTATATACACACCAGTCTGATCTCCTATAAGAATAAGGTAAGAAAATGGGACCCCTGGAGCAGAGTACAACTCAGGAGGAGGGGGCTTGACGGGGCTAGGAAGGAAGGAGGCAATAATACCTGAAGTGAAGTAGTGTGGGAGAGAAGAAAGGCTTGGAGGCACAGGAAGTGACGGCTGCGGGGGTGTTGTGTCCCGCAGCCATTGTTGATTGAGACAGCATGCAATGAGGAACTTCCCGCTCACCCTCCCCTGTGCTGGACATGTGCTGGGTACACACCTCTGTGTGTGTATGATGTGCACATGGGTACTGGGTCCGAAGCGGTGGTGGATTGCGGGAGCATGTGTGGCTTGCAAGATGCTGGCCTGGTGGTGTTATGGTGTCACAGCATGGCGGGGTGCTTGCTGGGCGAAGCATGGGGCTTCGTGGTGATGATACAGGTTCATGGCTCTTAGGTTTAGTCTTAAGAATCGTAGGTATGGCTGTTGGGCTAACACTTGCCACATTCAAGGGTTAGTAAACCCCAAAAAAAACTGTTGGCGAATTGATAGGATTAATAAAAAAACATGTAATGCCCTTATTCCCATCTCTCAAACCATTATGGTTTGAGAGATGTAAGAAAATAAAAATCTCCGCTCCCTCCCCTTTCTTCCTGACGAGCTGTAAAGCTGTCAGAGGCAGAATCCAGTCGACCGACTTTAGGCGGCTCTTCAGGACATCGGGATATCTAACTATAATTACTTCATCGGTATGGTCTACAACGTGTGCCTGGCTTGCAAGCACACGTTGTAGACCATTCCGATGAAGTAATCATAGTTAGACATCTCGATGACAGTGCTCCTGAAGAGCCGCCGTCTGGTCTCGTAAGCAGGATCTCATGATATCCGCTGTACAGTGGACACATGAGAAGGGGGTGGGAGCAGAGGTCTTTATTTTCTTACATATCTCTAACCATAATGGTTTGAGAGATGGGAATAAGGGCATAACATGTTTTTTTACTAGTCCTATCAATTTGCCAATAGTTTTTTTTGGGGGGGTTACTATCCCTTTCAAATAGTTAAGGTGAATGGTGGCATGGCCCTCTGTCTAGTAGTGTTAATAAAGTTTGGGTATTATATAGTTAAAGTCAAGTAATGACTATGTATTAGTAAGCGCTAAGGGGTTTAAGTTTACAGGTTATGTATTCAGTTTCAATTGATAAGAAAATGTATTAAGTATTTTATCTTGGTAATAAATGCTGTGGCCTCTTCAACCCATCCAAGGTGTCTATGTGTGTTTAAATGGGGCATAAAAATTGGGAAAAGGTGGATGACTTTAGAATGCCCTGTCAAGGGATTTAGGTCTGAAAGAGGGACACTTAGGAGGAATGCGCTTTTTATACACTCGTGACAATAGACAACTTTGAACCGAGATCTCAGCAATTTTAAACATACTGCATCTACTATATTCTAGCTGAATTTTTCCACTGATCAACATTTATATCTGCATCCCCTCCCGCTGCCGGCAAGGACTACCAGCTTGTTCCTACAGCTCCCAATATTCTTTACTGCTGTCAACAACCACTTCCGACAACCTCTGAAGAGTGACACGTCTAAACTAGCGACGCGCATGAGCAAGGCAATGTGTGGTGATTACTGCGCATGCGCAGTGAGTGTCTTTCGGTAAGAGTAAACGATGGCGGAGGTAGAGGCTCCTGTTAATTCTCAGTGGCTGCCGGACATGGAGTTCATTAAACAAGAACTCCAAAGACAGGACCCGACCATGCTTTCTGTGTGGGTTGCGCTGCTGGTCGTGGTTCTCAGTTTGGGTGAGTGACGTGTGTGTATGTGTTATGTTAATAATGAGCCATACGTGTAAAGTCAATTGTGAAACAACTTGGGAACAAACACTAAATAATTCGTTAACTCTTTAAATATTACACATCTTTTCTTGGGTTAAATAGGGGTTTGTTTGTATTGTACTGTTTGAAGGCTAGATAAACTTTGGAATACACTGGAGTGTTTCATGTTCAATTACAGTGTTTGCTCCCGCGGTGCAGTTTATCGTCCCTTGAATTGCTCCACTTTGTACATATGGTCCACTGAGTTTTAAGCATCCACTGAGGGGGATCGCAAAGACTAATAAATATATCGGAGCACGGAAGTGTCTATGACATCCTGCTCCTTTCATGAGATCTCTGAATCATTCTCTGAGATCATTCATTCATTCGTTGGTGGCATGTCCTTTTATTGCATAAGCATGGCAGGGAATTCCAAAACAATAAATATTTAGGATAAAGACTGCCATTACTATAATCTATGTATACTCTCTATGTTATTCCAATTTACTGGGCCAAAAGTTTACTCTAGACCTGCTGGCCACAGCCTGGTGGATGGAGCTGGTACATTTAGTTGCTACTTACTCAGTGATGAACAAGTGATAACAAAATACAATCCTGTTATTGATAAGTATATGACAGGTGAATACACAAGGGAATATTATTATTTTTTTTTTATTTCAGTGAAAGATTTCTTTTAGAGTCATAACTGGAATACGTGGTCAGCCAACTGATGGTTTACTTGGAGGTACATAGTTGAAAATGAGAGAGATCTTGTATTCTTCCTGGGGAAAACCTCTTTCTAAATAAATTACTCATAGGGTGATGAGGACATGTTGTACAGTTTGAGTATAATGTTGGTATAGTTTATTAATTGAGTGGCGGGGGGGGCTTCAAATATCTGAGGAGCTAGGAAACAAATAGGAGACAAATATTTCAATAGTATTGTTGATTTAAGTGACTCTCTTTACCCCTTGAATGCTAGAGAAGTATCCATTAAAATCAGCTGGGATTTGTATTTCTATATCATACATTGGAAGATGCAGGGAGTGGTGGAGGTCATTCCACCAGGAGGCAGAGCACCTTAAGAAAAACTACCAGGAGCAATCTACTTCCCCCTTCCTCCCCCAGCTCTGTTTAATCAATGGGAACTTTATTTCTCATCTGTGGTGCTGTTTGCATATATGTTAATGGTATAGAGAGCAGTGACTGCAGCCACTCTTTGCATTCCTGACGGGCTGCCTCCTGCAGTTTTGGCTGCACTTCTCCCCTCATTTTTTATTTTTAGGTGCACAGTGTCCTGGTATCAAATGTCTGAGGACATCCTCATTAACCTGCTTCCTGCTCCTTGTGTGCCCCTGTATTTGAGCAGAGTTCACCCAGAGGTCATCTTACCACTGGTAGTGTGCCAGTTATTACTTTCCAGTTGGCCTTAAATTAGGTACTCTGGTTCACCTCACCTTCCTCTTTTAAAGTCAGTTGTATTTTATATTACAGTGTAATTTTTATGGTTTCTGTTTCTAATGGTACAAATTATAACATCTTCTGATTGGCTCACTTTGCGATCAGTCAGCTTACCTTCATAATACTCCTTTGCTTTTTCGCAGTATTGTGGAAGTTTCTACGAAGAAGTCAAACTAGCCGCAGAGCCGTGCTTCTTCTTGGTGCGTGTGACTCAGGAAAAACTCTTCTCTTCAGCAGGGTAAGGCTTCCTAAACTGTAGCTCTTCTGATCTCTAGAGTCCTCTTTCTACTAGAGGTAAAACAATAACAAGCCCTTCAAATAAGCGTCCCACAATCTGTGTTAGTACCCTACTTCTTTCATGATGACATTATTATAGGAGAGCTATACCTATAGGTATAGGAAGGATCTGCTTAAAGAGAGAACGCTTTATTTTAATTTATTTTTAAAGCAGAACTATCATGTACATATAATTCACCCCTATTAGTTATATTTTTTCCATGATTACTGGTATAATAACGTTTATTACGTGTCGGTATTATTTGCAGTCCAACTTCTTATATATATATATATATATATATATATATATATATATATATCTTAGTGAAGTGGGATCTGTGCACCTGCACTGTCCATTCCTGTCTTTCCCGCATGGTTACAGTGCAACTCCCCCTTTGGCAAATAACCTATGAGTGATGAGACAGGGACGGACAGAGCAGGCACATAGATCCCACTTCGCTAAGATGTCGTGTTGATGTAAGTCCCATATGTAGTTGTGATTGCAAATAATGCCGGCACTTAAAGGGATAGTAATGTTTCAAAATAAAAGCAGCTCCAATTAATCTTCATAGTATTTGGGCCATGGAGAGTGTTATTTAAATACCGTCAGAGTTGTAGTTCAAGAATAATTGAATGATAAAGTATCCCCCTCCCACCACTTTTACTGTTGTAACACTGCTCACCTCTGAAAGGTGGTGTCCAGATGGCTTACAAAGAGAGATAATCTTCAATTAACATAAGGGGAAAAACCTGTCAAAGGGGGCAGCATTTTCATTGTTCTCACAGTAAGAAGAGTGTCACTTTCTGTGAGCTGTCTGGTCTTAAGACCAGATTCCACATCTGAGGGGAGGTGGCTTACACTAGGTAAAAGGGGTGGGAGGGGGATACTTTATCATTCAATTACTTTTGAACTACAGCTCTGACAGTATTGAAATAACTCTCTCCATGGCCCAAATACTATGAAGATTAATTGGAGCTGCTTTTATCTTGAGACATTACTATCCCTTTAACAAAGATTATGACACTATTTCCATGATTACTAGTATACTAATAATTAGGGTTGAATTATATGTACAGGATAGTTCCGCTTTAATGCATTCTATAGTATTAAAGAGTGAGACTTGTCAGTCACATTATTTAGCCCTTTAAGATAGAGGGGGTAGCGCAACAAGTTATAAACTCATCTGGTCCCTAAAAAGGTTAATACTCATTATTTCTTCACAAGCATGCTCCTTTCCCTCAGACATTTATCATCGAAGTGACAGTGCTGAAACTTTGTATCGCTTATTAACTAGAGGGGAAAATTACACTCCCCATTTAATTAATTTTAAAAACAGCCACATTTACAGAGCCTAGAGAGGGGTTTGGGGGAGAAGGCTTATGGCAACACAGGCAATAGTCTCTTGCTTGGCCTGTGGCACGAACATTTCTCAATCAGAATTCAAAATGTTCAGATTGTCTTAATTATGTGGACATACAATAATTCCCGGAGTAGACAGTGCTGACGAGAGAAAAAAAACAGGCTTCTGTTCTCAGGCCAGGAAGCTATCATTAGGGTAGCATTTGCCTTGGCATGGGCAAGCAGTGCAATGGAAACCTTGCAGAATCAACATTTGCAAGCTATTCAAGACAATTCCCCAAAAGGGGGGGGGGGGGTATTCTTCCTTTATTTGGCTTTCTTCAGGAAGCCACAGTATACATATGTGAGGTATCATTAGAAAAATTGCAGTGACGTGTCAGCTACCAGTTTCTGCCCGCCATACTTCATGGCTCAAAATATTGCATGCAGGTTCTGCTTCCAAGAACACGTCAATAACTTTACCATTCACCCTGTCAGTATTGTTGTAAGCCAAACAAGATAAGATCTCTAGTCAAGCAACAAGAGGCAAATCCCTTTTACAGCAAAATAAACCACCATAGATTTGATTTCAAAAGGAAAATTTCAGTATGTTGTGGCAACAGTGACTATAGAGGTACACCCCAACACTCTGCATCTTACACGTTGGGGGAAACCAAGCCCAGTTAGGGCCAGAAGGAAAGTTTAACCAAATAGTCTGAGCCCAAATCAACCACAGCATAAAGGTGGGAATACCGAGTCTCCCCAAAATCCTCTACTACGTGGAAGACAGGCACTATATTCTACAGTGGAGGAACTATCTCGCAGATGAATGGGTACTTCAGTTACTAGCAGAAGAGTAAACAAAAAAAAAAAATTCAGCACCCTCCCTCCTTCCCATTTCTTCATGTCCAGGGTACCAAACGAGAAAAGCCTTCAACAGACAATCCACAATGTGATTTACCAATACTTTGCAACTAGAGTAATGAGCCTGGTCCAGACAGAACAAAGATTCAAAGGTTTTTATTCAGCACCATCGCCACCTTTTTGTTTTTGTTTTTTCCATCTCACCTGCTTTTATATGCTGGCAATATAATTATACCTTTTTATAAATCTTAGGTAAGGTCTCCTCTACAATCTGACACAGTTTTCAGAGTTAGTTTTTTGTTATTATAAAAAGGCAATTGGATTGGAAAAAGTAAAGTACAGAAACGCACCACCACTGATAAGGAGACTGAAAGTGTTTAGCTATAAAGAGAGCCAAGCTGGCATTGTTTACCTTAGAGTAGAGACTTCTAAGGGGGAGATAGGATTACTAATTTAAAATATGTGCAAGGCTAATTTAAAAAAAACTTTGGGGAACTACTGTTCACCCAGAGCTTAGAAAAATGAGATCATTTAATAAAACTAGAGGAAAGGCACTTATGACTAAAAAAATGCAGGTGTGCGATATATTTGAGTTGCACTCCCCCCAGCACTTAAAAGATTTGTTCACTGATTATTTTATGTGTCATCACATTTGTAACCTGTTCCTAAACTCTAATCCTTTAAGCAGATATTGAGAAAGAACTTCAACATTTTGTGTCCCATTAATATGGGATATTTAATGATTTTGTGCATTTTTATTTCAGCTGCTGACTGGAAAGTACAAAAAGACACAGACATCCATCACTTCCATTTCTGCTGTTTACAGAGCCAAGAACGACAAGGTAAGGAGTCAGCATCAGAGGTGTGTTCCTAATAGGTGACTGAATAATTCAGAAGTGTGCTTAGGGCAATATGTTACATCAGCTGGACCATAGGGAACACACACAATTCTGTCTTTTTAACCTCGAAGCAATGAATGGAAAGCCTTTTTTGTTCTGAAAATTATAGATCCCCTTTAAATGGGGCTTTTATCACCCCTATAGAAGTTTATCTTAAAAGTTATGTTATATAGCACATATAAGGAATGTTTTTATTATTTTAGGTTTTTTTTTTATTGCTATTCATCTGAATTTAATAACAAGATTTCCCTGAATCCTGCTTCCAGACAGACTGCAGTTACCTGCTCTGTACCGCAGTCTGTCCCTCTATGCAGCCTCCTCTGATGATGGAGGATTTCTCATTGTAAGCTAGAGAGGTCTCTGGCGAATGAGAGCGCCAGCTTACAGCAGAAAGCCCCCGTCATTGGAGGAGGCTGGATAGAGGAAGAGTGACAGACTGGGGTACAGAGCAGGTAACCCAGTCTGCCCAGAAAGAGGATGCAGGGAAATCTTTTCTTATTAAATTCGGCCAAATAGCTATTAAAAGAAAATAATAGTAATAATAATACAGTATTCCTCTTACGTGCTATATAACCTAACTTGTAATATAAACTTCTATAGAGGTGATAGATCCCCTTTAAATCCATGAGGTTTAGGGGTATTTGCCCCCTGTGGTTTATCTGGCTTGTGCTTTTACATATGTATTTCATTACTAGTCTGTAACTGATCCGCCCCACAGATCCTAGATATAAGGGAACTTATATAGAAATGCAAACCAACAGCAGTACAGGGAACAAATACAAATTCACATTGATTTAATTGTAGTTTATAATCGTGAATGGTCCATTGCTTTGCAGATCGTTAAGTCCTGTTTAGCATGCAATGGGTTAAAAGCTCCAATTAAATCAGTGGGAATTTAGGTAAGTTATATTTGTCACTTAAAGTGCAGTTGATTTGCTCCAGAATGGATCGACACTTACTTTATATACAGAAGTGTGAATGCACTGAACGTTTCTAGCAGCCAAAGAATTAAACCTCAGTGGTCAAATCTATTAACCACAACCTACTGAATAACCCAATAAGGACAGTGAAGTGGTAATGTTGTTTGGAATGGCTGTGCCCCATAATCCGCCACTGGGACAAATGGCTACTTGTCAGATTCCAATATTTTCAGACTGAAATTGCAACACTAGAATGTATTAGTCTTCTGGTAGCTGAGCAGTTACTGGAAAGTCTTAATACAAAGGCTAATTATCTAGCTAGACACTATGGACTGGACCAAATGTATAAAAGTAAAGTGGGCAGTTCTGGGACACACCAATTCATGGTAGAGGACAAATTAAAGTAAATAAAATAGATTTTTAATTCATAAATTTAAACATTTGCATTACATAGGAGCTTTCCCTAGTATTCAGAAGTATGCAGTTGTCTTAGTATAGAGGGAATACAATAAGTGCAGTAGTTATAAAGATGATTATATAGGAATGCATACATTAGCATAGGATAGGCCCCTGACCCATAGTACTTACAATATTAATAAGTTCCATTTAAGTCCATTGGAATTTGGGGAATTATTTGTTTGTGCTTAGTGGATTGGTGCCAGAATTTTTCCACTTGTCTTTGTTTATATCATTCTTGTTTTTTTCCACTTCAGGCAGTAAAATATATCCAAGGGGGTTTACCATGCATTGTTTTACTGTAAATTGAGATAGTCTTCCTTTTGCTTCACTTAAAAGGGTTCCAGTCTGACCTTGGTTGACATCCCTGGACATGAAAGTCTGAGGCTGCAGTTCCTGGAGCAGTATAAGGCAACAGCCAGGTACTGACACTTATGTAGACTCATCTGTTTTCACAAACCTGTTCTTAAAAACCCAAGATAATGCTCTACAAGCCGCTTTGTTAGGTCATCTTACTGTCTTTCTTTTCCATACGCGTTCAGACCCTGCTACGTCTTTTAACTTCTTGAGGATCAGAGAGATTGAGCTGCACATTCTTAGTACTGAATGGGGGTAATTACATATTTGGTTTAATATTTGTAATACAACTTAAAGGGATAGTCTTATCTCTCAAACCTTTATGGTTTGAGAGATATTCACAAGCAGAGTTTCCCCTCCTGCCCCTTTTACCTAGTGTAAGCCATCTCTTCTCATATGTGTAATGCAGTCCATAGACCAGACAGATAACAGCAGGGGACAGTCTTCTTCCTATGAGAACAATGAAAGCCCTGCCCCCTTGATAAGTTTTTCAGGGTTTTCCCTTATCTTAATTGAAGATTGTCCCTCTCTGCAATCTACCTGGGCACCTCCCTTCTGCTCAGGCTGAGCAGTGTTACATCAGTAAAAGGAGCGGGAGGGGGGCACTTTGTCATTGAGTTACTCTTGAACTACAACTCTGACAGAATTGAAATAACACTCTCCAAGGTCCAAACACTATGATGATTAATCAGAGGTGCTTTTATTATGAAACATTACTATCCCTTTAAGGTAATTGTCACTCTTGGCTGGGACTTTATTTAAATGTAATTATGAAAGTTGATAGCTTCTAATGGACAAATCCATTGGCACTGAGAATCTAACACCTAGACTGAAGAACTGTCTAGTTGAAAGCTTCTGCACCACCATACACACTAAAACCGATAATTGTCCGTTAAAGGATCAGTAATGCTTCAGTATGGAACAAAAATAAATACAGTGTTGGGTTCATTTTTCTGTTGCCCTCTAAAGGTGAGTTTGGGGAGATGCCCTAGACTATGATAATGGGGTGATAAAGAGGAAATGCACTATTTAATGCCTGTTTTATTATGTGGAGCATGTGCACTAACATCTTAGGCTGGAGAGGTCTGTAGAACAAGGCTCCATAGAATAAAATAGGATTTTGTTACACTGTAAATTTTATCTGCTTTATCTCGCCCCCATTTGAGTGTTAAAGGGATAGTAATACTTTATTATAAAAACCTCTTAAGTTGAAGATATTAATAATAGAATTAGAATAAGCTACTTCCCATGTCTCAAAACGTCATAGTTTTTGTGTTAGTAGCAGGAGGAGGGATAGTCTATAGCATGTGACTGGCTAGATCTATTGCAATTAAAGAGATAGTAATGTTTCATAATAAAAACAGCTCTAATTAATCATCATAGTATTTGGACTTTGGAGAGTGTTATTTCAATTCTGTCAGAGTTGTAGTTCCAGACTAATTCAATGACAAAGTGTCCCCCTTCCGCCCCTTTTACTGATGTCACACTATTCAGCCTGAGCAGAAGGGAGGTGCCCAGGTAGACTGCAGAGAGGGACAATCTTCAATTATGATAAGGGAAAAACCTGAAAAGCTTGTCAAGGGGGGCAGGGATTTCATTGTTTTCATAGGAAGAATATTGTCCCCTTCTGTTATCTGTCCAGTCTATGGACTGCATTCCACATCTGAGAAGAGATTGTTTACAGTAGGTAAAAGGGGCGGGAGGGGGAAACTTTGCTTGTGAATATCTCATAAACCATAAAGGTTTGAGAGATAAGACTTATATCATTCTTCATGTTTTTTTAATGCCTACAAAATAAAATAAAGTTAAAACGAAGTATTACTATCCCTTTAAATCCAGCTCCTAAAGCAGGCTTCATACGTTGTGCTGCAAGCTTCCAAAAGAAAGATTCATGGGCTGGACTCTGCCTGAAACGAGAGCATCAGCTCCTCACTGCATCGAGTGAAGGGCCTCAAAGATTCATTCAACGCAAGGTGATTTTCAGTGCTTTAGGAGCTGGATTTTAACCCCTTAGTGACAGAGTGTGCGTAGGCGGCTGTCACCTTAATGCCCGTAATATATATATATTTTTTTTAAACTATTCTGGAGTCTCCGAACGGCGTGCAGCCGCACAGAGATCTGGACTTACCAGGTACGTCCTCTGTCACTAAGTGACAGTTTTTGTGGGACGTACCTGGTAAGTCAATTGTCGCGATGGGGTTAATTGCAATAGATATAGTCAGTCATATGCTATGGACCCTCCCTCCCATGCCTATATCATTGGAGAAAGCCGGGCAGCACTCTGCAAGGTAAGGATGCTGGAAGTTGTGGTTTAATATGTTCGTTCTGCCTGATAATGCTTTATGTCAGGAACATTTTCTTCTCTACTGCGGCCATTCAATAGCGACGTTTAAAGAGGTGACGTGACAACACTTTGCTTTTATGCAGCGTAAGGTTCTCATGTCACCATTTTAAACATGGCGACATGATTAATGTGACTTCTACCTGCACAATATTTTTCATGCGATGTTTCAAAAGGATACCATTCCAGATGACCCAAGGGTGCTTCTGTATGCTTCCTAAAGTACACAAGGATGGAAATCCTGGAAGACCAATAATATCTGGAATTGGCTTACTCACAGAAATATCTGTATCTGGGTGGAGAGGATTCTGAAACCATTGATTAAAAAATACCCAGTTACATACAGGACACAAGCAATCTCTTAAATAAACACCGACCTTGGCCCTGTCACAAGGGAAACTATTCTAACTATTATGGATGTGGAATCGCTCTATATCAACATTCCACACGAAGATGTCATTGCAGCCTGTAAAGCATTCCTAGAGCAAGAGGGCTTACCCACATACCCTATAACCCAGCTAATACACGTTATACTAAGTCATAATTATTTCACATTTGGGCACAAACCATACATAAATAGACAGGAACTGTCCTGGGAACACACAGTACACCAACTTATTAATGGCAAAATTGGAGGAGGAGTTCTTGTGGACATTCCAAATAAAGCCTCTGGTATAAGTATGCTACATTGATGATATCTCAATCAATTGGTCTGCCAGCTAAGATGAACTCTTCTCACTTCACAAAATTTACAGTGCTTTCCATACCACCAGTAACCTCAAACACATCCTCTCCAACCAAAAAAAAGCTGGTGGTAAAGAGCTCCCTTAAGAATGCAACAGAAAATGGTACTTCTCTCTGTCTACAAAAGACCTATGGAACATGTGCACACATGTCTACTTCATCATGTGGTTGAAACTTCCCAACACAGGATTATATGTAGATGAGATGGGACAAATGACAATTTCTCACAGGTCCAGTGTGAATAACAAGACACCCAGCAGGTCCACATTTTTGCTAAACTGGTCACAGCATTAAAGCTCTCAGGGTGTCTGTACTGATGGGAAATTGTGAGACAGAGTGACAAAGATCTGGATCTAGATCATGAGTAAGTGTGGGATACGTGAAACGCGTTGCTGTGTGAAACATTGACCGTCATCTGCTGGTAGAAATATAAATTCCCTATAAGTCTCTTTTCCAATTCTGTGAAAGGGATGTTAAGGTACTTGCAACTTTTTATATTGTTTCACAATAAAGTTACTATTTCTTTTATTGATATCTTCGTGCTGGTTTAAATGTACTGTGTTATCTGGATTTCGCTCAAGTAATGTTATGGAGTATATGGGGATACTCTGATACCGTACTTACAGCTATTCGTCATTGTACCATCCGGGTAGGTTTTTTTTTTAATTTTATTATCAGATCACTCCATACACATCTTAAGTACAAAAAAAAAAGGAATACATGTAAGATCACTCAAATACACAAAAGCATGAAACAGTTATAGCAATGAAAAGAACATATGCATAGTAGTAGGGTGTACAGAGTCGACCTGAGGCTTTTTATGATTATTTCAACCTTCAATAACCCAAACTTCTAAAACCTAACTTAACTGAACTTCTACTATACCCCTCAACCCCAATTCCTCTCTCCTCCGAGCCCGCAGCACCCCCCCCCCCACGCCCACCAGTCAATGAATTCACAGAATCCCTGTACATACAGGATTCATACACAGTATCATGCATCAAGTATACGTCACAATCACCCACACCGCAGACAGGAATGATTTCAGTCAGCCATCTCCAATAAGTTGCACATCATCAGGTGCCACAGGACTATCCGCCCTACTTGTCCACCAGGTCTGCCGCCTTCACCGGATCTTGTTGAACTTAGTCGTAGTGCCCCGGTGCAAGTAAACCAATTTATAATGTGGAATGCACTGCAGGACCAGATTTAACCATTCTCTACAGTTGGGAACTCTGACATCCAGTTCAAGGCCACCACCTTTCTCGCCATCACCAAGGGCTCACGCAATAGAGATCTGTCATTTACATCTTCAATCTCATCAGGGAAGACAGACAATAAACAGAGCATTGGAGTCACAGGAACAGGTCTTCCCAACACCAGGGCCACAATGTGCATTATTTCTGTCCAAAACCCTCTGACTCCAGGACATTCCCAGATCATATGCAAATATGTGCCTTGAACAGCATCACACCAAAGACAACGATCAGTACCAGAATTTCCCATTTTAAACAGTCTGACCGGTGTGTAATAAATTCTATGTAAAATATTCAACTGAATCATTTGATGTCTAGTCGACATCGCCACCAGAGCTGGCCCTTCCTTAGCCAGATCCCATTCCCAATTTTCTAGTGGACCCACATCCATTTCCCATTTATTCCGGGAAGGAAACTCCTGACACCTCATATGAGAATCTAGCCACTGGTAAATGAAAGAAAGAGGTCTCGG
This sequence comes from Rhinophrynus dorsalis, assembly GCA_037306005.1. Taxonomy (NCBI): domain Eukaryota; kingdom Metazoa; phylum Chordata; class Amphibia; order Anura; family Rhinophrynidae; genus Rhinophrynus; species Rhinophrynus dorsalis. Next base: position 467,220,155 of record CM074720.1, read on the forward strand.
TGGCTCAAGAAATACCAGTCTAGTAAGAAGCGGAAATGTAGAAATAATCGGGGCTCGATCACCCCACTGAGCTCTTAGAGCATGTCTGATACATAAATACGAGTAAAAAAGATTGTGGTATATGGTACTCGTCATGTAGTTGTTCGAAGGATTTCAATTGGTTATCCGATATAATTGTCCAAGAGTATTAACCCCAAATCTAGCCCACAAGGGACCAAACTCACTACCGAGTAAATGGTGTATCCCAGCGGCACCCCACAGGGGGGTATCCAGATCCATGGCTATATATCCCAGCAACTTTTTCAGCTCCACCCACGCCTTATGTAGGGTTGTTGCTAAAGGAGTTTGAGTTTTAAAAACCATCCGGGTAGTTTTAATCACATACCTGCACTTGTGTATTATCACTTTTTAAAGTCCTGGATATTGGATGTAAGAGCTGCTGAAATTGTGTCTGCATCACTTTTACTTTATCAGTCTCCTGCAAATAACACGTTCTCACCAAATACCCAAGTACTCCTATCTTTGTATTACTAAAAGCGGACTAACATGGCTACTACAAATTAATCTCTGTTCTGTACCATTTCCTGAGAAATAGCTAAACATCTAATTTACTTTATTAACGAATAACAAACACCTAATAATAACCCCACTTACTTTACAATGGACAGTAAATCATAATGGTCCTTGTGAATTTTGCCATTGCTCCTTGTTTCAACATTTAAAGACAGCACTTGATGTCATGTCTGTGTAGGCGGACATACCAGTTGTTAGTGGGACCACAGGGACACACACACGCTTGCTGTACATGGGAATCTTAACCCTTTACGGCCACAGGGGTGTGTGGCACAATGCTTTACTCATCCCTCTGATCCTTTTTTTTTTTTTTTTTTTTTTAATGAAATACAAGGAAACAAAACATATTAAAGAGTGAATAATCACATTTGTAGAACTTTTTGTGAGAATATGTATAATTGCTTTTTATGGGACTATTCACATGGCTTTTTATTTACAATTATTTCTCTGTCGTCCAATACAGGTTACAGGTAACTGTGGGCAGGAGATCAGCCCCTTTAATAGGCAGGAACAATTCTGAGAAGCGACTGCTGGGTGGAGCCTACCTCCTCTCCTTAGCTTGCAGCTAGCCAATCCCCAACCAGTAAGATTTGTTCCTTGGTCTAGACACAAGGCAAGAGAACAGTTCTGCTATAGTTTTAGCTTTTTTATTATGGGATATAGGGTACCACCATTAGGCGGATAACCATCCCTGACAATTCTCATCACCCAAATGTGGATAGCTCAGTTTACCAGGTGCTTTTGTGGACCCAAGCCCTGGGGAAAATCTTGTCTGTAAGTTCTTTCCCCAGGAGTTGCCCACTGAGGCTTCTTCTTGATATATGGTAATCTGAAGACAGAAGACCTGCTGAAAAAGGTGAACACCCTTTGAGTGCTGAAGTTCACATGTTCCATGCTTCCCCTCTGCACAGGTGTCTCATTTGGAGTTCCTATTACATAGTCATGCACTCATTGGATTTATCTGTATGTCTGCAAGGCGTTTGGAGCAAGTTTCTTAATCCTTTTGTTGCTGATTAGCACCTTTCCTGGGGGGGGGAGTTGGGCACTTTCCCTACAGGAACCAGTGTTTATTGGGTCTACTGATTTATTCTAGTGGGCTTTTGAGTGGTTTTACGTTTTGATATTCACCTCGTTAGCTTTGTGTTCTGCGCGTGTTTACCGCATAGACGCCATTGCTCCATTCACTTCTATTGGACTTACTTGAAATGAGACCTGCAGGGAGTGGTAGATTCTGACCAATAAATAGGATGAAAGGACTTGCAGTCCTCTTTGGTCAGTAACCACTTCCTGCAGGCCACAAGAGTCTCATTTCAAGTAAGTTCCCTCTTACACTTTTTTTAATATAATTGTTTGTTTGTCCCTTTGTTTTTGCCTACATGATGATGTAAATACGTATAGTGGTTCTAAAGCTTATGATGCGTTTCCTTATAACATCTGATTAACCCCTTGTTTATTAAAATTTAATTTAGATGAGGTACAAAGGTGCATTAGAGTAGGTACTTGGCAGATTTGAGGTACCTTGGCGAGGTTGGCGAGCTTAACATCTCTTGGCCATTTGATCGACTAAATCCTCATATTTATCTAGTTATTATATATGCACAAGGCAGGGCACATATTTACATACTGGTATGGAGGAGCGCAAGGGTCTCTTTTGTTTTGTCTGTGCACTTTGGGTTCTACCCAATGTTTGGGGTTTCTGGGGAATCCTCACATCCCTTGCTGCTATCTAGATGACAGTTATTATTTATCACTTTTATTTTAGTCACTAAATGTATATATTTTGGTGAGTTAGCGCTGTAAGCTTATTTCCTTTTTTCCTATCAGGTCTTCCCTGCCTAAACCGCCAGGTGTACCTGATGTGTCTGACTCCTCTGAGGAGGAATTATTGGTGGACTCTCATGAAGATGACTGTTCAGCTGTTCCTTCATCTCCGGTTTTTGGGGACCCCTTTGAGGCTGACCCCATTCCCTCCGCTGAGGGCCTGATCAGGGCTGTGTTGAACACCCTGAACATTCCCTTGGTGCAGGAGTTTTTTTCTGACCCCTCTGATGTGTTCTAGGATCCTGTAAGTCCCCATATTTGTCTTCCACCTAACCCCACCCTTTACTGGTTGGTGCCTGAGGAGTGGAAGTTTCCAGACAGGAAACATTCTGTATCTAGAAAGTTTGCTAAGCTTTACCCATTCTTTGAAACGGCTCTAACACAGTGGGTACATCCCCCTAAGGTGGATCCCCCTGTTTCCAGGATTTCTAAGTCCACTGCCTTGCCTGTGGCTGATGCATCTGCTCTGAAAGACTGGACTGACAAGAAGCTTGAGACCTCTCTCAAGGCTATTTTTGCGACAGCTGGTTCTACCCTTCATCCTACGTTTGCTGCAGTATGGTTAAATAGAGCTGTAGCTGTTTGGACTGAACAGCTCACTTCAGCTGTCCATCAGGGGGCCCCTACTGCTGACCTGTTGCGGCTTCTCACTAACATTGCTGAGGCTCAGCATTATGTTTCTGCTGCCCTATTTGACTCTGTGCACATGGTAGCCAGGGCATCTAACATGTCTGTGGTAGCCAGACATGCTCTTTGGCTCAAGATCTAGTCTGCTGACATGGCCTCCAAGAGGGCTCTACTGTCTTTGCCCTTTCACGGCACCTCCCTGTTTGGGCCCAAGCTCAAGGATCTGATCAGCGAGGCCACTGGAGGAAAGAGTACTCACCTGCCAGTGGTCCTAAGGAAGAAGGCACCTGTTAAAAAGGAATTGGCTTTTTCGTCCCTTTCAGGCAGACTTGCGCCAGGTGACTCAGACGGTCCCTCAGGCTCCACGCTCCTCCTCCAAGCCTAAGCAGCAATGGAGGCCCAAGTCCTCCGTGAAGCCCAAAGCTTCCAAACCTTCTTCTGCATGACTCGCTGAACTTGAGTCCCCACCCGCAGGTAGGTGGCCGCTTACGACACCACTACTCGGCTTGGGAGGCCTCTGTGGAGGACCTGTGGGTTTTGCAGGTGGTGGCTACAGGGTACAGGATTCCTTACTCCTTCCAGAACATTCTCTTCTCATTCTCCCTTGGGAGAGGAAAAGCGCCATCTTTTCGAGAAGGCCATTTAGGCTCTTCTGGACAAGGCGGTCCCAGAACCAGTTCCTCCTCAGGAGCGGGGCTTGGGATTCTACACCAGCCTCTTTGTGGTTTCCAAGAAGGACGGTGGCTGTTGGCCCATTTTTGTGGTTCGGTCCCAATCCTGCCAGGACTCACTGTAAACAGTGATAGTGGCCATGTCCTCTGGGGAATTTCTGGCCTCTCTGGATCTCCAGGATGCCTATCTGCACATCACCATTCATCCATAGAGTCGGCAATATCTCCGCTTTGCCTGTGAACGAGGGCATTTCCAGTTTTCTGCCCTCCCCTTTGGCCTGACCACGGCTCCTCAAGTCTTCAACAGAGTCCTGGGAGCATTGATTTCCGTCCTACATTGGAACGGCATCAGGGTCACTCCATACATGGATGACCTCCTTCTGAAGGCCACTTCTCCAGAACTCCTTCATCAACAGGTACAGGACTGCATTCATGCTCTCTCCCATCAAAGGTGGATCATCAGTTTGGACAAGTCAGACCTTGTTCCTTCCCAGAGGATGGTCTTTCTGGGCATCTTCTTCGACACTCAGAGGGGGATGGTGTTTCTCACGGACAAAGTGGTTCATCAGATAGCACTGAAGGTCCAGGCTATCCTGTGTCAGGATCCATTTCCAGCCAAGAAGTTGTCATCCTTGGTGGGGAAGTTCATTTCCACCATAGAAGCAGTCCCGTTCGCCATGGCTCACACCAGGGAACTTCACAGGTTTCTAATCCTGGCATGCAGGGCTCGACCAGATCTCTCTCTCCCTCTCCATGTGGAGCAGAGTCTCTCGTGGTGGCTGAACCTGAACAATCTCCTGAAAGGCAGAACCTTCCTGGTGCCCTTTGGCATCACAGTAATGACGGATGCCAGCCTCTCCGGATGGGGAGTGGTACTGGGGCATTGAGTGTTCAGGGCCGGTGGTATCAGTAGTAATCTCTCCTTCCCAATGTCAATGTCTTGGAGCTTCGGGCAATATTTCATGCCCTACATCACTGGACACGGCAACTGGAGGATTGTCCGGTCAGGGTACAGTCGGACAACGCCACATCAGTAGCCTACATCAACAAGCAAGGTGGCACAAGAAGTCTCGCAGCTTGGCTAGAGGTCAAGGCTATTTTGTCCTGAGCAGAAGAGCATGTCCCTGCCATTTCCGCAGTTCGTATTCCTGGCTTAGACAACGTTCTGTCAGACTTCCTCAGTCTGCATACGGTGGACAGTGGAGAGTGGGAACTACATCCAGAGGTGTTCAATCTCATCATCCAGCAGTGGGGTCTTCCTTGCATTGACCTGATGGCAACCAGGCACATCAGGAAGGTTCCAACGTTTTGCTCTCGCTGGGCGGATCCCCTGGCTCTGGCAGTGGATACCTTGTTGATCCAGAGGACATTTCCTCTGGCATACCTATTTCCTCCCATTCCCCTGTTGAACAGGGTGCTATGGAAACTGCGACTGGAGCACTGCCCAGTCATTCTGATTGCTCTGTACTGGCCTCGGCAGGCTTGGTTTCCAGAGCTTCTTCACCTCTCAGTAGCGTAACCTCTTCGACTTCCCTCCCGTCTGGATCTTCTTCTGCGAGGCTATCTTTGGAAAGAAGATGTTCATCGTCTGGCTTTGACGGCATGGAGATTGAATCCTCCATTTAGAGGAAGGGTTTTTCTTCTGGTGTCGTGGCTACTATGCTTAGTGCCCGTAAGCCTGTTTCCTCTAAGGCCTATGATCGAGTTTGGTCTACTTTTCTGTCTTGGTGTTCTGACAAAGACCTGTCTCAGGATTTTGACCTTCCTACAGTTTTTTCCTTCCTCCAGGATGGTGTGGATAAGGGCCTCAGTCTGAGTTCTCATAAGATTCAGACTTCTGCGCTCTGTCTTGCTATCATTCCTGATCTCAAGGCTTTCTTCCAGGGTGTTGCTCATACCTGTCTGGTGTTTAAGTCACTTGCTCCTCAGTGGGACCTTAACTTGGTTTTAGAAGTACTTCAGCTTCTTCCTTTTGAGTCATTGGCTACCATTCCTTTCCGTGTGCTGACGTGGCAGATGGCCTTTCTCCTGCAATCGTGCCTGTTCACCGAGTTGCGGAGCTGCATGCCCTGTCTTGTAGGCCACCCTTTTTGGTATTTCACAAAGACAAGGCGGTGGTTCCCACTTCTCAAGAGTTTCTCCCGAAGGTGGTGTCTTAGTTCCACATTAATCAGGAAACTGTGGTCCCTTCCTTCTGTCCTAACCCTGCTTCTGACAAAGAGAGGGATCTTCATGTGTTGGATGTTGTTCGTTGTCTCAAGTTCTATGTGCATTGCACTGAGTCCTTGCGGCAGTCCAACACACTGTCATCCTAAGGGTCCTAGGGCAGGGAAGCCAGCTTCCAAGGTAACCGTTGCTTCTTGGATCAAATCCACAATTCACAAGGCTTACGAACTTAGGAAGAAGCCTGTTCCCTTCAGGTTCACGGCTCATTCTGCGAGATCTATCTGGGTTACTTGGGCCTACAGAACTCAGGTGATCAGTTATGCAAGGTGGCCACTTGGTCGTCTATACGTACTTTTATTTAAACACTATCGTGTGGATGTGCTGGCATCAGCTGATGCCAGTTTTGGGAAGAAGGTCCTGGAGGCAGCCTTGCCTGTCTAGGATTTCTTTAGTCTCTCAGTACTCTTTCACTTTTGAGTCCTGTTGGCTCTAGTCCAGTGTGCTGTGTAACAGTTCCTGGGGCTTGTGTCCATTGACACTTTACTCTTATTGTTGAGCTCTTCATGATCTGTAGGTTCATTGGTGCTCTGTTGACTTTGGGAGGTCTGCGGCTGGTCCTTGCCTTTCTTCCCACCCTGGGGAACTTAGTGGTTGGACATCCCACAGTTACCAGTAACCTGTACTGGATGACAGAGAAAATAGGATTTTAGTCTTGCCTGTTAAATCCTTTTCTCTTAGTCCAAACAGGTTACTGGTCTCCCACCCTGTCAAGTGACCATGCTTGGCTCTCCTGTAGCAGAACGTGGGGGTCCTTTCGGGTTCATGCTCACAGGAGTCTTCCTTTATCTTCTTACTACCTAGTCAATAGTCTTCAAATCTTACTGGCTGGGGATTGGCTAGCTGCAAGCTAAGGAGAGGAGGTAGGCTCCACCCAGCAGTCACTTCTCAGAATTATTCCTGCCTATTAAAGGGGCTGATCGCCTACCCACAGTTACCAGTAACCTGTAACTAACCTGGACTAAGAGAAAAGGATTTAACAGGTAAGACTAAAACGCTATTTTTCAATGGTAATCTTGTGTCACTGCAATAAGTATGTCAGTGTGAACTAGGCCTTCATTAGACTTATGCACTCTGCCTACTTCAGTTTGGGGGAGGCAGCCCTTAAAAAAACATGAAAAATGATATAAGTCTTATCTCCCAAAACTTTATGGTTTGGGGGATATTCACAAGCAAAGTTTCCCCCTGAGTGACATCACCGTTCTAGCTCTCAGATTTGGAATCTGGTTCCTTGACCGGCCGCGGCTCTCCAGAAGTGCCGAGATCACGATCTTTAACCCCTTAAGGACCAGCGGTCCCGGGGCGTGCCGTCCCTTAAGGACCACATAGGAAACTTTGACGTGCCGTCCCACGTGACTGATCACGTGGGGCGGCACGTCAAACGGGGCACTGGAAGAGATCGCTCTGGTCTTGGAGCGATCAACTTCAGTGCCCGGTATTACTCAGCGCGCTCCTACAGGAGCGCGGTGAGTAAAAGTACGTGACGTGCCAGGACCGTCACTGGTCCTTAAGTGCCGGGCCAGCGTGACGGTCCTGCCACGTCAATGGTATTTAAGGGGTTAAAAAGAATTTCTTAATTGGAATAATCTACAAAGTGTGCTTGCAAGCCAGGCACACTTTGTGCACAGTTCCAATTAAGTAGTTCTCTTTAAAGATTGTGATCTCGGCACTGCTAAAGAGCTGCCGTTTGATCTGTGGACCGGATTCCAAATCTGTCCACTAGATAGCAGACTTGGCTGAAACAGCCAGGAAAAGGGAACTTTATTTTACTTGTGAATATCTCCCAAACCATAAAGGTTTGGGAAATAAGACTTATATCATTTTTCATGTTTTTTTAAGGGCTACAATATAAAATAAAATTATTTTCAGGTATTACTATCCCTTTCAAAGCCTCATTTAAATAAATAAAATTTGGGGAATTTTATTTGGTCCTAGTGGTGTGGGTTGTTTGCTCCAGAACAGAACATTTTGTTTAGTCTAGTGAATACATCCAGTAGAGTCTTGCCACTTGTATCCCACAGAGCCCTGGTGTTTGTAGTGGACAGTTCTGCATTCCAGCGTGAGGTGAAGGAGGTGGCAGAGCTCCTGTACCAGCTTCTTACAGATGTCGTATTGCTGAGGAACGCCCCCCCAATACTTATTGCCTGTAACAAGCAAGGTGAGTTCCTCTTCAAGATGTGGGAGAGTAATCTCTGAGTGTAAGTGCTGTGTTTCCAAGGGAACCGTAGAGTAATTCTGGGGCAAGCCAAATGCACTCTAGGTGAGAACTAAAAATACCAATCAATTTAAATGGGGCTTTTAACCCCTTAAATGCTAGGTGTCCAAAGCACTGATTAACTAGGAGTTAGAGATCTCTAGCATTCAAGTGGTTAAACCCCCCCCCCCCATTTAAATCCGTTAGTATTTGGGGAACTTGTTCTCCTACAGTGCCCTCCGTTTGCTTTGAAATTACTCCAGTTTTCTTTTGAAAATACATGTCTAAGATGGCAGAGACTGTTGCAAAACTCCTGTTCACAAGGTCATCTGCCATGGATAACAAGAATATTCCTGTGTCATCATTGGTCTCTTAGTTGTAGACATTTGTTGGTTTTCTCCCCCACCCCCCACCCCATTTCCTTTGAAACTTGGACTTGTGCTTCACTAATTTAGTGGGTTGTGTTTCTGTACTTTCTGCTCACAGACAGATCCCGTATGTGCAGTTACAAGATATTCCCTGCTACTAGTGACAAATGCAGTTTCTTTCAGGAGGGCAAGCAAGGGGATACCCCCAGCTACAATTCCCATTGGCTGGTCAAGGATGGTGGGAGGTTCAATAAAAACACGGAGGGCCTCGGTTTGCTCATTACTTAATCTAGTCTCTAGCACAGTATAGAAATTCAGACACAATAGGACAGGGATACACTCCACAACAATTAGCCATTTTGATAAAAGGAACTATAAATGCCTAATATAACAGTGTGCTTTATCATGTTGGTCTGAGTACAGCAATGTGAGTGCTAAAGTTTACAACTTCATACTTGGTCACTTCCTTTATTCTGAAGGGTCTGGCTTGTTCTGTGACTGAGTTTTCAATGTTTGAGGAGGGGCAATGTTCCTCCCTGTTCAGACCTGTAATACCACTGCGTGTGCACATGTGCAGTAGTATTACAGTAGTGATACAGGTTTGAGCAGGGAGGAACATTGTCCCTGCTCAGACCCTATAAGATACAGGAGTCCATAGGTTTCAGATTATCGTTAAGGCTCCAGAGATGGTCTTCAGGGCCTAATTCAACAAGCTGAGTGGTTCTGAAACAAACCAACTACACAATAGGACACAAATATATTATCACTAATTCCCAGTTAATTAAATGGGTATTTTAGCCTTTTTGCGTTGAAGAACACTGTGGATTTTGAGGGATTATAAGCCCCATTTCAATGGTAACTTTCATTTGTCCCCTATGGAGCAGAATTACTCCACAGAATTGGACCTTGAGTGAGAGTGAACTGGGAAGAAGGAAGAGACGTCACATGGACTGAGAATTTTTAGGAGAGAGACACCCATGTATAAGGAAGAGTGCTAGGGACAAGAGTGGTTTGAGGGCGAATTGGGGAAGGGAGGAAGACCTGAAATAAAGGAGTAAATGTATAGTAAAATTGAGAGATATGTTGGGGGTAGACTGAAGGATGGGAAGGCAAGGGGAACTCTTAAATGCCAAAAGAAGGCAAGAATAGGAAATAATGCAGAAGAGAGAATGAGGAGTGGAGGGAACTTACAATCGTATTCATTTGGCTGCTGAATACTATGGGAATTGTAGTCTAACGACAATTTTCGGTCCTAAGGTTTTGCCCTTCCCTCAATAGTTAGAAATCTCCAGTGCTAAAGCTCTCCAATTCTTGTTGTTGAATGGAACCTCTGTCAAGCATTTGTAAAAACTAGTTTTTTATGCTGGCATCTTATATCTAATACCGAGAGAGCATTTTTAACGCATGCGTTTACGGTCTTATATAGACACAATCTGGATAATTTTGTTAGTACAGTGTGGAATTAGGTCCAGTGTTAATCCGTTGAGAACCAACTGCTGTACTGTTCAGGAAGGCTGGTGCATTATTTCAGCCCATTTACTGATGTAGAACTACATTTCTCAAACACCTATCATTACCAGTAATGCGAGTCAGGGAGCCCTGGAAAAGGCAGAAATGGCTTTTCCTACAGAGCATATGCAAGTGTAAATTTTAGGCCTTGAAAAAAAATTATGGTACTTTAACAGACAGTAGTGTGTATTTAAATTTATACAATCTCAGAGCATTTTAGGTGTTGGTGTTCCTATCAATATGCTGCAGGCATTAAAAAAAAAAAAAAAAACCCTCCCTTCTTTTATCATGCATTGCTTTTAGCATCCATCCTGCAGAATAATTTAAAACTGGATGGGCAGCATGTTACTTTACAAAATGTCCCACTGATGGCCATCTTAGTGACTTGAAGTGTAGTCCAACAGCTGTAAATGTTCGCCTTGATTAAAAAATGGCTGCACTTCAGTTACACAAGTGGATCTCAAACAGTGTTCTGTGGAACCCTCAGGGTTCCATGAAAAAAACACAATTCCAAACATTGCATTCATTATGGAAGACAAGGCTGGCCACCAGTCTGTTTTTATGTGAAACCTTTCCATTTGTCAGTTTGTAATCAGAATAATACATAGTAACATAGCTGATGAGACTGAAAAAACACATGAGTCCATGAAGTCCAGCCCATGTCAAAACACCTTGTTGAAGCCATTTCCAGTTAAGCCCCAGGCGGGTACAAAAATTCCTTCCTGACGCCAAATGGAAGTCAGATTGGTTGTTGATCCAGGGAACTATCTGCACTGAAGACTTTTGTTATAAGTTTCAATAATTATCCTGTGCTAGTTGGGTATCCATTGATTTTTTTTTTTTTTTTAAGCAGTTACCGTATCTGCAAGCATAACATCCCGAGGCAAAGAATGCCATAGCTTTACCTCCCTTACTATTAAAAAAAAAAAAAAAAAAAAAAAAAAAAAAAAAACCCTGCCTTTATTTTAGTCGAAAGCACCTTTCCTCTAATTATAATGGATGATCTCTCCTTAGCTCAGCTCTGCATAAATAATTCAGTCTAATTTTATAAGATGGCTACTTGATAAATATTAGCCTAATCTACTTTTCAAATTACTGGTACCAACAAGCTTTCAAATACCTTTCATGTAGACAATGTTAATCCCTTAGATGCTAGCGAGGCTTCAAATTCATTGTGAAGCAATGCATTTGAGACCTCTAGTGTCCAGCATCTTAATGCTTTTGATAAGATTAAAAGGGAAATAAATTTAAAATGTGTCCCATCACAGCAACACATTTAAGAACCACTGAGTTTAGTGTGAGTCTGAAGACCATGGTATTTCCATGACTGTTGATTCTTCCAAGTATACAATGGATACAGGAAGAATGCTTGTGTCCCATGAAATCTGAACAGACTAGGCTGGTTCTAGTAGCCCAACATGAGTCCTTGTAAATGTGATTGTATAAGGCATCTCTTTTTCTTTCTGTTTTCACAGATATTTCAATGGCCAAGTCAGCCAAACTGATACAGCAACAGCTGGAGAAGGAGCTGTAAGTAATCTCACTTAAAGATAGCACAATCTTTCATTTGATTTCTCTTCCAGACTTCTGAAGCAGTGTTTCTCAATCCATTCGCTCAGGGCCCACGAATAGTGTAGTGCTTGAGTATTTCCATTACTGAGTACAGGGTAATTAATCAAAATGTTTGATGTTCAGACCAGCTCACCTGTTCACAAGTTGGGAACTACTTATATTCTGTACTGTTAGTTGGCCCTGAGGGCATAGGTTGAGAACCACTGTTCTAGAGCAGCAGTTTTCAAATCCATCCTCAGGGACCACAAACAGTCCATGTCACTATAATTTCCTTCTTGAGGACAGGCGAGTCAGAGGATCAGCCATTTTGATTAACTTACCAAAGTAATCGTGGCGAAAATCCTAAACACATGACCTGTTTGTGGTCCCTAAAGAGATGTTTGAGAAAAACTGCACTACAGGTAAGAAGTCTTTCAATATCAGCACATTGCAAACTGCTTATACCAGTGACTGACAACCAGATACCCCCAAGCATTGCATATTATTGCTACAATTTCTAAATAGGGGTTGAAAAGGTAGTTTATCCTCAGGATCTATAGAAGTTTGAAACAAATTGAAAAACAATGTAGAGTCCTCTGACAGCCATGTGGGACTGTGTAAGTTCCTTATGAGGATGGATCTTTGTTTTAAACCCAAAAAAAAAAGAAAAGTGTGCTGTGGCAGAGGGACAGTCTCTCCTCTTCCCACTATCGCAGAGAACAGACCGCCCCTTTAACGGAGGAAACACAGGAAAACTATATGGCAGGGCAGCTTTTATATCCGTGCAGCCCTGAAATATGTATATTTACAATGTGTCTCTGATTAAAGGGACAGTAATGTTTCCTAATAAAAGCAGCTCTAATTAATCATCATAGTATTTGGACTTTGGAGACTGTTATTTCAATTCTGTCAGAGTTGTAGTTCAAGAGTAATTCAGTGACAAAGTGTCCCCCTCCCATCCCTTTTACTGATGTAACACTGTTCAGCCAGATCAGAAGGGAGGTGCCCAGGTAGACTGCAGAGAGGGACAATCTTCAATTAAGATAAGGGAAAAACCTGAAAAACTTGTCAAGGGGGGCAGGGCTTTCATTGTTCTCATAGGATGAAGATTGTCCCCTTCTGTTATCTGTCTGGTCTATGGACTGGAATCCACATCTGAGAAGAGATGGCTTACACTAGGTAAAAGGGGTGGGAGGGGAAACTTTGCTTGTGAATATCTCTCAAACCACAAACCATAAAGGTCTGAGAGATAAGACTTATATCGTTCTACAAAATAAAATAAAGATAAAACGAAGTATTACTATCCCTTTAAGGTGGCTTGGTCTTGGGCTGAAAGGAGACTCCTCTCTGGGTGCCCTCTGCCTACCACTGGCTTGGACAGCAAAAAGTTAAATAGGGCATCATGCACATAGTAGTAGGGCTTTAAATCGGAGGAGGACACTGGGAAGCTGTTCTGCTGTTGATGTCTGCATATCACCCCATGCCAGCCAACAGAAGGCAAGGCCAGAGTACGATGGAAATTGTAATCCTTAACATCTGGAGAGCCTCAAGTTGCCCCGTATGGTTTTTAGATCTTTTGCTGCAACACAGGTATTAATAATAAAGCGATTAACCCTGCCAGACTTCAGCAACCTTTTAAAATACATTTAGTGGGGATTAAAAATGCATCTAGTGTACATCAACTGCTTTTAGAATGGCTTAACCCTTTGTGTGCCCCCGAGGTGTCCGTTGCAGTTCAATGCATTGGATACCCCTTTGGCAAAATCCTCCCATTCCCTTTAATGACTACGGAGATGTGCAACTCTGAGAAGAAGATGCACACCCCTCTGATCCATAACCACTCTGCTGTTAAGGGCGTTTGGGAGATGTTCTCAGTAGAACCCTCAAAGATGTCCTTCGGGAGGAAAACATAAGAAAAAAACTGCTATAGACATTTCCTGAGGGTGAGTCCTGCATATCAATATGTAGTCCACTCGGATGGAGCGAGTGAACCAAAGCAGGTGCCAACATTCTTGTGCAGGAGATCAGAGTGGTAGAGACGTGCGCTACATCACCAGGAAGTATTTAGGGGTTTCCCTGTAACTGAAACTATATCTCGGCTGCTGTGAATCGGATAATGATGGGGATACTATAATTGGAAAGGAGTGAGTCTCCACTTTTCCTGAATGTTACTATTGAGGGTTTATGAAATATTTATTTTCTTTGGAGTTACTATTAGAATTAAAAAAATATGTAGATGTATATATGGTCATGTTAAGGGGTATCCACAAACAACTGGAATTTTTAATATGACTGAGTTTGCCAAAAAATGTGATATGGCATGTGTCGTGTTCGCAGAATATTGACTATAACATTCATTTGATTGTGAATAGCAACAGTGCTAAAACATGCTTGGGGGGATCTGAATGGCAGCAACATGATTGAAGGGTTAGAACACATAATTCACAGTAATGTGGGCAGAAACTTCTAATTTCATTTAGGTTGTGCGTGGCTTTTCCACCTAGAATTTAATTGGTACTGGATATCCTGTCCATGGAGGTGGGCATGTGTCTCAGTTACCATCATTCTAAGACACCAATCTCCTCCCACTAAAGTCTTCCTTCTTTCATGGTTAAAAGTTTTTTTGTTTGTTTTTTTCCCTTCTAGTACAGCTGGTTTGCTCTAGTATTGCTCCACGTTTGTTTTTGATGTGGCCCTCTGTCTCTTTCATCTAACAGGAACACGCTTCGTGTCACCCGCTCAGCAGCTCCCAGCACCATGGACAGTAGCAGTTCCTCAACAGTCACCCATCTTGGAAAAAAGGGCAAGGATTTTGACTTCACCCAGCTGCCTATGAAAGTGGATTTCCTAGAGTGCAGTGCACGAGACAGCAAACAAGAGGACGGAGACGCCAACCTCAGTAACATGGAGAGCTGGCTGGCCAAGTTGGCGTGAGAGTCAACCAGTAACTGGCAGCCCAAGGACAGTGGCACTTACCCAAAAAAATTAATGGATTGCTGAGCAGATGAAACTCCTACAAGGAATTTCAGGAGATAATTTCTCTGCTGTTTACTTCTTGCACTCCAAATAAAGGGAGCATGGAGTAGGATATTGGAGCAAGCATATCGCTTATGGACGCTTTTAAAGCATAGATGGGTAACCCAAGGCCCTCGAGCTGTTGTGGACACAACTTCTGTCAGGTGATAGGAGTTGGAGTCTAAAACAGCTGGAGGATCACTTGTTGCCCACCAGCATTTTAAAGTGTGTGTCAGTGTTACATTATTGCTGCTCTGAACTCTTTACAGCCAAAGAGGCCTGCAACGTGTTACTGGTCCCCCTTTGCCTATGAAGGGATCAACCAGTGGACTTGGTGGCTTGAATAGCAATTTCTATACTTCGGACACCTCCCCAGCTAATACAGGAATTCCATTTTGTCTTTAGGAATTCTGATACTTTGCATATTAATCAGTACTGTTTAGCAGAGATATAAACCTACATCTTCCAGAAACCATCTCTGTGCTATAAGCATGTTGGGAGTTGTAGTTTTCTTCATTACCATAAAAAGTTTGCATTATCCAGGTAGCTGTTTGGTTTCCTTTTTTTTTTTTTTTTTTTTTTTTTGTCTGACTTCCAAGAAATCACAGAGCAGTATGTCTAATACACTTGGATCACATTAGGACTTCAGTCAAGGACATTCTGGCCCTAGCCAAACAAGGCTTTCTAGCTGTAGACCAGAGGTTCTCAACCTGTGCCCTCAGTGGCCACTAACAGGCCAGGACTTAGGAATTTCCCTGCTAGAACACAAGTGTGTTGATCAGAGGCTCAGTCATAGTGATTAACTCACCTGTGCTCTTAAAAGGAACTTCTAAAATCCTGGCCTGTTAGTAGCCACTGAGGGCACGGGTTGAGAACCACTGCTGTAGACTAATATTACATGTTACATTTTTTTTCCTGATGGCAACCTTTATAGTTAGTTCCTTGTTCACTTAGGGCCCAAGGAAGAACACTGGAGCAGATCTGGCAAACCAGCTGCACCATAGTGGAAAAATACTAAAAATCCCACTGATTTAAATGGGGCTTTTAGCCCCTTACATACTAGAGATCTTCAGTGGTGTATGTGCATATATATATCTATGTGTATGTATGTGTGTATGTATATATATATATTATATAATATATATATATAATATGTGTGTGTCAGGTGGCGTGGCTGGAATACTGATTGGTTGAGGAGCCACCTGTCTCCTCATCCACTGCTGCCACTGTTTAAATAAAAAAATAAAAATTAGCCACTTGCAAAAAAAAAAAAAGTCAAACCTCATTGTTGGGCATCAAGACCCCTCCTAATGCCCAACAGCTACTGATCTCCCAGCTAATTGGGCTCGGAGATCAACAGTGGTGACAAAGGAGAGCAAGAGTGGTCCCCTGCTTCAATTCTACCTGGAGTACCTAGGTAGGAGTGGGTGGGATCGGGAAATCATTGAGACTAAGCGTTTCCCAATCCCGCCCAGTCTTACCTGGTACTTTGGGTAGCATGGAAGTAGAGTAGCTCTCTTTCTCCCCTGTGTCACCACTATTGATGATGGAAACTCAGTAGCTGGGGGCATCAGGAGGGATCCTGATTGCCCCACCACAAGGTCTAACTTTTTTAATACAAAAAAAAAGTTTTGCTGCATGGGTAAAGCCAGGCCACACAAATGTTAGTTGTTTATAAAAAGGTGAAAAATGTCTATCGGAAGTAAATTAAGCAACTGGGAATATAAATATATTTTCACTCTAAACCACCTAAATTCCTTTTCAAAATATGTCTCTTACCTTGTTTTTCAATGAGATAGCCACTCATGTTCCCCAATAGCATAAGTTGATCAGTTTGTGGCTCAATCCCTTCAATTGATCTACCTGTGCTTAAGCTGTGAAATCCTAAAAATATGCAATGATGGCAATGCTTGAAGAGCCGGGACTGCTACCTCTGTCTACTTTCATATGCAGTGGTAGTTTGTTACTGAGAGAGAATTGTTTGCAGGGGCCTGTATGAAAATGTATTGTTGAAACCAGCTGCTACAAGAATGCACGTAAATATACTAATTCCAGTAGGATTAGAAGAGAAGCTGTCACTTATGTAAACTATAGTTGGGTAGAGATGTAAACTCGAGAGATAGTGGGCAGTATAACCTGCATATAAATCTAACTTGATGCACATTCTTCCCCAAAATTAGATACAAGATTTTGGAATCAGAAAAACCACACAGGTTGAAGTGCATAAAAGCTCAGAAAAAGCCTATGTATGTTTTAAAGTTCAACACATGCAAGGTTTTGTGTGGCTTGGTGCCTCTCTTCTTCTGACATAACAAAAATAACACCAACTTTACTCTTACCCACCTGGCACTCTAGGGGTTACATTATACGCGTTTGGACAGCAATTCCTGCTGTGCCAAGCTTGTAGAAAGTAAGAGTTATATACGGTCAATAAGCCGGTATAACCAGCACGCAGTAGCTGCATAAAAAAAAATGCCTGCACTCGCGGGGGTGTCATGATCTCTCCTGATATGGCCCCCCCCCGTTATTGATCCTGATGTCCCACCATGAGGTCTGAACATGTAAATAAAATAAAAAATGTAACCCCGTGAGTGCCACATTATGTCCAGCTCATTGCTTTGCGATGTGCTGGAGAACCCTGTGGCACACTCAGTATGGGACAATTGAGGGCATTATTGTTTGGTAAACAGAGAGAGCGGCTCCAACAAAACATGGTTATAAGTAACATGATGTGTACACTCTTTTCTTTTAGATATAGTCTTTGCGGAACAAAAACTCCAATTGAAACCGCATGACCATTGTGCTACCTGGAGCTTCTCCAATTGATCCAAACAGTTCAGATATACAAATTGCAGGTTACACCAACACGAACAATCAGAGCCAGCAAAGCGGCTACTTAAAAACACCAATTTATTTATTGAGTATAATGTAAAAACGTGACAGTACCTCAACAAGTGGCGGGCTAACAGAGGCTGTAGTGGGTACCATATAGCAGAACTTGCTACCTGCACTGATCAACGTGTATAGAACTCTTTACTGCTCTGATCAATGCGTTTCGCGGATAGAATGTTTACTGTATAGTGCCAGCTTTTCTTGATCACGTGTAAGCGTTCTATATGTGAAACGTTGATTACAGCACGTAGCAAGTTCTGTAATATGGTACCACTAGCCCATCTGTTTGTGAGTATTTCAATAAATGGTGATGGTCTGAAGTCAGGATCTGCCCCTCCTGCTCTTTTTTTATGTTTAGATAAATGTTGCTTGCACCCCATCTTGTATGTTAACCTGCACAAATGGTGTAACATGTTTCTAATGTTGGTAGCAGGTACTGAATACAGTAGGACATTTTTATGGTTTTCAAAGATTTTAGTATCTTTAGTATTTTAGTATCTTTAGTATTTCTCTGTCGTCCAATATAAATCATAGATACCGTGTGGCGGCAACATTTCCTCCCAGTGGGCTGGAACAATTGTAGAAAAATTACAGGGGTGGAGCTGCCGCCTTCTCCATATCAGGCTACCTTACTAGTTTTTAGTACTTTTATTCTTTTTTGCTAGATATGGAGTGTCCAAATTCCCCCATTAGGTGGATTACCATTACTGCCTTCCCCTGGAGGATTTCCCATTTATCAGGTGCTATTGTGGACCCTTTGCAGCTCTGGGAGAGAATCATGCAACCCATGTCTCTTTCTCCTGAAGGTGTCTCTCTGACATTTCTTCATTTTCAATGGTAATCTGAAGAAAGAGCAGCCCTTTGAGTGCCATTGTCCACCTGTTCCACAGTTCCCCTCCACACAGGGCTGTCTTACTGGAGTTCTTTATAACTCCTGCACCATTGTGAGTATTTATTTAGTTGTTTGTTCCCTAGGTCATTTGAGCTTGGTTGGCTGCTATTGTGATATTTAACCCCTTCCCTGCTGTTTTAACTGGATTTTGGGGCTTATTTTTCACTTTTCCTTTTGGATTTGTGAGTTTTTATTGGCCCCTACATGTTTTATATGTGTTTTGGATACTTTTATTAATTTTTCAAAACACTACATTTTTTTTTTAATTTTGCACCTTTAATGGTGCGCTTTACTGCGTGGCTGCACTTGCTCCATTGACTTCTATGGGACAGATGCTTTGGTACATATCCCTGCAACCGTTCCACTTATAGAGTAGTGAGGGCTCATTCTTCTTATCTCCCCTTGCCCTACATTCTGGTTCACATCCGCAGCATCTTGGGGGTCCCTGGGGTGCCCTGAGTTCAGGTTCTAGCGTTGCTTAGGAAACCACAAAGATAGAAACTACAATTCCCAGGATGCCGTTTTGTGGGGTTTTCGCTGATTGGCAGTGAGTTGGGAAGCCAGAGGTTTGGATTCCCTTACTCTCCTCCTCCAAGATAACCATTCACCTGCCAGATAAGTACTTATTTGGGGTATCAGAGGTGATTTATTAAACTGGGTGACAGTATTTGGGTTCCCTATTACTGTTCAACACTTTTCCTGTTAGGATGTCAGATCCAAAGGGACATGGGGCTAGACCGAAGGCTAAGGACTCTGGGGCGTCTTTGACCCCCTTGCTTTCTGTTCCTCATGCCAAGCATGGCTTCCTAGAGAGTTCTCAGGACACTTATACCCCTCATGTGCTGTGGCCCCTACCTCTCCACCCGGGCCCTCCAGCTTTGAACAAGAGCCACTCTGGGTTAAGGACCTAAAGCCCTCTATGGCACAGTTCCCTCTAAGGGGTTCTCCAGTCCTGGAAAACCCCCACCTTGTTCATGTTTGTGGCTCCTAAGGCCCCTGACATTCCTGATCTGTTATTCCTCTGAGGAGGATTCATTTGCGGTTGATTCAGAGGAAGGGGATTGTGCAGAAGGGGCTTCTTTCCATACATATGGTGACCCCTTTGAGGCTGACCCTGAGCCCTCTGAAGAGGGTCTCATTAAAGGGATAGTAATACTTAAAATGTAAAAAAAAAATATGTTGTAGGGTTTATCCCCCTGAGTAAAACAAGAATACTCCCACTGCTGAAAGGTGTTTCATTCAAAAGTTATTTATTTTCAAAGTTGAATTGTTTAGGTGCAATATCAGTGGCCTGAAATTGTACAGTGTTTCAGCCTTAGTTCCTTGAAGGTGCAGACCTCAGCTCTCTGTCTTCTGCCAGAGACACATTGCTATCTTGCCAAATGTCCGTCATCTTTCAGGGTGTTGCTCATGCTTTCTCTGCCTTTAAGGCTCCTACTTCCACCCTGGGAGCTCAGTGTTGGTACATCCCCATGATACCTGTGAGTTATATTGGACGACCAAGAAAAAAAGCTTACCTGTTAAATCCTTTTCTCTTAGTCCATGTAACTCGCAGGTCTCCCACCTGGTGAATGGGACCAAGCTGGGTCTCCTGTGGCTGGGCGTGGGAGTCCTCTTGAGTTCATTGATCACAAGAGTTTTCCCGCTCTTCCTTCTTGCCATCTTACTTAGTAGGCTTTTTTCACAAGTCTATCCATGCCGGGGCTAGTGAGTTAGCTTGATATGGAGGAGGAGGAGGCTCCACCCCTGCACTTCTTATAGAATTGTTCCAGCCTACTGGGGGGAGCTGTCACCTCCCCATGTTACCTGTAAGTTATATGGACTAAGAGAAAATGATTTAACAAGACTAAAATCTTTTACTATAGTGCCACCTTCTGGAAACGTTTGGGCACACCAGGCTTGGGGGTAAGAAAATGACCTCTTATTTGATGCAATAGAATATCTACTTTACAGAAATATATTGTTTTATATAGTTATTCTGCTGTTTTTAGGGTAGTTTTTACCACAAAAACACAACAAAGTTGAAAATACTATTTTAGGGCTCTGCACTAAGCCATGGATGTAAGTAAAAGTGCGAATTTGGTATTTTTGTACTTTGGGGATTCGGGCTTTTTGAAATAATTGACATTTTCACAATCCAGGTAGATATTTTTGATATATAGTATGGGGCTTTATCAAAATAAGAGGATTTTGGTCTTAGCTGTTAAATCCTTTTCTCTTAGTCAATATAGGTTACTGGTAACTTTGGGAAGGTGACTGCCCCTTACAGTAGGCAGGAACATTTCTTGAAAAGAAGTGCAGGGTGGAGCCTTCCTCCTCTCATAGCTGGTACCCAGCCAGTCTCTTCCAGTAAGATCTGAGAAGCTAACTAATGACTAGGTAGCAAAAAGGGAAAAGAAGACTCCTGTGAGCATGATGAACCCAAAAGGACTCCCACTCCCAAGCATGGTCCTGCGATAGGGTGGGAGACCAGTAATCTAGATGGACTAATAGAAAAGAATTTAACAGATAAGAGAGACAATAGGATTTTAATATCGTCCAATATAGGTTACTGATAACTTTGGAATGTCCAAACATTGAGTTTCCCAGAGGTGGGAAGTAAGGCAAGGACCAGGCTCACGTCCCCAGTCACCAGAGCATATATGAACCAGCAGATCAGAAAGTAGCCCCACAAATAGCAATAAAGTGTCAAAGGACACAAAACTTGGGTATAATACACCAGGAACTTTAACACCGCACGGAGAACTAGAGCCAACCAGGCTCAACAGTTAAGGAGTACTGAAGAGACAAGGACATCAACACGGTAGTGCTTAGAGAAGGTGTGCACAGATGACCAAGTGGCCGCCTTGCACAGTTGATCAGCTGAGGCCTGGTTCTTACAGACCCAACAGGCCCCAATAGACTTGGTGAAATGAGCTGTGCCACGAAACAGAACAGGCTTCTTCTGCAATTCGTAAGCCCTAGGAATAGTAAATGTAATCCAGGAAGCTATGGTAACCTTGGATGCTGGTCTACCTGTCCTGGGATCCTCGGGAATGATGAACAGACTCGGTGCGGTGCACATAGAACTTAACAGAGCACCACATCCAACAATTGAAGATCCCTTTCCTTGTCAGATGAGGGGTCAGGACAGAAAAAGGGCACCACGATTTCCTGATTAATGTGGAATTCAGAGACCACCTTCGTGAGGAACTCCTGAGAAGTATGAAGAACTGCCTTGTCCTTATGAAACTCTAAAAAGGGTGGCTTACAACACAAGACATGCAACTCAGTGAACAGACACTATCCCAAGGAGAAAAACCATCTTCCAAGTAAGCAGGCGTAGAGGAATAGTAGCCAAGGGCTCAAATAGAGGGCGCTGAAGGATGCCCAAAACCAAGTTAAGATCCCACTGAGGAGCAGGATTCTTAAAGGCAGGAGCATAAGCTACACCCTGAAAGAAAACCTTGACATCTGGAAGGACGGCGATGAGCCTCTGGAAGAAAACAGAAAGCGCAGAAGTCTGAACCTTCAGGTAGCTCAAGCTGAATCCCTTATCAGGTCCGTAGGAAGATCAAAATCATTGGAAAGATCCCTATCAGCACACCAAGAGGACCAAACCCTATGGTACATCTTAGAGGAACCAGGCTTGCGGGCACTAAGCATAGTGGCCACCATTCCCGAAGAGAAACACTTCTTCTTCAATACTGAGGATTCAATTTCCATGGTGTCAAACCCAGATGGTCTACATCCTTCTTCCACTGGTACCCCTGTACAAAAAGATCCAGAGGGCGGGGAAGCCAGAAGGGCTCCGCACACGGAGAGATCCAGAAGCTCCAGAAACCAAGTCTGACGAGGCCGTTACGGAGCAATCAGAATGACTGGAGAACCTTCCAGACACAGTTTCCGCAACACCCTGTGTGGCATGGCAATGGGAGGAAAGGTGTACACCAGAGGAAAGCAACATGGGATGGACATGGCATCCACTGCCAGAGCCAGAAGGTCCCTCCAGTGAGAGCAGAACAACTGAACCTTCCAATTGTGCCTTGTCACAATCAGATTGTTGCAAATAAGTCCCACTTCCGAACAATGAGGCTGAACACTTCTTGATGCAGTTCCCACTCTCCGCTGTCCACTATGTGTTGACTTAGTAAGTCTGCCAGAATGTTTTCTATGTCAGGGTTATGGCAGGAATATGTTCTTCTGCCCAAAACAAAATAGCTTTGACTTCCAATCAAGCTGTGAGATTTCTTGCTCCGCCTTGCTTGTTGATGTAAGCCACGGCCGTGGCATTGTCGGACTGGACTTGAACTGGGCAGTCCTCCAGTTTGCTTGAAGTTCCAGGATGTTGATGGGGAGGAGAGACTCCTCCTGAGACCACCGATCCTGTGCGTTCATGTGACCCAGGACTGCACCCCAGCTGGATAGGCTGGCATCCGTCGTCACGGTTGTCCAGAAGGATATCAGGAAGGGTCTTCCCTTCAGGAGATTGGATAGGTTGAGCCACCACGACAGACTCCGCGCCACATGTAGAGGTAGAGAGACTGACATTGATAGGAGATCTGTCTTGCCCTTGCAAACCTGGATAACAAACCTCTGAAGTTCCCTCATGTGAGCCATGGCAGATGGAACCTCTTCTATGGTGGATATGAACTTCCCCACTAGAGAGGTCAACTTCTTGGCAGGTACTGGATCGGAAGCCAGGACCACGGACACTTTGATGGTAATTTGGTGAGCCACCTCGTCCGTGAGAAACACCATGCCTTGCCTGGTGTCGAAGAGAAGACCCAGAATCACCAGTCTCTGGGAAGGTGTCAAATCCAACTTGTCCATGTTGAGGATCAATCCATGATGGGTGAGAACATGAATGCAATCCTCAACCTACTGCTGAAGGAGTTCCGGAGAGGAGGCCTTCAGGAGCAAGTCTTCTATGTGTGGAGTGATTCTGATGCCGTCCCTGTGTAGGACAGACACTAACGTGCACAGGACACAACTGAAGACCTGGGGAGCTGTAGTCAGACCAAAGGGGAGGCAGAAAACTGAAAATGCCCTTGGTGGCAAGCAAACCTGAGGTATTGCCGGCTCTCTGGATGTATGGCTATATGCAGGTATGCATCCTGAAGGTCCAGAGAGGCGAGAAATTCCCCAGGGCCGCAATCACCGTCCTCAGGGACTCCTGGTGATAATGAGTTTTGACCACGAAGGAATTGAGATTCTTGAGGTCCAAAATCGGACGACAGCCGCCATCCTTCTTGGAAACCACGAACAGGTTGGAATAGAAACCCAAACCCCGTTCCAGGTCGGGAACTGGTTCCAGAACCTCTTTGTCTAAAAGGGTCTGGATGACGCCATTGAAGAGACAGCGCTTCTCTGCTCCCTGAGGAGTGTGAGAAGGAAAGCACCTGAATGGAGGAAGAGAAGTGACAGGGATCCTGTACCCCTCCGAGACTACCTGCAAAACCTACGGATCCACCACGGTGTCTGTCCAGATATTGAGGAAGTGGTGCAAATGGCTACCCACAGGAGCGTGGGGACCGGGGTTTGGCAGGTCATGCCGAAGAAGGTTTGGAGGTTTTGGGTTAGGTGGAGGACTGCTTGGACCTCCATTATTGCTTTGGCTTGGAGGAGGAGTGCAGGGCCTGGGCAACCGCCTGGTTCATGGGATACGCTTCAGCCTGAAAGGGATGAGAAAGCAGATTTCTTTTAACCAGAGGCTTCATCTTGGGGACCAAGGGTAACAGGGTACTCTTACCCCCGGTGGCCTCAACTCTCACCGGCGGCCAAGGAGACACACAGGGGAAAAGTTACCCATCGGTAGCATGTTATTATATAGGATATATTGTTTTCCATATGTACTATACATTTCCCTATGGAAATCAAGCCTAAACAGACTGATAGCAAAAATGCTGAAAATGGCCCAAGCAATTGACACTGCAGGGTTAAGTCACTGAGAGCTGGAAGTTGAAGTACTTTTAACCCTTTGAGTGGCAGAGGGGTGTGTAACACATTTGCACACTCCTCTGGCACTCAAAGGGTTAAAACCTAGCAGTTGACATTATTTGGATATGCCTGTCAAAGGGAGGTACTGAGGCAATTGTTGCACTTTAAATAAATCTTGACATTTTTCTGAGCTGTTATGCACTTAGAGGGATAGTAATGTTTCACAAAAAAGCAGCACCATTTAATCTTCATAGTATTTGGACCATGGAGAGGTTTATTTCAATACTGTCAGAGTTGTAGTTCAAGAGTAATTGAATGATAAATTATCCCTCTCCTGACCCTTTTACTGATGTAACACTGCTCACCTCAGAGCAGCAAGATTGTTCGGATGGATTACACAGAGAGACAATCTTCAGTGAACATAAGGAAAAACCTGTCAATGGGGGCAGGGTTTTCCTTGTGCTCACAGTTAGAAGATTGTCCCTTGCTGTGATCTGTCTGGTCAAGAGACCAGATTCAACATCTGAGGGGAGGCAGCTTATGCTAGGCAAAAGGGGAGGAAGGGCATACCTCCCAACATTTCAAACTGCCAAAGAGGGACACTTGTGTTTTAGGGGGTGTGGCTGATGGGCTTGGCATTAAAGAGAATTTTTAGGCTGTTTCATGACCTTTTGACACCTTCTTGTGTAACCTAATAAATGACTTACAACAAGACCAAAGTATTTTATTTACACAGACTAATTTATAAACACATCTACTTATGTTTACACAAACAATAATGTGAGTTTTATTGCTATAGAGCAGTGTGATACACTTATATACACACCACACAGTCTGATCTCCTAAAAAGAGGGACATCAGGGTGAGAAAGAGGGACAAAGGGATTTGGGTCTAAAAGAGGGACTGTCCCTCCTAAAGAGAGACACTTGGGAGGTATGGAAGGGGGATATTTAATCATTCAATTACTCTTGAACTACAACTCTGACAGTATTGAAATAACACTCTCCATGGCCCAAATACTATGAAGATTAACTGGAGCTGCTGTTTTTGTGAAACATTAATATCCCTTTAAATCTGAGTGTGTTTTCCTGTTTCCAGTATCCTGTATTTATATAAGCTTCCCATTTTTAAAATTCACAGAATTCAATAACCAGATATACAGATGGGGTGAGAATGTGCTATAAAGATTGAAAGGTTTTATTATGATTTAGTAAAAAAATAAAAATCTAGCTGACAGTAAAGCTGCTTTAAAGGAATAGTAATGTCAGAAAAACTGTTAACTATATGGTAGATACAATTAAAAGAGAGTACTTGCACTTATTCGTATCTCTCAACCCCTTATGGTTTGAGAGATATAGAAAAATAAAGTTCTCCGCACCCTCCCTTTTCTGCTTGACGAGCTATAAAGCTGTCAGAAGCAGATTCTGGTCCAGACACAGCTCTTCAGCAGTGCCGATATAATGATATCTAAAGGTAAATACTTCATTGGAATGGTCTACAACGTGTGCTTGAAAACTAGACACACGTTGTAGACAGCTCCGATTAAAGGGATAGTAATACTTCGTTTTAACTTTATTTTATTTTGTAGGCATTAAAAAAACATGAAGAATGATCTAAGTCTTATCTCTCAAACCTTTATGGTTTATGAGATATTCACAAGCAAAGTTTCCCCCTCCCGCCCCTTTTTCCTAGTGTAAGCCATCTCTTCTCAGATGTGAATCTGGTTGTATGACCAGACAGATAACAGAAGGGGACAATTTTCTTTGTATGAAAACAATGAAAGCCCTTCCCCCCTTGACAAGTTTTTCAGCTTTTTCCCTTATCTTAATTGAAGATTGTCCCTCTCTGCAGTCTACCTGGGCACCTCCCTTCTGGTCTGGTTGAACGGGGGGGGGGGGGATACTTTGTTTGTGAATATCTCTTAAACCATAAAGGTTTGAGAGATGAGACATATCATTCTTCATGTTTTTTTAATGTCTACAAAATAAAATAAAGTTAAAACAAAGTATTACTATCCCTTTAAGTATTTATTTTTAGGTATCACTATGTTGGTACTGCTGAAGAGCTGCCGTCTGATCCAGGAACCAGAATTTGCTTCTGATAGCTTTACAGCTCGTCAAGCAGCGGAGAACTTTATTTTCCTATATATCTCAAACCATAACAGTTTGAGAGATACGAATAAGTGCAAATACTCTCTTTTAATTGTATCTACTAATACTTTTTTCTGACATTACTATGCCTTTAAACTGGGACTGACTTGTGAGAATTATCAGATTAATGTGGATATAATTCTAGTGAGTATTTCTGAGTTTTACACCTGCCATTGTGTGTTTTTTCAGGATTTGGTAACAGATTTTAGTATTAAGAGTAGGGGAGTCTGTTTGGTTCTTAACCCCTTAGTGTCAAATGATGTGCCAGGACCGTCATGGCAGTCCGGAACTTAATGACCATGGATGGTCCTGGTATGTCATGGAATTCTCAGATGGCAGTAAGACTGCATCCTGCTCTGCTATCCTAACAATTCACAGGGACAAAAAAATGCACCACGCTCCTTAACGGCCGCCCTGTGCCAGATCAAGTGGTCTTTAAGGGGTTAAGGACAACAAGCAGACTGGGAATTAAGAGCTTCCCAGTTGGAGCACAGGTGGGTCAGTCTAAATAAGTAACCTGCCTGTACTTCATCAGGAAAACTTCAATCCTGGCCTGTTTGCAGTTCGTGATGTCTGAACATCAACACCCTAGTTTAGAGGTAGTAGACAGGGGGCTTGGTATTAAAGGCTAGGAGGTTAAAGGCAGTTTTGTTTTATTATATCAAAAAAGTTAAGTATTTATAAGGCTTTTATTGCTGAATAATGCAAGAGTACTGTCACTGCAGGGAGATTGGTCATTCAAAAGTTATAACAGTTAAAACTTACAACAGCACCACCTGGTGTCCAGAAGGCATTTGGTTTTTTTCATAGTATATTCTATTAAGACCTTCTGTCTTGAAGTATTGCTCCTTTCCACAGTAAGTGGTGTGGAAGAGCGCAACCTCGTGGCCATGATAGAAAAATGTAGTTGTTTTTTTTTATTAAAAGAAACCTTGCAAAAAGCATCTCCCAGTAGCTGACAAAACCTTAGTGATCCTTTAACACTCTATGCACCAGATCACATTCCTTTTAACAGGGTTGTGCACCCAGCGGGAACTCAGAGGATTAGTGTTTAGAGTGAATTTTTAGATTCGAGCATGGAACATTACAGATATGAATTAAGAAAGTGTTTTTATACTTTATGCAGATGTGGTTGATGTGTATATTATTTTGACTTTAGCTGTAACTTTATTATATTTATCTTATCTTTCACACCTTCTATATGCACTTAAATATCATATAACATATTTATTGGTCAGTTTTAATCCTGTATTGGGCCATTATAAATACGTTAATAAAGGTCCAAGATATGACAGAAATATTGACCAATAAATATCACGTTTTTGCATAATTTAGAAATTCCATTGGTGCTACCTCATTTATCCATAATTTCGTAGGAGTTGGGAATGTGCACCTTCATTATTTGAATGTTTCCACCATTCTCCAAATATATACATATACACAGTTTGAGAGATGCTAATATTCATGCTTTGTTATAAAATGTATCATTCTCCCTCTGCAAAGAAAGCAAAAAGTGATATTTTGTCTGTAAAGCAGCACTGTTGTATGTGAACAGTTCATCAGATCCAAGGGCAAGATAGAATTGGTCTGATGGCTGTACTTAACCCACCTGCTACATTTTGCTCATCTCTGTTAGAATTTTTCAGATACCACACAGTCCAGTGTTTAGGTAAGACATCCACTGGTCTGCTACATAGGATGAATTCTATTACCCACCACCAACTGGAAATGTGCATTTTTGTAATTGTTTATACACACACACAGCTTGAAATCACCACAGTGCAACAAACATCCTGTGACTAAGTTTTTGGCAATTTTAATAAAGTACAATTGTATATTACAACAAAAGAGTGAAAAAAATAAGATGTAATGGTAGTAAATGCATTTTAGAGGCATTTCTCTTCTTAGGGGTTAGATCTTAAGTTGAGAAAGGAGAAGAGGGGTGCATTTTTATTTGGAATGGATGGAAGAAATTGTGAGAGGAAGCTTGAGAATGAGTAAAAAAATGTGCATTTTTAGTCCAAATCTCATTTTACACACACACACAAGCATTCTTGGCTCATGGCAAACACCACTTATTGGTGAATTATTCTCAAATTTTATTTTAAGGGTGAGCAACCTGTCTTTCTCTAGTTGTTGTCAAACTACCGATGGGATCTGGAATTACAGCAACGACTGGAGAAAGTGGTTCCTCACCCCTGTGTTAACATCTAGATTGCTAAGTGATCATGGATAGCTTTTGTTACTCTTCTATGATTGTGGTATATTTATAAGGAGCATATGAGAGTACCTGTGAAAGGGAGCACGGAGAGGTAGAAGAAAAAGGTGAAGGAGAGACATGATATGCAATGAATAACGTAAGTGAGACTGATGGAAATAAATGACTTGAGACCAAGACAGGAGCCAAAGCATAGAGAGGAGAAGTCAACAAATACGGTCTCCAGGGAGGTGGGACTTGTCAGGAGTAATGGAAGGTATTGACATTCTCTAGACGTGTTTTCCAGATGTTTGTTTTTCCAGGCTAACCAATAGGAAGCATCTTGGGCTAAGCGCAGGGCCTCTGGCAGCGAACATGTTGAGCACTGCATATTAGCAAGAACATCCAGCATCGGTCACTTGCGGTTCTTGGGGTTTGTCAAGTTTTATGTCAATCACTGGATTAAAGGTTAGAGGGTTAAAGAAAATGTCTAACAACAGGTGCTTCTGAAATAATTAGCCAAAAATACAATTAAACCAGTTATGAAGCAGAGTTCCAGAACATTTTAGTGTCCCACAGATCCACTTATGGTATCCTTTTTTATGGAGTGTAACAAAAATGTTAATTTCAAGTTTTAAATATTTATGGAAATTGTCATACACAATGTAGCATATGTATCAGCAAGCTATCAACAAGCTATCCTCATTGAAACCATCTCTCAGTATTGTTATAGATAGGTATCCATTACTTCTTTGAAAACAGTTACAGGATCTGCAAGCACAGCATCCCCTGGCAACAAATTCCATATCTTTACCACCCTTACTGTAAAAAAACCTTGCCTTTGTTTTAGTCAAATGTGCCTTTCCTCTAGTCTTAATGGATGACCTCTCATTCTTAGCTCAGCTCTTTGAGTAAACAATTCATTAGGGAGTTATTTGTATTGACCTTGAATATATTTGTAAATGGTAAATCATATCACCCCTTAGATGTCTCTTCTCTTATGTAAACAAACCAAGTTTGGCTAGTCTCTCTTTATAACCCAGATCCTCCAATCCATTATCAGTTTTGTTGCACGTCTCTGGTGCCCACAACTGTACTCCATATTCTTGATGAGGCATTACCAAGGATTTATATAGAAAATTGTATTAGCATCCTGCGCATCTATACTGTTTCCTATTGAAATGTCGCCCTCTATTTGGTGACCAAAAGATGTTGGTGCCAGCCTACAGTAAATCCATTCTCTCCGCGGTTTTCTTCTACTTCCTGTCAGCAAGGAGAAGCAGCTCTGGCACTGTATTCTCCACATAGGGTATGCATACATTCTTTAATATATTTCACGTTTTCTTGCTTATCAACCACTATGTAATACTTCTGTTTTATCTTTTTCAATCACCTTGCGACCATTAAGCATGCAACATCAAAATGTTGCCCTTTGGATGCGGGCAGCATTATGATTTCGCTTTTTTGCTGGTCACCATATAGAGGGAGACATTTCTAAAGTAAACCCATCTATACCTCTTTTTATGCAGGATAGTACCCTGTTTGCTCTTACAGCCGCTGAGTAACTCATTACACTGCTGAGAAGGGTTTCAGTAATCCTAAATCTTTTCTCTAATAAAGCTTCCACGAGTTGTTTCCAATTTTGTGTATATGTAACATGTTTTTTTCTACAGCCCAAATGCATAAACTTACATTTATTTATGTTAAATGTCATCTGCCACTTTTCTGCCCATTCACTCAGTTTATCTAAACCTTCTGCAGAGAAAAAACATCCATCTCTGTATGTCTTTCCTTACATAGATTAGTGTAATCAGCAAAGACTGAGACACAACTTTCAATTTCCACTTCTAGATCAGTAATAAACACATTAAAAAGCAATGGGCTCAAGACTGAACCCTGTGGCACCCCACTTGCAACTTTACACCAACTTGAAAAAATTCAATTTACAAAAACTCTGCCATCTATCATTTAACCAGTCCTTAATCCATGTACAGATATCACCTCCCAATCCAAAACCTTTTAATCTATGCAGTAACCTGTTGTAAGGCACGGTATCAAAGGCTTTTGCCCTTGCACCCCTAATCTGGTGGTGTGTCTACACTGCCGAAGCGATGCACTCAGTACACCATAGAATCTTACTGCATGTCCCCCATAGTGTCTTGAAAGTTTGCATCATAGAGCCAAGCACCCAGTTGGCCAATAAAAGATATAATTTTTACTCTGTCTCCTGTTTTTTCTACGGCTAACACGGTGCCACACTTTACTTTCATTGCAAATTGTTACCAGTAACATATTTGTGGTTTTTTTTTAATCTTATACAGAGTATGGAGGAGAACACAGAGACTGTTTGGATAACTTTAGAATATGGGCATAAGATGGTCACTTGTATATGTGTGATCATAGGCCTGCGCACAGGGTGTGCCTAGGCACACCCTAATCGGCCCTGCCAGCTTTTCAGAAGTTAAATGGCCGTTTCCGCATATTAATGCGGCTGTGGCACCGGCTTTATACCTTAGCCGCTTGCCATGGCTATCTGATGCTGACTGCTGTGCTAGGGAGACCAAGGGGGGCGGGACAATCACTCGGGCTCAAACACTGCAAAAGCCTGCATGAGCCTTCCCTCTTTCATTGCGGTGCTGAGAGGAAGTGATGTCACTTCCTTTCGTCACTCGTTACGTTAGGGGAAGGTGTCAGGGAGCGAACAGCGGGTGAGGAGGCTGCAGGCACTGGCACTGACTCAGCTGTATGATGCATGAGTGAGTGTGTTAATGTTTAATGTGTGTGCGTGTGAAAAAGAACTTACGCCTAATCATTTATTTAGCACACACACACATATACATATGTGTATATATATATATATATATATATATATATACACACATACATACATATACACACGTGCGTGCGCACACGTGTGTTTGTGCTTTTGGGTGCACACCCTAATGCAATTGGCTGCACACGACTATGTGTGTGATCTATAGACCACCAGGACAAACAGAGGAGTTGGATCAACTGCTGGTCAAGGAATTAATTAAGATGACTGTAAAAGGTGAGGTTATAATTATGGGGGTCTTCCTGATGTGGACTGCAAAAACTAAGCAGCAGGTTCAGCCAGGAGTAGAGATATCCTAAATTCTTTACAAGGATTAGCTCTTAGTCAATTAGTTGAAGAGCCGACTAGGAAGGAAGCCACACTAGATTTTTTTTAGACATTCCAGGGGGAATAAACCAAATGACAAATGATTTAGGTAATTAGAAGAATGGACAAGAGTGTGGCAGATGCAGTTTAACGTTGATAAATGTAAAATAATGCACTTAAGACATAAAAATCAAAAGGAAAATATAATATTAAGGGTACTGTGCTGTCAGAGACAACAGAGGAAAGGGATTTGGGAGTAATTATTTCTAATGACTTAAAGGTAGACAGGCAATGTAATAAAGCAGTGGGGAATGCAAATAGGGTACTGGGTTGTATTGCTAGGGGCATTAGCAGAAAAAGGGGTCATGTCACTCTACAGATCTCTAGTTAGACCTCGCCTAGAGTATTGTGGGCGTCGGGCAGGGGGATCACAGGGGGCGGCGAGGCCCCTTGAGTGACAGGCCCGGTCGCAGTTGCTACCCCTATGATCACTATTGTTACATCACTGGTTCTTATGACCACTTTGGTTCATTTGAAAGAATTCTCAAACTTGGGTATATTTTTTATGCTAGCTATTTTTATAAATAAGCTTGAGATATTTAGTTTTATTCATCTGTCATTTTAGGCACGATAACCATGGCAGAAAAATCAGAGTACCCATAAACTAACATTCGATACTGCTCTCCCTCCCAACTGCCACTCCCTCCTTTTCTCTCGTCATCCTTGTTTTAATAACTGTAAGTAAGTGGGAATTATAATACACCTGACCACAAAAAAAATAAAAAATAATATATACCAGAAATGCCAGAGGGATGCCTAGGAGTGATAAAACTGAAGAATATTAGCATCAGAGTACCACTGTATAGTGACAAAGCAATATATCTTGTAAATTATTATTTTATATATGAATATGACTAACAATCTATAGGTGACCCTGAAAGCTTGTCATGTTGTTACTTCCACTTTAACCCTTTAAGCAGAGCTCAAAATTTCCACTCGCCACTAGCCAATGGCGAGTGAAAATTTAGCCCTGGCGAGTAGAAATTCAGCCCTGGTGGGTATGTTTTGGCTTGCAGTGGCGAGTAACTTTTCAGGTCTGGCTAGTAGCAAAGGACTTACAATTATAAGCCCTGCCTTTAAGTATTTTTTATGTATTACAGTAAGATAGATTCTTCTATATATATATATATACATATATATACATTTGTATAACAATGTATAACCATCCATAACCTTGCCATTGTTGTTTTCAGCAAGCCAGTCTGGACAGATTGAGATGAGGGACAATCTTCTTTCAGCATAAGGAAAACCCTGTCTTCCTTCATCAAGGGTGCAGGGTTTCCTTTTACTAATAGAAAGAAGATTGTCCAATGCTGTGATTTGTCTGGTTCGCTAACCAGATTCCAGATCTGAGGAGATGATTTGTGACATATGTAAAAGGGGCGGGAGGGGGACACTTTATTATAGAGTAAGATGAAAATGGCAAAAGTTACATGGTTATAAAGCTACACAATGTTATACAAATGTATACAGAAGAATCAATCTTACTGTCATACATTTATTATCACTTTAAAGGGTTAAAAGAAAACAGTACTGCATTTTCCTATCTATCTATCTATCTATCTATCTGTGTTTCCTATAACATCTACTCAGGGAAATTTACTAGAGTAGGACTTGCCTTAAAGTGAGATAACTTGGCGGGGTGGCAAGCTTATACATGACTTGGCCAATTGTGAAACCAAAATATCACTTATTTAAGAATTAATAGATATGCTCAATACAGGTCACACATTCACATTTTATATAGAGGAGTGAAGGTTTGTCTTTTTGTTTCTGTTTGCACCTTGGTCTTTGGCCTATTGTTTGGGAGACTGGAGAACCCTCTCATTCCTTGCTGCCATCTATATTATTTACTTTCACATTAAAATTTTATTCACTATATGGATATGTTATGGTGAGTTAGCACTGTGAGCTTTTCTTTCCTTTTTTGCTATAGATATATCTACTTTAATATATTGCAGACTCCAATTTCTGAGAATTATTGAATTCCGCTTATTCCAGTACCATTAATCCCACTATTATCTGAATAATGTAACTTGTGTTATGTAATAAAGCAGTGGGGAATGCAAGTAGGGTACTGGGTTGTATAGCTAGGGGCATTAGTAGCAGAAAAAGGGAAATGGTCATGCCACTCTACAGATCTCTAGTTAGACCTCACCTAGAGTATTGTGTACAGTACTGGAGACCCCATCTCCAGAAGGATATAGATACTCTAGAGAAAATTCAAAGAAGGGCTACTAAAATGGTGACTGGTTTACAGGAAAATAAATATCAGGATAGGCTAAAGGATCTGAACATGTATAGCTTGGAGGAGAGAAGAGAGAGAGGGGATATGCTAGAAACATTCAAATACATGAAGGGACTCGAAAAAGTGCAGGTTGGAAGTATATTTCAAAGGAGTAAAAATGTTAGGACAAGAGGCCATAGTCTAAAATTAGAGGGACACAGGTTTAGATGTAATGTAAGAAAGTTTTACTTCACTGAGAGGGTAGTAGATAAGTGGAATAGCCTACCAGCAGAAGTGGCAGAAGTTAATACAGTGACAGAACTTAAGCATGCATGGGATAGGCATAAGGCTGTCCTTATGTAAGAAAAGTCCAAGGACCAAAAAAGGTTTGAGGTTTTTACTGTAGCAAAATGGGCAGACTAGATGGGCCAAATGGTTCTTATCTGTCGTCAAATTCTATGTTTCAAATTCAAATTGTATGTGTTAAGATGGCACTAACTGGCTTTTCCCTTGAGTGCTGGGAGCCTGGACCAGTTTAAAAATTCTGTAACACTATTAAATCTATGGTGGGTCCAGATCCTGTAGAGTTTCCCCTTCTCTGACCAGGCTCTTGACCCACCATAGATTGGGGAGTCCTGCTGGAAAAGACTCAGGTTCTGAATGTTAAAGGATACTGCCGTCTTTGCTTTTTTCTT
This sequence comes from Rhinophrynus dorsalis, assembly GCA_037306005.1. Taxonomy (NCBI): domain Eukaryota; kingdom Metazoa; phylum Chordata; class Amphibia; order Anura; family Rhinophrynidae; genus Rhinophrynus; species Rhinophrynus dorsalis. The sequence continues at coordinate 467,254,878 of CM074720.1, forward strand.
CAGCGCTCTCCATACCTGGAAGAGCAGAGGCCACTCGGCGAAAGAGCTGGAAAGATGAAAAGAAGATGAGATAAGAACAATAGGTTGGTTAAGAATGTTGATGTGATAGAGTTATGTAGGTTGATAAAATAACTGTTCTGTTTTCTCTCAATTTAGGACAACTGCCTGTGGCAAGCAAGCAAGCAGTAAATTATGGGTTTTCCATTACCAAGTACACCAATGTGCTTTCAAAGACAACTCAGATATTGGTAGATCTGTAAACATTAATGACCCAACACATACTGTATCAACTTGAACTCAAATATACCTGTCATTAAAGCCTAGGCTGGAGGTGGCACGTGAGAGCTATAAACATAGGAGTCTAAAAGGACTTTTAGTAGCCAATGCATGTCAATAGATAATGGATATATAAAATGTGCCCATAATTTAGGAGCATAAATTAATGTTAGAGGATCCCAGGCTTATAGGATTTTTTCACACAGTGAGATAATACACATTTTATATTCAGCATGCCAAATTACATTACTGACTTTAAATGGTCAAGTACCTTAAGAATAAATATGGTTTTCTTGATAAAGTCCTTGATTCTAAATGTACTTGTTCTCAGTTCCAGCTTTATCACCTCCCAACATGCCTGTTAGCTGGTTAAATGACTGAGCAGTAAACTGATTAAACTGTGTTCAAATGGGATTCTCTGCTAAGATGAATTCCAGAATCTTTATTGCTGTACCACAATGTCTCTCATCATACAAATATGTCTAGATATGGTCTCACCTGTTTAACATTGTATCCGGTTTTGGCACTGGTTTCAATAAACATGACACTTAGCTCCTTTGCTCGTTGTTCTCCTTCCTCTATAGTGATCTGCCTATAAAAACATGAAACAGGGTGAAAGTAACTAATGTGAAATGTCAGAACCACAATCTATACCTTGGACTCATTGCTACTACATCTTTTGATCTAAAAAGGGTGATGGACAGTCAGAGGTGAAATGTACATACAGTAAAATAATTTTAAAATAAAACAGATTAGATAGAACAGTTGCAGAGATTATTTCTAATTGTACAAAGGATCTCTTATGAAGACATGTGACTGCATTTTAATGTCTGCATAACCTGCAATCCCACACTGAAAAGTGATCCATTTGTAGCCTGAAGTATTACTGCACTTGAATGCAATGCCTGTATGACAGTCTGTCCCTTTAAATGAAAGTGGAGATGATGGCTGGTAGGGAAGACGGTAGGGCTGGGGTAAAGCCACAATCATCAGTGCTGTTTGCCAGCCCCAGTGTGATATTGCACACCTCATTTATTACTAAGTGGTGATTCCTTTAATACAAGCTGCTTTAACTGATTCTTTATAGAGTACTACTGGGGCAGTCTGGTTCAAGCTCACTCTGCATAAAGTGCTTAAAACAATTGCAGTAAACACACTGAGGCTGATGTATTATTGCTCAATAATTACTTCAGTTCTTTTTAGTATATCAGCCTCAATGACCCTTGAGTAGAGGGGATGTACCGTAACTATTTTCAAATAAGGGGCCTCTGGGTGTTGGAAGTTCCTTTCTCCAGCTCCATTAACCCTCCCATTGTTTGTTTTCATAACTAAGCACATATAATGTCAAATGCATACTTTGCTATGTTTTTTTCCACAAAAAGAATAACCAATTGAAGAACGAAAAAAAAAAAAAAAACACACAGGTCCATCAAGTTCAACCTTTGCATCATAATTCAGAACAAAAGGTATTATTTAGGCCTTCCCGACTTCAAAATGAGTATCAGTCTGTTTACCAGAACTTCTTGTTTTACTCATGACTTCACAATCTAACCTTCTACTAGAAATGCATGTAATCTTCTTTTAGATGTATCTATTGTATCTGCCCATACCACATCCTTGGGAAAGGAATTAAACTTCAACAGACTTTTACTGTGAAAAAAATAACCTTGCTCTTCTGAAGTTCAGACCTACTTTCCTCTAAACATAAGGGGTGATCCCTAATTATTTGATCAAGCCTTGGAATGAAAAGCTTATTAGAAATATCCTTGTATTGACCTAACATAATTACGCAAAATTACATGATCCCCTCTTAGGCGTCTTTTCCCTAGACTAAATAATCTTGTCCAGTCGTTCTTCATACTTCGTATCCTCCATTCCCTTAATTAATTTTGTTGCTCTTTTCTGTTCTCTCTCAAGTTCTAGAATATCCTTTTACAGAACTGGTACCCAGAATTGCTCTGCATATTTGAGGTGATGTCTTACCAACAATTTGTACAGTGGCAAAGTTATGACATCCATTCTTGCTTCAACAGCCATTTTTATGTAAGACAGCAGTTTGCTTGAAAACACGGTGATCAGTGTCAAACTGATCACCGTGTTTTCAAGGACCCCAGATCTATCTCTAGCAAGGAGTCACCTAGAACGATTCCATCAGGTACAAAAGTAGTATTATGATTTGTTCACTCCAAATGCATCTGTTCACTTTTTTATATTAAATGATCTATTCCATTTGTTTGTCCAAACTGACATTTTATGTAAATCCCTCTGTAGAGAAGTATCCTGCTCTGAATTAATTCCCGTACACAATTTAGTGTCACCTGCATATATTTGAAATGTGCTTTCTATTCCTATTTCCAGGTCATTTATAAACATTTAAAAAGCAGTGGATCAAGTACTAAACCCTGAGATACTCCACTCTCAACCTTAACTGTACTGGATAATTTTCTGTTTACAACATGCTGTCCCCTAGCTTTCAACCACTTTTCTATCCACCTGCAAAGGTTGTCACCGAAACCCAGTTTTCCTGTTTTATACTCCAGCCTCCTGTACAGCACTGTATCAAAGGCCTGTGCAATATCTAGATATACTACATCTACTACTTTACCACCATCTAGGTTGCTTCTTATGTCTTCATAGAAGTTTGAAAGAATTGTCTGGGAAGATCCGTTTCTCATAAAACCATATTGTTTCCTGCTAGTAATTGTATTACTCCTAGTGTAATGTTGAATATAATCCCTTATTATCATCTCTTCAAGCAATTTCCTCACTACCAAGGTTAAACTCACAGGTTTATAGTCCCCAGGTTCTGTTTTAGTTCCGTACTTAACTAGATTGGTTTGGTGTAAAGATTAAAAAGAGTGGTCTTGCTAGTACTGCACTTAGTTCTCTGGGATGTACGCCATCAGGACCAGGTGCTTTGTCCATCTTAATTTTGTCTAGTTGACCTGTTTTTTTGTTAACTCTATATCTGATGGTTTTACTTGTGGTTTGTTGAAGCTCTTCTACTATTTCTCATTGCCTGGTATACAGTGATAAAAACAATGTGTTCAGAATATCAGCCTTTTCCTCCCTAAACAACTCACCCATATCATTTTGAAAGGTCCAATGCACTCAAGTTTTCTGCTATTTATATATTTGATAATCCTCTTTGGATTTGTTTTGTTTTCCCTTGCCATTCATTTTCTGTGTTTTGCTAGCCTAATTGCCTTTTCACAATATCTGTCGCAGTCCCTGTATTTAAAGAAATAATTTTCAGTTCCTTCAGATTTAAGTAGTTTAAGTCCCTTTTTCTCTTGTCATTTGCTTCTTTACATTTTGTATTTAAACACCTTGGTTGTGGTCTACTTTTACATTTGTTCCCCAGGGGCATATGAATATATTTCTGAAACATAATGTACCAGTGTATCAATTTTTCATCAGTATTTTTTTCCTTTAAATAATTCATCCCAGTGTTTATGTTGCTTTCATACTGTTAACATTTTGAAGTTAGCCATCTGAAAATTAAGAGTTTTGCTTCTTCAACCTGATCTCAAATGAAACCATGTTATGAGCAATGTTTTCCAAAGGTCCACAAACTTTTAATATTGGACACCATATCTTTTTTTTTTATCACTAAGTCCAAAACGTTGTTATTCGTTGTCTGCACTCCCTCCACTTGTGTCAAGTAGCTATCCCTAACTATGCTCACAGACCAGCTTCCTTTGCACTTGGACAGGTTTCATTACTCCAGTTTATATCTGGATAGTTAAAATCTCCAATGATTAAAGTATGCCCAACATGTTCAGATTTTTTCATTACAGTAGCAATTGGGCCTCAACATTCTCATCAATATTTGGTGGTTTGTAGCATATACCCATGCTTTTTTGTTTCCTTACTTTTTACACCACAGGTAGTTTCAGTTTCTACTCACAATCACTCCTCATTATCTCCAGTTTTTTCACAAATATCTCTTTATATGTCACATCTTCTAGGAAGTTCCCTCATCTTCAGTCTGTGCAAACCACATGTCACGATTCTAGTAATGAAGATAGTATAACACATACCCGTGTATATACTGTGTGGTCCAATAGCTAGTGAGCATAATGCTAGGGATCATAGCTTGGATGCATGATCAGCTACAAGTTCTCCCTAGCTGCGGCCAAAGCCCAATAAAGTTGTTGGCCACAAAGCCAGATGTCTGACCCCAGTTGAACCAGGGCCCTGACCAGGATGGGCAACCTGTATACTGAAATAGAACCAGACAATAAGTCCCTAATGCAAATAAGGCCCAAAGAGAGGTAACAAAAATAGATAAATGTGCCTAATACCCAGAAAGGATGGAGATCATTCATGGAAAGGCCGCGGAAGACACAGAGTAAATCCGATGACACACCTTAGTACAATGGAAGAGAGAATGACGGTATGGCTGTTTCGGTGTCACAGTGGTCTTAGGCAAATAAACACATAACACAGGTACAAGTAAATTTATCCAGTTTATTGAAATAAGAAATAGGAGCGAACACTTCCTCAACCGTAGGGGAAAAGGCGTGAGGACAGTGCCTAGTCCACTACCCAGGAGCTGACACTGAACTGTACCCGGTACTAGTTGTAAGTGATAATGTATAGAGCCAGACTTGGCTCTATCCAATAGGGAGTTCAGAAACCTGGAACACCAAGAGTCTAGAGAAGGAGCGTACCTGGACAATCCCTGGAGAGGGAATGTGTCAGTTGGTAACTTTGGGCAGCTTACAGTACCGGGAAAGCACAGAGCGTAGGCAACAGAGAGAAGGGCAGCTTGCAGACTACCAGAGAGGTAACTGCTTGGTAGCACAGTGGGGAGGCAACAGAGCGTGAGACAATCAATTAGATACTGGAAGGTAACGATTTGGTAGAGTAGTAAGGAGGAGACAGAGTGAGAGACAACCTGTGATACTATCAGAAAGGTAATAGCTTGATCGCACAGTGCAGAGGCAACGGAGGGACAGGCCAACTGCAACACTACCAGCATGGCAGCTGTTGCACTAGACAGATAGATCGAGCCCTTGGATATCACTTGAGACGAGTGGTAGTCAGAAAGGAGTGGGAGACTGCACGGAGCGTAAGTCAGACAAGCCACAGTCAGAAACAGGATCGGGAAGTCGGCCACAGCCAAGGTCAGATCAGAGCAGGTAGATGGACAAGTGTCACGGTTAGTTAAGACTCTCAGACTTAAGGTTTAGGTAAAAACATAACTTTATTGAAAAGTTAAGGCAATCCCATAGGGATATCATACACATACAAACAATACAAATAAGCAAATGACCATATGAATAGGTTCTACCAGCCTTGCCAATAATACCGGGCAAGGCAACCCATGCGACTAGACAAAATAGCAGTAGCAGGCTCTACCGGCCTTGCCAATACCGGGTAAGGCAACCGTCAGACGGTAACGTACCGGTTCTACCGGCCTTACCAATACCGGGCAAGGCAGCCTGAGGGAATACTGTGAGTAGTCTCTACCGGCCCTGCCAATACCGGGTAAGGCAACCTAAAGGATGGCAACGTGAATAGGTTCTACCGGCCTCACCAATACCAGGCAGGGCAGCCCAAGAGAGGAGACCTTCCTGGAACCAACTGACTGTCAGGTGACAATGACAGTAGGATGGAAGAGGTAGCAACTAGGATAAGCAGTCTCGCTCAAGCAGAAGTCTCATGCCAGAGAACTAGAAGACAACTGCATAGGGACTGGACAGCAACTCGGACCTCACAGTACCTGACTACAGTCAGGGAGCAAACCAGCGTCCGCACGCTGGGACCAACTGACAGGAATGTGAACCGCAAGGCGTACTGGAGTAAACCAACAGAGTAATGGCACAAGGTTAATGGAGAAAACCAGCGTCCGCACGCTGGGACCAACAGTAGTATGAGCCACCAGGTTTAATGGAGTAAACCAGCGTCCACACGCTGGGACCAACAGTAGTATGAGCCACCAGGTTTAATGGAGTAAACCAGTGTCCGCACGCTGGAACCAACAGTGTATAGGCCACAAGGTATAATGGAGTAAACCGCGTACGCACGCTGGAACCAACAGTAATATAAGCCACCAGGTATAATGGAGTAAACCAGCGTCCGCACGCTGGAACCAACAGTAGTATAAGCCACCAGGTTAAATGGAGTAAGCCAGCGTCCGCACGCTGGAACCAACAGTAGTATAAGCCACCAGGTTAAATGGAGTAAACCAGCGTCCGCACGCTGGAACCAACAATAGTATAGGCCACCAGGTATAATGGAGCAAACCAGCGTCCGCACGCTGGAGCCTACAGTAGGAATATCGCCGGAGCGAAATGAGAGCAATGTCGCCTCAGCGACTGCAGACTGGGAACCACTGAGACCAGGCAGAGGATCAACCGGAACGAGCACCGCTGAACTGACAGGCGACCGGAACATCAGCAACCACGGAGAACAACCGGAACCGACTGGAACGACAAGCAGGCAGGTATACAGGAACAGGTAGACTCAGGAACTCTGAAACACTGGAACTCTGGAACTCAGGCCCAATCAGCATGGCAGGCAGGACAGAAAAGATACTGTCAGAGACACCACGAAAGGGCCACCAAAGGGTGCCCGGACTGAATTTAAAAAGGCAATGTGAGGCGGTCTGACAGAAGGCAGCCAATGGGAGCCCCCTGCAGGTGATAGACACTGAATAGCACCAATCACGGGCACCGTGATAACAAGCCAGAGTCATACACAGATCAGATAGTCAGAGCCACTGGTCAAAACTGGAGCGGGTAGTCAGACAAAGCCAAGGATCGAGCCAAAGGATAATCGGAAGCCAAGCAAGGGTCAAACGAGCAACACAGTAGTAACGCACAGAAACACCATGAAAGGGCGACTAAGCCCAGTTCGCGGGTAGACTATAAGGCCGCCGCCGGAAGGCGGGGCTCAATCAGCCAATAAACCTGAATGCTACACATTCACAGACACGTGCCCCACAGATAGTGGCAAGCCAGAGGACGTAGCATCAGCCACAGACCACCTGACAGAGTCGCAGGAAAGCAAATATCACGGGTACTATGACATTTGGGAGGAGGCGAGCTCACAGCTAGAAAAAAAGGTTCTGGTTCCAGTACCTACCCAGGAGCAAGGTTCAGGTTTTTATTCCAACCTGTTCATTGTTCCAAAGAAGGATGGAGGATGTTGTCCAATTTTGGACCTCAAACATCTCAACAAGTATGTGTAGACTTATCACGATGCCTGTGATTGCCTCCAGCGACTGTGCGTACAGGGGACATTGCATTACTTCCTGGTTGTCGCGCTGAAGCACAGTCGCTATTCTTATTGGCCATTGTTAATTGCCAGAGTGAGCCTCTGCCTACATGCTAGGCCTTAAAGGCCTCAGCCTGCCATTGCTCCCTTGCCCTTTAAAGCTCTTGTGATTCCAATGCTCGATTCCTGTGTATGACTCCTGGCTCGTTCTGACTCCGTTTGATCCCTGACTGCTTACCCACTTGGTTTGACTCCTGGCTCTGGCTGACTACCTGCTCCGGTTTGACTCCTGGCTCTGGCTGACTACCCACTCCGGTTTTACTCCTGGCTCTGGTTGACTATCCGCTCAGTAGTGACCCGGCTCCGGCTGACTTCGATCCATACCTGTGGCCTACTGTCTCCGCTTGTGCTCCTTCAGCTGAACGGTGCTCAGTTTGTGTCTGTCCGTGTCACTGGCATTCTCGATATCTCCGTTCTGCACCACTGGGTACCCTAGCATGCTAGGGCCTCAGTCACTGCTGCCTGTTCGGCTACACTAGCATTCTAGGGAGTGTCAGTCACCAATGCCTGTTCGGCTACCCTAGCGTTCTAGGGAGTCTCAGTCACCACTGCCTGTTCAGTTACCCTAACGTTCTAGGGAAAATCAGTCACCACTGCCTGTTCGGCTACCCTAGCATTCTGGGGTATATCAGTCACCACTGCCTGTTCGGTTACCCTAGTGTTCTAGGGAGCCTCAGTCACCATTGCCTGCTTGGTTGCCCTAGCATTCTAGGGACTCCTATTTACTGCTTCTTGCTGGTTACCCTAGCGTTCTAGGGAGCTCTGTCTCTGAGCTCAACCACCCTACATATTTGGGGAATTTCCCTCATTAACCCACCTGCTCCTGTACTAGTAGCTACTACCATTACTGCTACTAGTATATGCCTGCAGTCAGAGTGGTATTTACCTCCTTCCAGTCAGGGAATCCTGTGCTTGACCCTTACCTGCCTAGTGAGGGTTGGGGAGGTGCTCAGACAATGTCCTTACACCTGGTCCAGTAAGGGTTGGAGAAGTACTATCTACTTTATGCTGTTCTATTTCTCAATAAAGATATTCATTTTTACTGTATCTGTACTTGTCAGTGTTGTTATTCCAAGTCACTCCGCGACAGTACTGCATGCTTCAAGATGGAATCCTTGCTTTCCGTCATCACAGCAAAGTACCCAGGGGAGTATCTGGTGTCTCTAGACCTTCAGGATGCGTACCTATATATCTTTGTACACCCAGACAGCCAACACTATCTGTGTTTTGCCTACAGCTCAGAGCACTACCAGTTCATCACTCTGCCATTTCTGCTCCACTGGTGTTCACCTGAGTCATGAGGGCCTTGATGGTCTACATTCACACCCGGTGCATTTCTCTGACACCCTGTCTGGATGACATCTACATCTCTACACTAGAACTGTCTGGACAACCTCTAGATAAAGATTCCTATCAGGGAGCTCTTTGCCCAGCACGTCCAAGACTGTGCTCGTCTCCTGGTCCACCGTGGGTGGATCTTAAATATGCTGAAGTCATCTCCAGTGCTGTCCCAGGAGTTGGTGTTCCTAGGCATGAAGGATACGATCCTGCAGGTTATGCAGGTGGTGTCTCAGGCCCTGGAGTAGCCCTTGGCCATAGTGAGTGAGTATATGAGAGTTCTTGACAAACTATTGTCGACATTAGAGGTGGTGTCTTACTCTCAGATGCACACCAGGGTGCTCCAAAGACATGTCATCCAGAATTGGTCCAGGAATCCTTATCTTCTGGATCAGCAGATCTCTCTCTCACCAGAGGCTAGAAGGGAACTGCATTGGTGGTTGCACAGGTGCAACCTGGAGCAGTGGAAATCCTTTGTGATTCTGGAATGGACTCTGGTCATGACATATGCCAGCCCCAGTGGCTGGGAAGTAGTTCTGGGTCACTTGGGGGTCCAGGGCAGGAGGACTGTGGAGGAGTCTCTTGAGTCCATGAATGTTTTGGAACTCAGAATGATCCATCTCGCCCTTGTGTACTGGACCTCTCAGTTGAAGGGACATCCAGTGCGAGTCCAGTCAGACAACGCCACAGCCGTGACATACAATGAATGAATAGGTTTATTTATATAACGCCACAAGTGTACACAGTGCTTTACATCAACTGTCAGGGGGGCACTCAAAGTGCCGCCGCATGGTACGAGGTGAGGTACATTCTAGTTTGGGCAGAAGCCCACTTTCTGGTCATCGCTGCCGTTCACATTCCGGAGGTCGAAAACGTGCTGGTGGACTTTCTAAATTGGCAAGATGTGGATACGGGAGAGTGGGAACTCAGTCTGGAAGCGTTCTACCCGATTGTGCAACAGTGGGGATTGCCAACAATAGACCTAACGGCCATGAGGGAAAACAGGAACGTTCTAGTCTTCTGCTTCAAGGGGGCCCTCTGGCATTTGCCATGTATACAATATCGATTCCATGGAACTTGCATCTTACTTACATCTTCCCTCTAATTCATCTCATTCCCAGGGTACTCAGGAAGATTAGGATGGAGAGTGCGACTGTGATTCTAGTTGCTCCTTACTGGACCAGGAGGGTGAGTCTTTCCATTCAGCGTCCACTCCTGCTTCCTCCTAGCTGAATATCCTTCTCCAGGGTTACTTTTGGAAAGATGATGTGGAAAAGCTGACTTTGACGGCATGGCTGTTGAAGTCCACGTCTTGAGGAGAAAGGACTTCTCCGATGAGGTAATTTCCACTGATTCAGGCTCTGAAGCCTGTCTACTCTATGGCTTACCACAGGGTATAGTCTAGTTTTCATTCTTGGTGTGTGGACAGGTCTCTGTCCTCACAGGATTTTGACCTTCCGGTGGTGCTCTCTTTTCTTCAGGATGGTGTGAACAAAGGAATCAGCTTGAGGTTCAAATTTTGGCTCTTCTGTATTTTTTCAGAGCCATAATACCACTATTCCAGATGTCAAGGTGTTCCTTCATGGGGTCACTCATGCTTTCCCTGCCTTCAAGGCTCCCACTCCTCTGTGGGACCTAAATTTGGTTTGGGGTGTTCTGAAGTTGCCTCCCTTTGAGTCCCTTGCTACCATTCTTATGTGTCAGTTAATGTGTAAGATGGCTTTCCTTCTGGCAGTAGTCTCAGTCCATACAGTTGCTGAGTAACAGGCTTTGTCTTGCAGTCCTCCTTTTCTGTTTTTTCACAGGGACAAGGCGGTGCTTCGAAACTCTAAGGAATTTCTTCATAAGGTGGTCTCTATGTTCCATATCAGTCAGGAAACTGTTGCGCATTTTTTTTGTCGTGACCCAAAGTCTAACAAGAGAGGGATTGCCACTTTTTACATCTGGTGCGGAGCCTTCAGTTTTAAGACAGATTCCCCATTCAAAGCCACAGCACAGGTCTGTGGAGGCCGCCTCGGTAGAGGTGGGTGAAAAGTGTGAAAAATTTCCCACTTGACTTCACAAAAAAATGTATGATTTTTCTCCTTTTTGCAAAAGTTTTCTCCAATGCAAAATATTTCTCTTTTTCGCCTGTTCCAGCAAATGTTTTTCTAACACATTGTATCCTACTCAACACATGTTTGTTCTAGTCCAGCACATTTTTGCCTATGTTTCCTACGGTTCAACATTTCCCAACACAATATTACTTCTTCTGAGGGCTGTAGTGGAGAAATAAGTACCTGAAAGTCAAAGTTGTGAGTCATACAGCAACATATACCTTGACAAATTTGTTTGCATGTATTTGTACTTTGCCCACAACACTGACTTTCTGCTTAAGAGACACTGGCACATATTCATCATAATGTCAAGTGATAAGAAATTGTAAAAAAGTACAACCTAAAATGTGGCAGCTGTGTATGGTAGTGGTGGTGGGGGTCTGGTGTGGTGGGATCTTGACAAACTGCATCCACCAGAGAGAAGAGGGATCATCATAATTTATTGCACACACTGCAGCCATTGCTGCAGTCAGTTTTCGAACTACCACTTTACTCCCACATCCCTACACTGCTCCACCTCCTGTCCCTTGTGTGTTTGCTGGGCATGACTCAGCTACTGTGTGTGCTTTTACTCTCTAAATACACAACTGATGGAGTGTGATGTCTTGCCTTAGTCCTCAACAAAATTGTCAGTGTTGTCTGCTGTCTATCAAATCTGCTTCAGTCACAAAACTCACACCAGGCTCTCAGTCACCTAATGTAGTTATTTGCTTAAATAAATAGTAATACTTTTTTACACATTATTGAGATTGTATTTATAAATACATAAATAAAAAGATTCTAGTCTTTTTTTTGTATGTTGTATATTTTTTGAGTAATATACAGGTACAATTTCCCCCTCATGCCCATTTTAGTCATGTCAGCACTCTAGCTGACAAACCTGTATTCTGGTCCACAGACTAGATGACTCTTCAGCAGAGCCAAAATAACCTTGCAGTGAAAGAGAATCATCATGCAAACGGTCTACAAAGTGTGCCTGGTTTAAGAAGAACAAATTTACATAATGTGTAAAAAAAAGTATTACTATCCCTTTAATTATTTATGTATTAATTTTTCTAATTTTTTTATTTTAAGTTGTTCATCCTATCTTATCACAGTCAGCCCAAAAGAAAAAACTAAATCAACAACTTCTTTCCCCAGACTTCCCCAGCACAGATACAATAACAGCAAAATCAGCATGCAGTTTGGACCCCATCTCCCTGTGTCTTGCCAGTAAGTCTCACTGCACCTCCTTACTCCCTTCTTCTCCCCCAGACTCCCCTAATACAGAGAACATATGTCCAACCTAAAAGACTCCCCTTTATTTGCCTATCTTCACTAGCTCAAAAATGTGCTGCTTTCTCCTCTCACAAACACAGAATGGCATGCTATGAGAGACTGACACCCTTTTATATGTCTTTAGAAAAGTAGAGAACTTTCATGTGGTGAGGAAACATTTTTTCTTCCCATTAATTCAAGGCAATGAGCTAGGCAAAAAATGCAGTAAAATGGCACTTTTCATGAGAAGTGCCATTTTTCACCGATTTTTGGTTTGAGGTGTAAAATGTTTTGCCCATCCCTACTCCTGATCCTACAAGTATCAGGCGTTGGCTGAGCAGTCGTGCAAGGCAGCAACTTGGTCCTCCTTGCCTACCTTTGCTAAGCACTATCGTTTGGATGTCCTGGTTTCCTCTGAAGCCAGCTTTGCCTGGAAGGTCCTTCAGGCAGTTCTGCCTGTCTAGGGACCTGTATTTTTTTCTGCCTTACTGTTGTTCAGCTGTTTGAGCCATTAGCTCTTGTTCTTTGTGCTGTGCAAGTTTTGTGTCCATTGACACTTGATTCTGTTTGGACTGTTCCGGTTCTGGATAGTCCTAGGAAACTCCGGTATTGTGGGGATAGGCATGAGGTCCTTTCTCATTCTTCCCACCCCTGGGAGCCTACTGTTGGTATATATCCCCATGGTACCTGTGTTCCATATGGGATGATAGAGAATATAAATTATATTCTCTTAGTCCATATGAAACACAGGTTTCCCACCCAGTGAAAGGGACCTCTGTTGTTCTCGCCTGTCTGGGCATGCAAGTCCTTGTTTAGAGTCTTTATTCTCAGAGGAGCTTCCTTCTTCTCTTGCTTGCCTTATTGGTATGGTTTTGTTCACATCATAACTGCAGAATGCAGGGAGGAAGGGTTGAGCTGCATGAATGTCTGAGAGTCTCCAACCACAAGACTCTGTCTTTTTGACGTGTCCTGCCCTCCAAAAAGAATGTCTCAACCCCATGGTACATGTGTTTCATATGAACTATAGAGAAGAGAATTTAACAGTTAAGAACACTAAAATCCTATTTTCTTCCCTACCACATCTTTTTTTTTATACACCAGTCTTATTATTTTCCATTTTTGGTGGGGGGCAGGGGAGTAGAATTATTTCAGTGCTCATCAGTTAGATAGTAGCCAGTCTGTGCACTCATACCTTTTGTCTGCAAGGTCTGTCTTATTTCCAACAAGCATTATAATGACATCACTCCCTCGTTCTGTTCTGACATCATCGATCCATTTGGATGTTTGGTGGAAAGAATTAAGATCTGTAAATTAGATACAAATATCTCAGACTGAGAAGCAACTAAATGCAATATGAGGACACCTCCAGGCCTAAGTTTTTATTAATCATATATTACAAAAGTTATAATGGTAAACAAGTGTTAGCCAAGGTGATGGGGTAAGAATTACATTACTGAAAAAGAGAGAAGAGGTAAAGGGGTGCTAAACTAAGAGAAAAGCAGAGAGACACAAACAATGTCAAAATGCCTTAGTGCATACCAGGAGGCACACATCACCAATGTTAAAGCATTAAGGACCAGAAGACCCAAACACCCTTACACTTCCCCACTGCCCACATCATGGCATAAACACTGTAAGGAGGAATTTGCCGATTCATTACTTTGTAAATATGAGTTGGACACAAGCATCACAAAAATAAAGGTTCCTGTCCCATAGAAGCACAGAAATGTATTCATACTCCCCCCTTTCCATGAAAAAGACAAGCAAAAGAGGGATGAGGAAAAGAGAACAAGATAGGAGGGAGAGAAAATGCTATAGATGGTAAAGGAGGAAAAGAGGAGTAAAGAAAGAAGAAAGCGAGAGAAGAAATAGATGGATAGAGGGAAAGTAAGAAAGAAAGAAAGAAAGGACATTTGATAACATGCACAGACAAACAAATGGCAGAATGATATGAGAAAGAGAATAATAAGAATTATTAATAATAATAGCGAGTTATATAGTGCCTTTTTCCCTAATGTGCAGGAGGGGTATAAATGGGAACATAGGTCAACCTTTGCCATGCCACCCTTGATGATAAAAGAAGACAAAAAAAAAAAAAATATCCCCAAGTGGGTAAAAAAAATTCCTTCCCTACGCCAAAAGGCAGTTGGATATTTCCATGGATCAACATCTTCTTTGCTTACAAGATGGAGGGCTGGGGTTTGAGATATAGAGCAAGATGGGAGAGGAGTGGTGAGACAGACAGGATGGAGACATGATACGATTCTAAATGAGCCTTTCAGGTCACCCTTTAGATCAGGCATGCACAAAATACAGCCCCCAACAGGATTTCTCATTTTAACTAAACTTGGTCCTCCTGGTCCAAATTCTAACTTTAGCCAGGTTTGCTGTCATTTTCTAGAGTAGGGGTGTGCACCACTTGGCTCTCTAACTCTTGACTGGATGGAGATGAGGGAGTTGTAGTCTCCAACTGCTTGGAAGCCACAGGATGCATACTCCAATTCTAGAGGTAAGCAAGACACTGGGCTTCTTATCAGAACATCCATGGCAGAGCAGCAAATTAATTGCAGGTTATCTCTCTCTCTCTCTTCAGACCTCTCAACAAAATAATAGTGCAGACAGCGGCAGCCATTGTTGCGGCCTTCCTTATACAGAATCATTGTGTAGTAGCGCACAGCCATATGTGAATCTGACATGCCTGGTTTAGATGTTTTCCAGTAGGGGTAAACCCCCAATAGGCTGCCAGTCTCTATAATGCAGCTGCTGTATAAAGATAAAAGTGGAGCAATTCTGGGGCAAATAGACAGCACCATAGAGAACAAATATTCCAAAATCCCTGTTGAATTAAATGCATCTTTTAATTACTTCAATGCTGAAGAGTTCCTCAATGTATTGCAAAGCATTCAAGGAATTGTAAGTCCCATTTACTTTACATTAGTGATTTTTTTTTACTTATTCCCAGTGGTGCAAATATTCACCTCAGAATTTCTCCAGTTTCTTTATACATCTGCCCCATCAGGTTAATTCCTTCATATACTCTAGAGCTCATTGTATTGTGGCTTCTCCAGTGAATTGATAAATCTGGCACAACACACAGAAATGTAACAAGGGGAGGATTTAAATATGCTAACAAGATGCTAAAGAGCTGCTAATAAGAGCTGTTAATTAACTAATGGGATGATAAAGTGTTTTCACAGATTTGAGACACAAGGTGCTGCCTGAGGGGGATCTAAGGATGTTAATGAGACACACTGCAGTAATAAGCAGCTCCTCACACAGCAGCACTCTAATTACATCCTTCTTCAGGAATGGGCAACCTTGGGGCATGCCAGATGTTGTTGGACTACAAGTACCAACAGCTGAAAGATCTCAGGATACCCACCACTGTCCTACAAAAATCTGATAGGTGAAGGGTAAGAGAGGCTATTTAACATCACCAGGGTGCATAGACACAACCCTTTAGGGTGGCAGAAGGGTGTGCAACACATTAAAAAACAGCCCCACTCAGTGCAAAGACATAGCTAGTAAGATGGGTAGACTTATGTTTTAATAAAATATAGTTTTATTAGAATTATTTCCTATACTGTTGTTGATGGAGTAATACAACATATCTCTTGCTAATAAAAGAAGTACAGTGTCAACATGAGTGTAGTTCAGGCTGGTTATATTTTTGGCAGCAAAATCTAAAGAAGTGGTTTAGCCACTGAGATTTATGGTTTTAAGATGCCTGTCGAATAATATTCGGTTAAGAATGAAGCTTATTCCTGAATATTAAAAATAGGATTTGTGTTCTTACTCATTATATCCTTTTCTTTTAGTCCATATGGAATAAAGGTACCATGGGGTTGAGTCCCTCCTCCTGGAGGGCAGGACACATCTCAACAGACAGAGTCTTTGGGGTGAAGACTCCCTCCTCAAGCTCCACCCCCCACCTATGAACTCCCAGAATTCATGTGACCGAAACAAAAAATGTAAGCAGGGAAAAGAAGAAGAAAATCTCCTGAGAGAAAGATTCTAAGAGGACTCTTCTTCTTCATAATACCACAAAAAAGGTCCCTTTCTCTGGGTGGGAGACGTGTGTTCCATATGGACTAAAGAGAAAAGGATTTAACAGGTAAGAATACTAAAATCCTATATTTTCTTACGTCCAATATGGAACAGAGGTACCATTCAGATATACCAACACTAAGCTCCCAGAGGTGGGAAAGGAGAAACGGCCTCATGCACATCCCCATGATACTGGAGTTCCCCAGTACTATCCAATATCTGAATAACCCAAGCAACAAGTGTCAACAGACATTTAACTTACACAGCAAAAGAAAACAAGAGACAACAGGCCTCAGAAACTACTGAACAAAAACTGACAGGCAGAACCACCTGTAGGACCTTCTGACCAAAGCTGGCCTCAGTCGAGGCCAGAACATTGACGTGGTACATGCTGCCTTGCACAGCTGTTCAGCAGAGGCCTGGTTCTTGTAGGCCCAAGAGGCACCCACAGATCTGGTGGAGTGTGCTGTGATCTTAAAGGGAACAGGTTTCTTCCGGACTTCATACGCCTAGTGTATAGTAGCCTTGATTCAAGATACCTTGGAAGCAGACTGACCAACTCTGGGATCCTCTAGGATGACAAAGAGAGAGTCAGCCTTGCAGTTAGGCTTAGTACAATGCACATAAAGCTTAAGGCAATGCACCATGTCAAACAAATGGAGGTCTTTGTCCTTATCAGACATAGGGTCAGGACAGAAGGAAGGCACAATGATCTCCTGATTGATGTGAAACTCAGAAAACACCTTGAGAAGAAACTCCTGAGAGGTACAAAGTACCTCCTTATCCTGATGAAACACCAGGAAAGGAAGCTTACAACTTAGAGCTTGCAGCTCGGTGACTTGCCTCACTGGGATCACTGCCATGAGGAAAACCACCTATAGCGTCATTTGGAGGAAGGAGCTGGAGGCAAGAGGCTCAAAATGAGGCCTCTGAAAAACACCCAGGACTAGGATGAGATCCCATTGAGGAGTGGGGTTCTTGAAGAAAGGAAAGGCATGAGCATCTCCTTGGAGGAAAACCTTGATATCAGGAATTATGGCAATATGTCTCTGAAAAACCACAGAGAGTGCCGACGTCTGAACCTTAAGGAAGCTCAGACTGAGTGCCTTGGTCCACCCCATCTTGGAGGAAACACAACACTAGGGGAAGGTTAACAATCTTGTCTACACAGCACTTATGAAAGATATAACATACCCTTTGGTATGGTTTGAAAGAGACTGGCTTCCTGGCCTGTATCAGGGTAGATATAACAGGCTGCGGGGAAAAACCCTTCTGCTTCAGGATGCTGGCTTCAAAAGCCATGCCATCAAAGCCAGTTTCTCCACATCCTTGTGTCACAGGTGAACCTAGAGCAACAGATCCAGCCTGGAAGGAAGGTGGAGTGGATCCTGAACTGTGACACTGACCAGGTCCACAAACCACACCCTCTTGGGCCAGAAAACAGCAATCAGAATGACCATGACCCATCCCTCCTGATCTTCCAGATCATCCTGAGGATGAGAGGAATCTGGGAAACACATAAGAGAGGTGAAAGCTCCATATCGACATTGGCAAAGGCCAGAACATAAAGTTGGAACCTTCCTGTTCTCCCTGGTTGCCATGAGGTCTATCGCTGGTACACCCCACTGTTGGACAATCAGGTAAAAACCTCAGGATGGAGTTCCCACTCTCCTGAATCTGCGTCTTAGCAACTTATGGCTGCCAGAATGTTTTCTACCCCTGGAATGTGAACAGCTGAGATGATCAGAACATAGGCCTCTGTCCAAGAGAGGAGACCCTTCACTTTGTTCTGTGTCACTGCACTGCACTGTCCTCCCTGGCAATTTATGTACGCAGTGGCGTTATCTGACTGCACCCTCACAGGTGTCCCTGAAAGTATTGGGGTCCAGTGAATGTGGGCTAGTTGAATCGCCTTGGAGTTCCAAGACATTGACAGACAACAAGCTCTAGTCTGGGTCCATTTGCCCTCGAACAGCTCCTCAGTCCCTCAGGGTGGCGTCTGTGGTGACCAGAGTCCACTTCGGGATCTCAAAGGGCCTCCCCTGCTCCAGGTTTGGACGATGCAACCACCACCGGAGATCCCGAGAGAGACACCTGCTGAAGCAGATGCTCCGGATTTCTGGACCAGTTCCTGAGAACATCCCTCTGCATGGCATGAGGAACATTGAGTGAGGGGGTAAGGAGCCCCTGAGTCCTTTGCCCTGAATGTATCCCCATGCCACTTAGAGTCCGACATACGTTCCACTAAAAAGCACTAGTGAATAGTCCCAGAACAACATTGCACCTTTAGTAGCCCAGAAATACAATTATCTGGCAAGTGAAGGGTTAATCTGGAGAAAAAGAGCAAGGAGAGTCTGTCGCTGCATAGGATAAGCAAGAGAGTAGTAAAATGGCCATTTCAAAACTGACAGCCAATCGGGAGAAAATCCACAAAACAGACATTCTGGGAAACATAGTCTTCTCTGTTGCTTGTTGTGGATTGCCACGAGTCTCCTGGACAATCATAAAATGGACTGGATGATAGGGCATGATGATACAAGAAGATAGAGTCTTCACTGACCATTGTATCTTAAACGGTTGCAGAGATATGTCCCATAGATGTTTTTCCCCATAGAAGTCAATGGAGCAAAGATGTGGCAGATGGGCTCCTGTTCTTAACCCCTTAAGGACTGGCGCACACACTCGCGGACGGCACTTGATGACCACAGGGCAGCCGTGCCGGGAGCCCTGAACTCCATGACATGCCAGGACCGTCACTGGTCCTTGAGTGCAGGACCCCCGTGACTGTCCTGGCACGTCAATGGTCGCGAAGGGGTTAAAGGGGCAGTTGCACTAAACTCGGTCTAAAGTAAAAAAGAAACCAAGAGACCCAAAATCCTCAGGGAACATAAAACTATGGGGCAAATAGTGGGGGAGTGAAAACAAACCACCCCCAAAGCACCAAAGTAGATAAAACAGAGAAAGGGTTAATACCGTAGACTACTAGCCATCCTTACTACAAAGCTCTCTGAGAGAAAGTATATGTAATAAGGATACCCACAGTGAGTGCCAGAGCCTACCAAGGTTCACCACAACCCCTGCAAGGAGAGGCAACACAGTTTGGGACATAAGTGGACCAAGGCAGTCAAATGGGTACTCACCGGGCTTCTTTCTTCAAGATACCATCTTAGAAAGAAGACAGAGTCTCAAGAGACCACGTCATGAGGGAAAACTTGGCAGCAAGATTCCCTCAGGGTTGAAAGGGTCCAGAAACACCTGCGTACTGGTCAATCCACTCAGGGAAGCCCAGTGATGGTAACCCAACTAATAGGAGAACATACAGCCCCATTTCTAAGAAGAAAATAAGAAAAGCCTAAAGAAAAAACTAAGAGCCTGTGACTTGCCCATCCAGCTTCTAGCAGGACACATAAATTCTGGGAGTTAGTAGGTGGGGGGCTGAGCTGGAGGAGGAGAAGGGAGTCTCCACCCAAAAAACTCTGTCTGTTAAGATGTGTCCTGGCCTGTAGGAGGAGGGAGTCAACCCAACGCTACCTGTGTTCCATGGTGCCTGTGTTCCATATTGGATGTAAGAGAAATACTGTTGCAGATTGTTTATCTCACCTCTAGATGAGAGAATTTCATGCCTTGGTTCTTGCAACAGACGTGGTGGCACTGGTGTGCTCCTAAAACCTATGAGACTTAATATGAGTAAAGGTTTGCTGATATCTACTTGGGTGAGCTATGTGGCTGCCTGTAATTTTTGGTATGCTTTTGTTTCTGACATAAATAATAGCAGTAAGTTTTGTTTTATAGTTGAAAGAGTTGGTGATTTTAGGCAATGACAACAGAAGAAGGGTAACTGGTATTTCTAAATTTATGAAGCTTTGGGTCCTTCAGGGATATCTGGACATTTTATGATGATTAAAGGTTTAAGCAGAATGGTGTCAGATTATAAGGTCCTTTGTCTGATTACAGCGTTGAAAAAATTTAGTGGCAGATTTATATAACCTTTTTATATTCCTAGTTGGAGGTGATTTTATTTAAAGGTGGTATCAAAAAGCAAGCTGGTTATCAGTGGGGTGAACAGGGAGGGTGTATATGTAGCAGGTAGCTCTTTAAAAAATGTTGCTTAGGTATTCTAAACCAGACTGAGAAGGAAGAGGGGAGTGACCTACTCTGTAGACCTGGATGTCCAGTTTGGGGATTAGAGAGAATGTGATAAAAAGATAGGTACTGTAGGTGGAGTTCTAACAGATTTAAGATTTATATCTAACCTCATCTGTTGATATAATGGTTATTTATTGATCTGCTAGCTCTGCTTAGTTGCAGGTACCAATATAAAGATATATGGATAGTGGGGCACTCCTTTGTTTTCTGGGCATGGTTGAAAGCGGTTCACCATAGTTATAGTGAGAAATTACATTTTCAAGCTGAGAAAGCAAGGACCCGGTGCCATGGGATTAATGGTTTACACTGGAGTGTTAATGGAAGAATTATATTTGGCTTTGTGCACATGGCAAATTAGTTAAAGGGATTGTAAAATGTAAAAAAAAAAAAAATATGTTGTAGGGTTTATCCCCTGAGTAAAACAAGGGTACCCCACTGCTGAAAGGTGTTTTATTCAAAAGTTATTACATCTCAGAGTTTAATTTTTTTAGGTGCAATATCACAGTGGCCTGAAATTTTACAGTGGCGCTGTTGCTACACCAGTGGTTCTCAACCTGTGCTCTCAGTGGCTATAAACAGGCCAGGATTTTAGAATTTCCTTTTAAGAGCACAGGTGAGTTAATCACTATGTCTGAGCCTCTGATCAACACACTTGTGTTCTAGCAGGGAAATTCCTAAGTCCTGGCCTGTTAGTGGCCACTGAGGGCATGGGTTGAGAACCTCTTTGCTATACCATCCTATGGACAGCTCTGGTCCTGGGACCATAAATCTCCATAGGATGGTATAGCAACAGCGCCACTGTACAATTTCAGGCCACTGTGATATTGCACCTAATTCAACTTTGAGCTGTAATAACTTTTGAATAAAACACCTTTCAGCAGTGGGAGTACCCTTGTTTTACTCAGGGGGATAAACCCTACAACATTTTTTTTTACATTTTAAGTATTACTATCCCTTTAATAGTACACAGTGCTAAGTTAGTGGACTCTATACTCTTGACAGCCAGGGAGTGAAACTGTCTGATCAACAATGTTCTGTTTTAAAATAGGAGCCTGGTAGCCTGCTATATCATCAGCTGTTTTTATGCACAGAACCTTTACTGACAATAAGAGGATTTTAGTCTTACCTGTTAAATCCTTTTCTCTTAGTCCATACAGGTTACTGGTAACTTTGGGTAGGCGCTCCACCCCTTTAAGTAGGCAGGAACAATTCTGAGAAGTGAGTGCAGGGGTGGAGCCTACCCTCTAAACTTAGCTGCAGCTGCCTGTTTTAACTTCAGTACGTTTTGGAACCAATTACTACAAGTAGTCAGCGAGGAAACAGAAGACTCCTGTGAGCATGAACCCAAAAGTGGTCCCCCACGTTCTGTCGCAGGAGCACTAAGCATGGTCCCTTGACAGGGTGGAAGACCAGTAACCTGTATGGACTAAGAGAAAAGGATTTAACAGGTAAGACTAAAATCCTCTTTTCTCTGTCATCCAATACAGGTTACTGGTAAATTTGGGATGTCCAACCATTAAGTTCCCCAGGGAGGGAAGAAAGGCAAGGACCAGGAGCAGGCCCCCAAAGTCACCAGAGCACCAAAGAACCTACAGGTCATAAACAGTGCAGCACAAACAACTGCGTGGCAACGGACACTGAACAGGGGTAAAACAGACCCCAGGAACTGATACACAGCACATTGAACTAGAGCCAACTGGGCTCAAAAGTGAAAGAGTATGGAAGGAATAAAGGAGATCCTAGACAGGGAAGGCTGCCTCCAGGACCTTCCTCCCAAAACTGGCATTGGCCGATGCCAGCACATCAACACAGTAGTGTTTGGAAAAGGTGTGCACAGATCACCAGCAGAGGCCTGATTCTTGTAGGCCCAAGATGCCCCAATGGAGCGAGTGGAATAAGTGGTGACCCTGAAGGGCACAGTCTTCTTCCTCAGTTCATAAGCCTTACGAATAGTGGACTTAATCCAAGAAGCAATGATCACCTTAGACGCAGGCTTCCCTGCCCTGGGAGCCCTCTGGAACGATGAAAAGAGCTTTAGATTGACACAAAGACTCAGTACGGTGCACATAGAACTTGAGGCAGCGCACAACATACAACAAGTGAAGATCCCTTTCCTTGTCAGAAGAAGTGTCAGGGCAGAGGGAAGGAACCACAATCTCCTGACTGATATGGAACTCCAATACAACCTTTAGAAGAAACGCTTGCGAAGTGCGAAGCACGGTTTTATCTTATGAAACACCAAAAAAAGGTTGTTTACAAGACAAGGTCTGGAGCATCGCTACACATGGCGAACAGACACTATTGCCAGAAAAAAAGCCATTTTCCACATCAACAGGCACAGAGGAATAGTAGCCAAAGAGTCAAAGGGAGGGCGCCAAAGGATAAGTTAAGAAGTTAAGATCCCACTGAGGAGCAGGGGACTTAAACACCGGACAGGTATGAGCAACACCCTGGAAGAACACTCTGACATCAGGAAGAATGGCAATGCGCCTCTGGAAGAAAACAGAGAGAGCAGAAGTCTGAACCTTAAGGGAGCTCAAACTGAGACCATTATACACACTATCCTGAAGGAAGGAAAGGACTGTAGGGAGATGAAACTCCTAAGAAAGATCCTATCAGCATACTAAGAGAGAAATGTAGACCAGACTCTATGGTAGGCCTTGGAGGAACAGGCATATGGGCACTAAGTATAATAGCCACTACACCAGATGAAATAACTTTTCTTCCTCAAAGTTGAGGATTCAACCTCTATGCCGTCAAAAACCAGACAATGAACGTCCTCCTTCCACAGCTATCCCTGTAAGAGAAGATCTGGACGAGGAGGAAGCCTGAAGGGGTCTGACACTGACAGATCCAGAAGCTCTGGGAACCAAGATTGGCGAGGCCAAAACAGAGCAATCAGAATGACTGGAGAGTGCTCTAGACGTTGCTGCCTCGTAACCCTGTGCAGCTTTGGAACAGGAGGGAAGATGTACGCCAGAAAAAGATCCAAGGTATCAATAGAGAGTCCACAGCTAGAGCTAGTGGGTCTGCCCAGTGAGAGCAGAACACTGGAACCTTCCTGTTGTGTCTTGTTGCCATCAGATTGATGCATGGGATACCCATCTTCTGAACTACCAGATTGAACACCTCTGGTTGAAGTACCCACTCTCCGCTGGCCACTGTATGTCAACTGAGGAAGTCTGCCAAGATGTTGACGACGTCTGGAATATGAACTGTGGAGATGGCACGGACATGGTCCTCTGCTCAGGACAAAATAGCCTTGACCTCTAACCAAGCTGCGAGACTTCTTGTGCTGCCTTGCTTGTTAAAGTAAGCCACCGCTGTGTCTTTGTCTGACTGGAGTGTCCAATGGCACAGGGCATGAAATAACGCCCAAAGCTCCAAGAAGTTGATGGGAAGGAGAGATTCTTCCTCAGACCACCAGCCCTGAGCATTCGGGTGCCCCAGAACAGCCCCCCATCCTGAAAGGCTGGCATCCGTAGTCACCATCGTCCAGAACAGTATCAGGAAGGGCTTGCCCTTCAGGAGATTGTCCAGGTTGAGCCACCATGAAAGACTCAACTCTACATGAAGCTAGAGAGACAGACTCCTCCAGATGATCCGGCTGACCTTGCATGCCAAGATCAGAAACCTCCAAAGCTTCCTGGCATTAGCCATGGCGAATGGGACTGCTTCTATTCTGGAGATGAACTTCCCCACTAGAGAGGACAATTTCTTGTCAGGAATCGGATCCAGGCTCAGAACTGTAGAGACCTTCTGTGCCAGCTGATGAGTCACCTCGTATGTGAGAAAGACCATCCCTCTCTGAGTGTCGAAGAGAAGGCCCAAGAAAACCATCTTCTGAGAGGGAACAAGGTCCGACTTGTCCAGGTTGATGATCCACCCATGAGCGGATAGTATCTGAATGCAGGTCTGAACCTGCTGGTGAAGAAGGTCTGGAGATGATGCCTTCAGAAGAAGGTCATCCATGTATGGAGTGACCCTGATGCCATCTCGATGGAGAGCAGAGACTAAAGCTCCCAGAACTCGATTTAAGACTTGAAGAGTGGTGGTCAGGCCAAATGGCAGGGCAGAAAACTGAAATTGACCGCTGTCGCAGGCAAATCGGAGACACTGCTGGCTTTCTGGATGAATGGAGATGTGCAAATACGCATCTTAAAGATCCAGAGATGCTAGGAACTCCCCAGGAGACATGGCTGCAATCACTGATCACAAGGACTCCTGATGATAGTGAGATCTGGCCACAAATTGGTTGATATCCTTCAGATTCAGAACAGGATGACAACCTCCGCCTTCTTGGAGACCACAAAGAGGTTGGAATAGAACCCCAACCCTGTCTCCAGAAAAGGGACCGGCCCCAAGACCCCATTGTCCAGAAGGGCTTGGATAGCACCCTCGAACAGGCAACGCTTTCCTGCACCCAGAGGGGAGTAAGAGGAAAGGTGCTGGGAGGAGGAAGAGAAGTAAAAGGAATTTTGTACCCTTCCGCCACCACCTACAAAACCCACGGGTCCACCACAGATTTTTCTCAGATGGAAAGGTAGTGGCTCAAGCGCCCTCCCACCTGAGGGTGGGGACCCGGAATTGGCGAGTCATGCCAAAGAAGGTTGGAAGCCTTGGGCTTGTAGGAGGACTTGTGGACCACTGGAGGCAGAGTACCTTTACCTCCAGTGGCTCCCCTGATGAGATCTTTAAGCTCAGGCCCAAATAGGGAAGAACCTTGAAAAGGCAATGATAATAGAGCCTTTTCTAATGTGGAATCAGCAGACCAGATCTTGAGCCAAAGAGCCTGTCTGGCAACCACAGACATAGAAGAAGCCATGGCAATCATATGGACTGTGTCAAACAGAGCATCAGAGCCATAATGTTGCGCTTCAGCAATGTTAGCGACAAGTCTCAGTTCAGAAGTAGAAGCCCCCTGTTGAATAGCCAAGGTAAGGTATGCAGTCCAGATGGCCACGGCCCTATTCATTCAAGCAGCGGCAAACGCCGGGCATAAGGCAGAACCAGTCGAAGCAAAAATAGCCTTCAGAGAAGTCTCAAGCTTTTTGTCAGTCCAGTCCTTCACAGTAGAAGCATCTGCTACAGGCAAAGCAGTAGATTTGGAGAACCTGGACACAGGGGCGTCCACCTTGAGTGGATGTACTCATAGAGCCAGCGCTGCTTCAGAAAATGGACAAAGCTTAGCAAATTTCTTAGAGACAGATGGAAACTTCCACTCGTCAGAGACCAGACGGTCAAGGGTGGGATTAGGTGGGAAACATGTTTAAGGGCGCTGAGGCTCCTGAAATACATCTGAAGGGGTCCGAAGAGGTCTCCTGTACCAAGGGAATATTCAGGGTGGTCAACACAGCCCTGATTAGACCCTCAACAGTAGAGACAGGATCAGCTTCAAAGGGATCCCCAAGAAAAAACTGAGAGGAAGTACTGCAGAACAGTTTTTATCCCCATAATCCACCAACAGTTCCTTGTCAGAGGAATCAGATAAATCAGGGACAGCCGGCCGTTTAGGCAGGGAAGACATGATGAAAGCAGGGGCTTGACATCGGTGAAAGGCCCCCTGTAAGGTGGATGGAAGGAGGTCCCTGTATTAGCCTTAAGCTCTTGCATCCATACTGGCTCTAATGCATGGCTGGAGGTTCCTGCAGGAGATTCAGGGACAGCAGTGCATGTTCAGCAAACATGACCTGAGAATTCTCTAGGTAACCCTTCATGACATAAGGAGCAATGAGCAATGGGGGGACACAGGCACCCCAGATTCCTTAGTCTTAGGTCTAACCCCAGTCTCTAGTGGAGCAGACATTCTCATAGAAAACTGGTCAAAAGTACACTAAATCACCCAAAAACAGTGTTTAAAAGTGATTAAATAGCACAGAAAGTGTTATTATAAACTTATATGGCAATGAAAGGGTTAAGGAGCTGAGGCGAGAAGGAGAGTCCAGGCCGTGCATAGGATACTCATTCACAGAAAAGCACAAAATGGCTCTGGCGCAACAGGATCCAATCAGAAACTAGCACGCAAAGCAAGCGCTCATGGGAATTGTAGTTTTTTTGTAAAAAGTACCCCAACAGTGCCCGAAGCCCCCCAGCATGTTCAGAACATTGACCAGATGACAGAGCAAGGTCAGACAAGTAAAATGAGCCATCTCTGACCTCACTGCGATAAGCGGTTGCAGAGATATTTCCCAAACTCTACAGTCCCATTGAAGTGAATGGAGCAATGGCGTCTGTTCGGTAAAAAGTGTGCCTTAAAGGCACAGTACATAATTTCACCAACAACTGAATGAAAATAAAATTCAAGTTAAAAACATACTAGAACATGTAGTTAAACAATATAAACACTAAACCCAGTAGGGAGAGTGTCCTCAACCCCCACAACGTGCCAAACCAGCAGTGAAAAGGTTCATTTACCACAGAAACTTGCTCCAAACACCCAGACAGACATACAGATAGACCCAATGAGTGCTAAAGTATGCAATAAGAACTCAGTAATAAAGACCCCTGTGCGGAAGGGTTCCATGGGTCATGTGGACCTCAGCACTCAAAGGGTTGCTCACCTTTTTTGCAGGACTTCTTTCTTCAGATTACCATATTATCAAGAAGAAGCCTCAGTGGGCAACTCCTGATGAAAGAACTTGCAACCAAAATTTTCCCCCCAGGGCTTAGGTCCACAAATAAGCACCTGGTAAAGTGAGCAATCCACACGTGGGTGATGGGAATTGTCAGTGATGGTAATCCGCCTAATGGTGGTATTCCATATCTAGCAGAAAATAATAAAAATCTAAAACTAAACATAACTGTTCCCTTGCCTTGTTGCTTGCAACGAGGAACACAATGTACTGGAGTTAAAACAGGAAGCTGCAGCTAAGGTTAGAGGGTAGGCTCCACCCCTGCACTCACTTCTTAGAATTGTTCCTGCCTACTTAAAGGGGCAGAGCGCCTACCCAAAGTTACCAGTAACCTGTATTGGACGACAGAGAAAAGAGGGTATAGTCATGTCCCGATTTTATTTAACAGAGTAGCAACACCTTTTAAAAATAACCTCTCACTAAGTATACTATGGCAAGAAAATCCTAGGAGGCTGGTAGAGTAAAAGTTATACCTTTATTAGCTAAATGAGTAGCTTCAGAAGCAAGCTTTCGAGACAACTTATGTCTCTTTGTCAGGCATGTTTAGAATGAAGGCTGAACACAAAGTACATGACATAAGTTGTACATTCATGCAAATTTCTGGTTAATTTGAATTCCCCTGGTGGTGAAACTCTTATCACCAGTGTCTGTGTTATTCTTTAGACTTCAGCAGAGCTATCTCTTTGTAGCTGGCCAAGTGGTAGACGATTTATTTCCCTTTTGATGTGTGCATAGCTCCAGCAAATTTAGTTTGTAGAGAGTTTGTGACTTGCAGCCAAATATGGAAATGTACGGAATGCATTGTGTACCCCACTGGCACTCAATGGGCCAAAATATATTTACTGTGTGGAATTTTGTGACATAAATTACTTGCCATGGTTCAGGCCACCGTTCAGAGTGTTAAACTTGGTCATCAATTTATACTCCCAGATCTTTCTGTCTCTGTGTGTCTGAAAATTCCCATCAATACAGACAACCTGAGATATTTGATGCTGTGACCAATTTTGCAGAATAAATAAATAAATGAATAAATAAAATGTTCACCCACTGTGGCATTTCTTTTCTTGTTCACACTGGACCTAGGAGAATGCATCTGCTTTCTTAGAGTTTGTCCTGCCTCACATACACATAATACTGTGTTGGGACATTTCAAACAAGTGATGAGGTAGGCAACATTAAATGATCTTGAGAAGAATTTGTCCTTGATGTTGTAGTTGTGGTGGGAATGTGATATGGGCTCCTCATCTGTGGTACATGTGTGCACAGGTTCCACATGTCATTTGTAGACAGGGAGAAGTACTAATTTCTGCTGCATTCTTAAGGGAGCTCTTTATTAACAGTTTTTTCAGGTTGGGGTGGCTGTTTATTGGAAAGGAACAAAGGTTTGGTGTATATTATTTTTAACCTGGTATCAGTATGCAGTTTTCTTTGGCGCTCTATTGAGATTTTGCACATGACTTCAAGCTGGGGGTTGTAGGTGACTACTAATGACACTCGGTCCACTTCCTGTGGTTGTTTGTATTCCAGAATATGTCTTCTGGGTTCACTGGTGGCTATCTGAACTTGACTTACATGTCCTTGGCATTATATCCGTGACTGATAAAATCTCTCCTGAGATTTTTATGATGTTAATCTAGGTCAGAAGTTTCAGAACATACATGTTTATACCTTACAGCCTGGTTGTAAACAATAGAGTTTTTTGTGTGTCTGGGATGGAAACTGTCATTTCTGAGATAATTAGGCCCATCTGTTGGTTTGAGGTAAAGAGATGTCCAAATGGAGTTGTTTCTAATACTGACTGTGGTCTCCAGAAAGTTAATTTGTGTGGGTAAATGGCATGAGTGTACAACATATATCATGTACTTTGCATTTAGCCTTCATTCTAAACATCCCCCTGATTATGAGACCTAAATTGTCTTGGAAGCTTGCATTCTAAACCTACTAAGCCAATAAAGGTATCACATTCACTCTACCAGTTTCCTGATTTTTCTGTGGCTAACATGGTCCCACCTTTTACCTGTAAGAAAATCCTAATGACCACTATGAATTGTGTCCTTGTGCCTTGTTCAATTAATCTTGGATATCATGTCTATGGAAGCAGACATGACAGTTGATGGCAGTTTTTGTAACTGAAGCAGACACAGATCATGAGTCTTCTTAACCCTTTCAGAACAAGAGGGGTGCACAAAGCATAGGGAAGTAATTCACTGCACACTGTCATAGTCCTTAAAGAGTTAAGATTACCATGTGCAGTGAGCACAGTTTGAGGTCATGCAGTCTGTCTAGCAACTGTTATGTCCACCTCCATTGAGATGGCATCCAGCACTGATTGAAGGTTATGTTATCTCTTGAACCAATAAGTAAAGTTCATAAGGGCCATTACGCTTTTCTGACTAAAGTAAGGTAAGTGGGAGGTACAGTGTGCTCTGTTGGTACCCTGGATACTTGAGACGGAAGGCATATATTATTGCATACTGCACATATATTTCAGGGAACTGAAGCACATGCATAGTTCTTTTAAAAACATATATGTTTCAGTTTATGCTCTTCCATTAACTCCTGTGTAATGCAATCTGTTGCATAACCCTTTGACAGTCCCATGTTATATTTTGATTCACTCAATTATTCTTTAATTGCTTATTAACCCGTTAACGTCCAATGCTGTCCGGCACTTAAGGACCAGTGACGGTCCTGACGTGTTATGGAATTCAGGGCTCCCCACACAAAAAGCCCCGTGGTCCTTAAGTGAGGGCTGCATGTGAGCACTCTGGTCCTTAAGGGGTTAAACCTTTGGGTACTAGAGAAATGTCCAATGCACTGAAGACATACACAGCAGCCAAGTTTACAGATCAGTTTCTTTATTACATTAATCCTTCACAGCAAGAAGAAGTAGCAGCCAAAACCCAAATCTTTTTAAGAATACATCCTATATAATAATTTGCTTAATTGTTTGTCAGAAGCCGTCATGCGCAGCAGAGACGGCTGCGTGCGGTGCAGTCACGCGCACTACAGACTGGCTGAGCCGTGGCTGATAATGGAGCGGGGCTCCGAAGTCAGACCATAGTCCTTGACTACGGTCTGAATTCGGAGGGCCCCGCTCCATATCAGCTGCGGCACAGGCAGTCTCTATTGTGCATGACTGCACAGCGGCCATTGCTGGGTGGCACTGTGGCCCTTGTACACGGGCTCTTCAACTAGTTGTACAATAAAGGAATAAAGTGTACATTTTTTTTTCTTTGCTAAAGGGTGTGACCTCCAAGTGTTTTATTTGCCCACTAGTTGAGGAGCCCGTGTACACGGGCTACAGTGCCACCCATCCACGGCCTCGGTGCAGTCATGCACAGTAAAGACTGCCCGTGCTGCAGCTAATCCGGAGCAGGGTACTCCTAATTCAGACCGTAGTCCTCTCTGTGCACTGGCTCTGTTATCAGCTGCGGCGTGGGAAGTCTGTGCTGCGCATGACGGCTTCTGACAAACACACACTTAGCAAATTATTATATAGAATGATGAAGACGTTATCCTACTTTTGACAGCTTATAGAAAAAAAGGTACTCACTTTTGATTATCCCCAATTATACTTTTTTTTACTTTAGGACCTATGTGCCAGTGATGGGTTTGATATATTGTACTGGGAATTTTCTTGATGATTATGTGCAATTTCTTTATTGTATTATTTGTGCATGAATTTTCAATTCCCACATTTCATTATTCCCTTCAGGGATCAGGTTCCCCCCATGTTGGGGTTTTGAGTTAGACCTCCTTTAGGGGGGTTATTTCATCACATTGGTCATCATCTCTTTAGGGGAGTCTTCTGACAGTGTTTATATTTTATATTGTCCTTTGAGTTTTATGTGTTTTTTCAATATTTTCTACTGTGGTGATAATAAACTTTTTTGGAGCATAGGTTTGTGCCTCCATGAGTGTTTCCCCCCCCCCCCTTCCTTTATCCTTTGTTGTGGAGTACTCACTTGTTATGTCATAAACCACCACAGCCACAGTGGAGTCCCGGATATAACTTGGTATAAGGCTGCGGAACCTCTCCTGGCCGGCAGTGTCCCAAAGCTGCAGTCTGACCTGAAACAAAAGAACATGTGCAGAGTGAAGGGAGGGGAGAAGTAGAATAGAGGTGGTACTGTCAGTGGGGAATCTAGTGAATAAGACTGTAGGAAAAAACATGTTTGTGCCATCAGTCTTCTGAAAACCCCTACATGACATTCTGTTTCCAGAATGTAACGGTTTAGTTGGCCCCAGAGCTGCTCCAGTGGTAGAAGAGAGAGGAGGGGGATCATATAGATAAAGTAAAGGGACATGCGCTATAGGGAAGGAAATAGAGAATAACTGTAGGTGTGGAAGAAGGAGAAGAAAGTAGAGAAAGAGAGAGTGGAAAGAGAGCAAGAGAGTGAGAAACAGTAAAAAAAGAGGGAGAGAGAAGAAAGAGAGAGAAAGAGCAAAGAAGAAGCAGGGGGAGAAGGAAAGAATAACAGATTTAAAGTAAAACAACAATAAGAAAGGTACATCTTAAACATAAGATGAGGTTAACACTCAACACAATCCCCCTGTATAGCCATGTCACCATGTTAACCTGGGACACACATAAAAGTAAATACTGCAGGTCGGAATAGGAAATTGGTTAACATTTAACATTTTGAGTGCCTGAGCTGTGTACAACACATTGCTTAGCAATGCATTGCGCACCCCTCTTGCACTCAAAGGGTTAAACCGCTCAGTGCAATGGAATGTACTACATACTACAGCACTGCAGTTTTCAAAAGGTTAATGCAGTGAGTGACAGATTGAGGGCACTGCCAATCGTATCAGGGACCTCCACTGACTTGGCGGTTATGAGTTAGAGGATACCATTTTTATTAGGGGTGATTGAAGTACTATGTAGTTAATGGAGATTATATCTACTCCATAGTACTTTTGATTGAAAAAGCCCCCAAAACAATAAATCATTCTTTTGATGCGAGTTGAGAAAATTCCTCACTTCACATAGAATAAAGATCCAGCTGAAGTTCTGCATTTGGGAGAGTAGACAAAAATCTTGCCCCTGACTGAATCGCTTTCCTAGAGAAAAACAAATCATGAGATGGTTTTCTATTTCAAGCCATTTAATTCAGCAAACTGAACTGAGCCCATACTGTTTGTGCACTGTAAGTTATTCATGAGAACACCACACTGAGGCTCATGTACCAAATAGAACTGGGACAGTTCTGGAGCAAACCAACTGCACCAGAGGTAACAAACAACATTTCCCAAACTCCCTTTGGCTTAAATGAGAATTTTTAGCACTGTGATTGCTAGCGAGCTCTTTAAGGCATTGTGAAGCAATGCATTGGGAACCTCTCCAGCATTCAAGGTGTTAAAATGTGAATACAATGCAGTTGTTTCGCCCCATCATTGCCTCAGTATCATTGATGTAAATGGGGCTTTTGTACCCCTTGAATTTTACAGAGGTGTCTCTAGCATTCAAGGGGATAAAACCTCCATTTAAATCCATAGGAAGGTACAGATGGTTTACTCCAGAATTAATCAAGTTCTTCTTGGTACGTCAGCATCATTGGCCTTGTATTAACCCTTTGAATGCAATGCGTTCTGTATCCCTCTGGCACTCAAAGGGTTAATAGCTACCTGTAGTAGTCCTTTGTAAAGTAGAAGTAGGTTTCCTAGTAAATTACAAAGAAATGCGTTGCATACCACTCTGGCACACAGAGGATTAACCCTTTGAGTACAAGAGAGGTACTTTGCAATGTTTTGCAAACCGTTCTGGTATGCAAATGGTAAAAAGGCTAATGTCTGCATTTGTTACGATGTTAGCCAAACGACCACCTTCCATCATTACCCAGTTTACATAACATAGTATCAAAACATTGGGGAATCCTCTTACAAGATCCGCTCCTTAAAGGGATAGTAATACTTAAAATGTAAAAAAAAATATGTTGTAGGGTTTATCCCCCTGAGTAAAACAAGAGTACTCCCACTGTTGAAAAGTGCTTTATTCAAAAGTTATTACAGCTCAAAGTTGAATTTTTTAGGTGCAATATCACAGTGGCCTGAAATTGTACAGTGGCGCTGTTGCTACGCCATCCTAAGTAGATTCATGGTCCCGGGACCAGAGCTGTCCATAGGATGGTGTAGCAACAGCGCCACTGTACAATTTCAGGCCACTGTGATATTGCACCTAAAAAATTCAAGTTTGAGTTGTTATAATTTTTTAATAAAACATCTCTCAGTAGTGGGAGTAACCTTGTTTTACTCAGGGGGATAAACCCTACAACATATATTTTTTACATTTTAAGTATTACTATCCCTTTAAAGATATTTTGACTAAAAGAGCAAATGTAACCTATAGAAAGGCCAGAAATATACGCAGTATGATTGCTCCCAGTAGAACGAAAAAACTGGGTGAGATCAGAACTAAGAGTGGGATCTTTAAGACTACACCAGTGTCTGGCAATTTTAGGTGCTTACCTAATAGATGTACTAACTGCGAATTTATAACAAATAAAACCAAGAGTATTGTGAGTTTCACCAATCAAACTCAATATGAAATCAGGAGCCTTGTGACCTGTGAAACGATCTTTGTCATCTATGTTATAAGCTGTGGGTGCGGTGTTCAATATGTAGGCCGCACCACTAGAGCATTATGGGATAGTTCCAGGGGACATAGACTACTGATCAAAAAGCGATCCAGGGACCATTCGGTCCCCAGACATTTTAACATGTGTCCTCTTGGT
This sequence comes from Rhinophrynus dorsalis, assembly GCA_037306005.1. Taxonomy (NCBI): domain Eukaryota; kingdom Metazoa; phylum Chordata; class Amphibia; order Anura; family Rhinophrynidae; genus Rhinophrynus; species Rhinophrynus dorsalis. The sequence goes on from CM074720.1 coordinate 467,288,694, forward strand.
GGCTCTTAAGGCCTCCATATTTCTGGAGTTGAGCATATTCCTGCTTCAACACCTAATAGGTTTGCTAGCTTATGCCATCGCGAGGCCTTCTGGATTTACCATTTGGGGACCTTATGTCCTGGTGGTTTACATGAGGAGTTAGAAGTAAGCAATTTCTTGTAATCATCTTTGATGGGTTACGTCTGTTGGCTGTTACTTACACTTATAGGTGTAAATTGGTCCATGTGGGCTTTCAGATTGTCTTTTAGACAATCTGTATTATCTGGGTCTTGCATGTGTGTTTTCTCCTTAAGAAACACTACAAAAATAAATCTTAGAATATACTATAATACACATGCTTAATAAGTGTTCTAGTTCTAGATTTTACTATATCATAAACTTTAAGTTTATACACGAATATATATACACATTATGCTTTTATATATTTTTTAATATTTTTATTTTTCAATTGTACATTGTATTCCATTCATTTAAATGCACTTGTGAGTCCGGCGACAGTGCTCACTAAGAAGAACGCAGGTTGACAATATATACAATATGTATTCAATACTAATATTTATGTCTACATAAGCACATATATTTGCTTCACACCCATAGGTGTGGTGCCATGGGTAATATGATGGTGAGCCTGTTTTCGGTCTCTTCATTTGCATAGTCATATTGCCTACATGACAATAGACTCTTGGGACCTCAGTTTGCAGACAGTTTTCTGGTCAATACAGGATAGCGAATATATTTAACATGATCCATGCAGCACTGAGTGTTCTGTAAGCTGCATGCTATGCTTTTACATCACTATACCTCCTTTCACAGTCCCTGACAGAAAACGATCTGGAAACAGTTCCAGGCAGTTCACTGTCAAGGATATAGAATCTAAAGAAAGTATTTAAATATGAAATAAAAGGAGATAGTGCATCCTTTCTGAATACTTTCTTGTGATCAATTTTTCTAGAGTACCATCCCATACACATTATAAATGGACAGACAATACTACAATATTACAGGAGAAGCAGAGCTATTATTATAAGAGGAGTGGGTCCAGAGTATTGTTACAGCAGAAACAGGGTCATACCATTACTACAGCAGAAGAAGGCTCGTACCATTATTAAATCAAGGGCAAACACATATACAAATATTACAGCATGGGCAGACCCATAACATTATTACCAAACTCAATTACAGTCAAAGGCCATGTCCTCAACATTTCTCATTATGGAGGGCCATAACAATTATGCTTGGGAGAGAGAAGTTTGTATGGGCATGGAACGAGAAAGGGCAATTGCTGGGGAACATGGGCAACTGGTGCAGGATGGCAGGAGAGAGGGAGAGGCGTGGCAAGAGTGAAGAAAGATGAATGACGAGAGAGGATGAGAAAGAGAGGAAAAACCAAAAGGGGCAAAGAAAGAGACTGGGAGGCGGTGACAGAAAGATAAGAAACAGTGACAAAAACCTCAAACCCTATATGATTCTTGGTTTTGTCTTATGTTCAGGATAGACTTATGCCTATCCCATGCATGCTTACAGTCCCGCACTGTATTAACCTCTACTGCTTTATCTCTAGTTTTAGACAATGACCTCTTGTCCTAATATTTCTACTCTTTTGAAATGTACTTCCCTCCTGTACTTAATTGGATCCCTTTATGGATTTTAATGTTTCTATCCTATCCTCTCTCTCATCTCTCCTCCAAGCTATACATGTTCAGATCCTTTAGTCTATCCTTAAATTTTTTATCCTGCAAGCCGTTCTCTGAACTCTGTCCAAAATATCTATATCCTTCTGCAGATGAGGTTTCCATTATTGTATACATTACTAGGTCAGAGGTTCTCAACCCGTGCCCTCAGTGGCCTCTAACAGGCCAGGACTTAGGGATTTCTCTGCTAGTGTTGATCAGAGGCTCATTCATATTGATTAACTCACCTGTGCTCTTAAAAAGAAATTCTCAAATCCTGGCCTGTTATTAGCCACTGAAGGCACGGGTTGAGAACCACTGCTCTAGGTGAGGTCTGACCAGAGGTCTGTAGAGTGGTATGACCACCTCCCTCTTTCTGCTACAAATGCTTGTAGCTATACAACCCAGAACCCTGCTTGTATTCTCCACCACAATGTTACATTTAAGAGATTAGATACATTTATTTCAAAAGTCAACATACAGGGTTATACTGTGTATCAGTAGGCAAACAGGAGGGTCTGATAAAGACTAACTTATTTGGCAGCAGGAAAGCTATATAATTAGTCTCTGGGTTATGAGGCAAAGGTTGAACTTGATGGACTTGTGTCTTTTTTCAGTCTATTTTACCATGTTACATTGCTTGACTACTTTTAAGCCATCAGAAATAATCACTCCCAAGTCCCTTTCCTCTGTTGTCGCGGACAGTACCCTTAATGTCATATTCTGCCTTTGGATTTTTATATCCCAAGTGCATTATTTTACATTTATCAACATTAAACTGCAATCTTGTCCATTCTTCTAATTTACGTAAATCATTTGTCATTTGGCTTATTTCCCCCAGGAGTGCCTACCCTGTTTCAGATCTTTATATCATCTGCAAAAAGGCATACCTTAATTTGCAATATCACTAATAAAAATTATTAAAAAGAAAGGACCTCATTACAGATCCCTGAGGTACCCTACTAGTAGCACGACGTTCCTCTGAATAGTCTCCATTATCTACAACCCTCTGTCAACTGTCACTCAGCAATTGCCTTTTCCGTTCAACTATTTTTACATCCAGGACCAAACAATGCAATTTATTAATATGTTTTCTATGGGGGGCAATGTCAGTTGCCTTACTGAAATCTATGCACGCTATGTCTACTGTCCCCCAGTCTATTATTTTACTTACCTAGTCAAAATAAAAAGCTGTTTAGGACCTTGAAAGTCATTTAAATTTAGATATTTAACAATTCTACCAACTGCAGCATGTTAACCCAGTTAAGGTCAGGACAGGGGCAGTGGTGAAGACAAAAACACTTTGGGGGAGGTAGGGGACCATTACAGCTTCTATTTCATGGCATAGATGTGGGTTTGTTTGCTTTTTTTTCCTCTCCTTTAGCAGAAAGGATGTATAAGTCCTCCCTGCTGGCACCCTTTCCCTGAACCAGTATCCTTTTGAATTATCATCCACTATTGGACGGCCAATTTAAGGGTGTATTAAAAATGTCACATGGTTGAAAAGGGCGCCTTCAAAAAGGCTCATTACAAATGTTGCATTGTTGAAAATGCTGCATGGCTGAAATGGGCATCATTCTGATGTTGCAGGCTTGAGTGTCGAGACATCAGAATGAAGCCCGCATAAGTGTCAAGTGCTGTTAACACACCCACTATAATCCTGCATTGCTATCAACCTTCCATCTCTGTAGTCTCTGTCACGCTTCTTGCACTCACAGGGTTAACTGAGCCATGCTGTTGTCACTGGAGACTGGTAGTCCTGATATTATCCAAAGTCACACTAGTTTCCTACAGTGGAGCTTTACAGTGGTCATGACTCCCCATCCATTACCTGGCATACATTGTGCCACCCGCAGGCCAAGCTCCCAGCATACCCATCACTGTATTAAGTCTCTATCTCTCTATAATCTGTGCCAAGGTCCTGCAGACCCCACCTGCACTGCAAAGTACATGTAGCTGACAGGCTCTAACACTGTCAAGGTTCTTCTATATGTTAAGCAACTAAACGGAGACCAAAGAACGGAACAGTTAACCCTGTGAGTGCCAGAAGCTTGACAGTGTTTGAACCTATCGACTACATGTACTTTGTAGTGCAGGTGGGGTCTGCAGGACCTTGGCACAGTTCATTTGTATAGTCAAGGTCGTGGTACCCCAAGCTCCATGTCCATTCATGTTTAGTGCATAAAAAATGAATAAAGGCTGCGTTTACTGGCTCAGTTACGGTAGGTCCACCACACAGCCTTCTCTCTGGTCTGGCTGTCTTGTGCTGAGAGGAGGCAGAGAGGCGGACCTGAGAGGAGACTGAGTACTGTAGTGCACTGGGATGTGAAGGAGACAAACAGCTTTCAGCCTCTTCTCAGATCCACTTTTCAGCATTCTCCAGGGAGAAACAGGCTCCCACAGGAACAATAGTGCTCACTCAGGACTGCTACTAGGTGAAACAGGACTCTCGGGAGCTGGAGATGGAAGAGTGGTCAGGATACAGGTAGGGTCATACACAACGGGTCTCAGAAGCAGGTACCGAATCAGCAAGCAATAGGCAGGTCAGAGTACAGGCAGGGTCATACATGGTGAGTCTCAGATGCAGGTACAAAATCAGCGGGCAACAGGTAGGTCAGAGCACTGGCAGGGTCATACACAGTGAATCTCAGGTGCAGGTACAAAATCAGTTGGCACAAGAAAGGTCAGGAACACAGGTTGGGTCATTCACGGAGAATAACTATCTATAATCAGCAGGCAAAAGCAGGTTCTAGGAAAGCAAGGGTCATACATGGATAATACTACAATACAGGCATGCAACACTACTGGGGACGCTATACTAACATGTCTGTAGTGTGCAGCCACTGTCCCTTTAAGGCTATGTGCCCAAAAGCCACTCTTGCGCATGCCTGAAGAAAAACCCCAGATAAGACAGGCATCCAGGAAGCACAGCCACTGGAACGAGGATGACAGCTGCATAGCAGATGGATAGGGTGTGGGGGTGAGGCAGAGAGGGGCCGGGTAAGCACGTGACAATCAAAATGCTTTTATTCTCCATCTCACACATGTATGCCTATATTCTACCAAACACATCTCCATTCTCTCCCCAATCCACATCTCTGTTCTCCAACATGTCTCCACTCTGCCACACAGAAATTCCTATTTTATGACAGACAACAGCAAGTGAGGTGTGGGAGAGAGTAGTGAATGAGCACCTACTCACACATTCCTCCACTAAAATGCACTTAATTTCCACCCACCACTGCAGACACGCACACATACAAGAACACCTTTAGCCATACGCTAAAGCAAAAACATTTCTATTCTCCAACAGCACCCTCCACTCATATCCCTGTTTTAGGACCTTGGCACAGTTCATAGAGAGATAGATACGTGATTAAATCATGGGTACGCTGGGAGTCAGGAAGTCATGATAGCTCTAAAGCTCTGATGTAGGAGACTAGCGTGACTTTGAATAATATCAGGACTCCCAGTCTCTTGTTTGATACTGTCGCCTACATGGTGCTTTTCTTTTCTTACATATAGAAAACTACAAAGATGGGAAAGGTGATAGCAATCCAGGATTATAGTGGATGCTGTAGTAGCTCATTCATAGCAACAAACCTGGTAGAGATGGGAACAGCACTTGACACTTATCCAGGCGTCATTCTGATGTCTTGACACAAGACTGCAAAATCAGAATGACGCCCATTTCAACTATGCGGCATTTTCAACCATGCAACAATTTTAATGAAATGTGCCCTTTTCAACCATGCAACATTTTCAATGCACCCTTTTGATGATCGCTCAATAGTGGCCAACAATTCAATAGTGAACCCCAACAATCAAGGCTGGGGTGTCACCGTATGTTTGTTGTTGAGACTACCATTAGACTGCGGAATAAAGCAAGGGTGTCAGTGTATGTGTCATTCTGAGACTACCAATGGGACAGTGGAACAAGGCTGGGTGGCAGACAGTGTTTTCACTTGCATATTCAAGTAAGGAAATGGCTCTTTGTGCCACAATACATTATATAAAGTATATTCTGCAGGGATCACAGTTTAGTATGGAGACAGAAGCATACCACCCATGGTCTTAAGTTTAACAACATTATTTTCACAGAATGGTGAGTAACATATTATATAGCAGGGCAGGCTCATAGCATTATCACAGCAGAAGCAGACTCACACTTTTTACAGCAGGGGTATACCCACAGCATTAGTAAAGAAGGGACGGGCTTAGATAATTTGTCATAGCAAAGCAGGCCAAAGGGTAGAAGCCCACAATATTATCAAACCAGGGGCAGACAAATACAATTTTTATAGCTTGAGAGTACAGTTGTATCATGGCAATGGCAGAATCATATCTTTAGTAACAGAGGGGCAGGCTCACATTATCACAGCAGGAACAGACCCATACCTTTATCACAGCAGTAGAAGGCCAACACAGGTTTTATAGAAGGGGAAGGTTCATACGTTTATCACAGCAGGAACAGGCCCTGGTGTATCAGTGACAGGCTCATACCAGTATCACAGCAGCTGCAGGCCCATATCATTATTACAGCAAGGTCAGACTGGTACATTTATTACAGGTTTATCTCATTATCAGATCAGGGGCAGGTCCATATCACTATAAAAGTAAGGCAAAGGCAATACAATTTCTATATCAGGATCAGATTCACAACGTTATTACCGCAGGGGCAATCTCATGCCATTATTACAGCAGAGGCAGGCCCATACCACTGCCAAAGTGAGGGCATGCTTATACCATAATTACAGATTTATGCTTTCACCATGTGATTAACATACCTGGGAACCCTTCTGAATAATAACTGATAGTCAAGAAGGCAGGTGAGGTGATTCCGAGATGGAGTGACAGAGTGAGTGACAGCTACTGAACAGGCAGACATAATACAACATACATTCAACAGGTACAGTTTGACACACTGTATTAGATATACTCACTCCTACATTCACACAGAACATAATAGGGACAAGCATATACTGTTGTGTAGTGGACTCTGATGCTATACCTTCTGCTGTACACTTTATTGCAATTTGCAGGTTGCTGCTGATTCCGTGTAAGAACCTGGTCCTGAAATCCTGCTCTGGCATTTTTTTTGCAGCTCCACTTACTTTATCTCTGCTATTACTTTCCAGGACTGACCCCTAAAGCTTATATCAGGCAGCTTCATAAGCACTTCCATGTATGTGTATACTGTCTAACTGACTAGTATTCAAGAGCTTTGATTCCTATATTCTGTGTTTGACCTTGGCTTGTGAATCCTGACCACTCTTGTTTGCCCCCTGTCCTGATATTTGCTATGTTCCTAACCCAATTTTACATGCAGATTTGGATCCTGTGACCTTGGTTTGTTTGTGAGCTTCTAGTTCAGTTTCTTACCTGTCTTTGCTGATTGCTGCTGCTGCTTCCATTGAGGAGCAAGTGCTCAACTGATTCTGGCTATCTGACCTGGTGGTCAACATTTCCCACACCTAAAAGCCACAACAAGGTTGGACTTGCATTTGACACTGCTCATTAGGCATACACCCCAACTCCGATCTCAAGCTGCTTTTCACCAGCAGCCTTGACAGTTTGTTTTGTTTGCTAGCCCATGACTCCCCAACACCTCTTCCCCTCTGGCAAGTACATAAGTAAGATGTCTTCACACTATGCTTCCAGGGAGACCATCAAGTGGGAGAGCAGCAGCCGTTACCTCGGTGTGACCCTGGACAGCAAGCTCAACTGGGGAAGCCATATTGAGAATACCCAGCAGAAGGCAACAGGAAAGATGGCAGCACTGTACCCACTCCTGAAGACCAAGTCCATGCCACTACAGACAAAGATTAACGTCTACAAGGCAATCATCAGACCTACCCTGACGTATGCCTCCCCAGCATGGATCACTTGCCATGAGCGACACCGGAAGAGTCTTCAGAGAGTCCAGAACAAGGCCCTGCGGATATCGTCCGGAGCTCCAAGCTTCGTAAGGACAGCTGACCTTCACAGGGAGCTGGACATCGAGATGTTGGACGAACACCTAGAGAAGCTGAGTAGGAAATTCTGCCAAGGACTAGATCAGAACCCAAACCCTCTGATCAGAAAACTCACTGCCACCACTGCAAACCCCTTCGACCGCTACCCGCGGCCCATCACAGCGAAGACCCTGTGAAACTAACCCAACTGTGACAAGTCAACACAGATCAAGAGTAATCCAAACCTGTGACTTAAAACCCAACCCGAGAATATGGAGTAGTGAGGCTCAAGCCTCGGTATCCAAAATCACCGCTGATGGATAAAATCTATCAGCAAGAAGAAGACGACTGGCTGACTATGCTTCCACTCTTCCTGTATCTGTCTCTGGCTGATGTTTCAGTGTCTCTGTCACAGTTACCTGAATAGAAGAGCTTGGGAGAAATACTCTTCAACTCCATTCAACCTCCCAACTCCAGCTGCTGGGATGTGGCTCTAGAGATCATTGTTAGAGAGTGAAGATGTCCTGAGCCCAGCCTTGCTGCAGCCTAAGACAATGTAGAGGTGCTGAAGTGGAAGATCAGACTCACTGGATCAGAAACATGAAGGTGGTCATGTTGTCGAGAACAGAGCACCGATACCCAATAGAACTAGAAAGGAATATCCTAAGGGAAAATACTAGCATAAATATGACTACAGGATAATGGACTACAAATTAGTTCAGAATCAAAGACTAAAGAAAACACCTTAATAAATGAAGTAAAAGGTGCTAATAACTACAGAAATAGAATGACCAGATATGATTCATGAATTGAAGATCACAGGACGCTTTAAATAAACAAACTGGGAAAAAGCTCTGTCTGGCAATAACCACAGCACTAAGGAAAATAAAGTATAGCTGACTGATAAGCAGCACAGATATTCCAGTCAGGAAATAAACACTGCTAAAGGGTAAACATGTAAATCAATTAACAAGAATGGTAGCAAAGGATAAAGTATTTATCTTGCGGCTGACCAGAGCAAAGACTGACAAGCCCTCTAGTAGATGGAAGAGATATGCTGATACAAATAGTAGATGTACCATATAATTCTGGAAAGATGCTTAAAGACATAGGCTGGTAAAATGTGCAAGCACAGTAGGAACTCTGTAAAAGCTGCTGCATAGTAAATGAAGACATGAATCATCTTACTTGCTAGTAACACAGTAAAATTGTATTTTAAGACATATACTGGTACACTTAAGCACAGCAGGAACTATGAAAAAGTATAGAATTACTGAAGTAGACATGAACCATTACACTTGCTAGAAGCACAGCAGATCTCAAGAATCCTGCTAGAAACTTGACTGAAGGCAATAAGTGTAACTAATTCTGAATGTAGACAGCAACAAACAAGATACACTCTGACAAGGATCACTTGCTTTGAACATGTGCCAAAGTACTAGGAAGAGGTGAATTTAAAAGTACAAGGACTAAAGGAAAACCCAGAATTTAACATTCTTGTGCCTAGTAGCCCTCTTCTGCCCTGTGGGTTTACCTCCTGTCCTGTTAGCCAGTGTGCCATTCTGTAGTAACAGGTCTATCCTGTACTTTATTGAACTGCAGTCCATGTGAGACAAAGAAAGAGCTGCTGAAATGTTGACACTAGCGCTAGCGTAGAGGCAAACAGGCAAAGAGGGGGAACTGGAATTGCTTGTGGCTGCAGGGAGTGTGGGTGTTAACTGTAGAATTGAAACTGACGGTGACACAAAGGAACATAATAAAAAAAATATGTTTGACTGATAGGTGACAAACAGGCAAGAAATCCCCTCTTTAGCTGAGACTGAGAGTGACAGTGATAAATACTAGAGCAGAGGTGTTCAGGTTTGAACCTCAGGAGCCGCCAACAGGCCAGGAATTAAGCATTCTCCTGATCAAGCATATGTGACTTAATCAAGAGCTCATTCATTCATGTTGGCCCAAACAGGAACATGTTGGTAGCTCGAGTATCAAACTTGCACACCCCTGTTTTTCTAGAGACACAGATTAAACATTATTTCCAGACAGATAAAACATCATTCCACACACTAACAGCTCTGTTGTGTACTTTACGGTAAAAATTAACACTACACTACTAGCATTATGTCCACCAAACTTATTGGATGGGATAAGGGGAAAAGAGATGGACTAGAGAGCATCAACATGTTGTTGGTAGTAAAATCATAACTGAAAACTAACTGTGGTGACAGTTGCTGCGACCTGTGCAGTAACAGATGGTGATCCTCCTTCTCCTAAGCAGGTTGTTTGTAAAAGTGAAATAAAACATCCAACTATTAGTAGTACCAAGCCTTTTAACACTATAGACAACAATGAGTCACATTCTAGTTGCCATAGAGGGAGCATTTAACAGAGAGACCAACTGCTACATCAGACTGTGACAGTAACATTTGCTGCAAACTAGTTTCTGATTTTCTATAAATCACCCTAAGGGGAAATGTAAAAGGAAACTTTTTCAGACATTAAAAAAATTGTCATGAATAAAAAAGTAGTGGGGAGGAAGTGGATGTTTCTGCTGTTGACCTAATTATTGAAGATGATGATGATTTAGAATATGTCCCAACATGCTCATCTTCTTATCTGATACAGATGAATTAGAGTCTGAAGGCAATGATGATATGGCCAAAAAAGTACCCACTTTTAAATGTGGGCTTGACTCTGGTGATGGGGTTTATGGTCCATTATGATAGATACTGGGATATTCTTCATACTTAATTGTAAAGAGAAATGAGTCCCACCAATTCCCAGACTAATAAGATCATCACAAGTTTGCTAATAAACATTTCGTTGTTCTCACTGCTTTGATCCAACCCTAATCATATTATATCATATCTATGCAGTTGAAAACCACTTTTACCAAGTTATTTTTCCCAATTATTTTGTATTCATATAATTTATTTCTTTTTTTTTTTTATAATTCAAAGTTTATTGGTTTTTCAACTAGATAGGGGATACAGAAAAGATTAAGGGAGACAAGGAGGGGTCAAAAACAACAAAAACAGACAATAGCAAAACAGTACAGGTGCTAATGACAACAGTAATCTCATTACACATTCATATTAGCATCACCTGGTCTCTGGCATGATGATAACATCAGAGTGCCCCTGCGGCGGCTGCTCTAGATGGCCGCATCCTTACCTCTATCGGCAGCATTCTGCTCTGGCAGCTCAGCTGCAGCCTCTTCCCCCTTGCAGCTAGCCGCGTTCTATCCCCCTCATGGCCCAGCCGCGTTCTATCCTCCTCACAGCTCCAGCCGCGTCTGGGTCCATCCAGCAGCAGCAGATGACGTCATTATGGGTGCATGCCCAAGGGCATGGACGTGCACACCATTTAAAGGAGACACACCAATTTGGTGATCCTCCTTCCTGTGGGGCAGGGCTTTTTAAACTGCCTGGACACTGAACTCATTCACTCTTTCGTTAGTGTCCAGTGCAGTTCGTTTGTTTAGTTGTGTGCTCAGTGTATGACCTGATTTGTCTGACTACCCGTTCTGGTGTTGACCTGTGGCTCTGTCTGACTATCCGCTCCATGTATGACCCTGGCTTGTCCGATAACCAATCTGGTGCAGACCTGCGGCTCTGGCTGACTACCCATTGCATGCCTTGACCCTTGGCTTGTCTAACCATCCTATCTGGTGCTGACCTGTGGCCCTGTCTGACTACCCCTCCGTGTGGCCTTCCGTGGAGTCAGATATCCTATCTGGTGCAGACCTGGGGCTCTGGTAGACTCTAGCATAACTGACTGCAGGCGTGAGTCAGTAGTTTCCCTGTTGTCTTCCGTTGTGGGAGACGGCCTTTCCATCTCTGACTGCAGGCATGAGTCAGTAGTCTTCCCTGGTGCCTTTAGTTGTGGGAGATGACCTTGCTATTACTGATTGCAGGCTTGAGTCCATTTCATCCTCACTTCCATCCTTGGGGATATTCTTTGGGTCATGTTGTGGAGTATCTCACATTTGAGACTACCACTGGCTTCAGCCTAGTCTCCGCAGTTTGGAAACCTAGGAGTGGCCTCCTATTTCTGATAGACGTGACGCTTCTTTGATCACCTTCTGCTCCTTCCATGCACTTGCTGTGATATGTGATATTATTATACTTCTAATAAAGGTTATTACTATACTGTCTGACTCCTGTTTTGCTTGTAACCGTGACAGATAAGGAGAGAGGAAGACAGAAAAAAAAAAAAAACGCAGATATTGAGACCCACTCTCCGACCATCACCGAATAAGCAAATCCTGATGGAACTCAGGGGGAGCTACTGCTTCCATCCAAGGGGACCAAATCTGGAGGTAGGTAGATGAAGAGTTGCGAATGTACGCCGTTAGCTTCTCCATTCTAATCAACCTCCAAATGCGGTCACCCAAAGGAGTTTGACTCGGTGGTAAAGATTTCCAATGCTGAGCAATGTGACAACGAGTCATAGCGCACACTCTAAAGACCAGTTTATTAGCAGAACAAGAAAGGGTAGGGGGTGTGGGACGGCCTGTTAAGCAGGGAAGTCCATGGGTCGGGAGACACATCAATCCCTAAAGCCAAAATCAGGAGCCTAAATACATATGTCCAGAGGTAGGACACCGAAGGGCAGGTCCACCACATATACAAGTAAGTGCCTGCTTGGCCACAGCCACGGAAGCACAACTGTGTTGTGGAAGGAAAAATGAGATGCAATCTGGTCGGGCTATAATACCATCTAGCTAAAACTTTATAAGCATTTTCCTTCACCAAAGTACAGGGAGTCAAGCTACCGACATTAATAGTGATGCCATTCCATTCCTCAGGGTCTAGGGTCTCTCCCAGGTCCGATTCCCAAAGAGCACGGTAAGGAGGAGGCTACGGGTACAGAGTCTAAACAAGGTGGGCGTAAATCTTAGATACTGCACCGGTATTGGATTGGGGCGAAGACCACAGAACCTCAAAAAGCATCCTGAGGGTGGGGGGGACTCTGTCAAAGTATGAAAGGACAAAATGTTGAACCTGAACAAAGCGAAACAACTCGCTCGTGGGCACGTTGTTTGTCCCTAAACTGATCCCATGAAAGAGGAGTGTTCATGAAAAATAAGTCCGATACACTCGTAATGCCCTTCTCCCTCCACCACTTAAATTTTGTAGGAACAAGACCCGGAGGAAATTCCGGGTTATAGAATAGGAAGCATACCTCATTTTAGATGATGTTAGTCGGTCTCTAGCTTTATATTTATGCCAGAGTGTTAGCAGATGAGAAAGCTTAGGACTATGAGAGACCCTATCCAGGGGCAGAGAAGGAATCCATAACAAGGTAGCTGCAGAAGGAGAACCGCATATCAACGTTTCTAAAGAAACCCATCATATAATTTATTTCATATGTTTGTGTCATTATCCCAGTTTTATTTGTTAACCCATGTCTGATGAACTGACCTCATGTCCTGAAAGCTTGAATTTGTCTAGGTTATCCATTAAAATGCATCACCTGTATATCACTCTTCTGTTCTTTATTACAAAAGTACTTTGATTTTTCTTACTATCTTAACAACTGACTATTGTAGCCTGAGGCAAAGGCTGTTTTGCAAACAATCAAAGAAGTAGGATTTTACTTAGTTAAAAGGTAAAACTCACCGTCCGATCCTCTAAATACATTGTTTTTGATAGAAAGTCGATTCCGATTGTAGCCTAAATAAAGGAGAAAAATGTAAAGAAAATTAGAGATTCTAAAGAAAAAAATAGGCATATTTTTAAAATATAATTATAAAATAGGTGAGCGCTTTAAAGGGATAGTAATACTTAGTTTTATCTTTATTTTATTTTGTAGGCATTAAAAAAACATGAAGAACGATATAAGTCTTATCTCTCAAACCTTTATAGTTTGAGAAATATTCACAAGCACAGTTTCCCCTCCCGCCCCTTTTACCTAGTGTAAGCCATCTCTTTTCAGATGTGGAATGCAGTCCATAGACCAGACAGATAACAGCAGGGGACAATCTTCTTCCTATCAGAACAATGAAAGCCCTGCCCCCCTTGACAAGTTTTTCAGGTTTTTCCCTTATCTTAATTAAAGATTGTCCCTCTCTGCGATCTACCTGGGCTGAGAGCAGCACGGAGCATGGACATTTTGCCATAGTGACTTCCGCACGCCTGCGCTATCACTCCCTTTTGGAGCCGGCCGGTTCCTAGCAACATCTCCTAGACCCGGCTGGGACTGAAAGCGCAGGCGTGTGGAAGTCACTATGGCAAGATGTCTGCGCTCTGTGCTGCTGTCACACTGGTAAAGAAAGCATATTTCTTTTGAGTAAGGTCATAATTCTGGTGACTAGCGCTACTAAGCAGCTAGTCGCCAAATGGGGTGTTATTGAAGATAAAGTGTTTTCAAGGTGGTAGTTCCACTTTAATAATAGTATACTTTATATTCCTGAAGAAATAACTTAGTGTTATGAAACGCGTTGACTTTTTTTATGTATTAAAGGGATAGTAATACTTCATTTTTACTATCCCCCATGTAGTAGCCCTTAAAAATTGGAATTAAACGAGACAAGCAGCATCTCTCAAACCTTTATGGTTTGAGAGATATTCTGAATTCAAAGTTCCCTCTCCCCTGAATTCAGCATTGTAGCTGACAGAAGGGGAATCCTCTCCGTGAGCAAGCAGCGGCTCTGCAGCAGTGCTGATATCGCGTTATAGAAACAGAAATCCTTAACTGAAATGGTCTTCTACGTGTGCTTGGTTTGCTCATGGTTTACAAGCACATGTAGAAGACCATTTCAGTGAATGATTTCTGTTTCTATAACTCAATCTTGCCACTGATGAAGAGCCGCCGACGGTCCCGTGACCGGATTCCCCTGCTGTCAGCTATAACGCTGGCATCAGGGGGGAGAGAAGGAGAGGAAACTTTGAATGCGGATATCTCTCAAACCATAAAGATTTGAAGTGTCAGAGGCATACACAACACATTCAATTGCGTTGATACCCCTCTGGCACTGAAAGGTTTAATGAGGAGTGTATATATAATTTAAATTAATGCACAGTGTATACTCCTTTGTGTACAGTCTGTACATTAATATACATTATACCTACATACACTCCTAATCACTGAGGCTCACATTAACCTTTTCATTGCCAAATGGGGAATGCAATGCATTACAATGTGTTGCGTATCCCTATGACACTTAAACTGTTAAGCATTGCTTAAAAAATAACCAAACAGAAGGGCAACGCCGTCCAAAACTGCTAGTGTGCGTGTGTATATATATGTGTGTATGTGTGTGTGTGTGTGTGTGTGTGTGTGTGTGTGTGTGTATATATTATCATACCTGGGAACCTTCAATATGAGCTGACCCTGAGGTCTTTGAAATATTAACCCTTAAAGCTTCCCATAATGTAGATTTTATACGATATGTGCCTGCTTGCTCTAACACAGAGGTGCTTTGGTCCGTGTGTGAGGGACCTTTAACATGCTACAGTTTGGATACCTCACTGCCTGAACACAAACAAGACAAGCAGGACATCTCCCACTGTCTTTCTGGTACTAATGGCACCAGTTTAGAGGCTAAGGAAACATTTAATTGGGGAAGTTCATACAGTAGGTGACACAGACCTCTCTCACCCTGAGAATTTGGCCCTTCAACCTGAGACCCTGAGATTTGGGTCAAAACCCTGAGTCTCAGGGTAAAACCCTGAAAGTTCCCAGGTATGTATATTATATGTGTGTGTATATACATATATATATATATATATATATATATATATATATATGTGTGTTTGTGTGTGTATATGTGTGTGGGTGTATACGTGTGTGTGTATGGGCAATGCCTTCCCACACTGCTAGTATATTTATATATTTACATTTGTGTGTGTATATAAGTATGCGTGTGTGTATGTATATATACATGTGTGTGTGTATATATACACACGTGTATGTGTTTGGGGGGGTGTATGTGTGTGTGTGTGGGATGTGTTTATATGTGTGTGGGGGGATGCACGTGTGTGTATGGTGGGGGTGTGGATTTGAGGAGATGTGCATGGGGGGTGGATGTGTATATGTGTGTGTGAGTGTATAATGCTTGCCAATGCATTGGAGACTTCTCTAACATTCAAGGGATTAAGGGCTCGATCCAAATGTTGGAGATGACCGTTTTTTTCTGCCGACAGCATTTTTTCCAGCACTCTAAGCCATTCAAATATCTGTGCTGTGAAAAAATACCAGCAAAAAAAGAGCTGTAGTGTCATAAAGTTAAGAGGTGTTTTCATCCATAAAAAATTATGAAAACGCCGTAAATAGCAATTCAAATGTCTCTGTTAGCCATGAAAACCTGATAAGGGACTCAAGTTATCTCAGGAAAGTAAATACCAATGTTTTTTTTATAACTCGAGTCCCTTATTGGCTGTTTAAACAGCTGATGCAGAAACTTGAATTTAAAAAACCTAAGTCCTCAGTGGACGTATTGATATGGGGCCCTAAGCCCATATCAATACATCCAAAGTATGAAAATTGTGTCAGACATTAGTAGAATTAACCCTATGAGTGCCAGTGGGTATAATTAACACGCTGGCATTCATAGGGTTAACCTGACTAAGTTAAAAAAACATTTGCATTACAAGAAACACTTACCATTAGTCATGATGACCAGAAGAGTCCTCAGCTTCCTGGTCATCTTCTGTCCTTCTCTTCAGTCTTCTCTTCTTTCATCTATTCCTTCTTCTCTTCTGTTTTCTTCTTCTTCGTGTAAAATAAAACAATATAAGAGTTACAAAGCATTAACATTTATATTATTTAACCCTTTGAATGGCAGAGGGGTACACAACGCATTGCAAAGCAATGCATTGCATACCTCACTGGCACTTGAAGTGTTACCGTTTATTGCTCCATGAGTATTCTACAACATAAATGCCTCCATGTATTATCGCAATGTGTACATATTCCATAGAAATAATATATATATATATATATATATATATATATATATATATATATATATCAGACAAATATTTTATGCAGAAATGCTAAGTATATTCACTTAGCTTCTATGGAGAAGTCTCCCCTGCTTGGTGCGGCAGCGGAAGCGGCAACGGCGGAGACAAAGCCCAGCCACACCAATCCCCTTAGTCCTGAATGGGCCGATGCCCGTTGCACACTGAGGGAATTGGAAGTGAGCCTGCCTTTATATATGGACAGGTTCACTTCCATTTCTCTCACAGCCATTGGCTGGGATGTTCTTACGCAGATCCAAGCCAATCAGATTTGAGCTGCTGTTCTTTAAACTGATTGGCTGGGATATGCGTAAGAACATCCCAGCCAATGGCTGTGAGGGAAATGGAAGTAAGTCTGCCCATATATAAAGGCAGGCTCACTTCCAATTCCCTCAGTGTGCAACGGGCATCGGCCTGTTCAGGACTGAGGGCATTAATGCGGCTGGTCTGTGTCTCCGCCGCCGCTTTCACGGCTGCACCAAGCGGTGAAGACTTCTCCATAGAAGCTAAGTGAATTTACTTAGCATTGTTGCATAAAATGTTTGTCTGCTATATATTCTATGGAATATGTACACATTGTGACAATACATGGAGGATTTACGTTGTAAAATACTCATGGCACAATAAACGGTAACCCTTTGATTGCCAGTGAGGTACACAACATATAGCTTTGCAATGCGTTGCGTTCCCCTCTGCCAATTGAAGGGTTAAATGATATTAATGTTAATGCTTTGTAATACTGATATTGTTTTCTTTTACAGGAGAAGACAGAAGAGAAGAAGGAGTAAAAGGAAGAAAACAGGAGGAGAAAGACCGTGTATGACAGGTAAGTGTAAGACACTTTAGTTAACAATCGGTGCTTGGCAGTATGTCAGGCACTGATCGTTAGCTTTTCTACTGTTAAGTTCCCAAAACTGCCGTTATTTAGCAGTGTTCTGGGAACTTAATGCACAAAACGGATGTTTGGACACAACAACAGTTTTGTTTGTGTTTAAGGTCGGCAGGACATTTGTGTTTTTATGGTTAATGCCGGTAGGACATTTGTGTTTATGTTTAATGCCAGTAGGGCATTTGTGTTTTTATGGTTAATGCCGGTAGGACATTTGTGTTTATGTTTAATGCCAGTAAGACATTTGTGTTTTTATGGTTAATGCCGGTAACACATTTGTGTTTGTGTTTAATGCCGGTAGGACATTTGTATTTGTGTTTAATGCCGGTAGGACATTTGTGTTTATGGTTAATGTCGGTAGGACATTTGTGTTTATGTTTAATGCCGGTAGGACATTTGTGTTTTTATGGTTAATGCCGGTAGGACATTTGTGTTTAACCCCTTAAGGACCATTGGAGTTCAGGGCTCCCGGCGCGGCTGCACGCCGCTCAGGAAAACCCTGAACCGGAAGAGATAATAAAAAAATGCCCTGTTGTCCTCAAGTGCCGGCTGCACGGGATCGCGCTGGTCCTTAAGGGGTTAATGCCGGTAGGACATTTGTGTTTGTGTTTAATGCCGGCAGGGCATTTGTGTTTTTATGTTTAATGCCGGTAGGACATTTGTATTTGTGTTTAATGTCGGTAGGACATTTGTGTTTTTATGTTTAATGCCGGTAGGACATTTGTGTTTGTGTTTAACCCCTTAAGGACCATTGCCGTGCCAGGACCGTCACGGCGGTCCGGCACTCAAGGACCAATGACGGTCCTGGCACAGCATGGAGGTCACGGTTCCCGGCGCGGCTGCACGCCGCACCGGAAGCCCTGAACCGGAAGAGATAATAAAAAAAAAAATGCCCTGTGGTCCGCAAGTACCGGCCGCACGGGATTGCGCTGGTCCTTAAGGGGTTAATGCCAGTAGGACATTTGTGTTTGTGTTTAATGCCTGCAGGACATTTGTGTTTTTATGTTTAATGCCGGTAGGACATTTGCGTTTTTATGGTTAATGCCAGTAGGACATTTGTGTTTGTGTTTAATGCCGGTAGGACATTTGTGTTTCTATGTTTAATGCCGGCAGGAAATTTATGTTTTTATGTTTAATGCCGGTAGGACATTTGTGTTTTTATGGTTAATGCCGGCAGGACATTTGTGTTTTTATGTTTAATGCAGGTAGGACATTTGTGCTTGTGTTTAATGCCGGCAGGACATTTGTGTTTTTATGTTTAATGCCGGTAGGACATTTGTGTTTTTATGGTTAATGCCGGCAGGACATTTTTTTGTTTTTATGTTATTGCCGGCAGGACATTTGTGTTTTTATGTTTAATGTCAGTAGGACATTTGTATTTTTATGTTCAATGCCGGTAGGACATTTGTGTTTGTGTTTAATGCCGGTAGGACATTTGTGTTTCTATGTTTAATGCCGGCAGGAAATTTATGTTTTTATGTTTAATGCCGGTAGGACATTTGTGTTTTTATGGTTAATGCCGGCAGGACATTTGTGTTTTTATGTTTAATGCAGGTAGGACATTTGTGTTTGTGTTTAATGCCGGCAGGACATTTGTGTTTTTATGTTTAATGCCGGTAGGACATTTGTGTTTTTATGGTTAATGCTGGCAGGACATTTGTGTTTTTATGTTTAATGCCGGCAGGACATTTGTGTTTTTATGTTTAATGTCGGTAGGACATTTGTGTTTTTATGTTTAATGTCGGTAGGACATTTGTATTTTTATGTTCAATGCCGGTAGGACATTTGTGTTTGTGTTTAATGCCGGCAGGACATTTGTGTTTTTATGTTCAATGCCGGTAGGACATTTGTGTTTGTGTTTAATGCCGGCAGGACATTTGTGTCTATGGATAATGCCGGCAGGACATTTGTGTTTGTGTTTAATGCCGGCAGGACATTTGTGTCTATGGTTAACGCCGGCAGGACATTTGTGTTTGTGTTTAATGCTGGTAGGACATGTGTGTTTATGTTTAATGCCGGTAGGACATTTGTGTTTTTATGTTTAATGCCGGTAGGACATTTGTGTTTGTGTTTAATGCCGGCAGGACATTTGTGTTTATGGTTAGGGTTGCCACCCAGCCAGTATTTTACCAGCAGGCCGGTAAAAAATTGGCTTCTGTCCAATGTTAAGTCTATGGAGGGAATGCCATGGCCGGTATTTTTTTGAAGAAAAGGTGGCAACCCTATTTATGGTTAATCCTGGTAGGGCGTTTGTGTTTATGGTTAATGCCGGTAGGACATTCGTGTTTGTGTTTAATGCCGGTAGGACATTTGAATACCGACTTAGACATTTTCTTTTGTCGGTCGATATCCAGTTTGCCCTACCGGCATTACTTACGCCAACATTTGGATTGAGCCCTAAAAGCCCCATTTAAATCAAAGGGAAGTTTTATTTGTCCCCCATGATCATTTGGTTTTATCGAGAATTGCAGTATTTCAGCTTTCTGAATTTGACCTTAATAACTGGAGTTATTCTGGAGTAAACCAACTGCACCATAGAGGACAAATCAAAAGTCCTGTTACATTAAACTGGGCTTTTAACCCCTTGAATGCTAGCATTCAAGGAGTTAAAAAATAATTATAGACCAATGGGAATCTGGGTAATTTTCATTACTTCCCTACAGTGCAGTTCGTTTGCTCCAGAATTGCAATATTTTAGCTCTCTGAATTAGGCCCTAAGGGCCATATTTATCTTATCTAAATGTGTTAGAAACCACTCTAGTTTTCAAGGTGTTAAAAGCCCACTTAAATCAATGTTCATTTCAATCCTATGGTGCAATTGGTAGAAGGGGTTAAAAAGCTCTATTCAAATGTACTGGAACTTATAAATATTTGTTTTGTTCCCTATCATGCGGTTGGTTTACTCCAGAATAACTCCAGTTTTTATAAATATAGGCCATAGGGGGGAGATTTGTAAAAACTGTTCTTGTTCGTTTTTGCAGACAGGACTGTAAAATGTCCTTACTCCATATTATGAGAGTTAGTATTTAGAAGTATTCTAGGTAAATTTATAACTGTGGTGACCACAAAAATAAGGACAGGTCAGACAAGAAAATTCTGTTGCCAAATTGTTGCAGTTTGACATGGCACTTTTTACAAACCTCCTTAGACCATTTCAGAAAAAACTTACTACACAGCGTTAAGAGCCCCTAAATTATCGTTAAGACTATTATAAATACCAGTAAAAAACGTAATGCCATTTTAATGCTTCTTTTCTATAACTCCAGTTTTACAAATTTCCCCCATAGTGTTTTATTTTTGCACTAGTTACAAAGTCCGTATACACGGGCTGATCAGGAGCGGGGAGCTCCGGATGGCTCACAGCCTGTCTGTGCTCCCGGCTCCAGGGCAGCAGCTGAGGCGCTGGGTGACTGTTTGTTACCCAGCCACCTCCTCTGCTGCCCCGGAACCGGGAGCACAGACAGGCTGTCAGCCTTCCGGAGCTCTCCGCTCCGGATCAGCCCATTCTGCGAGTCTCTACTGCGCATGTGCGGTTACGCACACAGTGAGCTACGCATTCTAGGACTTTATCTTATAGGATGAGGCTCACTTGAGCTGGCTATTTGTTATTGTATACCCTCAAACCTAGGTTGGTTAGGGGCCCTGAAAGGCAAAATCTAGAAATCATTGAATTCGGGAACACAGTGGACATCTTTGCTTGTCCCACTGCAACAAACACACTCACCTGATATGTGTTGTCGAAACTGTCATACATAAACCTTGTGATAAGTGACGTCTTCCCAACTGCAAAACAGAAAAATGTTACCATCAGAGGTGCAAAGACTACAATAATCATGAACTGAATCAGTGTAGTTGCAAGCATACAAATCTAAAATGAAAATATCACCTATGAATGAAAAGGGTTTATTGTGGTGCACAACCCTCTAGTCCAGAAAGGGTTAAATAAACCCACTGATTGCTAAAAGGGTCTCATCTCTAGCATTCAAAGTGTTAAAGGGATAGTAACGTTTGTTCAAGTCTTCTTTATAGTAAATGTAACAGGTTGAACTATGTATAGCTACTTACTTTTGTGTGGTTCAAAATATATTAGCTGGAGAAAGTTCCCCTGCCCGCCCCTTCTGGCCGCCTCCCACTGAGTCTGAAATCTGGTCCCAGGATAGGACCAATGCAGCGAAGGACAAACTTCAGTAAGTGTAAGGAAAACCCTGCCCCCCTTGATGAAGAAGGGCAGGATATTAATTTGCTTACTGAAGTTTGTCCCTTGCTGCATCCGTCCGGACCAGACTGCCAGAAGGGTCGGGCAGTGGAACTTTCTCCAGCTAATATCTTTTGAACTACTTTATGACAAACATTACTATCCCTTTAAAAGCAACATTTAAATCATTGGAACTAAAAGGATTTTATTTATTCCTTACTGTATAGCTGGTTTGTCCAGAATTACTACTCTTAATACACCAACCTCAGTGACTGTCCAGTGATTAATGGACTACAACACTTACAATTCTCATCTACCTGTTGTCGTTGCTCTGCAATGCCATTTTTTTTGCACATGTGCTCAAGGCTAGAGATGAGCTAACATGCTGCAGATTGTTTCCTCTGCTAACTATTTTAAAAGATAAGTGTTTTGTACAAATCACATCAACAATCCGCTATTGCTATTTATAGTATAGAAATAGGCCCTTATGTATAAAGTAATTGTGTGATTGGAGGAAAGCTGATGTAGTTCCATTGTTTAAAAAGGGAGCAAGATCCAAACCAGGAAATTATAGACCCGTGAGCTTGACTTCCATAGTGGGTAAGATACTAGAAGGGTTACTAACTGACACTATTTTCAGAACTATGTGAAGATAAATAATATTATTAGTAGTAATCAGCATGGTTTCATGAAGAATAGATCATGTCAGACTAATTTACTTGCATTTTATGAAAGAGTATGTAGTAATTTGGACAGGGGAATTGCTGTAGATGTAGTATACTTGGATTTTGCAAAAGCCTTTGATACAGTGCCTCACAACAGGTTATTGCATAAATTAAAAGGCTTTGGTTTGGGTGGTGTTATCTGTACATGGACTGAGAACTGGTTAAATGATAGATGGCAGAGAGTTGTTGTAAATGGAACTTTTTCAAATTGGTCTAAAGTTAAAAGTGGGGGTTCCGTAGGGTTCAGTCCTGGGCCCAGTGCTTTTTAATTTGTTTATTAATGATCTAGAAGTGGGAATTGAAAGTAGCATCTCAGTCTTTGCTGATGACACTAAGCTATGTAAGGAAATATGTACAGAGCTGGATGTTTTTTCTCTGCAGAAGGATTTAAATAAACTGAGTGAATGGGCAGAAAAGCGTCAGATGACATTTAATGTAGATAAATGTAAGGTTATACATTTGGGCTGTAGAAACAAACTTGCTACATATACACTAAATGGGAAACAACTTGGGGAATCCTCATTAGAGAAAGATTTAGGAGTGCTGATAGACGAAAGACTTCACAGCAGAGTGCTGCTGCAAGAGCAAATAGGGTACTAACCTGCATAAAAAGGTGTAGATGCAAGGGATGCTAATATTATCCTACCTCTGTATAAATCCTTGGTTGGGCCTCATCTAGAATATGGAGTACAATTTTGGGCGCCAGTTCTTAAAAAATACATTGTTGAACTGGAAAAGGTGCATACATGTGCAACAAAACTGATAAAGGGATTAGAGGATCTGAGCTATAAAGGGAGACTAGTCAAACTGGGGTTGTTTACATTAGAAAAGAGACGTCTAAGGGGTGATATGATTACCATTTACAAATACATTCAAGGTCAATACAAAGCTGAGCTAAGAGCAAGAGGTCATCCATTAAGACTGGAGGAAAGGTGCTTTCGACTAAAGCAAAAGCAGGGATTCTTTACAGTAACGGCGGTAAAGCTATGGCATTATTTGCCTCGGCATGTTGTACTTGCACATAATGCAACTTCTTTCAAAAAAGCAATGGATACATATCTAGCACAGAACAATATTGAAAATTATGACAGATGGCTTCAATGCAGATAGGATGTTGATCCAGGGAAATATCTGACTGCCATTTGGAGTCAGGAAGGAATTTTCTTTACCCACTTGGGGCTAAATGAGAAATTGCTCCAGAAGGTTTTTTTTTGCCTTACTCTGGATCAACAGGGGTGTTTTTGGCATGGGCTGAACTTGATGGACACGTGTTTTTTCAGTCTTGTCAACTATGTTACTATGTTAATTGGGGCATTTCTGGGGCAAGCCAGCTGCATCATAAGAGACAAATACAATCTCTCATTGATTTAAAGCGGAACTATCACCTTCTTAATATTGCCCCCCAATCCTTTCCTAATGTAACGATTAGTAAAGCCATACTGTTATTATGCTGAAAAAAGTCCACGTTATTAAGTAAAGCCTCTTCTCCTGTAGCCATCCAGCGGACAACAGCGCAGACATCTTAGAGGTAAGGGACCTCTCAGTCTGCGCAGTGTGTCCCGTGCACTGCCTGGATTGGTGGTAACTTATTTCCGTTACCTTAAGATAACGGAAGATGCTGAAGGCACAAGAGCACAGAGCTTCTCTTGTACGCTCTATGCCCTGGATGCCTATAGAAGATGTTTACTTTAATAACGAGGACTTTTTAATCATAATAACAGTATGGCTTTACTTATCGCTACATTAGGAAAGGATTGGGGGGCAATATTATAAAGGTGATAATTCCGCTTTATGCCTTTAAGAGCCAGAGAGGTATCATCGCATTGTAACACAATGCGTTGGATGCGTCTCTGAAATACAAAGCATTAAATGTTGCATTTATTCCCTTGAATGCTTGAAAGGTCTATAGCATACTGGGGGTTATACACCAAGGCATGATGAAGAGGTGATAAAGTGGGGATAAATTCTCCAGTGATATCACTTCTTCAGATCCTATGTATTCCTATGGAGTCAATACAACTAATATTTTGCCAACTTTGGAAATCTTAGTGCATTGGCTCTATACAATAACACTCTTTAGTGCATAACCCCAATTTGAATAAATGAGTGGGAGCCCTCTCTAGTATTTATGGTGCTAAAAGACTGATTTAATTCAATTGGAAATTTGGTAATTTTAATGTGTACCCTATGTTGAAGTTGTTTTATCATAGAATTGTTCTACTTTATCTTTATACATAAGGCCCAAGGGGAAGGGGTACAAAAACAAGTGTATGTATAGAACCTATGCACTGCGATTCTTAAACTTTGAGATATCCTAGTGCATAGGCTCCTTAAAATAACATAGGAATTGGAAAAGTGATGCCACTGGAGAGGTTATCTTCACATTATCACCAGAATATCACACATTTAGTGCATCTCCCCCAGGAGTTTATAGTGAAAGTGTGCATCTTAACCCCTTAACGACCCATGACATACATGCACATCACGGGGTATAGGTCCCTAAAGGACCAAGGACATACATGTTTGTCACAGAATTCAGGGCACCCCGCGCGACTGCACATCCTTCGTGGAGCCCTGAATCGGACTGCACAAAAAAAAAAAAAAAAACTGGTCCATGGTCCTTAAAGGGATAGTAATGTTTCATAATAAACACAGCTCTAATTAATCATCATGGTATTTGGACTTTGGAGAGTGTTATTTCAATTCTGTCAGAGCTGTAGTTCATGAGTAATTCAATGACAAAGTATCCCCCTCCCGCCCATTTTACTGATGTAACACTGTTCGGCCAGATCAGAAGGAAGGTGCCCAGGTAGATTGCAGAGAGGGACAATCTACAATTAAGATAAGGGAAAAACCTGAAAAGCTTGTCAAGGGGGCAGGGCTTTCATTGTTCTGATAGGAAGAATATTGTCCCCTTCTGTTATCTGTCCGATCTATGGACTGGATTCCACATCTGAGAAGAAATGGCTTACACTAGGTAAAAGGGACAGGAGGGTAAACTTTGTTTGTGAATATCTCTCAAACCATAAAGGTTATAGACTTATATCGTTCTTCATGTTTTTTTAATGCCTACAAAATAAAATAAAGATAAAACGAAGTATTACTATCCCTTTAAGTGCCAGCCACATGCGTGTGCGGCCAGTCCTTAAGGGGTTAAACACGTCCATACACAACCACACAGGTGCACACATACACATGCATATACATACACAAGCACACACCTGTACAATAAATATTTAATTTATAATAGGATTTAGTAAAACGATATAATATTAATATAACATATAAATATTAATACACGCTTGATTAATTATTTAGTAACTCAGCTACCCTTACCTCTCCATTAGTGCCTATATCCTAAGCTATACAGAACAACACAGTCTCTCACTGCAGATCATGTTGTAGACCTGCAATACTATTGACTAATACCACTAATGAACCTAGAAGTCAGTGCTTATTGGTTAATTGTTCTGGGATAAAGACAATTGTGAGCTTATAACGAATCTTGAACTTTTTAATGAATTCAATACTACTAAGTGTAGGTGCTAATACTACAGATTGTATGATCCCACCCTTACAAGAAGGATCAGACAAACAACTACACACAGACAGACAGACCCCTGAAGAAGTGGTTATATACCACGTAATGGGTAGGGGTAGACGAGAGTAGAGGCCTTTTGTTATTATATATTTTTATTATTTTTATATCACTATAGTAAGTGATTTTTTATTGTATTACAGTACTGTATGTGTTTTATATCTTTGGCATATATTATTTTTGAAAAATAATAAATATATTATTGCTAATTGAAGGAGGAGTTATTCTATATGTGTGATTCCACATCAAAAGTGTGAGTTTCCCAGTATTTAGTCCCCGTTAGGCAGTTATTTAGCTGGTCACCAGATATAGAGCTATCTGTATATACCATCTGAGCTGCGGTTATAGTGGCTGAAGAACACAGGATATGCTCTGGGTGGACAAGCATATGAACTACCAGGCCTAGGGGACAGTGGACGGAAGTACGAGGGAACCACACAGATACTCGCACTGGGGGTGATCCAGTGATTGCTGATATACTGTGAGGCCGGTCATTGTCTCACTTACATGTGAGTAGGATTGAGCACGTGAGAAGGTGTATATCCGGTGGTGGTCGTCATTGGTTATAACAGTCTACATTTAGGTGTGTGCGCCCTCTCTTTTTGTTTTTAATTGATTTGCTCATCTGAATTATATAAAATAAGGTGAAGGGTGCTGTAATGGCCCCCAAAGCCTGATAAGGGTCAGGAAGCCGAAACCCATTCCCCCTCTGTGGTGGTGCTTGGTTGCAGTGGGAGAGGGGGATTGGAGCCTGGGACAAAGGACTGGGCTCTCTCCCCCTCTCTTGCTGGGGGCAGGAAACACTGCAAGGTGGGAAAAATGGGGCGAGGCTTATACTTTACAATGAGCTTACCTGTAAAGGTGAGCAGAGTAATGTTTGTATTTTGTCTCATTGTAGGTGCTGGGCTCTGGATGAAGCTGAAGAAGATCTTCATCTGAATATTGAAGCATGGAGTTGGGCTCGAGTAGACTGGTAAGGGGGAGACGGCACCCAGCAAGATTTGCGGATTCCCCAGCGGATTCGCATAAGGTAAGTCCATATCTGGGAACTCTCCGGATTTGCCCCGGAGACTCCGGTTTTGACAGAGCTTTACCGGGTCTCCGGGGGAGAGGCTGATTCCTCCGGATGAGGGCAGTTTGTATTGAAACCCTCCCCACATCTGCTGTTTCTCCTGGTGTTCCTCCCTCCCCAGCCTTCTGTGTGACACTTTTAAGCCCTGACCCACCAGCTCACGTCAAGCCCTGCCCCTTTTTGACGCGATTTGCGTAATTATTCTTACCCCCTGCTGCCCCAGAGGACTCCCCACCAGATAGACTTCAATTGGAAGTTTCAGTTATGGATAAGTCTCCCTTGTATTGCTTTCCAGGCTGGGGGAGGCAAGGGAGTGGGCGATAGAAAGTGGCAGCTGCAGGCAAGGTGCATGAGTGCTCTGGCTGCAGCTTCCCATTGTGTAGGGGTTTCACTTAGCCGCGAGACTTAGTCAGGGATCGGTCCTAATAAGGACCTAGGCTTGGGATTATCCCGTGTGCCGTTGCGGCTGCCCAGGAAGATGCCGGCTAAGAGGCAAGAGAAGGGCAGCAGGCAGAGAGTAGTGAATTGATGGGGAAGAAGGCTGGGAGGTTTGGAGGGGAAGATGGTTTAGCAGCATTAGGCTGGGATGGGGGGGGGATTAAGTGGTGAGGCAGTAGGGCATCTAGAGGGGGGAGTAGGCAGTATTTACAGGGGGCTAGTGGGGGGTTAGAGAGAGGCTGGGGCTCCAGCAGTAGGAAGAGGAGGAGGAGGTAGGAGGGGATGACTGAAGGATAACAGAGGAGGGAGGAGGTGGGCTGAGATGTGGGGTAAGGGGGGTTAGGCTGGGATCAGGGGGAGGGGGGGTCAAATGAGTAATGATGAATGTGGTTCTCATGAGTGGTGTAAAAGCACTTACCCCCTATTCTCACCAGCAACAGCAAGAAAGCGGCAGAGGGTGCAGAACCAAAAGGAAAAGAGAAGAACAAGGGACGGCGGTAAGGATCAAGGAAGGAGGTGGATGGACAAGCAGTGGCGGTCAACATGGAGCTGAGTGAGTCTTCTCAAAGTGATGGTACTGTTTCAGAGGGGGAGGTAACTGAAGGGGAGGTGATCGCTGACTCATCTGAGTCAGGGTCGGACACAGAGGAGCCCGGCTCTGACTCAGAGGATTCGGATGATAGTAATAGAATGTTTCATATGTTGAAGAAATGTTTTAAAGCTATTAATGGGAAGCAGACCAAACAGCCACAGAAAGGGTGAGGGGGCCAAAAAAGGGAGTGAGGAGGAGAAGGGTTAAGTGGGAATTGCATGCGAGGTATCTGCGCCCCATGATCATGTCCCAAAAAAAAGATACAGAGGCAAATGAAGGAAAGGAAATATGTGGATATTTATAAAATTTCCAGGGAAGCAGTGGAGGCAAAGAAGGAGAGAGTAAAGGAGGAGAAAGGGAAGGTGAGGCAGAGACACTTAATGGATTGGAATAAGGGATTTTTTCCATATGCCAGTTTATATCTGAAGTGTCACCACAAGGAGGGTAGTAATATTGTCAAGTATATTGATGAGATTGTGGATAATCACAGTGCTTTTGGGGGACAGGTGTGGTCTGAGTATGATAACAGCCAGTAAGGTGCTGTCTTTTGGAACTAGGGACATGGACACATGGTCCAGGTTGGTCACACATAATAGAAGACAAAGCATGGTGAGGTCTCAAGAGAGGATGGGGTTTTTAGGCTTCAAAACTAAGGATGTTTGTTATGCTTTTAATGACAGTGGTTGTGTTAGGGGTGCATCGTGCAAGTTTCGTCATGCGTGCACGGCCTTTGAGGGAGTCATTCAGCCAAGGCGTGCTTTAAAAAGGGAAGAGCGGGGGAAGAGTGATGTTTGCCCCTTCACTGGAAAGAGCAGTAACGCCAGTGAAGTCAGACCAGTTAAGTAGGGTGTTGACAGACCACCCTGATAAAGGTGCTGTGAGTTTTTTTTGTTGAAGGGTTTTTGCTGAAGGGTTTGTGATTCCAGTGCAGGGAGTGGTGAAACAGAGGAAGCAGCTTAAGAATTTGAGGTCTGCCACATTGTTGGCAGAGGTCAATGAGGAAAAACCAGCCAAGGGGCACCCCCTGCGGAGAGACTCATTGTGTCGTCAATGGAAGTGGTACCCAAAAAAGTGGATATCTGCTGATTTATCAATTGTCCTTCCCATTGGGGGAGGGGTCATTGAATGATGCTATTCGACAGGAACATTGTAGTGTGGTGTATCAGTCATTTGATGATGCATTGCAATTGATGCAGGACAGTGGACAGGGAGCATTGATGGTGAAGTTAGACATTGAGGCAGCATTCAGATTGCTTCCACTGCATCCTAAGCATTTTCGCTTTACTGGCAGTTACTTTCAAGGGGGGGTTTTATGCTGACAAATGTTTACCGATGGGTTGTATAGTTTTCTGTTCAGTTTTTGAAAGGTTTAGTTCAGCATTGCACTGAGCTATCGAGCATAGGTCAGGGGTCACAGGGGTGGCTCACTACCTAGATGATTTTTTGTTTGTAGGGGTCAAGGGCAGCAACCAGTGTGGGGAGCTGTTGCAGTATGCGGAGCAGTTGTTCGAGGAGGTGGGGATGCCAGTGGCTCAGAACAAGACAGTACTGCCAGTCACAAGGTTATCCTGTTGGGGACTGAGATTGATTCAGGGGCAGGACTGGTGTATCTGCCTCAGGAAAAGGGGGTGAAAGCCAGGGTGGAGGTGGCAGGGATAATTTCTAAGGCAAAGGGCACACTGAGGGAAATATGGGCTTTTTTGGTTTGTTGAATTTTTCATCAAGGGTCCTCTCCATGGACAGGATTTTCATCACAAGATTGGAGACAGCTACAGTGGGGGTAAGGTGCCCACTGCATAGACTCAGGATTACGAGGCAGCTCAGGGAGGACTTACGAGTGTGGGATGCATTTCTGAAGGGATTTAATGGTGTCAGCTTGTGGAGAAAGCCCCCAATGCCGAATGAGCAACTACAGTTGACGCTGCGGGGGCAGTGGGGTTTGATGCTTTTTTCCAGGGGCAATGGTGTGCTGTGAGATGGCCAGAGGCATGGCATGTGCAGGGATTGACAAGAAATTTGGCACTGCTTGAGCTATTTCCTATTGCGGTAGCATTGGATTCGTGGCACGACAAACTGGTCAATAGGGAAGTAATATTTTGGACAGATAATATGAGTGTGGTGTACGCTATCAGTTATCTACTGGTTCACAGCATGTGTTTGTTCTGCTCAGGAAGTTGGTGTGGAGGTGCATGGTGCACAACATTAAGTTCACGACGAGTCATGTGGCAGCGGTGGATAACACTCTGGTAGATGCTTAGTCTAGGGAGAGGTGGGATGTTTTCTTTGCATTAGCACCTGGGGCTAACAAAACTGGCTGTTTGTGTCCTAAATATGTATGGCAGTTGGGGATGAAGATATAGACGATCTGATAACAGCATCCCTAGCAACAAGCACTTGGAGGGCATACCAGAAGGAGTTTCAGGATTGGGATGAGTTTGATGCAGAGCAACTGGCAAAAACAGGGGAAGTGAAGGGCAGGTTGTGGTTGGAGCATTTAAAGCATCTATGGAAGGGGGGGCTGCAAGGGGGAAAGCAGTAACAACACTGGCAGCTATTTCATTTTTTGCAAAAGTTAGGGTGGAGGTGGTGTGGCCAGATAAGTTTGCAGTAAGAAGGGTTATGAAAGGTTGGGGGAGAAAATGGCAAAAAGTGGCAGACTCTAGGCTCATAGACCAAGAAAATGTATAGGGCTTTGAGGGGAGTGTGTAAAGACTGTTATGAGAGAACCTTGGTTGAGGCAGCATTTGTGATGGCTTTTAAAGGGTCATTTAGGGTGAGCGAGTTGGTAGCTGTAGCAAAAACCAGGCAGGATACCGGTTTGCAGTGGGATGGTGTGGAATGGTCAGAGGAGGTGGTGCGCTGTTGGCTGGCTAAGGAAAAGAATAATCAGGAAGGAGGGGCCAATGGTTGTTGCTCACCAGGAGTGGTGGGAAGGAGTGCCCTGTAAGGGCTGTATGGAATTTTTGAGGATAAGACCCTCAGGAAATGGTTGCTTTTTGATACACCAGGATGGCAGCACACTCTCCAAATACCAGTTCAGAGTAGTGATGGGTAGGGTGCTGTCTAGGATGCAGATATAACCAGACAAGTATGGCAACCATTCCTTCAGAATAGGAGCAGATACAAAAGTAGCTCAGAGGGGTTGCAGCGAAAGGGAAGTTAAGAGGTTGGGGAACTGGCTTTCGAATGCGTTTAAGACATATGTTAGGATGGGAATGGTCTAATGCGTGTTTCTCTTACAGAGGTAAAAAAGAAAAGGCAGGTCAGATTTGTTCTGGGCCATTCATTCATCTTTTTGGGTGCAGCAATACCTCTCACAGATTCAGATGGAGAATTTAGGGTTTCAGCTGGAGGACATGAAAATCATATGGTGTGGTAAGAGGGCTTGGTCTGGGGGCAGATGGAGACACTATTTCGGGACACCTGTTGGAGGTGGGGGAGTCCTGATATTTTGATGGTGCATGCTGGTGGTAACGACCTCACTTCCACAGTTTCAGTAGAATTGATTGAACACATTAAAGTCTCATTCACAGAATACAATTCCATCTGCTCTGAGATGAAGATCATCTGGTCACAGATTACGCCTCGAAGTTCGTGGAGGGGGGCTTTGTCACCCAGAGCTATTGAACGGTCCAGTTATAGAGTGAATCATGTCATAATTAGGTGACCCAATAGCCATAATAACATAAAAATGGAGGAAGAGGGCTGGTACAGGGGAGATGGTGTATACCTAGGGGATAGGAGGCTGCAGGTATTTACAGAAGCAGTTAGGGAGGCCCTAGAGATTTGTATGGGGTCACAGCAAGGAGGTGTGTGGGTCATAGAGCGTCAAGGGGTAGGAGTCCCCTCTATGGGTGGTGGGTGTGGTTATTACAGGGCCCTGGCATTGCGGCATAGCCAGTCGGTAACGGTGGGTGGGGGGACAGGCTTATGCTGTGCGGCCAGGTCAGCCTGCTTGAACGGCACGTAATTGCCATCAAGCACTGTGGAGGTGGGGAGGTATGTAGGTATTGTTTGGCGGACTGACACTTGTGCCTTGTTTACCTCCCCTGGTATGGTTTGGAGGTGGCAATAGAGAGAGCGACCAGAGGTGCGGAGGCAAGGGTTGCCTGAAGGTCTCACCCTTTATCTTCCATGGCTGCAGGAGTGACCCAAGCTATTAGGGGCCCTGGAGGTGCCACATGGGGGGGGTACTCCTGGGGTCCCATAAATAGGTTAAATCCCAAATTAATAAAGCTGTGACCTTACAATTTGCCACCTTATTTTGTTGTCAGTGTGTTTATTTATGGGGAAAAGTGTGTGGGGGGGTGAAGGTAGAGGAATGGTTGTGGTGTTTGGTGGCTGGAGGGAAAGAAAGAGGGAAATGGTGAGTATGGCCCTTACAAAAGGTGGAGGGTGCCGTAATGGTGTCCAAAGCCTGATAAGGGCCAGGGAGCTGAAACCCCTTAACCCTCTGAGGTGGTGCTTAGTTGCGGTGGGGGATAGGGAGTGGAGCCTGGGACAAAGGACTTGCTGGGGGCAGGTAACACTGCAAGCCGGGAAAAAAGGGGGCAAGGTTTATAGTTTAAAATGGGCTTACCTGTAAAGGTGAGAAGAGTAATTTTTGTATTTTCCCACCTTCCCTGCGCTGTGTGGCCAGGTCAGCGTGCAGTAAGGGCATGCGATTGCCATCAAGCACTGTGGAGGAGGGGAGGCATGTAGGTAGTGTCATGGCAGATTTACACTTGGGCCTTGTTTGCCTGCCCAGGTACAGTTTGGAGGAGGCCATGGAGAGGGACCAGAGGTGGGGAAGCAAGGGTTGCCAGAAAAGTCTAGCTCTTTACCTCCCATGGCCGTTGGCTATGTGCAGGCGTGACCCAAGCTATAAGGGGCCCTTGAGGTGCCACATAGGAGGGGGGAGGGTACTCCTGGGGTCCCATAAATAGGTAAAATGCCAAATTAATAAAGCTGTGACCACCTTATTTTGTTGTCAGTGTGTTTATTTATGGGGAAAGGTGGGGGAGGGGTGGGGGGGGGAAGTAGGGGAATGGTTGTTGTGTTTGGTGGCTGGAGGGAAAGAAAGGGGGAATGGTGAATATGGTCCTTATCAGCCAGGGCCAGATTTCAACTACCTAGAGTGATACGGTTTGAGGGGCACCTCAGCTGTGCTTACCTTATCCACATTCTGAACTGTGGGTGTGGCTAAAGCCATCTAAATGTACCTTTTTGAGTTTTTTATGTCTTTACAGAATATTATTTAGCCTCTTGGGGTGCTATAGAGATCTCTAACGCATTGCGTAGAAATGCATTGGAGATCTGTATAGCAAACGAGGGGTTCAAGCTTTTTTGTGCCCATGCTTGTTGTAAGCCAAGGTTATTTTCTGTGCCAGGAAACAGTGGATAAGACTAGGGGCGGAGTTATATGAAGACTAGGGGTGTGAGCATGGGTGGAGCTAAGGGCATCTAGAGTGCCTTGTCTAGGGGCGTCTGGGATGTAAATCCAAACATACAAAATTACATTTACATATTGAGGCTGATGTGGGCAACAGGAGGCCCTCCAGCTACTGTCAGTCAACAACTACTATCACTCCCCACTGGCCATAGGGAACAGTAGTTTGGCATCAGCTTCGGGACCACATATTATCTATCCCTGTACTAAAGGGAATGAAGCAATATTAGAGCAAACCATGTGCACCAAAGGGAACAAATGAAAATTCCCCAAATCTCCAGTGGTTTGGCTAGGCATTTTAACCCTTGGAATACTAGAAATGTCTCCAATACATTTCAGATGTGCAATTAAGATGTTGAAATCCCCCTTTTAAATCAATGAAAACTTGTCTTTGTCCTCTATGGTGAAGTTGATTTGCCTCAGAATTTCCCCAATTCCTCTTAGTACATCAGCCTCCATGTCCTATTTTGTGCTGAAAATAACAAGTACTTCTAAGCACCTGAAAGGTTTGTCTGGGAAATAACCACCCTTTATGTTTAACACTTTGCAGACCAGAGAGGTAAGCAATGCATACTGACACTATGTGTCACACCTCTCCGGTCCTCAAGGAATTAACCACATCTCTACCACAGTGCCAATGCGTTGGATACCTCTCAGACATTCACAGGGTTAAAGATGCAGCCCTAGAAGTTAGAAATGTGCAGTTCTTGAACAAACCAATATAGGGGGAAAATGAAAATTGACATTTATTTAAATTGAGATTTTAACCCCTTGAATGCTTGAGAGCTCTCCAACTCATTGCAAAGCAATTCAGGGGGTTAAAAATTCTATTTAAAACAATGGAAATTTTAGGAATGTTCATCTGTCCCCTACTGTGCAGTTGATTTGCTCCACAATTGCTCATCTTTATCTTCCAGAATTGCTCCTTAAAGGGATAGTAATGTTTAAATGTCAGTTTATTTAATATTGTAGGCATTAAAAAAATAAGTGCAATGATGTAAGTTTTATCTCTCAGACCTTTATGGTTTGAGAGGTATAACTTGCTAAAGTTCCCCCTCTAGGCTATTTCAGACAAGTCTGCCATCTAGTGGACAGCAGGAGATTCCAGTCCTGGGACCAGCTGGCGGCTCTTCAGCAGAGCCAAAATCGTGCTATTTAGAAATAAATACTTAATTAGAATGGTCTACAACGTGTGCTTGCAAACTAGGCACACTTTGTAGACTATTCCAAATAAGTATTTGTTTCTAAATAGAGCTGCCGTCCTGTCAAATGCCCGGAATCTGCTGATGTCCCATAGAGCACTGAAACAGCTTGGAGAAGAGTACTTTAACCAGTTATATCTCTCAAACCATAAAGGCTTGAGAGATAAGACTTACATCGTTGCACTTATTTTTTAATGCCTACAATATAAAATAAACTTAAATTTAAACATTACTATCCCTTTAAGGGTCTTATGCAAAAAGCTAAAGATGTGCAATTCTGGAGCAAACCAGCTGCACACTAGGTGGTAAATAAAACTCCCCATTGAGTAAAATGGGGCATTTCATGAATGCTAGAGACGTCTCCATGGGTATTCATGGGTTTAAACTTATTTATATAGATGAGAATTTTGTACAATTGGTTTACTCCAGAATTACTCCAGTTCTTCATAGTAAATTGGCCTCTATATCATTCTGTGACATCATAGGGTTAGTTGCACTAAGGAGTGATAAAGGGATGATACAGAGGAGAGTGAGATAAACTCTAAACAAGTCCTATGCTATTATTTGTGGCCAATGCATTAAGATATACCGAACTTCAGAGATCTTCGTGCATATGCTCCATAGAATAAAATAGGACTTGGATGGGATGATGCACTAAAGTGAGATAAAGAGGTAATGAAGAGGAGATAATGTTTCCCACAAGATCACTTCTCCAATACCTATGTTATTCTATGAAGACTATGCAATAAGATCTCTCCCACTTAAAGGGATAGTAATACTTCGTTTTATCTTTATTTTATTTTGTAGGCATTAAAAAAAACATGAAGAACGATATAAGTCTTATCTCTCAAACCTTTATAGTTTGAGAGATATTCACAAGCAAAGTTTCCCCCTCCCGACCCTTTTACCTAGTGTAAGCCATCTCTTCTCAGATGTGGAATCCAGTCCATAGACCAGACAGATAACAGAAGGGGACAATATTCTTCCTATGAGAACAATGAAAGCCCTGCCCCCCTTGACAAGTTTTTCAGGTTTTTCCCTTATCTTAATTGAAGATTGTCCCTCTCTGCAGTCTACCTGGGCACCTCCCTTCTGCTCTAAGTGAGCAGTGTTACATCAGTAAAAGGGGCGGGAGAGGGACACTTTGTCATTGAATTACTCTTGAACTACAACTCTGACAGAATTGAAATAACACTCTCCAAAGTCCAAATACTGTGATGATTAACTAGAGCTGCTTTTATTATGAAACATTACTATCCCTTTAAGAAATCTTAGTGCATATGCTCCATGGAATAAAATAGGAACTGGAGAAGTGATATCACTGGAGAACTTATCATCTGTTTATCACATCTTAGTACATCTCCAGGGGAGGACTGGCAACTTGTAGCCTAGGGCGCAAATACAATCAAGTGGCCCATTTGTACTATCGTTCCAGCCCGCCCCCTTTTGTTAATATTAAAATTGGCATTAATGTTGTGAAGTAAGGCAAGCAATACCACAGAGCTTGCAATGAAAATGGAGCAGCACAAGTGATAACACTGAGCTTACAGTTGAAATGGAGCTACACTAGTGATCCTACAGAGCTTACAGTTTAAGTAAAGCTACACTACTGATACCATAGAGCTTACAAGGAAAATGGGTTATGCTACTAGTGTAGCTCCATTTGGGTTGTATCTCTGTGGTATCATTTGTGTAGATACATTTCATTTGTAAGCTTTGTTGTATCATTAGTGTAGCTCCTTTAAAAGCAGCAAGCGTGAGATTGAGTGAGCCAGTGGCCCACTGGCCCAGATATAAGACTGGCCCAGGGGGTAATTGCCCCCCTGCCCCCCAGGCCAGCCCTCCCCTGTACATCTCCCTAGGAGAGTTTAGCATACCGGAGAAGTGATCTCCACTTTATCACCCCTTTATTATGCCTTAGGGTATAACCCCCAAAGGTCCCCTAAAATAAGACTTCTGTGGAGTGGATACTTTGCTCCAAACTATGACTAATCAGTAATACATAGGCAGTGTTATTTATAATTGTGCACAAGAAAGGGGGAATGTTTTTGTCCCCTATGGTGCAGTTGGTTTGCTCCAGAATACCTTGTTCTCTTGTTGAATACAGCCCTAAGGAATGATTATTAGGGGTTAAAGCAATGCATTCCATACCCCTCTGGCACTCAAAGGATTAAGAAATAATTGAAAATGCCTTAGGATCTCACACTGGACTGGTTTGTATTGCAGCTGATGAATGACTGGATTTCTTCTGATATATTCTCATTGTAAACTACAGAGGGGATGGGAGGGCGGGGCAATTTATCACTGGTTTTATCACCTAACATAAAATCTAGGCCAAATATTACTATAAGAAAAAGCCTCTTGCAGCACATGAAGAACCTGCACTGGTCAAAAGGTCTGTGAGCCTCTCCTGTGTGCTGCAGTGTAACATAGCAACCCAGACAGAGGGGGCTTCTCAGACTGAGAATGTTCCCTGGAGACGCTGCAGTAGATTAGCCTTTTATCCATGGAACAGGCAGCAGTAAATATGCTTATCTAGGAAAAGAAATTATGTGAAATCTGCAACCTTTTCTTCTGAGTTCCAGTTGCACAAATTATAGAAATCCTGATCTTTGGGAGCTCTCGTTCCGTCCTCTGCTATGATGGGAACAGATGAGCATGTTCCTCTAACACAGGGGTGGCCAATTATTTTGGCCCAAAAAGCACATCTCTGTGTAACCCCATGCGGACGAAAGGGTGTGCAAGTTATTGCCTCTATGGACACAACATCCAGGACTGAATGAACATGTTATCTCTTTATCAAAGGCACAAGGGAAACATTCATAGGGCCAATAGGGTTTTCTGCTCATAATAAGCTATGTGGGTTATTATTAGGATACTAGTTGAACAGCCCGTTACACGGGCCACAGTGCCTCTGGCAGCCGGTCGCGGGGCAGTCACACGCAGTGGAGACTGGCCGCGCCCGGCTGATACAGAGCTGGACACTCCTTCGGAGCGCCCAGCTCTGTATCAGCTGCGGCGCGGGCAGTCTCTACTGGGCATGACTGCCGCACGCGTAGCAGTGTCTACTGCGCATGTCAGGCGTTACACACAACTTAGCAAATTATTATATAGGATGCTACATCATTAATGTCAACTCCGTAACTAGCTGTCATGGATATCAAAAGTAACCCTTTGAATGCCACAGGGTTATCCAAAGCACTGAGGAGTAATGCCTTGGATACCGCTCTACATAGCTGGGAACTCTCTGGATTTGCCCCGGAGACTCTGGTTTCTGCTGCAGATTACCATATCTCTGAGGCAAAGGCTGATTCTCTGGATATGGGGAGATTCTATTGAAACGCTACCCACTTCTCCTCCTTTCCTCCCTGTTCCTCCCACTCCTTGTCTTCCTTCCCCAGCCTATTCATCAGACCCCACTTGTGATTAAGCCACGCCCATTTTTTTTTTTTTATTTTTTTTTTTTTACGCTAATCACATCATTTATCTCCCCCAGCGGCACCACAGGACTCCCCTCTCCAGGGAGTCCACAAGAAAAAGTTCCCAGGTATGCCACTCGGCCGCTTAAATGGTTAAAGGGCAAGGGATATGCTTCGGTGTATTCCCCAGATTGAATGGAGCCAGCTGTTGCTAGTCCCCACAAAGAGTAAAAATAGTATAAACTTGCATGTGTGCGCTACATAATAAAAAGGTAAACCGCATTTAACCCCTTAAGGATGGCCGATCGCGCATGCAGCCATCACTTAAGGACCACGTACCATTTTTTTTTACATTTGTTGACGCATCCGCATCCAGTACAGGACTGTCATGGGTCCCTAACAGGATTCTACCCATGACTGTCCTGGATCGTCATGGGTCGTTAATGGATTAAAAAACACATTGCATGCAGCATGAACTCTAAAGCAGTTTTTAACCCTTTAAGAACAAGCTGAGAGTGTAATGCAATGCACACCTCTCAGTAAAAGGGTTAAAGGGATAGTAATGTTTCACAAAAACAGCAACTCCAATTAATCTTCATAGTATTTAGACCTTAGAGAGTGTTATTTCAATACTGTCAGAGTTGTGGTTCAAGAGTAATTGAAGGATAAAGTTTCCCCCTCCCGCCCCTTTTACCTAGTGTAAGCCACCTCCCCTCAGATGTGGAATCTGGCTGCTAGACCAGACAGATAACAGCAGGGGACAATCTTCTTCCTATGAGAACAATGAAAGCCCTGCACCCCTTGATAAGTTTTTTCAGGTTTTTCCCTTATCTTAATTGAAGATTGTCCCTCTCTGCAGTCTACCTGGGCACCTCCCTTCTGCTCTGGCTGAGCAGTATTACATCAGTAAAGGGGTGGGAGGGGGATACTTTGTCATTGAATTACTCTTGAGCTACAACTCTGACAGAATTGAAATAACACTCTCCAAGGTCCAAATACTATGATGATTAATTAGAGCTGTTTTTATTATGAAACATTACTATCCCTTTAAGGTGCAAAAAAGCTCCGGTCCTCAAAGGGTGAAGCAATGATTTGGATACTTCTTTGTTCCTCAAAAGGTTGAACATCAACCCTAAGCTACAGAATTCTTGTAGTTCTATGTATATTGTTATAGTGCAGCTCTGTGACTTTAAGTATGGTACCTTCTAGCAATTAATCCCAGCCTACAACAGGTCATTAGGATTCTTCTCAAAGACTCCGTGTCCTTCCATGAACTGCCTGCATCACTGAAAAAGGTGATTGCTCGGCAGCCAGCTTAGTACACACAGAACACTAGAAGTGTGTCTGCGCTGGTGACTGATGGCTCTGCTATGAAAACACAAGTACCGTCTTCTAGAACATCCTATTTGTCAGAAAATGAATCTCTGACTTTATTATTATTATATTGAAAGTTGAAGGTTGGAAGAATTTTTTTTTTTGTGTGTGAATGTAAAATTAATTATGGTATGAAAAGGAATGTTTTAAAGTGGAACTTTCATCATATATAGTCACCCTGCAATAATTAAGCAGGTAGCGACTTGCTTTATAATAAATCTATTACCTTTCAAAATTACCCAGTTGTAAAGAAATCCTTTATCTTCGGAGACTGACGGCCAGGTTAGTGCAGTCTGTGTGCCTGCGCTGTCAGTCCCTTCTGTTTCCCTTGTGGTAACTGCAAAGCTTCACAATGGAGACTGGAAGTGATAGCACAGACGAGCAGACAATATGTCTGCCCTGATACCTGGCTTCCGGTCTCCTAAAATACAGGATTTCTTTACAATTGGGTAATTTTCAAAGGTAATAGATATATATTATAAAGTTAGTCGCTACCTGCTTAATTATTGCAGGGCGACTTTATTTAAGATGAAAGTTCCACTTTAAATGGTTAGTAATGTCTTATTTCAATGAAATTTGATATTGTAGATATTACAAACATAAACTAACTGATGCAGCTCCCATCTCTCAAATCTTTATGGTTTGAGAGATATACGATGACAAAGTTCCCTTTCACAGACATCAGCTGTAAAGCCAGCGGCTCTTCAGCAGAGCCGAAATATCATTATCTAAAAAATAAATACTTCATTGGAATGGTCTACAAAATGTGTCTGGTTTGTAAGCACACTTTGTAGACTGTTACAATGTCTGTGAAGGGGGAGGGGACTTTGTCATCGTATATCTCTCAAACCATAAAGGTTTCAGAGACGGGAGTTGCATCAGTTAGTTTATGTTTGTAATATCTACAATATTACGTTTTATTAAAAAAAGGCATTACTAACCCTTTAATAGTAAGAAATAATGGGCACTTTCAGTGGCATAACTAATCACTGGAGAGTCCTGTTGCAGACATTTTTTGGAGCCACAACATAAAAATATATTTAAAGAGGTATAGCTATAACCTATTGCACCCCCTGTAGTTACATATAAAACCAAAATGGAGCAATTCTGGGGCAAACTAACTGCACCATAGGGGACAAATAAAAACTCCCACTCATTTATATAGAGCTGTTAACCTCTTGAACACAATGCATTGGCGATATTGCTAATATTTAAGAGATTAAACCCCAATTTAAATCTAGTGGGATATTTGGAATGCTGACATATCCTTATGTGCAGAATTGTTCTTTTTTGTCTTTATACATAAGGTCCAATTAAAAAGCATGAAAAGAGAAAGGGAAGAAAATATTAAAGGGGAACTATCACCTCTATACAAGTTTGCCTCTGTGTAATGTTCCTATAGCGATAACATGTAATCTGTGTTTTTTTTTTTTTTTATATAATGCAGAATATGGCGACATTTACTGCTTTAAAAATGAGCTGGTGACGTCACTTCAGTACAGGCTGTGGGGCTCTATACTGCAGCATGTCACTTTTAATCTCTTCCCCTCCCCAAGTAGCTCCTCGTTCCAAACTCCTCCGATGACGGAGAATTTTTCCATGTAAGCTGGAGCGCTATAGCGCTCCAGCTTACATGCAGAAATCCTCCGTCATCGGAGGAGGTTGGAACGAGGTGCTACTTGGGTAGGGGAAAAGACAAAGACTGACAAGCTGTGGTACAGGGTTGTACCTGCAGGCTGTCCTGAAGTGACGTCACCAGCTCATTTTTAAAGCGGTAATTTTCGCCATAGTCTGCATTATATATATATTAAAAAAAAAACACAGATTACATGTTATCGCTATAGGAACATTACACAGAGGCAAACTTGTATAGAGGTGATAATTACCCTTTAACCCTTTTAGTGTCAGAGGTGTACACAACATATTGAGAAGCAATACATTGAGTACCCCTCTGGCACTCAAAGCAAAATGCACCACATTAGACAAATATGCCCATTGACTTAAGTGGGGATTTTAACCCCTTGATTGATAGAAAGCTCTCCAAAACATTGTCTTTTGTATTCAAAGGGTTAATAGCCCCAATTAAATCAATGGACATTTTTATTTACAGTGCAGTTGGTTTGCCCCTGAACTGCTCCACAATTTCTTACATCTTATTGATATAAGTAGGGGTTTTAACCTCTTGAATGCCAGAGAGGACTGCAATGCACTGGGGAATTCTTTAGCACTCAAAGGATTCAAAGTCCCATGTAAAATCAATGCAAAATTGTATTTGTCTGCTTATGGTGCAGTTTGATCCAGATTCCTCCACTTTTACTGTGTGCATATGGCCTCGAGAAGTGAAATGTGCAAAGTGATATAGAGAACAGGGAGAGGAGAGCTAGGAAGAAAGGATTGTTTGGAACCCATTAACCAAGGCATCATTAAATATTGATTATCATGGGAGGAAATTGCTACACTCTGGGATTAACCATATAGAAACCCAGGGGCTTATGTATAAAGAGAGGTGGAGTAATTGTAGGTTAAACCCACTGGACTATAGGGAACAAATTAACCCTTTGAGTGCCAGAGGGGTATGCACTAGCACATTGCTCTGCAATGCGTTGCATACCCCACTGGCACTCAAAGGGTTAAAACATCCTCAGCTTAAATGGAACTTTTAACCCACTATATTCCAGAAAGGTCTTCAATGCCTTAAGAAACAATGTTGGAGAAATCACTAACAGGCAGTGGGTTAAATAAATCATTGAGACTTATTTGTTCCCTATGGTGCAGCGGATTTGCCCAGGAATTGCTCCACTTTTGGTTTTCTATATATGGCCCCACAGAAAACAGAAAGAAGAGGATGTGTTGTGGTCGGTGCACACTTTAGAACTAACACTTTTATTTCATTCCTTTAAGAAAAACAACAGCAAACCAAAATAAAAGTGTACAAAGTGCACTTGCAGAATATATATATTCAA
Source organism: Rhinophrynus dorsalis (assembly GCA_037306005.1). Lineage (NCBI taxonomy): Eukaryota > Metazoa > Chordata > Amphibia > Anura > Rhinophrynidae > Rhinophrynus > Rhinophrynus dorsalis. The sequence goes on from CM074720.1 coordinate 467,331,179, forward strand.
AGCATAGGTTGAATGTCTATTTTAGAAAGATGCATATACAGAGCAGCATAGAAACTACTAACCCTTTGAATGCCAGAGGGGTATCCAATGCATTCCTTTGCAATACATTTCTTACCTCTCTGGCACTCCCTTGAGGATGGGCGGGTAACCTTTGGCTCTCCAGCTGTTACTAGACTACAGCTCCTATCATCATTAGCCAGCCAAGGGCCAGCTTTGAATAATATGACTTGTAGTCCCACGACAGATGAGAAGATGGGAGCTGGCCTGCAGTATTTATCCTTTGTAAGGACAGTTTTAGGGCTTATTTATATAGGTGGCTGTGCCTCAACAACATTGTCTACATCCACAGAAGCCTAACCAAGATGCACTGTACACTATGGTGCTGAGTCCACAGTGTCAATGTGATATCACAAGCACAGAACCACTCAAATGCAATTTGATGCAACTCCTAAGTAACCAGAAGTGGTCACAGGGTAGTTACATCAGTGAAGGCCTACATGGGGGAAAGGTAGGCTGACCATATTTCCTCGAGACAAAACGGGACGGGGTGTGGGACAAATGGACAGTGGGACTCCATCACGCCGAGTCCGTTCGCAGTAAGCTGCAAGCAGTGAGAACGAGTTTGCTCCGTCTCTAGGGTTGCCACCCAGCCGGTATTTTACCGGCAGGCCGGTAAAAAAATTGGCTTCTGTCCAATGTTAAGTCTATGGAAGGAATGCCATGGCCGGTATTTCTTTGAAGAAAAGGTGGCAACCCTATCCGTCTCTTACTAGCGGTGTTCTCTCTTTCTGGCCAAAAAAGCCTGCCCTGAAGTAAATTGGAACTTCCTGTCTTCGTCACTCACTCTAGAGATTTTACTGTGTTTGCTGTACACATTGATTACCATAGAGTCTTATGACTCATTGTCATATCACTGTCTAAGAGACTCTATGGTAATTTACCAGACTCGTGAGTCTTATACTCCTAAAGCCAACAACAGTACATGTTTTAAACGAAACACAAGCGAATGTTTTTGAGTCAGGCAGAGCCTTCAGAGTGATTAAGCCACTGATTGATTCACCTGTGTATATATAAGCTGATCCAGAAATCCTGCATTTTTGGGGGGCAGCGGCAAAGAACAGGATTCTATGGTGTCATTGAGAAGGCTGTTCTTATAGTGGAGTGAATTGCTGACAACTCCAGTCCAAGTATTTAGTATGCACACCCAAAGAATAAAATACATGTACATAACTGGAGTGCAACCAATTTTGACAAAAATAGCTACAAGCTATATCCATATTTACTCAATATTAGCCCTTTATACTGCAGCATATTGACTCCATATAATGACTATTACATTTGTGGTTATGGCCACTCATTGCTAAACTTGTCACCAGTGCCAAGGTCCCCTTTTCACTCAGTCCTAATCTTAATTTGTTTTGACTGAATTGTCACCCTACTGTAGACACTGCCAGCCAATCAGGTAGTGCTGACTGCTGCATAAACCATCCGGCTTATTTAGTGCGTTAACCCTTTGAGTTCCAGACTGGCATCTAACCATTGTATAACCCTCTGGAACTCAAAAGGTTACGGACAAAGAATGTGTTCGCATAACAATGCCTAAAGATTGCCTGTGATTGGCTCATAGGGGGATCACAATGCAAAGGATCTGGGAGATTACACAATGGCAGCTGTGTTTCCACTTTGGTATTGCCCATAAGAATAAGACCTAAAAGAGACAGGATGGCAGCCCTAATTGCAAAATGTAAATTAATTTACACAAACACTTAATACCGACTGACAAAACCAACATTTAAGAGAAATGACAATAATCTTCGTGTGTGACCTTCTCTCTGACATTTTCAGTAAGGAGAATTTTGGTCTCCAACAGTGATATTATGAACTGGATACCATGACTAGAAATGACAGATTAATATTGCAAATCACACAATTTGTTGACATTTTTGCCCAAACAGTTTGTGAATGTGGTAAATGCAAAGAAGAAAAATACCTGGGAAGGCAAATCAAAAATAAATGTAAAATAGACATCTGGAACACTTAACCCTTTGAGTGCCAGAGGGGTACGCAATGCATTGCAAAGCAATAAGTTGCATACCTCTCTGGCACTCAGAGGGTTAAGGCAGCGAGAAGATTTATCCTCTTGTGCACAAGCTATGAGCCATATTCAAAAATGAAATGAGGAACAATTCTTGTGAAAACCAGAGTCACCTCTTGTGGAAAAAACTCAACAATTTTCATTTAATTAAAAGGGTCTTTAAAACTTTGGAGGCTCTAGAGGTCTCCAATGCACTGGTGACCTCTTAAGAATTCAAGAGGTTTTAATATCCATGTATATGTATGGGAATTTGGGTAGTTTTCACTTTTTCCCCTAGAGTGCGACTGGTTTGCAACTGAATTGCTCTACTCTTTGTTTATACATATGCCCCTATATATTGCTGAACAATAAAAATGTATCCAAAACAATAAATAAAGCATCACAATAAAATTCATTAGATATCCCATTTCCATAAATTTTTTGTTCTGTCAACTTGCAGCAGTCAGCATTTAACTGGTTATTTGACCTTCAAGATAAAAAAACGGGAGTGGTGATCACATGATATTTCCACTGACCAATAAATCACTAGGGCTAAGGTGAATACGTAGCCCTTTAAATCAGAGATGCTTATTTAAAAAAAAAAAACAAGCTCCAACATATTGCAACATACCTCTCTAGCACTCAAAGGGTTAACTATGTATGAAATGTAGAAAAGCAAGGTGGGGCTACTCAAGTCACTGTATCATATGCACCATAGAGAACAAATAAAAACACCATATTTAACACCATATTACCTGAGAAATCCACAGGGCATTTTAAAGTAATATGTGGGAGATCTCTAGCATTCAAGGGGTTAAACAGTTCCATTGAAATGAATAGAAGTTTTGAAAATGGTGCAGCTCGTTCTCTCCAGAATTGCATCACTTGCTTTTATACCTATGGGCCTAAGAATGTTATTCAGGACGGATGACTGCATATGAGATTACCCCAAGGGAGAGGCCCCTTCTTCCCACTCTAGAAAAAGATATAGGCTACTCATTGGGACTAAAAGGTATTTATTAACATAACAAATATCTATATGTCTGCCTCCCCGCACGCCGGGAGGGCACGATGCACAACACAACACCCATGAGTCTCTGCTCCCACTTGCAATGTTAACCCACGAGTGAGAGGCTAACTCCCCAAACCCACAATGGCAAATTACCCTTCCAACTGTTGGCGAGGACCCACCACCACCACCAAAACATTAAATGCTGTGACAAAACTAAACGATCAACAGGGGAGGGAGGGTGGGAACAAAAATTTGGTAAGCCCAACTAATATTCCCCCTGAGGATTCACCGCTGCACAAAATGGTGCTGGGTTGCCTCAGGGGGAATATTTATAACCTAACGATATACCCAGCCCCCAGGATCTGGGAACCAATACTTAAATAAATAACTCATAATATTTACAAACACTGCCATTTTATCTAACCCACAGTCATGCCCCTTCCCTTCACACGCTGGTTCAGGGAAAGGGTTCTATTCTGGAGAAATGATGGGGCAAACTAGAAATTCTCATTCAGTTAACCTTCTGAGTGCCAGGCGGGTGTGCAGCACATTGTTTTGCAAGGTGTTGCATACCCAACTGAGATTCCAAGGATTAAATAGGCTTTTAACCCCTTGAATGCCAAATTAGTCAGTCTTGCATGCATATTTCCAAATGCAATCGGGACCTCTATAGCAGTCAAGGGGTTAAACCTCCCCCCATTATCAGTGAGTGGGTAGGTTCATTTGTCCCCTAGAAATGCCCCACTTTAGCTCTGTGTGCCAGTGCTAGTTTCCTAAGCCGTTTTGTCATACACGTATTTGTAAAGTGTTGGATAATGAGGAAGTAAGTTTCTTTATCTTTCTCAATTGTATTTACCTAGTGACAAGGGAACAACTGTGTCCATAAGCATGAGTAAAACATTCAATTTGTTTAAAAACATAATTGTTCCTCCCAACTACCTCATGTTATGTGTAAGTGATTTTATCTATATATTATAATATCAGACAAATGGAACTGTACACATCAAAATGAATACTGAAACACTAGACATATTATACTGGATGCCATACATCTTTTGTATACAACAGGTTAAAGGGAGACTATGACATAAATAGTGCCCCATCAGCAGATATGCTACCTTGAGCTCAGACCTGCAAATCAATGAGGGAGCAGAAGGAGGGTCTGAGAATAAACTCCCAGTGCACCCCCACTGGTCCTGCTAAAGAAACTGAACTGTGTGGCTGAAGTGTCAAATTCAATTTCCTGTCCAGCATGATAAAGATTCCCCCACACAACCTCTGTTCAGGCCTGAAAGCCCAACACACAGGGTTTATGGAAAGGGGCATGCAAACCCGGAGACACTGGCTATGAGCCGCATACTTCCAGTTTGCATTCCAGTTGAGGGGCCAGTGGTTAGGAGCTGTACAGTGCATCTGCAGGCATTTGACTAAGCTTAGTAAAATGTGACAATTGGCCTTTAAATAACTTCTTTTTTGGACAGAGGGCCTTCATGATTTCTTTTTGAACCCCAAAAGCAGAGATGCATATAGGAATACTTTTTCCAAACAGGGAACTTACTTTCCCACAGAATCATGCATCATACTATAATTCCAATACAGCCAGGGATTATGGGTAATGGCCTGCAAATGAAGACTTCTTATTGAGGCTCATATACTAACAAGAAATGCACCATAAATACAAATTCCCGTTGATTATATAGAGCTTTTAAAGTGGCAGTTAAACTCCTCAAATTAACTCTATTTTTTCATCTACAACTATTTATTTACACTTACTTAGTTGACAACGAGTTCTTGAAATATCTGCTTACAGACAGCTCTCTGTCCGGGACTGGGAATTCAGGGACATTTTAAACAATAGAACACTATCCCTGCATAATTCAGTGCTCTGCACGCTGTAGAGGCAGGCCTTCCTACAGTGTTTCACTATCTTTGTTTTTACCTAGTATATTTTATTACTTTATTGCATTAACCCTGCTTCACTGTCCCTAATAGAAAGCTCCCTGGAAAATGATTCAGTGCTCTCCCTGTCAGAGACATAAACACACCTCCCAACATTTCAAATTGCCAAAGAGGGACACTTTTGTTTTAGGGGGTGATGCTGGAAGCGTGGTTGGTGGGTGGGACGTTACCGAGAATTTTTAGGCTATTTCATGACCTATTGATACCTCCTTGTGTAACCAAATAAATGATTTATAACAAGATCTAAGTATTTTATTTACACAGAATAATTTATAAACACATACTGACATTTAAACAAACAATAATGTGAGTTTTATTGCTGTAGAGCAATATGATACACTTAAATACACACCATGCAATCTGATCTCCTACAAAGAGGGACATCAGGGTGGGAAAGAGGGACAGAGTCATTTGGGTCCTAAAGAGGGACTGTCCCTCCTAAAGAGGGACACTTAGGAGGTATGCATAAAAATATGTAAAAAAATTAAGTAAATAATAAAGGCAATTTGACCCTGCATACTATGCACTTGCAGAATATATAAAGGGAGACTGACTTGTGTATGCCAGAGGTCTCACCTGCACGGCTTTCCTCTCCAGCATTCAAGGGATTAAAATAAATCAATGGGGATTTGGGGAATTTGTATTTATCCCCAATGGTGCAGTTGGTTTTCTCTAGAATTGCTTCACTTCTCATTTGTACATCAAACTCATTGAATATTATTTTTTATTTCTGTGCACCATGGCAAGGATTCCACCTGCAGATTTCCACACAGTCTGGTCTAATCTGTGCCCAGTAGACTGTATTTTTAAGAATACAAACATGTGCAACACCTTTTGTTGGTGCTCCAGGATAGCCCCTTACAGGACAAATAACACCTCCTAATAATATCCCCCGTTAACCTTCCTATAGCCAGAAAACCTAAGGACCCCTATGAATTTTGGCTTGTGCCTTTGTTTTATAGAAAGCATCTTCAATTGTCCTGGACATCATATCCATGGAAGCTGGCAGTTATTTCAAAATGAAGCAGACGAAATGCAGGATCCTATGTAACCCTTTAAGGAACAGAGGGTGGTGCAATACATTGTGAGGCAATACACTGCAGACCCTTCCAGTCCTTAAAGAGTTAAGACCGTCATGTGCAACGAGCACAGCTTGGGGTCCAGTGGTCCTACTAGTAACTGTCATGTCTGCCTCCGTGTAAATGGCTTCCAGGACCCACTGAAGATGTCTCTTGAACAACGGCCCATTATTATTAGGAGGTGTTAACCCTTTGAGTGCCAGAGGGGGTACGCAACATTGCTTCACAATGTGTTGTGTACCCCTCTGGCACTCAAAGGCTTAAATGTAATTTTAGTTCAAAAACTGACCAGGCATCAAGACAACGGGTTTGGTATTAAAGGACTGATTACTCAATTGTTTATGCAGGAATAGAATATTGTGGGAGGTCTCCACCACCCTTCACCATAAGAACCATTCGGCCATTGAGTCATCCAATTTTCCCTACTGTAAAAACATCAAACCATACTTGGTCCTTACCTTATGTTCAGGATAGCCTTATGCTTATCCCATGCATGCTTAAGTTCCCTCAACATCTACCACTTGTGCTGGTAGGTTATTCTATGTATTTACCACCCTCTCAGTGAAGTAAAACTCTTACTTTACATCTATGCCTCTGTCCCACTAGTTTTAGACTATGACCTCTTGTCCTAACATCTCTACTCCTTTGAAATGAACTACCCTTCTGTACTTTATTGAACCCTTTATGGATTTGAATGTTTAATATCATATACCCACTCTCTTTCCTCCAAGCTACGCATGTTCAGATCCTTTAGTCTTTCCTGATAAGTATTGTCCTGTAAACCATGCACCATTTTAGTAGCCCTTTCTTGAACTCTCTCCAGATTATCTATATCCTCCTGGAGATGTGGGGTGAGATTCATTAAGGAGTGATAAAGAGGTGATAAAGCAGCAGAGATGACTTCTCCAGTGATATCACTTCTCCAAGTCCTATGTTATTCTGTGAAGCCAATTAACTAAGATTTCTCCAACTTTGGAGATCTTACTTCATATCCTACATAGAATAACACAGGAACTGGAGAAGTGATATCACTGGAGAAGTCATCTCCACTTTATCGCCTCTTTATCACACCTTAGTGTATAACCCACCATAGCCTCCAGTACTATGCACAATACTCCTCGTGAACTCTGACCAGATATCTTTAGATTGGCATGACCACCTCATTCATTCTGCTACTAATGCACATAGCTATACAACCCAGCACCCTGATTGCATTCCCAGCTACTTTGTTACATTGACTGCCTACCTTTAAGCCTTCAGAAATAATTACTCTCAAGTCCTTTCCTCTGTTGTCGCTGAGAGCATGCAACACTTAACCCTCTTACTGCCAAAGAGGTAATCAGTGCAATGTGTTGGCTACCTCTATGGCACTCAAACTGTTAATTCTATGTTCTACTTTGGGATTTGTACATGCATTGTTTTACATGCATTGACACTGTTGTAAATTCCTCTAATTTACCTAAATAATTTTCCATTTGGTGTATTCCCCCAGAAATGAGTTTGATACTTGTCTGCATTCAAGAGGTTAAAAAAAAACATTTAATTCAATGTCAGAATTTTTATTTCACCTGTATGGTGCAGTTGGTTTGCCCCAAAATTACACCTCTTTAGTTTGGTTAATAAGGCCCCAATCCTCAGATGCTGGGTCCAGGTTACTGCAGGATGGAAAGTTCAGAGCCACTCTGCAAAAAAATAAATTACTTTCCATCCTGTGTGTAACACATTACTAGTAATATTCAGGCACGTGTCACTGTTTTGTTGTTATACTAGCATCCTCAGCAGGACAAATAAGCTTGATGCAGGTGCAGGAATAGCGCAGAAACAAGGACACATGCCTTAACAGACTGGCTTCATTCAGAGAGTGTCCTTAAGACTCACCGAGAGAGTGCTACTTACTACCACCTATACCATACCATTTACCAACTGTGAGGCTTCACTTTTCATTCCTGCACAGCTATTAATGAAGACTGGCTTTCCTGGGGTCAGAAGGTCTTTTAATCAATATTAGTCCACAGCTGTGACCTTTGACTCAATGTATGAAATGGAACACAAGGCCGAGCCCATCCTTGAACTGACAGGTTGGAACATAGAGCAGCTCTTTACTTAGAAAATGGCCTCCTTGTTAACTTGCAATTCTCTGGGAGGGCTGAACACATATTATCGTCAAAATATTATGACATTTTCAATTATCTGCATTTCAGTAACATAAGAAAGAGTTAATATATTATCTCTCTATATAATATACACAAACACAAATTGTGTTTTAATCAATATAATTGAGTAAGTGGTCAAATCCAGGCCTTGTTGGGTGAAATGCTTGATTATGTTAACTGAATCCAATAAATATACTCCAGGTTCTAGTTTAAAGTCTTAGGGCAAAAATGCACCCAAACCAAATTAAGTGGAAGCCCCCAGTACCATTTCATGCCAGGAAAACTAGATTTTATTTTAACCCTTTGAGCGCCAAAGGGGTATGCAACGCATTGCTCTGCAATGCATTGTTTACCCTTCTGGCACTCAAAGAGTTAAGTCATTCTTAAACATTTATGGTATTTGGTATGGTATTTGGTCAAATTTTTGCCTAAGATTTGGTATTCAAAGTACTTAATAGTTTGGATAAACAGATACAGTACTTATAAATATACATACACACTCAGATACAGAACATTCAATGATGTGACTATTTTAACTGAGTTACCCTTTCAAGGGCCAAAGAGAGGTGCAAAGAATTGCACTGCTCATCCTTGTTGTCATTAAAGTATAAAAAAAGCATTTGATACCAAACATGTTTTCTACAATTGCTTCTCTTCTGCTTGGAATGGAAAAACAGGAATCCCTGCAGCAGTACAAATTATATTTTAACACGATATGATGTACATAAACGGTGTTTTATGATTTTGGCACAATGTCCAAACTACTAGCTGAAGAAGGTCAGACAGATAATACCTGGAATTTTACATCGGTTTAAATAAACATATACCACCTTTAGCTAACACATCCATCCCCTTGTGCTGATAAGGCAGGCAGTCTGTGTCTCATACACATGGAGTCATTAAGGGCGTGCCCAGCTCCACGATCTCTATAATAATCTATAGAATGCCTGCAATGTAATGCACCTATATAGATACATGTATATTTGTATATCTTTCACACAAGGAAACACTAGACTTTGAGGAGAGACGCTGCAAACGAATCTCGTTTAAACCCACTGAGTACCAGAGGGGTTTGCAACGCATTGCGTTGGACACCCCTCTCGCGCTCAAAGGGTTAAAGCAGAGATCAGCCGTACGAGAAGGTTCTATAGTCTGTCATCAAGAAGGCCTGTATCGAACAATTTAAATGTCATCTAACTGGTGTCATTTATTAATGAATGATAGCTGGATTCTGCAGGTATTTCCAATGTTTTTAACCCTTCCAGCGAGTGGTGCACATAGTAAAGAGGCTAAGATCAAAAACATTTGGGTGTAAAATAAAAGAAAAATGTTTAAATACATTATTTTATTAACAAGATAAGAGGGAGAAATAGCCAGGCTGAAGGATCGACAGAAAAATCAGCAAGGAGAAACACGACTGTGGTAGACTGGGATGGGTTAAAACCAGGGGTGAGCAAGACGTGGCTCTCCAGCTATTGCTGGGCCGCAACTTCCATCTTCTTCGGTCGTCTTGAGCATAGTGGGAGATGGAGCCCAATAACAACCTGAGAGCTACGGGTTTCTCCTATAACCCCTGGACTGACCTCTCACCTGCGTTCCCCTTTCTGGTTATCAATGTTGTTCATAGACGACGGCGATCTCCAGTTACGGAGAGCCTTTAAATCAGGGATGGGCAATTTGTGGCCCTCCAGCTGTTTCTGGACCTCAATTTCCATCATCATCAGCTGGTCTTTGGCCAGCTAAGGATTATAGGAATCGTAGTCCATCAACAGCTGCAGAGAAGCGAATTGCCCACTCCTGCTTTAAAGAATAATACAATATGGACGTAAAGACCTGCAGAGGTTCAGGTATGATAAATTGCTGTTTGAAATAAAAAATCTAACTGTAACGCATAAGCAGATACGCTTTTCAGCCCTTACCTGACAGAAGTATATGCAAGCTTTTGAGAGTAAGAGGGATGTGAAACGCATTGTAAAATAATGCGTTGCACGCTCCTCTGGTTCGCAATGGGTTAACTCCTTCAATAGGACCACTTAGGAGTAAGGTGGCACTGGCATAGTACCCCCTAATCTACCAGCCTTCCAGACTACACACACTCACCGCTCTGCTCTCCGAGGAAGACAAGCTTGAATTTCCTTAGTGGGTTTCCAAAATCTCCCCCTGCAGACATGATGCTCGGGGAAGGACCAGGAGCCAGGGGCAGGAGGAAGGAGGAATCCCTGTATGCAGTCTGGGCTTCTCTACTGCGCTTCGTCCTGCCGGGGTGGCACTGAGGATGGGAGGCTATGGGTGCAACTGGATAAGTGGGGGCGATGTGGTTTACAGGGGTGGTGTCTGCAGTGGTAAAGGAATAGGTTAATTCTTCTGGAGAGGGGAGAGCAGGAACTACTGGAGGTGAATAAGGATGCTTCAGGCTGCTCTGCTCAACATCTCTCTCCCCTCCCCACCCATACACAACACGCAGGCGTATTCCCTCACCCCCTCCCTACTGCTACCCAGGCTGAGCTCATGCCAGTGCACAGGCTGTTCTATAGACCGGGGTGGACAACTTGTGGCTTTCCAGCTGTGGTTGGACCACGGACCTCATCATCAACCTTTTTATATACAATTTTTGTTGGGCTATAGCTCTTATCAGTAACTAGTGGCTCTCCAGCTGTTGTGGTAATGCAGCTTCCATTATCAATCTTTTTCTTTCCAGCTTTTGTTAACTTCAGCCTCCCAAAATGTAACACTTGGCATTCCAGTTGTTGTTATACTATAAAAGCCGTCTACAACATGTGGATCTCCTTCTGTTGTTGGACTACAGCTCTCACCATCATCCTGTAACTCTCCATCTGTTGTAGGTCTGCAACTCCCATCCTCTGCCTGTGACTCTTTAGCTGCTGGTGAAAAACAACTCCTATTATTAACATGTGACTCTCCAAGTGTTGTTGGACTACAATACTACAATTACCTTGATCCTCAGGGCAATGGCCTGCTAGAAATTTGAGAGTTGCAATCCAACACCAGCTGGAGAGCCACAGGCTTTTTTATCCTTTGAGCACCAGAGGGTGTGTGCAATGCATTGCAAATCAATACATTTAACACCCTTCTGGTAATCAAGGTGTTAATGACAGTAAACAGGCAAAATGGTCTTTCTGTTAATACACCTACATTGTCTCTCTATAAAGCCCATCCATAAAATATGTTAGAGATCTCAATAGCATTTAATGAGTTAAAACCTCAATTTATATCAATGGGGAAAACGGTATGTTCCAGAATTTCACATCTCTTGCTTTCTACATAAGGCAGTAGAGGTCTTTGGTTGGAGGTGGTATTAACTACTTGCCATTCTCCTACAGATGCTCCTGGTAGTAAAGGCTTACATATCCTATAGAACAGAAATCATCAGGTGCAGTATGCACAATCTGACTGCACAATCTGACTGCACATTATGGTCAGCGGGGCTTAGATATTAAATTATACTGATAACAAACTGGGACAACATAAGGGCAAAGAATATAAAACCATATGTACCAAGTTAAAAGTGGAGCAATTTCAATGCTACTTTGAAGACAAAAAGCTCTGTTATACATTGGAAGAGTGGAGCCAGACAACTGGATCAGAGGGAATAAACCCACATTCCCATTGGTTTAAGTGGGGATTTTATCCACTTGAAAGCTAGAGGTGTCTCCTATGTATGTATGTATATCTTTATTTATAAGGTGCCACACAGTGTACGCAGTGCATTACAACAGTAGTATGTGACAGTGAATAAAAGGGGATACAATTGGTGTTGCAGTCATTAAAACAATAGGAAAGAGGTCCCTGCCCCATGGAGCTTACAATCTAAATGGTTAATAGGAGATGGACAGGAGAGTATGAGGGCGTCAAGTGCCCTGTTTAGAAATGCTGAGTCTGCCAAAGGCAGTGCATGGTACTCGTGCTCCAGGACATAAGATTTCAGGGTAGACTTAGACACGGAGGAGGATGTTCTAGACGTAGGGGGAAAGTATGGAGTACCATAGATAAGGAGCTGAAAGTCAAAAACGTTTGAGACTGGAGACGGCAGAGGGTGTGGATGGTGTAACAAGAAGAGCGTCCCAGAACATAAGCGGAGATGTGGAAAGAGATGTAAGCAGGGGGGGGGGGCGAAAGCAATGCGGACAGCTTTAAAGGTAAAAAGAAGGACTTTGTAAGAAACACTTTGCTGTATTGGGAGCCATGTCCGATGTCTAAGAATTATGTGAGCAGGTTCAGTTTTTGGGGAGAGTGGGGTGATTTATGCAACTGAGCTTAGGACAGATTGCATAGGGGGTATACAGGAGACCATTTAGTAGGACATTGCAATAGTCTAAGCAGAACAGAATGAGGGCTTACACATGAGTTTTCGTAGGTTTTTTTTGGGCAGGAATGGGCATATTTTAGCAATGTTGCAGAGGAAGAAGTGACAGGTTCTAGCCACGAAGTTAATGAGGGCAGAAGGAAAGGGAAGAATCAAATATGGCCCTTAGGCAATGTGCTGAACTGATCGGATAAATGTTAATTCCCTCAGCTGTAATGGGGAAGATGGGTGTTGGGTGATATCCTGAAGGGAAAATGAAAAGTTCAGTTTTGGACATGTTTATCTTCTGATGATGGTGGGCCATCCAGGAGGCTATGGCCATGTTTATCTTCAGATGACGGTGGGCCATCCAGGAGGCTATGAACATGTTTATCTTCAGATGACGGTGGGCCATCCAGGAGGCTATGAACATGTTTATCTTCAGATGATGGTGGGCCATCCAGGAGGCTATGGCCAAGATGCATTGCATTGTATTGCTTTGTACTGGAGGACCTCTCCTGAAAGCCCAGTTTGACTTAATGGGAATGTTTATTTTCCTTTATGGTGAGGTTGGTCTTCCTCATAATACATCAGCCTAAAAGTATCCAAAAGAGCATGGTTTAATCTTACTGAATATTTTATCTTATTGAATAATTATTAAAATGTGAAAATATTAACTATTCGCTAAACATACACTGTCAGGGTAGTGAAAAGCAGAGTGACACATCATTTGTGAACGTTGTAACCCTAGAGTCCTTTTAGAAAGGAGTCCCATGATGTGCAGTCTTTCCCACCCCTACTTTAGCCCCAGAGCTGATTCATTTTCATCTTTGCACAGGTGGGGCTATTTTTCTGCTCTGAAAAAGACACTGGAAGGGAACTCACAATGGAGCTCCAAAGGATCCAAAACCAGCCAGAAAGTCAAGATATAAAAATTCTAGTTTATTCATGCTATTAAAAACAAATCATAGGTGTAAAGAGGAAAATGAACACTGGATTATAAGAAAGAGGAAAGCATGAACTGCCTAACGCGTTTCATGAAATGAATCACTGAATCATAGGCTATGATTAAGTGACTCATTTCACAAAATGTATTAGGTGGGTTGTGTTTTCCACTTCCCTATAATCCTATGTTTATTTTGCTCTTTACACCTGTGATTTGTTTTTAATAGTACAAATAAAATAGAGTTTTTATATATTGAAACCCTGACTGTTTTTGGATCCTTTGGGGCTCCATTGAGCTGAAATGTGCTGAAATCATTGCTGTGATTGTTGGGGGCTGCACCAGAGCTGGCAGGGCCATTGTAGTCAGGGGAGTTTCTTTTTAAAATAGTTCACTAATGCTATTTTATGCAATAGGGGCTTTAAGTGAACTAGTAGCAACCAATTCTTTTATTGTGTTCATAAAATAAGCTTAGTGCATAACATTCTGTGACTTTATAATTTTAGCTTTTTGAGGTGCATAGGGACAAGTAATTGCACACACTCTTCTCATAATCAAAGGATTTAATTCTTTGAGCACCAGAAAGGCACACGATGGATACCTATCTCTTGCATAGAGTGTATAAAAAAAATCCCACTTTACAAGGTACTTTTGTTACATGGTCTGTGCTGCATTGTTTTGATACATTGTTTTGTTTTTACTGTCAAATGTTAGAAGAAACCCATGCTTTACTTTCAATTACAGATTTGTAATAACAAAATATTGATACTTTTATTATGTATCCTTGATTGAAAGAGAAAAGTGCTTTTTATGTTCCTTTCACTTGGCCCTGTGTTGAAAACCATGTCCTTCTGTGTAAATGAGAAGTGGAGCTATTCTGGAGCAGGATCAGGTCATGCCAAGTCAGTGACCCTGAACCTTTTTTTCAGTGACCCTGTACATTTATTTTGACACTTTGTCCACCAATAGGTGATCTAGCACGTTTCTTTTTATAAAATCTCCATTGGAGCAAACCAACTGCCTCATTGAGGAACAAATAACAATTCACAAAATTCCCATTTGTTTAACCCTTTGAATGCCAGAGAGGTACTCAGTGCATTGCTTTGCAATGTGTTGCTCAGCCCTCTGGCACTCAAAGGTTTAAATGTGGCTTTCAATCCCTTGAATGCTAGAGAGGTGTCCAGGCCATTGCGAAGCAAAGCATTAGAGGTCTCCATGTTATTCAAGGGCTTTAAAGAGATAGTCTCACTATAAAAGCAGATCCGATTATACTTTGGAATAACTCTCTGTACTGTCAGCAATGTTGTGATCCCTGTAGTTTTTGTGTAATTATATTATAAAGCTTTCCCCTCCCGCCCCTTTTATAGATGTCGCTATTCTGTCTGCAGATCAGAAAGGCGGTCCGGACTGATCACGACAAAGGAAAATATTGTATCAGCATAAGGAAAAACATGCCCTCCTTCATCTAGGTGGCAGTGTTTTCCTTATACAGATAGCCACAAAATTGTCCCTCATTGCAATCTGTCCAGTCAAGTGTCTGGATTTCAGATATGAGGAATGAATATGACATATGTAAAAGTTGCAGAAGGGATAAACTTTAAAATATAATTACATTAAAACTGCAGGGATCAGAACATTGCAGATGGTGAAGAGTGTTATTAAAAAGTATAAGGAATAATCAAAAGCTGGGTATAAAATGCTACACTTTATAAATCCAGTTCTGGAAAAATACAGAGACATACAGCTAAAACTGATACAGGGTTTGAAATATTTAAATTTGTTTAAATTAGTCAAAACCTTGAGTTAAAAAAATATGTTTACATTTTTGGAGGTCTCAGACTGTAAGGTAACCTGTAGCTAGCATTTGCAGATGAAAGTCATTTTCAACTGACTTGCAATATTCATTGCTGGCAGAGGTTATCACCTGATGAAGGAGCAGGGGTCATTAGGCTTATATGATGTGTTATTAATGGAAATAGCATCACTGAGAGCAATGTACAGCTGGAGAAATGCCGGGGGCAAAACAAATGCACTACCATTGATTTAAATGGACCTTCGATACCTCCATGGATCTCAAAGAGTTAACTCTAAGTCTTTAAATGGGGCCTTTAATCTATTTAACATTAAAGGCAGGGCTCAAAAATTTCCACTCGCCACTAGCCAATGGCGTGTGAAAATTTAGCCCTGGCGAGTAGAAATTCAGCCCTGGTAGGTATGTTTTGGCTTGCAGTGGCGAGTAACTTTTCAGGTCTGGCTTGTAGCAAAGGACTTAAAATTATAAGCCCTGGTTAAAGGGTTATTGGGAATGTTGGGAATTTATACCTGTCCTGTGTAGTGAAACTAGTTAGCTTCCAAATTGTTCCAGTTTGTTCTTAAAGCTTACTGAATCTTGCTAAAATAATAAATGATGTGCAACTCCTGGAGGCACAGTACTGTAATTGTAACTGATTTGTAACTTCCTATTCTTAATCCACTTCTCAACTGAATATTTTGCTGTTTTGCTCTGTAAATTAGGTGGGGCCATATGTAGCACTTGGCATACACAGTTCAGCATATTGGGCCTTGTGCTGAAGCTAAAGAGGAACAGTTCTTGCTCAAAGCAACTTCACTCAAATTGAACAAATTGAAGTTTAACCATTGGAGTGTTTGGGAGCCTGTCTAGAATACAAATTGGAATTTCAATGGTCTCAGGTAGGCAGTCTCTTGCAATTATATTTGTACCAGAATCTATTCTTGCATACCTCTGATGAGCTGTGATTCCATTATCCACTATAATACCATGCTAGATTGATAATTATATTCCATACCAAAACAGATATCAGCACTAGAGATGAGTGAAACATCAGCATACATAGTAATATAGTAACAGAGTTGATGAAACTGAAAAAATATGTCCATCAACCCCATACCATATCACCCTTGTTCATCCAGCGGAAGACAGAAAAAGAACCCCCTATTAAAATCACTTATAAATCCAAGCGGATAAAGGATGTGGGTAAAATATCTCTGCGGATCCCTATATAGAGGCTGTTTTAAAACTTTTGCTGACTACATACTGTTATCCCTTACTGATCCCTTCTTGTCATTGCCGGCATTGTTACGATTGCTTTCCCAGTTTTCTAATCTCTTGGGTTTCAAAGTCAACCTCTCTAAATCTGAATTGCTTGGCATACACATTCCTACTACTGATCAACTTCATCTGGAGGGAATCTTCCCGTTTCAATGGGAAACTCATAAGATAAAATACTTGAGCATCTTTTTGCCATTCTCTATGTCAGACATGATCCAGTTCAATTACACTCACCTTTTATTGTCTCTGAAATCTGACTTTCTCCATTGGTCACCGTTGTATGTTTCTTGGATGGGTCGCGTCCAATTGGTCAAAATGATAGCCCTTCCTAAAATCCTGTTCCTGTTCCAAACTATTCCTTTGTCCCTGACTTCATCTTTAATTCTAGATATCCAGAAATCTTTACTCACTTTCATTTGGCATAACAAACGCCCTCGCTTGTCTCGCAACTTGCTGTATCTCTATCACGGTGCCTGTGATTGCTGGCTTTTGCTGTCAGTCAGGTGTGTGAACTCTCTATTGGCCGCCTGTCTATTGCCCGCCCAGTATTGCCTATATAGACTGGGCTGAGGCACCCTTTGGTTGCCCTTTCGTGGTGTCTCTATGTCAGTAGTCACCTGACTTTCTACCTGTATCTCTGGGCCTGTTTAGCTACAGTATACCAGTGTCAGTGGTTCGTCCAGACGCCAGTGTCACTCCTGCGTGGTTCCTGCCTCCGTTCCTGATCCGGTTGGGCTGACGTTCCTGCTTCCATTCCTGATCCGGTGTTGCCGTTGTTCCTGCTCCCGTTCCTGACCTGGGTTGGCTGTCCTGCTGTTCCAGTGTCCTGTCCTGGCCTGTCTGTCGTTCCTGCTCCTGGATCCTGACTGTCATCCTTCATTCGACTTTGGTCGCCTGGGCGACATTCTGATTACTGGTTTGCTCCTTATCACCGGTTGCTAGCTGCCTCCATTTCAAGCACCGGTAGGGCTTCCGTGTAGCCCAGTACGCGGTACTGGTTTACTCCATATTCACCGGGTGCTAGCTGCCTCCGTTACTGCACCTGTAGGGCCTTCCTGTTGTCCAGTACGCGGTACTGGTTTACTCTATTTCACCGGTTGCAGCTGCCTCCATTACTAGCACCGGTAGGGCTTCCGTGTTGCCCAGTACGCGGTACTGGTTTACTTCATATTCACCGGGTGCTAGCTGCCTCCGTTACTGCACCGGTAGGGCGTTCCTGTTGTCCAGTACGCGGTACTGGTTTACTCCATTACACCGGTTGCTGCTGCCTCCATTATTGAACCGGTTGGGCGTTACTGTTGTCCAGTACGCGGTACTGGTTTACTCCATTACACCAGTTGCTGCTGCCTCCGTTATCGCACAGGTTGGGCGTTACTGTTGTCCAGTACGCGGTACTGGTTTACTCCATTTCACCGGTTGCTGCTGCCTCCATTATTGCACCAGTTG
Source organism: Rhinophrynus dorsalis (assembly GCA_037306005.1). NCBI lineage: Eukaryota > Metazoa > Chordata > Amphibia > Anura > Rhinophrynidae > Rhinophrynus > Rhinophrynus dorsalis. The sequence goes on from CM074720.1 coordinate 467,349,218, forward strand.
GGCATCACTGTTGTCCAGTACGCGGTACTGGTTTACTCCATATCACCGGTTGCTAGCTACCTCCATTATTGCACCGGTAGGGCGTTCCTGTTGTCCAGTACGCGGTACTGGTTTACTCCATAACACCGGTTGCTAGCTATCTACATTACAGCTCCGGTAGGGCGTTCCTGGTGTCCAGTACGTGGTACTGGTTTAGTCCATATAACCGGTTGCTAGCTGCCTCCATTTACAGCACCGGTTGGGCCTCCCTGGTTGTCCTATATGTGATACTGGTTTGCTCCAATGTACCATCTTATGCTGATGCTTCCAACCTTACAGCACTAGTGGAGCTGTCCTTCAGTCATTTAGGCTGCCTTGCCCGGTATATTGGCAAGGCCGATAGAGCCTTATTCCTTCAATTGTGTCATCCATCAGGCTGCCTTGCCCGGTATATTGGCAAGGCCGGTAGAGCCTTATTCATACAATTGTGTCATCCATCAGGCTGCCTTGCCCGGTATATTGGCAGGGCCGGTAGAGCCTTAGTCATATTGTTGTACCATACCATAGGCTGCCTTGCCCGGTATATTGGCAAGGCCGGTAGAGCCTACCATACTGTATCTTGTAAAAGCTACTGTTTGAACCTATTTTGTGCATGTTGTATATATGTATGTTCAGGACCCGAGAGGGTTCTTATTAAACTTTTCAATAAAGTTTGATTTTTATCTTACTCTGTGTCTGAGAGTCAAAACAAATCGTGACAGTACGAAAGGGCCATGACCTCAGACAGTAAGAGTGAAGGTAACACACAGAACATCCATTGGAGGATGGATGTACATGAGCAGCGTTTGGATCAGTTGGCATTGGCCATCCAAACTATTCTTGAGCGTACTGTACTTACTGATAAGTCCATTTCTATTCTGGTGGTCTCCCCAGTTTTGACACCGGAGAATGATACTATTACCTCTGTGGCTGCAGTCAAAGGGCTAACCGCTTCCGCACCATTGCCGCTCAGATATGATGGCGAACCCAGTCTGTGCAGAGGGTTTATCAATCAACTTGAGATATTTCTAGAATTAACCTCTCATGCCTTTCCCAATGATCGCAGTAAAGTTGGGTTTATGATATCCTTATTGACCGGGCGAGCACTGTCATGGGCCAATCACTTATGGGAGAATGCGAAACCTTGCACAAAGAATTTCAGGGAATTTGTGCAAACATTTCAGAGAGTATTCGAGATCCCTGGTAGAACCACCTCTTCTGCTAAACGTCTAATGGAGATTCAACAGGGCAAGCGGACTGTGGGCGAGTATGCCATAGAATTCCGTACACTAGCAGCAGAGGTAGGTTGGAACAATAAGGAGTTGCTGGCTGCCTTTGCTCAAGGTCTAGGCGATTATATCAAAGATGAAACGGCAGCTAGAGAGTTGCCTAATGATCTGGATGTATATATTGATTACGCAATTCTAATTGACACTCGAATCCGTGACAGGCTTATGGCTAAGGACCGTAGGGTACGGTCAAAAAGCACTGGGCCTAGCAGTTTATTTTGCCCATCCCTCCCTCGTTGCCTAAATCCAATGACCATGCATGGGAACCTGGTGAACCCATGCAATTAGGCTTTACCAGGTTAACCAAAGAGGAATGAGCACATCACAGGAGGCAGGGGTTATGTTTATACTGTGGTAAAACTGGGCACTTGCTAAGAACCTGTCCCGTATGTCCGGGAAACGAACGCACCTAGGGTACCTTGGGGGACAGGCCCTAGGTGGTGTTCATCCGTCCCCAGGTTTGAGCATACAAAAACCCAGCATCCAGGTGGTACTCTCGTGAGCAGATCGCTCTGTGGAGGTTCTGGCCCTGATTGATTCCGGCGCTGCCGGATATTTTGTGGATAATGCCTTTGCTGAACGGCACAAGATTCTGCTGGTTGAAAGAGAATCCCCTCTGGCTATTGAGGCTATTGACGGCAGACCACTGCAACCTGCCCAGGTTACGTTTTAAATGATGCCACTTCCTATGACTCTTGGGGCACTTCATAAAGAGGAACAGCAGTTTCAGATAATCAGTTCTCCTCACCATGCAGTCATTCTGGGTTTCCCTTGGTTGCAATTGCATAATCCTCAGTTTGATTGGCAAAAGTGTGAGATTTCTGCCTGGTCCCAATATTGTATGGAGCATTGTGTGTCTCACCCGGTTACGATTCTGTGCGCCTCCCCTTCTTTGCCAGACGAGTACCAACAATTCAGTGATGTTTTCAGTAAGGGGGAGGCTGGCACCCTGCCTCAGCACAGGTCCTATGATTGTGCAATTGAGCTTCCCCCGGGGGTGGTGCCCCCTAGGGGACGTACTTATCCTTTGTCTTGTGAGGAGAACCAAGCTAAGGAGAAATATATTTCAGATGCCCTCAAAAGAGGGATCATCAGGAAATCCACCTCGCCAGCTGGGGCTGGGTTCTTTTTTGTGAAGAAAAAGAATGGCGAGTTAAGACCATGCATTGATTACCGTGGCCTAAACAAGTTGATGCCTAAGAATGCGTATCCAATACCACTCATCACCGAACTATTTGACAGGTTAAAAGGTTCCTCAATTTTCACGAAATTGGACCTACGTGCAGCTTATAACCTGATTCGGATCAGAGCTGGTGATGAGTGAAAGACGGCTTTTAACACTAGATCTGGGCACTATGAATATCTAGTTATGCTGTTTGGTCTCTGTAATGTACCCGCAGTGTTTCAAGAACTAATTAATGATTTCCTCAGGGATATGCTGCAGTCCTGTGTGGTGGTTTACCTGGACGATATACTTATTCACTCAGATGACTTGTCACAACACATCAAGGATGTGTCAGAAGTGTTGCTCTGCCTACGTAAGAACAAATTGTATTGCAAATTGGAAAAATGCGAGTTTCACAGATCCAGTGTGCCCTTTTTGGGGTTTGTAATTGCCAAGGAGGGTATTGCCATGGATCAGGAGAAACTTGCGGCAGTTTTGCAATGGCCACGGGCCGAAAGGCCTAAAAGCAATTCAGCGATTTCTGGGCTTCGCTAATTATTACAGAAAGTTTATTAAGAACTTTTCCATGATTGTTAAACCATTGTCTGACCTTACTCATAAGAGCGCCAATCCTTCCCAATGGTCTGAGGCAGCTGAATGTGCTTTTGAGACATTGAAATCTGCCTTTGCAGCTGCTCCAGTGTTATCCCACCCCAATCCAGCTCTTCCGTTTACGTTGGAGGTAGATGCCTCAGAGATTGGGGTTGGGGCAGTACACTCTCAAAGACCAGAAAAAGGGAGTACTCTCAGACCATTTTGGTTTTTCTCAAATAAATTGTCTGTTGCCCAGAGCCACTATGAGACAGGTGACAGAGAACTACTGGCTATCATTCTCGCTCTTAAGGAGTGGCGTTATTTATTGGAAGGCACCAGGAATCCTGTATTGATTCTTACTGACCATAAAAATCTGACTTATCTATCAGAAGCTAAAAGATTGTCTTCTAGCCAGACCAGATGGGCTTGTTCCTTTCCCGATTTAATTTTATTGTATCTTACTTGCCGGGTTCCAAGAACGTTAGGGCTGATGCCCTGACTAGACAATTTGAGCCTGAGACTGACAGGGGCGAGGTCCCAGTACCTATTATACAACCTGATCGTATATTGGCCACGTTACGTACTAGTATCACTTCGCCACTGGGGGAAGAGATTCTGGCCACCCAGGCCACTGCTCCCCCAGAAACCCCAGTGGGCAAGTGTTATGTTGATGAGCCATTCCGCAATAGATTACTTGAAACCTACCACTCCTCTAAAGCTGCTGGGCATATTGGTAGGGATCAATTAATATGGTCACTCTCACAAGTTTTCTGATGGCCCTCTTTGAGGGCAGATTGTGCTGCATTTACCAATGCCTGTGCCAACTGTGCTTGTGCCAAGACCCCTAGACACCTCCCAGTGGGCCTACTCCAACCAGTACCTAATGGCGAACGTCCCTGGTCTCACGTTTCTATCGATTTTATGGGAGAGTTGCCAGTGTCTAGGGGATATTCCTTCATACTTATGGTGGTGGACAGGTTTTCTAAAATGGCTCATTTCGTACCTCTCTGTGGCCTTCCCTCTGCCAAAGAATTAGCGGTGGTTTTCGCTAAGGAAGTATTCCGGTTGCACGGGGTACCTAGAGTTCTGGTGTCTGACCGGGGGAGCCAGTTCGTGTCCAGATTTTGGAGAGCCTTTTGTGAACAGATGGGCATCCAATTGTCCTTTTCTTCCGCATACCACCCCCAGACCAATGGGGCTGCTGAGCGTGCCAATCAGGGACTGGAACAGTTCCTGCGCTGTTTTGTTACTGACCATCATGATAACTGGGCCGACCTGTTGCCGTGGGAAGAGTTCGCCAGGAACTGTGCGGTTAATTCATCATCCGGGAGCTCCACGTGCTTGTTCCCAGATTAATTTCAGTCTCAACAGATTCCAGCTCTGGATGAGCATATTGAGCAGCTCAGCTCCACATGGGCACAGGTTCAAAGGGCACTCAGTCAGTCTTTTCATCGTCATCAGCGCCATGCTAATCGTAGACGGCTGCCAGCAGTCTCTTTCCAGGTTGGGGACAGGGTATGGCTATCCTCCAGAAACCTCAAGTTCCAAGTCCCGCCTAATAAATTGGCTCCCCGGTTTATTGGTCCGTACAGGGTGATCCGTAAAATTAACCCTGTTTCGAATGCCTTGGATATCCCTGCGTCCATGCGCATTCACAATGTGTTCCATGTATCTCTCCTCAAACCTCTTCTATGCAACCGTTATACTACTAACCCTGTGGTGCCAGGGCCTATAGAGGTAGAGGGCCAGGAGGAGTACGAAGTTCAGAGTATTATTAATTCTTGCAGATTTAGAGGAAAATTGCAGTATTTGGTACGTTGGAAGGGTTATGGTCCTGAGGATCGATCCTGGGTGGATAGTAAGGACCTTCATGCTCCCAAATTACTGCGAATTTTTCATTCCAAGTACCCCCAGAAACCAGGTCCCTCTTCCAGAAGGGGGGGTCTTTGAGAGGGGGGTACTATCACGGTGCCCGTGATTGCTGGCTTTTGCTGTCAGTCAGGTGTGTGAACTCTCCATTGGCCGCCTGTCTATTGCCCGCCCAGTATTGCCTATATAGACTGGGCTGAGGCACCCTTTGGTTGCCCTTTCGTGGTGTCTCTATGTCAGTAGTCACCTGCCTTTCTACCTGTATCTCTGGGCCTGTTTAGCTACAGTATACCAGTGTCAGTGGTTCGTCCAGATGCCAGTGTCACTCCTGCGTGGTTCCTGCCTCCGTTCCTGATCTGGTTGGGCTGACGCTCCTGCTTCCGTTCCTGATCCGGTGTTGCCGTTGTTCCTGCTCCCGTTCCTGACCTGGGTTGGCTGTCCTGCTGTTCCAGTGTCCTGTCCTGGCCTGTCTGTCGTTCCTGCTCCTGGATCCTGACTGTCATCCTTCATTCGACTTTGGTCGCCTGGGCGACATTCTGATTACTGGTTTGCTCCTTATCACCGGTTGCTAGCTGCCTCCATTTCAAGCACTGGTAGGGCTTCCGTGTAGCCCAGTACGCGGTACTGGTTTACTCCATATTCACCGGGTGCTAGCTGCCTCCATTACTGCACTGGTAGGGCATTCCTGTTGTCCAGTACGCAGTACTGGTTTAGTCCATTTCACCGGTTGCTAGCTGCCTCCATTTACAGCACTGGTAGGGCTTCTTGTTGTCTAGTACATGGTACTGATTTACTCCATATTCACCGGGTGCTAGCTGCCTCCATTACTGCACCAGTAGGGCGTTCCTGTTGTCCAGTACGCGGTACTGGTTTACTCCATTACACCGGTTGCTGCTGCCTCCATTATTGCACCACATGGGCGTTACTGTTGTCCAGTACGCGGTACTGGTTTACTCCATATCACCGGTTGCTAGCTGCCTCCATTATTGCACTGGTAGGGCATTCCTGTTGTCCAGTACGCGGTACTGGTTTACTCCATAAGACCGGTTGCTAGCTATCTACATTAGACCTCCGGTAGGGCATTCCTGGTGTCCAGTACGCGGTACTGGTTTACTCCATATCACCGGTTGCTAGCTGCCTCCATTACAAGCACCGGTAGGGCTTCGTGTTGTCCAGTACACGGTACTGGTTTACTCCATATTCACCGGGTGCTAGCTGCCTCCGTTACTGCACCGGTAGGGCGTTCCTGTTGTCCAGTACGTGGTACTGGTTTACTCCATTACACCGGTTGCTGCTGCCTCCATTATTGCACCGGTTGGGCGTTACTGTTGTCCAGTACGCGGTAATGGTTTACTCCATTACACAGGTTGCTGCTGCCTCTGTTATCGCACCGGTTGGGCGTTACTGTTGTCCAGTACGCGGTACTGGTTTACTCCATATCACCGGTTGCTAGCTGCCTCCATTATTGCACCGGTAGGGCGTTCTTGTTGTCCAGTACGCGGTACTGGTTTACTACATAACACCGGTTGCTAGCTATCTACATTACAGCTCCGGTAGGGCGTTCCTGGTGTCCAGTACGTGGTACTGGTTTAGTCCATATCACCGGTTGCTAGCTGCCTCCATTTACAGCACTGGTAGGGCTTCTTGTTGTCCAGTACACGGTACTGGTTTACTCCATATCACCGGTTGCTAGCTGCCTCCATTATTGCACTGGTAGGGCGTTCCTGTTGTCCAGTACGCGGTACTGGTTTACTCCATAACACCGGTTGCTAGCTATCTACATTACACCTCCGGTAGGGCATTCCTGGTGTCCAGTACGCGGTACTGGTTTACTCCATATCACCGGTTGCTAGCTGCCTCCATTACAAGCACCGGTAGGGCTTTGTGTTGTCCAGTACACGGTACTGGTTTACTCCATATTCACAGGGTGCTAGCTGCCTCTGTTACTGCACCGGTAGGGCGTTCCTGTTGTCCAGTACGCGGTACTGGTTTACTCCATTACACCGGTTGCTGCTGCCTCCATTATTGCACCAGTTGGGCGTTACTGTTGTCCAGTACGCGGTACTGGTTTACTCCATAACACCGGTTGCTAGCTATCTACATTACAGCTCCGGTAGGGCGTTCCTGGTGTCCAGTACACGGTACTGGTTTAGTCCATATCACCGGTTGCTAGCTGCCTCCATTTACAGCACCGGTTGGGCCTCCCTGGTTGTCCTATATGTGATACTGGTTTGCTCCACTGTACCATCTTATGCTGATGCTTCCAACCTTACAGCACTAGCGGAGCTGTCCTTCAGTCATTTAGGCTGCCTTGCCCCGTATATTGGCAAGGCCGGTAGAGCCTCATGCAGATTGTCGTGTCATCCTCCAGGCTGCCTTGCCTGTTATATTGGCAAGGCCGGTAGAGCCTTATTCCTTCAATTGTGTCATCCATCAGGCTGCCTTGCCCGGTATATTGGGAAGGCCGGTAGAGCCTTATTCCTACAATTGTGTCATCCATCAGGCTGCCTTGCCCGGTATATTGGCAGGGCCGGTAGAGCCTTAGTCATATTGTTGTACCATACCATAGGCTGCCTTGCCCGGTATATTGGCAAGGCCGGTAGAGCCTACCATACTGTATCTTGTAAAAGCTACTGTTTGAACCTATTTTGTGCATGTTGTGTATATGTATGTTCAGGACCCGAGAGGGTTCTTATTAAACTTTTCAATAAAGTTTGATTTTTATCTTACTCTGTGTCTGAGAGTCAAAACAAACCGTGACAATCTCTCCCCATCTAAAGGGGGTGTGGGTGTCCCTAATGTTCAGTCATACTATTGGGCTTGTCATCTGTCTATCCTGGTCGCTATGTCAAGCCGTTTGGAAGGTGACAGTGGTTGGATATCCGTTCTCCAACAGCTGTTTCCGATTTGCAACATAAAGCAACTTTTTTGGTGCAGGCAGGTTGATGCCCCTAAGAAGTGCCTAACATACCCTGTCCTGTGACACTTACTCTCCCTCTGGTACTCTTTGAATACGCAATTTGCCTGGGCTCCTTTTCCCTCTGCTTGTCTTGCTTTTATTGACAACCCTAGTTTTCCTCCTGGCATCCATTCTGGAGCCTTTTCGCGTTGGTCTGTGGTGAGCCTTAGGACTTTATCATCTCTCCTCACGGATGTAGGCTTAAAATCTTTCCAACAACTACAACAGGAATATTCACTCCCCATCATTGAATGGTGGCCATATCGTCAACTCCACCACTTTTTACTCTCTCACTATTTTAGGGCCTCATCTATCGATGCTCACACTCCATTTGAAACTCTGCTTGTCAAAAGGGGATTTGATTCCAAATCTATTTCTCACTTTTATCGCCTGTTTGCCGCTTGCCCATTGGATCGTAGATGGGCTTTCCAATCTGCTTGGGAGGCCGATCTCAGTCAGGGCCTCATGGTGGTTGCTTGGAAAGGTTCTTTTATACGGGCTGCATTGTCACTCACCTGTGTATCTCTTAGGGAAATGAATTATAAAATCTTAACCCACTGATATCTCACCCCGGACAGACTAGCCAGGATTTTTCACTACTGCATCTAACTTATGCTGGAGATGTCGGTTGCACAGAGGTGACATGCTCCATATATGTGTCATGGGACTTTTAGGTAAATAAAGCACACAACACAGGTACAGATGAATTTAACCTGTTTATTAAAATAAATAAACAAGAGCAAGCACTTCCACAACCAAGATAGGAACAGGCGAGAGTATCTGCATTATCTGTAAAAACAGCCTTCTGGGGCAAAGAAATCTACAACTTTACTGCCTTACTCTAAGAAATCCCAACCTATGTTTTATTCAAATACATATTTCCTCTAGTATTACTGGATGATCCCTTGTTTTTTTGCCCAGATCTTTGAGGAAATAGTTTCACAGAGAGTTATTTGTATTTGCTTTTAATATATTTATACATAGTAATCATATTCTCCTTTGGACATCTCTGATGTAAAAAAAAATAAAATCATCCAATCTTTGTATCAGTCTTAGCTGTATGTCTCTGTACTTTTACCAGTTCAGTGTTGTATTTTCAATAACTGGATTTATAAAGCGTTAGAATATTATTTCCGATCTGTCTATCTATACCTCTTTTTATACATAATAGAACTTTATTGACTGTTGCAGCAGCTGACTGACACTACAGAATGCTGTGAAGTCTATTCTCTATCAGCATATCAAGTAGTTTTCAATGTAATATATGTGTAGTATGCTTGTTTCTGTAACCCAAAGGCATTTAATTATCAACTGCCATTTCTCCAGCCATTCATTCAGTTTATCCACAACTTTCTGTAGAGTTCAACCTCCTGCTCTGCATGTATATCCTTATGCAGTTGAGTATGATCAGCTAAGATTGAGACATTACTTTCAATATCCAAATGAAGATAATTAATAAACAAATGATAAATGTAATACATTATAAATAATAAATTAAAAAAACATTGGGCCAACAGATATCACCTCCCAAGCTGAAGCCTTTTTACTTATCTAGTAACCTGTAGTGAGGCACTGTTTCAAGGGATTTTGCAAAATCCAGGTATACTACATCATCAGCAATACCCATGCCCAAGTTGCCACTTAGTCTTTAATAGAATGCAAGTAAATTAGTTTTACATGATCTTCAGAAAACCATGCAGGCTCTTACCAATAATGTTGTTGGTCATCACTTAGTCCTGAATATTACTGATTAGTAATCCTTCTTATATCTTACCTACTACCAAAGTAAAACGCACAGGTCTATAATTTACAGGGTTATACTAGAATGGCCGAAAAGTAAAAAAAAATTTCCAAAGGGATTTTTCACAGAAAATGTACAATTTGCTGTTTTTTATGTGGAATATCTTGCTCATAGGAACCCCATAACATTTCTGCCATTTTGTTAACCCCAGGATATTTCCAGATGAATCTTTGCTGGTTTCTGGTTATGTCTGTGAATTCCTGACGGGGTAGGGCTCAGACTCAGTATGTGTGCTTCTTTGGTAACCAGTGCAATGAGACAAGGCTGGGGGTTTTGTACATATGTGTGTGTGGTTCTGTGCTAACAGTACAGCAGCACAAAGGGATCAGTATATGTGATTCTATGGAAACCCGTGGAGAGGGACAAGGCTGGAGAGTCATTATGTGTGGTTACATAGCTACCAAGGAACAAGGATGGAGGTCACTATATGTGGTTCTATGCTGACCAGTGCAGTGGACCAAGGCTGGGGATCAGTGCATAAGTGAAGGGTGGAAAAAAGTGGAAAAACTGAACATTCCTCAAGACTTTACGTGTAAGGTAAAAAGTGAAATGTTTCTCACTTTTATTTTTTTTAAGTAAAATATTTCACCCATCCCTCTTGCCTCCTTTTTGAATAATGATACTATATCTGCTTTCCTTCAGTCACAGGGTACTATAACTGATGATAGTGAATCAATAAATAATAAGCATAATGGCCTTGCTATAACCGAACTAAGCTGCTTAAGTACCATTGGGTGTATACCATCAGGTCGAGGTGCTTTATTCACCATAACTTTTCCAGTCTCTGTTGGGCTTTGTCTTTAGCAGGCCATATACATTATGGAGGAAATGCTATGATTCTTCCTGTTTACCCAAAACCTGTCATAGCTGCTTCATTATATGCACAGAAGGAAATAATTTGTTTAAGGTCTCAGCCATTGCCTTATCCTCACTAATTAATACACCTTTCTCAGTTCTAATTTTCATACTTCTGCCACTCAAAAGGACAATATCAACCTTCATCTTTTTTGCCATTTATATACTTTCAGGACTTGTTCTCTGATGCAACTATTTTCTCAGTTTCAACTTTTGCTAGCCTAATTGCTTGTTTGCATTCCTTGTATTCTTTTAAATGATGTATTTGACCCTTCTGACTTAAATCATTCAAATACTGTTTCTTATTCCTCATTTCCCTGTGACCATCTTTGTTAAGCCACATTGGTCTAATATTGTTGCTCTTGGATATATTCCCAGTGGTATATACTGATTAGATCATTATCCAAAACAGCTTCCATCTTACTTCTGAATTTTTATCTTTGAAGATCACATCCCATTAAATATCTTCCAATACTGCTTTTAGCATTGTAAAATTAGCCTTTTAAATTTGAATGTTTTAGATGAACTCACGTTAATGGATTCCTCAAAAAACTATTTCAAACCGTACTGTATTATTTTCCTTACCACACCAATGCTTTCTTGCCTGGATATTGTCTTACCTTTCAGAACTGTCAGAGATCATTAGGTCCAGCAAGTCCTACTTCATAGTTGGCTACTCTACAGTTGTTGTTGTTGTTGCGGAGGACTAACTTTGTGTGTGGACTGAAAATGTTTAGTTCATGGAGTGATAAAATACACATAATTTTTATTCATATCTCCATGTCTTCATGTGATGTCTCCTGTCCTGCCTTGGCTGAGTATATCGCTTTGTTTAAATGATTCCACCCCCTGAAAGAGGATGTTTTATAAGTCCTAGCGCTGCTTGTGCCCAAAGAGTCAAAACTTACTCTTGACTCTTATGTGCATGATTCTGCATGTGGATGTACAGTGACGCTACAATAAGTTTGCATATGACCATATGGAACATGGCATAGCCAGGTAGTAAACATGCATGCATCAGATGATTCTACCACAGGAAATGAACCACAATTGGTTTCTCCTTTAAACATCATCCAAATGATCTCACTCTTTACCAGTGCTAAGTGCTTCTTAACATGGGAACTCTTTGTTTTATATAAAAAAAATAAAAAAATAAAAAAATAAATATATATATATATATATATATATATATATATATATATACTTAGGCAACCAGCAATGCTGTGAGAACTTAGAGGTCCCAGGCAAAATTGTGAATAAAGCTCCAACCAATAAGAATTCATGTAGGATATCTTTATTTTAAATGGCAACTTAAATAAGACTTTTACAAGCATCAGTACTGATGTGTTGTGTACCCCAGAGAGAGTCAGTTTTCCATGACCATATGATGACAATATTATATTGGTTCCTTGGGAATGTTGGGTAACTCTGTGGGGGCGGGATTTTGCCTGCATTCCTGTCGCTATCACCAGCGGCAGCATCATTTAACCCATTGACTGCCAGCATATATTTGCTATTAGGGCTACAAGCATTTATTTGGGATTTTGACTCAAAGGGTTTAGTCCAGCATATCTTTATTCATGCTTTTTGGGAGCATATTATATTTTTACTTATTTTTCTTCTTTGCAGAGACATCTTTGGGATAAATAAGAAGAAATGAAGACAGAAGATAAGAAGATGGAGAGAAAGAAGATGGAGGATAGAAGATGACAAATGTAGACAGACAGTAGCTGACCAGGGTGCTGAAGACCCCGCATGATATCAGAAGTACAGGTAAGTGTTTATTTTCATGTGATGTTGCTAACTTCACTTGGATTAACCCATTGAGTGCCATGGGGATATGCAACGCTGTGCAATGTGTTGCATAACACACTGGCACTCATAGGGTTAAATGTACTAACATTTCACACACTTTTGGAGTACTTTGGATGAATAACGTTGTAGGGTCACATCTATTAGTTATAATAATTACTATGTCCATTGTCCTATACTCCTATGGATGACAATCACAAATTGGAAATTGGATAGGATATATAGAAATACATGCTGATGCTAATACAAAATGAAATTAAAGCCTCAATAGTACTGTTCAGAAAGATATGAATAGAAGAATTAAGATAAAATGTATATTGAGACTGTAGTCTTCATTTAAACCTACAGGTGAAAGTGCATTCAAAAGAAAAATCCATCTGTTTTAATTCTTGAGCAAGTACTTGGTCAATATCACCAGCCCTAATCCCCATAGATATTTTTATAGACCAGAAGCTTGAAGGCCAGCAGAATTGGCACCATGCAAATCAAGAAAATGACATGTCACAGATGTCAGATTTTGCCAGTGAACCAGATATCATGTGTGAGTGTGGGGGGCTGGGAAGAAGTTGTGTAGATGTTGTTTGCATGCTCCCTTATTTGGATATTAAATGTCCTAGTCATTTTGCCCACATAATGGTGAGGACACTGCAGACAATAAATTACATTAGTACTTTGGCAGTTGATGAAATTGTTTATATAGCATATATCTTGCCAAACATATTTGTGACAGATTTAGTAGTAACCATGTGTCGGCACCCAACATAGTGTCCACAAGCAAATGATCCAACTGTCACTGAGTGGCTTTTTCTTTGTAGCTGGCTATGTACAAATTTGTCACACAGATTCGGTGCTCTGCGACTGAGCTTATCGATCTGTTGAACCTTAATTATTTCAAAACACACTGTGGTTTGCAGTGCTGAGTCGGGTGACTTTCTTGATGTTACCATTAGAAGGGGAAAGTATAATATCCTCCAACTTGATTTATTTAGGAAACCCATTGCAAATAACAGCTTATTGCATGCAAAAAATTGTCATCAAATGCCAAAGTACTATTATTATTTATTGTCTGCAATGTACTTGTTGTCTCCGGTATGTGGACAAAACAATTTAAGATCCAAATAAGGGAACTCAAGAAAATGACATGACACAGGTGTAATTTTTTTGCCAGTGAGCCGATATCATGGGGAGCATTGTGAATGTTGTTTGTATGCTCCTTTATTTGGATCTTCAATTTCCTAGTCATTTTCCTAGTTGTGGGCAAAACGACTAGGTAATTGAAGATCCAAATAAGGTAGAAGGCAATCAATATCCTCAATGCCCTCCATTTACTTGAGTTCCATGTTTCCAATTCTGCTGGCCTTCAAGCTTCAGGAATACAAAAAAATATCTATTGGGATTAGGGCTGATGATATTGACCAAGTACTACTCAGGAATGAAAACAGATGGATTTTTCTTTTTAAATACACTTTTACCTGCAGGTTTAAATGAATAATACAATCTCAATATACATCTTATCTGACCTCTTCTATTCATATTTTTCTGAACAGTACATCTGGGGCTTTGATTACATTTTGTATTAGCATCATCGTGTGTTTCTAAATATCCTATCCAATTTCCAATTTTTGATTGTCATCCATGGGAGTATAGTATAATGGACATAGTAATTCTAATAACTAATAGATGTGACCCTACATCATGATTCCCCTTATTTTTAGGCTCCTGTATTCATCATATTAGATAATTTAATCCTATCTCCCTATAGCATTATGAGTAGATGCCCTTCTCTCTATGTGTGTTTTTTGAGCATATATTATATTGTGGCTTTATTTTATGACATCACTGCATATGCATTTTTTATATACAGCCTCTGTTTTGACCATTTCATTGTCCTGCTTGATATGTTGTTCTTTTAATCAGTCTATATTTATATTTTTTACTTCTTTATTCATATATATTTACCACATTATTTCACAAACAATACTAAACTGTTTGATTTATGAGTAATTTTCATTCTAATTGCTTTTTTGCTTCTCATCAACACAGTGATTGATATATCAAGATTGTGCAATGACTGTCTGTATACTTTGATTCATCACATTTTGTAAATCGATTACTAGCCTGCTCATGCCAAGAGATGACTAATCCAATGTCTGTAATTTACCGATGTTTGCTTTTATTGGTTGCTGTAGACATCGCCCACTACTTTGATGGGCGGCACTCAGGTATGTCCCGAATGACTTCCCAGCTGCCCAAGGAGCGTGTTCACACTCCCCTTCGAAGCTGGATTTCTGTGGTATATCATTACAGCAAACTCCATTTACAGTGCTACTGAGATTGCGAAAATCTTTGCTCCTTATGTCACTCTGGTGTTCGTTCATACTTTCTTGCATAGTTCTCGTGGTTTTGCCCACGTATTGTATTTTACATGTAGAGCAAGTCATAAGATAAACAGCCCCTTTAGTGACACAATTGGTGTATCCCCTCATATTATAAATTTTGTTAGTAACAGTAGAACAGAAAGTTTTAGTCACATTAATCAATCTACAACATCCACACCCGGAACTACCACATCTGTAAGTACAGGTGACTAATCAAACTAGATTTTTTGTCATTTGATGTGAACAGGCTAGGTGACACCTGAGAAGAAATTGTTGGAACCTTGCGTAATACAAATTTGAATCCATTTTCCAAAGTTTTATGTAGTCCAGGGTCTGCATACAGGATGGGTAAATGTTTTTTTTACCACCTTTGTAATATCATTAAATTCCATACTGTATGCAGTGGAGAAAATTACCTTCTTAACAGGCAAGGCCATTCGCTCCCTTACTGGGCTATTGGCTCGATTTCCAGATGATTTATAATGTAAAAGATAATTTCTGTTCTGATGTCTGGCACGTGCCAAAGCTCTACCCAATACTCAAATAGGATATCTGTGGTACAATTCCCTCGCCAGTTCCTCAAAGAGGGCATCTGTTGAACAAGTGCGTCGTAGACGAAGAAACTGTCCCACAGGGATGCATCGAACAGTGTGCCCAAGGTGACAACTGTCAGCCCTGAGCAAAATGTTTCCTGCAGTGGGTTTTTTGATAGACATCAGCCAATATTATTCCTGTGTTGGGAGTCCTTGGAAACCTCCGAGGTGAAGACTAAACTCAAGTCATTGTGGTTCAAGTATGAGACGAAACTCTGTACCCCATCAATTGGACCCCGCCATATGAACAAGAGATCGTCTATAACGCTACCAAACCACACAAACTCATTCCTGTACGGGTTCAGATCTCCAAAGACGCGGAACTCCTCCCACCAGCCTATAAAAAGGTTGGCGTATGTGGGGGCAGATTTAGCCCCCATTGAAGTCCCACGTCTTTGGAGATAAAATGAATCATCAAACATGAAGAAGTTCTGTGTAAGGACAGGGCTCAAAATTTCCACTCGCCACTAGCCAATGGCGAGTAGAAATTCAGCCCTGGTGGGTATGCTATGGCTTGCAGTGGCGAGTAACTTTTCAGGTCTGGCTAGTACCAAAGGAGTTCAAATTTTAAGCCCTGGTAAGGAGATATTCTATAACTAACAAGACAAATTCAATCAACACCTCAGAGAAATTACTATATTTGGTCATATGATACTCCACTGCCCTCAAACCGAGTTGATGTAGGATACAGGAATATAGTGACTTGACATCACAACTGATCTAAACATAGTGGTCTAACCACTCGACTTCATTAAATTTTTGCATGACCTGTGTGCTATCTTTAAGATAGCTGTGCAGTCTTAGGACAAGGGGCTGTAATAAATGATCCAATTTGGAGCTGATGGGGGCAGTGTGAGGGTAACATGGAGCTGATGGGGGCAAGTTGGAGCTGATGGGTGGCAATGTGAGAACAATATGGAGATGGTGGGGGAAATGTGGAGCTGATGGGGGGCAAGTTGGAGTACAAAAGTACTCCCAAACCCAAATTATTACTTTCGTTTTTCCACCGCTTGCCTGGTTCCCTGCATATCCCCAGCCGCTTCATCCTGCAGTGGGGGTGCTTCCGGGTGTCGGCTTGGACCGCGCATGCGCAGTACATTGCTGTCTTCTGCTTGACAGCTGCGCATGCGCCCGGTCTGGCACACAATTGGACTTGCTTCCCCTATCCCGCACAGCTCCCAGGCGAGTCCCCCCTCTCTGCCCCGTCCATTGGCTGCCTTCCATATTTAAACGGGCTACCCCAGGCATAGGGTGCCCGTTCCATGAGCTTCTATTGTGCTTATTCTGGATTCTGCTCTGCTTAAGTTACTGACCCTTGGCTCTGTTCCTGACCTCCGGGTTGTCTCCAGTCCCTGGCTTGACCTTTGGCTCTGTTCCTGACCTCCGGCTTGTCTCCAGTCCCTGGCTTGACCTTTGGCTCTTTTCCCGACCTCCGGCTTGTCTACAGTCCCTGGCTTGACCTTTGGCTCTGTTCCTGACCTGCGGCTTGTCTCCAGTCCCTGGCTTGACCTCTGGCTCTGTTTCTGACTATGCTAGTGCCCCGCGTCCAGATTCCAGCTTGTCTAGTCAGCCTGGTTCCTAACCCATCTGGCTTCATTTTGCAATTATAGTATACACATTTTGCAGTATCCACATGCAAATGACCCCTAGGGAAGGAACCTGATAGTTTGATTTTGTATATTAGTAAAATAAGTATGAGTCAAAAGATTACATTTCTATTTTGCCTATAACAGAACATTGGTCTTTCAGCTTGGAGGTCTTTCAAACAAGGATCAGACATAAGTATTTTCCAATTTTTTTAGATAATATACTTAATATATCTGGTATCAGAACCTTATGTTATAATATATCTGATAATGGAGTTGCATGATTTAGTATCTATCTTAGGAACCAAAAGTGTGTTTCTCTCAGTTCTTAATGCTCTGTTGTATGCTTTTCTGATATAGGTATTTAAGTATCCTGGCTGCAACAAACGATCCAGTAGTTCTGCTGCGCATAATTTGAAGAGAGACAAAGTGGAACAATTTCTGCACTACGCATTAGCGATTTTCTCACCCAGGTCAGATTGAATAAAATGACATGGGGTTGTCTCTCATGTTTACATAAGGGTTACTTAGCAACAGGGGATACAATTATTTGGATTGGTCCATTGGAGACCGACGATGTTGAAGAAATAGACAGTGTTAGTGTGAATTCATGTTACATAACTATGATTTAATTAATCCACGTGGCTTGGTATGGGAAATATCACTGGGGCTTAATTGGAAATGGTGTCAATTGGTTCAGCAGGGATGATATGGCGTGGGCTGAACTTGGTGGACGCATGTCTTTTTTCAGCTTCATCAACAATGTCACTGTGTTATTATGCATGTTACATCTTGTTAAATAAGCATATGTAGTCTGGATTCCACTGCAGTTGATAACTTCTTCAGGGATGGATCTAGAAATTATTTAAGGGGAATCTGTGAGCTGTAATAAGTGATAGCACCTATCAACTGAGATGTAATCTAATTTATGTGTCATACAAAACCCTCTTGAGACCAAGTATCATGTGCATATTTGATAATCTAAAGAGGGAAAAATTACAAACAAGCTAATTGCAGCCTAAGGGAAAAATGAGACTGCACAAAGCTTAAATGTTGCTATTAGCCTCTAAATTGTTACTAGAGTCTCAAGTGTATTGATGTACAAGTCATCTCAGAAACAAGGTGGCATTCTGTAGTTTTCAAGCAACATTGTTCCAAAGACACATCCTGCTAAACATCTCTGAAAAACAGTTGTTGATGAGTATTAGCCTGGAAATGGTTACAAAGGCTTTTCTAAAGTTCTAGCACTCTACTGAACCACAGTCAGAAACATACAGTCAGAGACATACAAATGGAGAAGGTTTGGGACAGTAATAAATCTTCCCAGTAGCGTCCGTCCTTCGAAAATATTTCCAAGAGCAAGGCCTAAATCGGGAAATCACAAAGGAACCCAGAACAATATTGAGAGATTCTGTCCCGTCTACCTCTTTCACTGAGTGCACCATCACCATCATCTCCGTCCTTTCCTCTCTCCTGCTATGAGCATGGGACAAAGCACTATGTCACTCATCCCCTCATCACCCTATAGCAAAGACAAATTACCTCTGCTACGGAGGAAGATGTGTGTCTGATTTAGATGGAATCACAGTCAATCCTTCAACTTTTCAGGTATGTAATTAATGCATGCTCAATTGCAGTAAACCTTGGCTGAATAATCTGTAATTGCCACACAAATATGATCTCCACTGTCTGTACATGACCTTTCCCATCAAGTAAAAAAAAACAGTTTCTTAAATGCCGACATGATGACAAGCTCCCAAGCATGTTGGGATATGAAGGTGCAAATGGAGCTTGCCAGGTGATTGGGCAAGTAACGTCATGGGTGCCCTCTTGCCTCATCCACTAATTTATACCATCCTGTCCTCCACTCTTAATTATCCTGCACTCACTGTTGAAGTTTAACCAATAGCTTTCCCTCTTAACCCAGCATGTTCACAGGGGAGCTGCTATATTCCTATGCAATTTCTACTTAAACATGTGCTATGTCTAGGCTAAGCTCCCTTCATGCTAAGTCAGTCAGCCATCTCTTTCCCTTGTTTGGGATTCCAGAAACACAAGCAACAGCAGGAGGAAGAGGAGGTGGGGAGGACTTGGCCCATGACCATAGGCCAAAATGCAATTTCATTATGGCAGCATTTCTAACAGAGTCGTGGGATCATTTGATCCTCCATGCAACTGCTCCTATACTGGGCTAGCCTATTCGTGACAATACTCAGTACAGCACAGACTGGCAACCTGTTGCCCTCAACTATTGTTGGACTACAAATCCTATCATACTCAGCAGGACACAAGTCAATATATATTTGTATAAATGCAAAGCACAGAGGAATCAATCACAAAACACTCTCTCCAGCCTAACGCTTACCTCCAACTCCTGAGCACTGTGTCCTTACTCAATAAAACTCCGAACTTAGCCATGAAAATGGTGTTTGTGGATCCTCTTATATAGGATCCTCCTGTTCATTCTACACAATGTGACATTCAAATCTCTTATTGGTTTTCAAGGTTCAGAAGTTTTGGCCTTTCGTGCATTTGTTAAGGGTAGTGTTTGGTGGCGTTGAAAAATCATGCCAGATATCGGTCATGATTCATTACCCTGGCTTTGACAGGAAGATCTGCCGTATTCGAGGAAATTTTTGACTCTCTGGCTTTAATGTAATTGGACTAATTTCAGACTAATTTTTTTTTATCAAATGGGGAAAAAAACATCTGCTGGGAAAACTTGGTCAGAATCTATAGTCAGAATCTATAACTTGAGAGTTTTCCTGTTGCATGCAGTAAACTGGCTACACATTTAACTCAAAACTGCAGACTCCTTCCAGTTTTTGCTATTCGTTCAAGGAAGGGTGAGCAGCTATTTATCTGTAATACCAGGTGATAGTGGGTGCCTACATAATCTTTTTTTGTGAATTAATAATGCTTATAAGCTGTACAACATGTGGGGTCCACATAGCACTCAGGCTGACTGCAAGATCGTCCTGTATCACAGTGGGCAGGGTGACTGAATTTATGTTGTAAATCCTACATAAAACCTGCATATGTAAATGAATGAACCTCCACATGAGGGCACTGTCCTCAAAGAAATACCAGCAGATGCAACAAGATAGTCTGGCACCGAAAATGATAAGGAATGCTTATGTTACTACAGGAGAGAGCAAACTATAGTTCTGCCCCCCCCCTCAATGGGGCCAGCAAGACTGGCAAAAGGAGATCCTACAGAGTGCCCTAAAAAGTCTGGATATAGTGCATGCATGTTTATATGCTGGAGAGCCCTGCAGGAGTTTAACAATAAAAAGGGGGCTACCATTACTGAGTCATTTAGAATAGAGGTTTTTAAAGGAACACTAAACCCTAAAATGAACTGGGGTTATATACACTTAAAGGTACAGTATTCTGTGCTAGTATCTTTAGAGAAAACATTTTATATTGTAATTTTGTATCTGATCATCTAGTCATATATGTTTCAAGGGAACTTCCACTGTTGCATTTTTTCAGGGCTGCCTGATTCACATTAACATATTAGTCTTGCTGTATTGTCTGTAAATGGTTTGGTATTTGTGCCATCATTATTAATATAAAGCAGGTTAGTTCTAATCTTAATAAATTAACTGTTTTAGCTCTTATCTCTCATTACAAAAAGAACAAGCACAAGTAGCCAAATTGTGTCTGAACAGGACAAGTATATATAATGTTTACAGATGCTACCTGTACATATGTGATATTTATTGGTATATCAATCAATTTTTAATTTTTAGGTGTTACAATTTTGCTTTGTAGGTGTTACTTTTCGTTTAATATCTTGAGTGCCAAAGAGCTATCCAATGCATTGCAATGCAATGTGTTCAATACTTCTCTGTCAGTCAAAATGTTAATTATGATCTTAAAAATGCCTAACTGTAGGTTTCAAGATCTCATTGACTAAGCAATGGTGAACTAGTCCATGGGCAGTCAGCATGCAGCCCTTGGGTCAAATGCAGCCTACCTGGGCACAGAGTGTAGCCCTCCTGAGATTATAGAAAACTATTTGTGACTAATTAACTAGCACACGTGAACTAGTAGTCCAGTAAGACCTAATCTCCTGTCTGCCAGTACTGTACAGTTCAAGAATAAATGTCTGTTACATATCAGTGTTGTCAGTGACATCATCAATAAATAAATCAATCCATAGATTTGAATAGCTGATGATAATTTACCATCAAGGGTCTGCTTAGTAGAAACACAAGCTAAGGGATAATGCAAGTCTCAAAATATATGCTAAGAACTATAAATAAAGAATACAGGGTGAAATAGAAAAAAATTAAGATTAGAATGATACCACATTCCCATCTACCCCTTCCTCCCTGCAAAGAGACTAGTATAGTATCACGTCACTGGGTACCCATGACCATGAGGTACTGTACTAGTTTCTGTGCAGGAAGGAAGGGGTAGATGGGAATGTGGTATCATTCCTCTCTTCCATTTTTCTATTTCTCCCTGTATTCACCATCGTCATTAATAAAAAAAATAATAATACGGCCCTCACATGAATGACTTTCTAATCATGTTGTCTATGACTGAAAAAACTTGGACAACCCTGAACTAGACTAAAAGACTGAGCCATTAAAGTGATGTCTAATGTCTAACAATAATATTATTTTTTAATGTAGATGAAAAAAAAATTATTTGCTGCAAATCCTATCTCTCAAAGCACTATGGTTTGAGAGATATTCGCATTGACAGTTCCCCCTCCCTCCCCTTTACAGCTGACATCAGGAGATTCAAGTCGGACGACTTGAGGGAGGCTCTTCAGCAGAGCCAAAATTGCGTTATTTAAAAAGAACTACTTCATTGGAACGGTCTATAAAATGTGCTTACAAACCAGACCAGGATCTTTAATGGCCATAGTAAGGGGGTATTCGTTCTCATTTAATGTTCCATTGACTATAATGGACACCCAGATCAGTTTCAGCCTTTCAAGCACCACGGCCTTTTGCAGGGCCAGATTTACTCATAAGCATACTTGGCACGTGCCTAGGGTGCCAGATTTTTAGGGGCACCTGGCAGTGGCCTGCCACACCCACCAACCTGCCCATCCAACTTGCCACGGTACTGCCGCACAAGTTCACAACCAGGTATTGTGTAATTTGTTCATTAAAGGGATAGTTACATTTAATATGTAAAAATACATTATTGTACAGGTACTCTTATGTGTATTAACCCCTTAAGGACCCATGAAGGTCCTGCACCGTCATGGATTGTTATACCCTTAACGACCCATGACGGTCCAGGACCATCATGGCTTAAATTATAGCAGCGTGCCTCTGTGCACGCTGCTATCATTAATTCCAGGCTGAGACTGAGCGCTCCGAGACCAGGGCATTCCGTCTCAGCCCTTCTTGCTTCTGCCGGTTCATGCGATCGCTGTATCAGCGATCACATGTACCGGCATAGTGACAGACAGAGGCAGCATGCAAAGCATGCTGTCTGCGCCTGTCTTGTCTGTCTCTGTCTCCCTTGCTCTCAAAGTAAGGGAGACAGAAGTAGACGGGAGACACCTAGTGGTTAAAAAAAATACAGCAGCTGGAGGTATTAACCCCTTCACTGCTGGTGCAGGAGGCTGTCTAAATGCAGGTCAATTTTTGACCTGCAATTATACACTTTTTTTTTTTTTTTTTTTTTTTTAACACAACACTTTTTTTTTTTTTTTTTACAAAAACTTTTTTTATTTAAAAAAAATATATATATAATTAAACAATATTGCAAGTGTGATTCTTGTGGAGCCATGTAATACACTTATATACACCACCAAATGGCAGGGACAAAAAAGTGTCAAAATAGGGTGGGAAAAAGGGACATGGGGATTTTCACCCAGGGGGGACAGTGGCCACTTTAAACTGCGCATTTTGTAGGTATGACTGACCAGTCATACTTTTCATGCAGTCTCCAAAAAATTTAACCCTTTGTGGCCAATTGATCCCAAGAGAAAAATCAAGAATGTTTTTTTTTTTTTCATTTTTTTTACCTTTTTTTGTTAAATTTAATAAAGTGAATGGAATAAAAGCCTAAGAGGGAAAACACTGTTGAACAAAGACATAGTCAAAAAGTTCAGAATTGCTCCGGTCCTTAAGGGAAAACGACCTCAGATTTTCCTGGTCCTTAAGGGGTTAATATATGTATGCTACAGGCTTAGAGAATATCTTAAATAAGTCAAAACAGGAAGGAAAATGCTAAGAGTTGGGAAGCTGTTTAGTTTATGCCTGGAAAAATGTAGCTAGCCATAAACCTGGTCAGTGTTGTATCATTGTTCTCAGTTGTAGCATTACATACAATTTAATTCTCAAAGAGTATTAACCCCTTAAGGACCAGTGGTCCCGGGGTGTGTGATCCTTTAAGGACCAGATTGAAAACGTTGACGTGCCACCCCACGTGACTGATCACATGTGCCGGCACGCTGAACGAGAGACTGAAAGAGATCGCACTGGTCTTGGAGCGATCAATTTCAGTCCCTGCTATTACTCACAGCGCTCCTGCAGGAGTACAGTGAGTAAAAAGTATGTGACGTGCCAGGACCTTCAGTGGTCCTTAAGTGCCGGACAGCCATGACGGTCCTGGCACGTCAGTGGACAGGAAGGGGTTAAAGCTCAACAATTATTATTTCATTTGAAAACATAACCTTTTGTTATTCATTCTCATTCTTTGTGGTGTCAAAGGAGAATTTTATTAAAAATACTGCATTGACTGCAAGCCCACTGCAGCCATTGCATATAACCCTTTCAGTGCCAGAGGAGTATGCGTAACCCTCTGGCACTCAAAGGGTTAAAACCCATTAGTAGTAATGGGTTCTGATTCCACCAAAAACCTCATTGTCAATAAATTTTTTAACCCATTAACGACCCTTGATAGTCATAGTAGTCAAGGGTTGATCTGACTGAACGACCCATGACGTACTATGACCGGCATGGAATTCTGGGCTCCCCCCGCGGCTGCACGCCATTCGGGGAACCCGGAAGCAGAAGAAAGAAAAAAAAATGCTCCGTGGTCCTTAACTGACTGTGCCGTGCCAATAGGCTGGTTGTTAAGGGGTTAAAGCTCTTGTTATATGAGATAAACCCTTGAATACGCAATTTGTATTAGAGACACAGGCAGATTTTTTTTATCTAATGTGTAAGTAAAGTACTGTGTTAACCCCGTGACTGCCAGAGGGGTACGCAATGCATTGCAGAGCAATGCGTTGCATATCCGTCTGGCACTCAAAGGGTTATATCAATGAATGTGCACCGCCCTTATCTACACGTGGGAACTAATGATCAGGATATCCATGAACAAGCCGAGTTGGGGAAACCAACTTGGTGAGACAATTGTAGATTATGCTAGCTTTAGTGTACTCATAATCTTAATTTTAATAATGACAGGAGGCGAGTATTTTGCATTTCTTTCTTTACTGAAATCTCCATAGCAGCACAGTAACCAATCAGAGAAACAGAAACCAAAAGCATAAATAGCCTGGTACATCTAACTACTTCCTCTTTCGCAGTATAAACAACAAGCAAACAGAAACTAAACAGGAACAAGATAACATCCAGATTCCGTCAACTAACAGTAACAGCATTCGCTCTTCGTTCATCAGGTCTCCAGACGGTCCTTGGGAGAAGGTCACACTGGAAAACATGGAAACTCCGTGAAAGGACACAGAAACAGACCATCTCCACACATAAGGATAAACATTACAGAACAATATAAAAACATTAATAATCACTTAAACACAAGAACAACATAACCAACATGTAGCATCAGATAACCCCCCCAGAACAGTACTTACATACTGACCTCCTATAAAGAACATGGGAGGGAAGGGAGGGAAAATACTCGCCTCCTGTCATTATTAAAATTAAGATTATGAGTACACTAAAGCTAGCATAATCTACAATTTTACTACATGACAGGAGGCTTTGTATTTTGCATTTTTAACGCTAAGAAACCAAAAAATTCGACGCATGAACCTGCGGCCGAAAATAGAAGAGCCGGAAAGTGTGCTCCCTAGACCAATCAGCCGAACGCAAAATATCAGCAACCGATGCCCCGGCCGAGACCGCAACCGGACGCAGACGCCCCTCTAACGGAATGAGCCCCAAAAGCAGGGTCAACACCCGCCAAAGATAAAACCCAACGAATCCACCTAGCCAAGGTGATAGACGAAACGGGTTTGTGAAGTTTCACATAAGAAATTAAGAGTTGCCCCGAAGGGGCTGAACGTAAGGAAGCAGTAACCTGAACGTAGTGAAGTAAAACTTCCACCACACAAAGTTGAGGGACATCCCTAAAAAAAAAGGATAAAAAACAGAAACAGAGTCTGACTTAGTACGACGGGATATGGAAAAAGAAACCCCGTCCGGAAGAACTGAAAATCCGTCCACGTCAAAAGCCCGAACATCCAAAACTCGGCGGAAAGAGACCAGACATAGCAGGACGGTAAGTTTAGCAGACAGCTGTCTAAGCGTCAAAGAATCATTCAAAGGCCAATTCTTTAAGAAACGCAGAACCACCTCCACATCCCAAAAACTGGAGTACTTAGGAACCGGAGGTCTAGACAACTTGATCCCTCGTAAGAACCGACAGACCAAAGGATCACGGCCCACCGGAAAGCCTGAAACTGCAACATGCGCGGCCGAAACAGCCGAACGAATAACATTCAGAGAACGAAAAGACTGACCAGAAGAAAACCGAAAAGATAAGTAGTTGAGGATGGCCGTCACAGGTGCAGTAAAGGGATAATAATCCCTCTCCAGACACCAGCTAGACCAGGCCCTCCAGGCGGACAAATAAGATCTTCTCGTACCAGGGGCCCAGGAGTCTCACAAAAGATCCCTGGCCTCCTGCGATAAGTCATCGACTGACCAGGCACCCCTGAAATCGCCCAGGCCACCAACTGAAGCCGACCCTGAAGGATGAGAGGATGAGACTCGCCGCGAGGATTCAACAGGAGGCGAGGCGACACATGGAGGAGAAGAGGATCTTCCACCGATAACTCCAGAAGGTCCGGGTACCACGCTGACTCGGCCACAACGGAGTGACCAGAAGAATACTTATCTCCTGTACTTGCACCTGGTGTAGAACCTGTGCCAGCATCGCGAATGGAGGAAACGCATATGCTCCCTGTTGTGGCCACGTCTGCAAGAACGCGTCTACCGCCACATAATCTGGGTCCGGAAGCCAACTGAAGAACGCCGGAAGCTGACGATTGGTCCTGGAAGCAAAAAGATCTACATGGAACGGACCTCTGAGGAGACACAGCTGCTGGAACACTGCCTCGTCCAGTTTCCAGTCGCTGGTGTCTCTCCAATGACGAGAAAACCAATCTGCTGTCAGGTTGGATACTCCCGGAAGATACTCCGCCACTAGAGAAATGTTGCGCCTGAAGCAAAACTGTAAAGGTCTTTCGTTGCCTCCGTCAGGTCCCGAGATCTGGCTCCTCCCAACTTGTTTATGTATTGGACTGCGGATAGATTGTCCATACGCAGCAGAATGCAACAGTCTAACTCGTCTCTGGCAAAACTGCGAACCGCAAAGGACCCCGCTATCAATTCTAGGCAAGTGATATGAAGGCCCACTTCTGCTTCTGACCAAGGGCATCCCGTGGTCTGCTCTGCGCAATGGGCAGGCCAGCCCCACAGACTGGTGTCCGACTCCACAATGAAATCTGGGGACGGACCAAAGACCGCTCGGCCATTCCAGGCCTGCATATGCAGAAGCCACCATCGAAGTTCGGACCGAACCTCCGGAGGCAACTCCACCAAATGATCGTAAGATCTCCCCAACCGAAGATGGTATGCTTTGAAACGTTGCATCGCCCGATAATGTAGTGGTCCCAGAAAGATAGCTTGGATGGAAGATGAGAGAAGACCTACGATGCGAGCTAACCAACGCAGAGGAACCTGCCACATACGAAATATGCGACGGATCTCCTTGCGTATAGCCGCAACCTTCGTCAAAGGCAGGCGTAGCAGGCAACAAACCGAATCGATTTCGAAACCCAGAAACTGGACGACCTGGTAAGGTTCTAGCGCTGACTTCTCGACGTTGATAACAAATCCCAAGGATTCCAGGAAGCTCACCATGAAGCGCGTCTGAGATCGAATCCTCGATACATCGTTGCAAAACAGCAAAAGATCGTCGAGGTAAATAAAGCAACGAATGCCGAGAGACCAAAAACGCGAAACCACTGGCTTCAGCAGTTTGGTGAAACACCAAGGAGCAGAGCTGAGGCCAAACGGAAGACAAGTGAACTGGCATGGACGACCCTTCCAATGGAAGCTAAGGTACTGACGGCAAGACTGAGCAATCGGCACCGACAGGTAAGCATCTTTCAAGTCCAGACGGGAAAACCAATCTCCCGGAAGTAAAAGGTCTCGCAAAAGATGGATGCCTTCCATCTTGAAGTGGCGATAAACCACAAATCCGTTGAGAGACCTGAGGTTGATGACCGGGCGATAGTCTCCGGTCTTTTTGCGAACCAAGAAGATATTGCTGAAAAACCCGGTCTCGTCTGGCGCGAACTGAACTGCGCCTTTGGAAAACAGAGAGACAATCTTGGCGTCTATCAACTCCTGGTCCCTCGCCGAAGAAATCGCAGGTGGTGGAGGATACCTTTGGACCGGAGGAGACTGGAACTCTATCACATAGCCTTGAACACACTGAAGGACCCACGCATCCGAAGAGAGGTCCTGCCAAGCCTGAAAATGAGAAGCAATTTTTCCTGCAGTAAAAGGCATGGGAGTGCGAACACTTAACAGTGGCAGTCCTACCTGTTGTAAACTTGGCACGCCCTCTGCCCCTGGCAGGCCTGGACTTGTCCGCTCCTCTGGAGAAACTGGTATTCCGGAACGGAGTGGAGGGGAAAAATCCGGGCGATGAAGGCATGGTGCGGAGGCCAGAGGTCCAGAATCTGCTGGTGGCACGGCCCCGCTGACGACCAGCTCTCCCAAAAACACCCCTGGACGGTGTGGGGCAAAACACCTGGCGCATAGAGGATTGAGCCTTGTTGAGCGTGGTGAAGAGGTTAACATGCCGTTTAAGTTCTGCTATAAAAGGCTCACCAACTAACAGGCCGTTGGCAGAAGGACCAAGCTCTTTAGCCCCTAGGTCAGCCAACTTAGGATCGATTCTGAGTAAAGCCGCTTTCCTCCGTTCCGATGAAATAGCTGCGTTGGCATTGCCCAGCAAGCAGACAGCCCGCTGAGCCCACTCCCGGATAGCCTCTGCATCCAGATGATCACCATGTTCAAGTGCTTGGTCTGCAAAGCACAAAATCTTGGCAAGGGGCCCAACACATCCAACATCTTGTCCTGAGCG
Source organism: Rhinophrynus dorsalis (assembly GCA_037306005.1). Taxonomy (NCBI): domain Eukaryota; kingdom Metazoa; phylum Chordata; class Amphibia; order Anura; family Rhinophrynidae; genus Rhinophrynus; species Rhinophrynus dorsalis. The sequence goes on from CM074720.1 coordinate 467,377,465, forward strand.
GACTTCAAACCTTTTTCAATACCCTTCCGCGGGTCGCGTCCAGAACGAGCCATGAAAGTGAGGACTGTCTGACCGAACTCTGGCGTGACTGCCACCGTGTCTGGCAGTACTGGTCGAGGACATTCCGCACGCAGTCGACCTCGAACCTCCCGGTCCAAGGACTGACGTAACCAAAAATGGACAAAACGAGCCAGATGGTCCGGCATGCACCACTCTGAAGACTTGGGATGGCGAATGGTCCGAGGATCAAAAAGAGGCATCCCTCTTACGTCATAGAAAGCATCTCCCGGGAGAGAGTCCTCCTTGGAATCGGAAGGAGGAAGAGCCCCGATGGCCTCTCTAACGTAATTGGCAGATTCCCCAGGATCGGCATCCCAACAGTCGTCCTCGGAGCCAGAAGCACACCACTCGTCAACCACCTCCAGGGGTTTAGCAGAAGGAGCATCCTCGTCTGAAGATCTTGGGGACAAAGGAATGGCAGGCATAGAATCCTCACGCCTAGGCTGTTTCAACTGAGTCTTCCCTTTGCCAGTGTAACTCAAAGAATCAGGAGCCAACCGTTTTCCAACAACCTGGCCTTCAGAGGACCCGATGGAAACAGAGGGAGTTGCGCCCCTGGATGATAAAGCTGGGCCAGGATCCTGAGCGCGAACCCTGGAGAGCACCTTCTCCACGGAAGCCGCCACAGCAGCATCGATAAGAGCCTTGAAGTCAGGCGTAGAATCACTCATGATGAAATGGCTATGAACCCCTCGTAGGTAACAATCTAAAGGGAGACAGAAAAAACACTGTCAGGAAGCGAGACGCAACCCCAGAACAGGAGGGGAGAGACCCAACAAGGTACAACCTGGGGCTCACCCGGGCTAAAAGGAATGGCGTAACCAAGCCAAAACTGATATGCGAATGGGGGCTCACCCCAGCAAACAAGTAGCAGCGTAAAACCATTGCTTTCCTGACAAAGAAAAATTATTATTTTTTTTTTTTTTTTTTTGTCAAGCAGCTGGACAAATGTTCCAAACTCCAGCAAAGCCTACAGAAACCCCACTAGGGGAACACCCATGCAAGGCATGGCACCATGACTACATAATAGTAGTAAATGCACAGGGGGCTCACCCCAAGTAACAGTGGGGCTCACCCACAATAGTCAGAGGCATGCAACAATAGGAGGCTGCAGAATATGTAAGGGGGCTCACCCCAGTTGTACCACGGGGGCTCACCCCGCTAAGCAACAGTAGCAAACAGGAGAAATAATGGCTAGCAACCAGAGGCCAACCAGCTGCCTTAAGAGAAAAACCACCGCAAGGAAGGAAACCCCCCAGAATAGGGCAGGAAGACGCAGGAGCCAGTCCCAACCTAAAACAGTAATAGGCCAAAGCCCCCGAAGGAATTTACAGAGGAGGATTCCCCTCCATGGCCAGAGCAGCCCAGCCACGGAGCGGAGCCCTCAACAAAGATGGCCGCCGAGGTAGTCAGGGGAAACCACCTATAAACAAGTATACTTTACTTAAAGCATTAGGTACATTGAAGGGAAAACAAGAACATGTACAAGGCTAGAGTACAAAACAGGTCTAAGTAAAAAGAGAGCAAGACATTTATTCAGTAGCTAATAGGATTAAGTTAAAGTAAAACACATTCCTAAAAGAGCCCATATAAAGAGACACAGTTTAGGAAACACAGTAAAACAGTAACAATTTAAACTGTCCCATAACCCAAACACCCCCAAAATCAAGTAAGGGAGAAAAATCAGACACTCTGACCTGTGCAGCTTGTTGGAGCAGCAAGAAAGAGGAAGTAGTTAGATGTACCAGGCTATTTATGCTTTTGGTTTCTGTTTCTCTGATTGGTTACTGTGCTGCTATGGAGATTTCAGTAAAGAAAGAAATGCAAAATACAAAGCCTCCTGTCATGTAGTAAAATTAGATTTTAAGTAAATATTTGATTCCCTTTTTTTAAGATCAGGTACTTTTTCAGAAGTAGTGAGAAAAGAGTGCTGTGGTATCAACATTAACCCCTAAATTGCCCTATGCATTTCGCTACTGGTATTGGTGGCTCCTCAGGAGCTACAGTGTTTGTTGCTCTTCAGTGGGCTTGTAGTCATTGCAGTATTTTTAATATAATTCTCCTTTGACACCACAAACAAGAAGAATAATTACGTTTTCAAACAACTAATAAAAGTTGAGTTGTAACACTCTTTGGGAATTAAATTGCATGTAATGTTACAACTGAGAACAATGATACAGCACTGAACAGGTATATGGCTGGCTACATTTGGTAGGCATAAACTAAACAGCTTGCCAACTCTTAGCACTTTTTTTCCTATTCTGATTTCTCTAAGATATTCCCTAAGCCTATAGCACACATAAAATAATACATATAAAAGTACCTATACCATAAAAGTATTTTCCAGGTTGTGACTTGCCATAATGCTGGAGAAGGAGTAGAGTAGCCCAGATTATTGCTTTCTTCAGTGTACTGACCAGCTGACTGAGCTTGTGTGCATGGAGTTTGAGTGGGTTTAAAATGATTGATGTGATCAAGTGAACTGGGATTTCATAATCACGTGAGTTTATTTGTGCTATACCCCAGAAAGGAGAAACAAGAATTGTGTTGGGGGCCACCTCAGCAATAGTGTCATTTAAATATTCATGGCATTGGGATCTGTACACTGCACACAAAAGAAGGTGTGGTTAGGCGTGGAACCAAGTCGGAACTAAGGGTGCTATGCTAAGGGCACTTGAAATGTAAATCTGGGCCTGACCACAGGATTACATTGGTTCCTCACTGATAAACTAAGATGAAAGAGAACACATGGATGCTGATGAAGTAAGAAGAACTGGAGCAACTGTGAAGTAAACCAAGTACAGCACAAGGGACAAACATTCCCCAATTTACATTGATTAAAATGGGCCATTTAACCCCATGGACACTGTAATGCGTTAATGACCTCTCTAGCGATCAAGGGGTTAGCAACCCCATTTCAGTCAATGGGAATTTTCAATAATGACATTGATTTACTCCAAAATTGCTTTTGTAACTCTTAATACATCAGCCTCAATGGTTTACTGGGACTTGTCTACACTGGTTATCATATAATGATATTAACAATACGCTGCTGAGTTGGTACACAGGTTCTGCTCTCCCTTGACTGGTTAGCTTTGTATCAGATGATCTGGGATACTGGCAGAAATCATATAATGATGGTCTCCAGGGCTGCTCTGCACTGCCTTGTACAATAATGTCTTAGAGAAGGGCAGTTTAATGGACCAGTGTAATATAACTGTGCAGGAGCAGAACTGCTGCCATTTCAGACTGTGTAAATCACTAATGCCCAGAGCTACATAGTCTTTTGAACTGTGGGATGCTAAAGTCAAACTAAGATCAGGATTTGAATATGCCCCGCTCTTCAGTGTTAAGAGCCAAGGGAGTGGGACTGCAGGGCATTGGAAGTGTGTGTATGTGTGTAGGGGGGTTCTAGTCAGGTCTCTGCCAGGTCACCCAGTCTTGGGAAGTGAAACACTGTACCTCTCTTTGATTGGCCTGGATGGACTCAGCTGTGTGGTACTTGCTTTGTCTTTCCTGCTAACCCATATGCTATCCTTCTCTGGAAAGGAAAGCTACCTCAGACATGCCCACCACCAACACAGACATGCTGAGATGTGGGACCTGACAAGCACATTAAGATGAGCATGCTTAAGCTGTTATGAATAAACAGTTTGTCTATACTCAGTAACACCACACAGTAAGTTTTCAGTTCAGGTGAACTGCTCATTAGTGACAATGTAAGCCTGCTCATCTTAATGCAATGTGAAATCCAGATAAACACTTTTCTCTATGTCTACATATCCCCCGCACAGTGACCTGAGTGAAGATGTGCTAAGACGATAAGGCTGTTCTAGTCTCTCCATCCATTTATCTTCTATAATAGACATAGATAGAGGAAGATTAGGGGTGAGGGGTCATGCATTGCTGTCTGTGAGTAATAAACCTGGGGGGTTTGGAATATGGTTATCACAAGGCCCTGCATTTTGAGGTTCCCTCCAATTGGCGGGCAGAAATATGATAGGACAACCAAGTCTGCAGAAACAGTGAAGGTCCCCCCAACATCCCATTCAAGATGTACAACATTGAGGATTCACTGTACTCCTATCAAATACTGGCTGTGCTATTTACATGTATGTATGTATCTTTATTTATATAGCACCATACATGTACATAGGGGGGATACTTTATCATTCAATTACTCTTGAACTACAACTCTGGCAGTATTGAAATAACACTCCCCATGGCCTAAATACTATAAAGATTAATTGGAGCTGCTTTTTTTGTGAAACATTACTATCACTTTAAGGAGATAGTCATACTTGGTACTGTATATTAATGTATGCTAATTGCTGTACAAGTGAGGTACATCTGAAAAGTCATATGCTAATGAAACCTTTTCAGTGATGTTTTATCTGATAATGAAGGTTTCCAGTGATGTTTCATATGTTAATTAAGCTATGTGAGGCACCAGGAGACTTTAACAGAAATAAAAGCCTGTTCCACCAAATTTGTCACCTGTGTTTCCTATGGTGCAACATTTCCCAGCACAATATTACTTCTTCTGAGGGCTGTAGCGGAGAAATAAGTAGCTGGAAGTCAAAGTTGTGAGTCCTACAGCAACATATACCTTAAAAAATGTTATTAGCATCCAGAGTGCCTTTGTCCTTTGTCCACAACACTACCTTCCTGCTTTAGTGACACTGGCACATATTCATGATGATGTCAAGTGGTAAAAAAAGTACAACCTACAATGTGACATAAATGTGACTATATTAAAGATAGGTGTTTTGGTGCTTGTTTGTCTCACTATCAGATGCAGCAGTTGGTTCAGCTGCCACACCTTTCTCCATTATGCCATTGCCATCATCAACACTAGAATGTGATTTGTTGTCGTCTTCAGTGTTCTTCTTATATGTTTTTTTTTGTACTGGCACTGGTGGTGGTGGAACTTTTGGTGCGACCTTGACAAACTGCATCCTCCCCGGGAGGAGAAGGATCATCACACACTTCAGCAACCATTGTTGCAGTCAGTTTTTGAACTACCACTTTACTCCCATGTCTCTGCACTACTCCACCTTTCCCCCTCCCCCTGCCCCTTCTGTGTTTGCTAGTCATTACTCAACTACTTTGTGTGTTTTTACTCGCTACAGTACACAACTGGAGTGTTATGTGTTGCATTAGCCCTCAACAAAATTCTCAGTGTCGTCTGCTGTCTATCAGTTCTGCCTCAGTCATACAGCTCACGTCAGGCTCCCACTCAGCTGTCTGTCACCTAATATATTTATTTGTTTATTTATTTTTATATTTTTGTTTCATTTATTTAATTATTAAGTTGTCCACCCTATCTTACCACAGTATGTCCAAAAAAAAAACATAACTAAAAAACAAAAACAGCAACTTTTTTTCCCCAGACTTCCCCAGCACAGAGACAATAAATGCAAGATCAGCAAGCAAATTGGACCCCAGCTTCCTGTGACATGCCACTTAGTCACACTGAATTTTGGGGTATTTGGGGTCACCCGCCTTCCTCCCTTCTTCCCTGCCAGAGTGCCCCCAGATGCCCCTAATACAGAGATCAAATGGCCTTCCTAAAAGACCCCCTGAACTAAGCTTCAATTCCCCTTTATTTGCCTATATTCTGTATCTCAAAAACGTGCTGCTTTCTCCTCTCGCAAACCACAGAATGACATGCTGTGAGAGCATGATACACTTTTATATGCCTGCAGGAGAAGTAGAGAAAACTTTCATGTGGTAGGGAAAAATGATTCTTCCCATTCATTTCAATGCAGTGAGCTAGGTGAAAAAAGCGCTAAAACTGCACTTTCCGCAGGAAATTATTTGCCAAGTGGGAAGTGCATTTTTTGGAAGATTTTGGTTTGAGGTGGAAATGTTCGCCCATCCCTACTAGCAGGTACCATTCTTCCCCAAAGGAAATATAAAATGAAGCACTTGCATCCACGCCCCTTTTACAAGCAGTTTTTGGAAGCAGAGAGTAACTACGATGGCAGAAATTGGAACTCTTCATTATTAGATTGGCATTGGAAGAAGGCAGCAGCTCTTGCGTTGCTATTCTTACAGATCATAAGAACCTCTTCTAGTTAGAGCCCACTTGACACTTAACGCTATGGAAGCAAGATAAGCTTTGCCTTCAGCTATATCATATCAACGTGAGACAAAGTGTATATGCCTTGATCAATGATGTCACTTGCTGGTTAGATCTGCCTCTAACAATGAAGATTACCCACATTTTTTCCATGTCTAGCATTTGAAGCCTTTCACCAAAAGATGTGTCCACCAATTGTTAACTTTTCCTTGTCCAATTTTGGCTGATGGGCAGGAAGAGCACATTGTCAAGTCTTCTTTGGTGTACTTTTCAGTATCTTATTGACTGTGATGGTCCAGAGGAACATTCCTAAACAACCGCCTCCAATGATCAAGCCCCAGGCCCCATTCATCAGTTTCATTATCTGCATCCAGACAAATATGGTCACACAAAGGGAACCTAATGAGGTGGTGGTGGTAATGGTGGTGGTGGTGTGTGTTTGGTGGTGGTGGGGGTGTTGTATAATACTCACAGATGGAAACTCTATCCTTGAGAATGTTTCTGCTTCTCATACGAGCACATTAGTGTATTTTAGTCTGGTTCATTCTAATGTTGCCTTGAGCATGAGTTGGTGTGCTTTTTGATGCTGCTACCAGTTTATTTGTCTAATTCCTTCCTGTCTTTGTTGTGCAATTCCTGATCAGCAGTCTGTGCTAATCTACCCAATTATGATCCTGTTCCACCTGCCCTGCCCTATAGCCTTTTTGACACTTACTTACCTGTTTTACGTGACCTGACCTCTAGCCTGTTAATGATTCTAATTTCTGTGTTAATTTGTCTTGCTGCTTTTACTAAAATCTTTGACAATTCTGCTGTTCCTTGACTTGCAATAATGTCCAACGTGAAGCTGCGGCAAGGGTATAATTACACTTAACTCGCAAGTATCATATGCATAGTCTTGCTCTCAAGCATCTTTTTCCTCTGCCAAAATGCTCTACTGAATAATATTGACTTTGCTCAGGGTCTCATCCATGTGTGGTTTGTTGACAAACATATGCTACTGATATCGAACCATCAACATTGTTATAGTGAGCAAAAAATGTTGACAGTTTAAATCAGTGATTTCCTATCGCCTCCTTGGAGCATCATCCAGGCCATGTCCTTTAAATGTCTCTGCTTGTGCAAAGTGAAGTTAATCAGAGGCTCAGTTGTTTCATTATCTTACCTGTGAACAGGTAAAATCATAAAGACATGGCCTTTCAGGTGCACCTGAGGAGAGGGTTGGGAAGAAAAAGTTGCCTTTCATTAAATACAAAGTGATGCACTGTACACTGACATATCAGTTCATATGTGACAATTAATGGGTAAATAAAAAGGTGTTATCTAGGTCAGCGGTCCCCATCCCTATCCTTATGGATGCTTAACAGGCCATGTTTTTAGGATTCCCTGCTAGTGTAAGTGAATTAATCAGATTTTCAGCCATTTAATTACCTCATTTGTACACAATCAGGAATATCCTAAACACATGGCCTTTAGGCACCTCCAAGGAGAGGGTTGTAAACCACTGATATAGAGTCTGGTAAAGTATTATTGTGACAGATTTGTGTAGTGGTATTAAGTTAAAGGGATAGTAATACTTCATTTTAACTTTATTTTATTTTGTAGGCATTAAAAAAACATGAAGAATGATATAAGTCTTATCTCTGAAACCTTTATGGTTTAAGAGATATTCACAAACAAAGTATCCCCCCCCTGTTCAACCAGATCAGAAGGGAGATGCCCAGGTAGACTGCAGAGAGGGACAATCTTCAATTAAGATAATGGAAAAAGCTGAAAAACTTTTCAAGGGGGGAAGGGCTTTCATTGTTTTCATACAAAGAAAATTGTCCCCTTCTGTTATCTGTACTGTCATACAACCAGACTCACATCTGAGAAGAGATGGCTTACACTAGGAAAAAGGGGCGGGGAGGGGAACTTTGCTTGTGAATATCTCATAAACCATAAAGGTTTGAGAGATAAGACTTATATCATTCTTCATGTTTTTTTAATGCCTACAAAATAAAATAAAGTTAAAACGAAGTGTTACTATCCCTTTAAGTGTGTCACATAATGGGATGGATTTCCCATCAGACAGAAAAAGTAATTGGGCCCCATTTTGAGGGAAGCTCTAGCTGTGGAGGACACACCTACATTCCTAGCTGTGGTTGTGGCCACAGCAATTCCAATGCCATTGCACACACTTTATGGCAGCCAGTAAACATATCCCTTTTCTGGCTATTATTTATCCCCTTAGATATGAGAGCTCTCCGGCAGTGAGTGAAGCTATGGGATGAGTAATTAAAGAGTGGAACTGCATCCATGATTTGTTCTAAGGGCATCTAGGGAGTTTCATCTAGGAGCTACTGATATGTAATTCCCTGGCCACACCCTAACAATTACACATTAATACGCCTTCACCCCCCATCCAGAGACTTGAACATCAATATATCTTTGCTTTCTATAAACAAAAAAAACAAACAAACATTACTTCATCACTTCTTATTCTAGGAATACAGATCAATTCTCTATTGATTGTGTTTCTATAAAAACACAGCTCAAGGTTTAATAACCCTTTGAGTGCCATAGATGTTTTCAATGCATTGCATACCCCTCTAGCAATCAACAGGTTAACTCCTTTGCATGCTATAGATTACTCCAACAGTTGGAAGCATGTCTAGAATTCAAGGGGTTAATCAATGGTGAATGTAATGAATGAGTGCCCTGGCGCAAAATAATTTTCAGGTCCCCAATTAATTGTAAAGTACTGACAAATCGTAAACCTTTTCTATTTTTGAGCATTAATTAGGCCCCTGAAGATGGCTGGGCCTCAGTTCATCATACTTCCCAACATTTCAAATTGCCAAAGAGGGACACTTGTGTTTTAGGGGTTGTTGCTGGGGGCGTGGCATTACCAAGAATTTTCAGGCTATTTCATGACCTATTGACACCTACTTGTGAAACCTAATAAATGATTTAGAGCAAGACCAAAGTGTTTTATTTACACAGACTCATGTATAAACACATATACTGACATTTATACAAACAGTAATGTGAGTTTTATTGCTGTAGAGCAATATGATACACTTATATACACACCACACAGTCTGATGTCCTAAAAAAAGGGACATCAGGGTGGGAAAGAGGGGCAGAGGGATTTGGGTCTAAAAGAGGGACTGTCCCTCCTAAAGAGGGACACTTGGTTCATTGCTCCACTGCACATTTCACCATAGGAGTTAATTGTACTTCTTTGAAGCACAATGGTGAAAAGTTCTGTAAACCATAGGGAACTTCAGAGGTTACAACTTCATGACTTTTCTAGACCTCCACTGACTAGGAAAGTAATTGTCTTCCTGAAGTCTATGGGAAAAATGTTTTGTGTTTAGTATGGAACCTCCTGAAGGCTAGAAAGGTCTCCAATCCATTGCTAGACTGCTCTTACATTCAAGGGATTAAAGATAAATTATCTCCTCAAAACAAATGTTTTTGAAAACACTGAGTCTTATCCAAAAAGAAGGACAATTCTGAAGGAATACATATTTTCATTGATTTAAATGGGAATTTTAACCCCTTGAATTCTACAGAGGTCTCCTAAGCACTGCAAAGCAATGCATTGGAGATCTTTCTGGGATTTCTCAGGGTTTGACCCTGAGTCTCAGGGTTTTGACCCAAATATCAGGGTGAAGGGCCAAATTTTCAGGGTGAGAGAGTCCATTGTTAAAGGGATAGTAATGTTTCATAATAAAGCTGCTCTAATTAATCATCATAGTATTTAGAATTGAGAGTGTTATTTCAATACTGTCAGAGTTGTAGTTCAAGAGTAATTCAATGACAAAGTATCCCCCTCCCACCCCTTTTACTGATGTAACACTGCTCAGCCACAGCAGACAGGAGGTGCCCAGGTAGACTGCAGAGAGGGACAATCTTCAATTAAGATAAGGGAAAAACCTGAAAAACTTGACAAGAGGGGCAGGGCTTTTATTGTTTTCATAGGAAGAAGATTGTCCCATTCTGTTATCTGTCTGGTCTATGGACTGGATTCCACATCTGAGAAGAAATGGCTTACACTAGGTAAAAGGGGCGGGACGGGAACTTTGCTTGTGAAAATCTCTCAAACCATAAAGGTTTGAGAAATAAGACTTCTATCGTTCTTCGTGTATTACTATCCCTTTAACTATTTCATCTGCCCAAGTAACTGCTTATGTAGTCCCTAAATTGCTGCCATTTCTACCAGAAGGACAGTGGGAGATGTCCTGCTTCTCTTCTCTATGTTCAGGCAGTGACAACTCTAAGTTACAGCTAAGGGTTCTTTGAGTGTCAGAAAGAACACCTGGGGGTTATGCACTAAGGAGTGATAAAGAGGTGATACAGTGGCAATGACTTCTCCAGTGATATCATTTCTCCAGTTCCTATGTTATTCTATAGAGCCTATGCATTAAGATCTCCAAAACTGGAGAATGCTTAGTGCATAGACTCCATCGAATAACATAGGAACTGTAGAAGTGATACCACTGGCGAAGTCATATCAGCTTTATCACCACCTTACCACTCCTTAGTGCCCCTCCCCCTGATTAGAGCAAGCAGGGATATGTCACGTGAAACCTAAGTTGTGAGGAACATAAAGGGTAAATATTTTAAAGATATGGGTTCAATGAGTTAAAATGGCCAATACACATTACTAATAGTCTGCAAGCTCTCTGCTGCTTTGACTTAATTGGCCATCCCATTCTCCTACAAACTCTCCACTCCACTGGCCTCAGTGACATCACTCTCTTGATTATCCTATCTCCCTGACTGCTCCGTTAGAGTTTCCTTTTCAGATAATACTTCCTCTCAGCTCACTCCTTCAGTTGGAGTTCCTCAAGGCTCTGTTCTAGGCATCCTTCTGTTTTTAGTGCACTCTTTAGGCAATATAATCTCTTCATTTGGATTCTAGAACCATTTTTATGTTGATGACACCCAACTCTGTCTCACCCTCCCCCCCTCCAACATTATCCACTCTCCTATAGATTTGGTAAAAAAACTGTGTCTCTACAATCTCTACCTGGATGTCCTCCCATTATCTATAACTCAGTATTTTAAAAAGAGAACTTCTCTTCTTTCTCCCAGCCACCAAACCCCCGACCTCCCCTGAAGTCTGAATGACTTATCTCTAACACTCAAGCTCACTGCCCTGAGCAATTTTTTACTCTGCTCTTTCATTTCCACACATCCAGTTCCTTGCCAAATGTTGCCACCTTCATATCACAATTCATCACTTCCTCATTCAATACATAAAACAAAATCTTAAGTCATGCCCTCGTCATCTCCCTCGATTATAGCAACCCTCTTCTAACCAGCCTTCCTATTTACCATATGGCCCCACTTCAGTATGTTTTGTCTCAAGATACGTCTCCAATTACTCCCTCTCCTTTAACCTAGACTTAAAGGGATAGTAATGTCAGAAATTAAAATACAATTAAAATAGAGTACTTTCACTTATTTGTATCTCTCGAACTGTTATGGTTTGAGAGATATAGGTAAATAAAGTTCTCCACTCCCTCCCCTTTCTTCTTGACGAGCTGTAAAGCAGTCAGAAGCAGATTCTGGTCGTTTGACCAGATGTGGCTCTTCAGCAGCGCTGATATGGTGATATCTAAAGACAAATACTTCATCAGAATGGTCTACAATGTGTGCTTGCAAACCAGGCACAAGTTGTAGACCGTTCCGATTAAGTATTTATTTTTAGGTATTGCTATGTCGGCACTGCTGAAGAGCCGCAGTCTGATCCAGGAACCAGAATCTGCTTCTGACAGCTTTACAGCTCATCAAGCAGAAAGGGGAGGGAGCGGAGAACTTTATTTTCCTATATCTCTCAAACCATAACGGTTTAAGAGATACGAATAAATGCAAGTACTCTCTTTTAATTGTATCTACCATATAGTTAATACTTTTTTTCTGACATTACTATCCCTTTAAGCCTCTTCTCCTCTCTAATTACCACCTCTCAATTCCATCTACAAGTCACTCATAGCACTCTCTGCCTCATGCTCTCAGACTGTCCTCTGACCTCCAGATTTAAAATAAAAATCTGGAAATGCACCTCTTTAGGGTAGCTTATCAGATAACAGAACTTTCTCTACAGTCAACATCACAGCTACATCTCAAACTTCTGTAACAATCAATTTGTCATTCCATACTGCTTTCTGGTTGTACCTCACTGTACCCTTCTTTATTCCTGCTCTGATACAAACTGTTTAACTTGTACAGAAATGCTGAAGATCCTCAGGTGTAGTAGTTGCATGTAGTTTGTTGGTGCATAATCTGACATTTCAGTAATTCAAGGCAACTTTCATTAAGAAAAGTCCCTGATGAAAGTCACCACAAAAACATTGTAATTTGCACTAATAAACTACACAGGAAATCTCTACTCTAGTGTCCTGTCAGTTCTTTTGGAACTGTTACTGTACCGGTTTTATAGGTACACTCTAAAGTTCTGAAGCAGAGGCATAAGTAGGAATTGGAAGGCTCCACTGCAAAACTTTTTGAGGGACTCTTTGGATGGCGGGCTCAGTCACAGCTGTACTCCTTTAGTTATATCCCTGGTGGGAAGCTTACATACATCTGAGAGGTATGCAGTCTTTCACAGTATAAGGCCTGATGTATACAACTAAAATGGAACCATTCTGGTGCAAACCATGTGTACTGTAGTGGTGAGGGGAAAATTCCATTGATTTTAACAGAGCTGTTAGAATGTGATTGAGGGCTTCAATGCATTGTGAACCCATTCAGCATTCAAGGAATTAAAAAAAAGCACATTCAAGTGGTTAAAAAACATGACATATGGGAATGTCAGTTTTGCCCCATGGTGCAGTTGTTTTGCCCAAGAATTCCCCCACACTGCATTTACACCAATAGGCCGACAATCAGGCGTAGAACCTCCTGCTAAAAAATATAATGAAAAGCTGCAGAAACCTGATGAAACTGTATAGGTTACATTAACAAAATTTATTGTAGATATATGTAGACCTCAAAAAGCACACTACATTTCATTGACCACAATGTCCTTCATTAGGCCTTCCATTCTTGTAACAAAATAATCAGGCAACACAAATCATAATAATCCATATAAATGTTTATATATAACTTACATGACAAAAATAAGAAAAGTATACCATTGTTTGCTTATGAACAATATAGCTTTATTATATATATATATATATATATATATATATATATATATATACTGAGAGAGAGAGAGAGATTGCACTCATATTTTCTGAAAATTGCCTGGGTGCACACCAAAATAGTAGCACTGAAGAAAATGCAACACTCAGGTGTTTTCTGGGGTAAAAAAAAAAAAAATGGCAACAAACTTTATTATCTCAGCATTTTGGTAGCACATCGTTAGCAGTCTCCTAAAGAAGGTGGCTCTGCTCTACCAAAACAGTGAAATAATACATTTTGCTTCTGCTATTTTTTTTTACCTCAAAAAGAAACATTGAGTGCTGTTTTTGCGTCCTGGTTAGTAATATATATGTATATTTATATTTATACATACATACATACACATACCTGCATGCAACACGTAGCAGTGCTTATGGTTCATGATTTTCCTTATCTAGAACTGTCTTTGTTAAGTAATAAAAATGCCCATGCATTTCAACAGACGTTTCTTATCTGATTAACTCAGATAACTCAGAAAGTCAGCAGTTAAAGACCACTACATGTGTATATAAATATAAAATGCAACGCGCCTTGTAGGATCATGGGTATGCACAGAAGTTCTCTTCTGTTGCCACTAATATATACCTTATGTTTTTGTTTCCAAACAGGTAAAATGGATGTGTACTTTATGCGTCAGTAAAAACACAGCTACATGTATCTCATCTATAAACCTATATGCATATTAAAACATACACATAAATATCACATATGGTGCCACAATACTTTATTCCATGTTATTTTTATTTCAATCATTAGATGAATTATTTTTGGGAACACTCATTTAAAGTTGGCGCAGTGCTACTTCATTGTGTATATGTCATATAATATAGGTATAGGGAATATTTATTACTGCAGCTGTTGTAGATTACAACTGCTATGATCCCCAACTAGACATCAGCTGTTAGTGGATGATGTGATTTGTAGTAACTAGTAGCTGGAATGCCACAGATTGCTTTTCTGAATCTTGTTTTCAAGCCCATAGTGTTACATTGAAGCAGATGGTCGAAGAATCAGTGTTGTGATGCCACCAAGTGCCACTTACAGAGCCCTTTAGAGTGTTGTGTTAGTATTGGTGCAGGTAACCTTTGGCAGTCCAGCTGTTGGAACTCCAACTATCCCCAGTCATTGAATGGCTGGTTGGGGATGATGGGAATTGTAGGCCCACAGGCCTTTTACCCCTGTGTTAGTAAATATCTTGACTTAATCTGCAGATCCATGTATGCCAACATAAAGGGTCATATGTTCAGAGAAAGTGGAGGAATTCTGTAACAAGCCAGCTGCACCATAGTGGAGAACTAAAATGTCCATTGATTTAGAGGTTGAATTTAACCCCTTGAACCGCAGATATGTCTTGATTTAAAGGGTGATGTGAATTCCTTGAATGCCTCTCTGGCATTCAAGGGTTTAAAAATCACCCTTTAAAGCAATGGGAATTTTTTTATTTTTTCCCGTATGGTGTACTTGGTTTGCCTCAGAATCCCTCCACTTTCCTTGTGAATGTACAACTCCAAGAGTTGCCCTTTAGCCACTGAAAACTAGATTTCAAGTCAATAACAAATGGTTTAGCCACATTTTTGGTACCTACAGGGCCAGGTTTCCCAAAAGGCACAGTAGGTAACTGACTAGAGATTCAAATTCTTCTTCTGCTTTTTTTTTTTTTTGGAGGGGGACAGCAGTACTGGCTACACCCACAGTCTGACTCGCAGAGCAATCATAATGCCCCTCCCCCAGTTTTTAACCCCTTTGCAGTCTATTATTTAATACCTTGTATTCTAGAGAGATCTTGGTTATCTCTCAAGCAACCAAAGAGTTAAGGCTTTTCCCATTCTTGCCTATTAGCCAAGGATATATTCTGTGGATAGGACTGGGGACAGGGTCACCTGAGGAGTGGGTGTGTGGCCATGGGCAGAGCTAAGGGAATTTAGAGTGCCTTGCCTAGGGGCAACTGGAATGTAAATCCAACCCTTTTGTTGTGAGTAGCATTACATGAATCTGACACAGAGACTGATGAGAAATTGGAACAGCAGCCTCTGAACACTGTACCATGAATGTACGTTTGACTTTGGATGATCTCTGGAATATGAGTGTTCCAGTAATTTAAAATGTGATGAAACTCAGTTAACACACTTCGGTTAGCAATGGATTGTATACCTGTCTGGCACTCAGGTGTTAACGTCTTGGGCTACAATGATAAACAACTCATCCCAGGTAATGATCACATTGAGGCCACACAGTTTTGCTCACAGCTCTGCAGCTAGGAAGGCATTTTCATGCAATGCTGGCACAAAACGCCCTGCAGTAGGGAGTGGATATGGGGAAGTAAAGAGGAAGAAATCTTTCACTGAAAGAGAAGAAGATGCATAAAAGGGCCTCCAAGCAGAGGCAGAAAGAGGTACTGTAATATTACATTTCTTAGGACAAACGTAAGATAGGGCTGTCAGATCATCCCTTAACCCTTTGATTGCCAGGGAGGTATCCAACGCTTTGCGTTGAATACCTTCCTGGCACTCAAATAGTTAAGAGGACACATGAAAAAATGCCTTCTGCAGGGTTCCAGTGGTTAATGTATTAGGTTGCAGTGGTTCTATTGTATCAATGCAGCAGACATTTTTCATATTTGTCCTCTTTTAACCCCTTGAGTGCCAGAGGGGTACGCAATGCATTACCTCTCTGGCACTCAAGTAGTTACAGGGATAATCTGGTGCCTTACCTACAGAAATCTTACATTTGCAGTGTTGTTACTACTGCAAGGGATTCTGGGTAGGCATATGCAAATAAGTTTAACAAGGAATCACCTTTTTGCCTCAGATTCCACTATATACATGGATTCCTTAGAGTATGTGTATGCTAAGCAACAGCTTTAAGACGCAACTCAGGAAGAGATGCAAAGCCAGTGAACCACTCATGGACAGCCGTTTCATTGTTAATAAAACTCATCAGCAAGATGCATATATATATATGCACATTTATGGAAATTTTGCAATAATGTATAGGTTACCTTGGTGGGGAACGGACTTAAAGTTATAGTAATGCTTATTTTAACTTTCATTAGTTGCATAGTTTCTGTTACTTTAACAGCTGGTGTATTGAAGAGCAATGCATTGCATGCACCTCTGGCTCTGAAAGGGGTAAATCATTTTCTCTTTAGTCTATATGGAACACAGGAACTATGGGGTTGAGCTCCTTCCTCCAGGAGGGCATGGTATTTCAAAAGTCAGGGTCTTTTTGGTGGAGACTCCCTCTATTTAAATAGAGATCAAACCAAGACCCTTGTTCACATCATCTTTTAGGAAAGTCAGAACTGTAGGAAGATTTAAGGTCTGGGCAGACTCATCCTTATCAGTGCACCACTAGTGGAAGATGGACCAAATCCTATGGTATGCTTTAGAAGAGATAGGTTTCCTAACATGAACCATGGTATAAATTACATAATCTGAGAAACCTTTCCATCTCAGGATGGTGGTTTCAAGAGCCGTGCCATGAGATCTAGCATTTCCAGTTCCTTGTACCAGATGGGACCCTGGAGTAGGAGATCCGGTTTTGAAGGCAGATGGAATGGTTCCTGGATGGATAGATTGAGAAGATCCGCAAACCAGGCCCACCAGGGCCAGAATGGAGCAACCACGATGACTAGGGTCTTCTCCATCCTGATCTTTCAAACCGCACTGGGAATAAAAGGAATTGGAAGAAACATATACGATGGAAGAAAGTTCCATGAAATGGACATCTCATCCCTCGCAAAGGTCAGGGGATACTTTGTCTTTGTGCATAACATAGGCACCTTCCTGTTCTTGCGAGAGCCCATTAGATCTAGCACTGGAAGATCCCAACATTGAACAATCTTATTGAACACCTCCTGGTCAGTTCCCAGTTTCCTGGATCAATGTCTTGATGGCTGAGAAAATACATAACTGTTTTCTACCGCTGGTATTTGGACTGCTGAGATGGCTGGAATATGAGTTTCTGCCCATCCGAGAATCTCCCATACTTCGTTCAAGGGAGAATCACTCAGAGTTAAATCCTAGCAGTTGATGTGAGCCACTGCCATCAAGTTGCCTGACTGTACCTGGACTGGAGTCCTAGAAGAGGTGCCAGATGAATTGCACAGATCTCCAGGAAGTTGACTGACAAGATGCTCTCTTCTCTGATCCACCCTCCCTAAGCTGTTAGGGGAACCAATTTTGTACCCCAGTCTCTCAGGCTGGTATCTGTCATGAATAGATTCCACTCCAGAATGATGAAGGGACAGCCCACAGTCAGATGAAGATCATGTAGCCACCAGTGGATATCCTCCCTCATTTGAGGAGTGAGGCTTATAGAGTAATAGAGGTGAGAATGCTGTTGGGACCAGTGCAAGGGACTGCTTCCAAGGCAGAAACTAAACATCCTAGGATCCTTGTGTAATCCCTTATTACTAGTGCCCACAACACATCCTAGTACAGGATTTGAAACTTGTCCTTCAGTAAGAACACTCAACCTTGAAGTGTGTCGACCTTCATTCCCAGAAAGAAAAAGGACCTGGGATGGAATCAGGGAGGATGTGTTCATATTGAGAATCAAACCGTGGTGTACCAGGTGGTATACTCTTGGATATGGATCACTACGATTTCATCTGAAGGAGCTTGATTAGTAGATTGTCCAGAAATGGAGTCAGGGAAATGACTTGTGAGTGACTGTATGCTGACATGATCTTTGTTAAGATTTTTGGAGCTGTGGCTAGGCAGAAAGGTAGTGCAGTGAACTGGTAGTGGCTGAATGTGAAAGAAAAAAACATAAGAAATGTTGGATGGTCTGGATGGATCGGGATGTGCAGGCAGGCATCCTGAAGATCCAAGGAGGCTAAGAACTAACCTGGACATATCACTGAGATGACAAAGCACAAAGAATCCATCTTGAAGCACACAGAGACCACATAGTCCAGAATAGGGTGGCATCCTCCATTCTTCTTGGGAACTACAAAAAGGTAGCAAAAACCCCCCAAAACTTTGAAACATGCTTTTGGGCTGGGATTGGCACTAGAACTTGCATGTCCAGCAGGAAGGAGACAGTGTTTATAAAGAGAATCACTCTCTCTGGGTCCAGAGGAACCTTTGATAAAGAGAAGCAATATGGAGGTAGGGACTTGAAATCTATGCAAACCACCATCTTGAAACCACCTGCAAAACCTACTGCTCTATCAAACAAGGCACCCAGGCATTTTGAAAAAGGCAGAGATACCCACTACAGGCAATGACAGACCAGGATTCTGCAAGTCATATTGAGGTTGGGTTGTCAGACAGAATTTGAAACAGATTTCTTGGTCTGCCAAGTCTGCTTGGGCTTCTGGGTGACCTCTCATGTCTTTCTTGCATCTTTGGAAAATATCCAGAGAGGAAGACCCCTCATCAGAGGCATCAGAGACCTGAAAGACCTCCAACACCACTTTAATGAGCCCCTCTGCAGAGGAGACAAGGTCTGTCTCATAAGGATCCCCAAGGGACAAGGAAGAGTCCATATCTTTTTCCTCTGAATCAAACCTCTCATCAATGATACCCCAACTACTTGTGAATATCCCCTAAAACCAGGACCAACCTGCCTGATGGTGGGCATAGGTCAGCAGGAATGGAGGACCCTCTGAATCCATGAGGGACTGGATGCCATACAAAACATTGGAGTTTTAACCCAAGCTGGCTCTTGATCAGTGATGGATGCTACCATGGGTGTAGTAGGGGCCACAGTAAATTAGGGACATATGGACCCAGAATATTACCTGAGAAGCCCAGCATGATGTGAGGAACAATGAGTTGGGGGATTAGAGAAGCCCCTGAATCCTTGGGTTGGTTTTCCCCATATACCCCTTGGGTTCAGACATTGAATCAAACTAGATAGAAAATAGGTAAAAGTAACACCAATCTAATACAAAGCCCCAGAAAGTACTGGGTACCAGTTCAGAAAAAGGATATACTAGAACTAGAGAGGGTACAGCAAATAGCAACAAAATGAATTAAGGGAATGGAGGACTTGATGTATGAGGAACGACTAGACAAACTTGGTTTATTTACTCTAGAGAAAAGACGACTAAGAGGAGACCTTATCACATTGTACAAGTATATGAGAGGTCAATACAAGGATCTCTGCTGTGAGCTATTTATTCCAAGGCATGATCAGGTGATCAGGGGACACCCCTTGAGATTAGAGGAAAGGAGGTTTAGACTTCAGCAGAGAAAGGGTTTTTTTTTCAGTAAGGTCTGTTAAATTGTGGAATTCCTTGCCCAAGGAGGTGGTTTTGGCAGATACAATGGATACATTTAACCCCTTAAGGACCCTTGACGTACCAGGACCGTCACGGTCCTTGAAATACTCAAGGACCGATGACGGTCATAGTACGTCACGTATTTTTTACTTACAGCGCTCTACCGGGAGCACTGTAAGTTAAAATAGGGCCTGAAATTGACCACTCCAAGATCAGAGCAATCTCTATCAGGCCCCATAATGACGCGCCGATACACGAGACAGGTCACGTGTACCGGCGCGTCCAAGTGCCCCTATGAGGTCATTATGGGACGGAAATGTCCCATGACCGCCGGTCCTTAAGGGGTTAAGAGAAGATTAGATACATTTCTTTCAAAAGGGAACATACAGAGTTATACTGTTTATTAGGAGGCAGATGAGGAAGGTCTGATAAAGACTAGCTTATTTGGTAGCAGGAAAGCTATAAAATTCTCAGTCACTGGGGTATAAGGCAAAGGTTGAACTTGATGGACTTGTGTCTTTATTCAACCTAATTTACTATGTTACTTATCTAGCATGCAAGGGGTTAAACGAGAGAAAGAGAGTTGGAGAGTCAGCCTCTGCATCATATAAGCAATGGAGAAATAAGATGGCAGTCAAAGAAGTTACCAAACTAATCAAAAAACAAGCATGGAAAACAGGGGATTCTGGGCAATGTAGTTTTCCCCACTGCTGTAACCAAGCAATGAGTGGCTCTCCAGCAATGAAGCGGCAAATTACATATTACTGGACAGTGAGGATCCTGATCATGCAATAGAGTATAATCAGAGGAAAATAAAGAGCTGACTGACTCTTGTAGCATAAACATGCAGGGATATGTTAGACACAAGTTTTCCTATTGAATTATAATCAGCAAAGATGGTTTCAGGCTCATGTTCTTAAAGGGGGGGATGCACCAAAAATGTAACGTCTATAAAACAAGTTAAAAACTTCCAAAAACCTTTTGGAACACCAAGGAAATTAATAATGATTAAAGTGACTCTGGGGAGTTTAGGAACAAAAACAATAAGAATAACACTACTAATGAGCTAACTGGCACTGAAAGGTTTAATTTGGGAATAGAAATTAATGCAGCCATCTTGGTTACTCAGACATGCAATGGATAGATAAGGAAGGATGACTGCCTATTCACCACACAGAGTGGTACATAGAATAGGACAATGGCACCCAAAGGTTTATTCATCAATGTTCTGTCTTCAGGTTCCCATCTAAATAGAGCAGAACTTCAGAGCAGTTCAGCCATGAGGAACAGATCTATAAAGTCAACCTCCACAGGGAAATGGTGCATCCAAAAATTCCTGTGAACTGGGCAGCTGATCTCCAGGGAAGTCAGTGATGGATCCCACCTAATGGGGGATTATACAGTCCAATATCTAAAGAGAAAAACAACAAAATATCCTAAAAACTAAGAGAAATACCATTGTACCGCCTTTTCTGCTTTGCATAGCAATGAATCTGGGATATTGAAGGTGGGGGTTGCAATGGAGGAGAAGGGAGTCTCCACCCAAAAGACCCTGTCTTTTTGGAGCATCCTACCCTACTGGAGGAGGAGGAGGAAGTTGAACCCCATGGTTCCTGTGTTCCATATTGGATGTAAGTGAAATTAAGATTATAAATATGTAATTTGTAAAAAATAATTACAAATGAGTCCAGATTAAAGATCCTTAAGCCCTTTGATGCTTTTTCTACAATTGAATAAGAAGCATGGTAAAGCAACAGGTAAAAAGTTTAAGAACAATACTGGGGGCTATTTCATATGTCACTACCCAGAATCCTTCACTCACTAAACTTTCCCATATCTTGAAACTCAATGCATTTACATTTCCTCTCTAAGGTTTCCACAACTAATATAACTAAGCCTTTGAAAATTATTTGCAGGAACAACAAATTTACTATGTGTTCTGCAAATATAACTTTGATCAGTAACCTCAGTGTCAATGACCTTATCCAGTCAAGGTAGCAGCTCAGTATGTATTTTTTTTTTTGTTTTTTTTTCTCAATGTCATATTCATTAACTTGGTTCCTGTTATCCTCAGTCATAAGATAACTCTTCTGCCATCCTGTGATCAGCAAGGAGATCATAATCATGGAATATTCCAACTGTTATTACTTCCTTCAAATAAACACGTCTGTCTATTATAATATCCAGAGCAGAGTCCTTCATTCTAATCACTAAAGTAGACTTTGGCACATTCTCACAAGCACCGATCCATACCCTTTGATCTGATTCATCAGATATTTATTGGATTTGCCACTATCTTGCTGGGTCCATCATAGAAAATGGAATGATAAGATACTGCAATGGTGTCTGAATGCCAATTTTAATTAGGAACATACTGTCAGTCCCTATGGCAGGTGATGCAAACCTGTGGCTGGGAAAATCTTGTTGAATTACAACTCCCATCAACCTTAGCTTACCATTAAACAGCTGAAGTTTATGGGATTTGTATTCCAATAATAGCTGCACCATCAGATGTTATCACCTCTGTCCTTTAGGACTCATAGCTGGAAACAGCAAACTATACCCTCATGGTTGAATGGTACAGTTTCATGAATATCAAAATTGCCAAAATGTGAATATACAATGGAATTGTATTTACTGGCCTGTTATCCACATCTGTGAATGAAGACATTTTCCTTTATATTGGATATATACCTCACCCCCATTTCTTTTAATATTTCCAAACTGCACAGAATGGAAGGGAATCAGATTTCAAACTGCAGTTTTTCTTTTCTCGCTCAAATTTCTCTTGAATGCATTTTTGGCTGTGTTCCTTTCAACTGTTTACTACAAAAATAATATTTCTTTTTCTTTCTGAACAAACAACAAATAGGAATTACGGTAGATGTCACAAGACCACAGTAGAGTAAATTTTGGGAGTACGGGTGTTGATAACAAAGGTTTCCATGTTTGGACATAAATATAGATGTAGAACAATTTCTTCTGGTAGTTAACTAGGCTCTGTGAGAACTGAAATATTATTTTACCATAGTATGTTTTAGTAGTATATATATAGAGCTCTTTTTACATCTTACAAAATGTTTGGATAAGTCTTGTGCTTCGACCTCCAGATGATCTGGCTTCTTATCCATCCAGATGGGTCATCAAAGGAGTTTTCAGGTCTTGTCCAGCTGGCCTGATATCAGGCTCTGTGCTGTAGCTTGCATTGTTGGAGGGACTCTGGCACCAGTACTAATGTCAGGTGTCTGAGGAATACAGAGTTTTAGGGAGGGGCAGTAGGTTGAGCCCAACAGTTTCTGTGCTGTGGAGAGAAGTTATGCCAAGCCGGATTCCTTTTCTTGTACATTATATTCTTTGCTCTGTTTCACCTTCCAAGCTATAAGACTCAACAGGAAGATTCCCAAGACTTTGTATCCCATCTGAAGACCAAGGTACCTGCAGGAAGCAGATGAAGAATTAATTAACCCAGTGGAAATCAGCTTTGTCCTTACAATAGTTTAGATATGTGCCCTTGACATGTTCTAAGACAATATCATATGTTCCACTCTGTGCCCTTGTGTTAGTGGCCTCTTTTCATTAGCATGCAGTGGGTTTCTGTATGCCTCATCTGGTACCATTTAAGATTCCATCAACATGACATAAATTTTATATTTCTATCTGGAATGAAATTCAAATGCAGCTATCATCATGTCTTTACAAGTTAAACAACACAAATAACACAATCACTGGTGACAGTGTTTGTGTTGTACATCTGAAATCCATCTGTAGCATCATGGGGAATTTTACTGAATGTGTGAGTCTTACTTTTTTTCTATATATTAATAATAATAGAATGATAATAATGTTTTAGGGGGAAACATGTTGCAGGTCTTTTCCTGATAAGTTAAATAAGATTACTGACACATTTGTGAGATGCTTAGATCAAAGTTATTACAGATCAAAAACAACAAAATATATGTTTTCTTTCCTGTCTTTGGAGAAAGTTTTTCCCTGACTGTGGATCTCCATACATAACAATAACAACACCACCTAATGGTGGCTTTTAAAAAGCAGACTTTTGCACTAAAAATTAAAAGAAAAAATAATCAAAATTATTATAACTGTTGAACAAAGCATCCCCCATCAATAGAAGTACTCGTTTTATTCTGCAGCAGATACACGCACAGCACCAGATACACACATACACAGAGCATACACACCCAGTACCATAAACACATGCACATCCAGCAACAGAAACGCACACAGCACCAGAAACACATACTCAGCCCAAGAAAAACAAATACACAGTGAGTGCACGCAAACACATCGCACCAGATACACACACACACACACCACACCAGACATACACCACACCAGACACACACACACACAGTACCAGATATACACATACTGTACCAGATACACACACAACGTACCAGATACACACACAACGCACCAGATGCACACACAATGCACCAGATACACATGCACACCGCACTGGATACACACATACCGCACCACTCCAGACACACACACACACACACACACACACACTGCACCACACCAGACACACACACACCGCACCACACCAGATACACACACACACACACACACCACACTGTCTACAAATGCGCACACCGAACCATCTACACATGCACAAACTGAACTGTATACACATGCACACTGAACCATATCCACACACAGCACAGGATACACAGGTACACACACAGCAACAGATACACACTCACATGCACACACATAAGCGCATCCTAAAGTGATAACAAATCTACCCCTTCTGGATAAAACGTACACCACTTCATTTAATGACATATGTAGAGTCCACAAGTTACCTGTTGCGCAGAAGATCATTATTGTAATATCTACATGCTCCTCTTTTCCCATGACAAGACGTATCCCACAAAAGACAAGTGGAATCAATGGCAAGTCCAAACAGTGCTGGGGCAGGCAGCCATGCTGTGATAACAAATGACATAATTTTCTTTTGTTATAAGACAACACACTTTTGGCCTTATTCAACAAGCTAAATAGGTGCAATGCTGGTACAAACCAACTGCACCACAAGGTTGAAATTAAACTTCAGGAAATTCTCATTGATTTAAATGGGTAAATTTAGCCCCATGAATGATAGTCAGGCCTCCAGCACATTTTGAAGCAATGTGCTGGAGACCTCCCTATCCTTAAAGGGGTTAAAATCCACATTCAAATAAATGGGGATTGTACTTGTCTCCAATGGATCAATCTGCTAACCCTCAGTGTTTGTGTGCACGTGGCCCTGTGTGTGTTTATATTAAATTGGCTCTGTGTCAAATAGGGGGTGAGAAGACCACAATATACATATATAGGTAGTTGTTTAGGTAGGTTCAGGGAATACGTGGGTTAGGGTAAGGCTTAGGGATAGATAGGTTTAGGAGTAGTGTAGGAAAAAAAAAAAAATGATCATAGGAATAGTGACCATTTGGGGTTAGAGTTAGGTATAGTATTTACACAGTAATAGTTAAGTAGTGGGTGGGTAGTTATTTAGGAGAAATGCAGTGGCGTTATAGTTTAGAAGAGGCATATGCCTTTTTGGCGTCTGACTCAGAAGCCACAGTCACTGCGTCAGATTTTGATATAACGCAATTTTCAGAGAGTGAGAGCAGCTCTAGTAGTGATGACGCTGGTCCTTCTGTGAAAAAAAGATGCACTGCTCCAAGAGCTGCCCCAGCAACTGCCCCAAGAGCTGCCCCAATAACTGCCAAAAGATTTTCCCAAAGAGCTGGCCAAAGAAATGCCACAAGACCTGCCCAAAGAAATGCCACAAGACCTGCCACTCCTCCTGATCCAAATGAATGGGTATCACCAACTAATTTAAACACACAAATCCCAGAATTCACTGGCAGCCCCGGAATTCAAATTGAGGGATTTACCCATGATCAGTTTTTTGATTTGTTTTTGGGGGAAGACATTTTGGGGGAAATTGTGTCACAAGCCAATTTTTTATGCAGCCCAGTATATTGCCGCCAACCCATCAGCTTTCCTTGTTAAACAAGAATTATGGAAGCCCACAGACATCGCCGAATTTAAGCAATTCTGGGCCCTAATAATGGCAATGGGGATAATAAAAAAAACAAGTATAAGGTCCTACTGGAGCAAAAACCCCATATGTGTTACCCCTATATTTCCCAAGACAATGACCAGGTCCAAATCTGAAGTGATTTTGCACTTCATGCATTTTAGTGATAATACCCTGTGCCTCCCAAAAGAACACCCCCAAAATTTGCTCCCTAATAAATCATTTACAGAAAAAATTTGCCCAAATATGTATGCCCCAAAAACAAACTGGTATAGATGAATCCTTAATGAAGTATAAAAGCAGGTTAGGGTTCAAGCAATACATCCCCTCCAAGCGCTCCAAGTTTGGTGTTAAATTTTATAAATTGCGTGAAAGTGCCACAGGCTTTACCCAGGCTTTTAGAATTTATGAGGGCAAGGACAGCCAACTTGATCCTCCTGTGTGCCCCGAATCTCTGGGAACAAATGGGAAAATCATTTGGGATCTAATTTACCCCTTATTAAATAAAGGTTATCAGTTATTTGTTGATAACTATTACACCAGCCCCCATTTATTTAAGTCTTTTTTTTTGTTTTGACACTGTGGCCTGTGGCATTGTTAGGCGCAATTGCAGGGAGTTGCCCAAAAAACTTGTAGAAACAAAACTAAAAACTGGGACGTCCTTATCTTTGTGCCAACAGGAGCTGCTGGCAGTCAAGTTCAAAGACAGAAAAGATGTCTACATGCTGACCACCATGCATGAGGACAGAACTGTGGCAGTCACTGTTTGTGGCAGGATCTGCATCATCATCAGTCATCATTAGGTCATCCTCAGCAGCATTAGCATCACCTGACAGTTCTTGCCCACTACTACCCTTATATTCCTCTAAGCTTTTGGTGGTCTCAAACAATTTCTTTTTACTTTTACTATAACAAAATTCACTACTACTTTTAGGACAGGTGTTTTGGTGTCTCACTGTCTGATGCAGCAGGCAGTTCAGCTGCTACACCTTCCTCTATTATGCTTTTGCCACCATCATCAACACCTGAATGTGACTTGTTGTCGTCTTCAGTGTTCTTCTTATATGGTTCTATATTTCTACTGGTACTGGGGGTGCTGGATATAGTTTTGCTGGGACCTTGACAAACTGCATCCTCCCTTGGAGTACAGTGATCATCATCATTGATTGCACACGCTGCAACAACCATTGCTGCAGTAGGTTTTTGGACAACTACTTTACTCTCAAGTCGCTACACTGCTCCACCCCTCCCCCTTCCCCTTGTGCATTTGCTGGACATTCTGCAACTACACTGTGTTTTTTTTACTGAACAGTGCACAACACAACTGATGGAGCTTTATGATGCCTTGCCTAAGCCCCGTCAGCTGTCTGTCACTGTCACCTAAGATATTTCATTTTTCTTTTTTTTTTTATTTATTTTATTTTTTAAGCTGTCCACCCTGTTGTCTTATCACAGTCTGTCCAAAAAAATTATAACTGAAAAAGAAAATCAGCAATGTCTTTCCCCAGACTTCCCCACCCAGCACAGGGACAATAACAGCAAGATCAGCAAGCAAATAGATTGCCTGTGTCTTGCCTGTCAGTCACATAGAATTTTGGAGTATTTGGGGGACAACTTCCTTCCTCCCTTCTTATCCCCTAGAGTGCCCCCAGACTCCCCTAATACAGAGAACAAATGTCCTACCTAAATGACTTCCTAAACTAAAGCTTCAATTCCCCTTTATTTGCCTATCTCCTCTAGCTCAAAAACATGTCTCCTCTCACAAACTCAGAATGGCTGCTGTGAGAGCCTGACAGCCTGTTACACAGCCCCAAATGAGACATGACGCAGGCTGTGAAAAATCAAAATGTGAAACTGGAAACGTGCAAGTTCCAATGTGGGCCCCGTAGCTCCCCCAAACCTTGAGAAACCTATGCATATGGGGTATTGCCATACTCAGAAGAAGGAGCTGAACACTAAACAATGGATTTTCAACTATCCTGTGCTTGATATCAACAGTAATATTGAAATGTAAGTGTGAAAACTGCAAAAAAACTAAATATTACCACAATTTTGAGACATATTTCTGGAAAAGTAGCTGCATAAAAAACTCCAAAATTCTCCTGATTATTTACCTTATGTTGTGTAGTTCTCATAAACATATACCTCTGTGGGACATTTTTGGTTTTGGCACCGTCAACTAAGCTATGATGCTCACATGCCAATTGTTGAAAAATTACAGGTTGGAAATAATGGCGTCCGTCTTGTAATATTTACCTTGTAAATGTGAGAAAGGGATTGAAATACTAGGCATACTGGGTGCTCTTATATTCAGGAGAAGCAAATGAATATATTTAAGGGTATTTTTTGTAATGAACTAATAGTATCCAAATCCTGACAGGAAAATGTAAGCAAAATGTTGTTTTTTGTTAATTTTTTTTTACTCTTTTTTTCTATTTTAATCAAATTAAACGATAAGGTATTCATATAATTGTGGTATCAAAAGAAAGCCCTACTTGTGCTTAAAAAAAGAGTATATAATTTGTGTGGGTGTACAAAAGGAATTAAAGAGAAAATATGGTTGAACAAAGACATAGTCAAAAAAGTAAAAATTGCTCCGGTCCTTAAGTCAAATCGAACTCAGCTTTTCCCGGTCCTTAAGGGTTTAATCATATCTTACAGAAATGATTACTCACCTAAAAGTCTCATTAGAAGGAACTGAACTCCAATGGCAAATGATTTTTCATCTTGTGGCACCACCCTAAAATTGAGCAGAGATCATATCACATCAGGAAATAAAAAAACAAGGCTGATTTTAGATCTCAGTTGCCCCTAGACAAGGTACCCAAAGTGCCCTTCACCTCAAATATGACCATACCAACTCCTCAAATAACTCCACCCCTAGCCCCATTTACTTTTAACTGGCATGTTAAATACCCTCAGCCTATAACAGATGTGCATAGACATAGCTTTTAACTCCTTGGCTCTTAGAGAGGTCTGTACTACATTATTTCACAATGTGTTGGAGACCTCCGTAGCATCAAGGAGATAAGGAACGTCCAGAAAAAGGGTATATAAAATGGCAAATAATTTGGTTATGAAGGCCATCTTAAACCGTGGGGAGATGTACTAAGGGGTGATGCTATCATGATGTGTCTGGCCATGTCTGATGAGCACTTCAGCTTCATGATGGATGTACGCATCTCCATTTGCACTAAAAATATAGTAAGCAAGGGGAGGGGAGGGGCTGAATCAAATAATTAGCATGCAGGGTTGTCAATCTGCTGACAATGTGTAAGGGGTGCCCTGCCTTACACACAGTCAAAAGTTTGACAAACCTGAAGTCTGAGAGCATTCGCTCTGCTTCCCCATTCGCCCGGGGGGGGGGGGAGAGGATCAGCTAAGACTTCAGCACCACAAGCATAATCAATTGTAATAAATGGTTAAAATAATAAAAAAAGGAGACATACATACAAACTAGTCAATAATAGGATTTTAGTCTTACCTGTAAAATTGTTTTCGCTTTGTCCATATGACATACAGGTACTATGGGGAGGCGACAGCTCCTCCCTGTAGGCTGGAACAATTCTAGAAGAAGTTGTAGGTGGAGCCTTGCCTTCCTCCTCACCAGGCTATCCCACTAGCCTCACCCCAGATAGACTTGAGACATGCCTACTAAGTAGGACTGGAAGAAAGAAGAAAGAGAAGTCCTGTTAGCAGCAGACCCAAGAGGACTCCCACATCCAGCACTTGGAGACTAAGCATGGTCTCTTTCACTGGGTGGGAAACCTGTATGTTATATGGACTAAGAGAAAAGGATTTAACAGGCAAGATTAAAATCCTCTTTTCTCTGCTGTCCAATATGACATACAGGTATAATGGGGATGTACCAACATTAAGCTCCCAGGGTGAGAGGAAAAAGGATAAGACCAAGCGCCAGTTCCCATGATACCCAAGTTTCCATGGACTATCCGAGACACGGAACATCCCAAATGAAACTAACTGTCAATAGACACTGAATAACAATATCACAGCACAGAAGAACAAAAGCCAGCTGGGCTCAAACAGTTAAAGAATGGTAAGGCACATGAAAGAAAAGGTCCTAAACTGGCAGAACTACCTCCAGGACCTTCCTGCCAAAGCTGGCTTCAGCCAAATCCAGGACATCAACACAGCAGTGCTTGGCAAAGGTGTGCACAGAAGACCAAGTGGCCACCTTGCACAGCTGTTCACCAGAGGCCTGATTCTTGTAGGCCCAAGAGGCCCCATCAGACCTGGTGGAGTATGCTATAATGTGGAAAGGAACAGGTTTCTTTCTGAGCTCATAATCCTTGCGAATGGTAGACTTAATCCAAGATGCGATAGTGACCTTGGATGCAGCTATAACCTGCCCTGGGACCCTCAGGGATGACAAATAAGGCATTCGTCTTATGGAAAGACTCAGTACGGTGCACATAGAAATTAAGGCAGCACACCACATCTAATAAGTGGAGATCCCTCTCCTTGTCAGATTTGGGGTCAGGACAAAGGAAGACACAATAATCTCCTGACTGAATTCCTGGGGGGGGGGGGGTATGGAGAACAGACTTATCCTTGTGAAACACCAGGAAAGACAGTTTGCAGGACAAAGTCTGCAATTCAGCAACTCTGTGGACAGAGACCACAGCCAGAAGAAAGGCCGTCTTCCATTTCAGAAGGTGTAGAAGAATGGTAGCCTAGGACTCAAAGGGAGGCCGCTGCAAGACTACCAAAACCAGATTAAGGTCCCACTGGGTAGCCTTAAAGGCAGGGAAGGCATGAATGATGCCCTGAAAGAAAACCTCGTAATCTAGCAAGATGGCAATGCATCTCTGGAAAAAGACAGAGAGAGCTGAAGTCTGAGCCTTCAAGGAACTAAGACTGAGCCCTTTGTTCACACCATCCTATAAAAAAGACAGGATCACTGGGAGATCAAACGCTTGAGAAGACAGATCCCTGTCAACATGGACCAAACCCTATGGTAGGCTTTGGAAGAAACCGGTTTCCTAGCTGGATCATAGTGGAGACCAACTCAGAGGAGAACCCTTTCCTTCTGAGGATGAAGCTTCAACAGCCATGCCGTCAAAGCCATGCTCTCCACGTGCTCCTTCCACAGATAACCCTGAAGGAGGAGATCCAGTCTGAGTGGCAATGGAAATGGATCCCAAATGGAGATAGCCACAAGCTTTGGGAACCAGGGCTTCCTGGCCCAGTAATGGGCAATCAAGATGACTGCCAGACCATCCATTCGAATCTTTCTCAGCACCCTGGGAATGAGAGGAAATGGAGGGAAGATGCAGGCCAGATGAAAATGCCCGGGGATCGCCAAAGCCAGAGCTCCAACGGGAGCAAAAAAGCTGAACCTTCCTGTTGTTCGTGGTGGCCATCAGGTCTATCTGAGGAAGACCCCACCACTGCACCAATAGGTCAAAAATGTCTGGGTGGAGCTCCCACTCTCCTGGGTCCACGCTTTGATGGCTGAGGAAGTTCGCCAGGACGCTGTCTACCCCTGGAATGTGCACGGCTGAAATAGCCAGAACGTGATCTTCTGCCCAAGCCGAGATAGATTTGACCTCTGACCAAGTGGAAGCGCATTGTCTGACTGCACGTGGACTGGACAACCCCTCAGTGGAGAGGGCCAGTATACCACAGCATGATGAATCACCTGGAGCTCCAGAACATTGATGGACT
Organism: Rhinophrynus dorsalis; assembly: GCA_037306005.1. Classification (NCBI taxonomy): domain Eukaryota; kingdom Metazoa; phylum Chordata; class Amphibia; order Anura; family Rhinophrynidae; genus Rhinophrynus; species Rhinophrynus dorsalis. The sequence continues at coordinate 467,408,764 of CM074720.1, forward strand.
GCAGAGTCTCACCCGCAGTCCATGTGCCCTGAACCCCCAGGTGACCCAGGACAGCTCCCCAGCCTCTGACGCTGGTGTCCGTTGTCACCAGGGTCCAGTCCTGAATGACAAAGGGTTTTCCCTTCTCCAGGTTGGACCTGTCCAGCCAACAGAGCAGGTCCTGCCTCACCTCTGGAGGAAGAGAAACATTGCGGTCCAAAAGATCCGTGTTCCCATGCCAAGCACGGATAGTGAACTGACTGAGGTCCCTGGTGTGAGTCATGGAATATGGAACTGCCTCCATGGTGGACACCATGCGGCCCATCAGGCTCAAGAATTTGCGGACCAGAGCCGATGGCCACTCCAGAACTCGGGACACCGGATGCATGACCAGTTGGATAGAATCCTTGGTAAGGAAGACCTTCCCTTGGCAAGTATCGAACTTGAGACCAAGGAAAACCAGGACCTGAGAGGGGACTGGAGCAGATTTCTCCATAGTCAGAATCCACCCATGGTGGTGGAGAATCTGAGCACATGCCCTCAGCATAAAGTTATCCATGTAGGGAGTCACCTGAATCCCCCAGGTGTGCAGAAAGGCAATCAGTGCTTCTAAGACTCTGATGAACACCCGAGGAGTGGAGGTAAGCCAAAGGGCAGAGCGGGGAACTGGAAGTGCCCCGAGTCTCAGGTGAACCTGAGGAACTTCTGGCTGTCCAGATGAATTGGGACATGTCAGTAAGCATCCTGCAGATCCAGAGAAGCCAAGAACTCTCCTGGACATATAGCTGCGATGACAGAGTGCAAGGATTCCATCTTGAAGCACGCAGTCTCCACAAAGGAACTGAGGTCCTTGAGGTCCAAGACTGGGCAACTGTCGCCATCCCTCTTGGCCACCACAAATAGGTTGGAATAGAAACCTAAGTCTCTCTCTTGAGGAGGAACTGAAGTGAGGACTCCCTTGCCCAAGACAGCCTGAACCGCCTCCCAGAAGAGATGCAGCTTTTCTTGTCCCAGAGGAATTCTGGACTGGAAGAATCTGTAGGGAGGAAGGGATTTGAAGGGAATCCTGCACCCTTCCGAAACCAGCTATAAGACCCACTGATACACAACAGAGGCTGCCCAGGCATCTGATAAATGTGCAGGTGCCCACCCACGGGAAGCTGAAGAGCAGGATTCTGCGAGTCATGTGGAGGCAGACATACCAGACATGGGCTTGGCGGGAGTGTTCTTTGAGTGCCACTGCTGTCTGGGCTTGGTATCACAGTGCCCGTGCTACTCGGCGACATTCTGTCAGTCTATACTCCTGCTTTACACCTATTGGCTGAACTGTGATTGTCCCGCCCAGTATTGTCCTTAAATACTGGGTTCTGGCACATCTCCGGTGCCCTTTCGTGGTGTTCCAGTACCAGCGCTTGTTCCTGATTATTGTGTGCTCTCAGTGTATCAACCCGGCCTGCCTGACTACTCTGCATCTCGTTTCTTGCCTGTGCACTGACCCGGACTGCCTGACCATTCTGCTTCTCATCTCCTGTGTACCGACCCGGCTTGGCTGACGTTCCTGCTCCGTGTACCGACTTGGATTGGCTGAGGTTCCTGCTCCGTGTACCAACTTGGATTGATCTACATTCCTGTTCTGTGTGACTACGCCCGGTTGGGCTGCTGCCTCCTCTGCATGCCCTGACCGGTCTCCAGTTAAGGGTAGTGCTTCACTCTCGCTGTCTGTGGACAGCTTTGCAGTTGGTCTCAGTTGCCTCCGTGTCACCCCGGCGACATTCCTATTGGTCTGCCTTATGAACCGTTCCAGGTTGGGTGCCTTTCAGGGCGAGTTGCTCAGATTCCGTTACTGCTACGGCAGTGATTAGGCTGCTCAAATCTCCGTCTATGCTACGGCAGTATCCAGTTGCCTAGTCTCCGTTATTGCCACGGCAGTGTCCAGTTGCCTAGTCTCCATTACTGCTACGGCTGTACTCAAGTGGCTCAGTCTCCGCTACTGCTACAGCAGTGCCCTTATTGCTCAGTCTCCGTTACTGCCACAGCAGCTCCTCAGTTGCTCTGTCTCCGTTAATGCTACGGCAGTATCCAGTTGTCTAGTCTCCATTAATGCTACGGCAGTATCCAGTTGCCTAGTCTCCGCTACTGCTACGTCAGTGCTCACGTGGCTCAGTCTCCGTTACTGCTACAGCAGTGCTCAAGTTGCCTGGTCTCAGTTACTGCTAAGGCAGTCCACAATTGTCTGGTATACATATTCTTGGGCGTTACTCGTACTAAAGCTCTCACCTCTATTTGAGCTCCTTAATAGGTCTTACCACACATGGGCCTGTCAACATTCTCTGTCTGCTATTAACCCATGCAGTACTGATATACTGGGACTCACTCAAGATCTGCCTGACCTGTTTCAATATAATGTTATATGGACTCTTTACTTATACTGGACCTGTGTGGGCTTACCTTTGTATAACCTGTCTAGTGGCTGTACTACATTAAGTATATATTACAGGACCTGTGAGGGTTATTGTGATCTTAATTGTTTAATAAAACTGTGTTTTATCCAAACCTACTGTGTCTGTGTGTCGAACAAACCATTACACTTGGTGGTCTGACTCTGGGTGCTGGCCTGGGACATGCTCAGATTCAGCCTTTGCGCTTTGCTTTAGCATGGACAAAAAAGACTCTGTTTCCTCGCCAAGTTAGGGCACTTGGAAACCTGAGGCAACAGAATGCTCTTGCCTCCAGTGGCCTCATTTATAATATGCTTCATTTCAGGCCCAAAGAGAGACTTGCCCTGAACAGGGAGAGAAATAAGTGACTTCTTAGATGGTAGGTCTGAAGACCAAATCTTGAGCCACAGTGTGCAAAAACAGAGAAGGCGGAAGCTTTAGCTGCAAGTTTGACAGCATCAAAAAGAGTGACATATGTCAGAGACATATGTCTGAGCCTCACACATGGTCCTCCTTAGGTGCAATTTTACTGATAGCTTCAGGAAGTTGTTCATCCCAGATGGCGAGAGCTCTAGTGACCCAATCAGAAGCCAAGGTAAGAATCAAGGCAGCACCTATGGCAGTGAAGCCTCCAGCTTTCTATCAGTCATATTCTTCAATGCCGTGGCTTCCGCTAAGGATAGAGCAGTAGACTTAGAAAGCCTAGAAATTGGGGGGATCAACATGAGGAGGTGTAACCCACTGAATCAAAGCTGTCTCAGAAAAGGGGTACAGCTTGGGAAATCTCTTGGAAAGAGAAAGGCGCCTGTCTGGAGTTTTCCACTCATCCAGGATAACCTGGTCCAGAGTGGGATTGGGAGAAAAAACCATGAGGAGTTTCTTACACCGTTGAAAGATGTCAGAAGAAGTTTGTCCCTCAGCAGTGGTAGTAGTGACCTGTAAGGTCGTTAAAACCGCAGTAATGAGGCACTCAGTGGAAGGTGCAGGGTCAGCCCCAAAGGAGTCACCATAAGTGCATGAAGAAGCCCCTTCTTCACACTCCTCATTCTCTGTATAATCGTCAAAGGAATCCTCCTCAGAGGTTTCTGTGAGATCTGGAATGCCAGGTGCCATAGGGGCCGCAAACGTGAAAGAAGGGGGAGTTTCCAAAAATGGAGGACCCCCTGGAGGTAAAGAGGAAATTGTGCCATAGAGGACTTTAAGTCCTTGACCCAAAGTGGCTCTTGTTCAAGGCTGGGAGGGCCCAGGAGGAGTAGTAGGGGCCACAGCGCAAGAGGGGCATAAGTGTCCTGAGGATTCCCGTGGGAGCCCCATTTGGCATAAGGAACAGTAAGCAAGGGGGGGTCAGCGATACCCCTGAGTCCTTACCCTTAGGTCTAGCCCCATGTTCCTTTGTATCCGACATCCTAACAGAAGAAGTGTCTAGACAGTACGAGAAGACCAAATACTGTGACCCAGATTAAAATATCACCTCAGAAAGCCCACGAAAGTACTCATCTGGCAGGTGAATGGTTAACCTGAGTAGGAAAGTAAGGCGTCTGGAATCACAGCCAATCAGAAGAAAGCCCACAGAACAGGTATTCTGGGATTTGTAGTTTTGTCTCTTTGCTGTTACCTAGCAATGCTTGAACCTGAACTTGTGGGGCCCCAAGGGACCTCAAGACACCGGATGATAGGGCAAGAGGAGACAAGAAGAATGAGCCCTCTCTCAACAAATGGTTGCAGAGATATGTCCCAAAGCAGTTTGTCCCATAGAAGTCAATGGAGCAAGTGCGGCCGTGCGGTAAAGCACGCGGAACGCAAAAAAAACAAAAGTTTACAAAAGTGAATAAAAGTACCCAAATACCCAAAGGAATATGTAGGCACAAACAAAAGCATATGCATCTAGAGGGATAAGCCAAAATTAGCCCCCTAACCCAGAGAAACCAGCTGGGAAGGGGTTAATTACATAAAATGCTGCCATCCAAACTCCAAAAACCCTGGGATTAAACCAATAAGATAACCAACATGAGTGCAGGGGTTTAATACTCCTATAAGACCCCTGTATGGAGGGGAACAGAGGGACAAGTGGATCATGACAATCAAAGGGTTGCTCACCTTTTTACTTGACTTCTTTCTTCAGATTACCATTGAAAGAAAGAGCCTCAGAGAGACCCAGTCAGGAGAGAGAGACATGGGTTGCATGATTCTCTCCACAGGGCTGCAAGGGTCCACAACAGCACCTGATAGCTGGACAATCCTACAGGGGAAGCCAGTAATGGTAATCCACCTAATAGGAACTGGAACAAGCCTGTCTGGGGTGGGGCTAGTGATATAGCCTGAGAAGCAGGAAGGGGAGGCTCCACCCACAACTTCCTCTAGAAGTGTTCCAGCCTACAGGGTGGAGCTTTTACCTCCCCATGGTACCTGTATGCCATTTTAGAAGACAGAGACATAACAAAATAAAGACAGGATAAACAAAAAGGAGATTGAATGAAATTAATTAAACTAAAAAGACCCTGCTAGACAATAAAATACTGTTGTAACATGAAGGCAGTAGGTAAACCGGGGATATAGAATAATAAGTAACAGTGAGGTCTATCTGAGGAGTACATAGTAAGTTGGCAGACAGGGTGAGTATTAAAAATGTGTGTGTGTGTGTGGGGGAGGTTTCCACAATATGGGACAAATATGAGGATAGTGAAGCATGAGGTACCCCATGGGGTCAAACTAATCCAAAAGGAGAAATGATGCCCTCCCATCACAAGCAAGCTCCGTGCCTAAATACTCTTACCAAATGGATTCTTTATTGACAGCTCATAGTCATACTCATCCAATGAGTCTCCTCCAGTCCTCTCAGTCTCAGTTTCAGTCTTCCCTTGGTTCCTCTCCTGTTCACAATAGTATTGGTACCATTGATATCGCACGCATTATCCGCAATGTATACCCATCTAGTTCCTTGGGTGTGGTGAAGTGGGATATGTCCACTATACAATTCATAATGTGAACAAATTCTGCAATTGGTGCTTTATGGGAAATTCCAAATGCCAGCATGTGAAAACAATCTGTATCCTTATGAAATATCGCCCACTAGTTGCAGCAATACATAAGGAGAGATCAGAATGTTGCATGCATGAAAAGGTAGACATTCTGGTCTCGCCCAAGAAAATAGTGTGATGGTATTATGTTGAACAATAGAATAGAGTGTCAAATGAATAGCTTCCTTCTATAACCCTCACTTCTGTCACCCCTCCCCTGCCTGCCATCGCTTTCCCCAGCATCCCCTCACTCCGCTAAGTATGCGCCTTTCTTCCTGCATCCTATGGGTTTGGCCCAAGGATTTCGGTGCTTAGGGTGCTAGAGAAGTGATGGACCCAGATGCTGGGGAAATCGATTTATCTATTAATCCTTGAGCCTTATGGTACTAGAGGCGCACAGCCGCAGTGCAGGAAGTGAGCCACATACTCAGTGGAGTGATGGACTTGGTAAGAAGGAAAGAGGATGCTGGGGAAAGTGATGGCCGGCGGGGGTGACAGGAAGGGAGGATTATGGCTGGAAGGGATTCAGATGACATGCTATTTTGTTGTTCAACATAATACTGTCATGCTATTTTCTTAAGCAAGATCAGAATTTCACCTTTTCATGCATGTGACGTTCTAATCTCGCCGTTTTGATTGTTGTCAAAGACAGGGCGATATTTCTATAGTAAACCAAAACAAGCTAAAGATACTGCTGAATCTTTATTGTCTCCTTTCTCTCTCTCTTTCTCTTTTCTCTTCATAAGAAACTGGCTTCCAGTAAAAACACAAACTGCTGTACTGGAAATCGGATTCTTATGAAGAGAGAGCACAAGGGGGAGAGAGAGAGAGGAGACAATAAAGATTCAGCAGTATCCCTAGCTTGTTTTCACTGTGTCACATGCTGCCATCCACACCAGCCATAGAAAGATATGGGTATACACTGAATAATGCATGCAATCCCAAGGGTATCAGGACCCACGTGAACAGGAGAGGAATTAGGGGAAGACCGAACCTGAAATGGAGAGGACTGGAGGACACTCTTTGGACAATTATGACTATGCTCTGTCCATCTAGAATCCATTCGGCAAGCGTATTTTGGTAGGGAGCTTGTTTGTGGAGGGAGTGCATCATTCTTCTTTTTGGATTAGTGTTTGAAGCCCACAGGCTTACCTCCCTCACACTTCAGTATCCTCATATTTGACCCATATTGCAATCAACCCACATTTATCAAGCAAGCCTTGTCTGCCATCTTACTATATACTCCTCCGATTGACCTCATTATCACTTATTCTATATCACTTATTATTCTAGTTTCCTACTGCCTTCAAGTTACAATATTTTATTGTCTAGCAGGTACTTCATTTCATTCAATATTTGTTTTTTATCCTGTCTTTATACTGTTATATTTATCAGTGTGTGTCTTATTTATTTTAACCATTTATTATTATGGATTATGCTTGGATACAGTGGTGCGCTGTCACTTTTTTTTCTCGGCTTAGATCCTAACATCGCCAAACTCTAGTGCTGTGAACTCTGAGAACAAAGGCAGCTATCAGAGCTTAGTGCATGAGGCAAACACCCACATAAACATATAAACACACCCACATGACTATAACAATGGCTCATTAAAGGGTCAGTAATGCCCAAAATAAAGTGTATATCTATATGGTTGATTTTACAAAAATAAAGTATTTGCAGAAAGTCCTATCTCTCAACCTTTATGTTTTGAGAAATATCCTCCGCTAAAGTTCCCTTTCTCCTGATGTCAGCTGTAAAGCTGACAGAAGGAGATCCGTGTCGGATGACACGAGGAGGATCTTCAGCAGAGCCACAATAGCGATACTGGAAGAGAATTTCTTCATTGGAACGGTGTACAAAGTGTGCTTGCAAACCAGGCACACTTTCTAGACCTTTCCAAAGAAGTAATTTTTTTCCAATATCGCTATTTCGGCTCTGCTGCAGAGCCGCTGACTTGTCCCCAGACCGGTATCTCCTGCTGACAGCAGAGCACTGACGTCAGGAGGAGGGGAGGGAGGGTGGAACTTAAGCAGAGGATATCTGTCACACCGTAAAGGTTTGAGAGATGGGACTTTTTGCAAATATTTTCTTTTTGTAAAATCTACCATACAGAATACACTTTATTTTGGCCATTACTAACCCTTTAACCTGCATTTCCATATACAAAATGAGACATTGTTGAATTAGTTGGAGCAAAATCATAAACCCGATGAAGGAGTGCCTGATTGTGGTGGATTGGTGGCAGATTCACTGGGATATAATGGTGAAGTTATCTTAGCACATGCTGTCGATATGCCATTGACACAAATTAGTCACCATATCTCTATCCTGGCCCCTTATGGCCCTTTAATGCATCTCCCCCATGAGTGAGTGCAAATCAGATTTAGGAAGATACAGAGACAGCCAGTACTCAAAACATGGTGCTGCTCTGCCTAAAAATAAATTCAGCCTGTCACCCAATGCAAGAGGGGTAACACAAGTTCACAATGATCCTACATACCGTAAGACCATCATATACAGAGGGTTGTGGGAGAAGCAAGCGATGAGCCCAGCTACTGAGATGAGAAACATGACTGGCAGCAGGAGGTGGGCACAGTTGGTAAGGCAGGATCCAGTTTGTGCTGTCCCATCACTGGCAGCAGTTCGGATACAGGAGCAGTTCAGATAAGTCTGGAGAAGAAGAAAGAGGCCATAAGACTCTATGGTGGAGATTTATAAAACATGTTCATGTTTGTTTTTGAGAACAAATCCTTATAATGTCCTTATTCCTTATTATAAGTGATGGTATTTATAATGTATTCTAGTTACATTTATAAATGTGGTGACAGTAAAGAATAAGAACAGATCAGACATGGCCTTAAATATATGGAGTAAATTCTGTCTCTAAATTGTCGCAAATAGTGGTATTTCTTTATAAATTCGCTGAGTCACTTTTCCAAACTTCCTTACTCCATTTTATATAAAAACGTACTAAATGGAGTTATATCCGAAACTGTCCTTAATACTTTTATAACTACCAGCAACCATCTTAGAACCATTTTAAAGCTTCTTTTCCTTTAACTCTACTTTTATAAATCTCCCCCGAAGTGAACAAAAGAAAACTGGCACCACAGGCACCCGAATACAGCAATATGGAGCTTTAAGAACTCCACTGCTATCCATGTTTTTCTCAGAACCCTCAGGGTATATATTTTGGGATGTGTGTTGCAAATAAGTAATTTTGAACTAAACCAGCTGTGCTCAGGGGACGGGACAAATAGAAATATCCACAATTGCCATAGATACAAATGGGGCTTTTTACCCCCAGAATGCTAGAGATGTCTCCAAAGTATTGCTTCAGAATGCACTGGAGCTCTCTCTAGTACTGAACAGGTTAAAAACCGAGATTACATAAATTCTTCACTATGAATTAGCTCCAAAATTACTAAAGTTTTCTTTTCAACATATAGCTCAATATGTTTATAAGACTACAAACTGTTACTTGACTATACACCTTAGTGCTTATTGGTATTGGTATTGCTTACTAAGTCTTCCTTGTCATACGATACTTATGTTATACAAGATAGATGGATCTAAGTCGTATGTATGTATGTTTGTATATCTTTATTTATATGTCACCACACAGTGCATGCAGCACCTTACAATAGTATGTTACAGTAAATATATGGGGATAAAATAGGAGTCACATTTATGGAAACAATAGGAGAGAGGTCCCTGCCCAAGGAGCTTACAGTCTAAATGGGTAATAGGAGACAGACAACAGGGTATGAGGGTGTGAAATGCTGTGAGTTCAATTGCTGAGTTTGCCAAAAGGCAGTGCATGGTGCTAGTGCTCCAGAAGACAGGATTTCAGGGTAGACAGAGAGGGCTTGTCATAGAAGCAGGGAGCGAAGTATGGAGTTCCATAGGTAATGAGCAAAAAGTGAAAATGGTTTGGGAAGGAAGAGGGCAGAGGGTGTGGATGGTGTAACAAGAATGTGGAATGTGCTGAGTGAAGGAAGTGGCAGGGAACATAAGAGGAGATGAGGGAAGAGATGGGGGGCAGCAGTGTGGAGAGTATTAAAGGCTAGAATGGTGAACCTGTGTGTTGGGACATATCATGGAAGGAAAATGAGAAGTTCGGTTTTGGACATGTTTATCTTCAGACGATGGTGGGCCATACAGAAGAATACTGCTAAGAGACAGTCTGAAATTTGAAACTGAATTTGAGGTGAAAGAACAAATGTGGACATATACATTTGGCTATCGCCAGCAAATAGATGATACTTGAAGCCAAATTAATTAATAAGCTCACCCAAAGAAAGGGTGTACAGGGAGAAAAGTAGCAGACCCAGAACAGAGTCTTGAGGCACCTCCACAGACAAAGGGAATGTAGAGTAGATGTTATTGCCATAAGACACAAAAGAAGAAAGTTGTGAGAGATAGGAGAAGAGCCCTGAACCAGCTTGATTGTGGAAACCAAGACTGAGGATAATCTGAGCAAGAAAAGAATAAATAATAAATTACTTTCAGAAATATAGATGATTATGAAAGCTCTATTAAAATCTGATCTTTTTTATACAGGGAGATTTCCACTTTAAGTGCCAGTTGATCCTTCCGTAAGAGGTGAAGCTTATAGCCTCAATTAATTGGTCCACTGGCAGTGGCTATCTGGGTGGAGAGAAACCCTGCAGTTGTGGTATCCTTTTCCCCGTTTCCCATTTGTCATCTGTGGTATCTGATATGTAAATTTTGACCTGTAGTGAGAATAATTTACTTTTCATTCTCTTAGTTTGGTACCATGTTTCTTTTTGATATACTTCTCTTCAAACAAAGAGCCATATATATATAAAGAAAAATTAATCAGTTATCTGATAACTCAATTACACAAAGGGAATAAATGAAACAAATGTTTCATTAATTAGTTGATCTTTTACATCCTGAAATGCTCTCTGGAGCAAGTGTCTAATGCAAGGGCCTCCGGGTTCAGGGGACCTCTCCTTGGCATTCAAAAGAGAGCTCAGTGGCTGCAAGGACATTTAACCAGTACATATCCACCCTCCTCAGCTCCAAAACTCTCTATTGAAGTTCCTGTGCAAAGCCAAGGACCCTCTCCGGCCCCAATAATGAATTAACGTGAGAATGTGGCTGCACAAGTGAACAAAGCAAAGTACTGAGAGCATCCATTAAAACACATAATTTATTAGAAATCTTGATAAAATCAAAAAGGACATCAGACATCAACAACTCACATAGCTCAGGTGTATACAGTACACATCAGTGTTACTGTCCAGACGTTTTGCGTTATGCATGCTTATTCTCTATCTCTCCTTAGCATCCCATCAGTGCCAGATTAACATAAAGGAACAATTTAATCCTGTGGTCTGATGGTCAGGAGGAGCGATGCTATTGTGGGCATACAAACCATAAATGTGGTTGTCTTTCCCACTAATAGGAAAGGGGAAAAAAATGAAAGGCTACAACTAAACTTAGACAGATCCAAAATGTTTACTTGCAGCTGGGAGGCCTCCATTTACAATCCTGCCAGGGTCCTCAGGGGAACTTACAATTGTCCTGACTCATATAGACGGTGTGGTCAATGCAGTTGAGTTTTCTGGTCTACCTAAAGGGAAAGCTCACCATGTGCAACTCCCATCTTTCTCAGACAGTCCATGGCCAACTAAGGATAAGCTAAACAGTGCAATTCTGGAACACACCAATTACACCATAAGGGAGAAACTGAAATTCACAAAATTCTAAATTATTTAAATAGGGATTTTAGAGACCTCTACCATTCGAAGCTTTAAAAGCACCATTTAAATCACTGGGAATTAGGGAAGTGCTTATTTGTCTCCTATGGTGAAGTTGGCTGATCCAGAATTGCACCTGAATTCCACCTTATACAGGTAGTGGAGGACCAGTACTCTGCACAAGCTTTGGTTCTCAATGGGTTATATGTCCTACATTTATCACTTGTTAGATTATGTAATGGTTAAGTGGTAACACCCATACAAATTATTATAATTTTTTTCTAATTAGCTAATGACTCCACCATGCTAATGCATGTCAGACTCATTAGATACCCAATCATCAAAATATAAATATGAAGAATCCATCAGCAGTCTATGAAGCAAGTAACAATTCTCCAAATGTCCACGGATTTGAAGTGGGCTTTTAACCTCAGTGAATGCTAGACAGCTCTCCAACACATTGCTTTGCAGTGCACTGGAAACCTCTCTAGCATTCAATGAGTTAAAAAATCCCAATTTAAATCAATGCACATTTTATTTGTGCTCTTTATTGCAACTGGTTTATCCCAAGAATGATCCATGTTTGCCTTAGGGCATATGGCCTAAAACATTTTATTAAATGCAAGGACACTAATTTAATTCATTACATTACACAGAACACCTTCTAAGAGAAAATTCTTGTATTAATTATTCTCACTTCTGCCTAGTCAGCACTCGAGGAAGACAATGATGATGATTTAACTCCTTAGTTGTGGTGGGGTTAAAATTGATATGCTAGGACATGCAGTGCACATCACAGGCTGTATAGTAATCTACTCACTGAGATTTTCCCTGATGAGGAGGCGTTGTATGAGCTGCAGCCCGCGTGACATGGAGACAGATACTCCACTCCGTTAGCACCACAAATGGGCTGGAAGACAGATTCTGGACATGCACATTGCTGGTTACAAGGCAACGGTCTGTAAGGACACAGAGTACTACAGTTAGATGCTATAGAAGAAATTCTAGGACCACCAAACCTAAAGGAAATTGCAGTTGATCTTATTAATCCTTTAAGGACGAAGAGTGTGCAATGCATTGTGCTAAAGGGATAAAGAAGCAGTAATTCTTAAAGGGAACCTAAACCTGTAGGAATAACTGGCTCTTAATTTATTGTACAAAAAGACTTACCTTGGTAGGTTCTTTCATTCAGCAATCAGGTCTATTTACTTATGTGTCTGTCTATTATCTTTCTTTGGGAATCTTCCATTATGCAATCTCATCTTTTTCCATTGTTCTTCAGATGACTATGGGCGAGGCTGAGGAATGACTTTTGCTGTAAGTGTCTCATTTACGATGTGTCTGTCTCTGATTGATTTTGAGGTGGAATCAACTACATCCAGATGAGAAATGAAGCAATATAAATATTGCTATTAAAAAGGAAATATACCTCCTGAACAAGAGCCCCTTAATTTGCCCAACAGACACATGTATCCTTTGTATAGCACTCTGATATATCTGTATAACCTTTTTGCTTTAGAACCCTTACACTTAGATTGTAAGCTCTTTGGGGCAGGGACCTTTCATCCTAATATATACTCACCTGTTGTTCCCCTTATAATTGTCTTTATAAACACTTAATCACTGCACTTATTGTACCCTTCTATATCAAATGTAAACTGTAAAGTGCCAAGTACACTGGTTGGCGCTATATAAATAAAATATACACTACAATACCCTGTTGTCTATTGCTGGTCACTTATTTTACAATCTGATTCGCTTACATGTGTCTGCGGAACTATGGGTAGAGGTTTTTCTATGGGACTTCTCATTCAGAGTAGTTTTACCTATCGTTTAACTTCAATGGACATCAGTAAAAAAAGACAACTGCAGGTACGATGGAAAAGCAGTATAAATAGATATATCTGACTGCTGAAGGAATCCTACACAGATAAGTGCCTCTGTAAGTGAATAATAAAATAAAATAAAATAAATAGCCACTCATTAGTATGAATATTGTTCTCTTTGAAAACATATAGCTCATTTGACAGGCACTTTATATAATGTGTGACTATATATGTAAAAATTATATCATGATAAAACTTGAGGTATATGAATGAATGAATGAATGATTGAATGAATTAATACATGAATTTGCTTGCGTTGTTTTTCATCAGGTTATCGAAACAATTTAACCTGCTCATCTTCCTCCTTGGTTTCTATCAGAGGCGTATCTAGAAGCCTCCGGGCCCTGGTGCAAGAAGTGCCACGGGCCCCTCACCACATTAGCCCCCGGGACCACACGGACCCCCTCTACAATGCCCCTCAATAATCACAATGCCCCCATCTCCTACCTCCCTGGAGCTCCCGCGCGGTCCTCTTAGTAATGCAGAGCGCTGGGAGATGATGTCATCTCCCAGCGCTCTGCATTACTAGAGCGCCGGAGGGAGATTGCGGGCGCCAGGCGGAAGGGTCACAGGGGGCAGCTGGGCCCCTGGAGTGTCGGGCCCGGTCGCAGGTGTGACCCCTATAGTTAAGCCACTGGTTTCTATCCAGTGAATGTTACGGTATGAATAGGGTTGCCACCCAGCCGGTATTTTACCGGCAGGCCGGTAAAAAATTGATTTCCTTCCAATGTTAAGTCTATGGAGGGAATGCCTTGGCCGGTATTTTTTGAAAGAAAAGGTGGCAACCCTAGGTATGAATGTTATCACATGGCCTGTCTAATAAAACAAACTGCATTTTTTTTACATTTGGTAAGAATATTACTGTGAGGCTGATGTACAAAGAAGAACTGGGGGGTTATGTTAACCTATGTAGCCTAGACACTACGATCTCTCCAGCTTGAGATATCTTAGTGATGAGTTGAGTGGCTGGCTGGGAATAATTGATAGAAATTATTGTCCTCAACAGCTGGAGGACATCAGGTTTGCCATCATTGTCTCAGTGCTTAGGCTCACTAGAATGATGACATATGGAGAGTTTGTTGACACCTTAGTGCATAAATGCCTTGGAGTAATTACAGGGCCAACCAACTGTACCACAGGGGACAAATAAGAAAAATTCCAATGATTTAAAGGGGACATTTAACCCCTTGAATGCAAGGGAGGTCTTTCTAACATTCAAGAGGTTAAAGTCTGGGGGAATTTTTGTTTTCCCATTTAGTGTGTTAGTTTAGTCTACAATTCTTCCAGTTCTACTTAGTACATCAGCCTCCGTGTCACTGACACCACGGGAAGAGAGGGAACACGTCTGATGAAAAAATTAGGTCCTGGGGCTGGATTCAAATGCTAATTTTATCTCTGCTTTTATCGCCAGATTTCCCCATAGATTTTAACCCTTTGAGTGCCAGAGGGGTATGCAATGCATTGCAGAGCAATGCTTTGCGTTCCTCTCTGGCACTCAAAGGGTTAATAGGAACATTTTTGATAAAATGGGAGGTAATATTTATCTCCTGCATTTGAATCCACACCCATTTTACAACACTCACGTTACATAATATTCTCGCTATATAACATTCTCTGTGCTCTGTCACTGACCAAGCAGAAAGAAGGAGTGCAGGTAAGATTACTTCTCCAATCTACTCACACCAGCAAATCAGAATATGCAGATATTTACATATAGAAAGGGGTATTAACAGGTACTGGTTGAAGCCCCAGGTCTCACTTTCAAAGTTCTGCATCGTGTTGCCGAACAAGGCATGTAATAGTGCAATACTCTGATAATTTCGCTAATGGTAATTGTACAACTGAGTCATTCTTCACTATAAAATTTAATTAGGTGAGCTGACGTCCCAAGAGCAGTATGCAGAATTAAAAAGATAAGCAACACTGGAGCAAACCAACTGCATCCTAGGAGACAGATGAAAATGTCCTCTGATTTAAACTGGACTTTTAACTTACTGTATGAATGATAGAAATATCGCCAACACATTGCAAAACAATACAATATAGACCTCACTAGCATTTATGGAGTTAAAAGCACATTTAAACCAATGTTTTAATTTTTAGTTGTTCCCTCTCATGCAGATGGATCTCTCCAAAACAAATCCTCCTTTACTTTGTTCATTCCTTCACACAGTCCATAGTGCAGTCACTATATGATCAACTATTCATAAACGCCATAAACATTCATAATCTTCTGACATCCTGTTCTCCCTACTTCTTGATAAATGTAAAGCAACACATTTACATGGTAGCACAGTTATGTTGCTCGTAAGAGTGTTGCTCTCTATTAAATTTTTAAAAGGACATAGGCCCATATTAAACAAAAATACAAGAACTAGAGTTGTTCTGGAGTAAACCAACTGCATTGAGGGGACAAATAAAATTCTTAAATTCCCATGCACTTGTATAGAGCTTTTTAACCCCCTGAATGCCAGACAGGTCTCCAGTGCAATTCAATGGAGACATCTATAGAATTCAAAGGGTTAAAAATCTAATTCAATAAAACAGGGATTTAAAATTCAACCGCAAGAAAGAGGCAGAGACACTGCAGTAGACTGGGGTAAATTTACATCAAGCATGAATAACTTGTGGTTCTCCAGCTCTTGTTTGACTTCAGCTCCTGTCATGATGAGAGCTGTAGTCAACCAACAGTAGAAAAGCTGAACATTGTGCACCAGTGATTTCCACGTTCAGAAACTAGAGCTGCTGTACCTGACTTCATTCTTGTCATTCATGCCCCCTAATGCTTGTGTGGAGCAGCCCATGAAGAAGAGAGGAAGACACAATAGGACTGAGATAAGCAGGACAACTAGAGCAAAGCGGGGAATGATCTTCAAGGAGAAACAGAATTTCTTCATAATAATGCCCCCAATCAGCATCCCTAGAGCAGCGGCTGGAAGATTCACAGCCCCTACAGGAGAAGCAGAAAAAAAATCCATTAAAGGAGCAGTAAATTATTTATTAAAAAGGTATGTTAAAGGGAACCACACATACACTGACAACCACCCCATCCTTGTTCCACTGTCCTACCTCTGTTAATGACATTTATTCAGTAGAACTCATCGATCCTCAGGGAGCCCCAGGGGTTCCATGGAATACAACTTGAGAACCACCAGAGTAGTATTGTTTCCTACTACTTAAAACAAAGATAGTCCCATTTCTTGTTGATGCCTCATCCTGAAGTTATTATAGAGCCAAACTTGGTAAAAGTGCAGTGCTTTTTGTGGCTATTTTATGGTGATATTGCTATGTTTCTCTATGAAGAGTTCTGGCCAGAAAATGGTTCAAGGAATTAGATTTCAAGTTCTGACAGCATAAACCAAGTGTCAAATCCAAATAAAGATTCCTCAATAGGCTCTCACTATGCAGTACTTCTCATGAAATTCATTCCATTTGATTACCCATTACAAATTTCATGACCATTTTACAGAAAGTCCAGTGGGTTTATGCAGTAATGTGTGATATAGTGGTAAAAAAGAGGCGAGAACTTCACTGAGATAAATTCTTCAGTTCTTGAGTTAGTCTGTGTAGCCTATGCATTAAAATCTCTCCAACTTGATATATCTTAGTGCATAGGCTCTTTATCACACATTAGTGCATCTTCCCCCTTACTATATATACGGACCTGGTTGTTGTATTTTTTTCTGTGTCAGTCCCCCAATCCTCTTCATGACAGGTATAATTTCACCTTACCCCATTAACTACAGATATACTCTGCATGGCTGTATGGGAACAACTTCAACTTTAAAACAAGAGTGAGAGACCATCACTATCCCACTGTTGTACTACATCTCCCATCATCCTCAAATGGCTGAATATGAGGAGAACTGTAATACACTGAAAATGTGTGGGTAACCAACAACAGCTCACAAAGGCTCTATGCCTGCATGGTTACCATTTGACCTTACAGTATACATCTTTCATAAGCAGCCACTATTAAATGGATGGGGGATAATCTAAGAACCATAGCATCCCAGAGAGGAGATAAGAAGGAAAAGGAGCTCCACTAACTAACCAATGAGGAAGTTGGCGTATGATGTACTAGCGCTGTATTGCTTCTCCAGGAACTTGTTGAGGAAGGTGGACAGTGCAGCAATGACTGAAGAGAAACTACATTGAGCCAAGACCAACATCAGGAAGAGAGGATTCATGAGCAGACGCACAAAGTAGCGTGGGAACTCTGGCAGAGGGGTAAAAGAAAGGCACAACTTGTTATTTACATTGCCCAATAATGAAGAGAGACTGTCACCTGTTAAACTAAAAAATAAGTGTCTTTTACCCCTTAAAGAATCTGAGGGGAGGGCAACGTATTGCAAAAGTATTCATTGTCCACCCCTCCTAACCCTGAGAATTCCAAAAGGGTGCGCAACACCCCTCTGGCACTCAAAGGAACGACTTAAGTATTGCAGTATATATTTACATATTTCCATTGCAAATGTTTTCAGTTGCCTATACTTATGTATCTTCATTTCACAGCTGGATTTAATTCATATTCCCTCATAATTCATCAGAGACATACGCACTCTATACAAGACATTCCAGGCAAAAAGTCACTGACCCAGCCCAACTCATCTGCAGAGACATGTAGGAAAGAATAAGATTGTAAAATAGAAATTTCTAGCTACAGACTGTAGCGGACTTCCAAATAAAAGGTTTATATACCTTAGGAAATCATACCAGTGAACTCAGAAATAAGATTACCTGGAACATTACAGGGAAGGCCCTCGTTCAGATGTGCAGACTATTCAAAATACTTATGATGGGTGATCAATTGATAAATAAGCAAAAGTAAATTTATAGTCATATTTGAAAAATGTAAAAAACAAAATGTGGTAGACATGGTTTTGTGTTCTGGCACCACTACAGCATGTCAATTCATACTAATAGGGTAGTATTTTTGTTGGGATGACAGTACATAAGGAGTACAGTAGGAAATTACCACTGATTCCCAAGACATCGGTGTCTTTGAAGAGGGAAAATGTATAAGAAGACATATTTCAACTATATTGCTACCTTTTAGAAGCATTCTTTCAAACTAGATTAGATGCAGAAAAGTAGGTTCTCTCTCATTTGATGCACTAAGTGGTCTTTTCAAAATGGTGTGCTTGTCTACCTTTTCCACATATCTGCAGTTACTACCATTTTAATGTATTAAGGACATATCTGAAGAATGTACGAAAACAACAAACTTTGGTAAGATTAGTTCTGTGCTTCTGGAACCCTTTCTGGTATGCCATATTTTACCATTGGGGTGTTATTTCTCTCATGACAAGAGCTGCAAATGACTATAGTGAGACTGCCATAATTTTCAAAATGTTTCAGTATCATTGAAGGTGTACAAATGAAAAAATAACAAAATAAATTTTTTCCTTTTTTCATCTTCTGGAAACATCTATGCACACCAGGCTAGGGGTAGGCAGTCAAGTGGCCTGTCATTTGATGTGGCTGGTTGTCAAGTTTCCAAAATAGTATACCTTCTATGCTTTTTCCTCACGTGTTTAATTGTTATGAAAATGTTACTACTACTAAAGAAAAATGATAGGTGAAGTAAGTGCATCTAGTACACCTTACATCATGTCAAATCATACTGATGTATCTAACAGTAGGTACTGACTAAAGTAGGAAATCCATGGTTTTCAAAGATGTTATTATATCTTAAGTGGTAGAAATGTTACAAAAAATATACATTTTCATGCAGAGCCATCTTATGGAAACATTTGTGCTCATCAGCCTAGGTAAAAAGACAAGTGACTCCTCATTTGATGGAACAAAAGCAATCTGTTGTGTACCCCCTCTGGCACTTAAAAGGTTAACTCAAGGATGCTTATGTTAAACACAAATTGCTGATTCCTGTGCAGCCCGGCAGAAGGAAATTTTTCTAAGTGTCCTGATTTAAAGGGATATGTAGCCCCATTACTATATGTTGTACTAGCCATTGTTCAGCAACATATAGGGGGATTATGCACTAAGGTGTAATAAAGATGTGATAAAGCAGAGATGACTTCTCGAGTGATATCACTTCTTACACTTGATAACAATTCCTATGTTATTCTACAGAGCCTATCCACTAAGATCTCCAAATCTTAGGTCACTGGCTCCTTAGAATGACATAGGATTTGGAGAACTAGTGAACTCCACTTTATCACTGCATCTCCCCCACAGAGTTTTAGAGAAATTAATCTTTATATTTTTTAGGACATTGTGGCAAGGGATAGTAATGTTCCATAATAAAAGCAGCTCTAATTAATCATCATAGTATCTGGACTTTGGAGAGTGTTATTTCAATTTTGTCAGAGTTGTAGTTCAAGAGTAATTCAATGACAAAGTATCCCCCTCCCGCCCCTTTTACTGATGTAACACTGCTCAGCCAGATCAGACGGGAGGTGCCCAGGTAGACTGCACAGAGGGACAATCTTCAATTAAGATAAGGGAAAAACCTGAAAAGCTTGTCAAGGGGGGCAGGGCTTTCATTGTTCTCATAGGAAGAAGATTGTCCCCTGCTGTTATCTGTCAGGTCTTACAACCAGATTCCACATCTGAGAAGAGATGGCTTACACTAGGTAAAAGGGCGTGAGGGGTAAACTTTGCTTGTGAATATCTCTCAAACCATAAAGGTTTGAGAGATAAGACTTATATCGTTCTTCATGTTATTTTAATGCCTACAAAATAAAATTAAATTAAAATAGATAAAACAAAGTATTACTATACCTTTAAGTCAGTTCTCTGCACCCTACCAGTGGTAGAAGTTAATACAGTGACGGAATTTAAGCATGCATGGGATAGGCATAAGGCTGTCCTGAACATAAGACAAGACCAAGGACCAAAAAAGGTTTGAGGTTTACACAGTAGGAAAATGGGCAGATTAGATGGTCCGAATGGTTCTTATCTGCCATCAAATTCTATGTTTATATGTTACTGAAGTAGTTACTGGCAGCCAAATATATGTGTTGTCCACCAAGAATTGCATCACTCCTCCCTAACCATCTGTCCACATGGTTAAACAGGCTTTCCATAAATTGACAAGGTGCCCAAATATTCCTTTGAATGCAGGACACTTATGAAAAGCTACACTGCAGGATTATGCCGATTCCTGTGCAGTCCTGAACAATGACATTTTCATAAGAGTCCTGCATTTAAAGTGATATCTGGTTACCTTAATTCGTCAGTCTTGCCCTGCAAAATATAGTTTCATAATAAATGTTACTGTTCCTTTAAATATGTTCTGCTAGTAACATTTAATTGTAACTGCAGCAGAATACATAATAAGTATACAATAAACCAAGAGAAAGTTATGTCTGCACTGCTTAATATACATTTCCAGAGTCACATGTAAATGTTATTTTCTAAATTAATAATTCAAAACATACTCAAATGGCAGGCATACATATCTGTCTCCCACTTACAGAAGCATGTTAGTTTAACCTTTACAGAATCAGAGGCGTGTGCAATGTATAATATGGATACAGAGTGTGTTTCTCATATTCAAGAGGTTAATGCAGCAGAAGTTTCAGAAAATCTCCAGATAAAAGGGGAAATATACCCTTGCATACCCTTCACAGAAGGACTTTCCTAAGGTAAATTGTCCGGGTATCATTTTAACCCCTTGAGGACCAGAAGGATTAACAATTAACTGGTTTGCAATCCATTTCTTACCAATCTGGTCCTCAAGAGGTTAAAGTGGACCTATCACCTTGACATTTTTTTCATATCTGAAAACTTAATTCAAAATGGCCTAAGTTTCATATATTCCCATTTATTTCTGGTAAAAGTGAAAGTCTCTTAAAGTAACAGAGATTATTAGTATATGAAATGTCACTGAAAGTTTGCTTGTATTCAGGGCCGGATTTACATCTCAGGAGCCTGTAGGCACAGAAAGCTGAAGCGCCCCCCCCCCCCCCCCCGCCAAAAAAAAAAAAAAAGTTCAAAAAGTTTTGACTGAAATATTTTTATTCAGTCACAAAAAAGACCATAGAAAGGCATTATTCCACCCTTTCTGTATACACCTACTTTGACCACAACTTGAAACACTGAGATTAAGTTTAACCCTTTGAGAGGCAGAGAAGTATACATTTCAAAGTAATACATTGGATACCTTTCTGGCACTGAAAGCGTTAACACCAAGAATAAAGGCCCATATTTATAAAATCAAATTGGAGTTATTCCCAGAGTAAACCAACTATACCATTGGGGATATAATACCATGGGGGATATAATAACATGCCCTAAATTTTCATGCACTTGAATAGAGCTTTTTAACCCCTAGAATACAAGATTGGTCTCCAATGCATTACAAAGCATTTTGGAACCTCTCTAACATCCAATTGGTTAAAAGACCAATTTAACGTATCAGGAATGTTTATTTGTTCCCTGTGGTGCATTTGGATTACTCTAGAATGACTGCAATTTGCTTTTATAAATATGGGCCATAGGATCTGTAAAAGACAATTGTTGTAATTCTAGGACAAACCAACTGCATTATAGGAGGAAATACACCCCAGTGATTTAACCCTAGAATGATAGAGGCACAGCATGTGTTGTATAGCTCTCTCCATTTAAATCAAGTGGAATTTTTGGACTTTTTATTTCCCCCATTGTGAAGTTGGTTTGCCCCAGAAATGCACCAGCCAACATGCGTCTATACGCCAGACCCAGGGATTCTGAAGCAGAAAAGGGTAATGTCAATTGGAAACGTGAAGAATAAGGTTAGGTTTCAAAAGGATACCCGCTCTGCCTCTTATACCTCTTGAAAACAGCAGGAAGCCAGAGTGGGTGTCTCATACCCGGCGCAGGCTTACCTCAAGGCCTGGCCAGGGGTTAAATAAACGGTCCGTGCAGGCTTCGGTGGAGGTGCAGCTTCTAGACAGAGTCTGACTGTACAGGCAGAGCCAGAGGAGGCAGCTGAGTAGCTCCTCCGTCTGTGTGTGAAGCGGCTGTGTTGAAGTTGGTGTTCGTCGTGGGCTCGCTCCCTGCAGGCTGCACTGAGCGTGGTAGGAAGCGGGGCAGTTCTGAACTTCCAGCAAGTGAAGTGAGGACAATGACTAATGTAGGGCTGCAACTAACGATTATTTTGATAATCGATTAGTTGGCCGATTATTTTTTCGATTAATCGATTAATCGGATAAAAAAATGCTAATTTTTCATTATTTAAACTGATTTAATGAACAGTGTTAAAAACAAACAGCAGAATAAAAAACTTAACACATTAACATGTGTCATTGTTATTATTTTACTATGGGGTCTATGCACCTCTTTCTCCCCCCTTGTACTTCTCTCTCTCCCCCTTGTGCCTCTACTTCTCCCCCCTTGTACTTCTCTCCCCCCCTTGTGCCTCTATTTCTCCCCCCTTGTACTTCTCTACCCCCCTTGTGCCTCTCTCCCCCATGTACCTCTTTCTCCCCCATGTACTTCTCTCTCCCCCTTGTGTCTCTTTCACCCCATGTACTTCTCTCTCCCCCTTGTGCCTCTTTCACCCCATGTACTTCTCTCTCCCCCTTGTGTCTCTTTCACCCCCATGTACTTCTCTCTCTCTCTCTCCCCCTTGTGCCTCTTTCACCCCCATATACTTCTCTCTCTCCCCCTTGTGCCTCTTTCACCCCATATACTTCTCTCTCTCCCCCTTGTGCCTCTTTCACCCCCATATACTTCTCTCTTTCTCTCCCCCTTGTGCCTCTTTCACCCCCATATACTTCTCTCTTTCTTTCCCCCTTGTGCCTCTTTCACCCCCATGTACTTCTCTCTTTCTCTCCCCCTTGTGCCTCTTTCACCCCCATGTACTTCTCTCTTTCTCTCCCCCTTGTGCCTCTTTCACCCCCATGTACTTCTCTCTTTCTCTCCCCCTTGTGCCTCTCTCCCCCATGTACTTCTCTCTTTCGCTCCCCCTTGTGCCTCTCTCCCCCATGTACTTCTCTCTTTCGCTCCCCCTTGTGCATCTCTCCCCCATGTACTTCTCTCTTTCGCTCCCCCTTGTGCCTCTCTCCCCCATGTACTTCTCTCTTTCGCTCCCCCTTGTGCCTCTCTCCCCATGTACTTCTCTCTTTCGCTCCCCCTTGTGCCTCTCTCCCCCATGTACTTCTCTCTTTCGCTCCCCCTTGTGCCTCTCTCCCCCATGTACTTCTCTCTTTCGCTCCCCCTTGTGCCTCTCTCCCCCATGTACTTCTCTCTTTCGCTCCCCCTTGTGCCTCTCTCCCCCATGTACTTCTCTCTTTCTCTCCCCCTTGTGCCTCTCTCCCCCATGTACTTCTCTCTCTCTCTCCCCCTTGTGCCTCTCTCCCCCATGTACTTCTCTCTTTCGCTCCCCCTTGTGCCTCTCTCCCCCATGTACTTCTCTCTCTCTCCCCCTTGTGCCTCTCTCCCCCATGTACTTCTCTCTCTCTCCCCCTTGTGCCTCTCTCCCCCATGTACTTCTCTCTCTCTCTCCCCCTTGTGCCTCTCTCCCCCATGTACTTCTCTCTCTCTCCCCCTTGTGCCTCTCTCCCCCATGTACTTCTCTCTCTCTCTCCCCCTTGTGCCTCTCTCCCCCATGTACTTCTCTCTCTCCCCCCCCTTGTGCCTCTCTCCCCCATGTACTTCTCTCTCTCTCCCCCCCTTGTGCCTCTCTCCCCCATGTACTTCTCTCTTTCTCTCCCCCTTGTGCCTCTCTCCCCCATGTACTTCTCTCTTTCTCTCCCCCTTGTGCCTCTCTCCCCCATGTACTTCTCTCTTTCTCTCCCCCTTGTGCCTCTATCTCTCCCCCGTACCTCTTTTTCACTTTCCTGCACTGATGACATCCGGAGCGCAACCACTCCAAACGCGGAGACGCCGCATGGAGCGTGAAGGGGTTTTCTTCCTCTGTCTGGGCGCCAGTTTTAAACTGGCCTCAGAACAGAGGAAGAAAATACCTGCACGCTCCACGCGGCGTCTCCGCGTTTGGAGTGGTTGCGCTCCGGATGTCATCAGTGCAGGAAGACAGCAGTATCCGGCGGCTGTGGGGCTGCTGGGCGGCACAACTAATCGCGGCACAACGAATCGATAATGAGAATCGTTGACAACGATTCTCATTATCGATTTAATCGATTAGTTGTTGCAGCCCTAGACTAATGTAATGCGCCTCAGTCCGACCGTGACACTGACTCCAGCTCCTGTCTTTTCGAGTTCCGTGTCACAGAGTCGGCTGGTGCAGCATCCCGATCCCCCCCCCCAAGGAAAAGGCTGGTTAATTGTAAAATGAAATAATAAAAAAAAGTTAAGCACAAAAAATGTAAAAAAAAAAACAGTCCAAAAAAAAAAGTGTAAAAAAAAACCAAAACTATCCCAATGACAGGCGCCCCTCTGTGGGGTGCGCCTGTAGGCAGATGCCTACTCTGCCTTATTATAAATCCGGCCCTGCTTGTATTTTGGCTAACATGATACATAGGCAGTTTTTAATGAATCTTGGTGCAAGGTTCACTTTAAATGCAGGACACAAGAAAATGTATTTCTTCCGGACATCACAGGAATCAGTGTAACCCTGTTTTGGTTTAATGTGTGCCATTCCTTTAAAGAGTATCTGACAACATTATCCCAGAAGCAATCAATGCTTAGACCTCCAGCTGCTGGGGACTACAACAGATGGTTAGGGATGATGAGTGTCCCCAGCAGCTGGAAGTCCAGCAGGTTACTTCCCCAGCCTTATCCTATGTAAGTATCGTTCATACAGCAGTCATGTATATATTTGTTTTATTGGCATTTAAATATACAATACTGTGCAAAGGTTTTAAGCAGGTATGAAAAAATGCTATAAAGTAAGAATGTTTTCAAAAATTGACACGTTAATAGTTTATTTTTGTCAGTTAACAAAATGCAAAGTGAGCGAACAGAAGAAAAATCTAAATCATATCACTATTTGGTGTTACCACCCTTTGCTGTCAAAACAACATCAATTATTCTAGGTAGACTTCCACAAAGTCAGGGATTTTGTAGGCATATAGTCAGGTTTATGATTAAACAATTTTACCAAACAGATAATCAATTTAATTTGTGGGTTGAAGCACAATCATTAACTGAAACAGAAACAGCTGTGTAGGAGGAATAAAACTGGCTGAGGAACAGCCAAACTCAGCTAACAAGTTGAGGTTGCTTAAGACAGTTTAATGTCAAAAGTCATACACCATGGCAAAACTGAGCACAGCAAGAAGCCATAAGGTAGTTATACTGTATCTGCAAGGTCTCTCCCAGGCAGAACTTTCAAGGCAGAGAGGGGTTTCAGGATGTGCTGTCCAAGAAGTACAAAGAAACGGACAAAGTTGAGGACCATTGATGGTCTGCCAAGGAAACTTAGTGCAGCAGATGAAAGACACATCATGCTTACTTCCCTTCACAATCGGAAGGTGTCCAGCAGTACCATCAGCTCAGAATTGGCAGAAAACAGTGGGACCCTAGTACACCCATCTTATGTCCAGAGAAGTCTGGTCAGAAGTGGACTTTATTGAAGTCTTGCGGCCAAAAAGCCATACCTCCGATATGGAAACAGGGCCAAGCAACTCAACTATGCACAAAAACACAGGCACTGGGTGCAGAAAAATGGCAGCAGGTGCTCTGGACTGATGAATCAAAATGTTAAATATTTGGCTGTAGCAAGAGGCAGTTTGTTCGTAGAAGGGCCGGAGACCAGTGTCTCCAGGCAGCAATTAAGCAAGGTGAAGGTTCCTTGCAAGTCTGGGGCTGCATTTCTGCAAATGGAGTTGGGGATCTGGTCACAATTAATGGTCTCCTCAATACAGAGAAGTACAGGCAGATACTAATCCATCATGCAATACCATCACGGAGGCACCTGATTGGCCCCAAATGTATTCTGCAGTATGAAAATGACCCAAACATATCAGCCAAAGTCATTAAGAACTATTTTCATGGTAATGAAGAACCTACCTCCCGAGTTCCTTAAAAAACTGTGTACAAATGTACCTAGAAGAATTGATGCCGTTTTGAACACAAAGGCTGGTCACACCAAATATTGATTTGATTTAGACTTTTCTTCTGTTCACTCACTGTGCATTTTGTTAATTGATGAAATACACTCTCAATATGTCTATTTTTTAAAGCATTCTTACTTTACAGCATTTTTTCACACCTGCCTAAGACTTTTGCACGTTACTGTACATGGGGACATTTTTCTACATTGAGAATGTTTTCATGGCCCATTAGAATCATGGATGGGGCATTCTCTCTATTAATAGATATACATGTTTGATGTATGGCTAACACCTACCTAAGTAAATCCATCTGTTAGAGTTTAAACTACTTACGAATTACTTAATACAAGTGTATACTACCCATTGGCTGCTAGATGCATTGTCAACACATCACTTCACAATGTGCTTGAGATGTCTCTTTAAAACACATGGAAGCTCGAATATGACATTTTCATTTAAAGATCTTGGAAAGGCTACGGGAACATTGTCATTGTAAACAAACCCTGCAATTTATAAATAGAATTTGAGTGAATCTTTCCTTGTTAATAGAAGTTTGGATTTCAGGAACACAATGGACTAAGTAATCAGGCACTACAGGCAGGTTTGTACTGTCTTTGGGGAAGTGTCCAGTGAATGAACATGTGCTTAGCCCTTCCTGTGATAAGACTAGTAAGTGGCTCCCTGTGGTGCAGTCTCCTTACTCTTTATGAAGCCGGACAGAGAGCCTTCCTTTGCTTTGGTATTCTGCATCTTTCTCAGGACATTCTCCTCCGGTGCAGACTTCTGGAGCGGAAAGAAAGAACAGAAGAGAGGAAATATGAAAAAAATGTGGGTCAGAAATTAACTGGATTAAGATCATTTTCATAGTTTTGCAGTTTACAAAGTACCTGTTTATCCAAGTCATAAGTTGTAATTTGTGTGGGTGATCATTTTTTGACCCAGCCCCCCTCAATGGCTGATAGTAGCCATTTTTGGGGCTGAAGTTGCAGGTTTTTCACTAGGTCTGCTGCCATTGGTGTAGACTTGGATTCTTTTGCAGGGCTGCGCAGGAACCAGTTTAATCCAGCAGTGTTTTCTATTTATTTACTAAGCCCTGCATTAAAGGAAAGGTCTGGTCACACTCAGGGCTGGATTTACATCTCAGGAGCCTGTAGGCACAGAAATTTGAAGCGCCCCCCCCCCCCCCCATGGGGCATCTGCACTGGATATCTCCACAATGCTCCTAATCTCCACATTGCCCCCCCATCATCTCCATATTGCCCTCACATTGCCCCCATCATCTCCATATACCATACTGCCCTCACATTGCCCCCCACCCCATCAGCTCCAACTTGCCCCCACCATCTGCACATTGCCCTCCATTGGCTCCAACTTGCTCCACATTGCTTCCCCCCGTTGTCCATTTCCTACCTCCCTGGTAAGAGATCTGTATGTGCCTCCTTTGGCACAGTCTTGTACCTGATGGAGCTCCCGTGCGGTCTCCTATTCAGGATGATGTCATCTCCCAGCGCTCTACATTCCTAAAGAGGCGACGAGGGAACTCCATCAGGTACAAGACTGGGGGGACGGGCAATGTGAGCGGGTGCCGCCGGCGCAGCCAGCGAAGTGGCTAGTTTTTTTTTTTTTTAAGAATATTAAAAAAAAAAAAAAAAAAAATACAAATGGCAGACGCCCCTCATTGGCGTGCGCCTGTAGGCAGGTGCCTACTTTGCCTAATGGCAAATCCGGCCCTGGTCACACTACTAAACAAATTCATTGCAGCTGCCTGTGTGAGGTGTGAGCAACCTGCTGTCCTCTAACTGTTGTAGAACTACAATTTCCATCATCCTCAGCCAGCCTACTCCAGGTCTAGGCATAACCACGACAGCAGCAAACATTTTTAATTATTGGAGTGCTAAAATTTTTGCTCAATCTCTCTTGGGTGGGGGGGAAAGTAAGGTGATCAGTACAGAAATCAGTGCATCACTGCAGAGTGTGTACTTTGTAAGCATTCTTGATTTAAAAGACATGGAGTCACCTAAATCATTGAGGAGGGGTAAATGGAAGCCCCCTCTCGGTTTGTCCATGGAATTTATACAGACTATTTAAAGGGGATGGATCTCCCCTATACAAGTTAGCCTGAATAGTTACATTATATAACGAATATGTGTAAAAGTTTATTAATTTCTTTTTTAAAGTTTTATTTGGTCTAAATTGAAGTAATAAAGCCTGCCCTGCACCTACTTCCACATAGACTGAGGTTACCTGCTCTGCACAGCAGTCTGTCACTCTGCCCCTGCTCCCCTCCCTCTATCCAACCTCCTCCGATGAAGAAGGCTTTCTGCCTGTAAGCTGGAGCTCTCTCATTGGCTAGATATCGATATCTGCCAATGAGCCCACTCCAGCTTACTGGCAGAAATCCTCTGTCATCTGAGGCTGGATAGAGGGGAGGGAAACAGAGGCAGAGTGACGGACTGTGGTTACAGTAGGTGCAGGGCAGCATTTATTACTACAGTTTAGACCAACTAGAGCTTTAAAAAAAAGAAATTAATAAACTTTTACACATATTCGCTATATAATGTAACTATTCAGGCTAACTTGTATAGGGGTGATACATCCCCTTTAAGATAAATATAACAAGTCCATAATGTATGTTTTCTTTCAAACATATAATTTGTTTCTATGACATTTTGACTAAGCCAATGTTTTAACCCCTTAAAGGGATAGTAATACTTCGTTTTATCTTTATTTTATTTTGTAGGCATTAAAAAAACATGAAGAACGCTATAAGTCTTATTTCTTAAACCTTTGTGGTTTAAGAGATATTCACAAGCAAAGTATCCTCCCCCTTTTCAACCAGATTAGAAGGGAAGTGCCCAGGTAGACTGCAGAGAGGGACAATCTTCAATTAAGATTAGGAAAAAGCTGAAAAACTTGTCAAGGGGGGAAGGGCTTTCATTGTTTTCATACAAAGAAGAGTGTCCCCTTCTGTTATCTGTCTGGTCTTACAACCAGATTCACATCTGAGAAGAGATGGCTTACACTAGGTAAAAGGGGCGGGAGGGGGAAACTTTGCTTGTGAATATCTCTTAAACCATAAAGGTTTGAGAGATAAGACTTATATCATTCTTCATGTTTTTTAATGCCTACAAAATAAAATAAAGTTAAAACGAAGTATTACTATCCCTTTAAAGACCGGCATGTGAAAACGCGTTTGGCACGAGGACCACGGGGCATTTTTTTTTTAGTTCCAGTTCAGGGCCCCCCAACCGGCGTGCAGCTGCGTGGGGAGCCCTGAACTCCATGACGTGCCAGGACCGTCACTGGTCCTTAAGTGCCAGCCAGCCGTGACTGTCCTGGCACGGCAGTGGTCGTTAGGGGGTTAAAGGAGAAATAACTCCTCATAATAATAACCCCACCACTTAACTACTTATGGCGAAATATTCCTGATGGACCGTATGGATTTTGCCCTCCTTTTAAAGAGAGAACATAGTCAATCATTCATTGATGTTGTGTTTATGGAGGTGGACATAACAGCTACTAGCGGGACCAAAGGATCAAAGCTCCACCCACTGCACATGGTAGTCTAAGGGCGAAATATTAAAAAAGTCATCATAATGAAAAAACTGTAGGATCATGAGTTGGTGGTAAAAGAAAGACTATTTTCAGAAGTAAATCCGTCACTTTTGAAAATGTGTCGTAAAGAATTAAAAATGACAGTAACAAGATCTTGATGAATACTGCTCTTAAAATTTCTGATGTTAAAGGAACAGTAATATCCCATAAAAATGTGTTCTTGTTTTGTAGAGTTTAAAAAAATAAATTATATGGCACAAATCCTATCTCTCAAACCTTTATGGCTTGAGAGATATTCACATCTAAATTTTCCTTTTTCCTGATGCCAGCTGTAAAGCTGACAGCAGGAAATTTGAGTTGGTCAACTCTAAGAGGCTCTTCAGCAGAGACGAAATCACGTTATTTAAAAAGAACTACTTCATTGGAACGGTCTACAAAATGTGCTGGTTAAAAGAATATTTTTTTCTGAAACTACCTTACAATATGATGGTAGATTAGGATAGTAATACTTAAAATGTAAACAATAAAAATGTTGTATGGTATGTCCCCTGAGTAAAACAAGGGTACTCCCACTGCTGAGATGTGTTTCATTCAAAAGTAATTACAGCTCAAACTTGAACTTTTTAGGTGCAGTATCACAGTGTCCTGAAATGTTACAGTGGTGCTGTTTCTACACCATCTAATGAAGATTTATGGTCAACTGACCAGAGCTTTCCACAGGATAGTGTAGCAACAGCGCAACTATACAATTTCAGGCCACTGTGATACTGCACCAAAAAATTCAAGCTTGAACTGCAATACTTTTTGGATAAAACACCTTTCAGCAGTGGCAGTCCCCTTGCTTTACTCAGGGGGATAAATCCTACAACATATATTTTTTATATTTTAAGTATTACTATCACTTTAAATCACACCCACTTTTAAGGCTAATTTTTCCCTTTGACGGAGATGGTGGAATTGGATGCAAAAAGTGATGGTAATTTGTCTGAAAACTGATGGACCATGGAGTAAGAACTTTTTAATTCTGACTACAGACAATCTCAGTTACCACCACTTTTTGAACTTTTCGTCCTTATAAGTCTTCAAGAACCAGAGGGATGTGCCATTCATTGCGTCTCAATGCATTGATGACCCTTTTATTTGTACATGGTTTCAGTAGGTTCAAGCAGTTTGCCTCAGTTTGGAAAATACACCAATAACTGTCATTTCTGCCTCTATAGACTTGACATCCAGGACTGATTGAATATATTATCGCTTTAAAAAAGAAACATGGGCAAAATTCAAAGGGGCCATTAGAATTTTCTGGCCATAGTAAGGTAAGTGGGGGGGTTACTATTAAGAGGTGTTACATGTTTAAGATCAATTGCTTAAAATTGTTCACAAGTCACAAAGAATTATGACATTAATAAAGAAACTTTAAGACTATTTTTTAATTTTATTTCAGGGCTCTAAATGTTATTTCCAGTGGTAGTATTTTCATATTTTTATAAAGTGTCACCATATTGCCAGGGCCGGATTTACATCCAAGGACCACAAGGCAATGCACTCTAGGCCACACCCCTGTTCCTCAGATGGCCCCACTCCCAGACACATACACTATTTCTTAGCACAGAAAATATCTTTGGCCTTTAAAAAGCAAAGCCAAAAAAAGGCTTTAACCCATTGGTTGCTAGAGAGATCTCCAATACAATGAGAAGTCAGATCTTTCTAGATCCAAGGAGATAAATAATAGCTTGTAAAGGGGTATAAAACTGTTGCAGGGAGAATGTGATTGCACTGAACACATCCACAATTCATAAAGTGGGTGTGTCCAGCAAAAGCTGAGGTGCCATTCAAATTGTGGCGTCCTAGGCAATTGCCTACTCTGCCTATTGAGAATCCAGTCCTGCATAGAGCTCTACAATAGAGACACAACATTAGGGCGAAGAAGTGAATTCCATAGCACATCAATTTCACCATAGGGAACAAATAAAAACCCAATAATTTAAAGGGACCCTATTGCTGAAAACAACTGTTGATTTTTAAAGATATTAGCCATTTTTTATTTAGTTTTTGAGTTATGTATATATTTATAGATTATGGTAATTACTGTTTGCTATGCAGGCACTTTTTCCTGTCTTGTCTCTATATTACCTGCCTAAGCACTTATAATTAAAGGGATAGTAATATTTAATTTTAACATAGTTTAATATTGTAGGTATTAAAAAAAGAACTACATTGATGTAAGTCCTGTCTCTCAAACCTTTAGTTTGAGAGATATAACCGACTAAAGTTCCCCCTCCAGGCCATTTCACAGAAGTTAGCGCTGTAGCTGACAGCAGCAGATTTCGGTCATTTGACCGACTGGAGGCTCTTCAGCAAAGCAGAAATAGCTCTATCTAGAAATAAATACTTAATTGGAACAGGCTACAAAGTGTGCTTGCGAACCAGGCACACTCTGTAGACCGTTCCAATGAAGTGTTTATTTCTAATTCCCTTTAAGCCTTTCAGTTCTAGGGGTGTCTCCCCTGTCTCTTCTTAGAGAGATCAGTATCAGTTAGTGGGGGAAGCTAAATGGGAATAAAGGTTGCTGAGGGCTCGGAATGATGTCTGGTGGAGGGTAACTCTGGGGGGTTAATTATCAATGGAAGGGGCAGACCCTCCTCCAGGCAGCAGGGAAGCAGGGGATTTGTTGGGAGTCAGTGTAGGAGATTATGACAAGGGCATGTAGCAGTAGTATAAAGGTGGTGGCAGATCTGGTTCCATCAAACACCTGACCCTGTGAAACAATCTCAGTTGTGGCAAAGCAATACATATCAAGAAGCATATCATAGTGAATACAAATCCAACCAGCAGACCAGGAATAATGAGGCTATCTGAAGTTACCACTGTCAGATTAAATCTGTTGACCAGAAATGAACCTCTAGGCGGAGGCATTGTTGTTTTTACTTTTATGTTTGCTCACTCATTCTAATGCTTGTTCTCATCTTCCATGGACCTGCAGCTGGAATAGTGGCCTTTACAGAAGAGGTCACAAACAGACCACGAACACCCTGAGGACAGTTAGCAGACCATCAAGCCTGATAATAGGGTGCTTCAAGGCCCAGCCAGTATGGCATAGCCTGAGATGGTACTGGTTGCAGTAGTCAATGAACCGGTGGTCAGGTCTTGCCTTTAGGAAGGCTATAGCTGCAATATACTGAGGTAAAGTGGAGATATGGCATGAGGGCTACAACAGATTAGGCCTGTCCAATTCAACTCCTTCATTGCGAAGTAGCATGGCATGGGAGGCATTTTCCCAGTTCCAGGCAGTTGGGTGCAGGTTATGGCCCATGCTGCAGATCCGAGAGCTTGGGGCTCTTATTTAGAGTTTTGGGGAAGAGTTCTTCCTAGATTCCCTCTAAATAAGTCAAAACCCCTAAAAAAATAAAAGATGTGACATCTTTATTTACCAGGGTGCTGAAGTCATAACACCCTAAGAATAAGTGGCTCTTCGTTTGTCTGTCAGAAGGAATTACCTAAGTTGGTCTCTTTCAAGCAGTCAGGTTTTTTTTTCATTTATTGTTTTGGTTCCTATTTATAGTCCACTAATTGTTTTTATCTGTTTAAGTCTGATAACATCTTGTGTCCCTTATGCGTCATTCAAGTCAATTGAAGCCTATGATTTGGTGTTGAGGAGTGACCTAGGGGAAGGCTTCAACAGAGATCACTATAAAGGGAGCTTCAGATAATAATGCAAACACTTATAGATGATACAGCTGACGGCTGTATGAAGGGCACCAAGCTAGGTAAGTCACTGTGCTAAAGGAATAGTAATGTTTCAACATAAATGCAGCTTTTGTTATTCTTCATAGTTTTCTTCCATGTAGAGTGTTATTACAATTATGTACGATGTGTAGTTCAAGAGTAATTGAATCGTAAAATGTTCCTCTCCTGTCCCTTTTACATACACAACGCTACCCTCCTCAGAGCAGTAAGGACATCCGGATGGATCTCGATAAGGAACAATCTTATGTGAGCATAAGGAAAATCCTGCCCCCCTTCGTCAAGGGGGAAGGGTTTTCCTTATGCTCGCCACCAGAAGATTGTCCCTCACTGCGATCTGTCTGGTC
This sequence comes from Rhinophrynus dorsalis, assembly GCA_037306005.1. Taxonomy (NCBI): domain Eukaryota; kingdom Metazoa; phylum Chordata; class Amphibia; order Anura; family Rhinophrynidae; genus Rhinophrynus; species Rhinophrynus dorsalis. The sequence continues at coordinate 467,442,424 of CM074720.1, forward strand.
CAATAACCAGATTCCACATCTGAGGGGAGGTGGCTAAGAACTGTAATAACGCTTTACATGGTCCAAAAACTATGAAAAGTAATCAAAGCTGTATTTATGTTGAAACATTACTATCCCTTTATTACATTAAGAGCCATTTATTCCTTGGAAATTATTCTCATTTTAATTGCATTACACTGTGTTGGACTCCTCTCTAGCATCCACTGGGTTAGTCCTGTAAATACAATGTGGTTTGTTTGTCCTGAATTGCTCCACATTTTCATTTGTAAATATGACACAGTGACATTGCTATTAACAACTTGGACATACTGTGTTCAATTCAACAAGTTAGACAGGAGCAAACCATCTGCACCATAGGGGATCACGATTTCACAAATCCCCATTGATTTAATTGGATATGTTAACCCATTCAATTCATTGGATTGGGATGTTATATTCCTCACCCTATAGTGCAGCTGGTTTGCTTAAAGGAATAGTAAAGTTTCACAAAAACAGCAGCTCCAATTAATCTTCATAGTATTTGAGCCACAGAGAGTGGTATTTCAATACTGTCAGAGTTGTAGTTCAAGAGTAATTGAATGATAAAGTATCCCCCTCCCGCCCCTTTTACCTAGTGTAACACTGCTCACCTCAGATGTGGAATCTGGTTGTAAGACCAGACAGATCACAGCAGGGGACAATCTTCTTACTGTGAGAACAATGAAAACCCTGCCCCCCTTGCCAGGTTTTTCATCTTTTTCCCTTATCTTAATTGAAGATTGTCCCTCTCTGCAGTCTTGCTGGGCACCTCCCATCTGTTCTGAGGTGAGCAGTGTTATATCAGTAGAAGGGGCGGGAGGGGGATACTTTATCATTCAATTACTCTTGAACTATAACTCTGACAGAATTGAAATAACACTCACCAAGGCCCAAATACTATGATGATTAATTAGAGCTGCTTTTATTATGAAACATTACTAGCCCTTTAAGGCCTGTACCTTTAGGCCTGTATTGAATTGCACCTTTGGAGTAGAAATGAGTAGGTTGTTACCTGGTGTCTCAGCATTTGCTTTGGAAAAAAGAAATATGGGAGGGATGTGATCACTAGGCACCCGGATGCGATGAGAAGACCAAGCCACCAGGCACCTATCCAACGAGGGTCTGTCACAGAAAGGTCCACTTCATCTGTAGTTCAAATGAAAGAGAGTTGGATAACAATCACATGCTGCGGGAATTTGCATCAGAAGTAGGAACGTGTAAAGGTTACAGCTCTGCTATTAAAGTGTTAATTACAAATTTAAACTTGGCAGAGACTAGTTAATATTCTTACACTCAATGGAAATCCTTGCAGATTGTCCTAGTTCCTGATGCTCAAATGTGATAAAGTTTTCAGGAAAACTATTTGGTCAAAAACCCACCCTTCATGCTCTTCTCTGTGCAAGGTATAGACCTTGATAAGTCCGATGGACTGATATTATTTTTTGTGTGTTTTGTTGACACTTTAGATGCTAAAGATTATCATGCAGGAGATCACGCTACCATCCGAGCAGCTGAGTCCAACTATGCATAAAAATGTAACGTTTAAGGACCAGAGAGGTGTGCAACTCATTGTGCAGCAATGCAATACACACCCCTCTGATCATTAAAGGGTTAATGATGCCATGTACATTTCAACTCACCGATGCGGACTCTTCCAATATCAACAAACATCCGTAGGACCATGGATCCAAGGAGATAACCAAAGGCTGGACCAAACACAGCCACTGCAAACAGGATGGCTGTAAAGAAAAGGTCATCAAAGCTGAGAATTAGATGGATTATAACTAAGATGGGCTGATCTTCTCTCTATAGAGTTTAAACTGCTTACCAATGTACAGAGGAGAGTTGTTTGGTTCTGCAAAGTCATCCACATAAGAGATGCCAAATGGCTGTATGGGGACAGTGCCAATGCCAGCCAGTAGCTGCCCTACCACCATAATTGCCCACATGCTGGTGGCCTCATTGTTGGTGGCGTGTGGTACTTGATGGTTATGTGTCATACAGGGAGATGTTCTGTTCTCTCCAGTACACAACATGGTGTGATTTTTAGTTCCTGTACAGAAAATGTTCAGCTGTTAGAGGATACACATTGAAGCAATTCATATTTGCTATAAATATTTATTCTCACACATTTTGGAACTGCCACCAGGTCCAATTTAAACTATAGGTGAGAACTTGACAAAGTATAATGTATCATGCCCACCTATCCTCTTGGATGCTAGAAAGATCTCCAGTGGCCAAGAGTGATAACACAAACTTATGATAACTTACATATTTTTTTTTAGCTGTTTCAATCATAGAATGTTGAGATCACACCTGGGCCCACACAATGCAAAGTGCTTTCACCTACCACAGCTTGACACAGTAATGAGTTTACACACCTATCTTTCTTATTGTGCTTCAGATTGAGCAGTCTGCATTATATGTACCATATCCCAGGGGAGATCAAAAGTTTTCCAGACTATAATCTATGATAATCAGAGTTTCTGATTGAGGGGGCTCCGTTTTTTGGATCCTGGACACCCTGAGCGCCTGTCCACTTTGCCCTGTTAAAATGGCTCTGGCTTCTCCAGTTTTCCATCTGAGGTAAGCACAGCTTAGCGCTTTCAACCTGGGAAGGAGTTATAGAGGCGGGTTTAAGCAGGGCTTCACTAGTAAAACAGATGCACCATGTAGCCCTGCCCAATTTTAAAGGAGACCTTTCACCTCTAATACACTATGTCTCATTTCACAAAGCTAGAAAAATGTTATGTGGATTGGCTTTTTTTTTGTACGTACATATTCACCTCCCTCTCAGTTCTGCCTGGTGTGAATGTGCTTCCAGGGAGAACTGGGAGGGAGGTGGAGGAGAATTTGAGGACTGGGAAGTCCTGCACCGTTACCCTGTGCAGCAGAATGCGGAAGTGCCCAGCATCAAGTCTACATTTTAGATTGAATATCTACTAAAGTATGTGCATAGAAAAAAAAGCCAATCCACATACCATTTTACTATTAGAAACAGTGTATTAGAAGTGATTGTTCCCCTTGAATAGTGCTGGGCCAGTGAGCTTATGAGGTAACACTGGCTGCCAGCAATTTTTTCTCTATTTACATATATTGACTTTAATTTGGAGAAAGCCCAGAGCCACCGGTTTTAAATTCCTGTATTTTACTTTGAGTACTGGGCTGAAGACTGGAGTTCCCATCATTATTAATTTTTCCCAGGTTGAACGCCGTACTATAACTGTGGAATCAGTACAAGGGGTGCCATGTAATAAGTGTAAGTAAATGTGGACAGAGGAACAAGGCAGGAATAGCAGACTGTTCTGTGGTTACCAGTGGACATATTCATACCTGGAAACTTTCTTATTTGTGGATCCCAGAGACACACAGAGTGCTAGGCATAGGATTGTCCAAATGATGCTTTTTGTGTCATACAGAGGCGGGACTAAGGGAAGTGTTCAAATAATGCCATTTGTGCCATAGTGTGGGCAGGGCTTACTTGGGATGTTATCAAGTTGGAGGTATTAGAGGTTTGCATCTAAATGGCAAAGTAAGTGGGAGGAACAGGTGGGCAGAATCGGTGGGAAAGTGGGTAGCGTCACCACAGAGCTCTGCATTCTGGAGAATCAGCCTCTGCCCCCCATATGCCCAGTAAGTGAATCTGAAAACCAGAGTTCCCAGGTATGGTCATATGGGAGACTAAAACAGTTCATACAGTGTAATTCTGTTTCCTGTAAGATTTCATTTCTACTAAGCATTAAAATACAGAACTTCTAAGAAAGACAGAATGGTTATCACATACACATGTAGTCCTATCTGTAACTTTCTGCCTTAAGTAACAAAGTTCCTCGTGCAGGTAAGTGGAAATTTTGCTTATCACATCGAGATGTCTTAACCCAATGAGTGTCAGAGGGGTATGCAATGCATTGAAACAAACTGCTTTTTTGTACCCCTCTGGCACTCAAAGTGTTAACTCAAAGAATGTGCAGTTAAGGGTGGTTACATCTTACAATTACGTGGAAACTGTTACCTGATACATTTTATCTGGATTTAGTCATTATTTGCACTTACCAGTATTCAAATTAGACATATCTCTAACACATCGCAATGCCATGGAGACATCCCTAGCATCCAAGGGGTTAATACGGATATTAGAGTGAGTTTCAGTGAATTGCACAATGATGCTGATGTACTAAGAACCACAGTGGCTCTGGAGGAAACTAACTGCATCACAGAGGAGAAATCAATACCACCACTGATTTAAGTGGGTCTTTTAACCCTTAAATGCTAGAAAGTCCTCCAACAGATAGCTTCACCATGCACTGAATTCCTTTTTAGAATTCTAAGGGTTAAAAGTCCCACTGAAATAAATGGGAATTTGGAGAATTTTTTATTATTCCCCTATACTGTAGTTTTTTCTAGAATAACTCCAGTATCAATGTGTTGGAGGCCTCTCTATAATCACAAGGGTTAAGTGTTTGATTGTACTTAGAGTTCCACTACAACAGAGAGATTGAGAACCACTGTAATAGATAATGAAACCTGTTTCCCCTCATTGGCGTCTGGGGGTAGTACATACCATTGTCCAGTGCAGTGTACTGATATTTCTCTGATAGGAAGTGGGGTACTGTCAGAAGAAATGTTCCCAGGGCTAGCAGCAGCCCCCCTATCCCAATGATACGTGGCCGGTGAACTCGACTGCCAAAATAGCTGACAAAGATGATAAGGACAGCATTGCTGATCTAAAACACAAGAATGCAGAATATCAAGTGCTGGGAATAGCAGCAAGGGGAACATGTTTTGATAGGTAGAATAATGGACTATATCAGCGGTAGGCAATGAGACTCCCCAACTGTCGCTGGACTAAAGTTCTCATCATCCACTGGCAGCCAAAAGCTGCTAGAAGATTATGGAATTTGTACTCCAGCCACCTCAAGAGGGCCACATGTTGCTCACCCCAAGACTAGATGAATCAATTGATTATTGGTCATCAAATTCTATGAGGCACATGTATTGGTGATTTCTGAGGCAAAACCACCTGCACCATAGGGAACTATTAAACTCTCAATTGATTTAAACGGAGCTTTTAACCAAATAAAAATTCCCCAAATTCCTATTGATTTAAATTGGGCTTGAATGTTTCACAACTTACTTGAGACATTTTTAGAATTTGACATTAACTCTTTGAGTGCCAGAGGGGTACACTATGCATTGCTTCGCAATGTGTTGCATTCCTCTCTGGCACTCAAAGGGTTAAAGGCCATATTTAACTGAAATGGTATTCATATTTGTCCAGAATAGTGCAACAGGGCAAGCCCAGAATTTCTCCACTTTCAATCCTAAAGAGTGGCCAGTGCAAACCTGTGATTGCTTACAGTGATTACTAGTAATAATTCTGGACAGCCTATTTTCTTTGACACCTTTTGTTGACCTGCAACATTTTAATGATGAAACAAGTGTCTTAAAGACCACTCCCAATTTCAGGGAATTTTTACCGTCTGTCAGTAAGTTTACGCACAGTTTGGAACCTGATAACACGTCAGTAGCATTTCATACAAAGAGACAAGGGCCATATTTCCAATTAGGCAGAGTAGGAAACTGCCTACAGCTTGAAATTTTGACGGGTGTCTCAGATGCGCTGGTCATACCCACATGCTGAATTGTGGGTGTGGCCAGAGCAATCCCAGGGCCTCTGCAACAGACATCTTCTCTTGGTTTATTTATCAGTTTACTTAGCTCGTTACTAGTTATTATTTAATCCATTTGATGCTAGTGAGGTCTCCAACGCATTGTCCTCTCTAGCAGTGGAGACTTTAACCCTTTCAGTGCTGGAGAGGTTGCATACTGCTCTGGCACTCAAAGGGTTAACTGTTTTTCTCCTTGTATGTTGCAGGCTTGGAGATTAGTGTAATTAGAATCGGAGCAATTCTGGGGTATACTAAATGCATCACAGATGACAAATAAAGTGGCAAGGTATTTTTAACTATATGTTTTAGACCGGGGTTGTAAAGTTAGGTCCTCATGAGCTATCAACAGTCCAGGATTTAAGGATTTCTGTATGAGCACAGATGGACCAATAAAAATGAATGAGTCACATATTAACTCATCTGTGATTAAATCAGATAAATCCTTAAAGGGATAGTATTGTTTAAATTTAACTAACTGTAATATTGTACAGATTAAACATATGAATAGAATAAGGTATGTCCCATCAAAGCATCTAAAGTTCCAGTTTCACAAGAAACACAAAACAAACTACAAACCTGCACTCCTCCAGATTAATTGTGAATAGCGTACCCTGTATTAGGCATGTGTAACAATTGCTGATAAATTTGAGGCTCTAGTGCCCACATTTTTGGCCAAAAAAGAGGGTAAGCTTGTCAACCCTGCCAAGGTACCTCAAGTTTGGCAAGTACCTACTCTAAACACCTAAAATCCCTATCTAAAATTAAAAATAATAAAAATAAAATTCTCCTGAAGATGTTATAATTTTTGTAAGGGTCACTTTATATAATAAAAATGTGGGCACTAGAGCCTCAAATGTATCAACAGTTATTACACATACCTAATACAGGGCACACTATTCACAATTAGACAGGAGGAGAGCAGGTTTGTAGTTTGTTTTATGTTTACACTTTGGGCTTTCGCCTGATATTTCGGGGACTGGAGACCCCTTTCATTCCTTGCTGCATTCTTCATATCACTAATTTTTGTAAGGGTCACTTTATATAATAAAATTAATAGATATTTACACAATATTATTATACAATAAGGTGAGTCAGCACTGTGACCTATTTTTACTTTCGTTTCGTTTCACAAGAAGTCTGCCATCTAGCTGAGAGAATCAGATTCTGGTCCTGGGACCATCATGTGGCTCTTCAGCAGAGCTGAAATAACACTATACAGAAATAAATACTTCATTGGGAAGGTCTACAAAGTGTGCTTGCAAACCAGGCACACTTTGTAGACCGTTCTAATGAAGTATTTATTTCTATATTGTGCTATTTCTGCTCTGCTGAAGAGCCGCAAGACGGTTCCAGGACCAGAATCTGCTTCTCTCAGCTAGATGGCAGACTTCTTGTGAAAAGGGAACTTTAGATGCTTCGATCTCTCAAACTATTCAAGTTTGAGAGATGGGACATACCTCATTCTATTCATATTTTTAATCTCTACAATATTAAAATTAGTTAAATTTAAGCAATACTATCCCTTTAAATCCTGGACTGCTGGTGGCCCTTGATCAAAATTGGACACCTCTGTTTTAGACCATGACAAAAAAAATTCTATTGCTTTAAAAGGGGATTTTAATTATATGCTATGGAGGCCTCCAACACATTGCAAAATAATGCACTGGAGATTAAAAGCTCCATTAACACCTTAATGACTGGCCACGCAGCCGTCAGTTAAGGACCATGGAACTTTTTTTTTTATTGCAAATCTGATTCAGGGGACCCCCAGAGGCATACAGTAGTGCGGGGACCCCTGAATTCTATGACGTGCCAGGACAGTCACTGGTCCTTAACGCAAGTATACCCATTACGGTCCTGGCACATCAAGGGTCCTTAAGGGGTTAAATCAATAACATTTATTATGGCCCCTTACTGCTCTCAAAAAATTTCTACACTAACAAAACTCCCTTAACTCCTCTAATGCCAAGAGGCAGCTTGCAATGGTTGTAAACCATCTGTCAATTTAGAGGATAACTATGCAAAATATAAAGTTAAACAACCTAAACACCACTACAAGCCTGAGTTCACCATTAACCCCACTACTGCAGGATTGGCTTGGAACACCCAGCAATGAATGGGTTACATCTGTCAAAACAAACAAAACATCAATTAAATATAAGGGCAAAATGGCCCTAAATGAACTTTTTGGCAGGATCAGTTCAGGATGGCGAATGTCCAACAAGTAATCACTTGAGTGTGTTGCAATGCATTAATCCATGTTAATGAACTAAAATAAAACAATGGGGGGGAAAGAAAGTGAATTAATAATATCAATGCAATGTCTGGGTGCCTATATTGATTTATTTACTGGGCAAGGAAGCAAATGAAGAAAAGACTGATATGGGGTCTGGAGCACCCCCTCTCAATCTTAAAAAAATGCCCAAGGAAGGGTTCTGGGACCCGTTCCTCTACCCCTCCCTAAGGGAGAGGAAATTAAAAAAATTATGTCTGGATCCCACACATTAACCCAGAGTGCCAAATGGGTATCCAATGACACTCAAAAGATTAATCTTTGAAGCCCATAAGAAGGGGTCCAGGACCCCTCATCTGCCTACCTAAAGGAGGGGAAGTGTTTGAATTAATATATATATATATATATATATATATATATATATATATATATATATATATATATATAATTTATTATTATTATTTTTTTAAAGGATGTTTAGTTTTTATTCTTTTATTTAAGTATCTGGAGTAGAGGACACCAATGTACCTCTGACATCCTGATGAGTATGTGCTTTTACATATGCACATTTGGGTATTCCAAGCCCATTTTATTTTTCACAGCCTCTAATAAAGCTGGAGAGTGGGAGATAACCCTGAATTTCTTTAAAAGGCTAATTTTGATCCAGTTCAAGGCAATTGGCATGTCCAGACCTTGAGCTTCTTGAGCCTAGATTTCAGAGCATTTTCAGCTCTCCAATAGGATTCCAAAGGGCCTTTGACAGAAAAAAGCTCAATTCAGCAATGAAAGTCTGATCATGGTGAGAATATAGTCACAACATTGACCAGTTGGAAATTCCTGCTAAGGATAAAAAACAAAAAAAGTTGGTAATTATGGAAAGGGGAGTAGCAGGGCACCTTAAGCTGCCTTGTCTGACATGTAAATCCAGTCCTGAGTAAGACTGAAAAGAGGCCAACTCTTCAGTGTACAGTGAGAATAAAGAAACCTCTGTACTTGTCATCCATCACTGCTGAGACTGTCTGGCATTAATCTATAAATAAATCAATGCTATTGCTTTAAACACATTGAAGGTGTTACCTGAATCTTTTCAACTCACCTCATGGATGCTAGAGAGAAGTCCAGAGGAGGAGCTTGAAAGGCCAAAGCGTTTCTCAATGGTGGTCAGACTGCTTTTGAAATAGGCGCTGTATAAAAGCTGGGAAAGCTGCAGAAGAGCATGGCAAAGTACAAAGACCTGTGGGAAGATGATTAGACAAGAGTAAATAATCATTCTTCATCTATCTCCTACTCCTTCTGTATCATCCTAAAAAAATGACCCATAATTCTACAGAAATGCCCATTATCACTCCTTGCCATGAATCAAACAGGAATACATGACACAGTGGACTGTGGTAGAGCATCCTAGAGCCAAGGAAGAAATAGGTACATAAAGTAAACCAAGAGATCCATGTGACACCCACTATATCAATACACTATCTCTTACATTCTTCTGCAGCAAACTATCCAATTGTAGTTGCGGAAAAAGTTAATTGTTTTATTATGTCACCTCGGGTTTCTTGTTATACAATACACAAAAAAGAAAGCAAAATTTGTCAACAACTTTGTAGGATGGGCACTACATGTACCGGTAACTGCGCCAAAATACAGTTTGTGGCTCTCACACACAGCAGTACAGGAAAGGGTAAGTGCAATCACTGAACACAGGAGAGAATGTGTCTGCTTCTTAGGGCTTCCAGACTAACTGGGGGTGGGAGATGGGGAGATTAACCCTATAAGTGCCAGAGGGATGCAGTGCTTTTTGTACCCCTTTGGTACTTAAAGGGTTACTGTGGTGCGTTGTTTACCCCTCTGGCACTGAAAGGGTTATGAGATAAACACATGAAAGAGTAGTCATGCAGGGATTTATTTCAAATTAGAAAAAGTAAGCAGCTGCCTATGTTCTGTAGGGAGTGTCATAAGATTGGGCTGGGGGGGCGTGTGCAGAGGGGGTGTGGACATGGGTGTGGCTAAGGGCTCAAGGTAAGTTTCCTAGGGCCGACTGAAATGTAAACCTGTGACTAAGTTTATGGCAGCTCTACTTACATCTCTGCATATATGCAGATAAAGTAGAATAGTCTCTTTGATAACAATAGGATATTTAGAAATAGCTTTCAAAATCACCTATATCTTTAATTTACAAAATAATTTGAGTAATTTTGATTTATTTTTGTTTATGTACATTAGACAGAAATAACTTGAAATGCCAGCCACACGGTAACTCTCCTTCCCACCTGATACTCCCTGCTGACCATTACTAGCTGATTTGCATACGCTTACTGTTATTCAAATACTGTCATGATGCATGATCCCACTGAGGACAGAATGTGGACAGTTGACAGCTCCACGCCATATAAGTCACAGTTTATTGCATGCCACCCAAGTGTCCCATTTTAGGAGAGATGGTCGTTCTTTGAGACCCAACTCACTCTGTCCTTCTTTCCTACCCTGATATCCTTCTTAAAATTCACATTGTTTGTAAACTTCAGTACATGTGTCTATAAATTAGTCTCTGTAAATAAAATATGTTGGTCTTGCTCTAAATCATGTATTCAGTTACACAATGAGTTGCTAATAGGTCATGAAATGCCCCATCCACCAGCCATGCCCATACCAGGGAACTTTGAGGTGTGGACTCCTCACAGGGGAGTCCTGAGGTAGCTCTGGGGAGAGAAAATTACATGATTCGCTTCAAAAAGGAGGCAAGGTTTAATTGTGTGTGGTTCGCTGGTATGAAAAAAGTGGTAAAAATAGGCTGGGGAAGGAAGAGAAGTGGTCAGGACTAGGAAGAACAGGGTAGGAAAAAAGCAGAAGTGGGCAGAGTTTCAGTAGTAACTCCCCACATCAGGAGAATCAGCCTCTGTCCCAGAGAACCAGTAATTAGAAGTCAAAACCGGAGTTCTCAGCTATGGCCATGGCCCTAGCACCCCTTAAAACCAAAGTGTCCTTCATTGACTATTTGGGAGGTATGATATTGGATTGTGAGACTGAAGAGTTCTTCTTCGCATTTTACATCCTTCTAGAACTTCAAGCGTTCCATGTACATTCTACTATACTGCAGTGTAGTAAACTTTGGCACTACAGTAACCCAGAGTGTTCCAAACTTTTTACAGTGGTTGTGACGGATACTCATACTCAGATTGAGTAGCTCCGCCAAAACTGTGTTTCCTTAGCCCAGGATGACACTCAGGAATTCCACCAGCCAGGAACCAGGATCATAGCTCCATTCACCCAGTCACTTAGGCAAGACTCAGTGTAGGGTGAAAGCACTCTGGATACAGCAAGCTTACCCCAAGCACCAGGCAACAACAGTGTTGGGGTAACACAATAACTCTTTAATGCAGAACACACAGGGTTTATATACACACATAACTGCATTATCAACACATCTTGGAATGCAACAGGGTACAAGCCACTGCAACCAACATATGGGAGTATACACAATTCATACAATGGGGCCGGTGGTGGAGGGGCACAAATACAAGGAGGCACAATGAGAACAATGGGAACAATACACAATTCATACAATGGGATCCTCAGGGGAACAAAGGACTGTAAACAACAAAAGGCATTTCAACATGACTACATCACACATAATCACCTCAACCACATAATTAAATAACCACACCAGACAAGAGCATAATAACACAATGTCCTGTTCCTGTACAGCCCTTCATAGCTGTATGGTATGTAGGGAGGAGGCTGGCCCCCAGGCCCCTCCAGGAGCCCTGGGCATTGAGGTTTCCGTGACATTGGGCAAATCTATACAGTATTTGATTCATATAGTGCTTGGGCTTCGGTGATATGGGCTGTATAGCAAATGGTAGTGGGCAGTATGTGGGGCAGTTGGAATATATATGGTGCAGGGTAAAATTGCCCATAGCCAATGCTGAACTCCAAGTCTGGATAAAGAGTCTCAGTCTAAAACTAGAAATATTTGCAGTGTTCCCAGTTATAAACCTATTGTAGCACTATTCTTAGGTGGTAAATGTTTCAAGATTGCTCAAATTTACATCCAAATTCCATTACTTTCTACATCAATGTAATTACCTGTGTAAATGTGATTCAAACTACTTGTTTGATGAAAGTCATCATTAGTCATAGTTCTTTTACATGTGTCTGTATAAAAGTATTTTATTTCTTCCATGTAACCAGTACTAGTCAGGCCTTGCTTGGATTTCCCAATAAGCAGAATAGGCAACTGCCTAGAGCTCTGAATCATGAGGGGAACCTCAGATATGCTGGCCACATCCACATGCGTGGCCAGAGAAATCTCATTGTCCCTGCACCAATTTTATACCCCTTTACAAGCAATAATTTAACCCCTTGAATGCTAGAGAGATCTCCAGAGCATTGCTTCACAATGCATTCAAGATCTCTCTTGCAACCAAGGGTTTAAAGTCTTTTTGTCCTTGCTTGTTCTAGGTCAAGAGTATTTTCTGAGCCAGGAAATAGTGGGTGGGTCTGGGGAGGGGTCATATGAGCATACCTGGGCACTTTTCTTCTAGAGTCCTCATAGGGGGCTCAAGGTGGTGCCGTTGGGGGATATACCTGACCTGATTCATGTAAAAGGGGCAGGGCTTAATCACAGATGGGGAAGGGCTTAACAGAATATGTGTCCGGTAGTGGGCAGAACAGGATGGGAAGAAGGAGGAGTGGGCGGGAAATGGGAGGAACAGGCTGGCAAGTGTCAGAAGTAGGCAGAGCTCCATAAGAAACATCCCCTCAGAATAAGCCTCTGTCCCCAGACACCCGATAATTCACAAAAACAAGAGTCTCCGGGGCAGATCCGGAGAATTCCCAGCTATGCCTATGAGGTATGGGGGTGTGATCATGGGTGGAGACAAGGGCTCCTAGAGTGCCTTGCCTAGGGGGGCCTGGGATATAAATCCAGCCTTGTTTTTATTGGGAAGATAGGGAACAGCTTTGTACTGCACCATCTGTGATGTTCTATTGTTATCTTGAACAAAGAGGAAAAGAAGGTGCTTAACAGTACAGTATAGGCACATTCCATTGGAATAAATCTAAAAGTAAAGTGGCAGTTACAGGTAAATAGTCAACAACATACTTAAAGTCTACATGGAATCAGTAGCTGTGCATGTGGAGGGGATAGGACTGCCTCCTTGTACGTATTCACCTTATCAGCACCAGAGCGGTACCCAGTGCATTGATCTGCAAGGAGTTGGACACCCTTCTGGTGATCAAAAGTGATCTGTACCTATATACATTACGACCTCATAATTAATTTAACAAAGGAATATCACACCTCTCTGGCACTCAAAAGGGTAAAAACTCATTTGAGTCAATAGGAATTTGAAGAATTTGTACTTTTCCCCTATCGTGCAGTTGGTGTGCTCCAGAAACCCTCCCCAGTGCATCAGCCTCTCTGTCTGAACAACTAATAGAGAGAGAATAGAGGCATGTACATAATGCTGTAAATATATAAAATAATTTCATCTGAGAATCACTGAAAACAGGGTACACACACTTCTTGGTTGTCAGTATAGCAAATACAGATTAACCCTTTGAGGTTTGGGTCAGTACGTGCTACTCTCTAGCTATGGTGGGCAGGAGTTGGCTTAAAAACACACCTATAAGAAATAGTTGGCTGATACAACATCCAGTAGACCTATATAATGAGGCACTCGTCTATAAAAAATAATAAACAGTCATTATTGATGCCTTAAGTAACATGAATCACAAAAATACCCAAACTACATTATATAAAAACATTAAAATCACACAAACAGCACCTAAGGAAAGATGCCACTAATCCAACAAATCAAACAGTACAAAACAATTATACAAAGAGCCCGAACATATATAAAGGTAATAGACTGGTACAGTACATATGAATAATCTCTACAAATAGACAAAATAACTCACACAACAAAATGATCTTAAAGTGCAGATAATCTAAACAGATTGCATTAAATCCATATAAACGTGCAAAAAGTTTAAAAAAAGCCAAGTATAAGGGTGATGAAACAGATAGGGCGATATGTGTTGGGTCTTTGCTTCGAGAGTCTACGTTAGATGAGTATTTGTTTATTTTTTTGATGATAAATGACTTACATTTCTACATTATACTTGTTTTTTTTTGCACAACCTTTTCCACTTTAACATGGATTTAAAGTAGCCTCTTTAGATTTTTCTTTAGGATAATGTGAGTTATCTATTTGTAGGAGATTATTCATTTGTAGTGTACCAGTCTATTACCTTTATACTTGTTTTGTTTCCCAAAGAATATGCTATCATTCAATCATCACACTTTTTTCCTTTTGTTAAGAGCAAGGCAGCTGCAGATTCAGTGCAAATAAAACAATAACTATACAGAAACCTGGAAATATAGCACACAGAAGTTGGCGGCAGATAAGAACCAACTGGCCCATCTAGTCTGCCCATTTCTCTATCTACTTATCCATCCCAGTTCTTAAAGTCATTAACATTTTTAGTCTCAACCACTTCTGCTGGGAGACTATTCCATTTACCTATCAGCCGTTCCGTAAAGTCATTTTTCCTCAATTTGTTTTATTTTATTTTTACAAATTCTGGTTTTAGGGCCTCTTATTCTAGTGTTCCTTTTATTGTGAAAAACTCATCCTCTGAACTTTATTAAATCCCTTAATATATTTGAAGGTTTCCCTCTTATCACCCTCTCACTAATATTATCAAGGCTATACTTTATTAAAGTCCTTGAATCTGTCCTGATTGGTTTTGTTTTTTTTTAGCCCATGAACAATTTCAGTATCCATTCTCTAATTTTTGATGGCTCAAGAACTATAGGCCATATTCTTTAGAAGAAGTTGAACTAGTGATCTGTAAAGTAGCATTAGGAGTTCTCCTTTTCTGCTGCTAATGTCTCTTCCAATACAACATAGTACTCTGCGAACTTCCCCCTGGCTTTTCTGCATTGCTTGCCTACCTTTTTTTTAATTATTAATAAGTTTTATTGGGTTTATTCCAATTACAAGGGAATGAACAGTAAGAAGAAAAAAGTACAAGAAATAGCAGTGGAAATATAGACTTAATCATAAACAAATCACTGCATAGCTTTTCCATACAATAAATCATGGAGCCGCCCATACTTTAGATGTTTGCAATGAGATGGTTCTCAAACAAATGGCATCAAAGAAACAGTGAATGCAGAGACAGATGAGAAGGGAAGTTAGGCGTTATAAAGGGAGATGGTGAAAATGGGTCGGGAAAGCGGGCATAGGAAAGAAAGGAAAGAAGAGAAGGAGATGAATAATAGAAGAAAAAGAATCAGGGAGTGGTAGAGCCCAGGATTTGGGCAACTTTAAGATGGGTGCTTCAGATTAGAAGACAAGCTCTTCAGACACACCAAAACTGATTGAGTTCATCACTGGACAGGCAGGAATTTCTTTCCATAGTAGCTATGGAGTTAACAATTTCCATATTATTCCTCCATGATAGGGGCCCCTCACATCTCTATTTGCTTGCTATATCAAGGTATGCAGCTAAAAGGATATGACAAATGAAACTCCTCACATTGGGTGAAAGTTTGTCCAACCCCATTGTAGAGTAAGACTAGCAAAAGGTGTTTAGACAAGGAGAAACCAGTAACCACTTTAACTGCTAAGAAGTATTTATGAAAATAATGACATTTTATACACTTTCAACAAATGTCCATGTAAGAACCCTTACTACCACTACCCCTTCAACACAAATCCAGAGGATCAAGGTAAATAAGGGAAAGTACACTTCGGTTATAGTAGTAAAGAAAATGTAGCTTGACTGCCATGTCTTGATGGAAAAGGTTATGAGATGAGATATCTTCCTAGTTAAGTTCAATGCATGTGACCATTGTCCTACTCCTGTTCCCAGTTCAGAGCACATTTAGGTTTTTGGAATTAGGAGTGGGCTGGTAATTTCATTTATAGCACCAGCAGAGGGGTTTAGTATAGTACATATGAATAATCTCCTACAAATAGATAAATAACTCACATGATGGCAATAAAGTGCAAAAAGTCTAAATAGGCTGAATTAAATCCATGTAAAAGTGCAAAAACTTAAAAAAAAAAAAAAAAGCAAGTATAAGGGTAAGGAAACAGACAGGGCGATATGTGTTGCTTCTTTGCTTGGAGAGTCTACTTTAGATGAGTATTTTTTTTTTTACTGACTTCCCCATGGCTTTTCTGCATTGCTTGCCTACCTTTTTTTTTGTTTTTATATTATTGGGTTTATTCAAATTACAAGGGAATGAACAGTAAGAAGAATGATGTGATGGTAGAAACTGAGAGGCAAAGCTACAGATTTTATGACATTGTCTCTATAATAATAGACACGATTATGGATTCTAGAGAATTCTGCAGTATAGGAAAGGAAATGTAGGGAAAGAGAATGACATAATCAGCAAGGCCCCATATAGAGAAAGGGCTCTAATGTAAGCAGGGGGAAACAAGACAGACAGGGCTCTGATTATATATAGTATTTTTGGAAGGGCCACCTTTTTAAAGGCCCTAATTCTACCAATCCAAGAGGTACTCTATGCAATGGCATCCAGAGTAACATGGTGTGTTACAATGAAGCTATGAATGTGTCCAGGTTAAATTTCCCAGTAATTTCAAGATTAGCTGGCAGCTTTGTGCTGAGGTAATTAATGTGACCATGTCTCCATTCATGCTGAAACATAGGGAGATGATGTGATGGGAAAGATTAAGAGGCAAAGCTCCATCTTTCATGACATTGACTCTATAGTATATAACAGTTATAGTTTAGAATTTGCTGCAGGATAGGAAGGGAAATGGAAGGGTTAGACAGAGAGAGAACTGCATCATCAGCAAAAGGCTGAGCAATGATAATTATTTCGGCAGTCACCTATTGTGATATCATACTCCACATATCTATCCTATTTTGTCTTACGTCTGATGATACTGCTTTAATTTTTTCCTGTCACTGATATACCTAAAAAAGGACTGTCACCCCTTTTCACTGACTGGGCTATCTTCTTTTCTGGACTTTGGCAGTTATGATTCTGTATTCAGTCTCCCAATATCCTTGTATGCATTGCTTATAAGAAGTAATATTTTTAGCAGAACATGTGAGTTTTCCTTTTTTCTTTAACCTGCTTCATGTAGAGTTTAGTTGCATCTAATATTGCTTACTTTGACTGTTCCCACTGTTACTGTTCTCCACAAAATAACCTCCTATCTGTAGTTTCCATTTATGAAAATAATCAGCCCTTCTAAAATGTAAGACTTTTGTTTTAGTATATAATTTTCTTTCATAGTATAGTAAACCCCAGTTGTCTAAGTGATGCCCTTTGCAAGCATCTTAGGATATCAGTGCTCCAAGCTGATTTTGCAAGTGAGACCTCCTAGTCCACATCTGGCATATTAAAATCACCCAGAACCATTAATCATGCCGTGCTGACATTATAAATATTTACTCCATCATTAATCTAATACTTCATCTTGCACGAGCTCAATATGTTACTTCAATACAAACAGCAGGTATAGCTATAAATTTAATGGCTAACTAAATGCTAACATGTCTGCTGTATCTTCCTCAAAGCGCAACATTGTCAATCTTTTCTATTCTACCTTTTCTAAACAGACTTTAAAGGGATAGTGATACTTCGTTTTAACTTTATTTTATTTTGTAGGCATTAAAAAAACATGAAGAATGATATAAGTCTTATCTCTCAAACCTTTATGGTTTAAGAGATATTCACAAACAAAGTATCCCCCCCCTGTTCAACCAGATCAGAAGGGAGGTGCCCAGGTAGACTGCAGAGAGGGACAATCTTCAATTAAGATAAGGGAAAAAGCTGAAAAACTTGTCAAGGGGGAAGGGCTTTCATTGTTTTCATACAAAGAAAATTGTCCCCTGCTGTTATCTGTCCAGTCTATGGACTGCATTCCACATCTGAGAAGAGATGGCTTACACTAGGTAAAAGGGGCAGGAGGGGAAACTTTGCTTGTGAATATCTCATAAACCATAAAGGTTTGAGAGATAAGACTTATATCATTCTTCATATTTTTTTAATGCCTACAAAATAAAGTAAAGTTAAAACAAAGTATTACTATCCCTTTAAACTGGTTTGACTATGTACTAGTGATGGTTTTCATTATATCATGAATCTGTTATAGCAAAGAAATCCAAGTCATCTCTATGAATTACTGACATTAGTTCTAGAAGCGTATTCCCTAAACTAAAAGCATTTGTGATATAATTGACTGCTGTGTAAAGGATACTGACCAAGGCAAGTTCTTCTATTAAACAAATTAAGAGAGCCATTTACAAAGTCATTTATTCCTAATGGCACAGTTCCCCTTTAACGTATCCAGATGCTTGCTATTGTCATCTAGGCCTGAGGAAATAGCAAGTTTGTTATGGAATGTGTCATGTTATTTTGACAGTTTTATCTTTGCTTCTATCTTGTTTTATAGTATTTATATGAAAGCTATTTCATTTTAGTCACAAGTAATGCATGAATCAGAACGATCTTTCACAAAAGCCGCCTTTAAATGAAGCGGTTGAACAGAAACGTGAGGACATTCCGGCTTGAGCAATGACAGATAATTATATTTCTTATGCCCACATGTTAGAATCATATGCACAAATTGCACAAAGGAATCAAGGAGCAATTCTAGGGCAAGCCAACTGCACTATAGGGAACAAATACAAATTCCCCAAATTCCCATTAATTTAAATGGGACATTTAGCCCCTTGAATGCCAGCAATGCATTGGTGGCCTCTCAAGTAATTAAAGATGTTAATGTCCCTTTTAAATCAATAGGAATTTATATTTGTCCCAGTCCTATTATTCTTTATACATATGGTCCTTAATTTGCAAATGCATACTGTGATTTAGAAGATTCATATGGAGATATTGTTATCAGACTTGCTTCTGTTGCAAGGATCACTTTTTTGATCATTGCTCAGAACTTCAGGAACAAATAACAGGAACTGCCGTTCAGCCGAGAGAGTCAGTCAGTGACAGGAAGTCCAGGCCCAGACTGAATTATCACTGAGCTACAGATCATACTTTATTGATATGCCGAAAAGGATTACAAAACACAAATGCGTCATTTTACTCTGTAACATTCATTTTCTGCGTTAAGACATTGGCATAAAAATCCTGCAGCTGGGCAATGTTCCCTGTAAGGTGAGGAACAAGCATTGAAAGAGTTAAAAAAAAGAATTAAAACTTGGCTGGAATGCAAGATTCACGTGTTATCCCAATGCAGAATGTTCAGTGCTGTGATGCCAAGTTTTGTTCTCCTTAGAAAGAACATTGGCAGCTCCAATTCATGGTATATAAGAATGTATATATATCTGCGCACACATTCCGCCATCATTACTGCAAGCAAGCCCCAAACATCACTACTAAAGCATTAGCAGGGAAGTGGACTAATATTACCCTTATTTTTCTCTTTACTTTGTTAGCACGTAGCAAGGAGCAGAAAATCAACCCATACTCCCACATTGCCCTCTTTTTGTACTAAGTGACGTAAATGAAAGGTTTCAGTGTAGACAGTTCAGGCAAATTCAGCGCATAAACCAGAGATTATTTTATTGTGAATCTGAATTAGCATATCAATTCTACAATGTTAAACATTTGAGCACCAGAGGGGTATCCAAAGCATTGTGAAGCAATGCTTCGGATACCACTTTGGCACTCAGAGGGTTAAATGAAAGATTTTGAAACGCTTTACTTACTTTTAATAAAATAGGGGTTTATTTAAGCATACCTGGGATCTCTCAGGATTGTCCCTGAAACTCAGGGTTTTGACCCAAATCTCAGGGTGCAGGGCCAAATTCTCAGGCTGAGTACAATCCAGTGGTAACTAGTACATGATATGCACTAATTCACTGCTTTTTGGTGTCTAAATTGGTTCCATTGCTACCAGAAAGCCAGAGGGAGACATCCTGCTTGTCTTGTTTGTGTTCAAGTAGTCAGTTATCTAACTGTTCTAGATTAACTGAAGACTAATTGGAGCATCTCTAAATTATAGCAGGCAGGGACATATTACATGTAATCTACATTAAGGGGAGTTAATATTTCAAAGATCTCACTCGGCTCATTTTGAAAGGTCCCAGGTATGTTTATAAGCTGTGGTACATTTAATGTGCATTAAATAAGCTAAAGAGGATGAATTCTGGAACAAACCATTTGAACCACAGAAAGTAAATGAAAATTTCTTGTGATTTAAAAAGAGTTTTAAGGTCTTGAATGCTAGCGAGGTCTCCAACGCATTGGAAAGCAATGCTTACAGTCCCCATAAAATCACGGGGACTTTATATTTGCCTCCTACGGTGCAGTTGGTTTGCCCTGTTATTGCTACAATGTCTTTGTAGATAAGGCCCAATGG
This sequence comes from Rhinophrynus dorsalis, assembly GCA_037306005.1. Lineage (NCBI taxonomy): Eukaryota > Metazoa > Chordata > Amphibia > Anura > Rhinophrynidae > Rhinophrynus > Rhinophrynus dorsalis. The sequence continues at coordinate 467,462,721 of CM074720.1, forward strand.
GCTGGATTCTGCTGCAGGAGATAAATGTTAACACCCTTTTTATCAAACATTTTCCTATTGAAGTCTATGAGGAAAGCGGGAGATAAACACAGTGATAAAATTAGCACCTGTAATAGAATCCAGCCCAATATCTGGTAAATAAATCAGTGAACATATTAGGAGTCTGGTACAAGAGTGTTGGTTTTGCACTGGTTAATCTCCCATTTCTTAATCGGTGGCTATAGTCAGCATGACCAGGGCCGGATTTCCCAATAGGAAGAGTAGACTTTGAGGGCTCTCCTCAGATGTGCTGGCCACTCCCACATACTGAATTGAGCGTGTGGCCAGAGGAACCTCAGTGTCCCTACACCAGTTTTATACCCCTTTACAGACTAATATTTAACCCCTTGGATGCTGCAGAGATCTCCAGCACATGGTGGAGCAATGTGCTGGAGATCTCTCTAGCAACCAAGGAGTTAATTTTTTTTTTTTTTTTTTAGTTCTTTGTTATAGACCAAAAGTATTTTCTGCTCCAGGAAACAGTGGGTGGGACTGTGAGAGGGGTCATGTTGGGGAGTGGCCATAGGCAGAGCTAAGGGCACCTAGAGTGCCTTGCCTAGGGGCGCCTGGCATGTATATCCTGACCTGAGCATGGCTGAAGTCCCCTCCCATTAACATATGTACAGTATCAAAAAATAGGGCTACATAGTTACTTATAGTAGCAAAAGAATGCTTTTTTTAATACCAAAAACTCAATGTCAAGTTTGCATGGGTGCATTAACCCTTTGAGTGTCAGAGGGGTACACAACGCATTGCTCTGCAATGTGTTGCGTACCCCTCTGGCACTCAGAGGGTTACGCAGTAAGCCAGTGGAACCTCGTTTAACACCCACATTGCAAGAAACATGAAATTTCAAGCAGCACATAAGGTGTGAAATAGCTCTGGTCGTTAATGGGTTAACGTATCAATAATCTTTTGTTGCTGTTCCTGAGAGAGATTCTTCATTAAAAAGTTATATCAATCCAGATTTTTATCAGCAACTGGTGTCCAGAAGGCAATCTGTACTTGTAATGTTCTCTGCGTGAGTCTTAGCCTACAGTTCTCTATAGTCATTGATAGGAACAGTGCCTTAATGTGGCAACAATAGAAAACTGCAGTTTAATATTAAAAATATAATTTGAGCTGTAATAACTTTAATAATTGAGACCAGTGGGAGTATGCTTGTTGTACTCCACATAAAAAGCATTGCAATATATATCATTTTTTGTAATCAATCATTATTGTCAGAGCGATCATTAGAGGGGGTGTAGAGTGTGCTGCTGTGATGGGGTCCAGTACAAAAGGGGGCACATTGGCACTACACTATCCAACAACCCCTTATAATCAGACCAGTTTCCTGTCTCGCCTGGAGGCTGCTGAAATAACACATGACCTATGCAGCCAATAAATAAGAATAATGTAAGTAATCTACTTCACTTTCTTAACTAACCCTTGGAGCACTAGAGAGATGTTCTATGCATTGCAAAGTAATGGGCTAGACAATTTCTAACACTTAACAGGTTACTATCCCATATAATAATTCGCTAGGATGTCAGAAGCCGTCATGCACAGTAGAGACTGCCTGAATGCACAGAATGCTGGGAGTTCTGTGCTGGGAGCATTCTGTGCTTTCTGGCAGTCTCTACAGTGCATGACTGCGACAGTGGCAGGACGCAAAGCAGGACGGGCCTCTTAACCCTTTGAGTGCCAGAGGGGTACGCAACCCATTGCAAAGCAATGCGTTGCGTACCCCCATGGAACTCAAAGGGTTAACATAACCCAGACCTTGTCCTGTGTATACGGACTTTTACACTAGTCACCAATATGTTGGTTGTGAATAATGAACAAATTTCCTCTCTTTTCCCATCATGCAAGACCTGAGATCCTCCAGTGGTAAACTGCAGCTTCGGTCAGTGTTGGTACCTCATAAAAACTTGTTCCTGAACTGTAAATAAGATCTGTATCAGTGTATTATTCAGACTTGCTCCAAGCCCTGTACGTGTTTGTATGTGGGGGAGGGGACCGTGTCATAATTCACCCAAGGGCTCGGTAGTTTCTAGTTACATCCTTAATTTCTGCTACTTTATATATTTAAGAAGCAGAGGGGTGTGCAAAGCACTGCAAAGATTAGTTTAGGGAATGATCCAGGTGTCCTTCCTCTGTTTTTTGTGCTATGTGTTCAAGGCTATATGTGGAGTAGGGTTGGTGTATGCCATGAACAACAAATTCTTCATCTATTCTGATACAGGAGGAAGGTAGTTAGGAGGAGGGAGCCTGCCACAGACCTGCTTCCTTGGCCCTTCAGGGGGTGTTTGATGTCCTCTCTCAGGACACAAGTGTTTACTCTCTCCTGGGTCATATGAATGAACTCAGGCAGCAGGAGTAAAATCACAAGCAAATCCAAACTAAACAGAGCATAGAAATCTGATATAACCAGTGGGAAATGCAGGAGCAGCCAAGGAAAGAGCAGAGAAAAACACAATTCTGAGGCTGAAGATAGCTTTTGAGTGTGATAACGGATTGACAAGCATAGCTTTGAATTATAGCAGCAGTAAGTGCCTTTTTATTCACAATTACCACTCTAGGCAATGGTTAGGGGGACAAGTAAATCTACCCTGCATCACATAAGTATCACGGGTTTCACAGTCTCACACACAAAGCTGTCTGGAAATAGATTCAAGAAGCTCAATAAAATTGCAATCAAATAGAATATGAAAATAAATATGAAAAAGTATAGACAATTTGACTTTACATATTAGATTCTTACAGAATATGTAAAATCAAATTAGGGTTACTATCACATTGTTACTGCTTCTTATACAACCCATAAAATGCCAAAGGGGTATGCAACGGCACTCAAAGGGTTAAATTATTGCTTAAGATATAAAGCTACTGATTTAGTCTTAGATTCCATTGCATGTGGCAAATATTATCACAGACTTTCTCTCACATATTCCTATTGAAGTCTATGGGGGAATTCATAGATAAAATCAGTGATAATGTCATCACCCACAATACAGTTCAGGCCTTGATTAAAACTAGAGCAAGTATGGTGCAAACTAATTGATCTATAGGGGAAAAATACAAATTCTCTGAATTCCCTTTGATATGTATGAGGCTTTTTGCCCCCATAAATGCTACAGCGGTCTCTGACACACTGTGAAGCAATACAACGGAGGTGTTATGATTCCCTTTCAAATGAATGGTCATTTTTATTTGAACCCTATGGTGCAGTTGGTCTGCCCCAGAATTACTCCAGTCCTTAATAAAGCAGCCTCATAGTAATTATATCATTAAAAACACATCTTATTGCATGACTGGGCAACCTGAGGTCCTGCGGCTACAGATGAACTATAGCGCCCATCATCCTCAGCCAGCAAACCTTTATTTAATGATGAGTGGAGCTGTGCTCCAGTAAGAGCTGAAGGGCCTCTGGTTGCCCACCCATGCATTAAGATCTGTGTTTTTAATGATATAATTTCCAGTGATATATTACTATATACTTTACTTTAACCCTTTGAGTGCCAGAGGGGTATCCAACACATTGCTAAGGGATAAGAAGAACTAGAATAATTCTGGAGCAAACCAGCAACACCATAGAGGGGAAACAACAATCATTATTCATTTAAAGTCTCCAACATATTACTTCACAATGTGTAAAAAAGGCTCATAAAAATCAAAGCGAATTAGTAATGTATATTGCAGGCAATCTCCACCAGAATTAGGACTTTAACCCTTTGAGTGCCAAAGGGGTACGCAACGCATTCCAAAGCAATGCGTTGCGTACCCCTCTGGCACTCAAAGGGTTAATGTCACACAGCAGCCTGATAGGAAGCACAGGAAAACAGAGTGCACACATGCCCTTTCCTCTGTATCAACATTCTATAGAACTGTATGGTGTAATACATCTGAAGGGCTTACAGCTGCAATTTGGATATCTGTGAAGGTTTCTGTATATTCTCTTTGACTAAGCTACGATTCATCCCATTTCATCCTCACGATCCCATTGTTATAGACATTTCATTTATTATATTCCATTGATATACCCATGCATTGGCCATTTATTTTAAGAGTGTATTTCTGTATTATTTTCTATTTCAGGGAACAGTTATTTGCGTGGAGTACAGGACCATGGAAGGAATGGAGATGTGGCCAAGGATGGGGCTAGGGGCACCTAAGGTTTCTTGTCTAGGGACACCCGAGATGCAACTTTAGCTCTGAAGTCAAAGTCACCAGCACAGCATGAGAGAGACAAAAAGAAACAGCAGAGAAAGTGACTGTCAATGGCAACAAAATGCAGGGAAAGAGTGAAGAAAATAAAATCATCTTCAGAAAAAGAATGAAGAACACATTTGTAGAATCCACCAATCTGAGCAAAAAAGGCCAATATGCCATTTAGAGAACAGCCCTCATTTCACCAGAAAACAGTTTTTATAGTCACTGTGGAAACCTGATTCAGCCCAGTCCATAAACATGTCCCTAGGATTCATTTAATAGGCCTTGGTTTACTGAACTCCATTTTGTAGTAACCCTATGAGTGCCAGCTTGGTATCCAGTACATTGCTGGACATCTGTCTGGCACTCATAGGGTTAAACTAAGTGAGAACATTGCACACCTACCCCACCCATTTGTTTAAATACTTATTTTTACTGTTGTCAGTCACGGCTGAATTCTGGCAGGTGTCCTTGCCAGCTTTTGTTATTTATTTCATGTCCCCTTATAAGGCAGGGCTAGGTTATCACAATAGATAGTCCCTAGCCTTGAAAAATTGGTAATTTGCCCATATGTCATTAAAGGATCAGTAAATATTTATTATGAAAAAAAATTATTATATACTAGCGAATGGTGTACAGCATTGCCTGTGCGATGTGAACTCCAGAAACCCAGTGGATAGCTGCAGTGATTTCCATAGGAATGAGCAGGGGCTTCACCCCAGCACCCACTGCTGTGAAAATCACCAGCCACAATTCACTGCATGCATATATATTTATATACTAGTATTGAAGGCCCGTGTACACAGGACAAATTGGCAGCCAGCAGCCTCAGCTGCTGCCCCGGAGCCGGGGGGCAGTGGGCCGTTTGGAGTTTCCCTCTCCAGGTCAGCAGTGCCTCTGACTGGAAGCCGGCACTTTTGTGCAGTCTCTACTGAGCATGACTGCATCGTTCTGGCAGTCTCTGCTGTGCATGACTGCATCGTTCGGGCAGTCTCTACTGTGCATGACTGCATGGTTCGGGCAGTCTCTACTGTGCATGACTGCATGGTTCGGGCAGTCTCTACTGTGCATGACTGCATGGTTCGGGCAGTCTCTACTGAGCATGACTGCATTGTTCGGGCAGTCTCTACTGAGCATGACTGCATTGTTCGGGCAGTCTCTACTGAGCATGACTGCATTGTTCGGGCAGTCTCTACTGAGCATGACTGCATGGTTCGGGCAGTCTCTACTGAGCATGACTGCATGGTTCGGGCAGTCTCTACTGTGCATGACTGCATTGTTCGGGCAGTCTCTACTGTGCATGACTGCATGGTTCGGGCAGTCTCTACTGCGCATGACTGCATTGTTCGGGCAGTCTCTACTGAGCATGACTGCATCGTTCGGGCAGTCTCTACTGAGCATGACTGCATCGTTCGGGCAGTCTCTACTGAGCATGACTGCATCGTTCGGGCAGTCTCTACTGAGCATGACTGCATCGTTCAGGCAGTCTCTACTGCGCATGACTGCATCGTTCGGGCAGTCTCTACTGAGCATGACTGCATCGTTCAGGCAGTCTCTACTGAGCATGACTGCATCGTTCAGGCAGTCTCTACTGAGCATGACTGCATCGTTCAGGCAGTCTCTACTGTGCATGACTGCATGGTTCAGGCAGTCTCTACTGTGCATGACTGCATGGTTCAGGCAGTCTCTACTGAGCATGACTGCATGGTTCAGGCAGTCTCTACTGAGCATGACTGCATCGTTCGGGCAGTCTCTACTGCGCATGACTGCATGGTTCAGGCAGTCTCTACTGCGCATGACTGCATCATTCTGGAAGTCTCTACTGCGCATGACTGCATCGTTCTGGCAGTCTCTACTGCGCATGACTGCATGGTTCAGGCAGTCTCTACTGCGCACGACTGCATGGTTCAGGCAGTCTCTACTGCACACGACTGCATGGTTCAGGCAGTCTCTACTGCAATGTGCATCGTTCTGGCAGCCTCTATTGCGCATGTGCGGTTACGCACACAGGGAGCTTCGCATTCTAGCACTTTATGCTATTTATATATATACACATACACACATTCAGTATATATTGAAGGTCTTTTCTTGCTGATAAAAACCAAGAATACCACCATTGTGAGGAAATACTTCACTGAAGTTATTACAGTTCATACTTTCATGAAGTGGTGGAACTATTACTATCACCAGTGGTTTATCTCATCCATGGAATTAGAGTTGCCACCCAGCCGGTATTTTACTGGTACGCCGGTAAAAAATTGGCTTCTTTCCAATGTTAAGTCTATGGCGGGAATGCCTTGGCCGGTATGTTTTGGAAGAAAAGGTGGCAACCCTACATGGAATGCAATAGCAGAACAGTCTTGACACAAAGTGAAGTGACACCTGGATACCAGATGGCACTGATGTTAACAGCTCAATATTAAAAAGAAGGTTTTAACACTAATAACTTTTGGATCCCCAGCAGCTGGAATACACTTGTTTTCCTTAACAGGAAACACTGTATATTACTCTCCATATTATACACAGATATATTTATAAAAAAATATAATATAAATACAATAAGTCTACTACTCATTTAAGGTTTTGACTAGCCTATGTGCTCATTAGTAAGGATACGTATGGGTGCCAACATGTATGTGTATTTGATACAGTGTTTCTGTTTATGTTAATTGGGGACATGTGTTTCTTCTGAACTGGCAAAGTTGTAGCATTAAATGATTTACTGAAGAGCCTTCGCTGTGCCTTATTTGGGTCTGGATGGGAGAGGCCAGTTAGAGGAGCATGGGCAAGGTTCCCATGGTGATGTTAATGTTATGGCACCACAATATGCAGAGCTGATTCATATATATATCATCATGTCAGGGCCTCTCTGGCAGGGTACTGATGATACACATGTTCCCCTATGTGCACTGACTCGGTTTCCATCAGCTTCCAGTGATGCTATAACACCAGAGCTGGCTACAGATCCTTCCACTCGAGCTGAGGCAAAACCTCCTGGATTTACAGCCTGGAGACGGACCACAATTATTAAACAAGCAGAAATAAAGAAAATAACATAGTATGAACACAATGTTCCATTTTGGGCACTGAGAATCTCTCCTCCCTTTATTGTTTTATAGAATTTCAGCAATGAGGACAACAGCTCTGTATTTGCTTCGTTTGGATTCTTGAGAGGTCTTTAATGCATTGCAAATCAATGCTTTCGAGACTTCACTAGCATTCAAAGAGTTAAAGAAAAAGTATTACATAACAGAAATTAAATGGTTTGCTGCTACGAATGCACTTTCATACCTGTTTATTGCACCTTCAATGCCAGGGGGGAAGATGCACTAAGCTGTGATAAAGAGGTGATATAGTGAGATAACTTCTCCAGTGATATCACTTCTCCAGTTCCTGTTATTCTATGACACCTATGTACTAAGATTTCTCCAATTTTGGAGATCTTAGTGCATAGGCTCCATAGAATAAAAAAGGATCCAGAGAAGTGATATCACTGGAGAAGTCATCTCTATGTCATCACCTTTTTATCACGCTTTAACCCTTTGAGTGCCAGAGGAGTATGGAACGCATTGCAAAGCAATGCATTCTGTACACCTCTGACACTCAAAGGGTTAATGAATATCCCCCCTTGTATGCTAAAGAAAGCTCTATTGCATTATCTCAATGTCTTGATTAATGAATGAATCTGTTTATTTATATAAACACAGATGAATTCAGCACTTTACAATTTGAGGGTTTATACTATACAGGGTTACAAGTGCTTCGCAAGGAGAACCACTGTAAGTGAGGTCCCTGTCTGAAAACTTACCATTTGAAGTGGTAAATGGAGACATACAGAGTACATACGAGTCAAGAGCTAAATACAGTACCAGAGTTCTGGTCAGGATAAGGGACATAATTCTTGGTGACCTCTCTGGCACTCAAGGAGTTACAGAGACAACAAAGAGTAACACAACTTGTATTTATATTAAGTGGGTGATTGCAGCTCTGCATTGCCCCATAAAAAAACAAAAAAAAAAAAAGATCTCTTTCAAGTGGACCCATCACCATCACCCCCACACAAATCCCTATACATGTTTAGTTCACATAATAAAAAAAATCTGTACATTATACTCGCCTTAAAGCGGAACTACCACCTGACATACACTTTAGCTTAAATAACTCCTCATCTGGCGACTTGCCTCTTAGTAGCGCTAGTCGCCAGAATGATTACATTGTTAAATAGATTTACCTTTTCTTCCCGGGCTGACAGGCAGTACAGAGAGAAGACATCTTGCCATAGTGATGTCCGCTTGCCTGCGCTGTCAGTCCCTTCCCCTCCTAGCAAAGCCTACTAGAGCCGGCTGGGACTAACAGCGCAGGCGCTCAGACGTCACTGTGGCAAGATGTCCGCGATCCGTCCTGCCTGTCAGCCGGGGAAGAAAGGGTAAATCTATTTAACAATGTAATAATTCTGACGACTAGCGCTACTAAACAGCTAGTCACCAGATGAGGAATTTTTTAAGCTAAAAAGTGTATGTCAGGTGGTAGTTCCGCTTTAGCGCAAACAAATATTTGGTTCTAAAGATATATAATATTTTCTTTCACATCTCTCTGCGGCAACATCACTTCCACTCTTCCTTGTACTGTGCTGGGTGCCACTGCAGTTGATAATGTTATCTCTGGGCTTTATCTCCATAGTTATCCATAGATTAAGAATCTGTGAGCTAAAACCATTAATACCATTATTCCTGGAGTGGAATCCAGACCACTGTGTGCTAATCACAGTGTAAGGCTGCAACATGTTCATAAACTATCACACTGTATTAGGATATTCGTTACATGTGTAACTAGATTTCTATGTCTGTCTGTCCCCCTCTTTCTCTCTCTCTCTCTCTCTATCTGTACATAGACATGGGCATAAAGTCTTCTTAATGCTAGATGGCCATTCCTTGTAGCCCAGCACAGGCATCTCTGTTACAGAAGTCAATGGGCAATTCTCCCTCTAGTGCAGGCATGTCAAACATGCAGCCCATGGACTGAAACTGTGCAGTGTGAAGCCCTCAACAGAAACATTTATGTGCCCTGAAACTCAGCATCAGTATACAGAGGTGTCTCTGAGGTGTGCAGAGAATGTCTCTGCAAAGAGTTGGAACCATTTCTGACACTCACAGAGTTAATTGATCCACCTGTGTCCCCCAGTAAAAGAGCAGACTGTGTGGCCTGCGGCCTGTGTGCTGGAAATATGAGGACCTCTATAGAAATTTTTAAGGGCCCTGCAACCCAGCACAAAGGGGTTAAAAGCACCATTTTCTCAATCACTGTAACCCCCTGAATGCTAGAGGGGTATATAAACCATTGCTTTGTAATACTGTGGACACTTCTCTGGCACTTGGGTTAATTGAGCCATCTGTATACTCCAGAAAGAGAGAGCGCGAGCAGGCAATGTACGGGTGTTCTGTAGCGCCAAGGATGGCATGTCAGACAGTGTATCATCACTCTCAACATTCCAAATGTACCTATAAATACATAAATATACACACATACTCATATGGGGACCGTAACAGTTGTGGCCCTTCTTGGAGGGAAATATTGAGTATGTGGCCCTCAACTGTATTTGAGTTGGACATGCCTGCTCTAGTGCATGGGTTTCTAATCTACAGACTATGGGTCAAATAGGGCCTGCATGTGTCAAAGGTGTGGACTACCTATCATTTTTAACAAACATTTTCAGCAGAAACATGCTTCATTTAATTACGCAGCACTCATGAACCAATAGGCAAGTCAGGTATAGCCATCAGCATGCTACTACAATTGTGTAACCAACATTACGGTTCTTGAGAATTGTTCAGTCAGTCAATTAAATACCAATATTCTAATGAACTCTCCAGAAATTGTTCAGACTAACACAAAGCCTAGAGCAGTGCACATTTGTATGAATAAAGCTGATAATACAAAAGCAGTATAAAAAAGTGTTAACGCTAAAATAATCCAGATTTTTTAATCTAACAGTCTATAAAAAATATGATATATATATATATACATATATATATTTTTTTTTTTTTTTTTTTTTTTTTTTTAAATCCAGCCCCCACACATCATTTGGCCCATAATTGAAGAAAAAAAACTTGGCACTTCAAGCTCTAGTGTTCCTAACTCAGAGATCCCAGACAAAAGGGAAGTGATGTCTCCACCAGGAGAGTGACACTGAAATAAAACATTACGGCCTATATTTATAAAGGTAAATTGGAGCTATGCTTTGTAGACCTCACTAGCATTCAATGGGTTAAAAGCCCAGTTTAAAGCGGAACTTTCACTACATTAACATAGCGTCGCAAATGATTATTACATTAGTGATATACACATACTTATTTTTATCTTCAAGTATAATTACTACTTTAAGGAAAAATATAACCTTTTATGCAGACAGGCAGTGGGGAACAGCACAGACACCTTGCAGAGCCGGCATCTCTGCGTCTGCACTGCCCGTCCCCTTCATCTCCACCACTGGTGAGGTGAATGCCTTTGTGCCGAAAAGAACTGGAAGGACTGACAGCACAGGCGCAGAGAGCAACTACTGCAGGATCCCAGCCAGTGCCTGTCTGCATAAAAAGTTTTCTTTTATCGTTAAAGGAGCAATTATACTTGAAAATAAAAATAAGTGTGTGAATATCGCTAATGTAATAATCATTTGCGACGCTATGTGCAAACCAGGCACACGTTGTAGACTGTTCAAATTAAGTATTTCTTCGTAACTACCATGATCACAGCTCTGCTGAAGAGCCGCAGGACAGTCTATGGACTGAGATCTCCGTCTGTAACTTTGAAAGTTGATGTCAGCACAAGGGGAGGGAAGGGGGAACTTTGCAGACTGATATCTCCCAAATCATAAAAGGTTTGAGAGATCAGAAACGGAGCAATTAATTTATTTTTTACAGAACTAAATGTATTGAATGTTAAGTATTACTATCACTTTAACCCCTTAACGACCGGCTGATTTGGATTCCAGACTCCCCGAATGGCGTGTAGCCTTGGGGGAGCCCGGAATTCTGTGATAGTCATAGCACGTTATGGGTCATTAAGTCAAAACAACCCATGACGTGCTATGACTGTCAAGGGTCGTTAAGGGGTTAAATAAACAGTAATGTGAGTTTTATTGCTGTGGAGCAGGGTGAAACACTTATATACACACCACACAGTCTGATCTCCTAAACACAGGGACATTAGGGTGGGAAAAAGGGATTTGGTCCCAAAGAGGGACACTTGGGGGGTATGCCACATGGACCTAGTGAACCAGTAAAATCTTTCAAGTGTGAAATCAAGGTCATTTACCATTCCTAAACAGATAAATTATTTTTCATAATTTTATTTCTGTTACTATTGAGCATTGGAGGCACGAGAGGTGTTTGATCTCTTGCTACTGCCCCCTTTTGCACATAAATAAAATAATTATGCTGAAAAGCAGAATATCATAAAAAAATCAATATAATGTTTTGTTTTGTGTTCTCTGTAGGACTGGGGCTTTATACAAAGCTGCAATTATGCTGATGTTCTAAGTAGGACTGGAGTAACTCTGGGACAAACCAACTGAACCATAAAAATCCCCAAACATCCACTGAATTAAATGTGGCTTTTAATACCTTGAATGCTAGAGAGGTCTCCAATACATTGATGTGTTTCATCCTAATTCAAATCAATAGAAGTTCTCATTTATCATCTGTGGTACAATTTGTTCACACCAGAATTGCTCCAGTACACTTTAGCCTCAATATTTCCATTTTGATACATACAATTGAATGCTGGAGGTCATGCACATCCTGCTAGACAGCCATAGAACAAGGGTAGGCAACCTATTGACCTCAGAGTGTTGTTGGACTGAAATTCCCATCATCCTCAGATGTCGGTTGACCACACACATATGTATATAAAATACATGTGTGTGTAGAAAATGTTTACTACCTTGACAGTAAGTAAGAGAAATGCAAAAGTGTGTATGGATTACTGTGAGGATGGTGGAATGTTCCTCGTATCCTGTTCATGCAGCTGTTTTCTGATAATAATAGATTACATAACGTGTGCTGTTCTATCAGCATATGGCAATGTTTACATATACTGTGGTGAATGTTAAAATGCAGTTTATATGATAACATATAGTTTAGGGGTGGACAAAGTGACGTCCTTCAGTTGCTGTCAGGCTACATCTCCCCCCCATCCCCAAAGCTGGCGGGACATCACCCACACTGATATAGATAGTTGTGTATATTAGCATCCACTGCCTTATAAGTACACACACATTATTCAGTCAGTTTTCAAGGCGTTTTATTTTAACCTCAAAGTAAAATGTAGTTATTTCTATTTACTGGTTTTCTTTGCGTTTGATCTCTGTTTCACTCTACTATTGTTTCAGGTTACAATCTAATGATGACTAGAGTCCTTTTGAGGCATTCAGGACTATTAACCCTTTCAGTGCCAGAGGCTTGGAGAACTTTTGTACCCTGCTGGCAGGACACATTTTCAGCATTTTTGTCTATTCATCTGTTTAGGTATGATTCTCATTTGTAACTTTCTAGTTATTCATGGAAAACTATACCCTGAGGGGTATTCACTAAGCAGTGATAAAGAGGTGATAAGGTGGAGATGACTTCTCCAGTGATATCACTTCTCCAGTTCCTATGTTTTTCTGTAGAGCTTATGCCAGTGGTTCTCAATCTTTTTTTGTTCAGGGCACCCCTAACATGTAATCTAGAACTTTCAGGGCACCCCTAACATTTTTAATGTAATTTATCAAGGGCAAAATGAAGAGTACAATACATAAATATAAAGTTATTGTTAGGTCTTATAATCAAAATAACAAAACTAAACATATTGTGCATAACAATTTCTATAAATCTTTATTTAAAAATCCATTGTTGTTAGTCTTTATGGAAAACACAGGGCACACTTAGTTGATGTCCGTGGCACACCAAAGTGCCACGGCACCCTGGTTGACAATCACTGGGCTATGCGCTAAGATTTCTTTAGCGTTGGCAGTCTTAGTGAATAGGTTCTATAGAGTAACATAGGAACTGGAGAAGTGATAGACTGGAGAAGTCATCTCTACTTTATCACATCTTTATCACCGCTTAGTGAATTTTCCCCATTGTTTCGGAATGAATTCTGCTTTTTCATGGCACAACGCAAAAACTAAATTTTGTATTGTGTGACAAGCTATGATGTCATAAATACAAAAAAGTTAAGATTTTATCTGTTTTGGCACTATTGGCATTATTATTATTATTATTCTTTATTTATATAGCACCAACTAATTCCGCAGCACTGTACAATTGGGAATAAACATACATAGGTATTAAATAGTACAATCAGATGTGGAGAACAGAAGGATCAGAGGGCCCTGCTCGTGAGAGCTTACAGTGAAAATCTAAATAATTTTTAAAAGCCTTGAAAGCCCCGAGTACAACAATACCTGCACAGACCCCTAATTAACAGGAGTGCAAAATGGTATTTCCAACGTTATGAACTAAGAATTCACATTACATTGGTTACATGGTAAAACTACCCTAAAACAGCTCAAAAACTATATAAAAGCATTTAAAAAAAAAGTGCCAGTACAACCACCCAGGAAAAGAGCGCTTGAACTATTATATCACACAAAAGTATAGATACTCACAAAATCCGTCAAACCGGTGATCCGACCATACACCCGTGTGCTTAGATAGCGTGCAGGGATTTTTATGTGTCACTTGTCCCTGCTAAAGCGTTGCTCCCTGATGGGAGTGTGGATTTCTCCAACCTGATATCAGCTTATCAGCTGTATTTAGACATACTATATTTGAATAGATTTTAGTAAGAGAGCGTGCTGGATAACCATACAAAATGTATTTAAAAATTGTATATTAAAAGCATATATGCAATTGACACAATAAAAAAATATTATAATATTTGTTAGTATGTAAAAGCATATATTTCCTGAAAGTAGATATCCCACTGCATCAATTGAGGGGCCACATGACTTTCTACCCCTAGTCTGGTGTGCAAAGGAAAAAAATAGGCATTTTTACATTTCCACCACTTCCAATGTACTGATATATTTGAAAGCTAAGCACTTTCCTACTGTACTCTTTAGCTACTGCTCTTACAAGGACAATGGCACCCCAAAGGAAAGAGCTGACTACTGCAGGGGGTACCAGGAGCACAAAACTCCAAGCTCTCATTTTTCTTAATTTTTTTTCAAAAATGACTTGCCTGTACTGAAATGGTTGTACCAGCTATTGAAAAAGAAGAACAGGTAAACAACATTTTGGAAAGAAGATAAGCATCCGCATCAAGTGAGGGAGTGACTTGCCTTTCTACCCCTAACTAGGTGTGCACAAATGCTTCCAGAAGTTAGCACTAAATGAAAAAATAGGCATTTTTACATTTTCACCCCTTCAAATGTACCTTCATCTTTTAAAACTATGTTGTTTCCTACTGCATTCATTAGCTACTACTCGTCGAAGAAAATGATACCCCATTTTTACGGCCTGACATATCATAGGGGTACCAGAAGTACAAATGTATGCCTACCAATAGGTTGTTTGCCGTAAAATGGTCCTAGCTAGTAGAGTTATAATGGAAAGGTATGCAAGGCATAACATTTTGGAAAGCAGACATTCACCTGCATCAAGCAGGGTATTCTGCTTTTTACCCCCAGGCTAGTGTGTACAGTTTTTTTTTAAGCTGCCTCTATAGGGAATTTTCTCTTTTGTAAATACTTGAGTAGACTAAAATGGCCATAACCATTACAGATAAGAAGAAAAGTTCATAAAGGCATAGCATTTGGAAAGCAGACATTCACCTGCATCAAATGAAATGCCACTTGCCTTTTTACCCCTAGGCTAGTGTGAGCATCTCTTTCCAGAGTTCCACCTTATTACAATTCAGTCACTTCAAAGATACTAAAATATTTCAATATCATGGAATTTCCTAGTGTATTCAATACTGAATGCCAGCCCAATAAAAATGGCAACTCATTGGTATGGGTTGACATTAGGGTTGCCAACCAGCCGGTATTTTACCGGCAGGCCGGTAAAAAATTGGCTTCTGTCCAATGTTAAATCTATGGAGGGAATGTCATAGCCGGTATTTTTTTTAAAGAAAAGGTGGCAACCCTAGTTGACATACTGTAGTGGGTGGCAGGAACATGGCTAAAGAGGAGTAGGCAGTATATGTGCGATTCCATGGCTATCAGTGGAAGAAGGCTGGGGTCAGAGTGTGTATGCAGTGGTCTAGTGGTGGGGCATCAAGGTATCCTATTGAATTGTCACCATATATTGGGTGACCATCAAAACAGCAAGTGTAAAATGTTGCATAAATCAAAAGGCTGATATCAGAATCGGCAGAATTCAGTGACACAGAGATTCTGATGTCACTTGGTTAAAGGCCACCAAATACAGGGCGACACATCAATAATAAATAGTCTGAATGACTTAACCCTTAGAGTAATGCCAGTGACACTGTTTTGCCTCCCGAGTAAAACATGCATTGAAGACACCTCTGACACTAATAGTCACGCTTACGTTAACCCTTTGAATGCCAGAAAGGGTCGCAATGCATTAGACGCTATTTAGCGCTATGTGATTATATCAGTACCAAGCTGAAGCAATTGTATTTAGTGCTGTGTGATGATGTCAGTCCCAAGTCGAAGGTGTTCTGTTTAATCTATCATGACGACACTCCTGTTCCAGCTCTGGATAATGGGGAATGTTACAAAAAATCATACAGTACTGTGTGATGATGTCAGTCCCAAGATGAAGCCATTGTGTTTAGCGCTGTGTGATGATGTCAGTCCCAAGTTGAAGCCATTGTGTTTAGCACTGTGTGATGATGTCAGTCCCAAGTTGAAGCCATTGGGTTTAGCGCTGTGTGATGATGTCGGCCCCAAGTTGAAGCCATTGTGTTTAGTGCTGTGTGATGATGTCGGCCCCAAGTTGAACCCATTGTATTTAGCACTGTGTGATGATGTCAGTCCCAAGTTGAAGCCATTGTGTTTAGCGCTGTGTGATGATGTCGGCCCCAAGTTGAAGCCATTGTATTTAGCACTGTGTGATGATGTCAGTCCCAAGTTGAAGCTGTTCCAGTTGTATCTGCCTTATATGTATAACAAAAGAACTCATTTGGATACCCCACTGGCACTCAGGGGTTAATGCCATTTGTCATACAAAGAAATGCATTTCTTTTATTATATAGCTGCAATTCATGCCCCAGGTCTCTTCAATGACCCCCACTTCTTATATAGACAAAAAGATAAAACCCATCTCTCTCTCCCTCTCTCTCTCATATGCCCCCCTCATAATAACAATGGGGGCTAGACCTTGCTGGTTCCGTCTAATGCCCCCACTAGTTATTTAGATACAGTAGGTGCCACCTGGCTCTCCCTCACGCCCCCCTCATGAAGGTAGGTACCATGGGTTCTCTCTGATTGGTAACCCTATTCTTTACAGTAGGCGCTCTCTGATTTACACATTTTAAACTCGCTGTTTTGATGGTCCCCAATAGATGGCGACATTTCAGTAGTGAACTGAGCATCAGGACCCCTCCTAATGTCCATCCAGCTACCAATCTCCCAGCCAATTTCAATTGTAGATCACAGCACAGGGCAGCAGTGTGGCTCCTCTATTTCCACCCTACCCAGACTACTGGGTAGGTGTGAGCAGGATCAGTGAAAGCCTTTCACTTCACTGGTAATATGACATGGAAGGCTTTCCCCAGTCCTTCCCACTCCTACCCAGAAGTTTGAGTGGGATGGAAGTAGGGGAGCCACGCTGCTACCCCTGCAACACCCCTATTAATCTACCAGCTGATTCAACTGGGAGATCAATAGCTGGATGGGCTTATGTGGCAGCCTCAATTAAGAGGTACAGTGTATGGGCTTAGCATAGCAGGAGCAGCTGTCCAAGACCATACTGCCTTGGCACTCTGGGGGTTAAAGTCCATTCTTTGCTGTGAGGAGGTGTGACCTAGAGGCAGAGATCTCTATGTACAGGGAACTCAGATACAATGCAAAAGATTACATAGACAGACAAATAATTTTAATAGAAGGCAAGTCATTTTGTTCACAACAATCAACTTCTTCATTAGCAATACATCGGGCAGCCCTCTGGCATGTAAAGGGTTAAAGGTATCTACCTACTTAAAATGAAATTAGTCTAAATATATATTTACATCGTTTTTACTCCAAGTTAGCTTGTTCAAAAATTCTGATACCAAAGATTACAATTTTGTCTTAACATGGACTTGTCACCTTCAAGGGATTTTAATATATCCTCATAAATTAACCCCTTATCAACTGAGGCTCATTTGATTTAGGGGTCCCTGAGCAGTGTGCAGCCAAGTGGGGACCCCTGAATTCCACGATGTACCAGGTCCATCAATGGTCCTTAAGTGCAGAATCGCTTTGACGGACCTATCATGTCATTGGTCCTTAAGGGGTTAAGGTTTGTTCGTACCTTATTGCTGTGTCAACAGTGCAAAGCGTTATGACAATGTTCTAATTGGTCTAGATCATGTGGAATTATTTCATACAAAGAAAATATTCATGACAATGGTCTACAAAGTGGGCATGGTTTGAGACAGTAAACGTTGTACTCACTTTGTAGATAGTTGTCATGAATATTTCCTTTGTATGCAATGCTATTTAGGCTCTCCAGACAAGCTGTCCAGTCTGCGGACCATAATCCAAGTCTGTCAGCTAAAGTGCTGACGTAGCTTAAAGGACCGGGAGGAGGGGTAAACTTTACATAGCAATTAAACTTAAACTATGTACGTTATAGAAAAAAGACACTGATGCTTTAGTTTATTTATTTAATACCTTCTATATTAAAGCTTATATATATGAAGTATTACTATACCTTTAATTAGCATATTGTATAGTGAATCAACATAAAGATCAGCACTGGAAGCACCCTCCACGCCATTCATATCTGCCTCTCCATCTTGGGCATACAGCCATCCAAAATGGTACTTAAATGTAGGGACACAGAAAAGGTTCCCTACCCCTAATTTGCATATGACAGTCAGATTTGCTTGTATCAACTGACCATGAATTTAGGGCAGAGCAGGTATGTGTACCTCATGTGGGTAAGACAGATAGACAGATACACAGGGCTAGACTTACACACAGTTTTAATACTAGTCTTACCGTAGGTAACATATCTACAGTATTTATTAGTGTATTGTTTTTAAAATTTAAATTCACTTAGTAGATACACATACTGGAGCTATTATGGGACAAATCAGCATCATATTTTTAAATTAACCTTGTGGGTACTAGATCACACTCCAGCACACTGAATTTCAAAGCACTAGATACCTCTCTAGCTTTCAAGAGGTTAATCAGAGGGAAAATTGTTTCTTATGATGTTTTAAGTTTGCCCCGAAATTGCTCCACTTTTGATTTATGCATATGCACTGAAGAACAATGTACAGCATACAGTTTGATTATTTCAAATCCTAACTTTTGGAACATACCAATATTTTCTGGTGCCCCCTAGTTGCTCCAAATTTTTATATGGGCTGAGCTAGAAACACCCTGTAAGCAGAAGCCTGGCCCTGCTCTGTGGGCATTTTGTTTTCCTTTTTCAATTAGGTTTGCCACCAACCAGTCTCACTGGTTGGTGGAACCACGATCTCACACACTCCATGAAACAGGTATTTTATAGAAGAGATCACATCCATCACGGACACAAGAAATGGGCGTGTGGAGTACACTGGTGTCCATGTACAGACCTTTCCAACTGCTAGCAATGCATTGCCAACCTTCCACAGCATTTTAGTGATTGGGGGCTGTAATGTAGGGCTTAGAAAGGGTGTGCTTAAAAAATGGCTAATACAACATACAGGAACTTTCAAAATCACCAAAGTTGCTTTTACGTGATGGGGTCCCTTTGAAGGCACATACCAATCTACTGAATACAAATGGCAACAAAGTAAATGTAGTTTGTGCAAGCTGGGATGGATACATTTTACTCCAGCGTGCAGTCTAAACTCAAGTGAAAAATGATGCTGTGTTTAATAATAACATAGGAGCTTGTTTACAGTAATTCAGCTGCAAAGTACAATGAAGACACAAATCAGACAAAGAAGAAAAAAGTCATCCTCTGATTTCACTGGTTCTAAATCACTGTGTGTAGAATTCGATGGCTTGGATTCAGACCAACATTTCAGTTGTAGTAGGTAATACTGTTGAATGGATCAGCTATGGCAGGGAAGTAGCTAATTCACAGGTTTCTTCTTATGAGGACACACACACACCCATACAAATTTTAGTATTAAAGTACATATAGTGGTTGGAGATATGCTCTTCACACAGAAAAGATGAAGTTCTCATTTCCCTTCTGTGCTTTTTATTAGCTTTTGATATGTAGTCTCTTTTCACAACTGTCCACTCACGTCTTAGCTAGATGTGAAAAAATATTATCCACCGGAAAAAACTGTAGTAGGTACGTCTTTATTGTAGTTACAATATGTGATAAGCTACTTATGGCATGATAGAACCCATTAACTTAGTTTTACCATTTTACAGTGATAGATTAGCAGAATTATTTTCCTTACGTTAATAAATAGTAGATTATTGCACACCTATTAGCTATGAAAAAGACAAGAAAAGTCAGAGTTATTTTTGTGCTGCTATTTGGTATCCTTAGTAAACACTGGCCTATGCAACTCCAAAAGGCAAAACTTACTTATGTGCCTTGATATTTTATTCTGTGTTAAGGAGCTATTTGGAGATGAGGACATTTCATTTCCCACCTTCCTTCCTTTAGCTTCAACACACGTACTTCTCCTACTTTAGCACTAGTGAAGGTACAGCTTCACTGCTGGTTCACTAAGTGGAATGTCCTTTTCAGACTCTGTATGGGTTATGAAGACTAAAAAAGATATAATTGGCTATGACCAGCTTGTTCTTCTTAAGAACCAATGAAGCAATGGATAATGTTCTCCATTCTTAAGTGGCACTATTGTTTTAGACCAGGCATGTCAAACTCAAATATAGTTGAGCGCCATGTGCTCAATGATTCCCTATAAGGAGGGCTAAAACAATGGCTGCTGATGTCTACACTATTATTTTGTTGGGGGGGGGGTCTAGAGAGAGGGATAAAATATAAACGGTTTACTGCTCCGCTGTGGCTGTTCTGATAATGAACCTAGGGTCAAGACTACCTCTAGAACAAGGGCATGAAACTTTTAGAGTTCAAACTATTGGATTCTACAACTCCCATCATCCCAATTAACAGCTAGAGAGCCAATGGTTTCCTATTCCCACTCTAGAATGTGACAGCAAACCAAGCTGATACAAACTGGAATCCTAATTGAAATGTGAAATCCAGCAAAGGCCACGTTTTTTTAGCTAGGAGGTCACATGTGGCACCAGCGTCATATCTTTGACATTCCTGTTATTGACAATGGTGATACTTTCCTGGATTAAAGCAGAACTATCACCTACATTCAAACTTTTCTAGTGAGTTTTAATGGTTAACCTTAGATTAGAGCTGTGTGTATTTTTTTAAAAATTGCTTACGAGTCCAGATATTAGCCCAGTAGCATTGTACACAGAGTTTGCTGTAACACTACAGCACAGAAACCCAGCTTCGAAAGGGAGCATGAACGCGCTCCCTGGGGCAGCTGGGAAGTCAAGCGGGACATTCAGTCCCACAGAACACAGAAGTGCTCGATTTTGATGGGCTAATATCTGGACTCGTAAGCAATTTAAAAAAAAAAAAAACACACAGCTGTCATCTAAGGTTAACTATTAAAACTGACTGCAAAAGTTGGAATGTAGGTGATAGTTCCGCTTTAAAGGGATAGTAATGTGCGTATCTTAAGGCAAAGTTGAATATTCAATATACCTTTTTATAACGTAGTATACCTTTCTAACTTTCCATAACGTTGTAGTCTTCATTTTATTTTAGAGTGTTCCCTCCCGCCTATTTTCCATATGTCACACTAGCATCTCTCAGACCTGAAAGCCGGTTGCTTGACCAGACAGATCACAATGAGGTACAATCTTATGTCTATCATTATAATGAAAACCCTGCCCCCTTTGATGACAGAGGGTAGATTTTTCCTTATGCTGACACAAGATTGTCCTCGTCATGACCAGTCTGGATCTGAGGGAAGGCTGCATGATGTATGGAAAAGGAGCGGGGGGAGCACTTTAAAATAAAAGAAAAATGAAGACTACAACTTTATGGACACTTCGTTATAAAAAAAGTATATTGAATAATCGACTTTGCTAGTGTTAGTAATGTCTAAAAAAAACTTTTTTTGCATTTAGAAGAGCTTAAAAAGCTGATCTAAATGCGAAAAACCGTATCACTCAAACCGCTATGGTTTAAGAGATACAGGCGTTTAAAGTTTGCTGTTTCCTACTGACAGCTGTAAAGCTGTCAGCAGGAGTTCTGTGTCGGTCGACACGGTGTCGCTTGAGAAGTGCGGAGATCTCATTACTTACAAGGAATCCCTTCATTGGAATGGTCTAAAACGTGTGCCTGAACCCCAGACATTACTAACACTTTAAGATCAACACATTACTATCCCTTTAAAGGGAGGATTTATCTTCTAATAATGAATTTACCTGTCACTAATTTATAGCTTCTGAAGACTGGTATTTTCCCCCAGAAATCATCTTAATTTATATAGCACAATACATGTACACAGCAGTACTATACATAAATACAGAGCATCAGGCTAAAGTGTGATCATTGCATGATCAGTGGGGGAAGAAGTACAGCAAAGGGAGTCATACATTGCCCCAAAAAGTTTATAATATAATTAATACTCATGACAACATACAGAGACAGTAGGAGGAGGATCATTAGTTGAAGTACTTTAGTAAGGGAAGTGCAGAATTATTTTTATGTGATTGTCAGAAGAATAATGTTACTGAGATGCAGGTGGATTTTTAGAAGGTGCTTGAAAGTGATGAGTGTGGGTGATTGGCAAATGGTGATGGGGAGGGCATTCCAAAGTCAAGAGGCAAGCAGACAAAATGATTGCAGCTAAGATATGGCTTGAGTTATGAAAGGAGAGGACAGAAAGAACCCTTGAGAAGAACTCAGGTGATGGGAAGGAGTGTATCGGGAGATGAGTAGAAATGTAAAAGGGTGGTGAAGAAGAAAAAGTGACACAGGAGAGAAGGATTTTGTAAGAAATACAATACCTTATGGGTAGCCAAGAGAGGGATTTTGGGAACAGATGAGAGGGAAGGTATATTGGAGCAAGGGTAGTTATTCTTGCAGCTGAACTTATAACAAACTGAAGTAGAGAAAGATGTGAGGCATGAAGACCAGAGAGCAGAAAGTTGCAGTAATCTATTCTAGATAGAATGAGGGCCTGAGTGACAGTTTTTGTAGTTGACATATGGAGGAAGGGTCATATTTTGGCAATATTTTTCAGGAAAAACCAGCAGGTTTTGGGGACAGCTTGGATATGGAGGGAGAATGTCAAGGTAGTATCGAACAGAGCACCAAGACAGCATGCTTTGGCTACCGAATGAATGGTATAATTGATAACTGTAATGGAGAAAGGAGTTGGGGGTGGGATTTAGGAGGAAATACAACAAGTTCTGTCTTCGCCATGTTGAGCTTAAAATGGCGATGGGCCATCCATGATGAGATTGTCATGAGACTCTGACTGACTTGAGACTGCACAGGTGTAGTGAAAGCTGCCATGCTGGGAGTCTCCATTTTGTTTTGTTTAGCTACTTCAGCCAGTTTACTTGCCACACTAAGCCCAGCTTCATATCCATATATTCTTGTGGAGGTTGGAAATTGTCAGGCCCCATTATTATTTCCTGTACAGAGCTCATCACTGGCAAACATACTCTTAGCACCATCATTCAAGGTAGCTACAAGGACAAAATGGCTGCCCCCAGCACAGCAATTTTCACTTCCCCAGGTGATTAACAAGAAGAGGCAGTGTCTAGTAAAAAAAAGTTTTTATTTCCTGAGACCAAATAATGTTGGCAGATAAATAACCACTTCATAATTTGTAGGACCATTTTTCATTTAGCCCTTGGATGTTATATAGGTCTCTAACATGCAAGGGGGTTAATTTTGGCACCTGCCAACTCTATTCATATAATGATTCCCAGAAAGCTTCTATGGAAGGTGATCAGATTAGTAGTTAATGAATAGGAGTGCAACTCCCCAGACAAATATGATGTCATCTACTTGAGCCAGAGTTAATCTGACATGTCTGCAGTTTTATTTGTGCAGGAGAGTTCTCTGGAATCTTAAATAAGAAGAATACTATTGAAATGGTATTTAAGCATTAACGATTATGACAGTTAAACAATAAGTAGCTCTGAAGATCTGTCTGAATGAAGGCTGACTTCTTGGGCATAAAATGAAAGGTGCTCTGTGATATATCATGGATATTCAAAAAACATACAACGGTTAGTTTAGTAAGAAACTGTTTGACTGATAAAGGTGAAGGATATTTCTAAGATTAACAAAACACATCTGGGCAATGCATTATTACATAGGTAAATGGAAATGGCTCTCATCCAGCTTTTTAAGACTAAATTTTCCACCAATGGCTGTGCTATACTGCAAGACTTATGCAAGGGGTTAAAAGTCCAATTTAATTTAACAGGAATATTTATTTTCCGTTATGGTGCGGTTGTTTTACTCCAGAATTACTCCAGTTGCTTTTATAAATATGGGCCAGTGAGTCTTAGCTTTGTTCCACATCAAGTTGGCAGAAGAAACTTGTGCTACGCTGGAATGTACCATTAATTACAGTACAGAACACACACAAGATAAAGTCAAGTTAAGGAAATAATTGCCAGGTAGAAGAACTAATATTGGGCAATGCAAATACCTTACTGCCCTGAGTCATATGTGAGTGTTAAGGTGTCTATAAATAGCGGTTTAACTCACTGCATGCCAGGTAGGTTAACATCAGACATCTTAAAGGGATAGTAATGTTTCACAAAAAAGAAGCTCCAATTAAACTTCACAGTATTTGGGCCATGGAGAGTGTTATTTCAATACTGTCAGAGTTGTAGTTCAAGAGTAATTGAATGATAAAATATCCCCCTCCCTCCCCTTTTACTGATGTAACACTGTTTACCTCAGATGTGGAATCTGGTCTTTAGACCAGCAAGGGACAATCTTCTTACTGTGAGCATAAGGAAAACCCTGCCCCCGTTGACAGGTTTTTCAGGTTTTCCCTTATGCTAACTGAAGATTGTCCTTCTCTGAGATCCATCTGGACAGTCTTGCTACTATGAGGTGAGCAGTGTTAAGTCAGTAAAAGGGGAGGGAGGGGGATACTTTATCATTCAATTACTCTTGAACTACACTCTGACAGAAATAACACTCCATGGCCCAAATACTATGAAGATTAATTGGAGCTGCTTTTATTGTAAAACATTATTATCCCTTTAAGAATGTAAGAAAAATATAAATGAGATATTGTGGGACTACCAGTTGCCTCGGAGATAAACAGATATTAAATTACATGTTAGATATGTCAGAAACTCACAAGTGAGATATACTCTTTCATCCCTATATGATTCTGTGAATGCTATTTACTACACTCTCTCAAGCTAAAGAGATCTTTGTGCTTAGGTTCCATAGACATGAATAAGAATGTTAAATATGGAACCCGAGGGAACATATGTAGAAAGTTAATTTATTAAATAAGGTGCATAATAGTTGCACCACATGTATCAAAGGAAAATAATCATTAATTTAATTTGGAGATATTCTTTGGTAGATAACATGCAACTCTTTTGTCCCACATTCAGGGTTGGATTTACCATTTTGTGTGTGACCAGCACAGCTGAGGCACCATTCACAATTAACCCTCTGAGTGCCAGAGGGGTACGCAGCGCATTGCTTTGCAATGCGTTGCTCCCTCTCTGGTTCTCAAAGGGTTAAGAGCCCTAGGCAGCTGGCAACTCTGCCTAATGGGAAATTTTACCTTTGTCCAGATTTAGTAAGAGGTTGGCTTGATATATGTGTCACGAGGTATGTTTCACTATAATTGACCAGATATCAGGTCATTGAACAGAAGAAATGCAATTCTGTGAACGGAATCTCTGTATTTATAGGTGTGAGGGAATTCCAAGACTGGAAAAGTACATTTAACCACCTTGTGTCATTAGGTAGCTAGTGACAGTCACCAGAAACAAATGTGTTATCTGCTGTGTGTTATTTCCAGGTTAACCCTTTAAGTGCCAGAGTGGTACGCAACGCATTGCAAAGCAATGCGTTGCGTACCACTCTGGCACTGAAAGGGTTAAAGGTGCCTCCTACAGGGGTTGCGTGCAATGCATTGTGCTGAACTGTATATTGATAAAGGTCTGTGAAGAGGCAGACTTTAACCTGCATGAATCAATATTTGAACAAAAATTGCTATGAGGTCCTAGGGCCCTGTGTTAGAAAGAAAAATGGTGTAATTGTAGTCAAGAGCTTTGCTAGGTACTGATAGACTGGTCTTGTGCATATAGGGCAACTATAATGTTATAGAAACCCTATCAACAAATCTGTTCCCCTAGGCGTAAACAAGCCAAATAAGCAAAGGCTGCATTATGATCCCAGACAAACCAACAGGGGGAGCAGAACTGGTCTCTGAAAGAAGGTGTTCCCCCATATATCTATGCTTAGATCTCATGGGACAGTTTCCTGCCCTGAACTAAATAATTCTCCATAAACCTGCTGAATTATTAGGTTTGACAGCACAACACTGCGGGTGTAAGAGCGTTACACACGCAAACCTGAAGTTTGTGGCTGAGAGTCACAGACTTCCCGAGTTAAGGAAAGGGGGATGTCACTTTTCTGACTCCCCCAGATGCCAGATAGGAGCCATTTTGGGGCAAACAGTCCACCCAGGCTTGATTATTAAGTCTGTTCCCATTGAAGCAGACTTAGTCAAACATTATAATTGCCCCCCAAATCATTATTAACATAGCGATACGTATGTACATACTTTTATTATGCTGAAAAAATCCGGCATTATTGAGAAATACAACTCGTTTGGCAGACATGAGCAGGCAAGAGCGTAGACATCTTGATGAAAAGGCATTTGTGAGTTTGCCCTGTCCGTCCCTGTCTCCCCCAGAATTTGTGAGTGGAGTTCCTTTGTACCTTAAGGTACAAGAAGGGACTGATGGCACAGGCGCACAGAGCGTTTACAGCAAGATCCCTGCTGCTGATGCCTGCCGGGCAAGTTGTACTTCTCAATAATGCCGGACTTATTAAGCATACAAAGGTACGAACATGGGTATCGCTAGGTTAATAAGGATTTGGAGGATATTTAATTTTGATGAAAGTTTTGCTATAAATCAGAGGGAATTTGGGCAGTTTGTATTTCTCCCCATGCTGAAATTTAGCAGAATACAATTGAGAAGCCACTGCACCCAGCTATCTAATAAGCACATTTTGGGGTGTATGTATTAAAAACATGTGGAGAAATTCTCACCATAGAGAAACAATAAACTCATCCATTTAACTCTTTGAGTGCTAGATTGGTTATCCAGTGCATTTCTCTGGCAATCAAAAGGTTATCTACGGCTATTAACTCCACAGATCTCCAGTTTTCTTCACACTGGGTTAAAGACTTCGAGCATTCAATGGGTTAAATGTCCCATTTAAATACAGATATTAACCCCAGAGTTCCTCAGTCCTCTTCACAATGGTTTGGAGACTTCCAGCATTCAGCTGATTAAAACCCAATTTAAATACATGGACATGTTTATTATGGTGCAGTTGGTTTGCTCCACATTTGCTGCACTTTCTGCCTTCATTGCTCCAGAGGGCTTTTTTTTTGCCTTCCTCTGGATCAACAGGGGTGTTATTGACATGGGCTGGACTTGATGGGCGCATGTCTTTTTTCAGCCTTATCTACTATGTTACTATGTATGTTTTCATTCATATGTAATTTTCTCCTATACTTGTCTTGGACACTCATCACTTCATGGTAGAGATGTCTCCAACACATTGGTTCTGCTGCAATTTAAATAGGAGCAATTCTGGGGAAAACTATCTGCGGGGCCAAATAAAAGTCCCCAATGGGGGTTTTAACACCTTAAATGCTGTAGAGGCTTGCTTTTCAATGTATTGGTGACCTTTAGCATTCAAGAGGACAAAAAGCCCTATTCAGATCAGTGGCAATGTGGGGGATTTTTATATGTCCCCTAGTTTGCTCCAAAATTACTCCAGTTCTACTTGGTACATCAGTCTCACCACTTATGGCCTTCCATAGTAAGAGACAGGAACAGCACCACCTAGCACCAGTAGAAAATTGCCATTTAATTAAAAACAAAGCAAACTTAAAGGGGAACTACCACCCCGCAATAACTTTACAAGTATTCAGTCTTCATCTGGCGACCAATTGCCTCCAAAAGGGACTGACAGCGCAGGCGCACGGACGTCACTGTGACGAGATGTCCGTGCTTCCTGCTCCTGTGAGCAACAGAAAAACTGCAAAATCTTTGGAACCAGGTAATATTTCTGGCGACTAGCTCTACTAAGCACCTAGTCGCCAGATGAAGACTGAATACATGTAAAGTTATTGCGGGGTGGTAGTTCCCCTTTAATAACATTTGAATGAAAAGTCTCCCAGTGAAATATTCAGCATGTAATGACTCTTCCTCTCTAATTATATATATATATATATATATATATATATATATATATATATATATATATATATATACATATATATCATTGATTTATTTTCTCCATAAAAATATGTACTGTTTATTTAACCATTTGAGTGTCAGAGGGGAGTGAAACGTTGCACACCCCATATGGCACTCAAAGAGTTAAATGCATTTTTGGGGTGTGCGTGCCAAAAACTGAACTGGATATCTGTGTTTAGAGGTTTGATAAGTTTATATTAGTTTAAGAATCCCTCCCCAGGTACATTCTTGATGGTCTTTAGGACACTTTTTAGGACGTATGTATCAACATATCATCAATTAAAAAATTGGTTGCTAATGCAATTATGGATTAATTGCTCCTAGTTGTTTACCCTTTGAGTGTCAGAGGGATACGCAACGCATTGCTCTGCAATGCATTGTGTACCCCTCTGGCACTCAAAAGGTTAAACTAAACAGGGACAGAAGACAGATCAAAAATGCAATGGAGACATGCTTTGTATATCAAAATAGAGTGAAAAATAACAGAGAATTGTAAGAATGTCTATGGATGCCTTGTAGTCAATATTAACCTTTTAAGACCCTTAAAGGGTTAAATAACTTTTCCTTACAATGATCCTGTCAGCTTTTAGCAACATGTTGATACTTATGCCACATTATAAACTGCTAGTCAGAAAGTCTATTTTTTCCATTATAAAAGGTGAAGTAGGAGTTATAGCTCACAAGGTAAAACAAACTAAAGGCTGTATTAGGGATTGCCAGAGGGGTATCCAACGCATTGCTTACTACACTGGCACTCAAAGGGTTAAATATTCAACTTTAATACAGTGGTAACATGCAGTAGTACATAACCTTAATATTCAGTAAACGTGGACGTACACCAATGCCCAATGTTTTTGCTCATATGAAGAGTGGATGCAACCATAAAAAAACACATTTGATTAATCCCAACACTGGTATCTAGTATTCAAAGGGTTAAT
This sequence comes from Rhinophrynus dorsalis, assembly GCA_037306005.1. NCBI lineage: Eukaryota > Metazoa > Chordata > Amphibia > Anura > Rhinophrynidae > Rhinophrynus > Rhinophrynus dorsalis. The sequence continues at coordinate 467,491,560 of CM074720.1, forward strand.
TAAAAAAATGCCAGAGTGAAACATAATAATAGCAATACACCTATTTGTTAAAACTTTAGAAGAATAAGGCATTTCCATAAATGTAACTTGAATATGGGTCACTCTAGCAGCAAAGAGGTTACATAAATATATCACCTTACCTTAATATTGTTGAAGAATCCTTTTTGACAACCAGCTATGGAACTCCTCTCTGCCTTATTATCTCCGAGTTTAAGCCCCATTTTGTATACAGAATAGCAGCGATAACTTTTGTAAGACAGTGGTATAGTTTACTCTCAGGGCTGGACGCTGGGTAACAATCTAAAGAACACTGTGCATGGCAGAGAATTTGTTTTCAGTGACCAAAGGCTCTACCTGCCGCTCCTGTCTCTGTGCGCTCTGTAACAGTCTCTCTGCTGTGCATTCTCTAACACACACCGTCTCTTGGCTTCTCCGTCTCACAGCTCAGGTGTCTGCAGAGATTTAACTTAAAGGGGGAAGGATTTATAACTGTTCCACGATGACAGATTCCTTTCCTTTCCCTCCTCCCACTTTTCAAACATTTGGAAGTAGGGGAAAAAGTGCAGGAGCTGAGAGAAAGTGAAAGAGAGAGAAAAGATAGGAATATGAAACAGAGCCAAAAAAGTGATGAAGCATAGTGAGCAACCATTCAGATCCCAGCAATGCGGGAATCATTAATCCTCGGAGTGCCTGAGGGATAAGCAATGAATGGTACACCACTCTGACACTCAAATGGTTAACCCTTTGAGAGCCAGACATGTATCCAAAGCAATGGGGGGGGGGGGGGTTAGCTCTTTGAGTGCCAGGGGCTTGGGCCATTTCTTAGGACAGGTAGGCCAGACACAGTCATCATTTTTGTTATCCATCTGTTTATATTGTGCGAAAAGCGACGATATCATAATTACAAAAAAAGTTTAAAAAATACACTTTACATTTGTTGATTGTGAAAGTTTCTATTATTTGAACAAGCCCAGAATCCTCCAAGTGTATAGTTTTACCAACATGCATGGCCGTACAGAGCCCTAATTACCAGGACAGTGGTTACATGCTGCTGGTACCAGGACAAGCAACATCAGGCTGTTCACTAGGACTCAAATCCATTACAGATAGGTTGGTAGCGTACTATAATAATTTTAAAATTTTAAAACCTGGCCACATGACAAATGTCAGACTGGCTGTGTCACTCTGAAAATTGTTATGTACACAAATTCCTAATATTGTTCTTTTAAACAGGAGCAAAGATGACTTGCGGTGGCAATAAGGTACTTATGCTGGATGCCTGCCTGCCTACACAAATGTCACACTGGCTGTGTCACTCTGAAAATTGTTATTTACACAAATTCCTAATATTTGTCTTTTAAACAGGAAAAAAGATGACTTGCAGTGGCAATAAGGCACTTATGCTGGATACCTGCCTGCTACACAAATGTCACACTGGTTGTGTCACTCTGAAAACTGTTTTTTGCACAAATTCCTAATATTTTTCTGTGTCACTCTGAAAATTTTTATTTGCACAAATTCCTAATATTTTTCTTTTAAACAGGATCAAAGATGACTTGCGGTGGCAATAAGGCACTTATGCTGGATGCCTGCCTGCCTACACAAATGTCACACTGGCTGTGTGTCACGGTTGGCAAGCAAAGACAAGGGTCAGACGGTATAGTTAAATCATCTTTATTAGAATAATATGCAGAAATGGAAATTAATCGAAATAATAACAATCAGCAGAGGGTGACGGGAGAGGTTAGGGACTCTATCAGAAATATGAGTATCACAGTGCCTGTGATCTAGCTGTCACTCTCTTCTATGGTTGAGGGTGATTTGTTCACTTGGTTTGGCCCGCCCCTTGGTTTCCTTTTTATACCTGACTATTCCATCTGTCAGGTGCCCTTTCGTGGTGTTTCTGAGCCAGTTGTTCTGTTGCTGCGTTCCTGATTCCTGTGTACCGATTTGGCTTGCCCTGACCATTCTCCAGTGTTCCTGCTTGTGTATGACCCGGCTCGTCTGACTACCTCCTCCGGATCTCGACTCTGCTTGGCTGATGTTCCTGCTTGTGTATGACCCGGCTCGTCTGACTACCTCCTCCGGATCTCGACTCTGCTTGGCTGACGTTCCTGCTTGTGTATGATCCGGCTTGTACGACTACCTCCTATGTGCTCCGATCCGGCCCGGCTGACTTCCTCCTGCAAGATCAACCTACAGCGTGTTCCAGAAGACCTACGTTCCGGTTGTCGCCATCGCGACATTATCATCCACTGTTCCAGTACTTGTGTGGCTGTCTTGCCTGGTGTTACTTCGTGCAGTGCAGCGTTACAATCGTGCAGAGCTGTGTACGCCTCACTCAGACAGCAGTGCTGTGCTACTGCAGAAAAGCTTTGTGTAATCGTGCCTTTTAACCCTACCAGTGCTGCCTCGGTCCCACTCTCCTTACTCCAGTGTGAGCCTCGTTCATAGTGATACTCCTGCTGAGTTGGCCGCTCTCCGTCGGCAACTCGATACCATCGCAGTAGAGAATTCACTTCCGATTTAGGCCAGTTGGGCGCTTTGGCTCTCTCTCTCGTTGCATACACTGGGCGATTCCGTTATACCGAGTGGTGACGGGCACAGGCCTTGCACTAGCATTCCGGTACTACTTCAGTTGGGCTATTGGCCCAGTCTCGTTATACTCAGTCCGGTAGAGTCTGAGGAGGCTTGGGAGCTCTTGCATTGCAGGCCGGTTCGATACACGCCCGTGGGGCTAAGGTCACTTGCACTAGCAGTAGCCATTCCAGAAGGTACGCCCGTGGGGGCTATTGGGCTCTGCTTTACTACACACTGTGGCGAGACAGTCCTTATCCACTTGTTGGTGAACATTTCTTCAGCACAGCTTATCTACACCTCGGGCGTGCCAAAATATCCACTTAAGAGACTGATCATAATCAAGGACTTAACCCTCTGTGGTTACCTTAAGCTCAGCTTCCTTATACCCAGGGCGTGCCAAACAGTTCCTTGTGAAACTATTATTTATCAAGGACTTAACCCTCTGGGGTTATACCCCTTCCTCTGTGGTACAGTTGTACTTGTATTCCGTTTGTGCATCTACCTTTGTATTTTCCAGTCACTATCGTTTATGTACACCCAACCGCCACTAGAGGGCGACCTTATGTGTTATTATTGCTAAATAAAACTGTGTTTTATTCTACATACTGGTCTGAGCGTCTTTAAAAAACCGTGACAATGAGCCGCCAACACGTCCACCACAACTGCTTAGAGACTAGGCCGGAGCCAACTGGTAGTCTCAATTGCCCTGTGGAATCACCAAATTGACAATGGATACTACTGACCCACACCTGCAGTCAGTACGGCCGGAGTCCACCAGAGCCACAGGTTTGCACCAGATAGGATGTCCACTAGTCAGAAGGCAACACTGAGAGGATAGCTGAACAGAGCCCCAGGTCAGCACCAGGTTGGATAGTCAGACAAGCTAGGGTCATACAAGGAGCAGGTAATCAGCCAGATCCACAGGTCTGCACCAGATAGGATGTCCTCTAGTTAGGAGGCTACACTGAGAGGGTAGCTAGACAGAGCCCCAGGTCAGCACCAGGTTGGATGTCAAACTAGAGAGAGCTCGCACAGGGAGAATGGTCAGACAGAGCCACAGGTCAGCACCAGACTGGATGGTCAGACAAGCCGGGTCATACACAAGAGAATAGGAACTGGAACTAGAACAAGACTCAACAACAACATCGTAAGGGTACTGAATGAAGGCCTCAGTGCCCTTTAAATACTCCTTCCAGGAAGTAGATAGGTGGAGCAAACCTGAACCACACTATAAAGCTGAGGCCTGCGTCATAGCGCAGCCTCACGCCACAAGATGACGCATCGTTTTGCAATGCATCCAGCACTCCTGTGTATGTCTGCCTCAACCAGTTGCCTTGGACGAGGGTATGGCAGACCGCTCCAACCCCAGAGTGCTTCCAGGTCGAGCGCCACGGAGCAACTTATCCAGGAGCACTCCTCTGGCCCATAACCCCTCCAGTGTATCAAATATTGTAATCGCCCTTTGACCCACCTGGAGTCCAGATTGCTCTGTACCACATACTCCTCATGATCCCCGACTTTGACCGGAGCTGGCCAGACTTTAATAGTAGTGTACTGGTTACAGATCAGAGGTTTCAACAAGGAAACATAGAACACGTTATGAATACGCACGGAGGCGGGAAGTTCCAGAGTATAGGCCACAGGGTTAATCTTGCGCAGCACACATAATGGAACTACGAATCTAGGAGCCAACTTATTACAGGGAACCTAGAGGTTAAAGGGATAGTAATACTTGAAAATAATTGTATTTTATATCGTAGCCCTTAAAAAACATGAAAAATGATATAAGTCTTATCTCCCAAACCATAAAGGTAAATATGGTAAAATGCTCTTTTCCTGGTTGTTTCAGCCAAGTCTGCCATCTAGTGGACAGATTTGGAATTTGGTCCACAGAGCAACGGGCAGCTCTTTAGCAGTGCCGAGATCACAATCTTTGAAAAGAACTACTTAATTGGAACTATCTACAAAGTGTGCCTGGCTTGAAAGCACACTTTGTAGACCATTCCAATTAAGAAATATTTTTTAATGATGGTGATCTCAGCACTTCTGGAGAGGCACAGCCGGTCCCGGGACCGGATTCCAAATCTGAAGGGTGGAGCAATGACATCACTCCAGGGGAAACTTTACTTCTGAATATCTCCCAAACCATAAAGGTTTGGGAGATAAGACTTATATCATTTTTCATGTTTTTTAAGGGCAACAATATAAAAGAAAATTATTTTCAAGTATTACTATCCCTTTAAGGTTACGGGATGACAACCACACTCTCTCCCCCACCTGGAAGGTGCCGGCAAATGCCTATGGTCAGCCTGCCTTTTCTGCCGCTGCACGGAACCACGAAGGGTATGCTGTACCTGAACCCAAGAGGAACGGAGAGCCCTCAAATGCTCATCCAGAGACGGAATTAATTGTACCTGAAAGACCTCGGGAAGGACAGAGGGTGGAAACCCATAGCTGATAAAGTACAGAGAACTCTGTGAGGAAGAGTTCATGGCACAATTCTGGGCAAACTCCACCCAAGGTAGCCCAATTATCGTGGTGGTCAGAGATATAGAAATGGAGAAATTGTTCTAAGGCTTGGTTAGATCTTTCTGCCGTGCCATTAGAATGAGGATGGTACACGGAGGAAAATGCTAGCTGAATCCCCATCTAAGCACAAAAGCATCTCCAGAAATGAAACACAAATTGGATACCTCTGTCCGAGACAATAACCCTAGGTATGCCATGAAGCCGAAAGACCTCCCTAGCAAACACCACCGCCAATTCCTTCGCTGATAGTAGGCCTTTAAGTGGTACAAAGTAAGCCATCTTAGAAAATTTGTCTACGATCATCAGGATGACCATGAAGCCCAAGGATGCCGGAAGATCAACCATAAAGTCTATGGACAAATGTGACCAGGAACATTCCCCATTAGCCACAGGTTGAAGGAGACCGACAGGAAAGTGTCAAGGCGATTTATTTTGAGCACACGTGGTGCATGCTGCGGTAAAAGCAGCACAATCAGATCTAAGGCTCGGCCACCAGAACAGTCTAGACAAAGATCAAATCAGTTGGTCTCGCCCAATGTGACCAGCTATCTTGGAAGCATGGTACGTCTCCAACAGTTTAATGTGCAGCTGAGCAGGAACAAAGCATCTCCCGCAAGGCTTCTCCGCCGGAGCAGATGTTTGAGCAGCCAGAATATCCTTTCCCAGGGAAGACGTAATACATGTCCGTATGGTAGCCGGAATCCGATCAGCCGGAATAATCTGTGTAGGAGGAACCTCCTCATTGGATAGACTGCAAAACTGGTGTGATAAGGCATCTGCCTTAACATTATTAGAGCACGGAAGGTAGGAAACTACGTAATTGAACCTGGAAAGGAACAATGCCCATCTAGCTTGACGGGACGACAAGCGTTTGGCCTCAGATAAGTACGTGAGCTTCTTATGATCTGTAAGAATCAAGACCGGGGAACTAGTACTTTCCAAGAGGTGTCACCATTCTTTCAGACCTAGTATGATGGCTAGTAATTCTCTGTCCCCAATCTGATATACCATGTCAGCCTTGGATAGTTTTCTGGAAAAATAGCCATACGTGCGTAAGGCTTCCCCTGGAGCCGAGCTCTGCGAAAGGAGAGCGACTACTCCAATCTCAGATGCATCGACCTCCAGGGTAAAGGGTAGGGCGAGATTCGGATGCACCAAACTGGGAGCTGCAGTGAATGCTGCTTTGAGGTCTTCAAAGGCGAGCAACGCACTGGGTGACCATTCAGAGACCTTAGCACCCTTACAGGTCATATCAGTAAGCGGTTTGACAATAGTCGAGAAATTTTTAATAAACTTCTGATAGTCATTAGCGAACCCCAAAAATCTTTGGATAGATTTAAGTCCCACAGGACGAGGCCATTGCAACACTGCGGACAATTTCTGGGGGTCCTTGGCCAACCCAGATGAGGAAATAATGTAACCCAGAAAGGTTACTTGGGGTTTGTGAAAGTTGCATTTTTCCAACTTGCAATACAAGTTGTTCTCTCTAAGCAGTTGTAGGACTTTGAATACATCCGAACAATGAAGCTCCAATGTAGGAGAATGAATAAGGATGTCATCCAGATAGACCACCACACAACTCTGTAAAAGATCTCTCAGCACGTCATTGATAAATTCCTGGAAGACAGCAGGAGCATTACAGAGACCAAAGGGTATGACAAGGTACTCATAATGCACGCTCCTGGTGTTAAAAGCTGTCTTCCATTCTGGCCCTCTTTTTTTCTGACCAAGTTATAAGATGCCCTTAAATCAAGTTTCGTGTATATCTTAGAACCTTTTAGCCGGTCAAATAATTCCGTAATCAGTGTGTCACGGTCTGCCCCTGTCTAGGCAGACTGCCAGGCATGGTCATCCCTCTGGCGGATCATGGTGGAATTGAACCGGTGTCTTCATGTACTCTGTTCCTGCTTTCTTGCCTTTGAGCCATTGCTGAATCTGTTCCATCAGTGATTCTAGCCTGTATTATCTGCTTTGCCTGCAGCACACGGGGGCTGGACTGCTGCTATCATATTTCACCTATCATTCAGAGTCCACCTGAGGCAGCTTGTTAATTAAGCTGCTGATTACCTGGGTATAAAACACTGCCTCTCCCTGAGGGCTGGGTCAGTTCATTGTTGTATTTTTGTTCCTGTGGTTTGTTTCCAGATTACCAGACTGATTTGGCTTGTGACCCCAGCTTGCTGTTCCTGATTACTCTTCTGGATCTGCCCTTGTCTGATTCTAAGCATCCGGTTCCTGTTCCTGCCAGCCCCCGTGCACAGATTCACAGCCCAGGTGGCTTTTTACCTGGTCACTTTGGGCTGTGTTTATCTGCAAGGGTGAGCTACATCTCTGCACTACGGACTCCCATCAAGGTAATCTGTTACACAGTGGTATCGGATAGGCGTTCTTAACCATCAATTTGTTTAATCCACGGAAGTTAATACATGGACGTAATTCTCCTTCTTCCATGGCCTTGTTTTCCTCCACAGATAGAGGGTATATACGGCCCCTAGGAGGGTTAGAACCAGGCAGTAGCTCCACCAAGCAATCATAAGGCCTATGAAGAGGTAATGCCCTGGCCTGGACTTTATTAAATAGATCAGCAAACTCAGAATAGGACTCAGGTAGGCCAGAAGACTCGGAGCATGCTAGTTGAACTGGGAGCAATAGACGAGACTCGTCACACTGTGGGCCTCAAGACGATATTTCGCAAGTCTTCCAATCAATCCTAGGGTTATGTGCCTGCAACCACGGAAACCCTAGAACGATGGCATAGTGGGGAGAGTTGATCACCTGAAACTTCAGGGTTTCTTTATGGAGGGCCTCCACTCTCAGGGAGGAGAGGAGAAGTTTCATGAGTATTGTGTGATGGCAGAAGGGGTCTGCCATCAATGGCCTCAACAGCCAAAGGGGAGGTATGTGACTATAAAGGAATAAGATTCTGAGCTGCAAATTCAGCATCCGTAAAGTAACCAGCAGCACCAGAGTCAATTAGTGTGGAAACAGAGACAGTGTTCTTCCCTCAAAATGTGTCTGTAGTACAAGGCTTGGCAGACAGCGAACAAATTTCCAATAAAGACCCAGTAGGCAGGAATAGTGATTGAAATCTTTACTGAAAATATTTTTTGTATTTGTAAAACTGCAAAACACAAAATTATAAAAATATGTATTAGCAAATCTGCTTACAACCACAAAATACAAATAGAGATAGGCATGATACATTACTGTTAAATCAATAGCTAACAGAAAATGAGGCCTAGTACATAACTCCCTGCAGATGCTGCAAACAAACATCAAACTATAGCTAACTGTAGCAACCTGTGGAGGTTCAATACAAGCTCCTTCTCTAAAGAGGGAATCAAGTAGACTGGCTGCAGGGATAGTAATGTTTCATAATAAAAGCAGCTCTAATTAATCATCATATTATTTGGACTTTGGAGAGTGTTATTTCAATTCTGTCAGAGTTGTAGTTCCAGAGTAATTCAATGACAAAGTGTCCCCCTCCCGCCCCTTTTACTGATGTCACACTGTTCAGCTAGAGCAGAAGGGAGGTGCCCAGGTAGACTGTGGAGAGGGACAATCTTCAATTAAGATAAGGGAAAAAGCTGAAAAGCTTGTCAAGGGGGGCAGGGCTTTCATTGTTCTGATAGAAAGAATATTGTCCCTTGCTGTTATCTGTCTGGTCTATGGACTGCATTCCACATCTGAGAAGAGATTGCTTACACTAGGTAAAAGGGGCGGGAGGGGGAAACTTTGCTTGTGAATATCTCATAAACCATAAAGGTTTGAGAGATAAGACTTATATCATTCTTCATGTTTTTTTAATGCCTACAAAATAAAATAAAGTTAAAATGAAGTATTACTATCCCTTTAAAGCAACAGCTACTTTTTTTACAATAGACTTATGTATGCTTATATATCTAACAGAACAGACAGAATCATTGGCCCAAGTAAGAACCACTTCAAGCATGGGTTTATCCTGCATGGCTTCAGGGGACTGAGAGATACCACCTAAGATTTGTCCCCGACAGGATCTTAGGTGCGGGCGTTTCCCTTACATACTGGACATGACCTCAATAAGTGTCCTGGTCTACCACAGTATAGACACAGTCCCTCCCTCCTCTGAAAGGCCCTCTCCTCCACAGACAGATGGGTGGCCTCAAACTGCATAGGTTCACTATCCCTAGAGTCAGAATCAAGAAGCATGGGAGGTGAGAGAGGACTGGGTGGGCAAACTAAGAGGGATGTCCCTCGAGACGGATGCCTCCACAGGCGCTCATTGAATGAAGGTCTCTCCCGGACCTGAGTGTCAATCAAGATGACAAATTATATCAGTTCATCCAGAACTTTAGTATCACGGTGCCCGTGCTATGCTGGCGACATTCTGTCAGTCTTTGTTTACTGCGGACACTTATTGGCTGAAGTGACTTTGTCCCGCCCAGTATTTGTCCTTAAATACTGGGCCTTGTCACTTCTCCGGTGCCGCTTTCGTGGTGTTTCTGTTACCAGCGATTGTTCCAGTTCTCGTGTGATCTCTGTGTACCGACCCAGCCTTCCTGACTACTCTGCTCTATCCGTTCCTGCTGTGTACCGACCCGGCCCGACTGACGTTCCTGCTCTGTGTACCGACTCGGATTGCCTGACTTTCCTGCACTGTGTACCGACCCGGCCTGGCTGACGTTCCCGCACTGTGTACCGACCCGGCCTGGCTGACATTCCTGCTCTGTGTACCAACTCGGATTGGCTGACGTTCCTGCCTGTGTACCGGCCCGGTAGGGCTACATCTCCTGTGTATCTCTACTGCCTGAGGTCCCATTCCGGTCCTCGGTTTGGGGTTCTCCTCCGGGCCTCTGTCTCCGGACAGTACCATTGTGCCTTAGTGTGACTCCTGCAGTCTAGTCTTGGTTCAGTCTGTGTCGCGAGGGCGACATTCCAGTGTCTATTTCCCATCTGTGCACCACGGTACGCTTGACCGTCCTTCCTCCCAGTACGCTGAGGTTGGTCTTCCATTGGGTGCCTCAGGCTGTGCTTATGATCGGGCAGTCGACATTGGTCTTAGCGTTCGGGGAAGGTGCCATTATTCACCGGCTATTCTACCATGCAATCTCTGTTGGGTGCCCTCCCGGGCATACTGTCTCAGTCCTCCATTACTGCTACGGCAGTCCTTAAGCTTATCCTGGGCCTCCGTTGTCTACTGGGAGTTTCTCACTATTTAAGCACTCTCTGCAGAGTGAGAGTCTTAAGGGCCTCGCACTATTAGGGCCTGTCAGCATTCCTGGCCTAATAGTAACCCGTTCATTGCTGCCTTGGTTACACGAACTTTGCCTGACCTGTGTCAGTATATTGTAAATTCTGGGGGGACTATTATTCTCTTCTGGCAGGCACAGCGCAGTCATCATCAGCAACTGAACAGTGCAAAATTTGTGACAAGTTAGTTAAAAGGGGAAAGGAGGGACCACACCTTGGTACAACCTCCCTGATAACACACATGAAACACAGACACCATGACATTTATGTCAAACATGTTAAAGCCAAACACCCATTACAGAAATCTAGCACCGGTGTTACTGTACCCCCTGACTCTCCAGAAAGGCACCAAGAGGTGAGGTGGAGATCAAAAAGGAGGAAGAATAAAAAAACCCAGAGAGACATCGGAAGTTCCATGACGAGCGAAACAACTAGCTTGCCATCAACATCACCTTCTTCCTCTAGGGTAACAAGTACATCTCCTACCAATCTTTCATCGTTACCTTCCGCACCAAATGATAGCCACTCTGTTAATGTTAGGATATGGCAGTTCATCTCTACCCATTGCTCACTGTGTGGTGCACTGACCACACATGCCAGTGTGGTGGAGGAGAATCGATACCAGGTCATCAGGTGGCATCTGAGGAGATTCCATCCCGCAGAATATGCTAGGATGCTGGCAGGGAGGGTTCATAATTACTATTAAACTGTCAGCAAGTTGTCATGTGTCCTTAGCGGGTTCTGGACAAGGGGTATAGTGACAGCGGCAGTACTTGGGTTCTGGTGTCATGGTGCTTGGATACAGTTGTGCCCCCAGGTGTTATTTACCCCACACACTGTGCACATTGCATTTGCTGATGACAGCCATAGTTCTTGCTCTCAAGGGAAAAATGTTTATTATAATAACAACACACCCATGATTTTGGAAGAGGGGCAGGTGGAGAAGAATTATTGGCCAAATTCTTCTTTTGTCCACATAGACTGGGGGCTACTTATTGTGCTGCTGTTGCCTCGGGTACATCACTGTAGATAGTCGTGGCAAGTGGAACCTTCATCATTCATCACCCATGTTACTGCTTTTGTTCATCCCATTCCCTTTCAGCCACCTAATCATCCTGCTGCTCAAACAACTCAGCAGCAGCAGTAAGAACAGCAGTTCCAAATTCCTCAATTATGGACTCAAGAGGACATTTGACAATGACCATAGGCCATTGGACAAAGGGTATAGTGACAGTGGCAGAACTTGGGTTCTGGTGTTTGGATACAGTTCTGCCCCCAGGTATTATTTATCACAAACATTGTGCACATTGCAGTTGCTGATGAGAGCCATAGTTACTGCTCTCAACGGAAAATTTCAGTTCTAATAAGAACACACCCATGATTTTGGAGGAGGGGCAGGTGGAGAAGGATTATTGGCCAACTTCTTCTTTTCTCCACATATACTGGGGGCTACTTATTGTGCTGCTACTGCCTCAGGAACATCACTGTAGATAGTTGTGGTAAGTGGAACCTTCATCATCCATCTTCCATGTTACTGCTATTGTTGATCCCATTCCCTTTCAGTTTCCTAATCATCCTACTGCACAGCAGCAGCAGTACGAACAGCAGTTGCAACTCAGGACTCAGGAGTACATTTGACAGTGGCCACTGGCCAACATGACCTGCTGTCATTAGGCCTGTAGGTCATTTTTAATTTTTTCTCAGGGCTTGTGTTTTGAAAAAAAAATAAATAAATAAAAAAACAAAAAAAACTAATCCTACAAAAAAATAAACAATTTTGGGGGGTTTGTTTCTAACAAGCCTAAGTCCTACAAATCAATGTTTCCTTAGGGCTTGTGCCAAACAAGCTTAAGTCGTACAAACCAATGTTTCTTCAGGGCTTGGGCCTCAAACAAGTCCAAATAAGTCCTACAAAGGCCTTTAACAACAAATCAAACAAATCATCCTGTACAAAATACTCTATCAAGTCAAGTATTAGTCCACCCCAGTGGCAGCTTATGTCAGGGTGTTCCTGTCTCTATCACTTTACATACAAATGTCTTTATTTTATTGATTTATTTTTTTAGTAACTGTCCCCCCAATAGCAGTCAAGAAACCCCCCCCAAAACAAATTCCCTGTTCAAATGATTCATTCACCAACACAGGCACCCTCCTCAGACCCCCTTCATAGCATATATATAAGGTTTTTTTTATTTTTATTTAGGATTTATTTTTTATTAACTGCCCCCAAATCCCAGTAAGCAACCCCCCAAAATCATCCCCTGTTCAACTGATTCTTTCCCCACACCCCACCAGCACAGGCACCCTCATGCCCTTTTTATACTATGCCTTTGGGAAATAAAATAATATTTTCTATGTGTTGTGTGTAACTTCTATGTTCTCACTGATTTCAATGGAATGAGCTAGGAGAAAAAAGCGGAAAAAATTGGAAAATCTGCACATTTTCGCTGGAAAATTTTCACTAAGTGGAAAATGCCATTTTTCACCGATTTCATTTTGAGGAGTAAATTTTCGCCCATCCCTAGGTCTATCATCTATCAGTACTCCCCAAGGTGTTTCCCATTTAGAGTATATGTAGCATGTTTGTTTCAACAGCCCAAATGCATAACCTTACATTTATCTACATTAAATATCATCTGCCACTTTTCTGCCCATTCACTCAGTTTATCTGAATCCTTCTGCAGAGAAAAAACATCCAGCTCTGTATGTATTTCCTTACATAGCTCAGTGTCTTTTGCAAAGACTGAGATGCTACCTTCAATTCCCATCATTAATAAATATAACTAAGAAGGAAAGCATGAACACGCTCCCTGGGGCAGCTGGGAGGGAGATGGGAAGTCATACTCTGCTGTGCCTCACATACTGTGTGCCGCACAAGGCGGAAGTGCCAGATTAGAAGTCTTAATATCTTCAATACTAGGTACGTAAGAGAGAAAAAAAAACAACAACACTAGCTTCGATATACTAATGAAAGCCAATGGACACAAGTTTGTGTCATGTGAATGCTCCCCTTTAAGAAAGTCTATGTATCGTGGTTGAATACAAGTGTCCCATGCAGTTAAACTGCAAAACATCTCTCCACTACCTTTAAAACTACATTCACCAGGTAAAGTTTGTTCTCTTAATCTTCCTGTGTTTTCAGTTGATACTTCTGCTTTCAGCTTGGTTAACAGTTCATCATATCCATCATCTTCCATGTCATTTTCTCACCATTCGGAATATAGGGCATTTGGACAAAATATAGCTCCAGTGTGTGTGGTCTTACTCCACCAGGAAAGCAATATTCTTCCTTTTCAGCACCTTCCCAGAATTTTATCTATGCATCAGTTTTTCCTCTGGGAAAGATGCCCTTTGTGTATTCTGTCTTGTATTCAGGTAGAAAATTGGATATTCTTTATATTTTACCTTGTTTTGGATGGTGCCAGGTGGTGAAGACTGGTCAGCCTTAATTCCAATCTTGTTGCGAAAGTCAACATAGTAATAATGTCCAAAGGCTGCATAGCACCTCTTTCCCCTGTATGGTCATGTAAGGGTATATTGCAGCATAGATGCTTGAACTATTTTCATCTGTTCATTAATATGATCCCTGACCAGTTTTCTTCCTTCCAGAGTAGTGATCCCTGCGCTCTTTGCCATCATATTAGAGTCCATTAGAATGATTTGAGAAACTCCCAATGTTCTCAGCTTCTGTATAATAGGATTAGGAAATGGTTTCTAGTATAGTCCTTGTGGTAGGCCTGTAGTTTGTATATCTACTGGTTGTATGTCATAGTGTATGTCTCTTCCTTTTCGGATGTTTTTAGGCCTGTCACTTGAATGAGCTTGTATCTTAGTCCAATTTAGGTTTTCTTCTGGCTGTTGTGTAACTTAATGCCAGTGTATTCTCAGCATCACAATGCATGCTGACACAGTAATGATAGAAGAATTGTGGTATAACTTACAGTATTCTGTGTCACATTCTTCCTCTTTATTGCATAGGGGCATGTGTTCAAGAGCTATTGTCCTTTAGCTGTTGTACTTGAGTCAAAAGTAACCATTGTTGGAAGGTCAGTGGTTCAGCAGGATTATCTGGTCTCATTCTCAGCTGTAGGATAAAAATGAGAAGCTGGTTTTAAATTGTCAATGCTTACTGTACGTTTGTCCACTGTGATAAATGTCCCCTCATTAAAGGCATAGTAATGTATCACAAGAAAAGCAGCTCCAATTAATCTTCATATTATTTGGGCCATGAAGAGTGTTATTTCAATGCTGTCTGAGTTGTAGTTCAAGAGCAATTGAATGATAAAGTATCCCCCTCCTGCCACTGTTACTGATGCAACACTGCTGTCCTGAGAGCAGCAAGACTGTCCAGATGGATCTCAGAGAGGGGCAATCTTCAGTGAGCATAAGGAAAAAAACTGAAAAACCTGTCAAGGGGAGCAGGGTTTTCCTTATGCTCTCAGTAAGAAGATTGTCCCTTGCTGCAAGCTGTCTGGTCAGGTGACCAGATTTCACATGTGAGGGGAGGTAGGGGGATACTTTATCATTCAATTACTCCTGAACTACTTTTCTGACAGTATTGAAATAACACTCTTCATGACCCAAATACTATGAAGATTAATTGAAGCTGATTTTTTGTGAAACATTACTTGTCTTTATGCAAACAGGTGGTTTCCATCTTGGTCTCACTAGTTTAGTGGTCTGTACCCTCTCCTGGACATACTGGGCAACTTCTGGTTTCCAAGAATGGGTTTGTTTGGGTGTGTGAGCAGACCTAGAGAAATAATATCTTAATTCCTGTAAAATATTCAATTGATCTAGTTTCCCTGGTGCAAAAGGTTAATAGCAATAGGCTTGTGCGATTTGGTTTGTCAACATTTGGAATTCGATGAAGAAGGGGTAATTCATCGACATTCGAGCTGTCCGAAAGGCAAGGGTCGTTTGCCAAAAAAAATCCGAACAGCCCTGGTCCGAATGTCATCAAAAATTTTTGGAAATTCGGCAACTACTACCCGCGCACAATTACTTTCCTTCCATACTCCATATGTGTAGTCCAAATAGCTTCTCCGTTTCATGCAATACTTTCCCGCTTTGTCTCTATTCCAATTAGCCTCTTCGTTTCATGATGGGGGTTGGACTAATGACACAGACACCCAGACAGCCTGCATTTCCTGAGCTTTTTTGGAGCTCAGAGAGAGAGAGGAAGCAAGAGATATTAGAGTGTCCAGTTGTTGTGTAGGCAGGCAGGTAGCATTAGGCATAGGCAGGCAGTCAGCATTAGTGCCTTATTGCCACTGCAAGGGAGAGTCGTCTTTGTTCCTGTGCAAAATATTAAAAATATTAGGGATTTGTTTGAATAATTTTCAGAGTGACACGTCAGCCAGTCTCACAGTTCTGTAGGCAGGCCTAGTACCTTATTGCATCCGCAAGGGAGAGTCACCTTTGTTCCTGTGTTAATTATTAAAATTAATATTAGAATTGTGTTTGAATAATTTTCAGAGTGACACAGCCAATCTCAGAGTTGTGTAAGGACTGGGAAGCCTAGTACCTTATTGCCATCGCAAAGGAGAGTCACCTTTGTTCCTGTGTTGAATATGATATCTGTCAGGTGTTTCTTTTATAAAGGGTCTTAATCAATATTTACCTGGTGAATCTTCAGACTCACTAGGTGCTTTTGTATGAGGGGTATTATTCTGTATTGTTGTTGAGGCTCCTCCTTGTAATTAGGTGGGGAGGGTTCTCTGTAGTCCTTCATATTAGAAAAACTATATTAATCCTATGCACACGCTATCCCTTGTTTTTTTGTATCACCTTATGATATGAGAAAGTCAACCTGGATGGTGCTCACAGGGTTAACTGTTAACTAAAGAAAAGACAAAAACAGATATCCCTGCTGTTAAGGACTCTGAACATTAATGGGTTGAATCTCACGTATCATTAGTTTTGAAGGGAAAAAAAGTAAAACAACTTTTATTCAAAAATAAAAATCAAGGACGGATGTCAGGCATATTTTGACACCTGCAAATCTGTACCCTGACTTAGTGTTGTCTCTACATCTTTAGGCTGTAGAAGAAGAAAAAATGCCAACGGAAGCCAAAGTCTGTGTCGTGTTAACCCTTTGAGTGCCAGTTCCCCTAAGGAGTTTATTCTTAGTGCTTTTGGTACTGAAAGGTTTAACTTTACACATTCTTCTGTTAGCCTGTCCATTTATGATGCTGTGTAACTGTATCCCTGGACGCTGTGCTGTCCTGGGCTGTTGTGCTGGGCTTCTGTCTCCTGGATGTGGCTACAAGATGGGTAGCTGGTCCGGAAAATGCAAGTAACTGGCTGGAATGAAGCAGGCTGGCAGCTGTACCACAAATCACTGAATCACTGTAGCTATAAACAAAGGCTGGAAAGCTTGAAACATAAGCTGGAACTCTGGAAGCATAAGCTGGAATGCTGGAAACATAAACTGGAACTCTGGAAGCATAAGCTGGAATGCTGGAAACATAAGCTGGAACTCTGGAAGCATAAGCTGGAAAGCTGGAACCATGGCGCTCCTGAATAGGGGTCAAAGGGGACCCTTTAAGCCATCAGGAATAAAATACAAGACACAGATCAAGTCCCAAACAACTTCTAACTTTATTGTGACAATTAAACTCTTTTATACAGTCATGATAAAATTAAACCATTGACTGAATACAAAGGACACAAGGGGGAACAATGGTGGTGGGGCACAATACACAAAGTGAACAATGGGTACATAAACATAGGGACAATGGCAACTAGGGACTGTACACAGAAAAATGCACTTTCCCCTAATTAAATCTTGCTGCTCAAATTCCTAGCCAATAGGAATTGCAGTGACAAGCAACAAACAACTAATCAAGACCCGGGCAATTGTTCTCCCTAGGAGATGGAATTATCCGGGTCTAACATAATTAACTTTATAACATGGGAGAGTAGGCGGCCAATCAGAAGCCGCATACTCTCTTCAGTACTGTAGGCGACCAATCAGAAGGCTGCCTACTTTCTCCCATACAAAGTCAATGGAGGACCTTTAAATCCATCCCCATGGAAAATGGCCAATCAGGAGCCGGCCTCCTTTTTAACCAGAAAAGCGGCTTTTCCCTCTAGTCCGGCAGCTGGCTTGTTTCTTTAGGTGAACTCTCAATTTTTAAGGAAGGTTTTCTTGTGAGGCCTGACAAGACCTTCAAGCCTAGGGGTCCATTACAGTGCTTTATCTAAATGGTACAGGGAGAAGGCCAAACAGATGAGCTGTTTAAAAAAAAAAAAAAAATGCCAAAGGAAGTGTCCATACAACCCTTCCCACTAGGAGAGGAAATGTAATAAATAATAGATATGGGGTCAAGAGTCTACTCTCTGGGAAGGGAGGCTATAATGTTTTTTGGTGATTTTAAAGGAGGTTTCTCTGAACTTCAGTGGTGCCCTGTTCCTGCATTCCTACCCAGTTGGTGACTGGGTGTAAGAGGTCATATATCATATGCATGCCCCTGGGTCCTCCCAATAAATGAATCTATGAAGATTTATCCAGGGGTGCCTATGATTAGGGGTGGGCGAAATCTTTCTCTGTGTTCCTCTAATAAATTTTTCTGAAAACCACGTTGT
This sequence comes from Rhinophrynus dorsalis, assembly GCA_037306005.1. Taxonomy (NCBI): domain Eukaryota; kingdom Metazoa; phylum Chordata; class Amphibia; order Anura; family Rhinophrynidae; genus Rhinophrynus; species Rhinophrynus dorsalis. The sequence goes on from CM074720.1 coordinate 467,509,488, forward strand.
TTTTCGCAGGATAATCCACTTTAAAACTAGTGATTAAAATTTTCACATTTTCCACCCATTGGCCAAAATTTTTCACCATTTTCAATGGCTGGAAAGTTTCTGCCCATTGATTTACATTGTTTTCGCCTTTTCACTATAAAAACATGATGTATTTGTGGAAATCAAACACCATAGATGCAACTACAGAGGGAGGTAGACGTGCTGTGCTTTTCTGCTGTGATCTTTTTCCAAAATTGAGGTAGGAGAGGCTCATAGTGACTGCTATCACTATGAGCAGGTTTAAAAATAATAAATGGAGGAGCTGGAAGGACCTTTATGTGTCCACTGTGTCTGAGGAGGAGGAAGTGAGCATTACTGAATCAATGCTGTCTAGTCCCCCTAAATCACCCCAAGGTATCTTGGGAAATTTAATGGGAAGGGAGGGAGAAAAGGGAATGGGAAGGGAGGGAGAAAAGAATAATACTAGTGAGAGCAGGACAGGTCAACTGCCTGTGCCTGCTGCTAGATATTCTGCCATTGCTGCCACCATTGTTGCCCCTGCTGCCACTAGTGCTTTGCCTGCTGTCAGATGTGCTGCCCCTGTTGCAACCAGTGCTGTACCTGCTGCCAGTGCTGAACCTGCTGCCACCAGTACTGTGCCTGCCCCTTATACACACACCTTTTTAAACACCCATATATATACAATTTTTATACTTTTTTATATAGGTTATGAACGGATATTGTGATTCAATATTATTTATGTTTATCCTCTCTGCTAAATTATTATCGTCTTTGGGATGCATTGAATTGCACTGTGGAGCTTTAGAGCCTCTGGCGACAGGTATCCAGAACAGGGAGGGTCTCTGCCATCCACAGTGTTGCATCTCATCAGCTATAGAATGTAGGGAGGCATTGTGGTCACCATGGCAACACCCAGGGCAAGGTGGAGGACTGGATCGAGGTGTGAATTTGGCCGCTGGTATGTATAGCTCCAACCTCGCTCTGGTTAGCGATTGGAAGCAGGAATGCGACTCTCACTCATTGCAGTAAGGCCATAACGTTTATATCATAATGTATAAATAGAAGTAACTGCTTAATGTGCAGTTCAATCCCCTGACAAAGTGAAGATTGTACTTTCACGAAACGTGTAGGGATAATTTGATATTTTAATACAATAAAGTATTGTATTTATCCATTCTGACTTGTTCTAATTAACCCCGTCTGATTGTGGTTACATCAAGCCGGGCTGGGCTTCAGTCACAGGTACATCTCAAGCATCCATCTGTTGAGTTCCTTTAATTAAAGGGGCTGGGTTTGGGAGACCTGTCATACAGTGTTACGCTTAGAGGAAGTTTCTTTTACTTTATACAGACACTCACAGCAATATAAAGTGTATCTAAAAGAGACAAGTCTGACCTCTAAGAACTAAGGAAAATCAGGACCACTATCTACACTTTCATCACAATTCATATGGGCACAACTTACAAGAAGTAATCTTGTAAGTAGAATCATTTGCTTTCTCTTATTGTCTGTGATACATAAGGACCGCTCTCAGATGGTGTGCGCTTTCTCCTAGTCTTCTTTTTTCCAGTTCTACGTTCAGTTAAAGGTGCCACTGAGGACACCAGGGAGCACAGCTGCAACCTAGAGACTATCAATATTAGTCATTTCATGTGGTGACTTACATTTTATATTTGGACTTGTAAGCTATAGTGTGCGGAGCGCTATAAGTGTATATGTTTTGGTGCTGCCCCTGTTGCCAGTGCCACCAGTGCTGTGCCTGCTGCCAGTGTTGAAGCTACTGCCACAAGTGCTGAAGCTGCTAGTGTGCCTTGTAATGCTCAGGAGGGGGGAAAGAGAAGATGATTCCAAATGTGACAGCAGGGGACCCTAAGTCACACTTGCCATCCCCAAGAAGTCCCGCCAGTGCAAGTACTACTACTAATAAAAAGGTCCAGCAGCTTGTTAGTGTTAGGAATGAAGGAGGGGGTAATTAATATCCTCATATTACTAGTGACTGTGAGGAGAAAGACTCTGTGGCTGAACTTGATGTGCATGCTGTTAGTAGTGGTAGTTACAGTGATGGTGAAGCAGCAGGTGGGACTAGTGTTAGGGGAAGCATTTGAGAGGGTCCAGACTTGTGGTCAAGGGAGCCCACACCATTCCTCTGACTCTGGGAGTTCTCCTACCCATCCCTTCACTACAGTGTCCAAGTGGAACATGATCCTGAAGAGGCCAGAACTGCTGTTTGGGGAGGGCAGGCTCAGAATTAATACCACCAACACCAGCAGGAGCAGCTGCCTGTGCCTGCTGCTACTGCTGTCAGTCTGCCTTCTTTAGGTCAAAAAGAAATGCCAAGTGTGGTATTAGGGGACTCTCTGTCACATAGCTCGTCACCTACTCCGAGCAGCAGCAGTACGTAGGGGCTAGTGGGGTGGTGATGATGATGCTGGAGAAGCTGGGGTGGAAGAAATATTGATGGCCTTTTTATCAGAAACTGAGAAGGAATGGGAGACAGGGATGAGGATGGGCATCACCACCACCACCACTAGCAATGAGCTTTTGGAATTTGCAGAATATGCAACTGCTCTAATTCCTGCTGCTGTTGAGTTGCAAGGGCAGCAAGATGCTGAGGAGCAAGTTAATGTGCCACAGACCACCGTGGACACAGTGGGAATGGGGTCAACAATTGATGCGGGACTAGGACAAATATCACTTGCCAGCACCAGAAATACTCCTGGTCCTAGTTGCAGTGCTGATTTTGAGGCAGTAGCAGCAACAGCAGCAACATTATCTGCTGCCAGCACAGACAGTGAAGGGGAATGTGGAGGACAAGAAGAAATAGACCATTCTTCTCCACCTGTTCCCTCCCACCTGAAGTCATGGGTTTGGGACTATTTGTATCTTTTGTGACAAGTGAGTAAGAAGAAGAAAGAACGGAATACATCTTGGCACAGACACCATGACATTTATGTCAAACATGTTAAAGCCAAACACCCATCACAGAAATCAAGCACCTCTGTTGCTGTACCCCCTGACTCTCCAGAAAGGCAACAAGAGGCAAGGCAGAGATCAAAGAAGAGGAAGAATAGAGAAACATAGACAGAGACTGGAAGTTCCATGATGAGCAAAACAATTAGCTCGCCATCACCATCACCTTCTTCCTCTAGGATGACAACTGCATCTTCTGCCAGTCCACCTCGTTCATCGTTTCCTCCCCTGCCAAATGATAGCCACTCTGTTGATCTTAGGATGTTGCAGTTCGTCTCTAACCATTACACACTGTGTGGTGCACTGACCATACATGCCAGTTTGGTGGAGGAGAATCGATACCAGGTCATCAAGTGGCATCTGAGGAGATTCCATCCCGCAGAATATGCTAGGATGCTGGCAGGGAGGGTTCATCATTACTATTAAACTGTCAGTAAGTTGTCATGTGTCCTTAGAGGGTTCTGGACAAGGGGTATAGTGACAGCGGCAGTACTTGGGTTCTGGTGTCATGGTGTTTGGATACAGTTGTGCCCCCAGATGTTATTTACCCCACACACTGTGCACATTGCAGTTGCTGATGAGAGCCACAGTTCTTGCTCTCAAGGGAAAAATGTTTATTATAATAACAACACACCCATGATTTTGGAAGAGGGGCAGGTGAAGAAGAATTATTGGCCAAATTCTTCTCTTGTCCACATAGACTGGGGGCTACTTATTGTGCTGCTATTGCCTCAGGTACATCACTGGAGATAGTCGTGGCAAGTGGAACCTTCATCATCCATCACCCATGTTACTGCTATTGTTCATCCCATCCCCTTTCAGCCGCCTAATCATCCTGCTGCTTAAACAACTCAGCATCAGCAGTAAGAACAGCAGTTCCAAATTCCTGAATTCTGGACTCAAGAGGACATTTGACAATGGCCAGAGGCCAACATGATCTGCTGGCACTAGGCCAGTAGGGCATTTTTATTTTTTTCTCAGGGCTTGTGCTTTGAAAAAAATAAAAAAATAAAACGTAAAAAAAAACATAGTGCTACAAAAAAAAATAAACATTTTTTTTTTTTGGGGGGGGTTTGTTTCAAACAAGCCTAAGTCCTACAAATCAATGTTTCCTTAGGGCTTGTGCCAAGCAAGTCTAAATCCTACAAATCAATGTTTCTTTAGGGCTTGGGACTCTAATAAGTCTAAGTCCTACAAATAAATGTTTCCTCAGGGCTTGGGCCTCTAACAACAAATCTAACAAATCATCCTCTACAAAATACTCTGTCAAGTCAAGTATCAGTCCACCCCAGTGTCAGCTTATGTCAGGGGGTTCCTGTCTCTATCACTTTACATGCAGATTTCTTATTTCATTTTATTGATTTATTTTTTATTAACTGTCCCCCGCAATAGCAGTCAAGAAACCCCCCAAAACAAATTCCCTGTTCAACTGATTCATTCCCCAGACTCCACCCACCAACACAGGCACCCCCCTCAGGCCCCTTTTATACCATGTCTTATGGGGGGGGTTATTTTATTTTATTTAGGATTTATTTTTTATTAACTGTCCCCCAATCCCAGTAAACAACCCCCCCAAAATTCATCCCCTGTTCAACTGATTCTTTCCCCACACCCCACCAACACAGGCACCCTCCTGCCCCTTTTATACTAGGCCTTTGGGAAATAAAATAATATTTGCTATGTGTTTTGTGTAAATTCAATGTTCTCATTGATTTCAATGGCATGAGGTAGGAGAAAAAAGTGGAAAATCTGCACTTTTCATGGGAAATTATTTGCCAGGCAAATCAGTTTGAGGCAAAAATTTTCGCCCATTTCTACCTATGATATAGTTTAGCCCTGGCTTCACCTAGGCCAAGTGTTTGATACATTAAGCCATATCTGTACAATCTTGTTCTGTATTCTAAGCATTGCAGATAAAAAAATTCCCATCCATTAAATGAGAACTATACCCTAAGAATAAGTAATGACTTTCATAGGTAGTTGTCTATATACTTTTTTTATTTGATCTCCATTGTTGTCTACTGATGATTATTGCTGTTTACAATCAAATATAATCTAGTGACTAGTGTTGAGCGAGCATGCTCGGCCGAAGCTCGGTTCGGCTCGAGCATCGCTCTGCTCGGCACATGGCGGTACTCGTACGAGTACCGCATGTGCTCGCCCGCCATGTTCGGGTCTCCTCCCCGCACGTTTCGCGGCTGCTGCACAGCCAATAAACATGCAGGGAGGCTCTGACATCAGTGTAATGCCAGCAGCCATGTTGGCTGCTGGCATTACACTGATTGGCTGGCCAGAACCCGTGATCGGGTGCTGTATAGCACCTGACCAGCGAGTTCGGCTCAGTCTTAGCCAGGGAGAGATGAGGATAGGAAGGGAAAGTAGGTGTAGGGAGAAGAAAAGCAATTGTGAAAAAAAAAAAAGACCCAAAAGTCCTTTTTAGGACTACTGTGTGTGGGGGCAGCAGTTTATTTTGTGTGGGGGGGCAGAGAAAAAAAAAAAAAATCTTCATATATTCTGTTCACTGTGCCTAGCCGCAGATTAGCAGCACATTCTGTTTAGTGTGCAAAGTTGCAGATTAGAGCACATTCTGTTCAGTGTGCAAAGTTGCAGATTAGCAGCACATTCTTTTTAGTGTGCAAAGTTGCAGATTAGAGCACATTCTGTTTAGTGTGCAAAGTTGCAGATTAGCAGCACATTCTGTTTACTGTGCAAAGTTTCAGAATAGGAGAACATTCTGTTAAGTGTTCAAACTGTAAAATATCAAAGTCACATATTCCATTCACTGTGCGTAGCCGCAGTTAAGAAGCACATTCTGTTTACTGTGCAAAGTTTCAGAATAGGAAAACATTCTGTTAAGTGTTCAAACTGTAAAATATCAAAGTCACATATTCCATTCACTGTGCGTAGCCGCAGTTAAGAAGCACATTCTGTTTACTGTGCAAAGTTTCAGAATAGGAAAACATTCTGTTAAGTGTTCAAACTGTAAAATATCAAAGTCACATATTCCATTCACTGTGCGTAGCCGCAGTTAAGAAGCACATTCTGTTTACTGTGCAAAGTTTCAGAATAGGAAAACATTCTGTTAAGTGTTCAAACTGTAAAATATCAAAGTCACATATTCCATTCACTGTGCGTAGCCGCAGTTAAGAAGCAAATTCTGTTTACTGTGCAAAGTTTCAGAATAGGAAAACATTCTATTAAGTGTTCAAACTGTAAAATATCAAAGTCACATATTCCATTCACTGTGCGTAGCCGCAGTTAAGAAGCACATTCTGTTTAGTGTGCAAAGTTGCAGATTAGCAGCACATTCTGTTTACTGTGCAAAGTTTCAGAATAGGAGAACATTCTGTTAAGTGTTCAAACTGTAAAATATCAAAGTCACATATTCCATTCACTGTGCGTAGCCGCAGTTAAGAAGCACATTCTGTTTACTGTGCAAAGTTTCAGAATAGGAAAACATTCTGTTAAGTGTTCAAACTGTAAAATATCAAAGTCACATATTCCATTCACTGTGCGTAGCCGCAGTTAAGAAGCACATTCTGTTTACTGTGCAAAGTTTCAGAATAGGAAAACATTCTGTTAAGTGTTCAAACTGTAAAATATCAAAGTCACATATTCCATTCACTGTGCGTAGCCGCAGTTAAGAAGCACATTCTGTTTACTGTGCAAAGTTTCAGAATAGGAAAACATTCTGTTAAGTGTTCAAACTGTAAAATATCAAAGTCACATATTCCATTCACTGTGCGTAGCCGCAGTTAAGAAGCAAATTCTGTTTACTGTGCAAAGTTTCAGAATAGGAAAACATTCTATTAAGTGTTCAAACTGTAAAATATCAAAGTCACATATTCCATTCACTGTGCGTAGCCGCAGTTAAGAAGCACATTCTGTTTACTGTGCAAAGTTTCAGAATAGGAAAACATTCTGTTAAGTGTTCAAACTGTAAAATATCAAAGTCACATATTCCATTCACTGTGTGTAGCGCAGTTAAGAAGCAAATTCTGTTTACTGTGCAAAGTTTCAGAATAGGAAAACATTCTGTTAAGTGTTCAAACTGTAAAATATCAAAGTCACATATTCCATTCACTGTGCGTAGCCGCAGTTAAGAAGCACATTCTGTTTACTGTGCAAAGTTGCAGATTTGCAGCACATATTCCGTGTAATATGAAGAAGGCGGGTAAAAAGGGACGGGGAAGTGGACGTGATCCTGATAGCTCAGGGCGCGGGTCAGGACGCGTAGAAACTGCGCCTGGTGCCAGAGCACAAGACAGAAAGACATCCACCATACCTAGCTTCATGTCTCATTTTACAGGGCGTCGCAGGACATCACTTTCAAGGTCCGACCACTGCGAACAGGTGGTCGGTTGGATGTCAGCTGATACTGCTTCCAGTCGGTTAAGCACCACCCTGTCTTCCACCAAGTCCACTCTCAGTAGCCAAGAGTCTGGTCAACATAATCCTCACTCTGATCATCCTTCCTCCCACCATAGAGGATCTGGTCAAAGAAGTGATCCCACACTGGGATATAGTGAGGAGCTCGTCTCATCACCAATCCTTAATTTGAACCTCTCTCCAAGCACGCTTGCAGAGGAACATGACATCTTGTGCCCTGATTCACAACCTCTAGAGGGTACCCAATCACAAGAAGATGACAGAGGTGAACGGCATTTAAGGTCAAAGGAAGTGGATGATGATGATGATGAGACACAGTTGCCATTAAATCAACCACTATTATTGTCTCAAGACCTTGATGAGGAGGATGATATACAGTTGTCAATGACTGAGTATGTGGTGGGATCAAGACATGAGGAGGATGATCAGAGTGAGGAAGTGGAGGAGGACTTGGTGGACGATGAGGTGACTGACCCCACCTGGGAAGGTGGAGAGCCGAGCGATGACAGCAGTCCTGAGGGTGAGCCATCTGCAGCACCGCAACAGGCTGGAAGAGGCAGTGGTGTGGCTACAGAAAGAAGGCGGACCGCACCAAACCGGCCCGCAAATGTTCCACGGAGCACCCCCTTGCGTAAATCTCCCTTGCCAAGGGGTAGGTGTTCCGCGGTATGGCGTTTTTTTAAGGAAAGTGCGGACGACAAAAGAATTGTAGTTTGCAACCTGTGCCACACCAGAATGAGCCGAGGCATGAACACTAGAAACCTCACCACCACCAGCATGATCCGACACATGGCATCCAAGCACCGTAATAAGTGGGAGGAACGCCTGGATCGCCCATCTGTGTCTGCAGGCCACACCACTGCCTCCTCTTCCCCTGTTTTCGGTGCCGGCCAATCGCCTGTCGAAGGCGCAGGCCCGCATACCTCCCGCCCTGCACTTGTACCATCTGAAGCACCATCAGCGACCACACCCACTTCCCTGTCCCAGCACAGCGTCCAAATGTCGTTACCCCAGGCATTTGAGCGCAAGCGAAAATACCCAGCCACCCACCCACAGGCCATAGCACTAACCTCACACCTTTCCAAATTACTGGCCATCGAAATGCTGCCATTTAGGCTTGTGGAGACTGTTTCCTTCCGCAGCCTGATGGCAGCAGCTGTCCCTCGGTACGCAGTCCCCAGCCGACACTACTTTTCCCGGTGTGCCGTCCCCGCCTTACACCACCATGCGTCCCGTAACATCACCCGTGCCCTGACCAACGCAGTTACTGGGAAGGTCCACTTAACGACTGACACATGGACAAGTGCTTGTGGCCAGGGACGCTACATTTCCCTGACGGCACACTGGGTGAATGTCGTGGAGGCTGGGAGCGACTCAGACCCTGGGATGGCACAGGTGCTACCCACGCCGAGGATTGCGGGCCCTACCTCCATCAGGGTTTCCGCCAGCACCTACGTTATTGGCTCCTCCTCCTCCGTTTCCACCTCCGAATTCTCTGCGCGCAGCGCCACTCACCCATCAGCCGGTAGCTGGAAGCAGTGTAGCACTGCAGTGGGGAAGCGTCAACAGGCCGTGCTGAAGCTGATCTGCCTTGGGGACAAACAGCACACGGCCTCAGAGCTGTTGCAGGGGATTAGTCACCAGACCGAGCAGTGGCTCTCGCCACTCAACCTGCAACCAGGTATGGTTGTGTGTGATAATGGGCGTAACTTGGTGGCGGCTTTGGAGCTCGGCAAGCTCACACACGTACCATGCCTAGCGCATGTATTTAATTTAGTGGTTCAGCGATTTCTAAAAACCTACCCCAATTTGCATGATCTCTTGACCAAGGTGCGCCGCGTGTGTGCACATTTCCGTAAGTCATCTACAGCTTCAGCCGGCCTGTTGAAGCTGCAGCAGCGCTTACAATTGCCAGCTCACCGGCTGCTGTGTGACGTGAGCACGCGCTGGAACTCCACCTTCCACATGTTGGCCCGGCTTTGTGAGCAGCAGAGGGCAGTAGTGGAGTACCAGCTGTTACACGGTCGTCGCCTCTCCGTTCAACTTTCTGTAATCAGAAGTGAGGAGTGGGAATGGATGTCAGACCTCTGTGAGGTTTTACGCAATTTTGAGGAATCGACACAGATGGTGAGCGGCGATAACGCTATTATCAGTGTAACCATCCCACTTCTGTGTCTACTGAAACGCTCGCTGCTCACAATTAAAACCGACGCTTTGCATGTGGAAGAGGTGGAAATGGGGGAGGAAGAGCTTACACAAGGTGATAGCCAGAGCACCCTCACTTCGTCTTCTCAGCGACAATTGGAGGAGGCGGAGGAGGAGGAGGAGGAGGAGGAGGAGGAAGACACGGTTGCCTCCGCTACAGAGGGTAGCCATGGAACTTTAGTTCCATCTCTTCAGCGTGGGTGGGCAGAAGAGGAGGAAGAGGATGAGGAGATTGAGAGTCATCCTCCTGGTGAGGACAGCGAAATCTTGCCTGTTGGTACTCTGGCACACATGGCTGACTTTATGTTAGGCTGCCTTTTCCGTGACCCACGCGTTATACGCATTTTAGACAACACGGATTACTGGGTGTTCACCCTTCTGGACCCCCGCTACAAAGAGAATTTCTCATCTCTCATTCCTCCGGTGGAGAGGACAAGCAAAATGGTGCAATACCAGAAGGTTCTTGTCGAAAAATTGCTCCAAAATTTTCCATCTGACAACGCTGGCGGCAGAGTACGTGCTACCTTGGCCAACAGAGAAGGGGAGAAAAGGGGAGCACACAGCAGTTCCGACAAAGGCAGGGCAACACTCTCCAAGGCGTGGGACACCTTCATGACACCCCGCCAGCACCCTCACCCTGATGCGCAGCCTAGTGTCACAAGGAGGGAAAAGTTTTGGAAGATGGTGAAGGAGTACGTAGCAGACCGTGTCAGCGTCCTCAATGATCCCTCTGTGCCTTACAACTACTGGGTGTCCAAGCTGGACACGTGGTATGAACTGGCACTCTACGCCTTGGAGGTGCTGGCCTGCCCTGCCGCCAGCGTTCTGTCTGAGCGGGTATTTAGTGCTGCTGGTGGCATCATAACAGATAAGCGTATCCGCCTTTCCACCGAAAATGCTGATAGGTTGACACTTATAAAAATGAACAAGGCCTGGATTTCCCCTGACTTCTCCACTCCACTGGAGGAAAGCCCCGGAGGAACATAAAGTGACTTTATATATGTTATTTACAATGATGGGAATACTCTGTATTCCCATTCACCCCTTCCACCCAAAAAATGGGTATATGGTTGACTCTCTTCCATATACCCTGGGATATAATTTTTATATAGGGCCAGCTCACCAGCGGGCCCTGTGATATAATTTTTATATAGGGCCAGCTCACCAGCGGGCGCTGTTTGACAATTTTTGTATAGGTCAGCTCACCAGCGGGCCTTCTCATATAATGTTTTATTGGGTCAGCTCTCTAGCGGGCCCTCTCATATAATGTTTTATAGCGTCAGCTCTCTAGCGGGCCTTCGCATATAATGTTTAGCATGGTCAGCTCCGCAGCAGACCCTCACCCATAATGTTTTGGATGGTCGGCTCAGCGCACGTTTCCCTCTTAATCATGGCCCCAGTTCAGAAAAATCGAGGAAATTTTTGGGAGAATTTGCCTCTGCGCACGTTTCCCTCTTAATCATGGCCTCAGTTCAGAAAAATCAAGGAAATTTTTGGGAGAATTTGTCTCTGCGCACGTTTCCCTCTTAATCATGGCCTCAGTTCAGAAAAATCAAGGAAATTTTTGGGAGAATTTGCCTCTGCGCACGTTTCCCTCTTAATCATGGCCTCAGTTCAGAAAAATCGAGGACATTTTTGGGAGAATTTGCAGATGATATACAAGTAAATATACAGCAAATACTGTTTGGTAACAATTTTTCGCCTAAAGTCGTTTTTATCTTCCTTTTTGTGTGTTTTACGGTCAGTCTGTAAAAATGGCGTACTACGGGCGAAAGATCGTTCCCAGCAGCGATGTTGGAGTCCAAGATGCATCCAGACATCCTCCCTATGCTGTCCCTGAACCATTTCTGTGGTGTTTCCATCATTTTCTGCCCTTTTCCTATGGACCAGGCACCCTCCCCTCATCAGAGCAGGGGGTGCCTGGTGTAATGCTCGAGTCCTCCCATTGACTTCAATGGGGCTCGGGTGCTCGGCCGAGCACTCGAGCCTCCGGGGGCGCTCGGTCATCACTACTAGTGACTCTTATTATCCATTCAGGGTAATGGAAGGTTTTGTTTGCTCTGAGGAAGGTTGGGTGTTATAGACTAAAAACACACTTTTTTAACAAATTATATATATGCAACTGAAGAAAATATGTAAAATGTCTAAACAGATATACCATATATTTGATGTACACATACCTAGGTAAGTCATTGTGTTAAATAAATTAATAAACACTACTTTCTTGCAGTCAGTAAAGTATTTAACAGATTCTGCCTCAAGACATGACCCTGACACTGACGCTCTCTTTCATCTAGCCCTATTCCTGTACTTTAAATAGTGTAAGGATGTAAGGAGATTCTTGGCACTGAGACTTCTGCTTCTGGTAAACTGGTGGCCTGATGACACTCTCTGGGAGTGATAATGAGGACAAACACTGGTTGAGGATTAGTCACTTAAGTAATGAGGAAGAGAAGTGATTGTATTCAGCTTTAGTACAGGGATGCTCCAGAAAGATCAGGGACTCCGCCTGCCAACAGGGCGTCTGCTCTAATATTTTACACACCTCCCAGGAGAGACAATACAGATCCAGATGGACAGACCATCATTCCTAATCACTGCAGGCAAATCTTCCATTCTCACTTAATATAACACATAATATATTAAATCCTATGTCCAATAGTCTTACAATACACAGGAAGCACTGTTCATTTGGAGAAATTTTTGGAGCAAGCCAGTTGAACCATAAGGGATATAGCTGAAAAGTTGTAAAACATTTTTGTGCTCAGAGATACAAATGTGATTTCCACTACTCTACCTCTTAAAAGGTTTAAACGTCACAGAATTTGAGGATAGATGACGGTCCTGGTGCATTATGGGTTAAGGATCACAGCTCCTTTGTAGCGATCTGTGATTATAGGGAGAAAGGTGATGCTTACTGCACCAGCACTGGGACTGTCAGTTTCAGCCATTCCTTTTTGATCACTGCTACAGAAAGAGGGCAACTAGGGCCACTTGACAAAGGAAATGTTTGTAAAATGTGCCTTTGTCACTTGTGTCTGCCTCTCTCCTCCTCACTTTGATTGTGAGGCAGAGAGAGAGAGAGACAGAGAACATATTTCCCAACACTTTAAATGGCTAAAAAGAGAGCAATTTTGTAGTAGTTGATGTTGTTGGGAGCAGGACTGGAGGGTAGAGCTGTACAATTAATTTTTAGTTTACAGAATGACCTACTATCTCCTCTTTACATAATTAAATAAATGATTCAGAACATGTTCAAAGTATTTTATTTACACAGACTAATTTATAAACATATATTGAGGGATAGTAATACTTAAAATGTAAAAAAAAAATATGTTGTAGGGTTTATCCCCCTGAGTAAAACAAGAGTACTCCCACTGCTGAGAGGTGTCAGTTGACCATAAATCTCCATAGGATGGTGTAGCAACCGCGCCACTGTACAATTTCAGGCCACTGTGATATTGCACCTAAAAAATTCAACTTTGAAAATTAATAACTTTTGAATGAAAGACCTCTCAGCAATGGGAGTACCCTTGTTTTACTCAGGGGGATAAACCCTACAACATATTTTTTTTTACATTTTAAGTATTACTATCCCTTTAAACAAACATTTATGTGAGTTTCATTGTTTTGGAGCAATGTGATACATTTATATACACACTATAACTTCTGATCCTGTTACAAGAAGGACACCCTGGTAGGAAAGAGGGACAGAGGGATTTACATCTCAGAGAGGGGATGTCCCTTCTAACACTTGGGAGAGAGCATTCATAAATAAGGGAAGATGCACTAAGGTGTGACAAAAGAAGTGATAAAGCAGAGATGACTTCTCCAGGGATATCACTTCTCCAGTTCCTCTGTTATTCAGTAGAACCTATGCATCAAGACCTTTTCATCTGATATTGTTCTTAGCTAAGTACTACAAATCCCATATTCCATCTCTTGCTTTCTCTGCCCATAATGCATTATATTGCACCTTATTGGATTAAAGTTCCAAATACTTATCCATTCCTCCAGTTTTCCTAAATCACTATGCATTTCTGTTATTGCCCTTGGAGTGTCAACCCTGTTACAGATCTTTGTGTCATCTGCAAACACGCACAGCTTACTTTGAATACCATTAGACATATGTCTAATGAAGATATTAATGAGAGCAAGATAAGCACTGACCCTTGATACACCTCACTAGTAACCCTTCCTTCCCTTGAATGTATTGTATAGACTAAGACACAGTGTCACCTGCCTTCCAGGCAATTTCTTATCCAGAGGATCAGCTTAATATATGGGACAGTGTCAAAAGCTTTAATAGAATCCAGATAAGCTACATCTATCTACATCTACATCTATACACATACTAATACATAAACACAAGCACACATATGCACATATACAAGTGCATACACCCATACACAAATCCATAAACACACTCATATACACAGCAACACACAGTCATACATACAAACGGAAACCCAGATACATACACTAATATACACCCATACACACTCTATATATACACTTTTATACACATTCATATACATACACATACTCATATGCACATACCCATACACACTGATATACAAATCCATACACACACACACAAATACACTTCTGTAAACCCATACTCACTCATATGTACACACTCATACAAACACACACATAAACACTTACATACCAATGCGTACAAAAAAGATCAACACATGCACATATCTTCACAGACAATCCTATACTTCCACACAGACATGTATATAGCTGCCCACAGACTCTCACATACATCCATGCACCCACATATACACCCTCACACATTAACTTAGACACATAAACACATACATCAATACACACACAAATCCATAAGTATATAGAACCATACAGACCCATGGACATAGGAACATTATATTCCGGTAAGAACACTTTTGAGATTAACAAGGGCTAGTCCATGATCTTATCATGGGGCCAGCTTGACTTATAGGGCAGGGGAATGAGAGGGGCTGGTGCACACATATGCTCTGGGTCTGACATGCTATCTAATTAGGTTAATTTGGTTGTGATAGCTGGCAGGGAGTCTTGACTGGTTTACAGCCTTGACCTTTCACCTCCACCTTGTTGTTTGGGTCTGTCTTAATCCTATAAGTGCCAGAGAGGTATGAGAAGCATTGTAACACAAAGGATAACACTGTGGCTCTCGAAGAGTTAACATCTGCTTCTAGCAGTCATGTATTTTCTAACAATGGAGCTAGTTTTCCTTTCCTTTATCCAGTGAAGATGATAACAGAAGAAGCAGCATACAATTACAAAGCGAGTGGGTGTGATGTGATTTTAGATATTATTGGATAATTAAGGAATCATTTCCTCCTATGTGGCCAGAATGACCTGTCCTTTTGTATCATTTTTTTGTGGGAATTCCCTTTTTGGAAACAGGAACTCTGGAAGACAGGGAGGTGCCACTTTGGCTTATTTGGTTTTCAAAGTGACAAAAATCTAAGAGGCAGCTTTGGGAAGTAGATACAAATGGGTCAAAATGGGTCATGATGATTTCTCTGAGAAAGGTCCTGAGGTAGGACCGAAACGTTGACCATTTTTTTGCCATATACTTGTTAATAAAGCTTTCTTAAAAAGTCCCACTGGTGCTGGCTCTGATCTTTCTTGTTATTTATATGCCACATTGGTGCTAAGGTACATTTTACCTGGAATTGCATGAGATAGGCAGAGCAATATACTCATTACAGTAATGGAGGTATATATCCCTGCTAGTGTCCTGTAATGGTGCATTGCACGTCTAGTCTGGTGTTGTACTGGTCTGCAGCAATGGTACATTGTGATGATAATCTCATGTAATACTCTGCTAGTCTCATTTTATGGTGCATTACCCTGATGGGAAGGTAATACTCTGCTATTGTCATGTATTGGCATATATGCCCTACTGTATATTGCTACTCCCTCTAGTTTATATAGTTTTCTTGGCCAGCTTCCTGCACCTGCTGCCTTTTATCCATCTTTCCCTCTAGAATTTATAGGCCGTATTCAGGAAACTAGGGGAAAAATGAATATTCCAAATTAATTAAATATGTCTTTTAACACATTCAATCATTGCTACCCCTCTGGCACTCAAAGGGTTAAACTTTCACAGCCACCAGCATGTAGACGAGCTCCCACCTGGCACTGGAGCTCCCCTGAGAGACAGGAGATCAGTACATCATGGCCGTGTCCTGACATCAATTTTCATAGCCTGTCTATAGTTTCTTGAATATTAGATGGCTTAAGTTAAGCGTGAATGATCAAATTGTGATTAAACCCTCAGTCAAGGAGGGAAACAGTCATGCAATTTGCTTATACTAACATTTTTCATAATATTTTGGACAATAGGGAAAATTATCCATAAATCTTTTATTAAAGAGAGAGCTCAGAGTTATTGGGTAGGGCTAAAAATGAATTACTCATATCATTGAAAGAATACAACTTCCTGTACATATTTTATCCAGGTCCTGGGACATCTAAGAAGATTGTATTGAGGTCACATTTAACAGTTTACCTTCTTACATTCAAGATACTGAAGCCACTTTACAAAAACTGAAGGGCGTCACAGTTCCCAATAATGCCCTATTGGCAAATCTAGACGTTGAAGCACTCTGTAGCTGCATTACCCACGATAATAGTATAAAGGCATGTGAGTACTTCCTAAAAGCAAGGGGTATACCAGCTTGATGGATTTATCTATGTATTGCTTAATTTCATTGTGCCATATATAATCTTTTCACTTAAAAATAAAATCTACCACCAGCTCAGGTATCCGACTATGGGCAAATGCTGTTCCCTGTCATATGCAAATGTACTCCTGGGCTGTGGGAGGATACTATCATTTTTGTAGAGGAATTGGAACATTGGGTAGATTAATAAAATACACTGTTAGTACTTTTTGACCCTTTGAGTGCTTCGCAATACGTTGCATACCCCTCTGTCACTAAAAGGGTTAAAACATTGCATCAGATCTGATTTATAAATGAGTAAGGGTGTCTTAATAAATATGGCATTATTATTCTGATGTTAAAGTCTGGAATATTTAAAAACATATTATGCCCAGCGTTAAGACTCTGTCAAAAATTATATCTCTAAATTGTCACAGTTAGCAAACATTTCTATATAAATTTGCAGTACCAGAATTTTCGCTATCTGTACTGTCACTTTTGCAAAAACTTTAGTACATCTTGTCAAGGCTTCCAAAAGTGGTGTAAGCTTATTTTAAAATACAGAAAAATACTGAACCTCAGTATTAACATAGATTATAGCCATTTCTCACTCTACTCCACTTTTATAAATCTCCCCGATTGTTCCTGTCACAAAAATGACATTGGATTGGTCCTCACACATGCCATAAATTTCCATTGCATGACTTTTCTTGATTTGACAAAAGCTAAAGACATAACACAATATCAGTACAATAATTTACTACAAACCCACTGCCACCAACTATTTACTTCAGTATCAAAGCTATCACCCCATAAACTTGTCAACTCAGACATTGTATCTTACAACATGTAGAAACTCTGATTGCTCATTATGTCATAGAAAAAAACATCAGGGGATACCTTGTGCTTAAAGTTTCTAAGCATTTAACAGGTTAATCCCCACCATGGGGGATGCTAACAAGTGGATCTGTACTTTTAATATGGCAATTCTCTGTTATTTTGTATGTAAGTCCTTTGATTCAGTTATAAATTATCTACTTATTGGTATTGAGTGGTTATACCTTAAAATCTGCAAGGGACTATTACCACTACTAGTGGTGCATCATAAAGATGCACCAAACCAAATCCAGTATGGCTTACCCTCTTTTCCAGAAAAAAACAGGTTGAGTGAGTATCACTTTCATACATTGTTACTTGTAAAATTAGCTGCCATGTAGATTATTCAGATAGGATATAAAAGTGTTACTAATAAAATGGAGCAGCCAGATATGTTTATGATGCAAACCACCAGCTACTGCATCTTATATGGAAGGTATTTATTGTTATTAACAATGGTAGACTATAACCTATTTTTTAACATTGGTAAAGGATAATGAATGCAGTGTAATATCTTGCCCAAATAGGGTTATAAGATCTTAGACACCATACATCACACATCATTTCCATTTCAGGATGTGTCATTATGCAACTCTTTCCGTAGAAGCGATGGCAAATATTGTTTAAGATAACTTGCGTTTTGAGGGGAATATAACAAGTGTCCGTGGTTACCATCCTACATATAGAATAAAAGAATGATGTGTCTCTTAACAACTATTGCGAGATGAGTGAAAACAGGAATCCAACAACCAATGGGGATGGCTTCTTCAAGGTCGAGTAAAATACTGCTAGATGTTGCTGTTAATGAGTGAGACAATGAGGAGACCAGGCATGACACAAACATTTAAGATGGTATGTGGGATGGACAATAAATTGATAGACCCTGACAAAGCTGTGTTAGTGCCGAAAAGCACATTGGGTTGTGTTCCCTTCACAACTCAGGTTTATTTTTCAGAGTGTGTAGCACTAAGTACCACTGGTGGCTTCACTTTATTTCGTCCATTGTGGACTGGGATGCTGGTGTTTTTAAATTTGACTTTGTGAGTGTGGTCTGTGTTGAGGAAGTGGTGCCAAATTGGGAACAAGGGGAGATATCCTTTTGCTCTGTAAGATGGCTAAGTACCAACCAGTGATTCTGAGTACTGTTAACTAATACCTGATTAGCTAATTTAATTCCCTTGAAAATAAGTGGCAGGTTTCACATATAGCTGTGCCTAATCCAATCGTAGGCCACAGCTATTGAATATAAATATAACATAATGAGAATACATACTATTTATCACCTGTCCATGAAGGAGCACCCCAAGTACAAAACTGCAAGGGCATACTACTGACATCATTCTTAATCTGGTGTTTTAGGTAAGCTGCAGTTAGTGGTTCCTTTAAGGTGGTGGGGCTCTGGGCTCCAGAGCACCGATATATAGTAGACAGCTGACCCTGTTGATCCAGAGGAAGGCAAAAAGAGCACCCCACTAGATAAATAAATGTATCAAACCTGAGATACCTATACATTTATGAATGAATTCCTGAGTAGTAAATAATTCAATAAAAGTACTTGAGAGGGAAAACCTTCCATAGTACTAATTGGGGAAACCTTCAGTCCCACTGATTGCTGGCACTCACAACGGGGATCTCTCACACTGCAAAGCAGTCTGCTATAATGTAAACAGCTCAGTGACAGAACTTATAATGAAAGACACCTCAATTCAAAATAATTGAAATATAACATGTACAACATATTATGGACCTGAGTGCAATCTCCTGCAGTGGGACCACAATATGTTGCAGCACATCCAGCTCCAGTGAGTGCAACACAGTACCGTAGAGGAACATCATGAAATCCCAAGATAAACTGAACATGGAAGAGGATGAATGACCACTAACCTGATGTGCCAGGGTGTCTGGCACCACTGCAGGATGCCAACACATCATGAAGTGCACCACTGCTTTGTCAGCACCCCAGGTGCCTCACAGTTGACTCAAAAAGTATAATTAAAACAAGAAATATACACTTTGCATATGGAATATATCCTACACTTGTCCATGTATTGCGCCCCCCAGGTCTAGCCCAGTTATTGCCTATGGGCAAGCACAGGATACCTAGCCCCTATAAATGAAAGTAGTGTAGCATTTGTTAACCAAGCATATCTTAGTGGTTATTTGTATACCATCCACATGCAGAATGTAGCACCACAGAACCAAAGCCATAGATATTAGTGAGATCTGCTTCTATTAAATTGAAAAAGGTAGATATAGACTTAGACGTGTTAGGTGTATCAAAGGTGCTTCTGGCTCTAAACCTTGTTTGATGATTATCTACAGATTTTTTTTAGAAACTCCTTAAGCTTCTTATTCCTTTGGAACCTGAACAAGTCAACTGCAATGTCCAGATCCTTAGGAATGGTTGTAGGTACAAATGTTAAACCTTTGGAAAATACACTATGTTTAAGTTTAGTCAAGATATGGGTGGATAGATTAAACACTACTTCTTCCCCCAATAGGGGGTTTCTGGCTGTTGTTTATATTTTCTGTATCTCCTCCCCCACACAGAAAATATAAATAACAGCCAGAAACCCTCCACCAGAAGCACCTTTGATACGCCTAATACGCCTAAGTTCATAGGTACCTTTTTCAATTTAGTCGAAGCAGATCTCACTAATACATTAAAGGAGAAAAAGTACCCTAATCTGAGTAAGCGGGAAAGAGATTCCATTTCCACGTTAGCAAAATAACCATAGTATTATCCACCCTGCGGAAAAGGGAGGACCCACTGTGGCCATACATTACATGTATTATCGTGACGAAACATTCACTCAGCTTAGTGATGGTTTAACACATAAATGCTTGACAGGAGATCCCAATGTAACATATAAACGAGTTGTTGATCAAACATTAACACAAGCTTGGCAGGCTGGACGGATTGTGGAGGAGCACTGGGTTTCCTTACACAGGAATATCCCGTGTGCCCTATCCTCTACACCATCCCCAAAGAACATAAGGATGCAGTTAAACCACCTGGTAGACCTATTTTGTCAGCAATAGGGTCACTATTTCAGCCATTAGAACAGCACTTAGACTTTTTCATCCAACCACTGGCTTAAAGAGCCCAGTTGTACATTCGGAACACAGCAAATTTCATCCTCAAAACACAACACTTAGGAGAGCTTTCAGATCAAGTCCTATTGGCCACTTTTAGATGTGAAGTCATTATACACTGTGATCCCTCTGACACAAGGTACGGAAGTGGTTAAAAGAGAACTTGTCAAGTATCCTGATGATAATAGACATCCTACAGTAGTTGATTGCTTTGATAGAGAACACACAATAGAACAATATATTAATTGTAAAGCTCAAGGAGTTATATATTGTATCCAATGTGATTGTCCAAAACAATATGTTGGAATGGCCAAAAGAATGTTGCATGAAAGGATCCAGGAACATATTAGAGACATTAAAAATATTCATAAAGATTTAAAAAAACAATAAAATATTGTCTCATGTTGCTAAACATTTCCATGAAAAATATAATGATAAACTTAATTAATTTACATATTGAGGATTAGATAAAATCTCATTAGGCATAAGAGGAGGTGATTAAGTACAATCACTCCTTCGTCATGAATGTCAATGGATTTTTAATCTTAATACCTTATCCCCTAATGAAATGAATGAAAATTTTAATTTCGAGATTTTCTTACGGAGGTCCAGAGTCTTATTGCTTAAGCAATATTCTCATTTTTTCGTGTTATAATTTTTTTTTCCTGTGCCTTGTATAGCTTGAGGAATTTTCCCTACACATAATAATTGAATACTCGGGATTATAATTTTTCTTCCGTTTTCATTATTAATCATATTGGCATACGATTAAGATATACATTATTCTTCATTGGGACTATGCTTGGCAATAATTCTCTGAAATTAGCTATCATATGCTTATATCATGCACTATTAGTTCATTCATCAAGTCTCTCTATCCTTATGGGAATCCATTTATTAATATCTTGTGTTCAATTTCTGCGTATATTAGCCTGTATACCATCGCTGATATACATCTTTGGTGGTTATTTATGCCTTGCATCATGAATGACATAATTTACATACCAATATTAGATTGATTAACTGCACAAGACATTTTCTAGCAACCGGCATCTGCCTGAGAAGAAGCCCAAATCACAGGCGAAATGCATTAGGCGTTTTTCCACGTGGGTGCCAGTGGGTTGGGGAATTCTTAAATGTGCAAAATTTGCCTACAATTGAAAATGGGGAAACATTAATGGAATGAAGGAATAGAATCAGTAATAGAACTGGATAACGGCTCATTGTTACCTAAATGGCTGGCTTTATCCACCGTCCACTAATACTTAAGTTGTAGCACTGACCGCTAGTAGGAAGGAATAGAATCAGTAATAGAATTGGATATTGGCTCTTTGTTACCTAAACGGTAGGCTTTATCTGCCGTCCACCAATAGTTAAGTTGTAGCACTGACCATTAGTGGGAACCAGCCAGTGAATGAATAACTAGACTGGACTATATAGGTGTAGATCGCTATTGTTCTGCATTAGTGACTGCTGACATTGTATCCATGTCAGTGACACACATTATTGCTATGCCCAATTAGCAGATCTAAGCTGTTAATATCACCAAATTGCCCCGAGTCAGGAGCTCCTTAGGGCTAGATTTAAAGCCAGCTGTTAACATAGCTGGTAGGGCCAAAGTGAATACCGGCTGTTAAACTAACATGTTTAACATGGTATTTAAAGACCCTACCTGCTAGGGAGAGAATGCTGACAGCAGGGGAGAGGGAACTTTGAAGTTTTACTTCCCTTCTTAACTGTTGGATCTACAATGGCTTTATCCGAATCTTGTTGCACTAAGCCTGTGGAGATATTTAAAAATTAAAGAGTATTTAAATATTAGAAATGGTGGTCTTTCAAATACTGCATTGAATATGTAAAGAACTCTTGATGTATACCATCAGAACTAGGTGCTTTGTCAGATTTTCCAATCTTTCCTTGACCTGTGCTTGTGTTAATAACTAGTAATAGTATGGTTGTACTGGTTATTTGTTGAGGGCCTACTACCACTGCTTGTTCCCTGTTCAGAACATCAGCCTTTTCCTCACTAATCAACTCACCCAGCTCATTTTTTGAAATGTCCAATACATTCTACTTAAAAAAGTTTTTGGGATTAGTCTCGGTCACTTTTGCAATTCTAGTTTAATTTTGTATTTTTGCTAACCCAATTGCCTTTTTGCAATCTTTCTTGTTCTCAATGTATTTCAAAAATAATTATTTGTTCCTTCAGACTTAAAAGGATAGTAATGATTCATAAAACCAGCAGCTCCAATTAATCTTCATAGTATTTAAGCCATAAAGAGTGTAATGTCAATACTGTCAGAGTTGTAGAGTAACTGAATGATAAAGTGTCCACCCTCCCATCACTTTTACCTAGTGTAAGCCACCTCACCTCAGATGTGGAATATGGTCTTGAGACCAGACAGCACACAGCAAGGGTCAGTCTTCTTACTGTGAGCATAAGGAAAACCCTGCCCCCCTTGACAGGTTTTTCAGGTTTTTCTCTTATGCTAATTGAAGATTGTCCCTCTCTGCTATCCACCTGGATACCACCTTTCTACTCTGAGGTGAGCAGTGTTACAACTGTAAAAGGGGCAGGAGGGGGATACTTTATCATTCAATTGCTCTTGAACTACACCTCTGACAGTATTGAAATAACACTCTCCATGGCTCAAATACTATGAAGATTCATTGGAGCTGATTTTATTGCGAAACATTACTATCCCTTTAAATAAACTACTCTAAATGCCTTTTCCTTTCCATTTCCTTCTTTACATTTTCATTTAACCACATTTGTTGTAGTTTTTTTACACTTGTTCCCCAAGGGAATGTAATGGTGAATACATTTCTGCAACCTACATTTAAATTCTGACAATTTTACTGTTAACATTTTGAAGTTAGCCTTTTTAAAATTAAGAGTTTTAATTGAACCTATACAGTTTAGCTTCTTCAAATAAAACGTTGGGAACACCTATTTTAATGTTGAATGTCATATCTATGTTATTCGTTGTCACTTGGTTTCAAGAAATTGTTATCTCTTATTGGTACTCTCACCATCTGTAGCTGTCCCTGAGAATTTTCACAAACCTGCTTAGTTTAGCAGACAGGTCTCATTACTCCAATTTATTTCCAATTAGTTAATTAAATTATGCCTAAGAGCTGCAGGTTTTTTCTTTGGGCCTCAACATTCTCAGCAATATTTGGAGGTTTGTAGCACATACCCACCAACAATTTTTTTTTTACCTTTTTTGCCATAATTAACTTCAATTTCTACGACAAGTAATCCACTTTGTCACCATTTTCCTCACAAATATCTTCCCTTAAACTTGGATTTAGACCTGGTTTCACATAGAGGCATAAGATTTCACCTTGTCTGTTAATCCTGCCTCTCTTAAACAGGGAATATCCCTCAATCTTTACAGCCCAGTCATGTGTATCTTCCCATCATGTTTTGTCAATATCAGTTATGTCCAAATGATCATTAACCTCCAGCATTCACCCACATGTAATACATTTTATGGTCATTATGTATTTTACCAGCTATATGCTTTTACATTCTAAATTTAATATGGGATGCTCAGTGTTAACTACATTTCTTTACCCAGATTCTATCTACAATATCTACTAAATTCTTACTAGCTATACCCCCATTTCCTAGTTTAAATGCTCCTGCAGCCTTTTAAGCATTTTATCCCTTTGCACAGCAGCTCTCTTTTCATTTAGGTGCAGCCCATCATATTGTAAAGACAGTAGCCAAGAGCAAAGTCAGCCCAGTGATCTAAACACCTGAACCCTAATCCTAAACTTGCCTTATAACTCAGTTATAAATTGTCCTGTTCAGAGAACATTTACTTAATGTTGTTTGCACTTTTTCTATTGAGATATAAAATCTAGTAAGTTTATTGACTGTGATTAATGCTCCTTGCTCTTGTATTATCCTATCTCAACCATTCACAGATAATTCTAGACAATTAATAGGTACACAGGAGTCCTGGAAATGGCAGGAATATCTGCTTGCTCACAGCAAATGCAAGACCAGATTTAAAGCCTCAGAAAACAGATTTTAAGCCTCAGAAAAACAAATAGATTTTTCTTTATCAAATGTTAGCATGAAGAACAGTGTATTTAGATGCATATGTCACCAGTTCATTTCTAAGTATTAGTGTTCCTTTAAATGAATATGAACCTTTTTAATTGTTAGGAGATGTATCTTTAACATTGCAAACACAATGCTCAACATAAAGAGTAGATAATGAAGAGGATAAAGCTTGTTTGCAGAGCAAACATCATATGTAGAAATCTGTTCCTGGAAGTGCCATAGATAAGACCTCTCAGAAAACCAGGCCAAAAGAAAGCCACACCAGGAAGGCAACATAAAAATCCAGGTCTGCAATACAATTTACACTGTGCTCCTTTAATACCATACCTTAAAGGGATAGTAATACTTCGTTTTATCTTTATTTTATTTTGTAGGCATTTAAAAAACATGAAGAACGATATATGTCTTATTTCTCAAACCTTTATGGTTTAAGAGATATTCACAAGCAAAGTATCCCCCACCCTGTTCAGCTAGATTAGAAGGGAAGTGTCCAGGTAGACTGCAGAGAGGGACAATCTTCAATTAAGATAAGGGAAAAAGCTGAAAAACTTGTCAAGGGGGGGAAGGGCTTTCATTGTTTTCATACAAAGAAGATTGTCCCCTGCTGTTATCTGTCTGTCTGTCAGATTCACATCTGAGAAGAGATGGCTTACACTAGGAAAAAGGGGCGGGAGGGGGAAACTTTGCTTGTGAATATCTCTTAAACCATAAAGGTTTGAGAGATAAGACTTATATCATTTTTCATGTTTTTTTTAATGCCTACAAAATAAAATAAAGTTAAAACGAAGTATTACTATCCCTTTAAAGGTACAATGCCTCCAAGTTCAAAACTGGGATAAGTACAGAAGCATGTTAATGTGATAACATAAATCAGACCTGTGGTTAACCCATCTACTCCACTGAAACCTAGAGAGGTCTCCAATACTCAAGGAGTTAAACCCCCTATGAGTCAGTGGAAGTTTTGTATTTGTCCACTATGGCCCAGTTGGTTTGCTCCAGAATTTCTACACTAACCTTGTAGCTATTGCCCTGAAAAAAATAAACTCAATTTTTTATTTTTTTATTATCATCATTATCTGAATTACCCTGGCCTTTGATTTGCCTTTGATTATCAGTAGGAAATTAATATAGGAGTTTGCAATGCATCATTTTCCTACACTGCATTGAACACACAGAAATGGTTCTCATTGCTGCTGGCCATTTTGATACAAGTTACACAGCCAAAACACTGCTTTCTGAATTGTCCTGCTTTCAGTTCAGAACACATGAACATTTCAAAATTGTTCAGCTAATATGAATGCAGTTCAGCATTCACACAGATGAGTGGATTAATGCATTGTCCACCTCGCTGATCCAATCAATAGCTAGTCCACAGTGGGCTACACATTATGTATGTAAGGGGGTTGCAATTAGAACATTTGCCCATCATTCAGCAAGTTCTAGGTACATTTCTGGTTCTGACACATGCACTTGACTCGTTCTGCAACCCACACATTCAAAATATCCATGTGCAGAAGCCTTAAGGAAAAATAGCCGCAGGTAGAGGAAATCAGCTAAAATGAAAGGCCCCAGAGAAATTCAGATATTGGTGAAAACATGAAACTCTAATTGTACATTTTTTACATTTTGTGGGGCCACTTAAAGGGATAGTAATACTTAAGATGTAAAAAATATATGTTGTGGGGTTTATGTCCCCGAATAAAACAAGGGTACTCCCACTGCTGAGAGATATTTTATTAAAAAATTATAACAGCTCAAACTTGAATTGTTTAGGTGCAACATCACAGTGCCCTGAAAATTTACAGTGGCGCTGTTGCTACACCATCCTATGGAGATTTATGGTCTATGGACCAGAGCAGTCCATAGGATGGTGTAGCAACAGCACTACTGTAAATTTTCAGGCCATTGTGATATTGCACCTAAAAATTTCAAGTTTGATCTGTTTTTTTTTTTTTTTTTTTATAAAATATCTCTCAGCACAGAGAGTACCCTTGTTTTACTCAGGGGGATAAACCCTACAACATATATTTTTTTACATTTTAAGTATTACTATTCCTTTAATGGCATGCGATACATTCCCCAGCACTGTATTAATTACGAAAAGTATATATTTTTCAAGTGACACAGCTGCTTTGTCACAAGAGAAGGCTATAGGCCCTGCTGAGACAGTGGGGAGAGTGTGGGAGTGAAAGGGTTAACAATACCAGACCTCTGGTTACCTGTTACTATTCCCAGCAACCACCAAATTAACCCCTGAAATCCCTCCTGCACTATCATCCCAGTGCTACAATTCGCTGCCACCACCAAGACTTTATATCTGGGCGTCTTAGGTTACCCCAAACACAACAGAATTACAGTATAAAATCACCTTAATAATCAAACGTTTAGATTAACCCTTTAGTAGTGTGTTCTAACTGAGCTTCCTTCAGAGGAGTGAG
The DNA here is from genome assembly GCA_037306005.1 of Rhinophrynus dorsalis. Lineage (NCBI taxonomy): Eukaryota > Metazoa > Chordata > Amphibia > Anura > Rhinophrynidae > Rhinophrynus > Rhinophrynus dorsalis. Next base: position 467,536,220 of record CM074720.1, read on the forward strand.
TTCATGTTAGAGAACAGAGACAAGAGCTGATTAATTGAATATTTAATCTGAAAAAGGCTTCACAATGCTGGTTACAAAAATACAGAAATAAAGAACATACACAAATAAAGATTATACATTGGCAAAACAGTCCATAAAATAAAATGGGAGAAACACAAGAAATCCTTAATTACAATTACCGATATTTTAAGAATCCTTGGGAACGTCTGATGGTATATCCCCCTTCAGGTGTTACAAATTCACTGTTTTTATCCAAAAACCCATAATAAATAGGAGTCCACAGTTGCTTCTAATAGGCCAGACCCCCTGGGTGTTACCTGACCATTTACAGCTCACTCAATAAGACTTCTCAGGGATGCTACTGCAGAGTTCTACCTGAAAAATCATAAGGCTTCCCAAAAACATGCAATCCACAGCACACCTCTATAATGTTATATTAATCATATTCCTCATATCTGGACACCAAACATGCTGGGTCTATCTGGTTGCAAAGTGGCTATTCTTGTAACTCATAGCAGGAACACCTACTCCTGGCATGTTTGGTACCCACCACAAGGGTAAAACCTGGGCATTCTGAATATATATTTGTATTGAACCATTTTACACTATATATACATGTTTTCCCTATTTCATAATATTTGACTGCCCCCTGGATGAACTTCATCCGAGCAGAGGGTCCAATATAGTTTATGACACTGTTCTGCTCCGGTGATCTACTCATTCAATTTCTAATGATGTTATCTACTTGGCTAATTTTATGGCCTAGGACTGGTGCACTTTGAATAACATACAGGTCAGCAAACAAACAAACAAATTATACAACCCAGAGGGCCAACCCATGACACCCTTCAAAAGTAAGGTTACCTACTGATTATGCACAAGTAAGTAGTACATCACCATATGAAAGAACTAGTCTATGAAGTGGGAGATGAGGCAAGTGGGAGATTTATCACCTCAATACACTTGCTATCAAAGTTTGATGGGGTCTGAATTTAAAGGGATAGTAATGTCAGAAAAAAAGTATTAACTATATGGTAGATACAATTAAAAGAGAGTACTTGCACTTATTTGTATCTCTCAAACCGTTATGGTTTGAGAGAGATAGGAAAATAAAGTTCTCTGGTCCCTCCCCTTTCTGCTTGACGAGCTGTAAAGCTGTCAGGAGCAGATTCTGGTCGCTTGACCAGATGCAGCTCTTCAGCAGTGCCAATATAACAATAGCTAAAGACAAATACTTCATTTAGAACGGTCTACAAAGTGTGCCTGGCTTGCAAGCACACTTTGTAGACTGTTCCAATGAAGTATTTATTTGTAAATAGCGTGATTTCAGCTCTGCTGAAGAGCCGCTGTCTGGTCAAATGACTGGAATCTGCAGCTGTCAGCTAGATGGCAGACTTGAGTGAAACAGCCAGGAAAGTTAACTTTAGCAAGTTATATCTCTCAAACCAATAAATATTTGAGAGATAAGACTTACATTAACCTTTTTTTAATGTCTACAATATTAAATCAACTTAAAATTAACCAATACTATCCCTTTAATATATCAGTGGCAGCACTGATCCTGTAAGAGTGATTCAAAGCAGAGGGTAATCTTTTAACCCCTTGAGTGCAGAGAGGTATCTAATGCATCCTGTTCCCTTCTGTCACTCAAAGGGTTAAGGAAAGAAAAACCTGCTAAGTATCCACTTTTAAAGAAAGTAAAAAACAACAAAACACTGTTATCAAGCAGGAAAAGCTGGAGATTTATGAGTGAATAGGCTCATTAGTGAACAATTATTTCACAATCTCATAGTGAAGCGTTTCCCTTAATTATCCTGAAGGAAATATCATTCTGATTTATATGCAGCTTGTGGCAATCCTAAATCAGTTACAGGGATCACACGTGTGGAAAGTGGAGGACCTGATGATGTACAACATCTGTGTGGGCTGCCTCTCAATCACAGAGCAAGCATTTCACTGTGACACCAAGGGCGGTGAGCCAGGATGTCCTGATATCAGGAGATGATATTGCATTTCATTTAGTCATCATATAGGACAAATGAAATTTCCCCAAGCCATAATTTGGAGACCACTCTAATATTTAAGGGGTTTAAACCCCATTTAGGTTGACGTTAACCCTTTCGGTGCCAGAAGGGTATGCAAAGAAACAGATTCCAAGCAGATGTAATGGACATTAGTGTAAATGAATTAAATTCTTTCCATGAAAATTGAAAGGGGTGAACTACTTTTTAGCCCTGAAACGGGATTTGGTAGACAAATTGAATAGGTCATTTTCACTTTCACACAATTTACAAAGGGGATAAGGTGCCCAGTGAGGCTGATTGGCATAATTCTATGGCATAATTCTATGTATATCTTAGTTGAGCTCATTCATCTTTTACAGTGAATGGGACTTTTGAAATGCAGAATGAATGCATAAGATTGACTTATAAAATACACATTGGTGACATTTGCCGCAATGATTTTTTAGGTGCCAGTCATACTTGGGTATTCTCTGGTGAATCAGCATTTTGTACCGGGGTCTCAAATCCACCAGCACAGCTCATCTTCTCCTCTGATACATAGAACACCTACTCCTGGCATGTTTGGTACCCACCACAAGGGTAAAACCTGGGCATTCTGAATATATATTTGTATTGAACCATTTTACACTATATATACATGTTTTCCCTATTTCATAATATTTGACTGCCCCCTGGATGAACTTCATCCGAGCAGAGGGTCCAATATAGTTTATGACACTGTTCTGCTCCGGTGATCTACTCATTCAATTTCTAATGATGTTATCTACTTGGCTAATTTTATGGCCTAGGACTGGTGCACTTTGAATAACATACAGGTCAGCAAACAAACAAACAAATTATACAACCCAGAGGGCCAACCCATGACACCCTTCAAAAGTAAGGTTACCTACTGATTATGCACAAGTAAGTAGTACATCACCATATGAAAGAACTAGTCTATGAAGTGGGAGATGAGGCAAGTGGGAGATTTATCACCTCAATACACTTGCTATCAAAGTTTGATGGGGTCTGAATTTAAAGGGATAGTAATGTCAGAAAAAAAGTATTAACTATATGGTAGATACAATTAAAAGAGAGTACTTGCACTTATTTGTATCTCTCAAACCGTTATGGTTTGAGAGAGATAGGAAAATAAAGTTCTCTGGTCCCTCCCCTTTCTGCTTGACGAGCTGTAAAGCTGTCAGGAGCAGATTCTGGTCGCTTGACCAGATGCAGCTCTTCAGCAGTGCCAATATAACAATAGCTAAAGACAAATACTTCATTTAGAACGGTCTACAAAGTGTGCCTGGCTTGCAAGCACACTTTGTAGACTGTTCCAATGAAGTATTTATTTGTAAATAGCGTGATTTCAGCTCTGCTGAAGAGCCGCTGTCTGGTCAAATGACTGGAATCTGCAGCTGTCAGCTAGATGGCAGACTTGAGTGAAACAGCCAGGAAAGTTAACTTTAGCAAGTTATATCTCTCAAACCAATAAATATTTGAGAGATAAGACTTACATTAACCTTTTTTTAATGTCTACAATATTAAATCAACTTAAAATTAACCAATACTATCCCTTTAATATATCAGTGGCAGCACTGATCCTGTAAGAGTGATTCAAAGCAGAGGGTAATCTTTTAACCCCTTGAGTGCAGAGAGGTATCTAATGCATCCTGTTCCCTTCTGTCACTCAAAGGGTTAAGGAAAGAAAAACCTGCTAAGTATCCACTTTTAAAGAAAGTAAAAAACAACAAAACACTGTTATCAAGCAGGAAAAGCTGGAGATTTATGAGTGAATAGGCTCATTAGTGAACAATTATTTCACAATCTCATAGTGAAGCGTTTCCCTTAATTATCCTGAAGGAAATATCATTCTGATTTATATGCAGCTTGTGGCAATCCTAAATCAGTTACAGGGATCACACGTGTGGAAAGTGGAGGACCTGATGATGTACAACATCTGTGTGGGCTGCCTCTCAATCACAGAGCAAGCATTTCACTGTGACACCAAGGGCGGTGAGCCAGGATGTCCTGATATCAGGAGATGATATTGCATTTCATTTAGTCATCATATAGGACAAATGAAATTTCCCCAAGCCATAATTTGGAGACCACTCTAATATTTAAGGGGTTTAAACCCCATTTAGGTTGACGTTAACCCTTTCGGTGCCAGAAGGGTATGCAAAGAAACAGATTCCAAGCAGATGTAATGGACATTAGTGTAAATGAATTAAATTCTTTCCATGAAAATTGAAAGGGGTGAACTACTTTTTAGCCCTGAAACGGGATTTGGTAGACAAATTGAATAGGTCATTTTCACTTTCACACAATTTACAAAGGGGATAAGGTGCCCAGTGAGGCTGATTGGCATAATTCTATGGCATAATTCTATGTATATCTTAGTTGAGCTCATTCATCTTTTACAGTGAATGGGACTTTTGAAATGCAGAATGAATGCATAAGATTGACTTATAAAATACACATTGGTGACATTTGCCGCAATGATTTTTTAGGTGCCAGTCATACTTGGGTATTCTCTGGTGAATCAGCATTTTGTACCGGGGTCTCAAATCCACCAGCACAGCTCATCTTCTCCTCTGATACATAGGTCCGCAAGGTCCAAAGAAAAGTGAAGAAGTTCTGGGCCTAAGTAATTGCACTGTAAGGGATAGCTAAAAATCTGAAATATTCCCATTGATTTAAATGGGGATTTTAAACCCTTGAATGCTATCATGGTCTCAAAGCATTGCTTCTTGTGGGAATTTTTAGTTCTCACCTATAGTGCAAATAGTTTGCCCCAGAGCTCCTCCACTTTTCTTTTGAACATATGACTGTAATGCAGTAGTAGGACAATGTGACCAGAACACAGAGGGTCTGTGAGAGGAAAAGAGATACTCCTCCAACAAGAACTAGTAGTGATAGAAGCTAGAATGTGGAGCTTCAGATCGGAGCTCGGATATGCAGGCTACTCCTAAGGAGATGGTGCTGTGGCCAAGGCCATACAAAGCTGCTAGCCATTAAGCTAGATAGCCCCCTTTAGAAAAGCTGAAGATGACTCCTTGATAATCTCTCTAAGAGTAGGCTATACACTACTGGCCCCAGGGTGTGTCTATTGTAAGAAAACAAGACAGTCACCAGTACAGATGCTTGGGAGGGAGCTGGAACTGGAAGAAGAATGATACTGCAGGCAGAGCCACAATTAGAGAAGAGCCAAGGTCAGCAATGTGAGATCTAGCAGTAAAAAAGCAGTAGGCAGAAGCATAGTCATGGAAGAGTCTGGGTCAGCAACATGAGATCAAGCATTTCAATACAGCAGGTATAAGTGTGGTTAAGGGAATAGCCAGGGTCAGCAACACGAGATCAAGCAGTCCAATATAACAGGCAGAAGCGTAGTCAAGGGGAGAGCCAGGGTCAGCAGCATGGGATTAATCAGACTATAGTCAGGCATAAACACATCCAAGTGCAGCATGCTGCAGCTTGCCTTAATTCCTTTGCATTGTATACACTGGTCATATTGAAGGTTACAATGCTCATCCCAACGTCCAATAATTGGTCACCCACATGTGTGTTAAATATGGCTGACACTGACCTGGATAGACCATTGGCCAAGCACCAACAGAAACTAGATAACAACTAGTTCAAGATACCTGTTTGAACAAGCCCATATCTGTCTCTCTCTTTTCACTTCCATTACCTAAAACTGGAAAGCATCCCTTGATACTTTCATTCAAAATGCTGGAAAATTGGCAAACGTTAAAGAGAACTGTCTTAACCATGTGAGCAGCATCTCAGGGTATTAAACAAAAATGCAATCAAGATAACAAAATAGCTCTGTTTAGAAATTCTGGGTTAGGAAAATTCATGTCAATAACAAATATTCTGAATAACACAGTTCCAAATATTTCTGTTTTACTAGTGAAATGAAGATATCCAGGGTTAGTAAGAAAACAAATATTTATATTGAATGTAAATTATGACAATATGATAGCACTGCATTAGTTTAAAGGGATAGTAATGGTTTGTACATTTTAATAGAAATAAGTGGTTTTAAATGTAAAAACATAAAATACCATGGTTTGAGTCCTTGCTACAAGGGTCCAGTGTATATTTTTGTAATACTATTCACATTGTAGTTTCAGTTGACTGTATTTACTGACCTAAATTTCAAGTTTGCAATAGTTCATACCTCATTGAAGTCAGAACCTGATTTCCCATAGAAGGCATCTGCTTAGTTTGCATTAGCTGTTCTGACCATGTCCAAGTACTGATCGTAATCCAACCCTGCTGCTGATTTGTTATGGATGGTTTCTTTTCCAGTGTAGAGTTTGTAATGGTCATGCATACATTTAATTTGGCCAGTTTAGGTATCCCTTTATTTAATCTTTCGGATGCTAGAAATGTCTCTACCACATAAGGACACAATGCAGTGGAGACCTCTGTAACATTCAAAGCATTAAGAGCATTTTTGTATTTGTCTTATAGGTGAATGGTATTGTCTGTGCAAGGGAATAGAGGCTGCAATGGAATCATGAATGGGGTATGGTTAAATGTTACATGTGAGCCTGATATGTAATCCTTCCATGGTAGATAATAAGTATCCTGTCATTAGCAGACTGACTGGACTAAGATGACAGACCCACAAGACAGAGAACAGATGGTAATAGTAGGGCTGCTTAGTTTTTAGACTATGTGGGAAGCTGGACTGGACAATGACTGAAGAAAATAGAATGTAGCATTTATGATTTTGAAGCTTGAACAGGATAAGCTGATATTCGTACTGACTCCAGGAGGAGTATGCAGTGGGAACCATAGCAGACTGGACACAGCAGACTGGAGTTTGAAAATATAAAAGTCCCAAGTATGTCTGTATGAAATAAATGGAACAGTCTTACTGCAGTATATGGTAGTGATATAAGGTGCCTCTCTCTGTCCTATATATGTACAGCCATGCCATGTCCAGGAAGAGAATGTGTATCAATTAGCAAGCCAGACAAGGTGTAAATAAATATAAACTGAATTTTCACTGATCTCAAGAAATATGTATGAGGAAGAATCTGTCCGTACACCCAATAATGAAAGGAACAAATAAATATATGAGAGGTTAACTTTCCAGCTCCTTGCTATAATTAGTTATCACGATGCCTGTGATTACCGTTAGTGAAGCTGTGCTTGCAGGCGACATTGCTGTACTTCCTGGTTGTTGCACTGAAGCACATTTGCTATTCTTATTGGCCACAGCTAATTACCAGATTGAGTCTCCACCTACTTACTAGGCCTTATAAGCCTCATCCTGCTTTTACTCATTTGCCCTTTAGTGGTGTACCTGTACGTTATGGCTCTTGTGATTCCGATGCTCGATTCCTGTGTATGACTCTTGGCTTGTTTTGACTTCGGCTCCATTTGATCCCTGACAGCTACCCACTCGGTTTGACTCCTGGCTCTGGCTGACTTCTCGCTCTGGTTGACTCCTGGCTCTGGCTGACTACCCGCTCCGGTTTTACTCCTGGCTCTGGCTGACTACCCTCTCCGTACTGACCCGGCTCCGGTTGACTTCGATCCTTATTACCCGTAGCCTGTTGTCTCCGCTTGCGCTCCTTCATTTGAGCTGTGCTTAGTTTGTGTCAGTCCACTCTGCTCCACTGGGTACCCTAGCGTGCTAGGGCCTCACAGTCACCGCTGACTTTTCGGCTACCCTAGCGTTCAAGGGAGTCTCAGTCATCACTGCCTGTTCGGCTACCCTAGAGTTCTAGGGAGTCTCAGTCACCACTGCCTGTTCAGTTACCCTAGCGTTCTAGGGTATATTAGTCACCACTGCCTATTCGGTTACCCTAGCATTCTAGGGAACCTCAGTCACCACTGCCTGCTTGGTTGCCCTAGCGTTTTAGGAACTCCTATTCACTGCTGCCTGCTGGCTTACCCTAGCGTTCTAGGGAATTCTGTCTCTGAGCTCAAGTACCCTAACATATTTGGGGAATTTCCCTATTGTCACAGGGGCTTTACACCTGCTCCTGTACTAGTAGCTACTACCATCACTGCTACTTGTTTTTGCCTTCAGTCAGAGTGGTATTTACCTCCTTGCAGTCGGGTGATCCTGTGCTTGACACTTACCTGCCTAGTGAGGGTTGGGGAAGTGCCCAGACACTGTCCTTACACCTGGTCCAGCGAGGGTTGGGGAAGTACTATCTATTTAATGCTGTTCTATTTCTCAATAAAGATATTTATTTTACTGTCTCTGTACTTGTCAGTGTTGTTATTCCAAAGTCACCCTGTGACATTAGTGCACTGCTATGGACAAAGTACAGTAAGATTCGGCTCCATTGTAGGAGAACTCTCCTTGGTATACCTGTATAAAAGGTCTCTCCCATCCGTCAGGATCAGTCAGGTTATGTGTCAAATAGTTGACAGGTATGTGATATATGTGTCGGTGAAAGAGATAGTCAGCTCCTACATGTCAATGGTGAACTATGCTGCAACCACAAAGAATGTGGTGCCTAGCCTCTCTACTCCAACAGCAGCTGTTGTTGACCCACTGCAAGAAAAAGGAGTCCTCGGCAAGCTTCCAACAACCTCGGTCCTGTGCCTTTTGTTGCCACTGTGTACCAGCAAATTTAGTAATTTAATCCACCCATCTTGTCTTTGGTCTTCTTCTTGGGCATCTAGTATCAAGAGGAATCCATTCCAGAATCCATTTTGTGCATCTAACGTCAGGTGTTCTTACTATGTTGGCTTGCCTATTTCAGGTGCTTTTCTCTGTCAATGACGTCATAGACCTTTGTGTGCTGATGAATCCATGCACATGCTTTTCATTCTCTTTTTGCTATGTTTAGAATTCTCCTCTCCATACGTCTCTGTGTAACCTTAAGTTTTTGTATGGCTTTGGGATTCATCAATGTTTCACAGCCATGCATAAGGACTGGAAGGATACATTGATCAAAAACCTTTCGCTTGAGGCAGAGTAGTAAATTTGTTATAAAGACAGTACTAATAAGTTTTCCAAATGCTTGTCACCTAAATTGTATTAGTCGCTCAATTTCCATAATGGTGTTTCCATCTGTTGACATTTTCTGTGCAAGGTAAACATAATTATCAACTTATTCTAGTTCTTATCCATCAACTGGTATGGTAAACATGTTAAACATGACTTGCGTTTTGTTGAAATTCCTCTTCAGACCCAAATTTTTGCTTTCCTGTTGTAGTTCTTCAATTAGTTCTTGCAGTTCTTCAGGACTACTGGCAAAGAGTATGATATTGTCTATAAAACTTAAGTGATGTAAGTAGTCTCCATTGAACTTAAAGGGATAGTAATGTTTCAAAATAAAAGTTGCTCCAATTAATCTTCACAGTATTTGGGCCATGGAAAGTGTTATTTCAATACTGTCAGATTTGTAGTTCAAGAGTAATTGAATGATAAACTATCCCCTCCCACCCCTTTTAGTGATGTAACACTGCTCACCTCAGGACAGAAAGGTGGTGTCCAGATGGCTTGCAGAGAGGGACAATGTTCAATCAACATAATGGAAAAACCTGAAAAACCTGCCAAGTGGGCCAGGGTTTTCATTGTTCTCACAGTAAGAAGATTGTCACTTGCTGTGAGCTGTCTGGTCTTAAGACCATATTCCACATCTGAGGTGAGGTGGCTTACACTAGGTAAAAGGGGGGGAGATGGATACTTTATCATTCAGTTACTCTTGAACTACAATTCTGACAGTATTGAAATAACACTCTCCATGGCCCAAACACTATGAAGATCAATTGTAGCTGCTTTTATTTACTATCCCTTTTCTGCCCCAATTAATTTTGTTGAAAATTTCTTCTATACAAGCAGAAACTAGTTTTGGGAAAATTGTGTCTCCTTCTGTCTATATATGGGAGCCATAAAACAAGAGGTTTTTAAAGATTCTAGTTTGGAGAAGGAATACACAGTTAAACAATTTATTAACTGTGGAACCGCATATGTGATATATTTGATAACATGCGGCTGTGGAATTTTATACGTTGGTCGCACCACTAGGACATTGAGAGAGAGAGCAGGAGAACACCGGAGAAATATCTTAAAAAGTGTTAGGAACATAGTGTTCCTAGACACTTTAATCAATGCCCTAGAAGAGGGATTAGCAATTTTAAAATTATGGGCATTGAACATATCTCAAGACTATGCCCAGATAGATTTAGAAGACTGTGTCAACAAGAATCATTTTGGATATATAAATTGGGGACTTTGTATCCAAATGGTGTAAATGAAGGAATAGATTTAGGGTATTTAGGATAAAAATAAAGAATTAAATCACCTTTCAATATATATGGGAATTTGATCTATATGTACGTTTTTAAGTGTTTTTAAGGTACATTTTCTATGTGCATTCTCACAAGTATATATACATTATTTATATATATATATGTATATTTTTTATGTGTATAGAGGATTTTTTTATATATATATTTTTTATGTATGTATTATTTTTTATATATATATATATATATATATATATATATATATATATATATATTATATACATATATTTTTTATATTATTTTTTTGTAACTTCTATATTTTTATACTGGTGATTATGCATATATAGTATTGCACATTTTAAACACATGGAATTTTATTAAGATCTTCTAATATATTTATTTATAGTTTTAAAATAAGTTTTATTGATTTGGGTGCTCTTACTAAGACAGTTTACCATTCTCAACAATATAGATATATTTTAATGATATTTAATGAAATATGTGAGAAAACCTAGGGTTAATTCATGTTTGTCTTCTCAACCTTGGAGACTAATTAATGGGACTTGCACCCTCGTGAATTCTCCTCCGACAAAGGCTAATATTGGATCCACATTCTTATAGATGTGCTATGGGTGATCCGACAAAGGGGATGTGCGTTCCATGTTTGGAACGCAGGATCATAGAGTCTTGGTTGATTTCACGCATGCACAGTAAGTAATAGAGATCTGAACGCCAAACGGAGTAAGAAATGAGAAGGTATGAGGTACGTTATAAAAGTCCAGTATGTATTATAAGTTTGTTTACTTTTTGAATTATTGGAATATACTTTTATAGAGCGTATATTTATTCTAAGTCCTTGATAAAGTGTATACGAAACATGTTGGACGTTTGTGATTGATATTATATCTTAAATTTATATGCTGACTATATGATATCTGTAAGAGTTGTTGAGTTTTTAATTTTCATTCAATAAACTAAATAAATTGAGAAAACACTGAATTGGAGATATTTTGGTGGAACACCAAAGAGAAAACGCTACATGCACTTTGAGTAACAAGTTCTGGTGAGTTTATACTAAGCGGGGCATGGTGATTTAAAAGTATACAGATCCACTCTTAGATGGCTTCGTGCCCCGTTTCTATTCTTCTGTTTTTACTGTAGTTGCTTCTGAGGTCTGTGGTGACAAGCACATCCACTGGGTCACAAAGGAAAAAAGGAGCTGCGTCCGTATAAGAAAAAAGAGGATCGAAATATAAACTTATTGTCCTTATCGCTTGACAAGACCAGAAAATTGAATAATCATTTTGAGAGAACTGGTGCCTCCTCAACTTTGGAATCTTTTTCAAAAGTTTCCCATTGTATGTTCCAATAGATACACATATATATATATTTTTATAATATATTTTTTTCTACCAAATAGGGATTTACCCAACACAAGCGCTTTTATTTTATTTTGTTGTTCTCCTTCTTGAATGCCTTTCTCTATGTTGAACTGAACTTTATAATTGTAGATAATTTACACACACATATATTTACATTTATGGGTGTCTGTAGGTAACGGAGCCACAAGCAGAGTAAACAGACATATCCACAGGTCAGCACCAGCTAGGATAGTCAGACAAGCCAGGTTCATACATGAAGCGGGTAGTGGCTGACTACCACAGGTCTGCACCAGATAGATGTCCACTAAGAGTAAGCACACTGGGAGGATAGTTGGACAGAGGCCCAGGTCAGAACCACAATGGACAGTCAGACAAGCCAGGGTCATACACGGATCGGGTAGTCAGCCAGAGCCACAGGTCAGCGCCAGAATGGACAGTCAGACAAGCGGGGGTCATACACAGGATATAGGAACAACTGGAACTAGAACTGCCCAGAACAGCAACGTAAGGGTAACTGATACACAGGCCCATAGAGGTTTATAAAGGAGTAGGAGAAGGTGGGACCGATTAGGTCCTCCAGGCTGGGCCTATAATAGGCATCCAGGCAAGTGCCTGATTCATGATGCCAGTAACAGTGAACCAGACGCAACCACGTCGCAGGTAGAGAGGGATGTGGCTAGTGACGCCGGAGCGTCAGTCAAGAACCCTGCTCCCGGCCAAATGGGGCAGTCTGAGGTAAGGCACTGTGACAGTTATATAGAAAGAATATCTGACAGTAGATGGACCAAATATATTTTGGAATGATTTCCACTTGATGCTAAATACCCAAGAAAAAGACTAAAACAGTGTTGATGAAATTATTCAAAAGAAAAAGAATGAAAGGTTGGAGACGTGCTGAAGAGGCCTTCCTCCTGCAGTGGATGGACCATGGCTGATAGGGGGATGAAAATCCCCATTTATATCAAAGGGTTTTGTATTTGTCCCCTATGGTGCAGTTTGTTTGCCCCAGAATTTCACTGTTTTGCATAAGGTCCTTTGAATGTCCAAGAGATCCCAATGGGTTTGAACCTTCTTGCAGGCAAAAGGTTAACCCATTGAGTGCCAGAGGGATATCTAGCACAATGCTTCACAATGTGTTGGACAAAGTTCTGGCAGTCCAAGGGTTAATTAATTACCCTGTAAATGTTGTGAACAGATTGTGTCTATTATCATCACACGATTACTCAGCAGCGGTGCGTATGAACCAGGTTGATGTCACATGCAGTTGTACACTTACACTTTTGTAAGACCTGATTAGTTACACCACAGTCCACGTGACATGTGCCTCTTTCTGCTGGGTTATGTAGCTTTCTGATGCCATGCTCTTGTTTTTCCTGTATGTTCTGTTCCTTCACTGTCTGATCTGAACTCAGGTGATGACATTGGTAGAAAGGACAGGCTGCTAGCTGTAGTTGTTTAAATGCTCCTCTGATAAGATAAGGGACATGTGTCATAGTTTAAAGAGAAAGTATCACATTGAGGGAAGTGGTATTGATTGTAAAAACATACGTCTCAAGGTACCCTGAAATCAGGACTAATTTGTAGCCAGCTTAGGGGCTGGATTCAAATGCAGGAGATGTTACCTCCAGTTTTTTCAAAAATGTTCCTATTGAAGTCTATAGGGAAACCTGAAGATTAAAGCAGATATAAAATTACCACCTGCATTTGAATCCAGCCCACAATGTTTACCTCTTTATGAGGCAGGGATATTAAATGCATGAGCACAACTGGCATTCACTGGAGGCCCCCACTTTCAGGAGTTCCCAGATATTCAGCAAGGGACCTGTGTTATTATAGAAACAGATAGTGTGGCGGTAGCATCCTTCAGCACTCCAGCTGTTGGTCACTACAACTCCCATCATTCTCATCCAGCTGTTGGTCGGATGGTAGTTGTAAGCTCCCTCAGCTGGAGTGCAAATGGTTGGCTACCGCTGGGATAGAGTCTGTACTGAGTGCACAGCAAACTACTGTGGTTGTTTTTCCCACAAATATTAACCTGTTGAATGTTAGAGAGGTCTCCGATGTATTGCTTTCAATGCTAAGGAGACATCTCTCTCTCTCTCACATCCGAGGGATTAAAAGCCCCATTTAAATAATTGGGAATTGGTATTTCTCCCCTATGGTTCACTTGGTTTGCTCCACAATTGCACCTGTTTAGCTTATTGGATACCATGCCTGAGAAACTTCTTGTTTAAAGCCTCCAGAGGTTAACTACGTTCTAGGGGTGGGGGTATCCAAAAGATGTGAATGGCACCATGAAGTGGGCATGACTTGATGGGGCAAGTGGGATTGGAAATGAGGCGGTGTTTGCTCTTAAAATGGGCGGAGAATGACCAGCACTGGCAGTGTTGTGGGAGGAGTTACAAGGAAACTTAAAGGGATAGTAATACTTAAAATGTAAAAAAAAATATGTTGTAGGGTTTATCCCCCTGAGTAAAACATGAGTACTCCCACTGCTGAAAGGTGTTTCATTCAAAAGTTATTAATTTTCAAAGTTGAATTTTTTAGGTGCAATATCACAGTGACCTGTAATTGTACAGTGGCGCTGTTGCTACACGATCCTATGGACAGCTCTGGTCCCTTGACCATAAATGGCCATAGGATGGTGTAGCAACAGCGCCACTGTACAATTTCAGGCCACTGTGATATTGCACCTAAAAAATTCAGCTTTGAAAATTAATAACTTTTGAATGAAACACCTTTCAGCAGTGGGAGTACACTTGTTTTACTCAGGGGGATAAACCCTACAACATATTTTTTTTTTTACATTTTAAGTATTACTCTCCCTTTAATGAATCCTGAAAATCAGCCTCTGTACCTGGAGTCCCGGCAATAATGTATAAAATCTGTAGTATCTGGGTCCGATCCAGTCCATTTCCAGGCACGACTGAATATAGACATTAGCACTTTCTCCAGATAGCAAGGGCTGCAACCAGTCATGCTGTGCTAGGAGCAAAGTAAGACAAAGGACTCACATGAAGCAAAAATTTTGTAAAGTTGATATCTTTATTGGCTAACTAAACAGATTTAAAATGCAAACTTTCAAGACTTCTTAGGTCTCTTCCTCAGGCATGTTATACAGATAAATATGAAAACTTCTCTCTTAAATACAAGTACACATTACAGTGTTTATAATGGAAATCAGATAAGAAAGTTAGTCCAGATGCTGATTCATTGATCAGTCAGTGGTAGAGGATGTGATTTCAAGTGCATTCTTCCTCTGAGGAGTCCAGGTATTTATGATCCCAGAGGGACTGTCATAAAGGTTAATTACAATGTGATAATATGACAGAAACTCTCTGTCTCTATTCAGCCTGATGGGACAATTTTGCACTCAGAGGGACAGAAAATTATGGGAGGTAAAATAAATGCTACAATTTGATTATTTGACTGAATAAAGCTGAATAAAGACAGAGAGTTTCTGTCACATTATCACACTGTGAATTAACCTTTATGACAGTCCCTCTGGGATCATAAATACCTGGTCTCTTCAGAGGAAGAATGCAATTTAAATCACATGCTCTACCATTGCCTGATCAAAGAATCATTATCTGGACTAACTTTCTTATCTGATTTCCAATAAACAATGTAATGTGTACTTGTATTTAAGAGAGAAGTTTTCATATTTATCTGTATAACATGCCTGTGGAAGAGACCTAAGAAGTCTTGAAAGCATTTCTGTGACTAACACAGTACCAATTCTCATCTATTAAGGACTCACATATCTCCTTCCTTCACCAATGCAGGATGAGTGAGAATGAAACATGATCTAGAGTAAAGGCAAGAATATGTGAACCACTGTGCCTGCGTTTCACATATACTAGGTTAGTAAGAAGTAATCTATTGTCCTTTCTAGCATCCCAGGAGTTACTCTTTTTCCTCCATTCTGGAATGGAAACTGGAAATTATCACTAGTCTATTGACTAATGAAAAAATCCGGTAGACTAGTAAAAATTATGTCCTCTATGTTTATCATAAGGTAGGCCAGTCATTTTTACTTCTGATGAGCATAATGTCTTAAAGGAGCTGTACACTTTTTTATTGAGTGATAATTACTAGTGTTGAGCGAGCATGCTCGGCCGATGCTCGGATCGGCTCGAGCATCGCTCTGCTCGGCACATGGCGGTACTCGTACGAGTACCGCATGTGCTCGCCCGCCATGTTCGGGTCTCCTCCCCGCACGTTTTGCGGCTGCTGCGCAGCCAATAAACGTGCAGGGAGGCTCTGACATCGGTGTAATGCCAGCAGCCATGTTGGCTGCTGGCATTACACTGATTGGCTGGCCAGAACCCGTGGTCAGGTGCTGTATAGCACCTGACCATCGAGTTCGGCTCAGTCTTAGCCAGGGAGAGCTGAGGATAGGAAGGGAAAGGCAGTGTAGGGAGGAAAAAAACCAAAATTGTTAAAAAAAAAGAACCAAAAGTCCTTTTTAGGACTACTGTGTGTGGGGGCAGCAGGTTATTTTGTGTGGGGGGAAAAAAACAAAAAAAAAAAAAAAAAAAATATTCTGTTTAGTGTGAAAAGTTGCAGATTAGAGCACATTCTGTTTAGTGTGCACAGTTGCAGATTAGAGCACATTCTGTTTAGTGTGCAAAGTTGCAGATTAGAGCACATTCTGTTTAGTGTGCAAAGTTGCAGATTAGAGCACATTCTGTTTAGTGTGCAAAGTTGCAGATTAGAGCACATTCTGTTAAGTCTTCAAACTAAAATATCAAAGTCACATATTCCATTCAGTGTGCGTCGCCGCAGTTTAGCAGCACATTCTGTGTACTGTGCAGAGTTGCAGAATAGGAAGAAATACTGTTAAGTCTTCAAACTAAAATATCAAAGTCACATATTCCATTCAGTGTGCTTCGCCGCAGTTTAGCAGCACATTCTGTGTACTGTGCAGAGTTGCAGAATAGGAAGAAATACTGTTAAGTCTTCAAACTAAAATATCAAAGTCACATATTCCATTCAGTGTGCTTCGCCGCAGTTTAGCAGCACATTCTGTGTACTGTGCAGAGTTGCAGAATAGGAAGAAATACTGTTAAGTCTTCAAACTAAAATATCAAAGTCACATATTCCATTCAGTGTGCTTCGCCGCAGTTTAGCAGCACATTCTGTGTACTGTGCAGAGTTGCAGAATAGGAAGAAATACTGTTAAGTCTTCAAACTAAAATATCAAAGTCACATATTCCATTCAGTGTGCTTCGCCGCAGTTTAGCAGCACATTCTGTGTAGTGTGCAGAGTTGCAGAATAGTAAGAAATACTGTTAAGTTTTCAAACTCAAATATTAAAGTCACATATTCCATTCAGTGTGTGTCACCGCCGTTTAGCAGCCTATTCTGTGTACTCTGCACAGTTGCAGAATAGTAAGAAATACTGTTAAGTTTTCAAACTCAAATATTAAAGTCACTTATTCCATTCAGTGTGTGTCACCGCCGTTTAGCAGCCTATTCTGTGTACTCTGCACAGTTGCAGAATAGGAAGAAATACTGTTAAGTTTTCAAACTCAAATATTAAAGTCACATATTCCATTCAGTGTGTGTCACCGCCGTTTAGCAGCCTATTCTGTGTACTCTGCACAGTTGCAGAATAGTAAGAAATACTGTTAATTTTTCAAACTCAAATATTAAAGTCACTTATTCCATTCAGTGTGTGTCACCGCCGTTTAGCAGCCTATTCTGTGTACTCTGCACAGTTGCAGAATAGTAAGAAATACTGTTAAGTTTTCAAACTCAAATATTAAAGTCACTTATTCCATTCAGTGTGTGTCACCGCCGTTTAGCAGCCTATTCTGTGTACTCTGCACAGTTGCAGAATAGTAAGAAATACTGTTAAGTTTTCAAACTCAAATATTAAAGTCACTTATTCCATTCAGTGTGTGTCACCGCAGTTTAGCAGCCTATTCTGTGTACTCTGCACAGTTGCAGAATAGGAAGAAATACTGTTAAGTTTTCAAACTCAAATATTAAAGTCACTTATTCCATTCAGTGTGTGTCACCGCAGTTTAGCAGCCTATTCTGTGTACTCTGCACAGTTGCAGAATAGGAAGAAATACTGTTAAGTTTTCAAACTCAAATATTAAAGTCACTTATTCCATTCAGTGTGTGTCACCGCAGTTTAGCAGCCTATTCTGTGTACTCTGCAGAGTTGCAGAATAGTAAGAAATACTGTTAATTTTTCAAACTCAAATATTAAAGTCACTTATTCCATTCAGTGTGTGTCACCGCAGTTTAGCAGCCTATTCTGTGTACTCTGCACAGTTGCAGAATAGGAAGAAATACTGTTAAGTTTTCAAACTCAAATATTAAAGTCACATATTCCATTCAGTGTGTGTCACCGCCGTTTAGCAGCCTATTCTGTGTACTCTGCAGAGTTGCAGAATAGTAAGAAATACTGTTAAGTTTTCAAACTCATATATATTAAAGTCATATATATCGTGTAAGATGAAGAAGGCGGGTAAAAAGGGACGGGGAAGTGGACGTGATCCTGATAGTTCAGGGCGCGGGTCAGGACGCGGAGAAACTGTGCCTGGTGCCAGAGCACAAGAAAGAAAGACATCCACCATACCTAGCTTCATGTGTAATTTTACAGGGCGTCGCAGGACATCACTCTCGAGGTCCGACCACTGCGAACAGGTGGTCGGTTGGATGACAGCTGATACTGCTTCCAGTCGGTTAAGCACCACCCTGTCTTCCACCAAGTCCACTCTCAGTAGCCAAGAGTCTGGTCAACATAATCCTCACTCTGATCATCCTTCCTCCCACCATACACGGTCTGGTCAAAGAAGTGATCCCACACTGGGATATAGTGAGGAGCTCGTCTCATCACCAATCCTTCATTTGACCCTCTCTCCAAGCACGCTTGCAGAGGAACATGACATCTTGTGCCCTGATTCACAACCTCTAGAGGCTACCCAATCACAAGAAGATGACAGATGTGAACGGCATTTAAGGTCAAAGGAAGTAGTGGATGATGATGATGATGATGAGACACAGTTGCCATTAAATCAACCACTATTTCCATCTCAAGACCTTGTTGAGGAGAATGTTATACAGTTGTCAATGACTGAGTATGTGGTGGGATCAAGACTTGAGGAGGATGATCAGAGTGAGGAAGTGGAGGAGGACTTGGTGGACGATGAGGTGACTGACCCCACCTGGGAAGGTGTAGAGCCGAGCGATGACAGCAGTCCTGAGGGTGAGCCATCTGCAGCACCGCAACAGGCTGGAAGAGGCAGTGGTGTGGCTACAGAAAGAAGGCGGACCGCACCAAACCGGCCCGCAAATGTTCCACGGAGCACCCCCTTGCGTAAATCTACCTTGCCAAAGGGTAGGTGTTCCGCGGTATGGCGTTTTTTTAAGGAAAGTGCGGACGACAAAAGAATTGTAGTTTGCAACCTGTGCCACACCAGAATGAGCCGAGGCATGAACACTAGAAACCTCACCACCACCAGCATGATCCGACACATGGCATCCAAGCACCGTAGTAAGTGGGAGGAACGCCTGGATCGCCCATCTGTGTCTGCAGGCCACACCACTGCCTCCTCTTCCCCTGTTTTCGGTGCCGGCCAATCGCCTGTCGAAGGCGCAGGCCCGCATACCTCCCGCCCTGCACCTGTACCATCTGAAGCACCATCAGCGACCACATCCACTTCCCTGTCCCAGCGCAGCGTCCAAATGTCGTTACCCCAGGCATTTGAGCGCAAGAGAAAGTACCCAGCCACCCACCCACAGGCCATAGCACTAACCTCACACCTTTCAAAATTACTGGCCATCGAAATGCTGCCATTTAGGCTTGTGGACACTGAGTCCTTCCGCAGCCTGATGGCAGCAGCTGTCCCTCGGTACGCGGTCCCCAGCCGCCACTACTTTTCCCGGTGTGCCATCCCCGCATTACACCACCATGTGTCCCATAACATCTCCCGTGCCCTGACCAACGCAGTTACTGGGAAGGTCCACTTAACGACTGACACATGGACAAGTGCTTGTGGCCAGGGACGCTACATTTCCCTGACGGCACACTGGGTGAATGTCGTGGAGGCTGGGAGCGACTCGGACCCTGGGATGGCACGGGTGCTACCCACGCCGAGGATTGCGGGCCCTACCTCCATCAGGGTTTCCGCCAGCACCTACGTTATTGGCTCCTCCTCCTCCGTTTCCACCTCCGAATTCTCTACACGCAGCGCCACTCCCCCATCAGCCAGTAGCTGGAAGCAGTGTAGCACTGCAGTGGGGAAGCGTCAACAGGCCGTGCTGAAGCTGATCTGCCTTGGGGACAAACAGCACACGGCCTCAGAGCTGTTGCAGGGGATTAGTCACCAGACCGAGCAGTGGCTCTCGCCACTCAACCTGCAACCAGGCATGGTTGTGTGTGATAATGGGCGTAACTTGGTGGCGGCTTTGGAGCTCGGCAAGCTCACACACGTACCATGCCTAGCGCATGTATTTAATTTAGTGGTTCAGCGATTTCTAAAAACCTACCCCAATGTGCATGATCTCTTGACCAAGGTGCGCCGCGTGTGTGCACATTTCCGTAAGTCATCTACAGCTTCGGCCGGCCTGTTGAAGCTGCAGCAGCGCTTACAATTGCCAGCTCACCGGCTGCTGTGTGACGTGAGAACGCGTTGGAACTCCACCTTCCACATGTTGGCCCGGCTTTGTGAGCAGCAGAGGGCAGTAGTGGAGTACCAGCTGTTACACGGTCGTCGCCTCTCCGTTCAACTTCCTGTAATCAGAAGTGAGGAGTGGGAATGGATGTCAGACCTCTGCGAGGTTTTACGCAATTTTGAGGAATCGACACAGATGGTGAGCGGCGATAACGCTATTATCAGTGTAACCATCCCACTTCTGTGTCTACTGAAACGCTCGCTGCTCACAATTAAAACCGACGCTTTGCATGTGGAAGAGGTGGAAATGGGGGAGGAAGAGCTTACACAAGGTGATAGCCAGAGCACCCTCACTTCGTCTTCTCAGCGACAATTGGAGGAGGCGGAGGAGGAGGAGGAGGAGGAGGAGGAGGAAGACACGGTTGCCTCCGCTACAGAGGGTAGCCATGGAACTTTAGTTCCATCTCTTCAGCGTGGGTGGGCAGAAGAGGAGGAAGAGGATGAGGATATTGAGAGTCATCCTCCTGGTGAGGACAGCGAAATCTTGACTGTTGGTACTCTGGCACACATGGCTGACTTTATGTTAGGCTGCCTTTCCCGTGACCCACGCGTTATACGCATTTTAAACAACACGGATTACTGGGTGTTCACCCTTCTGGACCCCCGCTACAAAGAGAATTTCTCATCTCTCATTCCTCCGGTGGAGAGGACAAGCAAAATGGTGCAATACCAGAAGGTTCTTGTTGAAAAATTGCTCCAAAATTTTCCATCTGACAACGCTGGCGGCAGAGTACGTGCTACCTTGGCCAACCGAGAAGGGGAGAAAAGGGGAGCACACAGCAGTTCCGACAAAGGCAGGGCAACACTCTCCAAGGCGTGGGACACCTTCATGACACCCAGCCAGCACCCTCACCCTGATGCGCAGCCTAGTGTCACAAGGAGGGAAAAGTTTTGGAAGATGGTGAAGGAGTACGTAGCAGACCGTGTCAGCGTCCTCAATGATCCCTCTGTGCCTTACAACTACTGGGTGTCCAAGCTGGACACGTGGTATGAACTGGCACTCTACGCCTTGGAGGTGCTGGCCTGCCCTGCCGCCAGCGTTCTGTCTGAGCGGGTATTTAGTGCTGCTGGTGGCATCATAACAGATAAGCGTATCCGCCTTTCCACCGACAATGCTGATAGGTTGACACTTATAAAAATGAACAAGGCCTGGATTTCCCCTGACTTCTCCACTCCACTGGAGGAAAGCCGCGGGGGAACATAAACTCACTTTATATATGTTATTTACAATGATGGGAATACTCTGTATTCCCATTCACCCCTTCCACCCAAAAAACGGGTATATGGTTGACTCTTAATCTTCTCATCCTCCTCCTCCTCTTCCATATGCCCTGTGCTATAATTTTTATATAGGGCCAGCTCACCAGCGGGCCCTGTGATATAATTTTTATATAGGGCCAGCTCACCAGCGGGCCCTGTTTGACAATTTTTATATAGGTCAGCTCACCAGCGGGCCTTCTCATATAATGTTTTATTGGGTCAGCTCTCTAGCAGGCCCTCTCATATAATGTTTTATAGCGTCAGCTCACTAGCGGGCCTTCGCATATAATGTTTAGGATGGTCAGCTCTGCAGCAGACCCTCACCCATAATGTTTTAGATGGTCAGCTCAGCGCACGTTTCCCTCTTAATCATGGCCTCAGTTCTGAAAATCAAGGAAATTTTTGGGAGAATTTGCCTCTGCGCACGTTTCCCTCTTAATCATGGCCTCAGTTCTGAAAATCAAGGAAATTTTTGGGAGAATTTGCCTCTGCGCACGTTTCCCTCTTAATCATGGCCTCACTTCCGAAAATCAAGGAAATTTTTGGGATAATTTGCAGATGATATACAAGTAAATATACAGCAAATATTGTTTGGTAACAATTTTTCGCCTAAAGTCGTTTTTATTTTCCTTTTTGTGTGTTTTATGGTCAGTCTGTAAAAATGGCGTACTACGGGCGAAAGATCGTTCCCAGCAGCGATGTTGGAGTCCAAGATGCATCCAGACATCCTCCCTATGCTGTCCCTGAACCATTTCTGTGGTGTTTCCATCCTTTTCTTCCCTTTTCCTATGGACCAGGCACCCTCCCCTCATCAGAGCAGGGGGTGCCTGGTGTAATGCTCGAGTCCTCCCATTGACTTCAATGGGGCTCGGGTGCTCGGCCGAGCACTCGAGCCTCAGGGGGTGCTCGGTCAGAGCACCCGAACACCCGAGCATTGGGGTGCTCGCTCATCACTAATAATTACGCTTCTAGCCTACATGTGAGAAAATATGTTTCCCACTTGTCCACTATTACACACACATGGACATCCCTAGGATAGGGCTCATGTGCTGCGATCAAGGGAATGTAAATTATGCGATTTGCATCATAAAGGGGGTGGGGCTTAATCTGGTGGGAGGTGCTTATCAGCATAGTACTTGGGAAGTGGGCTTTGCTATGCATTCTGTACCCCTCTGGCACTCAAAAGGTTAACCCTTAGTATGAATGCTTAGAATAAACACTCATAAGGCCATGTGCAATGAAACAAGTTAACCCCTTAAAAACTGATGACATGCCATGACAATCATCAGTGTTTGTGCCTTAAAGGGATATTAATACTTCGTTTTATCTTTATTTTATTTTGTAGGCATTAAAAAAACATGAAGAACGATATAAGTCTTATCTCTCAAAACTTTATGGTTTGAGAGATATTCACAAGCAAAGTGTCCCCTCCCCGCCCCTTTTACCTAGTGTAAGCCATCTCTTCTTAGATGTGGAATGCAGCCCATAGACCAGACAGATAACAGAAGGGGACAATCTTCTTCCTATGAGAACAATGAAAACCCTGCCCCCCTTGACAAGCTTTTCAGGTTTTTCCCTTATCTTAAATGAAGATTGTCCCTCTCTGCAGTCTATCTGGGCACCTCCCTTCTGCTCTGGCTGAGCAATGTTACATCAATAAAAGGGGCGGGAGGGGGGCACTTTGTCATTGAATTACTCTTGAACTACAACTCTGACAGAATTGAAATAACACTCTCCAAAGTCCAACTACTATTATTATTAATTAGAACTGCTTTTATTATGAAACATTACTATCCCTTTAAGGACATACCGGGGAACTCTCCGGATCTGCCCCATAGACTCCTGTTTTTGCAGCTGACTGATTACCTGGTTTCCAGGAAAAGAGCCTGATTCTCCACTGTTGAGGATTTTCCTATGAATCTCTGCCAACTTCTGCTTCTTCCCAGCTTGTTCCCATTTCCTGCCCTCTTCTCCTTCCCCACCCTGTTCTGCCCACTTCCCGCCCACTTAATTACACAGCCCGTCCCTTTGTGATGCCAATCACATTATTTTTATCCTCAGAGCACTGTAGAAAAAGAAGTTCCCAGGTATGCTTATGGACCGTCCCGTCATGCAATGTCATGATCACAGCGCACCTACAAGGAGCACTGTGGTCCCCAGCAGGCTGAACAAAAAAATAGTGTTTAGGTCCTCCAGTGCACCCCACCCCTGGACAGCATGGTCCTTAAGGGATTAAGCAATTCTGAGGCAAACCATTTGCAAAATAGCAGACAAATTCCAAGAGATTTATTTTTTTAACCCATTGAATGCTAGAGAGGTAGGTCTCTCAATGCATTGCTTAAAAGCCCATTTTAAATCAGTGGGAATTTATATTTCTCCCCTATGGTGCAGTTCGTTTGCCCCAGAATTGCTTTACTTTTTTCACTGCATAGTGCCTGTTCTCTACATTATTACATGTAGCTGTGGGCTAAATGGGAGAAAAGTTTCAGTTGTACTCCATTTAACTCTTTGAGTGCCAGGGGGTTGCCCAACGCATTGCTAAGAAGTACATTGAACACCCTCTCTGGAAAATGTATTTCCACCTGAAAAATAAGCTATATTAGTTATAAACATACCTGGGATCTTGCCGGGTTTCACCTTGAGACTCCGGATTTAGGGTACTGTGTCCGGGTCTCCGGATGAAACAGCAAGTTCTCCAGGTAAAGCAAGCTCATGTCGGAAGGCTGAGGCATGTATCCCGGGCAAGTGACCTCAGCCAGCCAATGAATACATGGGGCAGATGTCAGTAGGAAGATAAAATTGTTTACTTGCCTGCATCACACGAGGAGCGGGAGGAGTGGATTGGAGACAAGAGGAGAATCAGCTCACCAGCCAGTGTTGGCTGGTAAGTGTATTCTACTTTTTCATTTAACCCCTTGAGAACAAGACTCAAAGGGTTAATGCAATCTATTTTTTTTTTTCCTCTGGGCGTCAGATCTCCGGGTGAGGGTTTTTTAAAAGTTCCCAACTATGGTTATAAATACATTCAATTTTCTGAATTTCAGCAATGTGTCACACAGCTTTCTAGTACTCCGAGGGTTAAATGTGCAGTCTCCGGTCTGTCACCATTCATTGTTACAGTAATTACAAATGCACTGTACTGATTGTCATAGACAATAGCTAAAAGGATGAGGAGTGGCTCAGTTCATTAACTGACTCTGAAGCCAAGAGTGGCTGGAAAGCTGTGAAAACCTGGTCCAATTTCCAGTCTGCTCCTCTGACCTTAGGCAATTCACTTTATATCCATGTGCCTCGGGCTCCAAAAAACAAATAAGAAAAAAACTGCAACTGTAATATCTATGTAGGTGTGAGTCACTGAGCTTGAAAAATTCTGTATACAGAAATGTGTACATATTGGCAATGATATGAATATCCTACATAATAAAACACTAGAATGTTTGTCCGATGCAGTCATGTGCAGTAGAGACTGCCCGAATGCACAGAATGCTGGGAGTTCTGTGCTGGGAGCATTCTGTGCATTCGGGCAGTCTCTACTATCCATGATTGCATTGCATGCGCCCTCAGCAAGGCGGTGGCAGTACGCAGAGCAGGACCTGCCTCTTAACCCTTTGAGTACCAGAAGGGTACACAACGCATTGCAAAGTATTGAGTTGTGTACCCCTCTGGCACTCAAAGGGTTAACATCCCCCAGACCGGACCATGGACTTTTACACTAGTACTATTATAAAGAACATATCAAGTAAACTTAATATCCATACTTTGTTTTAAGCAACCTATTCCCCTGCTTTTCAGAGAATTTTATTTCCAGCCTTTACCTCAGAGACTGATTAAAGGGATAGTAATTTTGAAGTATTACTATCTCTTATATTGAAGCCCTTGAAAAACTGAATTAAATGCCACCAGCGGCATCTCTCAAACCTTTATGGTTTGCGAGATAGCTGCTTTTAAACTTCGCTCCCCCCTGCCTCTCCAGCTGATGTCAGTGTTTTTGCTGCAGCAGGGAAATCCGGTCCCGGGACCGGCGGAGGCTCTTTAGCACAGACGAGATCTTATTATGGAAGACAAGATTCTTCTCTAAAACAGTCTTCTACATGTGCTTGGTTACCAAGCACACGTAGAAGACCATTTTAGTGAAGGATTGTTTTTTCTATAACGAGATCTGGCTCTGCTGAAGAGCCTCCACTTGATTCAAAGAAGGGATTTCCCTGCTGCAGCAAAAACGCTGACGTCAGCTGGAGAGGCAGGGGGGAGCGAAGTTTAAAAGCGGCTCTCTCGCAAACCATAAAGGTTTGAGAGATGCCGCTGGTGGCATTTAATTCAGTTTTTCAAGGGCTTCAATATAAGGGATAGTAATTTTGAAGTATTACTATCCCTTTAAGGCTCCATGGGGCCCTAGGCAAGGTACCAATTTTGGGCCCCCATATCTCTTGATCCAGTGCTTCTGACACAGAGTGCTGCTAGCAGGTACTGACATTGTGACTCTAATGAAAGTGGGTATAACTAACTGGATTATGCTGGTCTTTAAAAAAAATGGTGTTTGACATAAGATGTTGGCAGCAAAAACAGCAGGTTCTCTGTCTGTGACCCATCATTTGCAGCCAGGGCCCCTCATATTGCCATGAGCCCTAGGCAGTAGCCTAGGTTGCCATAATGGATGATCCGGCCCTGCCTTTGAGTGCCAGGGGGATGTGTATTGCTTCTCAATGCCTAGCGTACAACTCTTGCACTCAAATGGTTAAAATGGAAGCCATCTTCCCAGCCACACAAAAAATACATTTGCCTTGTTTTATGTGCAAATTTTTGTTCAACACCTTAGATAAGTTAAAGCACGTAGTGATGTACTGAACTGTGGGGAAAAAGCCACTTGTATTGGTGGGTTACTGAGAACTTCCTTTCTCCTAAGTAAATGCTGAGCAACTTTCTGCAGCTGCTATACATTGTACAAGCCATTATTCTCCATTCATACAGAGCAGCAGTTGACAGCAATGCTATTTGCCCACTGGAGAAGTAAGAAACATACCTGATTCATTGAGAAGCACCATGTTGGATGTGTTAAACATCCCAGGGCTTAATGAAAGGGGTGACTTCTGTATCTCATGTGAAACATACAACCCCTTTCTTGTAAAACTTTGGTTCACACCAGTGTCTCCATTTTATAGTGCAATGCAGATTTGCTGGGCCTTATGTAGAAAAGAAAAAGGATCAATTCTGGAGCAAACCAACTGACTTGTATGGGGCAAGGAGTTTTTTTTTTTTTTTTTTTGTGTTAAATGTATTCAGGGATCCCCAGTGCAGGGACCCTTAAATTCCATGACGTGCCAGGAAAGTCATGGGTCCTTAATGCAAGTTTACCAATGGTGGTCCTGGCACGTCATGGGTCCTTAAGGGGTTAACAACTTTGAGGACCAGAGGGGTGAGCACCGCATTGTGTGATGGGAGGAGGAAGCATGGAAAGTGGTCAGAATGTGAGGGGAGATGATAGAAGGGGGGCAGTGTGTAAGAGGAAGATGGGATATGTTTGCAAAAGGGCATTAGGGTGTGAGAGGAGAAGTGTGGAAGGGAGGCAGTGTGTAGGCAAACAATGAAGTAAAGCAATGGCAAAAGCAAGTCAGGTTGTTGGTTGTAAAGGAAGAGGCATTAGCAGCAGGAAGAGATCAGTACTAATGCTACTCTGTAGATCACTGGTAAGACTCACTGTAACGTGACGCCTTGTATCATAAGCTGGATACCTCTTTTATAGTTCCTTTCTCCCTCAGAATAACACTCCAATAGTAAACTGACCCTCCTGTTCCCAAACATCAGCCGAGACTTGATGAAGGGAAGAACTCTCTTTTATTGACTCAAACACACAGCTTATATACACTACAGAGACTCTTATCTAGATCAGCATGCAAACAAATACTTGGGACAGTGTTTCTATGCTTGACCAATCAGCCACCAGCATCCTTATCAGGATAAGAATGCAGATTAAGACTTGAAATCATACATTCTTAACTGGCTCATCAATAACCGCCTCTGATTGGTCAAGGAAGCACAGCAGGAATCAATTAAAATTCCTTAGCACAGGCCTGGAGTAGAGTGGAATCAAAGCCCAACCCCCCCACTATCTCTGCACTCAGGCAATGTACTGGAATCAACTATGGCTAAGCTCAGTCTATGGGTGTTTGTCTTTTGGGTAGAAATAGTCTGAAGACATGAGATCCCATATCTCTAACACACCAATATCTCCCATGGTCGCCACAGTTCCGTCACACTCACTTGGAATACTGTGTACAGTTCTGGAGACCAGATCTCCAGAAGAACATTGCTTACAATGCGTTGGATACCCCTCTGGCACTCAAATGGTTAATAAATCGGAGACAGTTTAAAGAAGAGCCACCAAAATGGTGCAGGGTTTTCATGACACAGGATGCTGGGATAGATTCAAAGAACTTAACAAGCACGGCTTGGTAGAAAATAGGGAGAGGGTTGATGTGATAGAAACCTTTAAAAGAAGGGAATCATTTTCATAAAAAACAGGAATACTAGAACAAGACATGATCTAAAGTTAGAGAGAGGAATATTCAGAAATAATATGTGAATGTACTACTTTATAGAAAGGGTGATATAATCATGGAACAGTCTACCAGGAGAAGAGGTTGGAAAAAATACTGTTAGGGAATTCAAAAACACCTGGGATAGTCATAAATCTGTTCTGAAAAGTAGGTAAGAGGTATTTTATTAGATCGGGAAATGAGCCGGAAGGGTCTTTCTCTGCTGTCCAAATCTATGTTTCTATGTGTGAGAGGAAGAAGGAATGTGTTTGCTAACGGGGTCAATGTGTGCGGGGAGGAGGCAAGGGCGTCTACATAAATGTTTCTGGGGGAGCCATAAAATGACCCCCAACAAAGTCATTCAGATTAAAGTTGAACCGATTGGTACAAAAAGGGCTCGATAGAGGTGTTTTAGATCATCAGGAAGCTATGTTTTTGGTCCCAGAGAACCCCATCGCGCCTATCTTTCACCACCTGCCGAAGGTGCACAAGAGTTTGAGTCAGCCACCCGGCAGACCTATTGTGTTGGGTATAGGTTCTCTCAATGAACCGCTATCCATCTGGGTTGATCGTTACCTTCGGCCATTGGTGGAAAGGCTCCCTGGGTTTCTCTGGGACACAAAGCAAGTTTTGCTCCAATTGCAGAGTGTCCGATGGCACTGTGGTTGCAGCTGGCTGTCGGCAGATGTCACTGCTCTTTATTCTTCTGTCCCACATCAATTGGGGTTAGAGGCTTCAAGGTTTCATCTATATTCGTTTTCACATTATTCTGATGTATTCTGTGAGTTTCTGCTTGAGACGGTTGAATATCTCCTGTGTCACAATTTCCTCTCCTTCGATGGGGAGTTCTATCTCCAGAGGTGCGGTGTCGCCATGGGGGCCAATTTTGCCCCCTCCCTGGCAAACCTTTTTATGGGCTGGTGGGAGATGACCCACATCTTTGGAAACAGGAACCCTTTGAGGGAGTTGATTTTGTGGTACGGGAGATATATTGATGATCTGTTGTTTAAATGGCTTGGTTCTGAATGAGAAGCATCAAAATTCATTTCAGTGTTGAATTCTAATACATTTGAGGTTTACTTTCAATTTTCAAGTAAATACTATTCCATTTTTAGATGTGACTCTTACTGGAGATGCGATTAACCAAAGTGTTGTCAGTGATATTTATAGGAAGCCTACTGCTGGCAATAGCCTCCTACACGCAACATATGCACACCCCAGACATCAAGTGGACAATATACCTAAAGGACAGTTCCTACACTTGCACAGGAACTGTTCTAATGTTGAATTGTACTGCATGGCATCTCAAGACTTGTTCACTAGGTTTAAAGCTAGGGGATATGGGGTTGAGGAGTGCTTTCCAGCAAGCTTTGGACACACCAAGAGAACAACTTTTATCTACCTCACGTAATAATAATTTTTCTGAACAATATATTAATAATAGTTAACCTAACGTGAGGTTTATTACTACTTTTAGTTTACAATATTCCAAAATATGTAATTTGGTTAAAGCATTGCTGCCTATTTTGTACACTGATCCCATTCTGGAGCCTATAGTAAAATAAGGTTGTAACTTTGTGGCCAGATGGGGTTGCACACTAGGGAACCAGATCTCACCAGGTTTATATAGGAGCACTCGAGAAAACGCCTACCTGGTTGGCCACTACAGGTTTCTTTAAATGTGGTGCATCTCAATGTAAATGTTGCACTGTATCAGTGATTTCTAAGGATTTCAAATGCACGAGAGATGGCGAGGTTTATCGTATATCTAGTTATATAAATTGCAACACCGTTAACATTGTTTATTTGTTCACATGTATCATTTTTCATATACAATACGTGGGACGTACCTTGCGTCCTTTAAAACATAGAATTAGAGAGCATTTGAATCAGATTGGGAAAGAGGAGCCAACCTCAGCAATTGCTAGACACTGCTCAGGTACATGCTGGCGATGTGAGATGCTGCTCCTTCCAGGGAATAGAAAGGGTTAACCTTCTCTGGAGAGGTGGCAGCCTCAATGAACTGATTGACAGGACGGAGGCGTTTCGGATTTTAAAATTATGTACTCGCACCCCAGGTGGTCTCAACCATGAATGGGACATTAGTCACATTTTGTGATTGCGGCCCCCATGGTGAGGCTTTCTCTTTTTTCTCATTATACATATTTATAATTTATCCCCCCACCACCATATTTCTTTCGTTCATCTCTTTTCACTGCTATGGCCCATTTGCATGTCTTTGAAAATCCATGCTATACATTGGGTCAAATAAGAATGGGTTTATTATGTTTTAACTATATTTATAATTATTATTTTTTTATTTTGGACCATTCTTGTAGGGTATGGATTTATCATACCAGACTACGTAGGGTTAACATCTGCTCCTTCAGATATATCCTCCATGATTGGCTGTTGGTTTGCTGATGATGATGCAAAATTGCAACAGACTTCTCCAACTGTTTTTCTAATTTTTAACGGCTATATAAGTTGTTAGGGGAAGGTATTTGTTTGTGTCTATGACTAAGTGCTTTGTTTAGCATGAAACGCGTCAGACCTTATTTTTTGAGGGTTTTGTCTGTGTTTGCCTCCTACCTCCCCAGTAGTCTGTCGCTATTTTTATATGTTGAAATTAATTTATTTTTTATACTACAAGTGGATTTGGAGATGGTGATTGATACGAGTGCCGTTGCAACCTTTCTTCTAATAAAATGACCCCTAGGCCTGCCCTCCTAGTCCCACCCCTCCATGGTGCCCATGGGAGGATGGAGTGTGTCTGCGAGGGGGTCAATGTGTAATGGGAGGAGGGATCCTTTTTGTAAAGAGGGGGTCAGTGTGTGTGGGATAGACGGATTTGAAAAGAGGATGAGGATTCAAAAATCACCTTCTGGAATGCTGGAATTAGCGGGCACCCTATGAAAGTGAAGACATTTACTACTTCCTAAGGAATATATTACCTTTTCATGTAGGGTGATTGTATTTCTTTTCACCCATTTACACATTTGTTTCACTTACAGGAGAAGTAGTACCTAATAATAAGAACCTCCACTTACCTTACGAGTTCCAAACGCATAATAACAATCTCTACTTACCGTACTAGGGCCAAACTCATAATAACAACCTCCACTTACCTTACCAGGGCCAAACAATCGCAATGAAATTTGTCCTTGTGCCTTTATTCAAGAGATACAGTGAGGGAAAAAATTATTTGATCCCCTGCTGATTTTGTATGTTTTCCCACTGACAAAGAAATGATCAGTCTATAATTTTAATGGTAGGTTTATTTGAACAGTGAGAAACAGAATAACAACAAAAAATCCTGAAAAACGCATTTCAAAAAAGTTATAAATTGATTTGTATTTTACTAATTGAAATAAGTATTTGACCCCCTATCAATCAGCACCACTGCATGTTCATTTAGTGAAGAAAGCTTCAGAGTGCACTGAAAAACTCTGAGGAATCTAAATTGCATGGTGACAAGGGTGGTGCACCTGGTGTCACCACCATTGTGTCATGGTTTGTAAGCAAAGACAAGAGTCAGACAGTAAAGTAAAATTCACCTTTATTAAAGTAAGAGGGTAACCAAGAGACAGGGATTCTACCACCAATAGTAGTATGTCTCCAGATCCCCGAACTGCAGAGACTAAGCCAAAGCCAATGGTAATCTCTATGTCAGAGAGGAAGAATCAGCCGGACGGTTCTCCCTAGATGGTGATAGGAAGATGACTGACTCACGCCTGCAGTCAGCCAGGAGAAGACTGTCACTAGAAGGAGCAGCAACCAAAGAACCCACTGACTCACACCTGCAGTCAGTAAGGTCCGAGTCTGCCAGAGCCACAGGTCTGTAGCAGATCGGGTGTCCACTACAAAGGGCAACACTAGAGAGTAGTCAGACAGAGCCACAGGTCAGCACCAGGATGGATGGTCAAACAAGCCAGGTCATGCACAAAGATCAGGAGCAAGTAGAGAACTGTACTGCACACCAACGTGAGCATCCAGTTCCCTTTAAATACAAGGTGCCAGGAAGTGGATAGGAGGAACCAGACCAGACCCAAAAGATAAGAAGGTAGCCTGCTTCAGATACACATTACGCACCCGTAATTGACTCATCTCGCCGCGATATGCATCATATGCCTGAACCCCCACTGCCTCCAATGGAGCACCCTTGTCGCCTAGCACAAGGACACGAGTGTCCACTACTACCGCCAAGCATGCCCAAGCCCATTCCAACCAGCGATGTGTGGGATGATGCAGAAGTGTCATTCAGAGCGATGCAATTCCAGCACCACCGAAACGGCGACGCTGGATATATGTAAGCTGTGTCACATTGTTGGCATAGGTGGCAGAGGCTTTACTTCGGTGCTGTTGCTGGTGTCAGCAACAGCAGTGCTACCAAGAACAACGTCTGTTTCTCCTTCAATCTTGACAAGTGAGAGACCACCCCAAATTAGAAGCAAGCTAGTGGTGCTGGTGCTGCACACCGCTGGTGAGGATGATGCCCCACTTCCTCCCTGTCCCCTCCAAGTCCTCCAGCTCATTATTAACCCCTCCGCGTCCGGTGACGTACCCGGACCGTCACGCTGATCCGGCACTTAAGGACCAGTGATGGTCCTGGTACTGCAGGAACGCGGTGAGTAATACCGGGGACTGAAGCTGATCGCTCCAAGACCGGAGGGATCTCTTTTAGTCCCTCATTCAGTGTGCCGCCACATGTGATCACACGTATTAATGATAAAAACACTAAAATCACACGGCTGACTCACCCTCACTGCCTTATGAAGTCTGTATGAAATCAATGATCATAAAGGCAATAAGAGGAACCGAGAGAGAAGTAAAGGGATAGTAATATTTCACAATAAAAGCAGCCCTGATTAATCTTCATAGTATTTGGGCCATGGAGAGTGTTATTTCAATACTGTCAGAGTTGTAGTTCAATAGTAATTGAATGATAAAGTATCTCCGTCCCGCCCCTTTTACTGATGTAACGCTGCTCACATCAGAGCAGCAAGACAGTCCGGATGGATCACAGAGAGGGACAATCTTCAGTGAGCATAAGGAAAACCTGAAAAACCTGTCAAGGGGGCAGTGTTTTCCTTATGCTCACAGTAAGAGGGGAGGTGGCTTACATTAGGTAAAAAGGGCGGGAGGGGGAGACTTTATCATTCAATTACTCTTGAACTACGACTCTGACAGCATTGAAATAACACTCTCCATGTACCAAATACAACGAATATTAATTGGAGCTGCTTTTTTGTGATACATTATTATCCCTTTAACCTTTTGGGTGCTATAGAGATTTCCAAGATATTGAGTTACAATGCATCGGATACCTCTCTGGCACTTACTGGGTTAAATCGTTAATTTATTGTCACAGTCTAAAGGCATATTTCCCCTTAGTAAGACATGGGTGCATGCTGAGTCAGGAATAAAAAAAACAGGGGAACCAATTGCACCATAAAGGACAAACCAAATTCAGTTGGTTTAAATGGAGCTTCTATCACTTTGAATGCTGGGGACGTCTCCATCACAATGCTCTGCAATGCACTGGGGACATTTCTAGGATTCAAGGGGTTAATGGGAATTTGTGTAATGTGAAATCTAACAGCACCATAGGAGACAAATACATAAAATAACATTCTCATTGATTGAAAAAGTGCTTTAACCCCTTGAATGCTAGAGATCTCTCAACACACTGGAAATTTATACGTGTCCCCTATAATAGGGATGGGTAAAAGTCAATACTGTGGTTTACTTAGTACCTTTGAGTGTCAGAGAGGAACCCAATATATTGCATTGCATTGCAATGCATTGTATTCCTCTATGGCACTAAAAGGGTTAATTCTGATGAGAATGGGCCTATTGTTTGCATTGGGTTTGGAGCTGCAGTTCCATCAACCCCACCCTTGTTAATCAGGCCTGGAGTTTGTTCATTGCTGTTTTTTCCACAGTCCCCAAATACACCAAGTAAACCTAACAGTACCTGTTTTAAGGACATTTCTTATTAAGCACAGCTGAACTAGTCTAAACTGCCCAAAACACACTTGTGCTCTTTAACCATGCTATCTCAAGGGGTACTTGACTGGAGTGGAGAAATTCTGGTTTAGCACCTATTGTGCTTGTTGCTGTAATTGATTATGTTATTGAGTTGTTGTTTGCCACCACGGTAAATAGCTTAGGCTCATTTTGCTACTGTCATAGGGAAGATGTGCACAGACTTGTGTATGTGATAATGTGCCATGTTTATCATGCAGTATGCAGACTTTTTTTTTTTTTTTTTTTGTTACAGGCCAATAAAAATACACCAACCAACGTAAGGCTATGTTAACATGACTAACTGTTTTGTAGCTGTGAAATCATATGGTAAAAAGACATATTGCAGTTGAGTATTCATGCATTTCTACTGTTTTATGTGCAATCTAGATTCGTAGCAAGGCTATTTTTTCTTCTCCTGGCATCCCTTGCTCTCAGAATAAAATGCTGATAAAAAGCACTGAAAATGCAGCTACTTGCATTATTACAGGGGTGGGCAAAAGGTCCCATCATGTTCCCATGAAAAAATCTGTGAAAATCATGTGGTTGTCACCATTTTCACTCATTAGGAAACATTTTTCACCATTTTTTTTCAATGGCTAGAAAGTTTTTCACCTTTTCTCTATAAAAACGTGCCATTTTCCAAGAAGTGAAACATAATACAAGGAGAGAGAGAGAGAGAGAGAGGAGAGAGAGAGGAGAGAGAGAGAGAGAGAGAGAGAGAGAGAGAGAGAGAGAGAGAGAGAGAGAGAGAGAGAGACACACTAGCAAATTTGAGACAGGAGAGGCTCATAGTGAATACGATCACTATGAGCAAGTTTAATAATAACAATGAAAGGAGTTGCTAGAAGGACTGTTATGCGTCTAGTGAGTCTGAGGAGGAGGAAATGACCACTACCACCAACATGAAAGGGTCTAGATGCCCTGGTTCCCCAGACCAAATGATGGCCAGTCCCCCTACATCACCCCTAGGGATCTTGGGAAAATTTGTCTCACAGAAGGAAGAAGAGTAGTAGTTACTACTAGCTACCTGTGCCTGCTGCCAGTGCTACGCCTGCTGCCGGTGTATACTATAATTCTCAGGAGAGGGGAGGACATGATGCCAAGTATGACAGCAGGTGACCATAAGTCACACTTGCCATCCCCAAGCAGTCCCAACACTAGTACTACTACTAAGGAGGTCCAGCAGCTTGTACAGAGTGTTATGAGTGAGGGAGGGATGCTCATATTACTACTAAGGAGGAAGATTCAGGATCTGAAATTGATGTGGTTGGTGTTAGTAGTAGTTACATTGATGGTGAATCAGCTGGTGGGACTAGCATTAGGGGAGTGGTAGGAGAAGTAATGCAGAGCAGCAGTCCTGCTGCTGCTGAGTTGCAAGGGCAGCTGGATGCTGTGGAGCAGGCTAATGTGCCACAGACACAGTGGTGTCAACAAGTGATGTGGGACTAGGACAGGTTCCACTTGACAGCAGCAATACTTCTGGTCTAGTTGCAGTGCTGATCCTGAGGCAGTAGCAGCAAGAGCAGCAACATCATGCTCTTCCCCAACCAGTGTACGGGAATGTGGAGGCCATTCTTCTCCACCTTTTCCTCCCCCACCCCATGGGATCCTGGGTGTGGGACTATTTTTCTCTTGGGGCAGGCACAGTGCAGTCATCAGAGATGGCACTGTGCACAATCTGTGACAAGACAGTGTAAATGGTAAAGGAGGGAATGCACCTTGGCAGAACTGCCCTGATAACACACACACAGACACCAGGTCATTTATGTGAAACATGTTAAAGCCAAACACCCACCAAAGAAATCAGGCACTGCTCTTGCTGTACCCCCTGACTCTCCCCAAATGCAACAAGAAGTGAGGCAGAGATCAAAGAGGAGGAAGAATAGAGAAACCCAACAAGAGCCTGAAAGTTTGATGGCGAGCAAAACACCTGGCTCCCCATTACCTTCTTGCTCTAGGGTAACAAAATCTTCTGGCAATCCATCTCATTCATCTTTACCTCCTGCACCTGTTTATAGCCATTCAGTAGATGTCAGGATGTGTCAGTTCAAGTCCACCCACTGCACACTGTGTGGTGCACTGACCACACATGGCAGTGTGGTGGAGGATACTTGCAACCAGGGCATAAAGCAGCATCTGAGGAGATTCTATCCCGCAGCTAAGCTGGTGGCAGGGAGGATTCACCATCATCATTATTATTATTATTAAACTGTCTGCACGTTGTGACATGTCCTTAGCAGCAGTACTCGTTTTCTGGTGGGATGATTTCACATTGGGGACCCTAAGCGTCATGGTGTTTGGTTACAATTACGCCAGGTGTCTGATGTGAGTTCAGATTTGCCCATTGTTCCCAGTCCTTCCCTTATTTATCACACTCACACTGTGCACATTGCAGTTGCTAATGAGAGGCACAGTTCCTGCTCTATTCTTGTAACACCACACCCATGATTTTGGAGAATGGGCAGGTGGAGAAGCATTATTGGCCAACTTCTTTTCTCCTCATATACTTGAAATGGTAGGGGCCAGATATGGTGCCTCAGGCACTTCACCGGAGCTAGTAGTGGCAAGTTGAACCATCATCCATCACCCATGTTACTGCTGTTCATGGCCCCCATTCCCTTTGAGCTGTCTAAGCATCCTGCTGCTTAAACAACTCAGCAGGAGCAGAGAGAACAGCATTCACAAATTCCCCATTTGCACCGGGGCTTTTGACAGTGGCCACTGGCCACCACAACATGACCTTCTGGCACTAGGCCAGTAGGGCATTTTTCTTTACAAAAAATAAACCAAAGGCTTAGAAATCAATATTTCCTCAGGGCTTGGGCTGAACACGTCTAATTTCCTACAACTAATCAATGTTTCCTTAGGGCTTGTGCCTCAATTAAGACTAAGTCCTACAAATAAATGTTCCATCAGGGCTTGGGCCTCTAACACCAAGTCTTACAATGTATTGAGGTAGGTGAAAAAACGCAGAAAAATTGCCTTATTCATGGGAAATTATTCACCAAGTGGGAGTTGCCATTAGTTACTGATTTTGGTTTGAGGTGAAAATGCAGTAAGTCACTTAAAGTGGACCTTTCACCTACCTTAAACACTCCGATATTTTTTAACATCTCTGAGTCCAAACAGCCTGTGTTCTCAGCAATAAATGTCCTAGATGAGACTCATTATCATGGCACATTTGTGAGGGAGAGTGTCATCATCCTGACTATGTAGATCATGATTGGCATTGCTCCCCTGTCTTTGTCTGCCTCATCGCTCTGGGCCTATGATCAGCAAGCGCTAACATTGTATTGTATATAAATAGGGGGAGGGGAAGGGGAGATAGATTGATTCTGTCCTGCAAGGACCACTGTAACCTTCTCTCTGCCCTTCAATTCTCAATAGTTTAATCCTTGCAGAATGCTGCAGTATGAGTTACCTTACTATCAACTCCCATCTCTCAAACTGTTTCCCATCAAACTCTGCACATCATATAAAACCCCACTCCTTTCTTTCAGTGCTCTCCTCTGTTCCCTCCTAAATTTCCACCTTAGTTTCATGCTACACTCCATCTCTTCAATTATGATCAACTAATGCCACTCTCCTCACAGCTCCTTATGTCTCTACAGCTCTCTCTCTCTCTCTCTCATCCCTCTTTGCGCCTTATCAGTGAAATTCTTTCCTTATCAGACTGCTGCAATGGAATTCTCTCGACATCTTCAAGTCTCACTTGAAATACCATCTCCTCATTGAAGGTTTAAGAAATTAGATGGCACTCCTACTTTTCATGCAACCAATTTATAATAAATAATATAATTTATATTTAACCCTAATCTGGTCTCACATACTGAAGCCTGGACTTAACCCTAATGTACTCTATATATTACATTGCAAGCTCAATGTTGACCATAGTTTCAGTAAGTGGTATTGATAAAAGACATGGTTGAGTAAATGACTATGTGAACAGTCTCATATGACTAGTAATCTAAAGTGATCAATACATTACAGTCATGTCACCTTTGCAATAGAGAAACTATAACAGGTACCCTTAACCCTTTAAGTGCCAGAGTGGTGTGCAAAGCGTTGCAAAGCAATGCGCTGTGTACCACTCTGGCACTCAAAGTGTTAAGCATGTTGCTTAGAAAGTGAGTTTGAATATATATATAGTTTTTATTTGTTCTTTAAGATAGGTAGAATGCTTATTAATCCCTTGGATGATAGAGACATTTTCAACAGAGACGCCTATAATATCTAAGGGAATGAAAATAGCCTGGTACTTTAACCAGCCTCTTTTTAGTCCTTAACCCCTTGGATGATAACAGCTTCCCCAACGCATTACTTTGCATTGCATTGCATTGGAAACATATTTAGTATCCAAAGGGTTAATATAGCACACATCAACATGTTTCATACAACTAAAAGGAATGCTACACCTACTGTAGCTAATAAAGTCCTTTTTTATAGCTCAATATTATATGGACTTTCATGAAAATAACTAATTTAACAACACATCTATCATGTTCAAGAGCACTTTGTACTCAATGGATAAATATATTTTAGTGGAAGAGCACATGGAAAAGCACGCTTCTATGTGTACATTCCTCTTTATAATATAAGAAAAGTCAATAGTTGGGGGGAATAAAGAATCTGGTGGGACATATCTATGCATTGATTATGATTATAGCTGCACAAGAGGGCTGTTGATAATAATTAAACTACATTTATTGTACATATCTCTGAAGACCAGTTTGAGCAGTGTGTACATACAGGATATTTTGACTCACATAGGTTTACTGTCCAGCAGGAGCACACATATGTGCCTCAGTTCTCCAAAGGAGCTGAATATGAATTTCATCAAATATTTGGCTTCAATGGGATATGATCAATTACATGCAGAGTGCAGAAGAGACTTAGGACTATCTCTCTTCCTTAAAGGGTTAAGATGTCTTTGAAATGAATTGCATGGGAATGCTAGAAGAGCAGTAAAGTGTCAGGGTAATGGGTTTTCGAATGATAGGAAGTTACCTAACAGTTAACCAAGTTCCCATAGCTTAAAAGGAGAAAACAATCACCTCCTGGAAAGTCCTTATTTACTCTTGGTGGCCAATAAATGTTCAAACCAAGTTTCAAACGGAGAAATAAGCTTTAGAATTTTACCGCGTGACGTCACTTCAGGACAGGCTGCGGCACCACTCTGCCTCTCAGCCTGTTAATTTTCACTTCTTCCCCCTCAGTAGTTCCCCATTGCCAACACCTCCTCCTTGGATGGAGGAATCTAGTATGTGTACGCTGAGGTCACATACTGGATTCCTCCGTTAGAGGAGGAGGTGGCAACGGGAAACTACTGGGGAGTGGATGAAGTAAAGATTGACAGGCTGCGAGGCAAGGGGTCCGCAGCCTGTCCTGAAATTACGTTATGTGGTAAGGTTACAAAAGCTTATTTCTCCTTTAATACAGAGTTTAAAGAAACCCGGTTTGAACATTTGTTGCCCACCAAGATTCAAATAAGAAGGACTTTCCAGGAGGTGATTGTTCCCCTTTAAGTACCGTTACCGGTCCTGTCACGTCAGAAGTTTGTGATTGCAGCGTAGCTACACGCTGTGTTTTGATCATAGAACACGCCTATGCAAAACAAACAAAGTGTTGTGATCCTCTAGAGTGCCCCACCCCTGCACAGCATGGTGAGTAAGGGGTTAAGTACAATTGCTGACAAATTAATTACTTGTAAAGTATTTATTCTTGTGTACCCCTTGAACCACTATTTGTTTCTACTCTCTCAGATGTGGCGGTAACCATCGACTCTCCCACTCTGGATTCTGATTATTTTCCAAAAAAAACCCAAATCACTTAATTTTTCATTAATATGTAGTTTGTTATGATTTCTACTTTTGTTTCTTCTACGTGTCATGGATTTCTGACCAGCATCTGTATCTGAAGCATCTCTCACTTAGTGCAACTGGCAGTGTTGATCCCTGAGATTTTAACTCGTTTCATGTAAATGTTACCTTCATGAAAACCCTTTCTATCCTTTATAATTTTTTTACATTTTCTATTGTTCAGGTCAGTTTCCAATGTCTCAATACTTTGTTTCCAATTGTAAAAACAATGGATCCATTTTTTTTTTAATCTGAGTTCCTTCAATTTCAAATC
Source organism: Rhinophrynus dorsalis (assembly GCA_037306005.1). Taxonomy (NCBI): domain Eukaryota; kingdom Metazoa; phylum Chordata; class Amphibia; order Anura; family Rhinophrynidae; genus Rhinophrynus; species Rhinophrynus dorsalis. The sequence goes on from CM074720.1 coordinate 467,576,485, forward strand.
TATTTGATCAAAGATGCAAATTTTAAATGTGTAAAAATAAAAGTTATTTCAACATATGGCACTGAACTGGTCTCTTATGTGAGTTCTTTACAAGTTTATCAATAACTGTTTAGACATACCCTTGCATAACATTCTCCTGTGTTTATATCTAAGCATCAGGATGCTCAGTTGCAGTTGTGCCTGTTTAATATGAGAGCAGATGTGTCAATTGTTGTGATACTTCCCAGTTCTTCCCCTATTTCATAAGGTTTTCTTGTGCATTCAGTGCTTATTACAGTAGCTGATGAAAGGCACAGCTCCTTCCTCCTCTCAAGGTAAAAGTTAGTATTCTCCTACACCCATGATATTAGGAGAGGTACAGGAGGAGAAGCATTATTGGCCAACTTCTTCTCTCTAGATAAACTTGAAGTGGTGTGTGTTGGGAATGAGGGTTGTTGTGTGGTTGCTGCTGTCTCGGCAACACTAGGGCTAGTGGCAAGTGGAAGCATCATTGTACCAAACCTGTCTTATATCAGTGCGGATGTATCATGGTGCCCGTGATCCCTTTTCTGTCAGTATCTCTTGTGTTGCTGTCCTGCTGGCTGAGGAGGTTTGGCCCGCCCCCGGTGACCTTTTTATACCAGCCATTGACACCTATCGCTGGCCCTTTCGTGGTGTTCCTGAGCCAGTGTTGCTGTTGCTGTTCTCTTTGAATCCTGATTCCGTGAACTGACTTGGCCTGTCCTGACTACGCTACTGTGTTCCTGTTTGGTGTACCGATCCGGCCCTGCTGACGTTCCTGCTTGTGATTGACCCGGCTTGTCTGCGAATCTCCTCCGTGTACCGACCCGGCCTGGCTGACGTTCCTGCTTGTGATTGACCCGGCGAGTCTGCAGAACCATCTCCGTGTACCGATCCGGTCCAGCTGAACCGGCTTGTTCCTGAGTCCTGTGTATACTGCTTCCTGCACCACTGTCGCCGTGGCGAAATTCCGACTTCCGCTGAGGCTGTTCACCGGACTGTGTACCTCGCTACTGTTCTCCTCCTGTGTAGCATCCAGTGCTGAGTCTCGGTTACCGACTGCTGAACTGTGCCACAGATTTGTGCCTACTCAATACTTGCAGAGCATTACCCTTTCCGATTTAAGCTGGATTTAAACAAGCTGCTTAACCCGATCAGTGCTGGCATACTTCTTGTGAACCATTCCACTTCATACAGAGCCTACTCCTGGTTACCACTACTACTGTCGAGCTGGCCGCTTGTGCTCCTATTTAGTCGGCAGCTATTCCTCTATCTAGCAGAGTAGTCGGTATTGATCGTTGCGTCCGGTGAGGCGCTAGAGGCTTCAGAGTTGTCTCCGGTTTACGCCCGTGAGTGCTATTGGTTCACCTCCTGTGCAGGACCGAGTGGCCTCCGGTAAACGCCCGTGGGGGCTATTGGCCATCTCCTACTATACAGCAGTCTCGATATTACGCCCATGGGGGCTGTTGGCTTAAGCTCTGTCAGGTTCCTCCGGTATACGCCCGTGGGGGCTATTGGCCAGTTCTCGCATCCTAGCAGTCTTCATTTGGGACGCCCGTGGGGGCTACCGACTCTAGCACTAACTCCTATTGTGGCCGGTAGCGCTACGCCCGTGGGGGCTATGCGCCAATATCATCTAGGCAGTACTGATTGTGCAGTCATCAGCCTCCTGGGTATTACCATCTGCAGAGATATCACCACCGTGGGCATGCCAAACTCCTCAATTGAGACGGACTGTGTAGTATTAACCCTTGAGTAGCCTGACTACTATTTTCTATTTGCAAAGTACTGTTCTTGTCTGTTCTCATATTTACTGTATTACTATTGCTCGCTATTCCTGTTAACGCCTGTAGAGGGCGTTCTTTGTCATTCCTTTTATTTAATAAAGCTGTGTTTTATTTTACCGGCTGGTCTGAGTGTCTTGAAAACCGTTACAGGATGATCCTAGTCCCCTGGAGCAGCCTAATCCTCTTGCTTACAGCAGTAGCAAATGACAGAATGTCAAGTGACATTTGTCACCACCATCTATCACTGCTGGCAATAAGCCAGTAGAAGAGGAGGGGTGTGTGTGTGTGTGTGTGTGTGTGCGTGCGTGTTGCTTTTTTTTTTTTGTTTGTTTTTTTCAGGGCTTATTTTTTTTGCAAGCCCAAAGCCCTTGTTTTTGGCAAGCTTGAGGCCTGCAGACAAATGTTTTCAGGGTTAGCCTTGTTTGAATCAATTTTTTTTTCAAGCTTAGCCTTGCTGTAATATGTTGAATGTTTAACTTTGTTATCCCACAATACGAATATTTTTTTTTTTTTAGGCTTTTCTTTCTGTAAGCCTGCTTCTATACTTGCTAACCATTATCTTCAAAGAGATAAATAAATAAGGTTACAAATTACTCAGTGTGGCAGATGTGTACATAACAGTACATAACAGTGCTGGCCCCACACACTAATTTGCTTGCCAGTAGTCAACGGGGTCATCATTTCTACCTGCAAGTGTTCTGCAACCATCTCACATCCAGAGGGATCATTTCTAGGAACTACATGGTATGCGTCACTTACCAACCCATACTCTGGGAGCAAGACTCATAGAGATGTGCCACTACCAGTATCATCATCATCATCATCATCATCATCATCACAACCACCACCACATATATTACATTACCTCCACAGCGACACATGAATTGTTTTCTGTGTAGATACTGATGTGTTCAGAAATATGTTGGGATGTTCTATTGATGTTGTTGCTGCTGATATAAACACTTTGCTGACTTATTTTCCACTACATTTCTACCATTATTTTTACCCTAACTTTCTCTCTTTCTCATTCACCAAAATGCAACACTCAGTTTGATCTATAAACATATCTTTCTATTCCTTTATAGAATCCAATTCCTCAGAGAGATGTTGCCTTTCACAAATTGATCACGCTTTGGCCAAAATTCAGAAATTACATGTTTAGAATGGACATCCAGCAAATTAGCAAAAATGTATTCCTTGTTGCTTTTAATGGGCAGTATGAGAGGATCCTGCTCAGAGCATGCTAACACGTCCTTTACTACCTGGTGCATATCTGTGTTGTCATTAGTGTAAGATTCTTCAGACATGTGCCTCAGTTTTTTCTGCAGTAAATATATCAGTGGGAGACTCTTGCTAATCCCTGCCCCTACATGACTAATGTACAATGTGACTTCTCAAAAGGTTTTTAGCAGCTCACGCATTAGGTGCCTTTGCCCAGGTAACAAAGATACTCCCTCGAAAGCCATCCAGTTTTGGATTGTGTACTCACTGATGGCCTTGTTCTGCTCATACAAATACTCATGAACATAGTGGAATTTCCACCTCATAGGGACCTCCATTTTCAGCAGGTGATGGGGCAGGTATTTATGCTGTTATATGGAATATAATGTATTATGAGCACAGGTGGAGCTGCTAAAATGGTCACAGATTTTGCTGGTGATATTCAGCATCTCTCTGAGGGTTACAGATACTAGAATCTAGTCAGAACTAAATTTAGGACAGGGACAAAACAGGGTACATGCACCTTATCACCTCTTATCAAACCAGTTATTATCAGCAGACACAAGCCACTCCACTATCACCTGCTCTAGTTTATTTAACACATCTATGGATTAGTGGGAGTGTATGTCAAAACTCTGCATGCACAAAGTGGTGCGCAGATGGTATGGGCTACCCTGCTACTGTCCTCTACACATTTTTGACTCCTTCCGAAGAACTCCGATAGTGTAGGGTAAAAGAGCTGTCTAACATATTGCTTTTACAAGATGACTTGTGGGAGTCATGGGGGTGGCAGCAGTATGTGTGTTCACTTTATGACTCTTGTAATATCCTACAACTAACTCAGTCCTCTTCAGCAGGAACATTAGCTGTTATTTCAAATGAATGAACTCTTGACACAACAACACCACTTCTATTATGTGCCCCAGAGCCCTGATAAATTTTATGAGTGCTTCTGCTACTGCTAGTATTGGCATCTCGAACATGTTGATGGTGTGTCTCCCAGTCAGACCTGATCAATTAGGATGTCCGAAGGTGTGATCCTGCTTTGCTCCTGCTCACGTGCTTCTTACACAGACAACATATAGAAACATGCTTAGCTTTTAGATTGTGAGTGAAGTATATCCATATTGTAGACTTCATAGACTGAGGGGATTAATAAGAAGAGGCTGCTGCTGCATATTACTGCAATCGTACTTCTAGGTGTCAAAGGAGCTGTACTTCCAGCAGCAAAGGCACTCATCCTAGCTAGGGATGTGGATGTTGTTCTTGGAAGCAGTAATGATGATTGCAGGATTAGTGTGCATTTCTGGCATTGTTACTTGTCAAGATTCAGATTTTCAAATTGATTTCTCAAACAGTTTATAAACAGACACAGTGCTCCCAATTCAGTGGTAGAAGATTTAGCCTTTGCCTATCAACTGATTTTCTGACCATATCATCTACTCTCTCAGTCATCTGCATCTGACAAAGCAGATGCTGCTGGAGGGAATATATTCTAGATCAACAGCAGCAGCAGCATCAGCAGCATCATCATCATCATCCTCAGCCTTGCCCGCAGCTTCTTCCACACTACTTCTATATTCCTCAAGGCTTCTTGAAGTCTCAAACACTGTCTCACAGTCAGATGCAGCAGTTGGTTAAACTGCTACATCATTTTCCATTAGGCTATCAGCACTGGAATGTGACTCATTGACATCTTGAGTGTTCTTAGATGGTTTATTAATATTACTGCTGGTGGTAGACCTTTTTATGGCACTTTGAGAAACAGCCCCCTCCGGAGGAGAAGGATCATCCTCATCATTTATTGCACATGCTGTAGAAACAATGGCTGCAGTCAGGTGTTTAACTACATTTATGACTATATCTCTTCCTTGCTCATTCTTCTTTAGCCCTCCCCCAGCCCCTAGTGTGTGTAATTTCAACAGCCAAATACACAATAGGACTTATTGTGTGTATGTCCATCCTTTTACAAAATTTTCATTTGCAATGTGTGTTTTTGTTGGGTTTTCTTTGATTATTATGATGATGATTATTACTAAACATGCTAGCCCCTTCTTATTCTGGCTGTTGAAGGCATTACGTTCAGCTGACATTGTCTGTCTATTGAGCATTAGTCTAACAGTCCATCACTCAGTCAGTGGCAGAGACTCAGCCAGCTCAGAAAGGAACTTGCATCACAGCTGTCTGTGTCTTCTCAGTCACACAAGATTTTAAAGTAAATGTCCCCAAATGCCCTTTGCACCCTTCACACACCCCAGACTCCCATAAAAGAGAGAACATCCAGCAAAAAGGAACTTGATTTACAGCTGTCCATCTCTTCTCAGTCACACACGATTTTAGGGTATTTGAGTTAAATCTCTTCTACTCTCTTCTCAGGGAACAAGGTTTTGAGAAAAATGGTAAATGTCCTTTCTCCCTTTATATACCCCCAGACTCCCCTAAGACAGAGAACAGCCAGCTCAGGAACTTAGATCTTGTGACTATCTCAGTCACACAAGATGTTGGGGTATTTGAGGTAAATCTTCTTTCTTGCTTATTCTAACTAGCTGAAAAATGTTGCTGTTTTCCCTACCTCTCACAACCACAGAATGACATGCTGTGGAAACCTGACACCCCTTTTATATAATGCCTTTTGAGAATATGAGGGAAACTTGCCACAGGGGGTGGTGGAATTCATTCTTACCTTTAATTTCAGTGCAACAGGCTAGGCGATAAAAAATGTAAATCAGCAATTTTCACAAAAACGTTCTCGCTCACCAGGAAGTGCCATTTTCTGCCCGTTTTGCTTTTGATGTGAAAAATTTTGTCCACCCCTTTAAAGGGATAGTAATGTTTCACAAAAGCAGCAGCTCCAATTAATCTTCATAGTATTTGAGCCAGAGAGAGTGCTATTTCAATACTGTCAGAGTTGCAATTCAAGAGTAATTGAATGATAAAGTTTCCTCCTCCCACCCCTTTTACCTAGTGTAAGCCCCCCCCCCTCCTCTGATGTGCAGTGTGGTCCATAGACCAGACAGCTCACAGCAAGGAACAATCTTTTTACTGTGAGAACAATGAAAACCCTGCCCCCCTTGACAGCTTTTTTCCCTCATCTTAACTGAAGATTGTCCCTCTCTGCAATCTACCTTGACACACCCTGCTGCTCTGAGCAGATCAGTGTTATGTCAGTAAAAGGGGTGGGAGGGGGATATTTTATCATTCAATTACTCTTGAACTACAACTCTGACAGAATTGAAATAACACTCTCCATGACCCAAATACTATAAAGATTAATTAGAGCTGCTTTTATTATGAAACATTTAAGTGTCAGAAGAGTGTGCCCCTTTGCTCCTTAAAATGTAAACCTTAAAAGGCAGGAGAGCAAGAAAAAAAAAGTTATTCTAGCAGAACAAGAATATACATTAATTTTGCTCATTCTTGCTAAAATAGTAAAAAAAAAAATTTAAATTGTGCCCAGCGGAAAAAAAAACCTTGAAACCCAAATGATTGGTGACGTTTTCTACTAAAAAGATTTGGACTTCTGTTGATCTCATTTTAAGATAATTTTTTTTTTTACTAGTTTCTATTATGTTAATTTTGTGTAAAAAAACAAAAACAAAACAAAGGAAATGAAAACATGTTTGGAATAGCACTGTTACAATAATACATAATTTGTTTTACATGTGCATCACAAGCATTGCCAGTGGCAGCCTCAGTCTTATTGGCTGTGCAGGTAGGTAGGTAGGTGTGTCACAGTGGTGAGCAGGGATCATCAGCTATCTCTGGAGCTCATAACACCAGCTCTGGGGAGGAGAAGCCCAGGCAGTTGCAATGAGTTCTCTAGCAAACATATATTTTTATTTTCTACGTGTTAGCTGCCCTTTAATTAGATTCCAGGGGTGATTTAACATTGTTTTCATGCCATTCTTTGCTAAGAAAATATATATGTGTGGTTGCAGACATTGTTTTGATATACAAGAATAATGTTCCCTGTTTTGTTCTGCCTTCTTAATGGGGCATATGCATAAAAGCAAACATGATGGTTTCTTCTGCAAAACCAATGCACCATGTAGATTAAAAGGAAACTCCTAATGATTTGCATGAGCCTCTTTATTATATATATATATATATATATATATATATATATATATATATATATATATATATGGAAAGGGAAAGAAAGCAGAGGAAGAGAAGAGATAGAAAGGGGGAAGAGAGGGAGAGAAAAAGTGGGAGAAGAGTGGGAGAAAGGGATGAGAGAGAGGGGATGAGAGAGAGGGAAAGTGAGGGAAGAGAGAGAGGAAGAGAAAGAGGGGATGAGAGAGAGGGGGAAGAGTATGAGGGAAGAGAAAAAGTGGATGAGAGAGAAGGGGAAGAGTATGAGGGAAGAGAAAGAGAGGGGATTAGAGAGAGAAGGGGATCAGAGAGGAGGGAAGAAGTGAGATATATGAGAGAGAAGAAAGGGGGTTGGAATGAAAAGAATCCGGTCTGACAGATGGACATGATATCCCATATTAATTAAACATCAGTTTTGAAGTCACAATACACACAGAACTGATACATAGTAACCAATGTGATTGCCTGTCTATAATAACCCTTTAACTGCAGGTTTATTATCAGGAGGTGTTAGTGTTCCTATAACTGAATAGGAGACATCAGGCATCAGGCACTTTCTATATACCTGTATCTTTTATCATACGTGTCAGATTTCTAGCTAGAATTTACAAAAGTTCATTCTAGGAATTAATTTCTATTATTGTGTAAGCAGCCATGAGTGGCACATGGATTATATAGATGTTTTTCATAACTGATGTGTTATTTGCTCTGAGATTAGAATTCTCCCTTTTTCTTTTTGTTAACAATATGATCTGCTGTTTGTCAGTTTACTTAACTTATGACATACATTGCACCATTAGTCGCTTGCATAACAAAACAGGGGTCAAATGGTCATGCATGCTGCCTACATATCTATAGGAAAACAACCTTATCACAGCAACTAGATTCTGTGCACCACAGAATGTTTACACATTCAGGCTACACATACTTATTTAAAGGGATAGTAATGTTTCACAAAAACTGCAGCTCCAATTAATCTTCTTAGTATTTGGTACATGGAGAGTGGTATTTCAATACAGACAGAGTTGTAGTACAAGAGTAATTGAATGATAAAGATTCCCCATCCCACCCCTTTTTCCTAGTGTAAGCCCCCTCCCCTCAGATGTGGAATCTGGTCTCTTGACTGGACAGATCGCGACAAGGGACAATCTTCTTACCGTGAGCATAAGGAAAACCCTGCTCCCCCTTGACGGGTTTTTCCTTATGCTCACTGGAGATTGTCCCGCTCTGCGATCCATCCGGACAGTCTTGCTGCTCTGAGGTGAGCAGTGTTACATCAGTAAAAGGGGCGGGAGGGGGATACTTTATCATTCTATTACTCTTGAACTACAACTCTCACAGTATTGAAATAACACTCTCCATGGCCAAATACTATGAACATTAATTGGAGCTGCTTTTATTGTGAATCATTACTATCCCTTTAATAAGGTACATATATTAAAAATGCAATTTTAGGGTAAATCATCTAGGCAGTATTTATAAAGTTAACCTCTTGGATATATGAGAGGTCTCCAAAACATTGCAAGGCTGACCCTCTCATGTATCCAAGGGACTGAATGCCAATTAAAGCAATACAAATATGTATTTGTTACTTAAGATGGCATTGTTTTCATTGTTCCACTTTTCTTCTTATACATATGGTGCTATGAATCACAATGAAAGGCTGTATTTTACAAAGACAAGTTGAAACATTTTGGAATAGACCAACTGTAGCATAAGAGAGGAGAGAAAAAAGAAAAAAATTGCCATTGATCTAAATTGGACTTTTAACCTCTTGAATGCTAGATAAGTCTCCAAATCATTGCAAAGCATTCAGGGGGTTAAAATTCCCATTTAAATCCATACGACTTTGGGGAATATTAATTTGTCCCCTATGGCGCACTTTGTTTGCTCCAGAAATGCTCCTAAGTTATTTTTCTTTTGCCAATGTCCCTGAGCGATTGGATTGGTTCATTTAAATAGATTGATTTGACCAAGGGTTTTGTGAATTCATATTCACGAATACTAGGTGCTTGAAATATAGACAGATACTAGCTAAATAAGTATGGCTTTGCCCACGCAAGGATCCTGATCAGTTTAATATCATATAGACTTGCAAGATCTGATTCTTTATAATTATATGGGGTGCTCTGTACTGACCAGTTGCGCAGCCTCAGGAGATGAGGCAAAAGGGAGGGCAGGAAATGTGGTGAAGGGTTTGGCTGAGGAGGAGACAAAGCCCCCTGCTTTTTCCTGAGCCAATCAACATAAAGGGGTTGGCTGAGAATTTCCTCCTGAGCCAGTCAGCATGTGCATTCTGCCAACAGCACTATATGCCCTCAGCCACATCCTGTTGGATGCCATGGGGCATGGCCAATGGCGAACAAGAAACACCAATATGTGGATGTGTCTGTATAAACTCTATCCAATACGGAGAATATCACTCGTCATTTAGCCACTCTGTCAGTCTTCCCCTTGGTACAGCATATGTGTGGGATGTAGCAAGAATACACAAGTTAAATTGTATTACTTAATAAAGCTTTATTGATTTTACCACTGTGGGACTGTTCTGTTGGACTACTATCCACTGGTGCTATCAACTTTTGTTTATTGTTCACAACATCTGAGGGAAACTAAAACCAAGATACAAATAGGGGGTAAAAGAAAATCCCCAAAGCACTGTGTCAAAATGGCAGTGAAAGTGTTAATCCCATGCCATGCCATAAGGCAGTCATCCTCACTCTAAAGCCCTCTGAGAGAAACGTACAATTAATAAAGACATCCATAATGAGCGGCAGAGCCTACAGAGACTCATAACAGCCCCCGTATGAAGAGGCAACACTAAGGTATCTAAAGGGTTATTCACCCGTCTTCTGGTTATCATATCAGAGAGAAGCCAGAGCCCTAAAAGACCCTGTTATGAGGGAAAACTTGGCAACAAGATTCCCTCCACAGGGTTGAGAAAATCCACATAGCACCTATGAACTGGTCAATCCACTCTAGGGAAGCCCAGTGATGGTAACCAGCCAAATGGGGGATTATACAACCCCATATCAAGTAATAAAATAAGAACGTACGTCTTGCCCATCCAGCTTGCAGCAGGACACAAATTATGGGAGTAAGTAGGCTGGGGAGGGTTGACCTGGAGGAGGAGGGAGTCTCCACCTGAAAGACACTGTCTTGATATGTGTCCTGCCCTACAAAAGGAGAGACTCAAACCCCATGTTACCTGTGTTCCATATTGCATGTAAGAGAAAACTAATATTGTAGCCAACAGTCTTGCCCCTAAGCTCCACCACTTAAAACAAGAGTGCCTCCCTTTTTGGCTACTTGAAGCTTTGGGGGCCATGTTTTCTTCCTTAAGTTCACAGTGAGAAAGAGAAAGTGACATACACTGTTTTTGTCACGTGGCTGCTGTAGTGGCAATCATATGTGCAGAAGACCCTCGGGGAATGGCTGAAATGGACTGCTGTAGTCTAGGAGCAGTCCATTACAGCCTCCATACCACAATCACAGCTCACCCCGAGGAGAGCTGTGATCAGTAACACGTGATGTACACGACCATCATCGGTCCTGAGATACATGCATTCAAAGATTGATGTTTCCTGCTGTCAGCTGTTGTTTAAATTGCTAGTCACCAGAATTATAACTGCGTTATTGAGAATTCCTACTGCTTCCGGAACTGACAGCAGGAAACAGTGCAGACATCTTTGCATAGTGATGTCTGTGCACCTGCGCTGTCAGTCCCAGTCTGCTCTAGGAGGCGGTACTAGGAGCCGCACGGCACCGGAAGGGACTGATAGCGCAGGCGAGCAGACGTCTCTATGCAAAGATGTCTGCGCTGTTTCCTGGGTGTCAATGCCGGGAGCAGTAGGAGCTCTCAATAACGCTGTAATAATTCTGGCGACTAGCACTATTCAGCAGCTAGTTGCCAGTTGGGTTATTATTTGGGGGCAAGTTTAGGTGGGGTGGTAGCTCCTCTTTAAATAAACCAAAGCATCTATGTATTTTTGCAATAACTTTCATAGTTTAAGAGTAATCTCGATCTAAAGTTTACCCCTCCCACCCCTTTTAGATACATCACAGCTCTATCTGTCAGAGTTGGATTCTGGTCTGTGGACCGGACGCAGCGTCTGGAGAGCCGAAATAGCAGCGGATACAAAGGAAATCTTCATGACAACGGTCTACTGCCTCAAACCGTGCCCACTTTGTAGATCACTGTCATGAAGATTTCCTTTGTATCCACTGCTATTTCGGCTCTCCAGACGAGCTGTCCTGTCCACAGACCAGTTACAAAACAATCTTTACCATCATGATATAAATGCTGTTTAGCTGTGAAACATTTATCATCCACCATTAATCATTACCACCATGATATGAATGCTGGAAGTTGTGAATCTTTATTCATCCATTAATAACGGTTTATTTCAACAGCAAAGATCATTGGCATTTTGAGTAAGTAATTCAGATGGTGATATTGAGGAGTTGACTTTTAGTCATTTGTTAAGAACAAGTGCACTTTTTTCTTCATTTGTTTCCACTGGTACCAGTGATTAGGGTGATTATATCTCCCCCTTGTTTTTACTGGTTTGTCCCTTTAATGTTATGTACTATTGGAGGGGTTGGTGTGGCATTGTTTACATTTTTTGTTTGTCCAGATGACTTTTATTTACAGGTTATACATGATTAAAAATAAGGAGTGTGTATTATTTTAATAAATTCATAGTAATTTGTGATATCTGAGTAATTTTTGGTCTGAGTGCTGATAGTAGTCCCGTATAGAATCCAGTCTGACAGATAGAGTGGTGACATAGCTAACAGGGGTGGGAGGGGTAAACATTAGATCGAGATTACTCTTAACCCCTTAAGGACCGGACATTATGGGACATTTCCGTCCCATAACGTCCGCATAGGGGCACGTTGACGAGCCGGTACACGTGACCTGTCACGTGTATCGGCGCGTCACTATGGGGCTTGAAATAGATCGCTCCGATCTTGGAGCGGTCTATTTCATGCCCCATTTTTACTTACAGCGCTCCCGGTAGAGCGCTGTAAGTAAAATGTATGTGACGTACCAGGACCGTCAAGGGTCTTTCAAGCAAGTTTACCCTTGACGGTCCTGGTACGTCAAGGGTCCCTAAGGGGTTAAACTATTAAAGTTATTGAAAAAATACATAGATGCTTTGGTTTATTTATTTAGTTAGTAATGTCCAGAAATAATTTGTAATAGAGTTGTAGAAGGTAAAAAAATAGCATTGCCACAAACCCCATCTCTCAAACCTTTACGCTTCGCAATCGAAGTTCTCCCTTCCCTCCTCTTCTCCTGACGTCAGCATCTAGTTGACAGCAGGAGATCCCAGTCCGGGGACCAGCCGGCAGCTCTGCAGCAGAGCTGAAATCCCGTTCCTGCAAAATAATTACTTCATTGTAAAGGTCTACAAAGTGTGCCTGGTTTGCAAGCACACTTTGTAGACGTTTCCAATAAGAGGATTACCTGTTAAATTATTTTCTCTTAGTCCATATAGGTTACTGGTAACTTTGGGTAGGTGATCCTCCCCTTTAATTAGGCAGGAACAATTCTAGAAGTGAATGCTGGGTGGAGCCTACCTCCTCTCCTTAGCTGCAGCTAGCCAGTCCCCTCCAGTAAGATCTGAGACACAAACTAATGACTATGTAGTAATAAGGGAAAGAAGATTCCTGTGAGCATGAACCCGAAAGGGCTCCCACATTCTGCCACAGGAAAGCCAAGAATGGTCCCTTGACAAGGTTGGAGACCAGTAACCTATATCGACTAAAAGAAAAGGATTTAACAGGTAAGACTAAAATCCTCTTTTTCTGTCATCCAATATAGGTTACTGGTTACTTTGGGGTGTCCAACCATTGAGTTTCCCAGAGGTGGGAAGGCAAGGACCAGGAGCAGGCCTCCAAAGTCACTAGAGCATATATGAACCATCAGATCATAGACAGCCCAACAACAAAGTGTCAACAGACACAAAAACTGGGGAACACCCCATGAACTGATATACAGCACACTGATCTGGAGCCAAATGGGCTCAAAAGTGGAGTACTGAAGAGATGAAAGATCCTAGACAGGCAAAGCTGCTTCCAGGATCTTCCTTCCAAAGCTAGCATCAGCCAATGCCAGCACATCAACACAGTAGTGTTTAGAGAAGGTGTGCACAGACAACCAAGTAGCCACCTTGCACAACTGATCAGCTCAGGCCTGATTCTTGTAAGCCCAAGATGCCCCAATGGATCTCATTGAATGAGCTGTGACCCGAAAGGGAACAGGCTTCTCCCTCAGGTCGTAAGCCTTACGGATGGTAGACTTAATCCAAGATGCAATGATCACCTTGGATGCGGGTCTCCCCACCCTGGGACCCTCAGGGATGATGAACAAGGCGTCAGACTGGCGAATAGACTCAGTGCGGTGCACAGAGAACTTAAGGCAGTGCACCACATCTAAGAAGTGAAGTCCTTTCCTTGTCAGATGTAGGATCAGAACAGAAAGAAGGTACCACAATCTCATGATTAATGTGGAATTCAGAGACCACCTTTGGTAGAAACTCCTGCGAAGTGCGAAGCACCGCCTTGTCTTTGTGAAACACCAAAAATGGTGGTTTACAAGATAGAACATGCAACTCCGCGACATGGCGAACAGACACCAGTAGAAAGGCCATTTTCCAAGTCAACAGGAGTATAGGAATAGTAGCCAAGGACTCAAAAGGGAGGCCGCTGAAGGACGCCCAAAACCAAGTTAAAGGGATAGTAATGTTTCATAATAAAAGCAGCTCTAATTAATCATCATAGTATTTGGACTTTGGAGAGTGTTATTTCAGTTCTGTCAGAGTTGTAGTTCAGGAGTAATTCAATGACAAAGTGCCCCCCTCCCGCCCCTTTTACTGATGTAACACTGCTCAGCCAAACCAGAAGGGAGGTGCCCAGGTAGACTACAGAGAGGGACAATCTTCAATTAAGATAAGGAAAAAACCTGAAAAGCTTGTCAAGGGGGGCAGGGCTTTCATTGTTTTCATATAAAGAAGATTGTCCCCTGCTGTTATCTGTCTGGTCTTGCAACCAGATTCCCCATCTGAGAAGAGATGGCTTACACTAGGTAAAAGGGACGGGAGGAGAAACTTTGCTTGTGAATATCTCTTAAACCATAAAAGTTCATATTTTTTTAATGCCTACAAAATAAAATAAAGTTAAAACAAAGTATTACTATCCCTTTAAGATCCCACTGAGAAGCAGGATTCTTAAACACAGGGCAAGTATGAGCAACGCCCTGGAAGAAAACCTTATCAGGAAGAATAGCGAGGCGTCTCTGAAAGAAGACAGAGCAGAAGTCTGAACCTTAAGGGAACTCATACTAAGGCCCTTATCCACTCCATCCTGCAGAAAGGACAGAACTGTTGGGAGATCAGATTCCTGGGAAAGGTCCTTATCAGAACACCAAGACAGAGAAGTAGACCAGACTCGATGGTAGGCCTTAGAGGAAACAGGCTTGTGAACACTAAGCAGAGTAGCCACCACACCAGAAAAAAAACCCTTCTTCTTCAGTATTGAGGATTCAATTTCCATGCCGTTAAACCCAGACAATGGACATCCTCCTTCCATAGGTATTCCTATAGAAGAAGATCTGGATGGTGGGGAAGCCGAAGGGGCTCCGCCACAGAGAGATCCAGAAGCTCCGGAAATCAAGCCTGCCGAGGCCAGTACGGAGTGATCAGGATGACTGGACAGTGCTCCAGTCATAGTTTCCGCAGCACCCCGAGTAACATGGGAATGGGAGGAATAATATACGTCAGAGGAAAGTGCCAAGGTATTGACATGGCATCCACTGCTAGGGCTAGGGGGTCCCTCCACCGACAGCAGAACATTGGGACATTCTGGTTGTGTCTTGTCACCATCGGGTCGATGCACGGGAGTCCCCATCTCTGTACAACGAGGTCGAACACCTCTTGATGCAGTTCCCATTCTCTGCTGTCCACTGTGTGTCGACTGAGGAAATTCGCTCTAACGTTGTCTAAGCCGGGAATATGAATTTCGGATATGGCAGGAACATGTTCTTCCTCCCAGGACAAAATAGATTTGACGTCTATCCAAGCTGCAAGACTTCTTGTTTCGCCTTGCTTATTGAAGTAAGCTGCTGTGGTGTTGTCGGACTGGACTGACTGGGCAACCCACCAGCTGGCGTGTCCAGTGGCGAAGGGCATGAGATATCGCTTGAAGCTCCAACACATTAATGGGAAGGGGAGATTCCTCTGGAGATCAACGTCCCTGAGCATTCATGTGGCCCAGGAACCGCTCCCCAGCTGGACAGGCTGGCATCCGTTGTCACTGTCGTCCAGAAGGACACCAGGAAGGACTTTCCCTTCAGCAGACTAAAAAGGTTGAGCTACTACGACAGACTCAGTTCCACATGAAGAGGGAGAGACACCGACATCTGCAGGAGGACCAGCTGTGCTCTGCACACCTGGAGGACAAACCTCTGGAGTTCCCTGGTGTGTAGAAGTTGTAGCTGAGAAGTAAATGTGCAGTAGACATTCCTAAAACATGTCACTAGACCCAATAAACACTGAACCTAGCACGGAAAGTGCCAACAACCCTCCAAAAGATGCTAAAGGGTTAAGTTACCACAGAAACTTGCTCCAAAACACCCAACAGACATACAGATAAACCCAATGAGTGCAGGAGTGTGCAATAGGAACTTGAAAGGAAAACCCCTGTGTGGAGGGGCACTGTGGGACATGTGGACCTGCAGAACTCAAAGGGTTGATCACCTTTCCTGCAGACATTCTGTCTTCAGATTACCATGTATTAAGAAGAAGCCTCAGTGGGCTGCTCCTGGAGAAAACTTGAACCCAAGATTCCCCCCCCAGGGCTTAAGGTCCACAAAAAGCACCTGGATACTGAGCTAGCCACATCTAAGGGCATTGTCGGTTATTGTAATCCGCCTAATGGTGGTATTCCATTTCTAACAGAAAAATAAAACATTTTCTAAAACTATAGCAGAACTGTTCTCTTGCCTGTATCTTCACCAAGGAAGAAATCTTACTGGAGGGGAGTGGCTAGCTGCAGCTAAGGAGAGGAGGTAGGCTTCACCCAGCATTCACTTCTAGAATTGTTCCTGCCTAATTAAAAGGGTGGATCGCCTACACAAAGTTACCAGTAACCTATACTGGACGACAGAGAAAAATTAATTCTTTTGCAATAATGGGATTTTGGCTCTGCTGAAGAGCCTCATCGTGTCGGCCAACATGGATTTCTTTCTGTCAGCTTTACAGCTGATATCAAGAGAAGGGGAGAGAGGGAGGAACTTCGACTGCCAATATCTCTCAAACCATAGCATTTTGAAAGATGGGGTTTGTGGCAATGCTATTGTTTTTTTACCCTTTACAAACCTGTTACAACTTATTTGTGGACATTACTAACACTTCAATATTATAGCATCTATAAAATAAAGTATTACCATCTCTAAGTGTCCCTGCTGAGTTTCAGAATGACTCTATTCCAGTTTCATTCTCCAGTGTCCAATGCCGAGAGTTGAATGCATTTGGAGATTTATAAGGCAAACAATCTACACCACGAGAAACAAATACAAATGCCCAAGTCACCATTTTTTTTTTTTTTATACCTTGATTGAGAGGTCCACTGTAGCGTTCAAGGTATAAAAAGCTCCATATAAATCAATGAAATGTTTATTTTAGCCTATGCTGCAGGTGGTTTTCCCCAGCAGTACTTCTCTTCTGCACACAAGGCCGAATGTCTGTCATGCTAAGCAGACTG
Organism: Rhinophrynus dorsalis; assembly: GCA_037306005.1. Classification (NCBI taxonomy): domain Eukaryota; kingdom Metazoa; phylum Chordata; class Amphibia; order Anura; family Rhinophrynidae; genus Rhinophrynus; species Rhinophrynus dorsalis. Next base: position 467,593,356 of record CM074720.1, read on the forward strand.
CCATTCCCAGGCCCTCACAAAAAAAAAAAACAGGACAAATTGGTCGGAATAAGAACAAGAAACTTTCTTTCCAACAGACACTTAGTACAAATAGGGGAAAACTTTTTATACAGTAAAAAAATAAAATAAATAAATGTAAAATAAAAAGTCACTCGGCTACATTGTTAATGTTACTTAAGCAATTTCATTGGATACAATGACTTTATGTGTTTATCCCCTCCTTTTGCATCCACCAATGTTAAAGGGATAGTAATACTTCGTTTTATCTTTATTTTATTTTGTAGGCATTAAAAAAACATGAACGATATAAGTCTTATCTCTCAAACCTTTATGGTTTAAGAGATATTCACAAGCAAAGTATCCCTCCCCTGTTCAGCCAGATCAGAGGGGAGGTGCCCAGGTAGATTGCAGAGAGGGACAATCTTCAATTAAGATAAGGGAAAAAGCTGAAAAACTTGTCAAGGGGGGAAGGGCTTTCATTGTTTTCAAACAAAGAAGATTGTCCCCTTCTGTTATCTGTCTGGTCTTACAACCAGATTCACATCTGAGAAGAGATGGCTTACACTAGGAAAAAGGGGTGGGGAGGGGGAAACTTTGCTTGTGAATATCTCTTAAACCATAAAGGTTTGAGAGATAAGACTTATATCGTTCTTCATGTTTTTTTAATGACTACAAAATAAAATAAAGATAAAACGAAGTATTACTATCCCTTTAAGAAAGGAGAGAAATGGTTCAAATTGGCCTGACAGTATACACATTTCTAATGCAACCTTTTGGGTACCAGAGGGAACCCCCTCTTATGGTCCTCAAAAGGTTAAAAGCCTAAATGGTCCCTGAAAGGATATCTTATTTAGCATCTTCAGCATCCAAGGTACCAGCAATGAATAGACTTTACCCGATGGTATAGCACTAAATATACAACAGGATGAAATGGTTCTTAAAGCACTAATGGCCATTTGCAGAAAGAACCGGAAATACGGAGGCAAACCTACTGTACTATAGGGAACAGGTCTCCAGTGTTGTGCTTCACAAGACCTTTAACCATACGAGTGCCAGAGAGGTACCCAAAGCATTGCAACGTAATGTGTTAGGTACCTCTCTGACATTCAAAGGGTTAAAAAAAGCCCCATTTAAATTTAATGGCAAGTTACATTTTTCATCTGTGGTACAGTTTATTTGCCCCAGATTTATAGCTGTTTACTTTGTCAATATTGCCCTAAATGTACACTAGATCCCAAAAATAAAACAGGGGTTGTATAAACTTAACCCTTTGAGTGCCAGAGGGCATGCATTGTGCACCCCTCTGGCACTCAAAGTGGTAAACCCTTTGAGTGCCAGAGGGGTATTTAAATGCATTGCTTTGCAATTTATTCCGCACCCCTCTGGCACTCAAAAGGTTAAATACCCTGTACTTCAAGTTGGCATCTGTAATTTGATCTGCTTTGTTGCTTTAGCCTAAAATGTAGCCTTAGATAAGCCCTGTGGGGGTATCCATTCATGCGGTTTGTGGGATCTTTAGAATGACAACTTTGACAGTGCAGTATTGTCTGTAAACTGTCAGTTTTATCCCTTTGAGTGCCAGAGGGGTACAAAACGCATTGCTCTGCAATGCGTTGTGTACCCCTCTCTGGTACGCAAAGGGTTAAGAAAGAAGCTTTTTGAATAGCATAGCAATGGATATAACCTTAGCTCATCATTCATGAACCATTTAAGTGCCAAAAGTGTGTTGAACAACTTCTGAAGCAATGCGATGGACACATCTGGCACTGAAAAGGTTAACAGCTGCATAAAGAAATGAACCAAATAGTGACTTTACAGAATAGTCTAGACACACATTAGAAAAGTAATATTAAGAAAAGAATTGAATAAAGATGCTCTTACAGGTGCACGGTATTTAGGTGTTTATATAACCTCATATAAACTTTAGGTGTGCATGTTCCTTTAACGTCTTATATGAAGTAGACATTTTGTCAGTGTTGCTAGGCCTAGTGAATATGGGTGACTGTTACAGAAACACAGGCTATCTACTGAAACTGACAGTAGGGCTAAGTTCACATGCATGACTATGCTGCAGCAACTTTGATGTAAGAAATTTCCCAGAATGCAGACATTTTCAATGACAGCCCTCAACTACAACAGTCACCCATGTGAACTAGGCCTAAAAGTCAACCATGTGAATTACATCATAAAAAACAAAGATTATATATTTCTCTATGAAATGGATTGGCATAACAAAGCTTCTCATGTGCATTAGGTCTTATATTCATTGTGCTGTTTCCAGAAAACAGTTGCACCTCATCACAACTCATTTGTGACCATTATACTCTACAATGGATATGTAGTGGACAAGAGCAGGAAGAGTGTTGAGGAAAGCAACACCTGGACCTTTTGAACTTGGTAGAGGTAACACTGGCTAATTCCATGCAGGTATCCGCCATTTAATTTCCCAGTCAATGCTAAACTACAAGGAACAATAGCCCATATTTATGCACTGGAGACCTCTCTAACATCCAAGGTGTCAAAAACCCAGTTTAAATTTATAGGATGTTGATGTCGTTGGTTTACTCCAGAATAACTCTGGATTTTTTTTTTTTTTTATAAATATGGGCCAGTGGATCATAAGCTAAAGAGGAAAACTTTCAGAGCAAACCAAATGTACCATAGGAAACAAATAAAACCTCCAAATTCCCTTTGATTTAAAAATTACTTTGAACTTTTCTGAATATGAGAGATCTCCAATGTGTTGCTCTCCAATATGTTGGCGACTTCGTGAGCATTCAAGGGGAGGCGTTAAAAGCACCATTTAAAGGGATAGTAAAACATAATATACAAATCTATATATATTGTAGGGTTTATCCTCCTGTGTAAAACTAGGGTACCTCCAGTGCTGAATAGTGTTTTATTCAAAAGTTATTGCAGCCCAAGCTTAATTTTTAAGGTGAATTATCTCAATGGCCTGAAATGTTAGAGCAGCTCAGTTTCTACATCATCCCATTGACAGCTCTGGTCAGTTGACCATAAGTCTCCACATGATGGTGTAGCAACAGCACCTCTAACACTTCAGGCCATTGAGATATTGCACAGGAAAAATTCAAGTTTGAGCCAGAATAACATTTGAATAAAACACCCTTGTTTTACTGTGAAGGATAAACCCTAAAATAAATATTTTTTGCATACTAAGTGTTACTATCTTTTTAAATAATTGTGAATTTTAATTTCTTCCCTATAGTACAGCTGGTTTGCTCCTCTTTACCTTGTTGCATACAGCCCAATTGGCCTTATGTATAAATGCACAGAGGAACAATTCTGTGTGGAAACAACTGTTCCATAGGGGACATATTGAAATTCAACAAGTTCCTACTGAATTAACCCTTTGAGTGCCAGAGGGGTACGCATCGCATTGCAAAGCAATGTGTACCCCTCTGACACCCAAAGGGTTAAAAGGGGCTTCTAACCACTTAAACACGGGACATAGGTCTCCATCATTTTGCAAAGCAATACCCCCATTTAATTGAAAGGGAACTTGCGGAATTTTAATTTGTCCCCTATAGTATGGTTGGTTTATGTGGAGAATTGTTCCACATAACGTCCACTGTGACAAGGGCCCAGCTTTTTTGACATATAATTTTGAAGTTTCTGAAGATGCAGCTTGTAAAAGGTGTGAAAAGTTAAACCATATACATATTGTGGCATGACAAGAAAAACACAAAATATTATAATACAGCTCCTTAGATACAATAGAAAAGTACAGTAAAATAAAAAAAAAAAGTGGCTTAACGCTTTAAGTGCCAGAGACCTATCCAACTTTTTGCATTGCAAATCATTGGATACCTCTCTGAAACTCAAAAAGTTAAGAGTGAATGTAAACCAATCCTTTAGCTGCCAGATACATTGGCATTTAGGAGTTTAGTGGCAGCAAAATGATTTAACCTTCCTGCTGCTAAAGAAGTCTCAAATGCATTGCTTTGAATCTTTTGGCATCCAAGGAGATTAAAGGATAGTAAATGCTTACTGAGAGGAAAAGGGATGGCATTATAGAACATTTTGAAGAGCAACACTCAGGACAGCTACTTAGGTGTACCATACAGTTACATTGCATTGCATACCTAAGAAGCTGCTCCAATAGGGCTGTTCTTCAAAAGGTTACTATACATAATACTATCCCATTTTTAATACTGTAGGATTTTTCCTGTAGAGTAAGGCCTAGCTGTTACTGGCAACTTTGTTGCAAGATGATGTAGCAACACAAGATTGCCACTGAAAGTAACTGTATCTGAAAAAATCGCTCATGTAAACTGTTCCATAGATAAATATGTATTCTGTGAAACTTACTGCTGCAACAAAGTTCAAGTGTGAACTAGGATACAAGGGACACTCCCATTATTGTGTCAAGCTCTCTGTATACTTTTATAGCAACAGTGCCATCACAGAATGGAATGGTGTAGAATGACTTAAGTGGAAGCACCCCTAATTTTACACAACAGGACAGATCGTACAACAGATTAATATTGTATATTTATGTCCATAATAAGCGTTTACTATTCCTTTTAACATCTTGGGCCAAAGTAATTTCCAAAGCATTGAAGTCTGGCATCCAAGGTGTTATAAGATTATGCACGTGAATTGCAAAACATTGATACAGTGGATGTAATATCTGCTAATATGTCTGTGCTGCAACAATCATCCTCTATGTACAAACACTAACGTGAATTGTTGCATCATAACAAGAAAAGGCGTACATGATGAGGCATCGTCAACAGTTATAAGTTATCTTTCACCCTTTTACAAAGGAACAATCTTAAAGATGTCCAGATGTATATCAATAATAAAATGTACCATATCAATTTTTTTGTTTGTTCTACTTTTTTGGGAGAATTACAAAACAAACAAACGAAAAAAAAACAAAACAAAACAAAACAAAAAAAAGAGTTGGAATACAAAAGAAAAAAATGCAATATTTATAAAGTTCAAATGTCTTTATGGCAACAAGTGTCTTTAGAAGAACCCATCTAGGAATACCATTATAATGATTTGCTCCCAATATTAGATGGGTATCCGAACTTGCAAGTAGTGTTCTTTCCAACTCCACAAAAAAAGTGACTGAATAGCTATAAAATACTCCGTATAAAAAGGTATTTTACAAAAACTGATAAAAAAAAAAATATATGAATGAAGACTAATATAGCATCCTAAGGCACTGTGCTGAGGGAGATTTATACAGATGATGGGGAGTCTGTGAAGTCCATGTTGTGCTTTATCCAGTGGAACTCTCACACATAGGCCCCGAGGGCGGAGTGGAACTCTGTTAAGCACTGGACTAGCTGCTGGAACTTGGGTCTTTCTTCTGGGTCCAGGGCCCAGCAACAGGCCATGACAGCAAACCTAAAGGTGGAAAAAGGTAGGGATTTTACTCAAACCTATATCTGTCATCCATAAGTTTTAAAATATGCAATTAGCAATACATTAAAATGCAAAGAATTGTAGTATAATTGTCACTTTGAAACAAATAGATGATTTTGAAAGAACATTCAAAATATCCTATATTAACATTAGCACTTGTTTTCCCCAAACAACGGTTGCTATTACAGGCCAGTTGGAATATTATCTGTCAGTCATGCCCAACTGATTTGCACTAACACGTAAAGCTAAATATCTCAAATGAGTGAAAAAAAAGAAAGATATGGGTGCTTCTGAAAGATGTTTCAAAATCACATATTTGTTGCAAAGTGACAGTCCTACTTGGATGGTCATCCTAGCAAAGACACAAAATTAGGTTTATTTGATGGAAGAAGGATTTTGAAGCTATATTTATCGAATTTCCATTAATAAATATAATAGCAGTTTCAGCTTATGTAAAACAGAAAACATACAGTATTTCTTAGATGTTCTATTACTGAATATGTTGTTACGGGTTGTGTGGCCATTTTGAGTCTGCAAATTTTTAGGTTTGCTGTAGGCTAGTGGCAGGCCATTAAGTGGACTACAGTTCCCAGACTTTCATGGATTAAACATGTCACATTTAAAATAACCTAAAAACCCACGACAGGATGTCCCTTTTTATTTATTTTTACATCTCAGGAGGTAAGATAGAAAATGAAACATGAAAAAAAAAAGAAATATCCTTTTCCAGTTCAGGAGCATTAAAGTAGACCTTTCACATATCTTAAACCCCACCCCCAATAATTTTAAAAAATTTTCCGAGTCTAAAACTGCCCGTTAGTAACAATTAATGTATCCCAATCTTTTAAAAGCATTTTACTTTAGGAGCACATCGATTAGGGAGAACAAGGCCATCTTTACAACATGGTTGGCGACCTTCCCCTTGTTCTAATGCCTGTCTATCCATTTGTAAGCCTCTGCCCCTTCTCTCATGCCTTAGAGCATGCCAGATCAACATGGAAAGATAGGAAGGTTGTGGACAGGCACATAACTGTACAGGGGATGACCAGCATTGCAATCCGATGCTTGCGGTACAGGTGTACCGCAGGTGACCTCCTGTCTGATGTCACAGGGAACACTTTTTAAGAAAATTTTCTTAAAACACACAGCAAAAAAAAAAAAAAAAAAATACCAACACAACTTATAGTCAGTTTTGCTTTATTAATCACATGGGGGCATGAAGAATAAAGGTGAAAAGTCGACTTCAATATCTCACACTTTATTGAAAGTAAACCCACCTAATAACTTTTGAACACAGTAACATTGAAGCTTACAAACAAATATCTGTCCTACGTGTTTTTCCCCAAAAGTAGCTTAGGAGGTAGAGCAGATATGCAATTACTTACAGTTCATCGGGGCAATTGATTGGCTGAGCTATTCTGTAACCATCTTTTAGGTAAGCAGCCATCTCAAAGGGGTCGATATCAACGTAAGGAGTCTGTCCGAGTGTCATCAGCTCCCACAGTGTCACTCCGAATGCCCACTGGAAGAGTAAAAAAAGGGACCAAATGATGTTACATCATTACAGGCCACGTTTATCAATGACTCACTAACTAGCAAAGGACTAGATTAGAAATACACCAATAGATGTAAACCAATATTTTAACAAATTATTGAGAAAAAATATAATTTTAGCAACACACAAAAAAGTTCACAACTCACAAATTAACAGTCATTTAAACAAGGAAATAAAGAGCAAAAAATAATTCTACTTTAAAGGGGATCTATTACCCCTTTACAACTTTGTGTACATAGTGTTCTTATATATCGAATATGCTTTAAAGTTTATTCATTTTTTTTTTTTTTTTTTTTTTTAACCTCTTGTTTGCAGAAATTAGAAGAATAAATAAAGCTCTGCGCCTACTTCCGCATAGACTGCTCTTGCTGAAGTTTGTTGCACTGCCTCTGCTCCCTTCCCACTACGCAGCCTCCTCCGATGATGGAGGCTGTCTGTCTGTAAGCTGGAGTGCTCTGATTGGCAGAGATTGATTTCTGGCCAATGGGAGTGCTCCAGCTTACAGACAGACAGCCTCCGTCATCGGAGTAGGCTGGATAGAGAGAGAGGCAGAGCGGCAGGCTGCGGCAAGGATCAGGTAACCGCAGCCTGCCTGAAGTGGATGTGGGGCTGTATTTATTCTTCTAATTTCTGCAAACAAGCGGTTTAAAAAAAAAAAAAAAAAAAAAAAAAAAAAAAAAAAAAAAAAAGAATACATTTTAAAGCATATTTGCTATATAAGAAAACTATTTACACAAAGTTGTAAAGGGGTGATAGATCCCCTTTAAAATGGTCAGATTCACTAATTTTAAATGACTAGTGGCACATTAAACTAAAAACAGTTTGTCAGCTTCAACTATTTACTGTTTTAGAGCAGTTATTTAAAAAATTTATTTTAGTAACTTTTATTCAATTATTTTGACACATTGTTGCAAATTATTCATTAATATGTCCTTATGGAACATATGCAGAAGGACAACAGTGTACAGTCAAGGTGCTAAAAGTTCCTTTCAATCAGCTGTACAGTACAGTTCAATCTTGTTTGCCCTACTACATATTTGTGCACATGGTACACTGTGATAGTATTGGCCTTGTGCATAAAAGAAAAGAAAAATGGAGCACTTCTGTGACAAACTAATTGAACTATACTGGAGAATTAAAAATAAACATTGCTTTAAATGGTGTTTATGTCCTTGAATGCTAGGGGGACTCCAAAGCATTGGTTTGAAATGCATTGATGGCAATTGGTGAAATGCGTTGGAGGCCACTAACATTCAGGTGGTTAAAAGCCTTTTAAATTACTGGGGATTTTTATTTCTTCCCTACAGAGCAGTTATCCCATAAGTGATTCAGTTGGCTTTTTTACATAAGGACTTGTATGCATATGTTTGTATTGAAATATATTGTACACAATGGAGTATACTTCCATCAACCCTTTGAGTGCCAGAGAGGTACGGAATGCATTGCTTTGCAATACATTCCATACCCCTTTGAGTGCCATAAGGGTATCAGGAAACCCCTCTGCATCCAAAGGGTTAAATACAAGGAATAATATAGGCTCTTACGTAAAGCCTTGGATCCTTCAAAAAAATAAAGTAAAAATGTAAAGATGTGTTTTCTTTGCAGTGTTTATATGAAATTGTTTGGGGCCATGTTCATTTCATAATAAAATGATCTTATGTAAAACCAGTAGCATATAGTTCATCATTAGAAGTACAGTAAAACAAATACAAACATTAACAATACTGGGAAACAAATAGGTTCATCATAGATTTCATAACCACAGTGCGCCTCAGGGTGTGCTGTGGTCATGCTGGGGAGGCTGTAACTCACTGTTCCAGGACTGAACTGGTCGCTTTCAATCTTTCCCTGGCAAACCGGTACAAGTGATTGCTGCTATAGCAATCACATATGCCGGCTGAACCAATGACAAAGGCAATTTATAGTATACATTGCCCTGGTCTGTGTTCTCTGCCTCTCTCTTCCTCACAATGATAGTGAGGAAGAGAGAAGCTGAAAATACACATCCACGCAGGAGGAAAGGATCACAACGGGGGTACTTTTAATTCAATTTAATATGATGGGACAAAACTAGAGGTACAGAAGTTTTGGTCTCCTGATGACCTACTGCCACTTCTTTTTGTCACTGAATAAATAATTTAGAGTGCACCCAAAGTATTTTATTTATATACAGTATAATTTATAAACTCTAGAGCAATGTGATACACTTCTATACACACAATAAAGTCTGATATCTTAAAAGAAGGAAACCAGGAATGGAAGGGACATAAGGATTTTCACCTCAGAGGGACAGTACCAGCCCCCCCCCAAAAAAAAAGGGACATTTGGGGTGTATGAACAAAAATTCATACCTTTTTCCAGTTAAAAACCATTTGAGTACAAATTACCACATGAAAACCTACATTTTTTTTCCTTTGATCATCAAATTAAATATTGGACCTCCAGCCATGCATGAGAGCCAGTTTGGGTGCAAGAGTTCAAGGCTGCTACTAGGGACACCTTAGGTCTATATTGCAACTCTTTCCATCCCAGTTACAGGGGGTCTTCCATTCCTGACAGACCCCCTCCTCCGTCAAGTCTTCCCTGCCAAAACCACAGGGAGTCCCTGACGTATCAGATTCCTCTGACGAGGAACTGCTGGTGCATTCAGATGTTGAGGAATGTTCTGCTGTGGGGTCCTCTCAGTTTTTTGGGGATCCCTTTGAGGCTGAGCCTGAGCCCTCGGCTGAGGGCCTGATCAGGGCTGTTTTGACTACCCTAAACATTCCCTTAGTTCAGGAGGTTCCTTCTGATCCCTCTGATGTGTTTCAGGCGCCTAAAAAGCCCCTTACTTGCTTTCCACCTAACCCCACTCTTGAACTCCTTGTGTCTGAAGAGTGGAAAACTCCTGACAGGAAATCTTCTGTGTCCAAGAAATTTGTCAAGCTTTATTCCTTCTCAGAGGCAGCGCTAGCTCAGTGGATTCATCCTCCCAAGGTGGATGCTCCTATCTCCAGGCTATCTAAGTCTACTGTCTTGCCAGTTTCTGATGCATCTGCTATAAAAAGATTCCCTCAAGTCCATTTTTGCCACTGCTGATACTGCCATGCGTCTAGCATTTGCTGTAGCACGGGTGAACCGGATCACTGCGGTCTGGCCTGAACAGCTCACCCTGGCTGTCCATCAGGGTGCTCCTACTTCGGAAATGTTGCGCCTTCTTGCCAACATTTCTGAGACACAGCACTATGTTTCTGCCGCCTTATTTGATGCCATCCTTTTGGTGGCTTTGGTTTCCACTATGTCTGTGGTTGCCAGACGGACTCGTTTGCTCAAGATCTGGTCTGCTGACACGGCTTCCAAGAAAGCATTGCTTTCCTTACCTTTTCAAGGTACTTCCTTGTTTGGGCCAGATCTTAAAGATCTGATCAGTGAGGCCACTGGGGGTAAGAGTATCCTTCTACTTTTGGTACCCAGGAAGAAAACGCCACTTAAACCTAAATCAGTATTTTCGTTCCTTTCAGACTGAGACACATCTGGCAAACCAGGCAGTTCCCTCAGCCTCTTCCAAGCCCAAACAGCAATAGAAGTCCAAGGTCTCCTCCAAGAGCAAGGCTTCCAAAGCTTTCTTCGGCATGACTCACCGAACCCAGGTCCCCACTCTGCTGTGCGTGGCCGTCTGCGTCACTACCACAGCGTCTGGGAGAATTCAGTGGTGGACCCATGGGTTTTACAAGTGGTGGCAGAAGGATACAGGATCCCTTTCATCTCTATTCCTCCCTTTCGTTTCTTTCCTTCTGATACGCCTCAGGGCGAGGAGAAATGCCGGCTGTTCAACGGCACCATTCAGGCTCTTCAGGACAAGGATGTTCTAGAGCTGGTTCCAATTCAGGACAGAGGTATGGGTTTTTACTCAAACCTCTTTGCGATCTCCAAAAAGGACAGCGGTTGTCGCCCTATTTTGGATTTGAAGGATCTCAATTCCTTTGTGATCCGGACTCATTATCACCAGGAGTCTCTACAGACGGTGACTGCTGCTATGTCCCCGGGGGAATTCCTTGCATCTCTGGATCTTCAAGATGCATATTTACACATCGCCATTCATCCAGAGAGCTGGCAGTATCTCAGATTTGCCTGCTACAGAGGGCACTTTCAGTTTTCCGCTTTTCCCTTTGGTCTGACTACAGCTCCTCAAGTTTTCAGCCGTGTCCTGGAAGCCTTAGCATCCATCCTCCACTGGGATGGCATCAGAGTTACTCGATACATGGACGACCTGCTTCTGAAAGCCCCCTCTGCTGAACTTCTTCATCAGCAGGTTCAGCTATGCATTCATGCTCTCACCAATCACGGGTGGATCATCAACATGGACAAGTCAGATCTTGTCCCATCCCAGCGTCTGGTCTTCCTGGGCCTTCTCTTCGACACTCAGAAGAGCATGGTGTTTCTTATGGATGAGGTAGCTCACCAGATCGCCCACAGGGTTTCTGCGGTTCTGGCTCAAGATCCAGTTCCAGCCAAGAAGCTGTCCTCTCTAGTGGGGAAATTCATCACCATAGAAGCGGTCCAGTTTGCCATGGCACCAGGGAACTCCAGAGGTTTGGATCCAGGTGCGCAAGGGTCAGCCGGACCTTCTGAAGAGGTCTGCATCCCGCCCTCTTTATGTGGAACTAAGTTTGTCATGGTGGCTCGACCTCTCCAATCTGCTGAAGGGCAAGTCCTTCCTGGTATCCTCCTGGACCACGGTGACGATGGACGCCAGCCTCTCCATTTGGGGATCGGTCCTGGGTCGCCTGAGTGCTCAAAGTCAGTGGTCTCCTGAAGAATCTCTCCTTCCCATCAGCATGTTGGAGTGTTGGGCGATAGTTCATGCCCTTCGTCAATGGACATCTCAGCTGTAAGACTGTCCAGTCCGGGTACAGTCCGACACCACTGCCGTGGCTTGCATCAACAAGCAAGGCGGAACAAGAAGGTCAAGGCTATTTTGTCCTGGGAAGAAGAACACGTTCCTGCCATATCCGAGGTGCACATTCCTGGCGTAGTCAATGTCATGGCGGACTTTGGAGAGTGGGAACTGCACCCAGAGGTAGTCACCCTCTTTGTTCAGAAGTGAGGTCCTCCTTACATCGACTTGATTTAGACAAGACACAACAGGAAGGTTCTGCTCTTGGTGGAGGGACCCTCTAAGCTCTGGCAGTGGATGCAATTTCCATTCCTTGGTTGTTTTCTCTGGCCTATATATCTTTCCGCCCCTCCCAATGTTGCACAGGGTGTTACGGAAATTGCGAATGGAACGCTGTACAGTCATTCTGATTGCTCCGTACTGGCCTCAACAAGCTTGGTTTCCGGAGTTGCTGGATCTGTCAGTGGCAGAGCCATTCCGGCTCCCTTGCCGTCCGGATATTCTTCTACAGGGTTACCTGTGGAAAGAGGATGTTCATCGGCTAGCCTTGACAACTTGGAAATTGAATACTTAATATTGAAGAAGAAAGGTTTTCCTTCTGGGGTGGTGGCTAATATGCTCAGTGCCCGGAAACCTGTTTTTTCCAAGATCTACCATCGTGTCTGGTCGATCTTTCTATCTTGGTGTGCTGACAAAGACCTGTCTCAGGAATTTTATCTGCTTACAGTCCTGGCCTTTTTGCAGGAAGGTGTGGATAAGGGCCTCAGCCTGAGTTCCCATAAGTTTCAGACTTCTGCTCAGTTTTCTTTCAGAGGAGCATTGCCATCCTTCCTGATGTCAAGATTTTCTTCTAGGGTGTTGCTCATACTCTTCCTGCCTTCAAGAATCCTGCTCCTCCTTGGGATCTTAACTTGGTTCTGGGTGTTCTTCAGCACCCTCCATTTGAGTCCTTGGCTACTATTCCTCTACGCTCATTGAAGTGGAAAATTGCATCTCTCCTGGAGATCAAGCCTGTTCACCGTGTTGTGGAGTTACATACTCCTGTAAACCACCTTTTTTGGTGTTTCACACTTCTCAGGAGTTTCTCCCGAAGGTGGTTTTGGAGTTCCACATCAATCAGAAGATTGTGGTGCCTTCTTTCTGCCCTGACCCCACCTCTGACAAGGAGAGGGATCTCCACTTGTTGGATGTAGTGCGTTGTCTCAAGTTTTATGTACATCGCACTGAGTCTATCAGACAATCAGACGCGTTGTTCATCATTCCCGAGGGTCCCAGGGCAGGATGACCTGCATCCAAAATGACTATTGCTTCTTGGATCAAGTCCACTATTCGTAAGGCTTACAAGCTGAGAAAGAAGCCTGTCCCCTTTCAGGTCATGGCTCATTCTACAAGATCTGTTGGGGCTTCCTGGGCTTACAAGAATCAGGCCTCTGCTGATCCGTTGTGCAAGGCTGCCACTTGGTTGTCTGTGCACATCTTTTCGAAGCACCACCGTGTTGATGTGCTGGCATCGGCCGACGCCAGCTTTGGGAGGAAGATCCTGAGGCAATCTTGCCTGTCTAGGATCTTCTTCGGTTCTTGGTGCTTCCTTCACTTTTGAGCCCTGTTGTCTCTAGTTCAGTGTTCTGTGTAATAATTTGGGGTGTTGTTACCCCTGTTCAGTGTCCGTTGACCCTTCATTGCTTTGTTGGGCAATCTCTGATCTGATGGCTCGTATCTGCTCTGGTGACTTCGGGGGCCTTGCGCCTGGTCCTTGCCTTACTTCCCGTCTCTGGGAAACTCAATGGTTGGGCATCCCAAAATTACCAGTAACCTGTATTGGACGACAGAGAAAAGAGGATTTTAGTCTTACCTGTTAAATCCTTTTCTCTTAGTCCAGTGTTTCTCAGCTCCTGTCCTCAGGACCCACTAAAAGGCCAGGGTTTGATGATTTCCTTGTTAGAGCACAGGTGAGTTAATCAATGTGAATGAGCCTCTGATCACCACACCTGTGAATCCCTAAGTCCTGGCCTGTTAGTTGGTGTTGAGGGCAGCAGTTGAGAAACACTGTCTTAGTCCATACAGTTTACTGGTCTCCCACCCTGTCAAGTGACCATGCTTGGCTCTCCTGTGGCAGACCGTGGGGGTCCTTTGGGGTCATGCTCACATGAGTCTTTTTTCCCTTCCACTATCTAGTCAATAGTGTCTCAAATCTTTCTGGAGCTGGTTGCCTAGCTGCAGCAAAGGAGGGTAAGTAGGCTCCACCCCCTGCATACAATTCTAGAATTGTTCCTGCCTACAATTAAAGGGGCAGATCATCTAGCCAAAGTTACCAGTAACCTGTATGGACTAAGAGAAAATGATTTAACAGGCAAGACTAAAATCCTCTTATATTTTCTGTAAGTATAGAATGAATTACAGGAAAAATAAAAAGGCCAAAATTGCTCGTCCACAAGCGTCAAAAAGCTTGTCACTAAGGGGTTAACACATATGTATCTTACAGAATATAACTGCATATGCATAATAAAAGATTAATATGTAAAACTGGCATTTCTGCAAAAATGGTATTATGAAAAAGGGGATTTACCTGTATATAAAACCATGCCCCTAGGCATGTAATGTTCTATGTGGAGAGAGACAGCTGTGACAACTGGCAATGTACAGACTGTTATAGCTAGTGCATTTTCCTAATGTTTTAATTAACCAACATCTAAAACAATCTGAGATTATATAGCCTAAATCCCTGCTAGCAACTGTAAAAGTTCTGTTTGTTTTCTGAGGCCTAAAATCTAGTTTTGCATATGCTCTGAGGAAGCAGACGTTTATGCCTCTTCCAGTACAGGACAATATACACACACACACTAAAAATCAAGATTGGGATTGAATTTTAGCAAGGTAAGGATTAACTGTTACATATGTTAGCTGTTCGTGCGTGACATTTAACGTTAAAAGAAGCACCTTACAAATGGTCTCTTAAAAGGATAGTATTGTTTACCTTTAAGAAAGTTTAATAGTGTAGCTATTAAAAATATAAATGCAATGGCCTACCCCCCATCTCTCAAACATGTACAGTTTGAGAGAGATAAACTGCTAAAGTTCACCCCTTTCACTGATGTCCACGCTCTAGCTGACAGAAGGAGATCCTGGTCCTGAGCTGAAATGAATACTTCATTGGAACAGTTTACAAAGCACACTTTGTAGACAGTTACAATGAAGTATATGAAGACATGAACTGAACCACCTGTGACAACAGAGATGTTACTGAAGACTCAACAGATGACTGCAGCACTGGCAGCATAAGGAAAACCAGGCCACCTCCAGCCTGGGAGGCAAAGCAGGTGGACGTATTTATATACTACAGCATGCGAACATGTGATTTTCCTTCCCCACTTTAGGGAGGCACGTCTTATTGTATATAACTCAATGTAGAACAAGACTGGGTTATACAGACAGAGAACAAGTGGTTATGTCATTCTCAGTAGAAAGTCTGACAAAGCTGGATTGTCAGACACTGTATGGGTAGCGGTGTGGTTTTGAGGTTACCAATGGACAGTGCAACACGGCTGGGGTTTCAGACAGTGTAATTGTGGCTACCAGTGGACAGTGGAACAATATCAAGGAAGCAGACACTGTATTTGTTGTTCTGTGACTGCCAACGAAACAAGGCTGGGGTGTCAGATAGTGTATGTGGGCTCTGTGACTACCATACATGGTTGTTTTGCCAGTCAATACATTTCTGAATGGTATCTGCAGTCTCCTGTATTAAAAAAAACAAACAAACAAAAAAAAAAAAACTCTGCCGAAGTCTGCCATTAGCTCACACCTCCACACAACAAAAAGGCCTCAGTTGTCTTAAACAGTTTGCATGTGTCAATTAGCTGGATCAGATTATAAACTAATCTTGCTTTGCTTGACCCTCTGGCACTCAAAGGGTTAAGAGGCCGCTACCTCACTGCTCCACATGATGCAGTCTTGCGTTGCCTCACTCACGACATGTAATTATGCGTAGTAGAGACTTACGGAACGTGGGCAGTCTCTACTGCGCATGACTGCATCGTGATAAACATCTTAGTGAATTATTATATAGGATGATCTTGCAGCAGACTAATGTAGAAGGCAAATATAAAATAAAAATAAACAAACAATACTATATAGATTGACTTAATTGCAATCCAATGAGTTGCAGAACACTAGCATTCAAGGGGTTAAAATCACCATTTAAATCCATGGGGATTTTTAATTCTCCACTACAGTGTAGTTGGTTTCTCCCAGAATTCTGTTTTGAACATATGGCCTTTATTACTTGGTATAGCTGAATAAGTTTTATAAATAAAAAGTTAGCCTTTTCCCAACCAGTCACCATATTTTTAGGATGCGTCAAACATCTAATTTAACTAATTTTATTTTCAGCCTTTTATGGCAAAATTATAAAACAAAACCAGGAACAAATCAGAAATAAATCAAAGCTTACGCTGTATAGAACAATACTGTGGGCCCTTCCCAGCGTAGTGGCACAGGATCCTAGTAAGAACTGGTATTATTCCCTTATCCGAGGCAGCCCTAGTTTTTCTTTGCTGGGAACAAACCTTTCGAATGCCCCTTCAATGGAAGGAAGTTCATCATTTCACAACTCTTAAAAAAACAACACAAAACCCAAGAATGTGGTGTGTCCTGGGACCTCCTGTCTCAAGAGTGAGGTCAGCCCAAGTACGGCAGCTGATAAGCTGTGTCCGAGTGGTTTCAAGATATGGCGGGATGTGACAGAGGCTACAGATATAAGGTAAACAAAGTAACCCTCATAATGAAGCCAGTGGGAACATTTCTCAGTTAGTGCTGTGGTTAGAGATGTAAATAAATTTGGTATTTCTTCAGGAAAGAAAAAGTGTCCTCCACACTAATTTTTCATTTCTAATTATGTTTCCCCCATCCTTGGTAATTTCACCAATATAAAAAGCAGGTTGAAATCAGGGGGAAAACATTTGTGTATTTTAAGGAAAAGTGAGGTTTTATTAGTGAATTACATGTGTGGTGAGAAAGTAATTTCCTGCTAAGTAAAACAGGAGTAATTATACTGCTAAAGGATGCCTCATACAAAGGTTAATGCAGTCTAAAATGTGAGGTATTGTTGCAAATTTCTATTCTATGGAAAGTTGCTGCCTAAGCGGGGGGGGGGGGGGGGGGGAGGGAATGGCCGCCTAGACAACATGTAGCAATTTTTTTTTTTTTTTTTAAATAAATGTAACCCCTTAAGGACCAAGGATGTGCCAGGATGCCACAACTTTAATGAAAACAGCACACCTGAGGGCGCACTGATCAGGCAGGCCGGGAGGATGAAACTGACTGCTCCAGTACCAGAGCAGTCAATGTCAGCCTCTCTTGGCAAGAGGAAAACCCTGTGATATGCTAAAACAGTGCTTCTAAACCAGGGTACCATGGCACTTGTGTGCCATCGATGTCTACTTAGGGTGCCCCATCTTTTCTATAAAGATTTTGCTAAAATGTGAATACAGAGTTTCATTTGTATATTTATGGAAAATTATCTGCACAATGTGTTTGTTTCTGTTATTCTGATTGTGAGACATAAGCAGAACTTCATTACTTGCTTGACAAATGACCTATCAAATGTTAGGTGTGCCCCGAATCTTCCAGAATGCATGTCAGGGGTGACTTGACAAAAAAAAAAAAAAAAAAAAAAAAAAAAAGTTGAAAACCACTGTGCTAAAAGCATATTATGATAATAGTTTGTGAACATAAACAGTCACATCCCAGTACCACAAGGTGCATGATTCTATATGCAAAGTTAATTTGTAGTTTTCTGATTCAAGTAGCAGAGGCTTGAGAGGTGCACTTCTGGAGCAAATGAACTGCACCATAGGGTAGAACAAAAATCCTAGCAGAGTTAAATGGATATTTTAATCTCTGAAATGCTAGAGGATTGTGACACACTGCTTCTTCTGTTCCTCCACAGCTAATATTCTTGCAAACGCTCATCCTATCCGGCATGTACTACTGTATCTTTCTTCTCTCTGGTCTTCCTGCCTCCAATCTCCGTACACGTCAATCCATACAGAATGCTACAGCACTAGTTATCTTACAGTCACCTAGGTCTGTCCCCTTTCTTATTCAACCACTCCAATGGCTACTCATCAAACTCCAGATAACTTATAAAATAATGCTTCTCTCATTCAAGACCTTTCGCTCCTCAAATCCTTCCTACATTTCCTCTCTGATCCCCAGCTATTCACCTTCCCGCCACCTACGATCAGCCCATGACAGTCTCCTCACGTCTTCTTCTGTTTCAACAGCTCTCTCTCTCTCTCTCGCATCAAACCCCTCTCTCTCATTGCTCCTTATCTGTGGAATGCTCTACCTCCCGGCCTGCGCCTCTGCACTCCTCTTATGGTCTTCAAGTGTCGCTTAAAATTACACCTCCTCAACAAGGTTTCAACAAGCTAGGAGGTACAGACTTTATAAATCCATGGTTCCTATTATTTACTTAATTATGGTCACCAATCCCGACCAGAAGTGTAGTATTATATTACACACTTAACCCTTATGTTCTCTGTATGTCTCCCTTTACAACTTTAGATTGTAAGAGTTCGAGCAGGGACCTCATTTACAGCATTTCATTTTCTAAGCACTTGTCACCCTGTATTGTCCAAACCCATAACCCTTTAAGGACTGGGAAAATGTGGGGTGGTTTGCGCTTAAGGCAATTTTGATCTTTTTGTCTATATTTCTGTTCAAGAGTGTTTTCCCTCCAAGTCTTTTATTCTAGCCACATAAATTGCATACAGTTTTTTTCAGGCACTAGTAGGGCTTTTCTTTTGATATCACACTTATAACCCACCATTTATTTTATTAAAGTTAAAGAAAACTGAAAAACAAACAAACAAACAAACTTTTTTCTTGTGATCATTTGGGCACAATGGATTGTTTTATTATGCAGATGACATGAAAGGTATGACTGGTAATTCATACAGACACAAATAGGGCAGTTTTAGGGGGGCACTGTCCCTCTGTGGTGAAAATCCCCATGTCCCTCTTTCCCTCCTTTTTTTCTTGATAAGGCTTGGTGTGTATAAGTGAATTACATTGCTCGACAACAATAAAACTCCCATTATTTGTTGTTTATACTTCAGTAGATGTGAAATTGCATATGTAAATAAAATTGATCTGTTTTAAATCTATTAAAAAAAAAAAAAAGTTGCTCTTAGCAGGTCAGAAATGGACCTGCATCCAGCCTGCCCCCAGCACTGAAGGGGTTAATACCCCCACCTATTGCCTTAAATTATTTGATTTAAAGTCTGCTCTCTGCTTACTATGAGAGTAAGGAAGAACGAGGCAGAGACCAATCACAAAGGCAATGTGTAAAACACATTGCCTTTGTGAATGAAAGTGTTGGTACATGTGACTGCTGTAGTAGCGATCACGTGTACCGGCAAAACACAGAAGAACTGAAACGGAGCACTCCAGTCTGGCGCGCTGCTTTGATGTACCAGAACCATCATGGTTCCTTATGGGAAGTTTACCCATGATGGTTCTGGCATGTCATGGGTTGATAAGGGGTTAAACTGTAAAGCAATGAGTAAACTTGTTGTGCTATAAAAACATATTCATCAATTTATCGAATGTTTATTTGTCCACCATAGCGCAGTTGGTTTGCTTCAGAATTGCACCTCTTTAGCTTACTGAATTGCATAACAAGCATCTTTTTACTTTTCAAAACAGTTTTTGTATTCTCAAATGATAGTATAATGCCAAATTTGTTTAAGAAATGAACATACCATGTGAAAAAAGTACAACAAAAGATGTGTGGATAAAAATGACTTCATTCAGTACCAATGCATTGGATACCTCTGGCATTGAAAGGGTAAAAAAAAAAAAAAAAAAATCCCCAAACGGTCGGAATTATTTGTTTCTCAATGTGCTAAATATATGTATATAAATATATGTTTTTACATTTAAAAGGATAGTCTGAGTATGTTTAAAGGGAAACCATATCATCAAGAATAATTCATTATTGGTTTGTTTAAAGGAACAGTAAACCCCAGCCGTAACTGTACCTAAAGTTTGGCCACTGGTCTATGACTACCACTAAACTACTTAGGCAGCTCAGGGTTTTATACTCACCGTCCTAGCCAATCACTCAATAGCACAGAGATTACTGCAGTTGAGTGAATGGCTGCTTCACTTTCTGCCTTATTAAAGGGATAGTAATACTTCGTTTTAATTTTATTTTATTTTGTAGGCATTAAAAAAACATGAAGAATGATGTAAGTCATATATCTCAAACCTTTACGGTTTATGAGATATTCACAAGCAAATTTTCCCCCTCCCGCCCCTTTTACCTAGTGTAAGCCATCTCTTCTAGCAATGTGATTGCAGAGAGAAAATCCCTGCTTTGCACAGTCTCAGTAGTAATATGAAATCTGAGAAGTAATTAGGAATCTCACCCTTCTGTAGAGGCCAGTCTCCAATCATGCAGGATGTGGAGTAGCCATTTCAACCCATGGTGCAGGAAATGTTTCTGCATCAGCTGAGAGACGGAGTATTAACCCTTGATATCTACCTATATAGCCAAGTAGTAGTCAAAGACACATGACCAAATGCTTTAGGTTAGAATGGCAACAAGGTGTATGGTTTCTTTTACAGAAGGTGTTATCTTGTTATAGGGATAGTAATGTTTCACAAAAACAGCAACTCCAATTAATCTTCATAGTATTTGAGCCATAGAGAGTGTTATTTCAATACTGTCAGAGTTGTAGTTCAAAAGTAATTAAATGATAAAGTATTCCCCTCCAGCCCCTTTTATTTAGTGTAAGCCGCCTCCCCTCAGATGTGGAATCTGGTTTTGAGACCAGACAGCTCACAGCAAGGGACAATCTTCTTACTGTGAACATAAGGAAAACCCTGCCCCCCTTGACTGGTTTTTCCCTTATGCTAATTGAAGATTTTCTCTCTCTGAGATCGATCTAGACAGTTTTGCTGCTCTGAGGTGAGCAGTGTTACATCAGTAAAAGGGGCAGGAGGCTAATATTTTATCATTCAATTACTCTTGTAGTACAACTCTGACAGTATTTAAATACTACTCTCCATGGCCCAAATACTATGAAGATTAATTGGAGCGGATTTTATTGTGAAACATTACTATCACTATATGTATACCCGACTTGTATGAGGAACACCTAGGATTTTTTTTTTTTTTTTTAAACAGCCATTACCTGGAAATGTTTACATGATTTTGCAGACTTCTGAAGCCTATTTTCTATTTTAAGTAGGTGTAAACCAAACACAGACAGGAACTGTCTTTAAACATATTCACTGGCATATACAACACAAAGCCATATGTATGGATGGATATACCTGTCTGATGAGTGCAGAACGCCTACTAAGAAAAGTCCATCTTAACCATTTAAACTTGAGTGCTGGTGGTTTGGGGATTTTTTTTCCTCTGTGTAGGCCTATGCTCTCTCTCAACATATTGCTATCCATCTCATTTGGAGAGACCCCCACAGGACACTTTCTATTTATATATGGAACACCAGGGCTCAAAATTTCCACTCGCCACTAGTCAATGACGAGTGAAAATTTAGCCCTGGTGAGTAGAAATTCAGCCCTGGTGGGTATGTTTTGGCTTGCAGTAGCGAGTAACTTTTCAGGTCTGGCTAGTAGCAAAGGACTTAAAATTATAAGCCCTTTGGTACACTATATATGGCTATTTACTGTAATATCCACAGATCCTGCACTGTTTAATTTACACAAAAGATGATCAATGTACTCATGCATATTTTAAATTCCCCACTTGCACAGCTAGTTTAAAGATTTCTGTACAGGGACAAAACTTCTAAGCACAGCCTTGGAAAATTCACAGAGTTGGCCTTTGAAGCCCACTTTGCCAAACACATGAATTTGATGAGGTTGGCACCCAAAAAGTTAAGGACGAGTGGTATGTGCACACCCCTCTGGTCCTTAAAGTGGACCTGGCACTTTTCCAAATTCTTCCAACAATGTGAGCCTCCATCTCAAAAGGCTTTTCTTTCCAATTAATTTTAATCCACCTGTCTGGTTCCAACAGTCTAAGAAGGTTCATAATGGTGATTTTCTGGATATGTGAACAATTAGACAGATTTATCAGACAGGACATGGCAAACTCTGTTGAGATTAGCTTCACCAACAATTAAATCAAAGTACAGTAAACTATTAAACTGATTGCAAACAACACCACGAATAAGAGGTTTGGATAGGTATATTTATTGGGACAATATATTGGTAGGTTACAGATCTACTTTAAACTATTAAGAGATACTTATTTCTATAGATATAATCCTCCATGAAAATGTTCTTCATACTGAGAAGAGATGAGCTGGTTAAGGGCCAGATTTAAAGGTTGGTGTTAAAACAGTAGGTAGGGCCATAGTGAATACCGGCCGACATAATAAAATGCTTAACAGGGCATTTAAAGGCCCTACCAGCTAAAAGCACACAGCAGCTGAGACAGACAACAAAAAATTAAGTTAAGTATTTCTTTAGAGCAAAAACGTATGTTATTATGGCATTACTGGAGTTATTATTTATAACAACTTGGACAGTGTCGTCTAACTGGCAACATATTTACGGAACCAGACAATAATACATGCTTTAACGCTTCTGAGTCCCAGAGAGGTATGCAATACATTGCTTTGTAATGTGTTACGTACCCCTCTGTCACACAAGAGGTTAAAGGATGTATTAGTGTATTTCAGCATTGTATTTATACTTTTCTTTTTTATTTACAGATACAAGAAAGAAGAATGACGAGAAGACAGAAGATACAAGAAAGAAGAGAAGAAAGAAGGACAGAAGATGACCAGAATGCTGAGGACTCCATTGGACATCAGGATTCACGGTAAGTGTTACTTGGATGGGTTAACCCTAGGAGTGCCGGTGGGGTAAGTATACCCCACTGGCACTCACAGGGTTAATTCTACTAACTCTGGACACGTTTTAGGCACTTTGGATGTATTGCTGTGGGGCTTAGTGACCCATATCAATACATCCACTGTGGACAGTTTTTTTTTTTTCTTTTTCTTTTAAATGCTGCGTCGGCTGACTAAAGAGCCAATAAGGGACTTTAGTTATAATAATAATAAAAAAAAGAGTCTTAAATTTTATGCGATAAAGTGAGTCCCTTATCTGATCTTAACAGCTAACACAGTCCTTTAAATGGCAACTTGTAGCGTTTTTTTTTTTTTTTCATTTTCAATGGGCCAAAACATGTTCATTTAGCAGCCTATAGGGTTTTTTTGTCAGCATTTTTTCATAGCAATGATCTTTAATCGCTTACAGTGCTTGAAAAAAATGCCATCATCTGTTTTTTGTTTTTTTTTTGCGTCGGCTGACTTTAAACATGACTTTAAACATGGCCCTAAATGTTATCAGAACCTACAAGTGATGAACAAACCTTGATGAAAACTAGACAACACTTAATTGCACCAACCCTGCACAAGGCTTGATGTAAAACTCTAAACTGCTTGAGTGAAAGGGAGGAAACAGTTACAAAAACACCAGAAAATTAAAGCGTTGAAACAAAAAAAACACCAACAAGTTGCATTCAAAACAGAATAAGGTGCAACAGTGAAGTGCATTTCCTCACAAGTACCAGGACCGTGCTAAATGAAAGAGGATCTGTCATAAATATTTACATGACCTTCTTAGCTGACAATTAACACAAGGACATCCAAGAGTTCAAGGCAGCCAGAAAACGAAATGTGGACTGAGCTGTGGTAAAAGCCACTCTAGGGATGTGAAGCCTGAAAAACTGTACAATATTCTTAGAGCTGAATAGATGAGATGGTCTTCAGTGTAACACTAGCCAAGGGTAACAAACAGTGGGCCTTCAAGCAGATGTTGAACTACAATTCAATTATGCTCAAGCTATAGTCCAGCAACAGCTTCAGCTCCCATTGCCAAGCCATTTAGAATCTAGAAAAAGAGGATTTTAGTCTTACCTGTTAAATCCTTTTCTCTTAGTCCATACAGGTTACTGGTAACTCTGGGTAGGCGATCCACCCCTTTAAGTACTAATAATAATTTGTGATTTTTACAGCGCTTTTCACCCTGTGAGACTCAAAGCGCTTTACAAATAGTTCCTTATGGTCAGATGAGTTGACTGAATGCCTGATAAGAGAGATGGGTCTTTAGCTTTTTTTTTTTTTTTGTAATGATGGTGTCTCTCTGATTGAGCACGGTAAAGAGTTCCAGAATGTGGGGGCAGCGTGGCTGAATGCCCCGGAACCTGAGGTTGTCTTTTTTCGGGGTACTGACAGGAGGGATCTGTTGGCTGACCGCAGTGAGCGGGACTGAATATAGGGTGTCAGGAGTTCTTTCAGGTAGTGTGGGCCTTGATTATTTAAGTAGGCAGGAACAATTCTAGAACTGTATGCAGGGGGTGGAGCATACCTTCCCTCCTTGGCTGCAGCTAGCCAACCAGCTCCAGAAAGATTCGAGACACTAACTATTGACTAGATAGTGAAGGGAAAGAAGACTCCTGTTAGCATGATCCCGAAGGACCCCCACGGTCTGCCACAGGAGAGCCAAGCATGGTCCCTTGACAAGGTGGGAGATCATTAACCTGTATGGACTAAGAGAAAAGGATTTAACAGGCAAGACTAAAATCCTCTTTTCTCGGTCGTCCAAGGTTACTGGTAACTCTGGGATGTCCAACCATGGAGTTTCCCAGAGGCGGGAAGTAAGGCAAGGACCAGGTGCAAGGCCCCCCCCAAAGTCACCAGAGCAGATATGAACCATGAGATCAGAGACAGCCCAACAAACAATGAAGTGTCAAGGACACGAAACAGAGGTAACACCACCCCAAACTGTTACACAGCACACTGAACTAGAGCCAACAGGGCTCAAAAGTGAAGGAAGCACCAAGAACAGGCAAGACTGCCTCCAGGATCTTCCTCCCAAAGGTGGCATAAGCCGATGCCAGCACATCAACACGGTACTGCTTCAAAAAGGTGTGCACAGACTACCAAATGGCCTCCTTGCACAACTGATCAGCCAAGGCTTGATTCTTGTAAGCCCAAGAGGCCCCAATAGATCGTATAGAACGAGCCGTGACCCTGAAGGGGACAGGCTTCTTAGCTCATAATCCTTACGAATAGTGGATTTGATCCAAGAAGCAACAGTCACACCTTGGATGCAAGTCTACCTGCCCTAGGACCATCAGGAATGACGAGCAACGTCTGATAGACTCAGTGTGATGTACATAAAACTTGAGAAAACGCACCACGTCTAACAAGTGGAGATCTCTCTCCTTGTCAGAGGTGGGGTCAGGGCAGAAAGAAGGCACCACTATCTCCTGATTGATGTGGAACTCCGAAACCACCTTCAGGAGAAACTCCTGAGAGGTGAGAAGCACCGCCTTGTCCTTGTGAAACACCAAATAGGGTGGTTTACAGGACAGAGCATGCAACTCCGCAACATGATGGACAGTCACAATTGCCAGGAGAAAAGCCATTTTCCACATCAACAGGTGTAGAGGAATAATAGCCAAATGGTGGGTGCTGAAGAATGCCCAAAACCAAGTTAAGATCCCACAGAGAAGTAGGAATCTTGAAGGCAGGACAAGTATGAGCAACACCCTGGAAGAAAACCTTGACATCAGGAAAGATGGCAATGCGCCTCTGAAAGAAAACAAAGAGAGCAGAAGTTTGAACTTTAAGGGAACTCTAACAGAGGCCCTTATCCACACTGTCCTGCAAAAAGGCCAGGACCGTAGGCAGATCAAATTCCTGCGACAGGTCCCTGTCAGCACACCAAGATAGAAAGGTCGACCAGACAGGATGATAGATCTTGAAAGAAACAGGTTTGCGGGCACTGAGAATAGTAGCCACCACACCAGAAGAAAATACTTTCTTCCTTAATATTGAGGATTCAATTTCCAAGCCGTCAAGGCTAGATAATGAACATCTTCCTTCCACAGGTAACCCTGCAGAAGAAGATCCGGGGCAGATCGCCTACCCAGAGTTACCAGTAACCTGTATTGAACAACAGAGAAAATAAAATGGAAGCTGAATTCTTGTGATATTACATCCAGAGGTGTGGCCCTTTCCTATATTCCAGTACTTACCAGCCTCCCAGATAGTGGATCCTCTTGTATAACTCATCATGATGAGGTTTCTTTCAACCTTCTAACCATCAATCATATCCCTATTCCTTAAAACGGTGATTAACCCCTGGGGGAGAGAGGACACCTACTCTGCTTTCCGAGCTCTGTATTGCAATGGTCTGCCTGTTACCCTAATTTTCTTGCCAAGTTCCATTGGCAATTTATGGCCATTTGCTTCCTCTGCCTTGCACGACTGGTTCCCAGTACTGGATTTGTCATTCTAGTTCTCTTGACCAAACATGGCAGTGGGAGTCAGACTTGCAGAACAGGGGAAGAGAGAAGACATTAGTTGCAGCCGGACCTCAGCCAATAAGGAACTTCCGGTGTTATTTGTAACAGAAGTTTCTTGCAACTGAAGCTGGCAGTGTGCACAAGCTTGCAGAAGAATGACAACTGAAGTGCAGCAAGCAGCAGCCCATCCCTCTAGACATGACTGACATTTAGGTGTGAATACATGCTTTTTGAATGAAGGCAGCCAGAAGAAAATCAAAGACCATGATGTTTCAAATTAATAAGGTCAGGAGGCATTAATCATTTAAAAGGATATCATATAAAAATGAATAGGTTTCATACCTTTTAAATATCATGGTTCCCTAACGTGTATTTGTAAAAATGATTTCTTTAATGCATCAACCCTAATATATATTCTAAACGTGTCTGGTTGAGATGTGCATGACCATCTGACCACTCTTTCTTCATGTAAATGATAAGGGTGATTATGCATAATTTAAGTTAAAACATAAATAAAAGATAATTATAGCTTTTTTCAATAGGCCTGATAAAGTGGACACTTTCTAACCAATAAAAAAAACTATAGGAACACGCAATATTTTAATGGATTTGAGAACTTTTCATTGTTTTGGTGCCATCCCTTGTAAACATGTAAAGATCAGCCAAAACGTCTTATCTTAAAAGGCAAAGTTTTTTTTTTTTTGCTTCCTGTAACAATTATTTCACATATGAATCTACTTGGTTATTCATTTAATTGTACATGCCCATGTTGGGATGTACAACCCTGCTACAATGGGCACTTGGAGCTTTACCTCTTGTATTCAGGGTCTGTCAAATATGAAGGAAATTTTAAATGTAAACACTCTTTGGTCACAAATTGGTTTGAGTTTCCACAAGCAATGATGGGTACTTCAACATCACCATGACACATAAAGTACACATTAGGAAAAATGCTTTTCATAAACTATTTATAGAGAGCAGAAGTAATGTTTCATATTATCCATCACTGTTCCCTAACTTTTATCTTTTCAGTCAGGTATTTATGAATCAATATACACATTTACTTCTAAGAATTGGACAGTGTATATACTTACCACATCGCCCGCACTGGAGAATTCCTTGTTAACCAGGCTCTCTAGAGCCATCCACCGCACTGGTCGGTTCTCATTGTCTCCAAGACAATGGTAATCCATGGGAAAAAGGTCCCGTGAGAGAGCATTGTCTGTAATCTTTACCTGGAGAGACTCATCAATTCTGCAAGGAGAAATATACAGTGTGAACCGAGATTTTTATCTCATGACATAGACATGACACTTGCTGCTAGCAGGACCACTGTACATAAGCCCCTCCAGCTGCACAAGGTAAACATAATTGTTTAAGCACCAGATGGATTTGAAATGCATTATGGGTACATTTTAACCATTTGAGTGCCAGAGGGGTATGCAACAGATTGCGTTGCGTACCTCTGTGGCACTCAAAGGGTTAATAGGCTTATAAATTACACCAGGTGCCCATATTGGCTACTCAATATATGTGTACCCTCTGGCGATCAAAGGGTTAAAGGCTTTTAACCCCTAAAATGCTAGGTCACTAATGCATGAAGCAATGCACTGCAATCCTCTCTAGTATTCAAGCAATGCACTGGATGCCATTCTGGCACTCACAAGGTTAAATAACTGAATTTTTCATTTCTCACCTGTGGTGCAGTTGGTTTGCTCTAGAAATGCCCCTCTTTACCTTACTGAACAAGGCTAAGGTTCCTAAAATATCCTCTTTTTGAATTTTTCAAATGTATATGTAGCTTACCCTGTCATCTTTCAATATGGAAGCCCTCACTGAGGAATTGGGAAGGACTGGCATGGTTATTTCCACCCTTCTAGTGGAAACGGATTACTTCTAGCACCTTAAAATGGTGAAGAGGGGATTTTGTAATGATAGAGTTTGGAGTACAAGGTATCTAAAGAAACGGTAAACCTTTATTTTGACTTTAGGTATTATGCAAGTACATAATATGCGACAACAAACTGTCTATACTTGTTTTTTCCATCTTCATTGTTTTATATACATATATTCCTGACCATAAGCTCGCTGAATTTATGTTTCCAGAAGTGCTCTGGTCAGTAGACCACCAAAGCAGGATATAAAACAATGTTACACTCTACCTGCAGCACTAAATGCTCTGTGTGCACTTAATGCCAATTACATAAAAGGGTAAAAAAGATGAAGACGAAAAATAAACAGTAAAAGTATTGGCTTGGGCTTTTCAATTTCAGTCCACAAGGGCGACCAACAGGCCATGTTGTAAGGATTTTCCTGATTAAGCTCAGGTGGGTTAATCAGTGGTTCATTTTGATTGGTCCATTTGTGCTTAATCAGGGAAATCCTTAAATGCTGGCCTGTTGGTGACCCTTGAGGACCGAACTTGGACAGCCCTTTTATAGGCAATTTGACTGTACATTTTATGTACGTGCCGAATATGTTGTCAAAAGAAATGGGTACTATCTCTTTAAGTATATCTATATATTAATTAGATTGTAAGCTCCTTGGGGCAGGGTCCCTTCCCCAGTGTATGTTTCCCTTGCTGCACTTTCCCCCAAAAATAATGCAATGATCGTGGTTGAGCTCAATGCTCTTAACCCTGTTCTGTATTTTTGTATTGTATTATTTCAAATTCTATTAACCCCTTAATGACCCTTGATGGTCAGAGTACGTCATGGGTAGAGTTAATGACCCATGGCGTACTATGACCGTCATGGAATTCCGGGCTTCCTCCGCGGCTGCACGCTGTTCAGGGAGTCTGGAATCCTAATAAAAAAACATTTTTTTGCTCCGTGGTCTTTTAGTGACCGCAACGTGCCACACGGCCGGTCGTTAAAGTGTTAAGTTCTGTGTACATGTATGGCGCTATATAAATAAAGATATATACATACATACATATAACAGGTGTTCCTTTAACCCAAAGGTAATCAAACTCTGGTCTTACTGCTATTGGGGACTACAACTCCAGTCATTGCCTGATGGTGAGAATGGGAATTGTAGTCCCCAAAGATGGACCCCTTGCTTTAACCCCTTGAAAGCCAGAGGTATTGTCCACGAAATGAAAAGTGATATATTGGAGATATCGCTGGCATTCAAGGGGTTAACCTTTGCAGTGTGTTCTGTATCCCTCTGGCACCCAAAGGATTAAGTTTTCACATTTTTGAAGTGTTTAATATAAATGATGTTCGTGGCAGTGACACTGGAACGTTTCATGAATAGGCATTTCTGATAAGTATTTGGATAAGTTTTCCAGGGTAAACACTCAGTCTGGAGGGTATACAGAAGTCGAGTCAAGACCACACAATGTGGATGCTGAAGTCTTACTTTGCCCGTGTGCAACCTTTTCTTTGAAAGGAGCCAGCATTTACATCTTTCTATAGGTGCTGAAAGATCTCCCAAAAGTACATCTATCTGTCCATTATAATCTTAAGAAGAATTAACGGACTTATTCTCCCGTTATGATAATATGACACATGATTTATCAAAGAACCATCTAAAATATACATAATCGTTCAGCACACAAATGGAGAAAGTGCTCCTTTTATGTCCTGTTGAAACATCCTTGATGTGTAGGTATCAGTTGGGAAATCTATGGGTTACGAGAACAAATGAACAGTGACGACAATTCAGTGAACTGGTGTAATACTTACACACAATTTCTAGCAGCAAGGTCTTTGTGAATAACTTCTCGACGGGCCAAGTAGCTCATTCCACAAGCTATCTGAATTGCCATGTGTACGAGATCTTGCTGGGAAATTGCCTAAACGGAAAGCAATGTATAGATATTAAAATGACAATCTGTATAAATATAGAGCTGCTAACCAGTCTTGCATATGTAATAAAAATTCTGTACCAGTTACATCACATACAAACGATATGCAACAGATCCAATTTATCTACATGTTTATTATATGGCTCTTATTATGTTCAACAGAAAGACTTACCCAGGAATGAGTCATTCATATAAGTGGCAAATTAAAGGGCAGAAATGTGCATTAAAGGCATAGTAAAGTCCCTTAAAAAGTATGTTCTAAATCGTAGATGCACTAAAAAAACATTTAATGTGCTTAATCCTCTCTCTCAAACTGTTATGGTTTGAGAGAAATAAGAAAATAAAGTCCTCCGCTCCTTCTCCTTTCTGCCTGACGAGCTGTAAAGCTGTCAGAGGCAGAATCCGGTCACCCGACTGTAGGGTGCTCTTCAGGAGCGCTGACATCTAGATATCTAAGAAAAATTACTTCATTGGAATGGTCCACAATGTGTGCCTGGCTTGCAAGCACACGTTGTGGACCATTCCGATGAAGTAATTATACTTCGGTATCTAGATGACAGCGCTCCTGAAGAGCCACCGTCTGGTCCCGGAACCAGGATCTCATGACGTCCGCTATACAGCGGACGCATGAGAAGGGGGAGGGAGCGGAGGTCTTTATTTTATTACATTTCTCAAACCATAACTGTTTGAGAGAAAGGATTAAGCACATTAAATGTTTTGTTAGTGCATCTACAATTTAGAACATACTTTTTAAGGGACTTTACTATCCCTTTAATGACACATTAAAGTTCTTGCTAAAAACTACAAACGCACAGAAATTCAGGTCTATAATATGGTGAAACTTCACTCCTACCTCAGCCGCCACTCTTTGTTGATGACATGACACACAAAATTAACCCTTTGCATGCCAGAGGAGTACGGAACACATTGCTTTGTAATGTGTTCCGTACCCCTCTGGCACTCAAAGGGTTAAAAGTAGCATACGTAAAGCAAAGCGTAACACTGATTTTCCATGTTTTTCTATGCATGAGTGAGAATTATAACTTTGACTTAAGGGTACTTTTTTTTTCATTTTAATTTCCATCATTTTGTTTTATAAATTTCTTTGATTGCTCAGGCAACTTCATCAACCTAAGATGCACTTTATTAAAAAGTAGTGCAAGCCAAAGGCAGCTCTGCACATGCTTATGATTTATGACTTTGTAAAACGCACTGAGCATGCGCAATGCAGTCATTTTCCAATTAAACACATCAGGAACGGGGAACCGTTTTAAATAAATGAAAACAGATAGCCCAGTAACATCGGTCTATGTGTGATGATTGGTGTATATTCATTCAGCTGTGTTTAGCTGTAACCCTGATGAAGTCTTCATGATGGATTGAAAAGCTAAAAAAAGATTTGGACCAAATCTGCAGGGTTTGAGGGAAGTGAATTTTTTTTTTCTTAACCAACACATCCTATATAATAATTTGCTAGAATGTTTGTCAGAAGCAGTCATGCGCAGTAGAGACTGCCCAAATGCACAGAATGCTGGGAGTTCTGTGCTGGGAGCATTCTGTGCTTTTGGGTAGTCTCTACAGTGCGTTCCATACCCCTCTGGCACTCAAAGGGTTAATAATCATTCTAAAGATGTCAATTATGGAGGAAACTATGGACATCATGGGCACGTCTCCAAAATGAAATCAGATACCGGTGTTGGTGTCTGTCAGGTGTTTGGCTTCATTCTTCCTTATACAGTAGTTATATGACTAGAGATCACAATCAAGCCACTGTGATGTGGATTATCCTGTTTATTCATTGCCATGCATGTATAAACATACAACACCTTGGAAGGGGACTACTCGTTTCCTTGAACGGGTGTTAACCAAATTGTCCACCTAAATGGACAGGTCACCCAGTACTAAATAAATGAGAACTAATGCCTCCTATTAACATAGGAGGATACTGAAAAATTGTAATTAAATTTATGAATATTGCCTTTTGTGCCTTTGTTCAAGAGGGAATATTGCCAGTCTGTCCCGCATTTAGAAGTGTACTTGACATAGCTGCTGGCAGGACAGAGGACATCAAATTCTGTTCACTGCACATGGTACTCTTAAAGTGATAGTAATGTCAAAGAATAATATTATTTTGTATCCTAGATGAAGAAAATAAAATAAACATTTGCAGCAAATCCCATCTCTCAATCTATATATATGGTTTGAGAGATATTCACATTGAAAGTTCCCCCCTCCCTCTCCTTCTCCTGACGTCAGCTGTAAAGCTGACAGCAGGAGATTCGAGTTGCCCCTCAGTAGAGCCGAAATTGCATTATTTAAAAAGAACTGCTTCATTGGAATGGTCTACTAAGTGTTCTTGCAAACCAGGCACACTTTGTAGAGTGTTCCAATTAGTAATTCTTTTTAAATAAAGCGATTTCGGCTCTGCCGAAGAGTCGACGGCTGGTCTAAGGACCGGGACAGCAGGAGAACCTGGCTGAGCATCAAAAGACCCAAAACCCAGTTCCGAATGGTCCCATGATTGAGTACTCCAACTGCCTGAACCAGAAAATTTGAAAGTTAACCCATTGCAATGCGTTCTGTACCCCTCTGGCACTCAAAGGGTTAACTCCTAAAAAATCAAGGAAAATCAGTAATATCCTTTGTGTTGTAACCCTTTGAATGCTAATGTGGGTAAATTGTGTAAGGTCGTCAAATGGCTGGCAATACATGATGCAACCAATTATGAAATGAATAGTAATCACTAGTGTACAAATGGACATAAAACATTTCTGTATATCACATTTATTTACTTTTTCCGTATTCATTTTTAATTATAACCATTATTAAGAGCTGCAAGGTTGGTACATTGCCACATAGCAGCATTTTAATGAAAACGCCAAGGGTGTTGCATGATATTTAAAATCAATATTGACACACTGTGGCTTGTTTATTTGAGCCAGCAAAAGGTTCACTTTTACTTCTGATTGAAGCAGCTACATTTCCCCAGTCAGCTTAAAGGGATATTAATGTTTCAAAATAAACAGCAATCCCAATAAATCTTTATAGTATTTGGGCCATGGAAAGTGTTATTTCAATACTGCCAGAGTTGTAGTTCAAATGTATCCCCCTCCCACCTCCCCTCAGATGTAGAATCTGGTCCCTTGGCCAGACAGCTCACAGCAAGGGACAATCTTCTTACTGTAAGAACAATGAAAACCCTGCCCCCCTTGACAGGTTTTTCAGGGTTTTCCCTTATGCTAATTGAAGACTGTCCCTCTCTGCAAGCCATCTTGACACCACCTTTCTGTTCTGAGGTGAACAGTACTACATCCGTAAAAGGGGAGGGAGGGGGATACTTTATCATTCAATTACTCTTGAACCACAATTCTGACAGTACTGAAAGAACACTTTCCATGGTCCAAATACTATGAAGATTAACTGGAACTGCTTTTATTGTGAAACGTTACTATCCGTTTAAATTTATTGATGCAGAAATTGTCTGATCAGGTGCTACAGGGACACTGGAAATCTGATCAATTGTAATGCAAAATCACTTAACTAGCCGTTTCCAATGTTATTCTATGGTTTGCTAGCCTATGAACTGCTGGAATGTGATATATAAGTTGGCTTCTCATCTCAGATTCTTCTGCAACATAACTGATGCCTGTCTTCGAGTCTCAGAAGCTTAAGGGGGTACTTTTGAGAGGTAAAATATCTATTATTAAGCTAGTCGCCACCTGCCTAATTGTTGCAGGGCGACTTTAAAACTACCATGGTAGATAAACAGAACTATAAAGATATTATTTTTGTTAAGAAGAAATGTTTGGAAATGATGTCTCAAGCAGCAAAAGGCTTTAAAGGATTTGGAAGAAACCCATGAATGAATCCCACCCTAAAGGGTCTAGACTCTAGACCAGGGCTGTCCAAGTTCAGTCCTCAAGGGCCACCAACAGGCCAAGATGGAAGGATTTCCCTGATTAAGCACAGGTGAGTTAATCAGTGGCTCATTCATTTTGACTAACACCTGTGCTTAAAATCAGGGAAATCCTTCCAACCCGTACTGCTGGTGGCCCTTGATGACTGAACTTGGACAGCCCTGGTCTAGATTATGGTTTTCCAACATTAGTCCTTGAGGCACACAGAAAACCTGCGCTTTTGTAGCTAACCCTGCTTGATCACAGTTGGGTATTCAGTGGCTCGGTCACTGTAATTAACATACCTGTGCCTAATTAGAAATATCCTCAAGATCAAGAGATTTAGTAAATTATTTCTTTCATTCAGCCTTATATTCGTTTGCTTTCTCCATTTTAGTTTGGCTGAACAGCTAGGGACCTTTGTCCAAAGTAAAAGTGGTGTAATCCTGGGGCAAGCCAAATGCACTATAGGGGATAAATAAAATTCTCGGCAAAGTGCTGGATACCCTTCTGGAACTGGGTTAAAGGGATAGTAACACTTCATTTTGTGAAAAGTTAATCTTGCAGGTATTAAAAGAAGAATTTAAATGCCCCCCCTCCCATCTCTCAAACCTTTATGGTTTGAGAGATATTCGGCACGAAAGTTCCCCCCTCCCTACCCTTTACCCGACGTCAGCGCTCTAGCTGACTGCAGGGGAATCCAGTCCCGAGACCGGCGGAGACACTTCGGCAGAGCCAGTACCACGTTATTTCAAAAGAAATCCTTCACTGGAACGGTCTACAAACCGTTTGTAGACCATTCCAGTGAAGGATTTCTTTTGAAATAACGTGATATCTGCTCTGCTGAAGAGCCTCTGCTTGTCCAGGGACCGGATTCCCCTGCAGTCAGCTAGAGCACTGATGTCAGGGAAAGGGGAGGGAGGGGGAACTTTCAAAGCGAATATGTCTCAAAGCTTAAAGGTTTGAGAGATGGGACTGGGAGTATTTAAATTTTTTTAATACCTACAAGATGAACTTTGCAAGTGTTACTATCCCTTTAAATTGTGCTTTTAGCCACTTGAAAGCAGAAGTGATGTTACCATTATGATTGATTCAAGGCACCTATTCATGTATTGAAGAATAAGTAAGCATGCAATCCAGAAGGCTTATGTTTCTATTTACTGTATTCGATTACTTCAATCTAGTTGCTTTTTTTCCCTTTTAGATTCATGTTTTATAACATTTTTGTGATCTATTTTATATAACCATATAAAGTGTCAATATACTCATCACAATATTTATTTTTTTCCCCACAATACTTATTAGAATCACACTCATTGATGTGTATTTCAATAAAACTATATTTTCTTTATATCAGAGGTAATTTATGCATCAATAACTTCATTTTTAACGTTTTATATCATCCTGTCCACTTTTGTTCAGTTCCCTTTTTTTCCCCTTGTAAATGTAGGATATACAAGACCTTCTGCAACTGAGTGCCTTGCAAGTCTTGTGTTTACCTGAATCAGCTGATTGGTGTTTAGCTGGCTCAGAACAGAAGGGCAGAGAAGCTGTGATATATAACTTCTCCATCATTCTCTCATTTGGGAACCTTTTTCTGTACCACAGGGGTATGCAATCCACATCCCTACAACACTGAAAGGGTTAGTGTGTTATACTGTTTGTGGTGCTGAAGTCTGAGTGGATCCTCTCCGAGCCCCAGGAAAGCAACTGTCACTGACAAAGTACAGGGTCACTGACGTGGTGGAAAATCAGCTCTGATAAAAGTGCTAGGAAATCCTTTTTTCCCTTCCCTGTTCTTGCTGCACTCATGCAGTTGTTAGACTACAGTTCATATCATAATCAACTATCAGCTGGAAGGTCTTTCACTCTGGCTTTTCTGGCAGCCCTGTTATTGATCTTACGCACAAAAAAGAGAAGTCATTCTGGATCAAATAACCCCAATTGATTTCAATTGAGCTTTTAACCCTCTGCATTCTAGAGGGGTCTCCAGTGCAATCCAAGTGCATTTTTATTCGTTTCCTCTAGTGCAGTTGGTTTGACTTCTGCAAGTTCAGTCACACATACTGAACTGCTGATGTGTGCGCCTGGTAACACTGTATGAGCTACTGAAATGTTACCATAAAACTAAAAAATAAAACGATGCGCACATTCTAGAATTTTGGATTCCATTGTGGAATATACGTAAATGCAAACTATATCTACCCTGCACATCCTCACAAAGCCAAGAAAACTATAAACTAACATGTCCTTACTAGTAAGAATATTTTCATAAGCAGGAAGGTGGATGGGGGTGTATCTCAGGGTTGGGCAACCATCGGCTCTCCAGCTGTTGGGGAATACAGCTCCCAATAATCCCCAACCAGCTGAAAATGGATTAGAAATAAAAGAAGCTGCTGTTAATAACAGCTGGAGAGCCAAAAGTCACCTGCCCCCGATTAATATCATGGGTGGGAAATCTCAGGATCTCCAGCTGTTGTGAACTACTACAACAACTGGTGGGACTCAGATTGCAGGCCCCTGAATCTATCCAACTATCTATAAGTATCTCGCCCTATGTCAATGGAAAGCATCTGTGATAAGCTGTAAGTGGAACACTTTATAATGATGTTGGGGATTTTGAACGTTTTCAGAAATCACCTATATATGTTAGCCATTCTTTATTTAAACATTTATTTTTTACCTTATTTAGTTTGATTTATTTGGCATTTATTGCAAATTAGCCAGGAATTCCTGATAAACTGGATAGTTGCGAAGGGGGAGGGTTTAGTATCTGCCACACCAGGTCAGCAATGCCCAGATTACATAAACTGACAAATAAAGATTACTACCGGAAACTAGATTTTGAATTGAAGCATGGCTAACAACCAGAGGATTTTGAAAGCTCTT
This sequence comes from Rhinophrynus dorsalis, assembly GCA_037306005.1. Lineage (NCBI taxonomy): Eukaryota > Metazoa > Chordata > Amphibia > Anura > Rhinophrynidae > Rhinophrynus > Rhinophrynus dorsalis. The sequence continues at coordinate 467,630,148 of CM074720.1, forward strand.
TCAAGATAATTTGTTACAAAGTGGTACTTCCACTTTATTCCCTGGGAATTGGGATCCTAAAAGACATGGGGGGAGATTCACTAAGCGGTGATAAGGTGGAGATAACTTCTCCAGTGATATCACTTATCCAGTTCCTATGTTACTCTATGGAGCCTATGCATTAAGATTTCTTCAGCTTTGGAGATCTTAGTGCATAGGCTCCATAGGATAACACAGGAAATGGAGACGTGATATCACTGGAGACGTTATCTCCACTCTATCACAGTTCAGTGAATCTCCCCCATGGTACGCATGAGCCATCCCTTACACACAGGTTTGCACATCCTAAAGCAAAGCAATAGGTCTTTGAAAAAGTTCAGATAGGGCTTGTACTTCAACCAAGATATCATAGATCAACAACTGGAAAACCCCATAACTGAACTATGGTGGTGAATCCCCAGTTCCCAGAATCAAGGCGTTGATGGCTGAGAAAGTCTGCTGCTGCTTTGTCCGCTTCTGGGATGTGTACAACTGAGACAGCCAGAACGTGAGCTTTTTGCGCAAGCTTTTTGCTTCTGATCCTGCCTTGCCGGTTGATATAAGCCACCTCTGTTGCATTGTCTTTTTCCTCTGGAAAGGAAGTTCTGTGTTCCATATGAACTAAGAAAAGGATTTATTGCTAAATACACAAAAATCCCCTTTTCTCTTATGACCTGTGTCGGACATAGGAACCATGGGATGCAAAGCATCACAAAGATTCCAGGGAGGAAAACTGAAAAACCCCTCAAGATATAGACGAGTGGCAACAAAGACAAACTGGTACTACATGAACCTCAGGGATCAATGAACAACAACACTGTTTACCAAAGAACAGGAACAGGTTACTGGTCAAAAGCAATTCAAGCAGGATGCCTACACAGGCACAGAATGTCTGCAAAACTGGCTTCACCCAAAGCCAGCATATTAACACTGTAGTGTATGACAAAGGTATGCAGAGATAATCACATCGCCGCCTTATGCAACTGTTAAGCACAAGTGTGATACTTGTAGGCCAAAGAAGCTCCCACTGACCTTGCGGAATATGCCTCAAACCAAAATGACACAGGCTTCTTCCTGAGAACATATGCCTGGCGAATAGTTTCTAAGAAGCCACTGTTACTTAGATGCAGCATGGCCTGCAAAAGAGCCCTCGGGGATGACAAAAGTTAATCAGATTTCCCAAAAAGGCATAGTGCAATTGACATATTACTTAAAGTACCTAACCACATGCAAAAGATGTGTCTGTCTATTAGATGGTGCTGGACAGAGAGAAGGAAGAACAAATCCCTGGTTAATGTGAAACTCAGAAACAACCTTAGGGAAGAATCTTATGGGAGACTACAGAACCACCCTATGGAGGTGGAAGAAAGGGAGGCATACAAGATAAAAAATGATGTTTGGTCACCTGATGAACAGACACAATAGCCAGTAGAAAGTTAAGACATGCAGAGAGACTGAAGACCAAAGCTAAAAAGGAGCCTTCTGAAGCACTTTAAGAACCATGTACAAAAGTCTTCCCAACAGGAAAGAAGGCAATAAATAAGCCTTTTTGCAAGGATGGAAAGACCTGAACCCTGAAGGAGCTAAGACCAAGTCCTTTTTGAAGACCATCCTAAAGAAAGTCCAAACAACCAGAAGCCAAAAAAGCAGCAGCATTACTCTACCCCCATTCTTAACACCACTTATAGAACAGGGACCATATCCTGTGTCAGGCCAAGGAAGAAACTGGATTTGAAGCCTGAAGCATAGTAGAGATGACAAGGTCATAAAACATGAAGGAACTGCAAGCAGCTTGGCACAGTCTAAACCAGGGGTGGGCAAAATAAGGCTCTCCAGCTTACAACTCCCATCAATAGGATGATGGGAGTAACTGTCCAGCAATAGCTGGAGGGTCTCATGTTGCCTACCACTGCTCTAAACCAAAACATAGAAGGATAAAGAAGAGTGATAAAAATTCCATTTTTTTTTTTTTTTTTTGTTTTTTTCAGTATGGTCCTAGATCACAGAACGGAAATCAGAGCACAATTTCAGTCTATGTAATAACCACTAAAGGAAGTTAAGGTATGGAACATTATCTTTATGAAATTAGCCACATAATCCTTTGCTATCTCCTGAGAATATGGCTCACATCCTCATACCCAATTTTCCCTTGTAAGCTGTCAACTATTTACATTTGCCCGGCTTTTTTGTACCAGCCGAGGGTCAAGTTGGGAGTCTCCCAGACTTGTGCAAACAAAACACTGAATACAGACCTCACTGCTTCGGTACTAAAAGATTTAAAGGAATAGCAATGTTTTAGTTGAACTTTCATTACTTTTGCAACAATTATTTGTCCATTTTTTTCTTCTCTAATTCTGGCAAGGATACTTTTAAAGACAGATTATGTTAAGATGATGACCTGGAACATGATTCAAGTAGGACAATGAACCACTAGGCGCCGCCTGCGAGGCAGCGAACCACTAGGCGCCGCCTGCGAGGCAGCGAACCACTAGGCGCCGCCTGCGAGGCAGCGAACCACTAGGCGCCGCCTGCGAGGCAGCGAACCACTAGGCGCCGCCTGCGAGGCAGCGAACCACTAGGCGCCGCCTGCGAGGCAACGGCCCACTTGCCGCCGCCTGCGAGGCAGCGACCCACTAGGCGCCGCCTGCGAGGCAGCGACCCACTAGGCGCCGCCTGCGAGGCAGCGACCCACTAGGCGCCGCCTGCGAGGCAGCGACCCACTAGGCGCCGCCTGCGAGGCAGCAAACCACTAGGCGCCGCCTGCGAGGCAGCAAACCACTAGGCGCCGCCTGCGAGGCAACGGCCCACTTGCCGCCGCCTGCGAGGCAGCGACCCACTAGGCGCCGCCTGCGAGGCAGCGACCCACTAGGCGCCGCCTGCGAGGCAGCGACCCACTTGGCGCCGCCTGCGAGGCAGAGAACCACTAGGCGCCGCCTGTGAGGCAACGACACACTAGGAGCCGCCAGCGGGGCCACGAACCACTAGGAGCCGCCAGCGGGGCCACGAACCACTAGGAGCCGCCAGCGGGGCCACGAACCACTAGGAGCCGCCAGCGGGGCCACGAACCACTAGGAGCCGCCAGCGGGGCCACGAACCACTACCACTAGGCGCTGCCAACAGGGCAACAAACCACTAGGCGCCGCCTGCGAGGAAGCGAACCACTAGGCGCCATCAGTGGTCCAGCAAACCACTAGGCATCACCTGCGAGGCAACGAACCACTAGGCGTCACCTGCGAGGCAACGAACCACTAGGCGCCGCCAGCGGGGCAACGAACCACTAGGCGCCGCCAGCGGGGCAACGAACCACTAGGCGCCGCCAGCGGGGCAACGAACCACTAGGCGCCGCCAGCGGGGCAACGAACCACTAGGCGCCGCCAGCGGAGCAACGAACCACTAGGCGCCGCCAGCGGAGCAACGAACCACTAGGAGCCGCCAGCAGAGCAACGAACCACTAGGCGCCGCCAGCTAGGCAACGAACCACTAGGCGCCGCCAGCATGGCAACACATTAGCTGAGGCCAGCATGGCAATTACATGACGCCAGCAGGGCAATAACTCATTTTCAAAAAAAGGATTTCTTTAATCACCTATTTCAGTTCTTCTCTTCCATTTTCAGTGACATATTCAAATTGAAAGGTAAACAAACCACACACACAAGAACTGAAAATGCTCCTGCTGCAGTTTGAGCAGTAGCTCTAGGGACCTATACAATTAGGGCTGCTAATTTGTAATGCTGCCACTCAGAGGAATGTCAATAGTGAAGAACAAGTAAGAGGCTGGGCCTTAAACCCATTAAGAACCATGGAGGTGTGCAACACATAGCTTGGCAATGCTTTGTTCCCCCTTCTAGCCCTTAACCCCTTAAGGACCAGCAGTCCCGGGGCGTGCCGTCCCTTAAGGACCGCATAGGAAACTTTGACGTGCCTTCCCACGTGACTGATCACAGTCTAAACCAGGGGTATTTACGGTCCTGCATCTTTTAGCCAGTAAAAAACTGAGTTAAATGAGCCCAGCGGCATCTCTCAAACCTTTATGGTTTGAGCGATATCCGCTTTCAAAGTTCCCTCTCCCCTGACGTCCGAGTTCTAGCTGACAGCAGGGGAATCCAGTCCCGGGAACGGCGGAGGCTCTTCAGCAGAGCCGAGATCACATTATGGAAGAAGAAATCCTTCACTTATATGGTCTTCTACGTGTGCTTGCAAACCAAGCACACATGTAGAAGATCATTTCCGTGAAGGATTTCTTCTTCCATAACGCGATCTCGGCTCTGCTGAACAGCCTCCACTTGCTAGAACGCGGACGTCAGGAGAAAAGGCAGAAAAGCAGAACTTTGAAAACGGGCTCATTTAACTTTTTTACTGGCTACAAGATGCAAGACAGTAATTTTTACGTATTACTATCCCATTAAAGGTTTAACATATATAAATGTTTTCATGTCAATTTCCCTTTAAAGGGATAGTAATACTTTGTTTTATCTTTATTTTGTAGGCATTAAAAAAACATGAAGAACGACATAAGTCTTATCTCTCAAACCTTTATGGTTTGAGAAATATTCACAAGCAAAGTTTCCCCCTCCTGCCTCTTTTACCTAGTGTAAGCCATCTCTTCTCAGATGTGAATCTGGTTGTAAGATCAGACAGATAACAGCAGGGGACAATCTTCTTTGTATGAAAAGAATGAAAGCCCTTCCCACTTGACAAGTTTTTCAGCTTTTTCCCTTATCTTAATTGAAGATTGTCCCTCTCTGCAATCTACCTGGGCACCTCCCTTCTGCTGTGGCTGAACAGTGTTACATCAGTAAAAGGGGTGGGAGGGGGATACTTTGTCATTGAATTACTCTTGCACTATAACTCTGACAGTATTGAAAGAACACTCTCCAAATACTATGATGATTAATTAGAGCTGCTTTTATTATGAAACATTGCTATCCCTTTAAAAAAGAAAAACAATAAAGGTACCCAGTTATATAAGAACATAATGCATGGTTAATAAAACTAAAAATAAATCATTACTATTCACTTAACCATCAGACAGCAGGGCTAAAACCACATAAACCTTTAGCACAGCTTTGTTCGCTCTACTTTTCAAAACAAGTCTCAAAACTGCTTTCATATGTTATTGTTGCTTTGAGACCTTCACACTTTTAGAGATAGAACTTGTTAATCTCATGCTCTGGGCGCCACCAACCTACATCAGATACTAATTCCTGCATTATCAGATACTGATGCATGTTATGATAGGACATTTAAATCCATAATGTTCTACTGTAAGCTTGATTTTGTACCAATCATTTTCACTACATTTCCCAAACAGTCATGGATAATTGGCAATCTGTGCACTTATAACTTAACTCTGATGTATATTTTTCCAGTCATGTAATATCAACTAAATATGCTCTCGTTCTCTTCACTAAGGTGTTTTGGTTTGGCTGCCAAAAAAATAGCATAATGCATGCAATTGTTATTATAGTACGTCTGGCAAATGTATCAAACGGTTTTAAGTTCTGCAGTATTTTTGTAAGGAGGGTAGATTTGCAGATAATGGTTGATACACAATGTAATGGAATGGGTTTGTATGGCATGTTGCATATTCCTAGACTCCTGAAATGAGGTGTTTGAAAGACTCTGCAGATCAGAGATTCTTAATGTGATCTGTTTATCTAGTCAGACCTCCACAAGGCTCAAGAAACTCTAATCTCTCTATCTGCCCTGGAATGCAAAGCTGTTAAGAGAAACACTGCAAAAGAATGCAAAAACATTAGTTGCAGGTATGTTTGTGCTCAATGTGTGTTTTTTACATCCAGAGTTTGCTACTAGGCCAGGTATTGTACTAGGTAGCCGGTCAAGAAATGGGAACACAAGAGATGGGTAAATGTACCCTGTTGGGACAGACCTACTGAGATAATAGGATCAGTTTTGTCCATTTCCAGTAACCATCCCAACAGCACCTACGAAACTCAAAACCAAACTCAAAGTCTGTTCAGAGTCAAAACTGAACTCAAACACTTCTGAGTATAGACCGGTGAGTCACATTTTTAGTTCTAAGGAAGAGCTAATAGCCAGGAATTAAAGAGTCCCAGCTTGACTGAGCCTCTAACTCCCCTGAGCACAAGCAAAGAACTCATTAACCCCTTAAGGACCAATGAAGTGCCAGGACCATCACAGAATTCGGTCCTTTAACGACCAATGATGATCCTGGCATGTCATATGTTCATGATCACAGCGCACCTCAGGGTGTGAGATGTTGATGCCGGGTAGGCTGTAACTGACAGTTCCAGGACCGGAAAAGCCTTTCTCCGGTGGCTCTGCACATGTGATCTCTGCTACAGCAATCAAATGTACCAGTGGCACCAATGACAAAGGTGATGTAAAGTATACATTGCCATTGTCACCACTCTCTGCTTCTTTCTTCCTCTCTGTGATAGTGAGGAAGAGGGAAGAGAGAGCACATCCGCACAGGGGAAAATGCCAAAAATGTGGGACACTTTTACTTATAATATAGGTGCTGGAGGCAGGATTAGTGGTAGAACAGGTCTGATCATTTGATGACCTACTCCCACCTCTTTGATTTAATGAATAAATGATTTAGAGCAAGATAAATATTTCATTTACACAGACTACACACATACTGAAATTTACACAAACATTATGTGAGTTTTACTGCAGTGGAACAATCTGATACATTTCTATACACACAACAACGTCTAGTCTCCTAAAAGAGGGACACACCAAGGAGAGAAAGAGGGACACTGGAATTTTCACCTCAGGAAGATAGTACCCCCTAAAAGGGGACATTTGGGAGGCAGGATCAAACATTTATACTTTTTTCCAGTTAAAAACCATTTGAGTATAAATAATGACAGGAAAACCTATAAAACATGTTTCCCCATGAAATTAAATGTTGAGTTATGCATATAAACTTGCTATCAAATGAAAGCCCTACTACTCCTTAAAAAAATGGCATATCAATTTATGGGTGAAAACAGCCATACTAAAAGTCCAAAATTACTCTGGTCCTCTAGTGTAAAAAAATACATGGTCACTTTGGGGTTAAATGACAAACGTAAAACATAATTATGATAATATATATTGTAGGGGTTTCCTGCAGAGTAAAACAAGGGTACTCTCTCACACACTTCATGGAGCATATAAACTGTACCAACAGTGCCCTGTGGTGCCCAGTTATTGTTACAATCTGTTTTAAAAAGTTACCACTGATTATGGTTCTCCATTGAATGGGTTGGTAACAGCGCCTCCAGTTCATGATAGTTTCAACTGTTATAACTTCTGAAAAAGCCATACAATACAGCCCCCCCCCCATAAAACTTTACTGCTTTTTAAAAGTGCCAGTAACATTTAATATGTAAAAATGTATCTGCTGTTATCATCACTTTAAACAGATAGTAATACTTCATTTTTGGAGGCAATAATATTGTATGTATTAACCCTTTGAGTGCATTGCATACCCCTCTGACACTCAAAGGGTTAAATAAATAAACCAAAGCATCTATGTATTTTTCCCATAACTTTTATAGTTTAAGAGTAATCGCATTCTAAACTTTATCCCTCCCGCTCCTTTTAGCTATGTCAACGCTCTAGCTATTAGACTTACATTTTGGTCTGAGGCCTGGACGGAGCATCTGGAAGGCCAAAAAAAAAAGGAGTGGATACAAAGGAAATCTCCATGACCACAGTCATGGGCATGGTTTGAGGAATCAGACCATCATGAAGATCTCCTTCTTATCCGCTCCTGTTTTGGCTCTCCAGATGCTCCGTCCAGTCTGCAGACCAGAATCTAAGTCTGTTGGCTAGAGAGGTGACTAGATAAAAGGGGTGGGAGGTGTAAACTTTAGAATGAGATTACTCAAACTATGAAAGTTATGGGAAAATACATAGATGCTTTGGTTTATTTATTTAATACATACAATATTATTGCCTCCAAAAATGAAGTTCTGGCCAGTTAGTGGCCCCTAAGGACTAGGGTTAACCCCCTAATGACCCTTAATGGTCATAGCACGTCATGAGTAGATCTGACTTAACGACCCATGACGTACTATCACCGTCATGGAATTCCGGGCTCCCCACAAGGCTGCACGCTGTTCGGGGAGTCCGGAACCGGAAATAAGAAAAATGCTCCGTGGTCCTTAAGTGACCACCATGTGCGCATCCGGTCCTTAAGGGGTTAATAACCACTGGTATAAACAATATTTGCCTAGAATGAGATAGAAGTAAGTCTGTTATTTATTTATTTTTATATTATATATATATATATATATATACACACACACACATATTATGTGTATATATATATATATATATATATATATATATATATATATATATATATATATATATATATATACATACACACACACACATACATATAAACACACATTATATTATAATATTATATATTATATATAGCCCTCTCTGGGAGAGCTGGAATCTATGACTAAAGCTCTGCTTAGAAAGCGATTAAAACATTGGCAATTGGAGAACAGAAAACGTCATTTACAAAACAAGTTTGAGTTGTAATAACGGTTGAAAGAATTCTCTCCCACCAGAGGGAGCTCCTTTGCTTTACTTAGCAGGAAAAGCTGTATTATATACATAATATTCTCAAAACAGACATTACTGCACCTTTAATACATGTGAGAGACAACAAAGTTCAGTTTCGAATTGCAAAGCTGCACCCTGCTGGAGAGGATGTTGCAGACACAGGTATTAAGGAAGGGTTAAGTTTGGGAATGGTTTCATGACGTTCACAATTTCATAAGAAGGGAAAATTTGTAATAAATACTAGGCTTACCCAGAATTCCAAAACCCCTACAGGGTTTAAAGAAGATTGGGTTCCTGAAGTGTGCTTTCTACAGAATTCCTGCTCAGACATGCTTCTACACTTACTTATACATGACACAGTAGTGCTGGGATTTCCTGCTCATGACAACGTTTGCTGGTCTTTCTCGGAACATAAGCAATACTTATTTTCTCAAGGAACAAAGAGAACATCCTAGTTGTGAACAATGGGATGTGATTTGAGACTTCCTGTTAATCCCTTGGACTTTATAGATCAATGAAGGCAAATTTTGTTGTCCAGCTGTTGTCGACCACAACTCCCATCATCCCCCCAAAAAAAGTTGGTTATTATGGGACAGCTGTAGTCCCTACCAGCTGGATAGCTATTGGGGAATAATGTACAGGCACTTCATGGGGGTTATTCACCAAGGTGTGATAAACAGGTGATAACGCGGAGATAACTTCTCCAGTGATATTAATTTTACAATTCCTATGTTAGTTTATGGAGCCAATTCATTAACATTTCTTAAGGTTTGGAGATCTTAGTGCATAGGCCCCATAGAATAATATAGGAACTGGAGAAGCTATATCACTGGAGATGCCATCTCCACTTTATCACCTGTTTATCAAGCCTTACTGCATAATCCCCCCCCCCGTGTCTTAGCCATACATTAATTACGTCCCTCACTGAAACTACTCAGCAATGTATTACCCACCTCCGCTTACACTGAAAGGGTTAAGTGTCATTGTGTGGTGGAGCCAAAGTAGGTAAGTGGCCCCATTCACACTGGTGATTCCTGTGCAATGTTTTCATAATATAATATTATTCACCTGTGAAAACACATTTGATCCAAAGTGAATGTCCATATTCGAGCAAATCACATTGCATCTCGACAGGTATGCACCTTGCAGCTAATTTTGTGCATCCATATGATGAACACAGAGAAGTTCAGCAGATTTCAACATTAAAATGCTCATCAAACCATTCAGTGAACGGCCGACCAACATGGACATTGGAAAATAATGAATGTCTGATGCCTGCCCTCTTTAGTATATACCTGCTTGAGCACAGGAGTGTTAATTAAATGCATCTAAATAACTCACCTGTACTGAAGCAGGGAAATCCTTACAAAAAGACAGACAGACTATTACAGGTTTTACATATTCTGCAAGGTTATAACATTTAATGTCAAATTGCCTATATTTTTTGTCACAAAACAGTCCATAAATTTGAAGAAAAAATGATTTACAAATAAACTGAAATGTCTTGATTGCATAAGTATTTAGTCCATTTTGCTGTGACACCCCTAAATTAGTTCTGGTGCAACCAACTGCCTTCAAAAGTCAGTTAACGACCACGAGTTGGGGACCCCTGAATTCCATGATATGCCAGGACCACTGTGGGCCCTTAATGCACATTTACCCATGCCTGTCGTGGCATGTCCTTAAGGAGTTAAAATCACCTATTTCTAGTAGGCCCTATAGTTTGTTAGCATATCTAAGCAAAAAGCATCATTAAGACCAAGGAGATATCTGAAGTCTTCAATAAAGTCCTGGAGAAGGACCAAACAGGGCTGATTAAAAAAACAAACAAAAAAAAAACCCAAACTATGAACATCCCCTTGAGATCGTTATTGAGAAGTGAGGAGAATGGTACAACAGATTATGGGCAAGATGTTCAGAAAGTGGTGGTAACTGAAACAGTCTGTAATCAGAATAAAAAAGTTCTTACTCCATGATCCGTCAATTCTCAGACATGTTTCCGTCATTTTTTGCATCCAATTCCACCATCTCCGTCAAAGGGAAAAAGCTGTCTTAAAAGTGGGTGTAGCTTAGTCTTCCGTCATAATGTAAGGTATTTTCAGAAAAAAAATATTCGTTTGGACACCATTTTTTTGTCTGATTAACGTCATTTTTTCCCGACATAATAAAAATGGTCTAAACTTGGAGAAGAAAAATTCATTTCAAAGACAAAAAAAGTCTTTTGTTTCTTTGAAAATGTTCGTTTCAAAGTCAAATTGAAAGACAATTGTTAAAATCTTCTTACCGTCATTTTTAATTCTTTAGACAAATTTTCAAACGTGACAGATTTACTTATGAAAATATCATACTTCTTTTACCACCAACTCACGATCCGACAAGTTTTTCATTATGACGGCTTTTTGAACATCTCCCCCTAAGACCGTTACCCCCAACTATGAAGCATGGTGGGGCAGCAGCATGTTGTGGGGATGCTTTTCATCTAGGAAACTGGTCAGGATTGAGGGCAAAGTGGATGGAGTCAAATACAGGGCAATTGGAGTTTAAATATTATGCACCTGCAGAATGTGAAGTCGAAGGAGACTGACCTCACTTTATTTTCTTCCAGAGGAAAAAGACATATAAGGGGTATTTAATACACAGTAAGCTGATTCTAATTTTAAAGGGATAGTAATACTTAATTTTTTATAAAGTTTAATTTTGTTCATATTAAAAAAGTAAACAATCTAATTCCCGTTCCTTAACTCCTTAAGGACCGGCGCGCGCACGTGCGGCCAACACTTGAGGACCACGGGGTTTTTTTTTTTTTTTTTTTTAATTCTGGTTCAGGGCTTCCGGAGTGGCGTGCAGCCGCACTGGGAGCCCTGAATTCTATGCCGTGCCAGGACCATCACTGGTCCTTAAGTGCCGGACCGCCTTGACGGTCCTGGCACGTCAATGATCCTTAAGGGGTTAAAGCTGTCTAGTTTTATAGTTATAAGCATTTAAGTCCCCCCTACCCCTCCCCAGACGTCAGTGCTCTAGCCGACAGATCGAGATTCTGGTCATTTGACCAGACAGCTTACCAGCAGAGCCAAAACAGCATTGTCTACAAAGAAATTCTTAATTAGAATGGTCTACAAAGTGTGCCTGTACATCATACCTTGTTGCAGCGCTAGTCAACCCTGGTCCTTAAGAGCTGCCAGCAGTGCATACTTTAAGAGTATCCCAGATGTAGCACAGGTAGACTAATAAGTGGCGCTCAGTCACTTTAACTGGTCTACCTGTGGTTTTTCAAGGATATACTGAAAAATGTTCATCTACCCCTGGAATTCAGACACCATTCTTCTTGCACTTTCTATATATTCTATAGGAGAATTGAGCCTTAGGACAGTTCTCTCCATAGAATCCGACAGGGTGAACTGTAAGACTTTGTTTTACTTGACAGGAAAAGCCCTAAAATGTGTTCTCCATAATAAAATGTTACTGCTCCTTTAAAAGCTGTGCTGGCACAAACATGCAATGCAAGTTTATGTCAAAGCCCTTTCCTGGGAGGGGGAGCACATGCTCAACATTCAGTATCCAGTTTACCAGCAAACTGATAAAAATTAAATGTATTTAAAAAAGTGCACATGCTTATTTTTAAGAAAGTAATACTTATTTAATATATTCATATATGGTTATGATGCCTTAGGAAAAGTTACAAAACAAATTATTTTGCAATTTTTTACTTATCTTTAACCCCTTTAAATGCCAGAGTAATGTCCAACACATTGCAAAACCAAGTGTTTGACACCCATCTGGCACTCAAGGGTTAATAAACAGCTAACCAATAAAAAGTGGATAACAAACTAAATAATATTCCTGGCTTTTTTTTTTTTTTTTTTTTTTTTTTTTTTAAAGTGCCAACTATGACCAATCATTGTGGTTAACAGCAATCAAAAGCATTTAACACTTTATACCAAAGAAGATGGCAGTGCACGGTTATCCTGAGTGTAATATTTATGTTGAATAAACACAAGCAATTCTAATCATGAATACCGCTCTCTCAGTAGATGTGACTGTACCACTACAGCAGCAACCTCACAGTACAACTGATCACCCAGGAGCAGTATTCACTGGATGCTAAAATCCTCATCAATAAAACATTTGTTCAGTCTTCTCCTATAGCAGTGCTGGGCAACAGGTGGTACTGGGGCTGCTTGAAGCCCTCAGAGACGTCTCCTGTGACCCTAGGCCACATCTTGGTTCAGTGGGAAGAGGTGATACGTTCAGTCTATCACATCATAAACCTGTATTTCACCACAACTGGGAACCTTCTTGTCCACACCCTGGTGTACCATCAATAACGGCTGGACATGGGAGTGTTAAAAAATAATGCTGGTCTCTTTGTATTATAGGCACAGCTAAACTGAGGTGGGCAGGACTGGGAGGAGACAAAGTGGGGTTTGCCCTAAAAATATACTGAGTGGAAGGAGGTGGGGGGTTACTGAGGAACTCACTAAAAGCCAGAGATTCAACCATAGTCCCTGGAGACAAGTAATTAACTATGAAAGTCAAAGTCTCTGGGGAAGACGGAGTGAACTCCCAAGTATAATTTTTATCTCAACAAACCACACATCCTATTTTTTGCTTCAAACCATATAAGTCGGAGTCCATTCTAGCATCCAAGGTATTACTCTATTTTTTAACTGCTATTTAGAAATGTTAATTGTATTGCTTTGGAAGGCTTGAAGACTACACATGTGGCTCTTGGGGTAAATTTGTTGCCAACTTACAGTACAGGAGAAGACCAGTCTGGCATACATAAATTAGGACTGCCTGGAAGGCCCTTCAACATTACTTACTTGAGGGTTATTGGCTTCAACCAACTTGCACTGCCTTAGAAACAACTTCAGGTTCCCCCAGTTCATAAAAGGCAGCAGCACCATTGGCTTCTCTCCATCCTCTATACATACATGGCCAATGGGAAGCAGGTTTCTAGAAACAAAGAGAAGCAAAAAGTTATCAGATAGGAGATAGGTAATAAATATACACTTCTGCCATACAGTTGTACTCAAAATTATTCAACCCGCCATTGCAAATCAGGTTTATTGTCAAAATTTAGACTTTCGGCTGTTTGCAATAAACAAAAACAATTGAAATAGCTCAACACACAATGCTTCAAGTGGTTTCCCCAAATTCAACTGAAAATGCAACTTATAATGACTTCTCCAGTCTCAAAATTATTCAATCCCCTGAATAGAATCCCTCACAACCGCACAAATATGCAAAACAGATGGTATCTCAAGCACACCTGATGCAACTAATCAAGGGCTTCATTAGTTGCACCAGATGTGCATGAAATACCTGAACTGACTAGGGGTTTGTTGTGTCACATTTGACTGCATGTTAGAAATAGGCTAAGTCAAAAGAATGGTCCAAAAAGTTGAGAGATGAGATCATCGCCCTTCACAAACAAGGAACAGGATACAAAAAGATAGCGAAGGCAATGAATGTTCTTAGAGACACCGTTGGAAGCACAGTTCGCAAATTCAAAGTCAAAAGGAACAGTGGTTACACTACCTGGACGGCGCAGAAAAAGGAAGCAATCAACAGTTATAACCAGATTTCTGAGAAGGCAGGTTGAGAAAAACCCCTTGAGTGACTGAAAAAGACCTGCAGCAAGACTTGGTGGCAACAGGCACTGAGGTTTCAGTGAGCACAGTAAGTCGCGTATTAAACACAAAAGGTTTCCATGCAAGAACTCCAAGACGTTCATCACTATTGACCAAAAAGCACAAGAAAAGTCTGCTCCAATATTCTCAAAATCATATAAATAAGCCACAGAAGGTTTGGGATTCTGTTCTTTGGAGCGATGAAACAAAACTGATGGATCATCGGTATGTCTGGAGGAAGAAGAATGACACATACGCTGAAAAGAATACTCTGCCTACAGTTAAGCATGATGGTGGCTTGGTGATGCTCTGGGGCTCCTTTGCATCCTCTGGTACTGGAAACCTGCAGTGCGTGGAAGGCAAGATGGATTCATTGAAGTATCAGGAAATCCTAGGAGAAAACGTCATGCCGTCTGCGAGGAAGCTGAAGCTTGGGCGTTATTGGACCTTCCAACAGGACAATGATCCCAAGCATACCTCAAATTCCACCAAGGCTTGGTTGCAGAAGCAGCCCTGGGAGATTCTACAGTGGCCATTACAGTCACCTGACTTGAACCCCATAGAAATGAAGGGTATCCTTTTAACCCCATCCCGACAATTGACTTACCAGGTACGTTGTGTGTGTGTGTGTGTGTGTGTGTGTGTGTGTGTGTGTGTGTGTGTGTGTGTGTGTGTGTGTGTGTGTGTGATTAGATAAAAGTAAAGTTGCCCGATAATAACCCTTTCTGTGCGGAAAGGTTTAATATATATATATATATATATATATATATATATATATATATATATATATATATATATATATATATATTTTTTTTTTTTTTTTTTTTTTTTTTTTTTTTTTTTTTTTTTTTTTAATCGGACAGCTTCCCTTTGCAAAGCTAAAGCGGTTTATTATTATGTCGCCCTTTTCAACACAGCGACCTACTTAATGCGGCTTCAAGATGTGCGCTCTTAAAAATGCGCTATTATAAAAGTGAACTGATTTGAAGAAGGTGGTTGCGGCACGCAAACCCAAGAATATTACTGAACTGGAGGCCATTGCTCATGAGGAATGGGCTAAGATTTCTCATGAACGCTGCCAGAAGCTGGTGTCTGCATCTCGTTTGCAGCAGGTCACAACAGCAAAAGGGTGCACTGCTAAGTACTAAACATGCCTGCCATGAAGGGGTTGAATAATTTTGAGACTGGAGAAGTCATTATAAGTTGCATTTTCAGTTGAATTTGGGGAAACCACTTGACAATAAACCTGATTTGTAATGGGTGTTGAATAATTTTGATTACAATTGTATAACAAGCAGTGTACTAAGCTAGCAGTAAACCCTCCGATGGCTAGAGGTGTATGCAATGCAGTGCAATGTGTTGCACAACTTTCAGACACCCAAAGAGTGAACCATTATCAAAACAGCAGCAAAGCAAGTCTATCAGGACTGCATAACATCAAAGCAGTTGAAAATGATCAAAGTACACAATTTCTAAACAGCTTTTAGCCTCATTAAATGTACCGATTTCAACTGCCTATACCTTGTGGACTGTTTTTCAATCAGTATAATAGATTTAGAGATTTTAGTAGCTATGGAAATCAAATCTAATTGTTCACACTTGCAGTGTGTTTAACCCTTTGAGTGCCAGAGATGTACAGAACGCAGTGCTTTGTTCGGTACGTCACAAGCGAAACCTATAGGCCCTGCTGAGACAGTGGGGAGAGTGTGGGAGTGAAAGGGTTAACAATACCAGACCCCTGGTTACCTGTTACTTTTCCTAGCAACCACCAAATTAACCCCTGAAATCCCTCCTGCACCATCAACCCAGTACTACAATTTGCTGTCACCACCAAGACTTTTATACCTGGTTGTCTTAGGTTACCCCAAACACAATAGAATTACAGTATAAAATCACCTTAATAATCAAACATTTAGACTTAAAAGGACAGTAATACTTGCAAATTCCTAATCCACATATTGTAGCTTTGTTAAAAAGAAACTTATTGCCCCCAGTGTCATCTCTCAAACCCTTATGGTTTGAGAGATGATAGCGCTCAAAGTTCCCCCCTCCCTCCCACTTTCCTGACTGAACCCTGACTGCAGGGATATCCGGTATTACTTGCATCACGCGGCTCTGCAGCTTTGCCGAGATCGCAATTATAAAAAAGAAATCTTTCACTAAAATGGTCTTCTACGTGTGCTTGCAAACCAAACACACGTAGAAGACCATTTCAGTCAAATAATTATTTTTTATAAACGCGATCTCGGCTCAGCTGCAGAGCCGCCTGAGGCACATAAGACTGTCGTACGGCAGATTCCCCTGCAGTCAGCGTTCAGTCAGGAAACGGGGAGGGAGGGGGGAACTTTGAGCGCTATCATCTCTCAAACCATAAGGGTTTGAGAGATGACACTGTGGGCAATAAGTTTCTTTTTAACAAAGCTAGAATATGGGGATTAGTAATTTGCAAGTATTACTATCCCTTTAAACCTTTAGTAGCGTGGTCTAACTGAGCTTCCTTCAGAGTAGTGAGTTCATGTTAGAGAACAGAGACAAGTTCTGATTAACTGAACATTTAATCTGAAAAAAGACTTCACAGTGCTGGTTACAAAAATACAGAAATAAAGGACACACAGAAATAAAGATTATACATAAGCAAAATAGTTCATAAAATAAAACAGGAGAAACACAAGAAATCCTTAAATACAAGTATCAATATTTTAAGAGTCCTTGAGAACTTCTGATGGTATCTTCCCCTTCAGTTGTTACAAAGAAATTCACTGTTTTATCCAAAAACCCATATTAAATAGGAGTCCACAGTTGCTTCTAAGAGGCCAGACCCCCTGGGTGTCACATGGGAGGGTCAGGGGTCTGGCCTAACCGTTTACAGCCCACTCAACCAGACCTGTCAGGGATGCTACTGCAGAGTTCTACCTGAAAAATCATAAGGCTTCCCAAAACATGCAACCCACAGCACACCTCTATAATGTTATAAAAATCCCCTTTCCAAAGATGCCTCTTGCAGCCTTGCAGATGGAGGAAAGGGGTGTTTGTGGGGGCTTTGCAGGTGAGATGTGGCCTCTCATGCAGTCCCCCAAATTCTCAGACTTTAACTTCCTGGCTCCCTGGTGATCCAATGTTTGTACCAGTCTAGTGACGCCATCATGCATACGTGGAAAAATTCACCAGACCAGAACAAACTAACCAATGTGGGACTCAGCTGGCTCCAGCTTTGGATTTTCCAAGCCCCAAGGAATGTAATGGTAATGACGTCTTGTGCCATGTCAGCAACACTCAGGCAAAAAGAGAGAATGTTATCTGCAATCAAGGGATTAAACTTTTTGTAACAGTGTCAGTTGGGGACTGAAGAGCAATTTTTAGACTATATCTCTGTAGCAATGGTTCTCAACCCTACCTCAGGAACCACTAAGAGGCCAATTGTTTAGGATTTTTAGATAACTGAAATGATTAACGCCCTGTGCCGTACTGTCTTGACACTTTGAAGTGTAAGGACTTTTGAATGAAGCATCCCTCCGCACTGGGAGTATCCGTGGTTTATTCAGCAAGAAAATGCCTACAATATCTACATTTTTATAATTAAACTAGTGTAAATGCACGTGTACACTGGCCAAAGTCTGGGTAATGTTAACCCTTTGAGTGCAAGAGGGGTACCCAACGCATTGCTTTGCCACTACCTCACTGCTCCACGCAATGCAGTCTTGTGTTGTCTCACTCACTCGATGCAATCATGTGCAGCAGAGACTGCCTGAATGCGGACAGTATCTACTGCGCATGACTGCATCATGACAAACATCCTAGTGTAGCTCTTCACACCTGCTGACTTGATCATTTTCTTTCATTCGTTCTTGAAGTCTGTTTTAATTTTTGCTCTCACTATAGCCTATGGTTGCTTCCAATATCAAAATGGTTTAAGACTGGTCAGTCAGTGAATATCAATTTTACTATTTGTTAGTACTAAGTGAATTTCTTTTCTATTACCATTTGGGCTTTTCCTTGTCCACTTTCTCTGGTCCTTTTTAATGTAGAAAACCCCCCAAAAAACTGATGATGTATAAATGTTGTTCTTTTTGTTCAGTTGGTTGCTTCTATTGTGTCTTTTTCCAGTTGCATATGGTCCAATCGGTTTTTTACCATTGTGGATTGTATCGATTCTTGCTTTGAAATATTTAAATTAAAGTGGATGATTACCCCCTTCACAACTTTGCTTAAATTTGCCTAAATTGTTTCCTTATAAATGATAAATAATGGAAAGTGTATCCTTTAAAAAAAAAAAAAAAAAAAAAAAAAATATATATATATATATATATATATATATATATATTCTCTCTTTTGGAGAAATTAAAAGATTAAATGTAGCTCTGTACCTACTTCCGGTAGACAGTGTTGCCCAGATCTGTATCATAGTCTGAGCTTCTATACAGCCTCCTTCGATGACGGAGGCTGTCTGTCTCTAAGCTGGAGCACTCTCATTGGCCACAAATCAATCTCTGCCAATGAGATCGCTCTAGCTTAGAGACAGACAGCCTCCATCATTGGAGGAGGCTGGATAGAAGCTCAGACTATGGTACAGATCCAGTCAACACTGTCTGCCGGAAGAGGTACAGAGCTACATTTAATCTTGTAATTTCTCCAAAAGAGAGAATTTTTTTTAAAAAGGATACATTTTCCATTATTTATAAGGAAACGATATAGGCAAAGTTGTGAAGGGGGTAAACATCTGCTTTAATATTAAAATATATCTACAGTAATGGCAAAAGTTTTAGGCAGGCGTGAAAAACTGCTGTAAAGTAAGAATGCTTTCAAAAATAGATATTTTAATAATTTATATTCATCATTTAACAAAATTATTTATTTACCTTTTTAAAGCTTTTTTTTTTTTTTTTTTTTTTTTTTAATATAAATAAATACATTAAGGCTGCTTATAAACTTTCTTTGCAACAATCCCAGAATCCTTCAGGAAGAAGATGGTCCTTAAGTTCTCTACATTCCTACTTGCACTGATTGGTGACTCACCTGTGGTGCAGACCACGCAGTTTGCAGCTTTCAGTCAGCATCATTGTGATTTGAACTTCAGAGGCTTGATCTAAAAGAAAAAAAAGAAATGTCAGGAATACATAAATAGAACTAATAAGGCACAAATTTTATTTCTTTTTTATAGTTACATTCAGGAGTGCTGATATTCTAAAAAAGGACTAGAGCAACTCTGGAGCAAATCGGTTGTACCATAGGGGACATATAAAAATCCCTTAAACTTCCATTCATTTTAATGGGGCTTTTACTGGCTTGGATACGAAGGACGTCTTGTTCACTAGACACTTAGGGCTGTATTCTGTTGCAGGTGGTAAATGTTAACACCCGTTTTATCAAAAATTTTCCTATTGAAGTCTATGGGGAAAACTGGAGATAAAAGCAGTGATAAAATTAGCACATGTAATAGAATCTAGCCCCTAGCATTTAAAGGTTAAAAGCTCAGTTTAAGTCAGTGGGAATGGTTGTTTGTCCCCTATGGTGCAGCTGGTTTGCCTCAGAACTGCTTCAATCATTAATGCATTGGTCTGGCCAGGGTATGTACTACATATAGCAGTCTGGCATATCTATATTCCCCCCACCCTCTATTGTTGTAGGCCAGGGACATGTTTTTTCAGATGTGCACTGTGATTTGCAATCCAAGTATGAAGGTTGTATACTTTTCTATTTATCATTATTATTCATAACCAGGGTAAATATGGTTATTCAAAAATATTTATTTTGTAGCAGCAATATACAAGGTATAGAATAAAGTGAATATCTGTAATTTGCACAAAAGTTCAGTTACTGCCAATCATCAACTACGTTACAGACATGGCACACGTTCTCCCTCTCTGCTCCGGACACATTCGAAGGTACTTTTTTTTTTTTTTTTACAATACAGTAGGGATTTTTAACTTAAAAACATATTTCACAGACCTTAGAGACATGACTAAGCAGCACAGGGTTAGTAAGATATAGGCGAAAGTTTTGCTTTAAAGGGATAGTAATACTCCGTTTTATCTTTATTTTATTTTGTAGGCATTAAAAAAACATGAAGAATGATATAAGTCTTATCTCTCAAACCTTTATGGTTTAAGAGATATTCACAAGCAAAGTTTCCCCCTCCCACCCCTTTTTCCTAGTGTAAGCCATCTCTTCTCAGATGTGGATCAGGTTGTATGACCAGACAGATAACAGAAGGGGACAATCTTCTTTGTATGAAAACAATGAAAGCCCTTCCCCCCTTGACAAGTTTTTCAGCTTTTTCCCTTATCTTAATTGAAGATTGTCCCTCTCTGCAATCTACCTGGGCACCTCCCTTCTGCTTTGGCTGAACGGGGGGGGGGGGGGGGGGGATACTTTGCTTGTGAATATCTCTTAAACCATAAAGGTTTGAGAGAGAAGACTTATATTGTTCTTCATGTTTTTTTAATGCCTAAAAAATAAAATAAAGATACAACAAAGTATTACTATCCCTTTAAGCTCTCCAAACAATAAATTATGCTATGTTACACTGTCTACATTCAGTTACATGAGTACCTAGAGATGCTGCATTTAGGTCAGCGGAGGATGATGGGAATTTTAATTAAACAGCTGTAAGGCTGCAGGTTGCCCACCCATGCGGTACACACTGTACTGATGAAAATTAAAAGAACACTAATTCCTAATAACCCGAGAATCTTAATCTGGACTGAAAGTCCTAATGGTTAATATGAATTCTGTGTGGATTGACTGTCCAAAATGACATTTTAGTAAGTACTGTGCATTACGTCCATGTAGGTGGAGGTTACATTTTTTTCCCCGTTAGTTTCAAGGACCCCAAACTCCTCCCACTGGTCTCCTTTCAGTGACAGAGGTTTGGAGTCGTAGAGTCTAACAACAAAGAATCATGGCTTCCTCTGTGGACATAATACCCAGTAATTAAAGATCGATTTTGGGCAACTGATCCAATCGAATTTGACTCAATTGTGACAATATTTAGGGAAGTGGGATTACTATTAAGTGGTGATAGTGATCCTTTAACCCTCTGCGTGCTAGAGAGGTAGTCAATACATTGCATTACGTACTGCTCTGGCAATCGAAGTGTTAGCCCATTGATGGCCTGTGGCATATAGGAAACATTGCAAAGCAATCCATTTGATACCCATATGACACTCAAAGGGTTAAACTGGAGTTTCAGACTCTTCCAACATAGAAAGCTGATGGCCTCCACTGTTCCATAACTCATCTGGAACAAGCCTGAAGGTTTATAACTTAGGTTTGAAGCTTTGAATAAACAAAGGCTTCAGTTGTACTGCTGTCCAAAAAGAACCATCATACAAGGTGTGTCTTATATCCTAGAATGTGCCAGCTGTGCACACCGGTGTACAATATGCTCCTTCAATATAAATAGGATATGTACAAAATATTTATTTTAATCTCTTCATTTTTATATAGTGTTTACCATCTAATTTGCAAAGCCTCAGGCACTGGGAGATGTGAATTACTGAAGGTTCTCAGGAAGGAAGGAAGTAGAATTTGGCTTCTCTGCTTCAGACTCAATTGCAGGTGACAAATCTACTGGATTTATCACATATGCCTAGATTCCAATGGAGCGGTATCTAACAGATTCCAATTGAAAAGAGAAATGTGTAGATAAAATACTTGATAAATGTATCAACTGCAGAGGATTCCAGGCCATAGTCTATGGAAAGATCCAGGATTAAAGGGTTAGTAATACTTCAAAATTACTATCCCTTATATTGAAGCCCTTGTGAAACTGAATTAAATGCCACCAGTGGCATCTCTCAAACCTTTATGGTTCGCGAGATATCTGCTTTTAAACTTCGCTCCGCTCCCCCCTGCCTCTCCCCGCTGATGTCATAATTTTTGCTGCAGCAGGGGAATCCGGTCCCGGGACCGGCGGAGGCTCTTTAGCACAGACGAGATCTCGTTATGGAAGACAAGATCCTTCACTAAAACGGTCTTCTACGTGTGCTTGGTTACCGAGCACACGTAGAAGACCGTTTTAGTGAAGGATCGTTTCTTCTATAACGAGATCTGGATGTGCTGAAGAGCCTCTGCTTGATCCAAACAAGGGATTTCCTTGCTGCAGCAAAAACGCTAACGTCATTTATCTAACCACATTATGTTCCTCTCATTTTTATCAGAGCACCAGCTACCCAGACCATGTTCCTAGTACCTCCAAATGAGGATTTTTGTGCACTTAACTTAAATCCTTTTCTCTTAGTACATGTGGAACACAGGTAGCATGCGTTAAGTCCCCACCTCCAGGAGGGCAAGGAACTTCAAAAACGTTCTCTAAGGTGGATTCCTCCTTCCTTCCACTTTACCCCCACAGCTAAGTTCAGTTTTAAAGTGAAACTTTCACCTTAATTCAAGTTTGCATATATGAAAACTACATTAAAAAATTCCTTTATGTCATATTAACCAAAAGGCCAGCAAATGTACAGTTCAGAAGAGATATTCCCACCTCGTTGCTTATGCTAATGTATGCTAATTATGGCAGCTATGCGGCATCTGTGATATTTCCATAAGCTAATTAAGCCAATGATGTTTCATATGCTAATGAAGCCTTTTCAGTGACGTGTTTTATGCTAATTAAGGTTTCAATGAGGTTTCATATGGTAAGGAAGCTCTGTGCAGTACCAGGAAGTGTTTAGTTTCACTTTGCCCAGAAACAAAAAGTGTGAATATCTCTAAACTATACATTTGCTGGACTTTAGGCTAACATGACATATGTGCAGTTTTAATGCAATTTGGAAATATGCGAACTTGGATTAAGGTAGAAGTTGTACTTTAGCATACAGCAAAGCCAAGAAAAAGTAAAACAAAATTGAATAAAAAAAAAAAAAAAAAAAACCCTGTCCCTGACCTTTGTAAATACTCTTGGAGTGGACGCTACACCAAAGGGAAGTGATAGTAACACAGCTGATGAGGCTGAAAAATAGACATGTGTCCATCAAGTCCTGCCCATGCCATGTTGATCCAGAGGAAGGCAAAAAAAGCCCTCTGAAGCCAATTTAGCCCCAAGTGGGTAAAAAATTCCTTCCTTACTCCAAATGGCAGTCAGATAGTTCACTAGATCAACATCCTACCTGCACTGAAGCCATCTGTCATAATTTTCAATATTGCTGTGTGCTAGATAGACATCCATTGCTTTTTTGAAAGCAGTTGCATTATCTGCAAGTACAACATCTGGAGGCAAAGTATTCCATAGCTTTACCTCCCTTACTGTAAAGAAGCCCTGCCTTTGTTTTAGTCGAAAGTGCCTTTCCTCTTGTTTTAGGCTAGTACCCTATTTGCTCTTGCAGCAGCTGAGTGACTCTGCACACTGCTGTGAAGTGTATCGCCTATCAGTACTCCTAAATTTCTCTCTAACGAGGATTCCCCAAGTTGTTTCCCATTTACAGTATGTGTAGCAAGTTTGTTTCTACAGCCCAAATGCATAACATTACATTTATCTACATTAAATGACATCTGCCAATTTTCTGCCCATTCACTGTTTATCTAAATCCTTTCTGCTGAGAAAAAACATCCAGCTCTGTATGTATCTCCTTACATAGCTTAGTGTCATCAGCAAAGATTGAGACACTACTTTCAATTCCCTTCAAGATCATTAATAAATTAAAAAGCATTGGGCCCTGGACTGAACCATGTGGTACCCCACTTATAACTTTTGACCAATTTGAAAAGGTTCAATTTACAACAACTCTCTGCCATCTATCATTTAACCAATTCTCAATCCATGAACAGATAACATTGCCCAAACCAAAGCCTTTTAATTTATGCAGTAAATGGTTGTGAGGCACTTTATCAAAGGCTTTTGAAAAAATTCAAGTATACTACATCAACAGCATAGCAACAGATAGGAACTGGAAGTGACTGCCTTGAAACACAAACTGCAGAAAATGCCAATGCTAAGGATGTGCAGATCAGTGTCCTTAAAACCTAGGGAGGCTAGAAACTCCCCTGCACACACAGATGTGATAATAGACTCCATCTTGAATCACTGTGCAAGCACAAAACAGCTGATGCAGTGTAGTATGGCTTCTGCCATCATTTTTTTTTTTCTTTGAACCATGAAGCGATATGAGTCAAATTAATTGAATCTTTCCTAAAAAGAAACATCTGCATGTCTGGCAGCAGTAAACTGCATCTAACAATAGGCGATTTTGATCAAATCAGGATCCCGACGAGCTCTAGAAAAGAAAATACGGTGAGGGGGAAAGGACTTGAAGTCTATACAATACCCCTTTCAAATTACCTGCAAAACCTACTGGTCCATCAGTGAAATGACTCACACATTGTGGAAAAATTGGCAGTGATGGACCAAATCCAGTGAGTTTTGTGGCGGTCAGCTTGTCGGCCTTAGGCTTCTGAGCAGGTTTCTTACCTGCTCGTGTTTTGGGGAAGGGTGCACATGTATGGCTAAGGGAAGTGGTGCCCTAGGTGCATACCTAAACTGAAAGTGGCAACAAAAATCTCTTCTTTTGTTGAAAGAAGGTACGCTTTAGCATAACCTGAGACAAGAAGGTAAGGTAGTCATGCGCTCAGTGAAGTGGCTAATGACCTTTTCCAGATCACGGTCAAACAATTGTTATCTTATAAAAGACATAACAGGGCTGGATTCAAATGCAGGAGATAAATGTTACCTCCCGTTTTATCAATAAGTAGTTGAAGAGCCCGTGTAACATGGGCCACAGTGACAGCCAGTCGCAGGGCAGTTATGCACAGTAGAGACTGCCCGTGCCGCGGCTGATACTTCTGAGTGACCCGCTCCGTATCAGCCGAATCACGGGCAGTGTCTACTACGTAGCAGTCTCTACAGCGCATGACTGCGTCGCTACAAACTATTTAGCGAATTATTATATAGGATGTTCCCATTGAAGTCTATGGGGATACCTGGAGATAAAAGCAGAGGTAAAATTAGCACCTTCATTTGAACCCAGCCCTTAGAGAGACTGCTTAGCCAAACAGATTTTAAGCCACAGAGGGCGACGCCTGGCCAATGAGTAAACCCAGGCCTTTTGAGAGAACCTAACAGCTTCAAAGGCTGCTTCTGCAAAATAAGCATTAGCTTCAAGTACCGTGGGTAGTAATAACAACAGGTCATTCTTTCCCCTTGGATGGCATGGAAAAGTTGATCACCCCTGATAGCTATGGCCAAGTTATCCAGGCAGTGGCTAAAATAGGATGTAAGATGGCACCAGAGACCGTAAAGTTCACCTTCAGGAAGGAATAGGAGTTTATCCACCTACAATTCTGACAGTACTGATGTAATAAGCTCCCAAATACTATGAAGATGAATTGGAGCTGCTTGTATTTTGAAACACTACTATCCCTTTAAATGTGTAGTATGTTTTGGTACAGTTGGTTTGCCCCAAATGACCCAAAAAATTATTTGAAACAATTTGCTTCAGTTTACAAGACACATATCTGCTTGCATCATGATCATTTTGAAGGCATTATTCAAATACCTCTGTGAGGAAGAGAGTCTTCTTTCAAGCGCAATGGAACACATGTTCTTGCAAGACTAATACAATTTCTTCATTACATATTTATTTTATGTATGCCAAAGTACATATAAAACACAATTACAATTTGGGGCTGGTCACAGTGCTTGCCATTCCTATTTTTCCATAGTAGGATTAGTGTATATAGCGATATATATTTTAAAAGGCAGCGAGAACAGACATACCTTTCATCTTAGGCTAATGGTACAAGAATGAGCTAGTAAAATGAAAAGAAAACAAAAGCCATCACCCAAGTGAGTCTCAAGAGAGCATAGAACATTAGTAGCGTGTGTACACATGAGCAAATTCATCTGGGCTCATTCTGTTGTTACTTTTGTAGAAATTAAATGCACGTCTGACGGTTCTTGATCTAACAACCAGAGACTATAAAGGAAAATATAGAGAGGAAAGACACATTCTGGCAGTGAGACGTCACAGGGATTTGTCCTATAGCAGAAAGTGACGGGATGAGTAGTTTATAGGAAGAGACATGCTAGAAGTTATCAAATTTTCAAAAGAGCAGAGACTGACAAAAACGTAATAAACAGAATTTTTGGAAGAAAAATGAGTTTTAGGAGCCAGTGATGGAATCCACGTACATAGATGTGAATATAATATTCCCAAAGTTTTGAGGATAGAAATAAAAGTCCAATAGCTTCAGGCCCATGGGATTCCCCTTCTCCCACCACCACCACTAAATTTGACAATCTAATAAGAAGAAATTGACCCTTCTACTTTGCCCACATATATTTAAAGCAAATGTTTCCAAACTTTTTACCCCATGTGTGTGTTCCACAGCCAGACAAAAAATGGCCAAATAAGTTTTCAACACCCATAAATAAAAGGAAAGGGGAGCAGACATTCCTGCCTTTTCCAGGCTCCCATTGATTTCCAGGATTATCTGCAAATGGGCAGAGATAACAGCTTTACTGACAACACTGCCAAGAGGCACGGATCACAACCAAATGACCAACTTTAGATCTCAATACACACCGCACAAACAAAACTAAACAAATGCTCTCTGAAAAGGACAATTTACACATGTATTAATAAACAATTTTGGGATTATATTTTAGGGATGTTACATGTAAAATTTTTGTTACATAAACTAGATGTAAGTACGGGATATGTACATTTACATAGTTCATGAGGCAAAAAAAAAAAAAAAAAAAAGTGCCCATCAAGTTCAGCCCATGCCATATCACCTTTTGATTTAGAGGAAGGCAAAACACAACCCATTGAAGCCATTTCCAATTAAGCCCAGTTTTTGTTAGTGTTCCTTTAAGAATTAATTCTGCGCACCTTCCTTGCATCAAGCTATTATAGTAAAGCAGTCTGCGTGTCTCAGCCTCCATTATCTGTTCAGGTGTGGAATGCGAATAAAGTGTGAAGGGAGGCTGATGTATTAAGAAGTGGGGTAATGCTACAGAAACCAACTGCAATCTTGGGGGACAAAGACAACTTTCCCTTTAGATGCGTTTTTTTTTTTTAGTTACTTGAATTATAATAAGGTTTCCAGCTTAATGTAGAGCAATGTTTCAGAGAAATTGCAAGCATTAAGGGGGTTTAAAACAAACTTAATGTAATGGGGATTTCGATTCCAGGTTCAACTGTTGCTAACAGTTTAATATAATTTAAAAAAAAAAAAAAAAAAAAAAAAAAAAAAAGACCCTAGCAATTTGGTCTGCAATAACTTCAGAATGAATTAATGAATATGTATATTTATATAGCACAACAAGTGTACGGAGAACATTACAATTTAAGGCTTTAGACAATATCAGGTTACAAGTGCTTTGTAGAGTGAAACATTGGGTGTGAGGTCCCTGCCTGAAAGCTTACAATCTAAAGTATGATCAGAATGAAAGTACGTACAGGAGTGTGGGAACCTGAGTTTTAATCCAGGGCAAAGGCTCTATAATGTGTGTTTTTGCACATAATGAAAAAGTTTTCTGCTCCTTTACAAAAAAGAAAGTGTACACCTACATTCACTGATTTGTGGTCTAACCCAAGCCACAATCAAATGAGAGTATGGGCTGGCTTCCCACGCCAGTGATAAGCAGTCGGTCACCCTGCAATACTTTGAGGTTCCATTGTTTCCTTGAAGTTGGAATGGAGCAGTGAGATTTATTTTTGTTGGAGTTTCGAGCAGTGGATTGACATTTCGCTAGATTGAATGAGGAAATACAAATCTTATCAGCGTGCCCAGTTCCAGCATCCGTATTGTGTTTTCTTATCAATATTATTTCCTTCTTTTACTTTATGCATGCTATGCTTCTATTCTGGCTAGGCAATAAATTCAGCTGTTTCAGAAAGAAGTAGATTTTGAAACAAAGAATTAAACAGGGGCACAAATAAGTGTAGTATATATATATATATATATATCTATATATAAACACACACACACTAGTGTATACACTAGTGTAAAAGCCCGTGTACATGGGTCAAGGTCTGGTTAATGTTAAGAGGCCGCTACCTCACTGCTCCACACGATGCTGTCTTGTGTTGTCTCACTCACGCGATGCCATCATGCACAGAAGAGACTGCCCAAACGCAGGCAGTCTCTACTGAGCATGACTGTATTGTGACAAACATCCAAGTCAATTATTATATAGGATAGCATTCTAACATGGTCTCAGTGTGGCTCCATATATTTAGCAGTAGGACAAAAAACAAAGATTAAAACACCTAAAAATAAGTTCGTACCACCCAAACACAATTACTACAATTACACATCATCAGGTCTGCTGCAGAACTCCCGGTTCTAGTTAACCATAACACAACCAAACAAAAGAACGGAAAGACAATTCTCTAAGGCATAAGTCAAAATCAAGGAAATGGAATATGTAATTTAAGCACAATTGTTCAGGGTTTAACGCCCTATTTGATTAATAAAATAATGGTACAGGAATCACAGAATACCATTATCTGATATGGACATTAACCATTTGAGTGCCAGAGGGATGTGCAATGCATTGCTTTGTGCATGTCTCTTAATTTCCAAGCTTGGCGTTAACAAGATCTTGTCAGCCCTGCAAAATATAAAAAATAAATATACACAGTATCCCAAATTTGATAAAATATTAATTATTTCATACAAAAAGAAATAATAATAAGATAGAAAATATAAAATCTAAAAAATTAGTTTATTACAATCCCATACAAATTGTACACATAAAACATAAGAAATATTCGGTTCCTATATACTAAAATATTGTGCTACCCTTATGTATGTATTTTAGTATATAGGAACTGAAGATTTCTTATATGTTTTATTTGTATGTGAGTACTACATTGGAACTTAGAAGCCAAAAGAAGCAATACAGTAAAATGCTATTGTACATTTGTGTTAAGTTCCAAGGCACTGGAAACCTCTCTCTAGCACTCAGGAGGTTAAGAGCCCATTTAAATTAACGGGATGCTTTATCTGTCCCATTATGATGCAGGTGGTACACAATACAGATACCATAGTCCGTTCTTATTGAATCAGCCTTACTATCCCTTTATGTGAAAGCTGCTCCTCAGAATGGATTGCCTTTTATCTTCAGAATCTGTAAATGAGATGCCTGCCCATACAGTCCTACAGTATGTCCAAAAGAAAACTAGCGTCATTCTGGGGTAATCCAACTGCACCACAGGGGAAAAATACAAATTCACAAGTTACACTGAATGAGGAACCCAAAGAATGGAGAAGCAGGGTATTGGAGGCCTTACCTAGCATTCAAGGGGGTAAAAGCATAATTTAAAATCAATTGGAATTTCTACTTGTCCCTAAGAATCAGTTCGCCATTTTGTTTCCATTCATCAGGTGCATTACAGAGCTCAGAAAAGCCAGACAAGTGTTACGTCATGCACCCTGCAGTTCATCTGCTCTACGTCTGCATTATACGTAAATAAGGAGTATGTCTTCCAACCATAAGATATGCTGAGACCTATCACCAAACATAAAGGAACACATAAAAAGAATCAGGTTATATATGTTATTTAATCATCCATTTCTAGATAGATAAATGACAGTCATTTTATAACTGCCCCCCTCTTGAATTCAGAAAGGCTGTTCTCTTTTCTAAACCCACTTACAGATAATACAACACTATCAATTCTGAGACACCCTATCACAATTTTTTATTGCAATGGAGAGTGGCAAACCTGGAAAGTGCAGGACCGGGGTCTGCTGTAGACCATATTTAAAGGGATAGTAGTGTTTCACAAAATCAGCAGCTCCAATTAATCTTCATAGTATTTGAGCCATGGAGAGTGTTATTTCAATACGGTCAGAGTTGAAGTTCAAGAGTAATTGAATGATAAAGTATCCCTCTCCCGCCCCTTTTACCTAGTGTAACACTGCTCAGCTCAGATGAGGAATCTGGTTGCAAGACCAGACCGATAACAGCAAGGAACAATCTTCTTACTCTGAGAACAATGAAAACTCTGCCCCCCTTGACAGGTTATTCAGCTTTTTACCTTATCTTAATTGAAGATTGTCCCTCTCTGCAATCTACCTGGGCACCTCCCTGCTGTTCTGAGCTGAGCAGTTACATCAGTAAAAGGGGCGGGGGGAGGAGGATACTTTATCATTCAATTATTCTTGAACTACAACTCTGACAGTACTGAAATAACACTCTCCAAGGCCCAAATACTATGAAGATTAATTAGAGCTGCTTTTATTATGAAACATTACAATCCCTTTAAGACTAGATTTAGGCCTCAAGCTAAATACACAATTTTTAAAAATATTACGTGATGTACAGGGTATTTAAAGGAACATGAACACCAAAAAATGAGAGAGGCTAATGTATCTATATATCATGTACTTAGATCTAGCACATGTAAAAATTATTCGTTACATCCTTAAAATGTAATCTAAAATGTCCGTTTTAACCGATGTTAAGAAAGCATTTAACCCTTTGAGTGCATCGTGTACCCCTCTGGCACTCACAGGGTTAATGTTGTTACTACACTATTTGTACTAATAGATAAAAGCTAAAATCAGTTCATCATTTGTACTGATAGATAACTAAAGTCAGTTAACTCTTTGAATGACAGAGTAGTATGCTTCACAATGCGTTGAATACCCGTCTGGCACTAAAAGGGCTGATTTATACTGATCAACACCCATTGCTCGTGTTCAAAAAGGGTCTTCTTCCATCTCAGGAAATTTAAAGATAATCCAGGATAATCAATGGAAGCCCTAGAAAAGGCACACCTTTCTGCTCCCTCACAGTAATATATATATCTTATCACATCCTCCCACTCCCGTCTACAGGACTTCTCCCGTGCTGCACCTGAGCTGTCGAATTCCCTCCCCCGCCCCATTAGACTCTCCCCCAGCCTTCAAATCTTCAGACGCTCCCTGAAGACTCACCTCTTCAGGGAGGCCTATCAACTGCCTCCATAAACATCATCACCAAGATTCACCCCTTGCACGGACTACTGCACTCAATGGCACTTCTCACTCCCACCCACTGACTGGCAGTTCATGTGGCAGGAGGCACTTAAACACAATAGCACTTACTCCTTCTGCATCAAACCTACCTTCCTCTAGACTGTAAGCTCTCACGAGCAGGGCCCTCTGATCCTCCTGTTCTACACATCTGATTGTACTATTTAATACCTCTGTATATCTATTCCCCAATTGTACAGCGCTGCGGAATTAGTTGGCGCTATATAAATAAAGAATAATAATAATATATATATATATGCACACACACCTCTTAAGATCATCTCTATGTGTTGGCATTCCTTTTAATAGGCATGAGAATGTTTTAACACATGAGAATGTAGCAGCAGAGATGTCTGGGATTCCCCTAATACAAAGAACAATCAACTAGTGTGGTTTGGAGATTTTGGGTTCCACGAATATCGGCACTTTAGCCTTGCACATATCCCAACCGGAAACAAGACCTGGTTTTTGCCCAGTTTCATAAAGTATAAAGCAATTAACTTTTATACAGAGTATGGCTTCTTTTTTTAGCACTTAAATACTTGGCTGCGGGGCTGAGAGCAGTTGTACTGGAATTCAGAACATTAATTTACATATTGCTACAGAAAAGGGCTACCATCCAGTTCCTGGACATGCACAGAATACAAAGCAATCCTTGTGGCAAGAACATTAATTCAGTACTAGGTCCCATTAAACATGCTCATTTAAGGTATGAATTTGTACAATGAAAGCAAATCACGTAAATAAACAGAAATTAACTAGCTTAACAAAGAAAAAAAATGTTTGGACATTTACATACTTCATGGAAATCCTTTATTAACCACTTGGATGCTACAATAGTCTACCATTCCTTGCTTCTCAATTCGTTGGCACAGTTTCTAACATTCAACTGTTTAAAGGAACCTTACCATCTAAAAAAAAAAAAAAAAAACAATTGCCCTGTACTTCCTGCTAGTACCTGAACAAATGAGCTGTGTCCTAAGGTCTAACATTTCGTTTTAGATGTGCTCTAAGTGAGCAGACATTCATGCCTTTTCCAGGGCTCCCACTGACTGTCTGGGATTATCTGCCAATGAGCTGATATAAAATAATAGATTTTCTCAATATAAGAGCAATGGGTATAAATCACAAGTCACTGGCTTTAACCCTCATTGGCTTTCGCGCTTATGCTTCAATACAAACAAGATTAACCCTTTGAACTCCAGAGAGGTCGAAAGGTATGCAACGCATTACATTACATTCGTTGGATACCTCACTGGCACTCAAAGGGTTAAATAAATGCTTTCTGTGTGAAAAGTACACTTATATTTCAGAGATGTAACATATGTATAATAGATTTTTACATGTGCTATCTGTAAGAATGTAATATTTAAAGGGATACCCTACTATACCAGAGAACATTTTAATGGTCCCTATGAACTTTGCCCATATGCCTTTGTTCAAGAGAATATCTGCTATAGATACTATGTTAAACTGTTGTGAAGCCTCAAAAACCATTGCTTAGCCTCAAAGGAATGAACCCATCTGATTGTTAGGGTTTCAAGAGAATTTAATAGGAAATATGAGTTACACCAAAGTAAACAGTTTGAGAACCATTATACAAAATTAATGCTACAGAGTGCAATTCTGTGTGTATTATTAATTTCTTTTTACCTGGATGTAGTAGATATTTGAGGCGAATCCTGATTTTCTGGAAGTGTCTGTTCGCTTCCCAACGCCATCTCCTTATCTACCAGGATCCATCATGAAATAAATGTTATCTTGACCTGTCTGTGTTATCCTGATTTAAGAAAGCTGTGCAGTAAACACATTTTGGCATTTTTAAAAAGTCAGTCAGGCCTTCAGCCCACAAGTGCCAAGAGTGGGAGTCAGACTAGAGTCAGTCCAGGCATGTATGAGGCAGTAAAGGAATTTTTATGTACACCAAAATGTTAGGAGCCCAGTGTCCAAGAATTTAAAAAGGGAAGTACCTCATCCTACACACAAAATACATTCCATTCCTTTATAAATTCAAAATTGGGCATCTTATCTCAGAGGCTGCCAAGTTGCTCCACTATTAAAATGCTACTTTTTTATATTTTCACTATTACTCAGATTTTTCTGATTACATAAAAAAAAAAAAACACACAAAAAAATATAAAACTTTTTAAGGAATACTAACACCTTCTAAGAAACCTCACACCCTAATCTGGGCAGAAAATCTTAAAAGTCCCTTTCAAACAATTATTTGTCGACTGTTCATCAGAATGAATCATGCCCATGGAGGCAGACATTACTATTCACTGCAGGACTCAAGGTCTTCAAACTCCTCCCACTGAAATTTTCTTAGGACACTGTGCATTGAGAGGGATCTGGAGTTCTTCAATCATGCAACAAAGAATCATGTCTGCTGCAATGGACATTATATAAAGTACCAATTAAAAATTATAGAGAAGCAGTCCACAGAATTGAATCATAATGGCCACTAGGATTTTCTGCCCAAGGTGCAAGGTGTTCATCTTCCTTTAAAGAAGGGGCAAACTTTACACATCTATATACAAACAACCACACAGACCAATGTAACTACCTCCACAACTGCAGCTTTTACTCACCACATACTATAAAAGCCATCATATACAGCCAGGCAACCACTGAATATGCTCTGACAGCTAGGACCAGAATAAGAACCTTAAATCCCTGGCTAAATGTTTCATAGAAAATACTTACAAGCTAAAGACCATTAACAGAACCATCAATTCTGCACATAGACCACCACAGGAACATCGGATGCAATATAAGGAAGAATAAAAGAAAACAAACCCACACATACCACTACTAAAAGATATGTGAAAAATAATCAGAGATGTACAATCTATTAAAAGTGATGATGTAACATTAAAATAAATATTTCCCAAACCGCCAGTCTTCGCATTCAGGCAACCTAAAACCATCAAACATAAGTTATCAAGCATGGCACTGTTCATAAGTTCAATGGGACCAAACCATACAATGTCAATCATGAATCCAACATAGTCATTAACACCAGAGGAACATTCACTATCAAACTATCATATGGCTGAACATCCAAGAATCTAGACTATATGACTGACTTGCAATATGAGCAACCATGGTGCTACATTGAGGAAACATGTCAAAAATTACAAACCTATATGAAATGGCCCAGACACACAATAGGATTTTTAGCTTTCTTACCGGT
The DNA here is from genome assembly GCA_037306005.1 of Rhinophrynus dorsalis. NCBI lineage: Eukaryota > Metazoa > Chordata > Amphibia > Anura > Rhinophrynidae > Rhinophrynus > Rhinophrynus dorsalis. The sequence goes on from CM074720.1 coordinate 467,664,516, forward strand.
TAAATCATTTTCTCTTTAGTCCAGATAGACCATAAGTACCATGGGGTTGAGTCCCTCCAACAGAGGACAGGGCACATCTCAAAAGACAGAGTGTTGTGGGTGGAAACTACCAGCTACCCCTCCAGTTCAACCCTAGCCCTGCCTCTGGAATGAATGTGACCGAAGCCACACTAACTAGGAAAGCAAGAGAAAAAGAAGGAAATCTCCTTTGACAAGAAAGACTTTAAAAGGACTCCGCAGCCCAGACAGGCGAGACAAAACAGGGGTCCCTTTCTCTGGGTGGGAGACCTGTGTTCCATATAGACTAAAGAGATGAGGATTTATGAGATAAGAACACTAAAATTCTATTTTTTTCTTACCTCTATGGAACACAGATACCATGGGGAAATGCAAACACTAAGATCCCAGGGTGAGAAGAAGAACGCACCTCCCGTCTGCCCCCACGATACCGGAGTTCACATGCATCATCCAGAATCGAAACAGCCCAAACAAGAGCCAACAGGGCTCAAACATCTGAACAACAGTAAGGAAGAAAACAAGCTAAGGTACTTGGACATGCAAGACTGCCTGAAGGACATTCTGGCCCAAACTGGCTTCAGCTGAAACCAGATCATCAACACGGCAGTGTTTTAAAAAGGGATTCACGAAGGACCAAGTCACTGCCTTGCACACTTGCTCAGCCGAGGCCTAGTAGAATGTGCAGTGACCTGAAAGAGAACAGGTTTCTTTCTGAGCTCATACACCTGGTGTATGGTAGCAGTAATCCAAGACGCAATCATAACCTTGGATGCAGGCAGTCCAGCCCTATGATCCACAGGGATGACAAAGAGTCAGCCTTGCCGATAGGCTCAGTATGGTGCACATAAAATTTAAGGCAACGCACCACATCCAACAAGCAGAGATCTCTCTCCTAGTCAGACTTTGGGTCAGAGAACCAAAATCTCTTGATTGATGTGAAAATCAGAAACCACATTATGAAGAACTCCTGGGAGGTTCGAAGGACCGTCTTCGTCCTTGTGAAAAAACAGAAAAGGTAGTTTGCTAGACAAAGCTTGCAGTTCAGCCACCCTGCGAACTGAGACTGCTTCCAAAAGACAAGCCATCTTAAGCGTCAGCTGACACAGCAGAATGTAGGATGCATCACCCTATAAAATTTTTTTACCATAGGTTTTGTTAATAGGGTAGTAAGGGTAGTGAGTTCTCGCCCTCTGTTTGGAACAAAAAGTTATTATATTTATATATATATATATATATATATATATATATATATATATACACACACACACATACACTTATTTATTAATTATGTGGGAATCTGCGATATAAGCCAACGTGGTATTTTAAATAAAACTACCAATAAAAGGGCACAATAACTTTTTAAAGATATTAATAGAGGTTATGTTGCAGAGGATTTGTAGTCCTCTGAATGTGGAGGGTGTGCACAGCAATATGTTTCAAATACCTCTGGTACTCAAAAAGTCAACAAACAATAGAATCTACACTCACTGTAGCTCTACTCCATAGTTTAAAGCAATGGTGCACAACCATTGGCAGTCCACCTGTTGGGGACTGCAACCCCAATCATTCTAACCAAGCTACTGCTTGTCTCTTACAGTCGGAAAGATAAAGTCTGCCCACTTAAAGTTTTGATCACAGAGAAGATGTTCCCTGCAGGAGCACATGTAAACTAATGAGAATGAACAATGCACTAATTACACTCAGAGAGAGAGCCATAAACTTTGCACTATTAGGGGTACTAAGAGTTGTGGTGATAAACACTGGGCCTTCTGAACAAAAGAAGAGAAAAGCAATTCTGTATCAAACCAATTGCACCGTAAAGGATAAATATAATTTCCAAAATTAGGCTTTTAAAGTGGTACTACCACCTAATATAAAGTCCCCCCCCCAATTATGCATATGGCAACTAGCTTTTTAATTTCTATTATCTGGCACAAGTACCGCGATTTGAAGTAATCCTTTTTCTTGTGAGACCGGCGGCTAGGCTTGCGCGCAGACATCTTTGCTTAGAGGTGTCTGCGCTCCACACTGTCCATCCTGGTCTCCTCTAGGAGGCATTGCATGGAGCCAAAATATATCTGGTGGAAAGTAGGGTAGGTGACAATGTGGGCCAAATATCAGTCGCAGCCACAGCACTCCCACCCAGTTGTCAGTGTGAACATAGCCTTAGATTATATATTAACGCGGAACTAAACACACTCGCATAAAAAAAAATACTGACCACAATGGTGATGTTTACAAAGGTAATTTTTTTTTTACCTTACATGAAGCAGCATGATGCAGCTTGGTTGTGTTAAGCCCAGAATGTATCCAGGTTGCAGCAAGCCTGAGGTCACAATGCCCAATGACAGAACAACAAAACTGGACATCAGTCAATCATATATGGAACATGATGCTGGAAAGGTCATCTGTGACACTCTACCCTGTGAAATGATTGCCATAGGGACTCAGGGCATTGCAGGTAAGTAATCATGGGCAGCTTGAACAAAGCTGCATCAATCACATTCAAGCTGCGGAGGTAAATGTAACTGTAAAATCACAGTAATGTGAAATAGTCCTAGTGCTAGTGAAGTTATGGAAATTAAGATTTAACCCATCAATGTGAAATAGGTGTGCAATGTACCGCAGAGCACACAGCATGCACCTCTAGCAGTCAAATGGTTAAAACAGAAAAACTGTCCAAGTTCATTTAAGCACAATTAACAAAAGCAGCAGTGCTATCCTACTCAGATGGTAAAAAAAAAAAAAAAAAAAAAAAAAAAAAAGAACAAGTGACCCTTTAAAGGGATAGTAATACTAAAAATGTAAAAAATAAAATATACATGTTGTAGGTTTATTATCGTAATTAAATGAGGGTACTTCCGCAGCTGAGAGATGTATTGTTCTAAAGTTATTACAGCTCAAATTTGAATGTTTAGGTGCAGTATCTCAGTGCCCTGACATTGTACAGTGGCGCTGTTGCTACACCATCCTATGGAAAACTCTTGACAGTTGACCATAAACCTCCATAGGATGATGCATCAACAGTGCGCGCCACTGTAAAATTTCAGGCCATTGTGTTACTGCATTTAAAAAATAATCATCATAATATTAATCAAGTTTGAGCTGTAATAACTTTTGAGTACCCTTGTTTTCCACTGGAGATAAAACCTACTTTTTCATATTTTAAAGCGGAACTAACATGATAATACCATTGCCCCCCCCCAATACATTACTAACCTAGCGATATGCAAAGCCATACTGTCATTAAGCTGAATAAGTTCCGAGTTACTGCAGAAAAACAACTTCTTGGGTAGGAACCAGCCGCACAGAGCTTACAAGAGAAGCTCTGTGCGCCTGCGTAATCAGTAACTTCCGTTACCTTAAGGTAACCAACGAACATCACTCACCAATGCTGGCAGTGAACGGGACAGACAGCGCAGACTCGGAGGTACATTTCTTCCAAGATGTCTGCTGTTGTCCTCTAGTTCATGCCGAAGAAGTGTTTTTTCTGCAATAACGCTTACTTATTCAGCCTCATGAAAGTATGGCTTTGCATATTGCTAGGTCAGTAATGTATTGGGGGGCAATGTTATTATCATGATAGTTCCGCTTTAAGTATTACTATCCCTTTAAGGACAAGAGAGGTGAGGTGTACATTCCAGTTGACCCCTTTGAGGACCAAAGGTGAGTGAAACGTAGCACTTTGCATTCGTCTCAAGAAGTTACAGGGTTACGCTAGGTATAAACTGAGCATGTGAAATGATTTCTGAGTTTGGCCTAGAATAACAATAGAATGGATTATGACCATTTATGGGCTTTGGCTTCAACATACAATGTACAAAAAGTGGCTTTTTTTTTTTTTTTTTTGCTGCCATAGTGGATAAAAAAAAGTTAGGTTAAACTATATTTACTTGGCAGGGTTAATATCTTTATAAAATGAAACCACATCATAATCCACTCTTTTGTTTTCCTTTTATTCATAGACATTGCCAAGCTGTGAAACCTCGTTCTCCCCCGCTGACATAGTCCAGATCTAGGAGGCCCAGAGCACCATTAGCTGCCTGCAGATCTCAGCAAGAAAAAAAATCCATCAGATCCAAGTGCTGATTCTCACCCGAGAACCCCAGGAAGTATGTATGTCAGGGCTGAAGCACCCCCAGACATATATTTTGAAGCAACTTCTATTTGTACTGAGTTTGGATTAGCAATGCGTTTGGCAGTCTATTAAAGTGACTACAAATCTTCATTCTGATAATACATATTCTGTAAATGCATCAAATTAATAACATTACCTATTCTACTTTTTACCTCACTTAAGACCCTGTCAGGGAGTTCCCTGAATCTCTGTTGTCAGTGAGCTTTCCATCAAGTTAAAGTAGACTGGGAAATAGACCTTGTGTCAAATATTTCCCCGCCGTCTAGTTTGTAAGTTCTGACAAGCAGGGCCCTCACTATCATTTATTTTGATGAGGTACCGGGAGTCATTATATGTTCTCTCCCTGTTCCGTACAGTGCTCCAAATATTTTGGTGCTCGATAAATAGGAATACAATGCAACACTACCCCTGCAGTAGAAAGGCCTATCTCTAGTCTTAAATACAGAATAAAGCGCACTGACTACTGCAGGGATAGTGTTACACTGTATTCCTATTTATCGAGTGGTGTGCGTGGTACATCATTGTCCATGCTTTGACAATGCCTGCGAGAAAGCTCTCTGGATACAAAAATTTGGGGAGATTGCTGTCAGAATATAAGAGAGAGAGGAAAAAAAAAGAGAGAGAGAGAGAGAGAGAGAGAGAGAAAGAGAGAAAGAGAGAAAAAGAGAGAGAAAGAGAAAAAGAGAGAGAGAGAGAGAGAGAGAGAGAAAGAGAAAGAGAGAGAAAGAGAAAAAGAGAGAGAAAAAGAGTGTGTGTGTGTGTCTTCACTAACATTTAACTGAATTTATACACCTGAAGAAAAGTTAAAACAAAAATAAGAATTTTCTATATCAGGCTTGAGTAACACCTCCAAGTAATAGCTTATTATTTAACTCTTCAAAAGGACGAGAGGGATGTGCAATGCATTATGGAGCTATGTGCTACTTCCCCTTAAGTTCCTTAAAGGGTTAACTTACTATGACCAGAAAATGCTACTTGCACCTATGAATTTTTCCATTGTGCCTTTGTTCAAGGGAACATCAGTCCTGAACGTTATATGTCCATGCTTTCAAAAAGAAGCAGCCAGAGTGCATGGATGTGTGTTGCACACTCTTAAGGGTTAAGAATACCATGGGCAGTAAAAGCAGGGTGTGAGGTGCTGTGCCTTGCTAGTAACTTATGTCCTGGCCACCGTAAGGAAAGCAAAAGGTTATTGTTTAAGGGATAGTAATACTTAATATGTAAAAAAATATATATTGTAGTGTTTATCCCCCTGAGTAAAAAAAGGGCACTCTTACTGCTGAAAGGTGTTTTATTCAAAAGTTATCACAGCTCAAAGTTGAATTTTTTAGGTGCATTATCACAGTGGCCTGGAATTGTACAGTGGCGCTGTTGTTACACCATCCTATGGACAGCTCTAGCTGACCATAAATCTCCATAGGATGGTGTAGCACCTGCGCCACTGTACAATTTCAGGACACTGTGATACTGCACCTAAAAAATGCAACTTTGAGCTGTAATACCTTGTGAATAAAACATCTTTCAGCAGTGGGAGTTCCCTTGTTTTACTCTGGGGGATAAACCCTACAACATATTTTTTTTTTTTTTACATTTTAAGTATTACTAACCCTTTATGAGGTTTTCCCATTAATTCCAATTGTGACAACTTTAAAACAAATTATTTATCAGTAGGCAAGTAAATACAGAGATGTCATTACGAAACGAATACACCACATACCACATGAGCACTCAAAAGGGTTAAAAAGCAACCTCGTATGGTTGTGTTCTACTGGTAGATTACTATGCACAGTTAGGTGAATATGAGGATATTTGAGATAATCTTTAAAGGTACAGAGCAGTCCACAGTCAAATCTCTTTTAAACATGGCTATTTCTTCACACTACTTAGAGGAGACATAACATCTCCTAATGATAAACACCACAACTTACCTTAAAGTGGAACTATCACTCACATTAAATTCTCCCCCAAATCATTATACACAGAGCGATGCGCATAGCAGTACTAGTATTATCCTGAATAAGTCCAGAGTTATTGAAAAATCAAACTTGACCCGAGACGCACAGCATCAGTGGAGACATCTTGCCTTAGAGACATCCGTGTGCCTACACTGTCCGTCCTGGTCTCTTCCAGGACTGGTGAGTGGGAGTTGTACTGTACCTTAAGGGAAGGGACCGACAGCGCAGGTGCACAGATACTTCTACAGCAACATGCCTGTGCCAGAGCCTGACTGTGCATCTGGGAATGAGTTGGATTTATCAATAAAGTTGGACTTGTTCAGGATAATACTAGTATTGCTATTAGTATAACTATGTGCATAATGATTTGGGGGGGGGGCACTTTAATTTGAGTGATAGTGCCACTTTAATGTGGCCAGAAATTTCTAATGGCCCCAATGAATTCTGTCTTGTTCCTTTGTTAGACAAATGACATCTCCACTGAGTCACAGAGGTCATGTCCACGGAGGCAGACATGACGGGTTCTGGCAGTTTTAAAACTGAAGCAGCCAGAGTACATGCTCTTACTTAACCCTTCAAGGACCAGAGTTGAGTGAAATGTCTGACTGGCTTCTGATCCATAAAGACTTCAGATTGCCACATGCAGTGGGAAAAGTTTGTGTCCATAAACCATAAAGGTTTGAGAGGTAGGAATTAGGGCATTATGTATTTTTTATTGTACCTATCATTTGGGCTATACTTTTTTGGGGACTTTACGAATCCCTTTAAAGGGTTTATCTTTTTGAGCAAGTACAATTCACAATGAGCTTTTGGAGTTTTTGTCCACGATAAGCGGGGGATTATTATTAGGTGTTAGTTTTCATTTAACTCTTTGAGTGCCAGAGGGGTATGACATGCATTGCAAAGCAATGCGGCACTCAAAGGGTTAAACGGTTATAAACTGGCAGATGAAATAATCACTGTAAGTCTTACCTTTCACAGTCTTAACAAACACAGCTTTTTCTTTACTGGGATCCTTCTCATCTACTAGAATCCCATGGAATATTCTCCCAAAAGTACCTGATAAAGCAGAGACATGTGTTAGAATGCTGCAATTGTATTCCTAAATGACGTTCTTAGTGCAACATTACTGGTAGAAGGCAGACACTGTGCAATTATTTAAATAGAAAACAATAACACAATCAGGGAATGTTAGACTTGTTAGTATGACATTAAACCCCTTGAATGACAGAGAAGTGCACAAACTAGCATTTTTTTTGTTGAACTACATAATTTACTATATTATTCTTCTAATACCAAAACTACTACTAAATTGTAAATCCCATAGAAAATACGTATCTACTTTATAGTCTAGGTTATTTGGACCGAGTCTGACCCCATTACCTATCTTCTCTCTTATCGCCTCCCTTCTTCCTTTTTTTCTATTTTTATTCTTCTGTTTCATCACTTTTTTTCTTTTTTTTTTTTTTTTTTAACTCATTCGTCATTCTGTGCTATGAAAACAACTAAAACATGGCTATACTGGGCATTTTTTTTTTCTATTTACAGCCTGCTAAATTAGATCGTAGATTGTTGGATAGTAGATTTCTTTTCAAAATGCATTTAGATTTCAATTCAACATCATCAAATTTTGCTTGACCGAATAAAACTCATTCCTGCACAACCATTGCCCTGTATTTGTCGTAGTTGGTCTTCCTCTGTATCGAAAAATCTTCAATAAACATTTACTGATTAAAAAGCCATGACATTGTTTTGAAGAGAGTCAATATTAAAATAAATAAGGAACCTATTTTAGATAAGATAAAAAAAATCAAAAAACAAATAACTTATTTGCTTTATGGGGGATTGCTTTATGAGGGATTAACTGGCTTCTATCAAGTGATACCTTAGATAAGGTGAGCTCAACCCACTCCCCTCCGCCAGCAGTACATATACTAAGGATTATTCACTTCTGTTCATATGAGGAGATCGGGACTTAGACCAAGGAAATACAGGAAGGTTCCCTGATAAAAGGGGCAGTAGACCTAAACCACAGGTAGGGTAGCATTGAGTCTTCAGCTGCTGGAGACAACGCTCGTCAGTTGAAGCCTCCAACAACTTGATAGTCAAAGGCTGCCTCGCTCTGATCTACAAAAATAATTTGTATCCAGAAAGAAAACAGATTAAAGTGGACCTGTTACCTTAAAGGGATAGTAATACTTCATTTTAACTATTTTATTTTGTAGGCATTAAAAAAACATGAATAATGATATGTCTTATCTCTCAAACCTTTATGGTTTAAGAGATATTCACAAGCAAAGTGTCCCCCTCCCGCCCCTTTTACTGATGTAACACTTCTCAGCCAGGGCAGAAGGGAGGTGCCCAGGTAGACTGCAGAGAGGGACAATCTTCAATTAAGATAAGGGAAAAACCTGAAAAGCTTGTCAAGGGGGGCAGGGATTTCATTGTTTTCATAGGAATAAGAGTGTCCCCTTCTGTTATCTGTCCAGTCTATGGACTGCATTCCACATCTGAGAAGAGATGGTTTACAGTAGGTAAAAGGGGCGGGAGGGGGAAACTCTGCTTGTGAATATCTCAAACCATAAAGGTTTGAGAGATAAGACTTATATTGTTCTTCATGTTTTTTTAATGCCTACAAAATAAAGTTAAAACGAAGTATTACTATCCCTTTAAGACATGTTTAGCTTGTTTTAGACAATTAAAATGTGCTTATATGTTGTATTAACCATTTATGTAAAACAAATAGTACTGTGCCATAAAAACTTTTTTTTCACAGAAGTCCCTGCACAGTATGTTAATTAGTTCTGTTTGAGGACACACTTTTAACACATTGTTCTTTTAGAGATGTCCCCAGTTTGAGGGTTCTGTATAGATTCATTCATAGCACTGTTTGGTAACACTGTATGGGTACATAAACTGATCATCATAAAACACCAGACTGTGCCATCAATTAATAAAGGTTACTTTTTGAAAAACTATTTAGATTACAAATGTTTTCTTCCCTTTAAATGAACTAAGTTTATCTTGGGGTGACAGTTCCACTTTAAAATTGATAGAAAATTATCAGGGTTTCTTTTTTTTTCAAATTAGACTAGATAAGTACCCCAGTTTATTTTACTCTTCAATATATTTTACAGTTACCTATATGAGGGTATATAAATCAAAGGATATCATGTTCTGAAGATTTACTTGTTTGCCCCTGACCAATACCACCAAAATGGTAGAGGATCATTTTTACTGCATGATGCACCATCAGACTTTGTGATATAACAAGTCCAGATATGCCTTATGACAGGGGTAGCTGGCCCTCAAGTGCTGCTAACACTGAGTGTTTTTAAAATATCCAAACTTTAGTACATCAATCAGTGGCTTAATAGCTTTAATTGATCCACCTGTACAGGGACATCCTGATAACATGCACTGTTAGCGGCTCTTGAGGACCCGGTTTGGCTACATATGCCTTATGACCATATGCTATTCTGTACTGTCATATCCGACATCCCCACCATAGCTTATTTACTGCACTTAGTAATGCAAAACACTTATGCTTAGGAATTTGGGGAACAGATTTTACCATGTGTTAGGGGGTCCCTCTTCTCAGGACACAGACTGTCAAGGGCGAAGTTGAAAAGATTATTTTATTGTGGACAAAGTTATATCATTAGTATAAGGACCGAAAAGCCACATCTAATGTTCCAAACAATATTAAAAATAAGAAGTGGGCAACCTTAGGCCCCTGTAGGTGTTGTGGACTGCAAACCTCATTAATACCTAGCCTACTATTGTCTGGCTAGGAGATAATGAGAAGGAATTGTAGCCCGACAGGTGGAGGGCCTCAGGTTGCCCACCCGATTACTACATATTAGTGTGTGGCTTATGTAAGTCAGTCATGTTTGGTGACCTTGTAATTCAATTGTTACCAAATGTGATCTAAGTTTAAACAAAATGCATTGTTATCAAAGAATACTTTCTTATCTTATGCATTTAGCAACTGTAGAGCCAGAAGGTCACATTTAACCTTTTGAGTGCCAGACGGGTATGCAATGCATTGCTTTGCAATGTGTTGCGTACCCCTCTGTCACTCAAAGGGCTAATACAAAGAGAGGATTTTGGTCTTACCTGTTAAATCCTTTTCTCTTAGTCCAAACAGGTTACTGGTAGCTTTGGGTAGGCGATCCGCCCTTTTAAGTAGGCAGGAACAATTCTAGAAATGACTGCAGGGGATGGAGTCTACCTTCCCTGCTTGGCTGCAGCTAGCCAACCAGTTCCAGAAAGATTTGAGATAATAACTATGACTAGATATTGGAAGGAAAGAAGACTCCTGTGAGTGTGACCCCGAAGAACCCCCACTGTCTGCCACAGGAGAGCCAAGCATGGTCTCTTGACAGGGTGGGAGACCAGTAACCTGTATGGACTAAGAGAAAAGGATTTAACAGGTAAGACTAAAATCCTCTTTTCTCTGTCGTCCAATACAGGTTACTGGTAACTTTGGGATGTCCAACCAATGAGTTTCCCAGAGGCGGGAAGTAAGGCAAGGACCAGGCGCAAGGCCCCCAAAGTCACAAGCGCGTATATGAACCATCAGATACCCCAACAACAACAAAGTGTCAACAGACACTGAACAGGGGGTAAGAACACACCAAACTGTTACACAGCACACTGAACTACAGCCAAAGGGGCTCAAAAGTGAAGGAAGCACCAGAAACCAAAGAAAATCCTAGACAGGCAAAACTGTCTCCAGGATTTTCCTCCCAAAGCTGGCATCAGCCGATGCCAGCATATCAACACAGTAGTGCTTCGAAAAGGTGTGCACAGACTACCAAGTGGCAGCCTTGTACAACTGATCAGCGGAGGCCTGATTCTAGTAAGCCCAAGAAGCCCCAATAGATCAAGTAGAATGAGCCGTGACCCTGAAAGGGACAGGCTTCTTACTCAGCTCATAAGCCTTACGAATAGTGAACTTGATCCAAGAAGCAATAGTCACCTTGGATGCAGGTCTTCCTGCCCTGGGACCCTAAGGAATGACAAACAGCACGTCTGATTGCCTGATAGACTCAGTGCGATGTACATAAAATTTGAGACAACTTACCACGTCTAACAAGTGGAGATCCCTTTCCTTGTCAGAGTTGGGGTCAGGGCAGAAAGAGGGCACCACAATCTCCTGATTGATGTGGAACTCCGAAACCACCTTGGGGAGGAACTGCTGAGAAGCCTTGTCCTTGTGAAACACCAAAAAAAGTGGTCCATAGGACAGAGCATGCAACTCAGCGACACGGCGAACAGACATGATCACCAGGAGAAAGGCCATTTTCCATGTCAGAAGGCGTAGCAGAATAGTAGCCAAGAACTCAAAAGGGAGGGAGCTGAAGGACACCCAGAACTAGATTAAGATCCCACTGAGGAGCAGGAGCCTTAAAGACAGGGTGAGTATGAGCAACGCCCTGGAAAAATACCTTAACAGGAAGGATAGCAATGCGCCTCTGAAAGAAAACAGAGAGAGCAGAAGTCTGAACCCTAAGGGAACTCAAACTGAGGCCCTTATCCACACCATCTTGCAAGAAGGCCAGGACAGTGGGCAGATCAAATTCCTGAGACAAGTCCCTATCGGTACACCAAGATAGAAAGGTCGACCAGATACGATAGCAGGACTTTGAGGAAACTGGCTTCCAAGCACTAAGCATGGTAGCCACCACACCAGAAAAAAAATCTCTTCGATATTGAGGATTCAATTTCCAAGCCGTCAAAGCTAGACGATGAACGTCCTCTTTCCACAGGTAACCCTGGAGGAGAAGATCCGGATGGGAGGGGAGTCAGAACAGCTCTGCCACTGACAGATCCAGAAGCTCCGGAAACCAAATTTGTCCAGGCCAGTACGGAGCAACCAGAATGACTGGACATCTCTCTAGTCTCAATTTCCATAACACCCTGTGCAACATAGGAAGGGAAGGGAAGATGTAAGCCAGAGGAAATAACCAAGGAATGGACATGGCATCCACTGCCAAAGCTAGAGGATCCCTCCAGCGAGATCAGTACCTTGGAACCTTCCATTTGTGTCTTGTCACCATCAGGTCAATGCAAGGAAGACTCCACTTGTAAACAATGAGGTTGAACACCTCTGGATGCAGTTCCCACTCTCCGCTGTCCACGGTTTGTCGACTGAGGAAGTCCGCCATGACGTTGTCTACGCCTGGAATGTGCACTGAGGATATGGCAGGAACGTGTTCTTCTGCCCAGGACAAAATAGCCTTGACCTCTAACCATGCTGTGAGACTTCTTGTTCCACCCTGCTTGTTGATGTAAGCCACAGCCATGGCGTTGTCGGACTGAACCCGGGCTGGGCATTCTTCCAGCTGGGGTGTCCAGTGACGAAGGGCATGAAATATTGCCCAAAGTTCCAATACATTGATGGGAAGGAGAGATTCCTCCTGAGACCACCGTCCCCAAGCACTCAGGCGACCCAGGACCGTTCCCCAGCCGGAGAGGCTGGCATCCATCGTCACCGTGGTCCAGAAGGATATCAGGAAGGACTTGCCCTTCAGGAGATTGGAGAGGTAGAGCCACCATGAAAAACTCATTTCCACATGAAGAGGGAGGGATACGGACGTGTGCAGAAGGTCTGGCTGACCCTTGCATACCTGGATCACAAACCACTGGAGCTCCCTGGTGTGAGCCATGGCAAAGGGGATTGCTTCCATGGTGGAGATGAATTTCCCCACCAGATAGGATAGTTTCTTGGCTGGAACTGGATCTTGAGCTAGAACAGCCGAAACCCTGTGTGCGATCTGGTGAGCCACTTCCTCCGTTAGAAACACCCTGCTCTGCTGAGTGTCAAAGAGAAGGCCCAGGAAGACCCAACGTTGGGACGGGACAAGATCCGACTTGTCCAAGTTGATGATCCACCCATGATCGGTGAGAGCATGAATGCCGTCCTGAATCTGCTGACGAAGAAGTTCCGCAGAGGGGGCTTTCAGAAGCAGGTCGTCCATGTATGGAGTGACTCTGATGCCATCCCAGTGGAGGACTGACACTAAGTCTCCCAGGACACAGTTGAAGACCTGGAGGTGCTGTAGTCAGACCAAAGGGAAGAGCTGAGAACTGAAAATGCCCTTGGTCGTAGGCAAATCGGAGATACTGCCGGCTCTCTGGATGAATGGCGATATATAAATACGAGTCCTGAAGGTCCAGAGAAGCAAGAAATTCCCCCGGAACCATAGCAGCAATCACCGTCCTCAGGGACTCCTGGTGATAATGAGACTGGATCACAAAGGAATTGAGATCCTTCAAGTCCAAAACTGGACGACAACCACAGTCCTTCTTGGACACTACGAAGAGGATTGAGTAAAAACCCGTATCTCTGTCCTGAACTGGAACAGGTTCCAGAACATCCTTGTCCAGAAGAGACTGGATAGCGCCGTAGAAGAGACAGAGTTTTTCCACACCCTGGGGCATATGAGAGGGGAAAAAGCGAAAGGGAGGAAGAGAGGCAAAAGGGATCCTGTACCCTTCCGTCACTACTTGTAAAACCCACGAGTCCACCACTGAATCCTCCCAAATGCTGTGACAGTGACGAAGACGACCACCCACAGCTGAATGGGGACCCGGGTTCGGCAAGTTATGCCGGAGAAGTCTTGGAAACCTTGGGCTTGGAGGAGACCTTGGGCTGCCATTGTGGTTTGGGCTTGGAGGAGGCACGTGGAGCTGAGGGAACTGTCTGGTTCGCCGGACGTTTCTCAGTCTGAAAGGGACGAAAAAACCTGTTACGCTTGAGAGGAGGTTTCTTCCTGGGGACCAAGGGCAGATGAGTACTCTTACCCTCAGTGGCCTCACTAATCAGATCCTTAAGATCTGGCCCAAATAAGGATGTACCCTGAAAGGGCAAGGACAGCAAGGCTTTCTTAGAACCGGTGTCAGCAGCCCAGATCTTGAGCCATAGTGCTGGGCCTCAGATATGTTGGCAAGAAGCCGCAACATATCCGAAGATGAATCACCCCGATGTACAGCTAGGGTGAGTTGTTCAGTCCAGACCGCAATAGTCCAGTTAACCCATGCCGCAGTGAATGCTGGACGCATGGCAGTACCAGCAGTGGCAAAAATGGACTTGATGGAAACCTCAAGCTTCTTGTCAGTCCAGTCCTTCAGAGAACGCATCAGAAACTGGTAAGGCAGTAGACTTAGATAGCCTTGAGACAGGAGCGTCCACCTTTGGGGGATAAACCCATTGAACAAGCGCCACCTCAGAAATGGGGTAAAGCTTAGCAAACTTCTTGGAGACGAAGGCTTTCTGTCCGGAGATTTCTACTCATCAGCCACTAAGGGGTTCAGAGTGGGGTCAGGTGGAAAACAAGTATGGGGCTTTATAGGCTCCTGGAATACATCAGAGGGATCTAAGGAAACCTCCTGAACTGGGGGAATGTTTAGTGTGTTTAAGACGGCCCTGATCAGGTCCTCAGCCGAGGGTTCTGGATCAACCTCAAAAGGATCCCAAAAAAATTGAGAGGAGCCCACAGCAGAATATTCCTCAACATCTGAATCCACCAACAGTTCCTCTTCAGAGGAATCTGAAACGTCAGGTACTCCTGACCCTTTAAATGATCTGAAATACAGAATGTGTGCTGAGAAGCTGTGCAATCTGTAAATCACTGAAGATACTGGGGGTAAAGATGCAAAGTTAAACCAAAGAAAATAACTAATTTCTGCTCTCTCCAGTGTGTGGATTCTGTTTAGTTTAACCCTTTCAGAGCCAGAGAGGAAGCCAACAAAATGATTTGGTCATCTTTCGGTCACTCAAAGGATTAAGTGCAATTGAATTATGAATACAAACAATCAAATCTTAACTGTGATTGGTGCCCACTGCTGTTTTATTCAGAAAGGTCATCTCAGCCCACTTATAGATAATCCTGCTCAAACAATGGGAACCGTGGAAAAAGCAAGAATCTCTGTTCCCTCAGAGAATAAGCAAGACTTAATGGTAGGCCTCAGAAACAACATGTTTTTTTTAAAGACTCTCGCATGAAGT
Source organism: Rhinophrynus dorsalis (assembly GCA_037306005.1). Lineage (NCBI taxonomy): Eukaryota > Metazoa > Chordata > Amphibia > Anura > Rhinophrynidae > Rhinophrynus > Rhinophrynus dorsalis. Next base: position 467,679,643 of record CM074720.1, read on the forward strand.
ACAGAGATTTAAGTGTACAACCTTAGTTCATTTTTGTGTGTTAGTGTAATGTTATAGCAGTATTATATTAAATTTACTTAACTCTATAGACAACAGATGTCTTGTTACATATAGCATTAGCATAGGATACTGAAACCAAACAGAGGGCATTCAGGTATGTACAGTTATGTTACTGTAATTTATGTATTTTTATGAAGCAGGTAGTGACAATTCTTCCTGCTTATACCACAGTGCATGGGAGTACAATGTATCATGGAACAAATGTGGCCCTCTTGAACCTAGAGTGCAGCACACCTAAGATTTGTTTTTAATCTAATTAACTAGAACATGAAATAGTAGGCCAGCAAGACCTATTCTCCTGCTTGCCAGTACCGCACAGTTCAAGAATTGATGTCTGTCAACCCTTTGAGAGCAAGAGGGGTGCGCGACTCATTTCTCTGCAACTTGTTGCAAACCCATATGGCACTCCAAGGGTTAAATATTGCTAATCTTATTGACCTGACCAATAATTAAAGTGGATTTGTCACCTCTGTATAACTTAGCTTAAATAGTTAGGCTATAGATCGAATATTACTAAAACGGTCTTAATATTTTTTTAAGCTTCATTTCATGTAAATTTAAGTTATAAAGTCTGTCCTGCAGCTATTTCGGCACAGACTGCAGTCTGTCGCTCTGCCTCTGCTCCCCTCGTTCCATCCAGCTTCTTCAGATGGAGGCTTCTGTCTGTAAGCTGGAGCGGTCTCGATATATAGCCTAACTATTATGCGAAGTTATAGAGAGGTGATACATCCACTTTAACCATATTCCATTTTTGTCAATAAAAGAAAAACACATTTATGGCTCTCTGATCATGTGGCCTACTTGTAAGCCCTTTCCATCATCTGCCAAATATGCTCATTTCCAGTAAAAAGTGTCATCATTCTGCCGCAGTGTTAACCGCCTGGATTTGAAGAAATGCTATAAAAACCTCTTTAGTATACATCGGGATATTCGCTACTCCAAACTTTCACTGTTTAGTGTGCAAATCCACAATTTACTGGTTGTCAAGCAACAGAATAGCATCCATCACAAATGTTTAAAAAAAGCTTTAGCAGTTCGATTTAAGTGAGTTCAGATATACACTGGGTTTTAACCCCTAGAATGCTAGAGGTCTCCAATGGATTGAGAAGCAAAGTGTCATTTATCTCTATCGCTCGAGGGATTTAAAGTAAAGCTACCACTGCTAATGTATTGTGGAATCTAAAAAATAAACATAAACCTACAACTGGCTAATGTAATGTAAAAATAAAACCTACCACTGCTAATGTAATGTAAAAATAAAACCTACCACTGGCTAATGTAATGTAAAAATAAAACCTACCACTGCTAATGTATGGAGGAATGAAAGAAAAATAATCAAATTTTAACCCTTTGAGTGACAGAGGAGTAAGCAACGCATTGCAAAGCACTGCGTTGTGAACTCCTCTGGCACTCAAAGGGTTAATAAGCTATACAAGAATGCAGACACCTCAAAATCCTGTATTAACTGACTTGTAACATGTTGTGAAAGTTCATTTGTGACAATTTTTTTTTAGCTGATACACTTTATAAATTTGTCAAGTATTTAAGCTACTGAGAATACAGAAAACAGACAATTATTTTAACCCCATGAAGTCCAATGCCATGCCAGGACCACCATGGCTGCCAGGCACTTAACTATGAGTGCCAGAGCAGTACGGAACGCATTGATTTGCAATGCAAATGCATTCCATACCCCTCTGGCACTCAAAGGGTTAAGGACCAGTGATGGTCCTGGCACGTCATGAAATTCAGGGCTCCCCACCTTAAGGGGTTAATTACTAAAAAAGGAATTATAATAAAATGGACTGCAAAAATACATTAACAATTTATAATACTAACCAATTAACTGAATTATTTCACAACAATGACTGTCGTGAACAAAAATAATGATCAGTACTAGCACCAGATTAACCCTTTAAGTGCCAGGGGGAGTCCAACACATTGCCAACTCTGTGGTACTAGAAGGGTTAATACAATTCCCATAGCAAACTGAGGATGGTGAGAGGGGAAAAAAACTGCATGTCTACTGAAGGTGATCATTAATCGCAAGTATCCATGTACACCTTCTTGTGTCCAATAGGATAGCTGTGATCAGAGGTGTGAAACATGTGACTCTACATGTGTTACTGCAACTGCAATGCCCATCCTTCTCAGCAGACCAACGGCTGGCACAGGAGGATGCAAGGGTTAGACGCAGAACAGCGGGTGAACCACATGTGGTTCTCGCCTACTTTAGATCGAACCATGTAAGTACTAGAGGTATAAACATCACATTTTGAAGAAATGCACTGGCGCATACCTTACCACTTAGGGACCAGAGGCTTGTGCTTCACAATGTGTTGCACACAAACCAGGCCATCAAAGGGTTAAAGGGTATTAAAAAACAAAACAAACACCTCCTAATAACCTTGCTTACCTTACTATGGCCAGAAAACCCTAATGGGCCTGTATGATTCATTCTTTTTATCGAGATATAACAATTAGTACCAGATATCATGATCACAAAGGTGGATATGATAGTTTCTAAAGCCACTGGACCTCAGCCTCCATCAGAACTGCTGCTCCACACGCAGACAGAAGCGGGAAGAGTCCACAAGGCTCCAGAAGGTTGTAACAAGCAGTGAGTGGTGCTTGAGGTTCAGTAGTCTTGCAGGCAACTGTCATGTTTACCTCCATGGACATTATTATCCAGGGCTGACTGCAGGACTGTATGAAGATGGTCTCTCCTGAACCAATGTGCAAGGACAAAATTAATAATGTTCAATCGAATATACTATCTATAGAATGGTATGTGGTGTTCATTAGTAAAGGAACACATACACCGAAAATGAAATTGGTTTATATAATTTAAAAATGAAGAGTCTTATGTATAAATGTGTAGTAGGTCTGAACCAAGCCACAGGGAGCAAATAAAGATCCATAATTATTTAAATGGAACTTTTTAACCACTTGAATGTTAGAAAGATTGTGGGAAACCAGTGGGAATGTAGGGCATTTTTAGGTGTCGCCTATGATGAAGCTTATATGCTGAAGAATGTCTATATATATATAAAAAAAAAAATAAATAAATTTATATATATATCTATATCTATAGTCCTGTGTATCTACAATTGGTGTATGTAAATTATATACACAGACCATCTGATTATGTCTGTGCCACATCGAGCTAATTAAGTGTATGGAGATTAGTGCATGTTGCTCTTCTATTTAGCAAAGCTGTTATCATATCCTTGTCTACTTAACCCTTTGAGTGTTAGAGGGGTAAGCAAAAATGCTAATGCGTTGCGTACCCCTCTGCACGCAAAAGGTTAAGGTCAATACAGCACAATCACTTGGGTGACACCTATCAATACTGCTATGATAACGGGAGTCAGGGAGACCTGGAAAAGGCAGAAATGGCTGCCATAACAAAGCAATATCTAAGACTATATGGAGTACCGGATATATAAGTGAATATAACCTAAGAACAACTATATGGGGCTAGTTTTCCTTTAACCTTTGAGTGCCAGAGGGGCACTCAACACATTAATTTGCAAAGCATTGTGTATCAGTCTGGCACTCAAAGATTTAAGAGGTGACCTCAAAGATTTCCCTCTTCTTATCAAGTTTGCTGCCATATGATGTATTAGCTTTTTGTTTGTGAAGTGGCATTTTATAAAAGTAGAGGTGGGCAGTCCTCAGGCCTCCAGCTGCTGGACAACAATAACCGGAAGGGCATAGGTTGCACAATCCCTGATATAGTGCAGCAAGGGCACTTTACCTTGTGGAAAATAAAGTTTCATTATATTAAAGTTTCCATGTATAATTATACATATATCACAACAATGAAAAAATTAAAAAAAATGCCATCCCTCTAGTCTGAAGAGCTAATTAAAGTGGCCGAGGTAAAAATTCAGTTTTTTTATCGTCTCCACATTAACGATATAAAAACAAAAGTATTTTTTTCTATACACTGCATGTTTAAGCATCCTTCTTCAGGCAGTCTTGTCATACCATTTAAGATCTTGCGTAAGCAGACTGACAAAGAACAAGCCTAGACTCGGCTTTACCCACAAAGCAGCACATAGTTGATAAATAAATGTACGGAAAAGTAAACTTTGGATCGTCAAATTGAAACCTTACATTATTCTAGGACAAAATAACAGACGTCAAAACCCATACAATAGAACATCTAATTTGATATGGAGTATAGCTCATAAAGAGATTTAGTTGGAGAATCTAAGATAAACAAATACCATAAAAACAACAACGAACTGAACACATTACTTTTACTAAACAGGAAAGAAGATGTCTTCTATTCAGGTAAATATACTATACATGGTCAGATAAAACATAAAGTGTGCCATAAAAGTGATAAACTAATTCTATCAACATTTTAATGCTTACAACCTTATTTATCAAACTAACAAGGTGCAATTCCACAGCACAAAAACTGCAAAATGAGAGATGACCAATGATTGAAATGTGGCTTTTAACACCTTGAATGCCAGAAGTCTCCAATGTACTGCAAAGCAAAGAGCAGGGGTTAGAATCCCCTTTAAATCAATGGGATTTATGGGAATTTTGAAAATCTTCCATAGTGTGCAAAAGGACCAGAAGTTACATATTCCTCCGGTCCTTAACCCCTTAAGGACCAGGAAAATCTGAGGTGGATTTCACTTAAGGACCGGAGCAATTTTACTTTTTTGACTGTGTCGTTGTTCAACCATGTTTTCTCTTTAATTTCTTTTGTACACTGTCATGCCAAGGCATGAGCTGGCCCTTTCAGGGCCCTGATATGGATAATTTGTTTATTTTGTGTATTTTATTTACCTTTTAAAGTGTTAGCTAAATTAGCTGAGTAGATCACATCACCAAAGCAGGATGTAGGGGTCATAAAATGTATTGGGCCCTCTGCCTTGATGGAAGTTCATCCAGGGGACAGTCAAACATTATGAAATAGTGAGAACATGTATATATAGTGTAAAATGGTTCAATACAAATATATTTTCAGAATGCCCATGTGGTGGGGGAGGTGTTCCTGCTATGAGTTACAAGAATAGCCACTTTGCAACCAGTTAGACCCAGCATGTTTGGTGTTCAGATATTCACACAGATATGAGGAATATGAGTATTATAACATTATAGAGGTGTGCTGTAGGTTGCATGTTTTGGGAAGCCTTATTATTTTTCAGGTAGAACTCGACAGTAACATCCCTGACAGGTCTGATTGAGTGGGCCGTAAACTGTCAGGCCAAACCTCCCCCAGGCAACACCCAGGGGGTTTGGCCTCTTAGAAGGAACTGTGGAAAGTATTTAATATGTTTTTTTTGGATAAAACAGTGAATTTCTTTGTAATAACTGAAGGGAGAAATACCACCTGAAGTTCCCGCAAGGACTCTTAAAATATCGGTAATTGTATTTAACGATTTCTTGTGTTTCTCCCATTTTATTTTATGGACTGTTTTGCCAGTGTATAACCTTTATTTGTGTATGTCCTTCATTTCTGCATTTTTGTAACCAGCACTGTGAAGCCTTTTTTCAGATTAAATGTTCAGTTAATCAGCTCTCGTCTATGTTCTCTAATATGAACGCACTACTCTGAAGGAAGCTCAGGTAGCACACGTTACTAAAGGTTTAATTCTATATGTCTGATTATTAAGTTGATTTTATACTGTATTCTGTTGTGTTTGGGGTAACCTAAGACGCCCAGATATAAAGTCTTGGTGGTGGAAGGAAATTGTAGTACTGGGGTGATAGTGCAGGAGGGATTTCAGGGGTTAATGTGGTGGTGGCTAGGAATAGTAACAGGTAACCAGGAGTCTGGTATTATTAACCCTTTCACTCCTACACTCTCCCCACAGCCATTTTACCAACAATCCCTTGTAAAACTTGACGCAAGTAAAAAAAAAAAATTCAGCATTTTTCATACATCTGATAGGTGAATATTTTTAAAAATGCATTGTTTAGTGTTCAGCTCCTTCTTCCGAGTACGGCAATATCCCATATGCATAGCTTTCTAATGGTTTTGGGGAGCTACAGGGCCCAATTTGTAACATGTGCGTTTCCAGGTTCACACTTTGAATTTTCACAGCTTGCGTCACTGGTGCCATTTCTCATTTGGGGCTGTGTAACAGTGCTTCACTTTAAGAATTTCCCCCTAAAAGTGTATCGTTTTGGAGAGTAGACACCCCAGGCTATCACTTTAGGTGTGTTTTCAAATTTTGTACACAGCCAATTTACCACCAATCCCTTGTAAAACTTGACGTAAGTAAAGATAAAAAAATAAATAAAAATTAAAAAAAAAAAACAGCGTTTTTCACACTTAGACTTCAATTTTGATGTGAAGATTTTATAAAATGTATTGATTAGTTTTCAGCTCCTTCTTCCGAGTATGACAATGCCCCATATCCATAGGTTTGTCAGGGTTTGGGGGAGCTACTGGGCCCAGTTGGTACGTTAGTTTTCTTTTACAGACAGACATGCCATTTTTACAGCTGGTGCCTTGTCTTATTTTGGACTGTTTGACAATGCTGCAATTAATTTTATCCCCAAATGTTGTAGAAGAGTAGACAATCCTGCCTTTCATTCTATTTGCATTTTATCAATGTTTTCGCTGCCACTCTATCACCAATCCCTCCCAAAACCTGGAGTAAGGCAGTTGCTCTAGATTTCAATCCGATGATATTCGCATATTTTTTTAAGTGCTTTACATTAGTGGTGAGTTACACCGTCTGAGTACGGCAATGCCCCGTATGCATAGGTTTGTCAGGGTTTGGGGAAGCTACTGGGCCCAGTAGGAACATGCGTCTTTCCATTATCTGAAATGGAAAAAAATTAGGGTGCTTTCCTTCCCATTATATTTTGATAGTGTTAGATCTAAGGAGGGATGTGTTTTGAAAAATAAAAAAAAAAATGGATATTTCAGGGCGAAAAAGTGGCCAAATAATAAAATAAACTTTACAGGACTACTGCATTGTGCCTGCATGGTATTGCTTGAAGCAGTCACCCATGTTGCCCCTTCAAACAAAAATTGGGAAAGAAGATGGAGCTGATACTGCAGAAAACTTAGTTTTAGAGTGAGGTTTGACAATTTGGAAATCAAAAAAGAATTGTATACTGCAGTCTGCATCATGTAAATGGCAACCTTTTTGTACCATGCCCTATACTTTCGCATGGTGAGGTAAGACTGCATGAGTTGATCACACAGATCAACTCCCCCCATGTGCTTATTGTAGTCTCTGATGCAGACTGGCTTTCTTAGTACCCCCTCTTCTGCTACGAACAGACTGCCACAGCTTTGTCCTCATGCATGATGTCTTTAAACTTAACTGCCAGCAGCTCTTGTTGGCACAAAGTTGAGGACGTTCCGGGTTTTAGTTTTTTAGCTACAAGTTCTTTGGGCATCTCCCTGCAATTGTGCCTGACAGTGCCACAGGCCACAGTGTCAAAATAAAAAAGTGACAGATAAAAGGGGGCTGGTATAGTATTTGTCAACATATAAATAATAGTTTTTATTTAATAAGGGGTAAATTAGATCCCAAACTATTTTCCCATTTGTTCCCAGAGATTCGAGGCAACCAGGAGGGTCAAGTTGGCTATCCTTGCCCTCGTAAATTCAAAAAGCCTGGGTATAGCCTGTGGCACTTTTGCACAATTTATAACATTTAATGCAGAATTTGGATCGCTTGGAGGGGATGTATTGCTTGAAACATAACCTGCCTTTATATTTCATAAGGGATCCATCTATACTTATGTGTTTTGGGTGGTATATACTTGGGCAAACTTTTCCTGTAAATGATTTATAAGGGGCAGAATTTTGAACAGTCTGTTATACTGGGAGTGTTCTTTTGGAAAGAACAGGGAATTACCACTAAAGTGCCTAAAGCGCAAAATCATTTCATATCTAGTCCTGGTCACTGTTTTGGTGAATATAGGGGTATCATAGATGGGGTTTTTACTCCAGTATGATCTAATAATTGTTTTTTTTTTTTTTTTGTTTTTTTTTTACTATTCCCATTGTCATTGTTAGGGCCCAGAATTTCTTGAATTCCAAAAACTCTGTGGGTTGCCATATTTCTTCCTTGGAAACGAATGCTGATGGGTTGGTGGCAATATATTGGGCTACATATAAATTGGTTTGAGACACGATATCCTCCAAAATTTCTTCCCCCAAAAATAAATAAAAAAAACTGAACATGGGTAAATCCTGCCACATCCACTTCAATTCCTGGGTTGCCTGTGGATTCAGGAATTTGTGGGCATAAATTGGCTGATGATACCCATTCATCAGCAGGAGTGGCAGTACTTGTGGCAGGTCTTGGGGTAGTACTTGTGGCATTTCTTAGGGCAGCTCTTAGGGCATTTTTTAGGGCAGCTCTTTGGGAAGTTGAAGGGATAGCTCTTGGGGCAGTGCGTCTTTTTCACAGAAGGGCCAGCATCATCACTAGAGCTGCTCTCACTCACAGAACACCGAGTTATGTCGAAGTCTGACGCAGTGTCTGTGGCTTCTGAGTCAGACGCAAAAAAGGTATACGCCTCTTCTAAACTGTACCTCGGCTGCACTGTATACACCTACTCTAAACTAAATAAATTACTAACTTCTATACCTAACTCTCACCCCAAACAGTCATTATTCCTATGATAATTTTTTTTTTGTATTTTGTATTATTTTTTTCCCTATGCTACTCCTAAACCTAAATCTATCCCTAAGCCTTACCCTAACACACGTACTCCCTGAACCTACCCAACCCAACTACCTATCTAAACTAGCTTATGATACAAAATACATTTTTAAATAAAATAAACTTTATTGTTTTCTTGGGGGGGGGGGGGGGTTCCTACGCTACTCCTAAACCTAAATCTAACTCTAAACCTTAGCCTAACCCACGTATACCCTGAACCTACCTAACCCAAGTCAACTACCTATCTAAACTATAATGATTATATTTTTGTTGTGTTTTTTTGTTTGTTTTCCAACTATATTCTTAAACCTAAATCTAACCCTAAACTTTTCCCTAATAAATGCAGACTAAACCTACCCAACTACCTTCCTAAAGTACCTAAAATACACTAAATAATAAGATTTTATTTTGAAAAAATTAAAAAGGGGATGGGGGATGTACCACAGATCAGCAAAAGCTGATCTGCAGCAAAGTGATCACTACTAGAGTGATCAGAGGGAAGGAAATGTATTGATCACTGCAACACCAGTGATCAAGGGGTTAATTCTGCTTTTAAACTGTTTTTTTTTTTTTTTTTTTAACAGGAATTCTGGAACAGGATCTGAAACACAGCATCATGTGCCAGTTAATGGAACTTTACGTGGAAAGGATTTAACTGCTTTTTCATAAAAAATAACTTTTTTTTAACCCTGCAGTGGAGGCAGAAACACTTAAAGGAGTGTTAAAGTGGACATATTACCTACACAGGTAGATTCATTAACCCCTCAAAGACTGCCCGATGCAGCGCGGGTGGCTGTTAAAGATTGTGGGATGCCAGAGCACCATGCAGGTGTGATGCCATCCCAGAATTCCATGATGTGCCTGAACCATCACAGGTCCTTAAGAGTGACTGTCCTGGCATGTCAAGGGTCGTTAAGGGGTTAAATGTATCTACTTGAACTGACTATATCTTGTGCCGTTTGTTTTTCAAACGGGTTAATAGTTTTAGAGAGGTTTGATTTAGCAGCTGGGAATCTAAACTCATCACAGCTTTGAATTCTGCCTACTAATTAATTATGTAGTTTTAAAAGTTGAATAATGAATTAGTAAAATGCTGAGAAAATCAGCTCTTCCAACTTCTTCAGCTTATACAAGGCTTTCAAGATGGAAGCTCCTACTGAAGGGAGGATTTGGAAAGTTATAAGTCCTCTTTAACACCTTAAGGACAGGTGATGTGCAAGGATCATCACTGGTGAATTTGTATTAAAGACCAGTGACAGTGCAGGCATATCATGGAATTCTGGGATAGCAGAGCAGCTTCATGCCACTCTGCCATCCCAGAATTAATCACAAAAAAAGTGCCACGGTTCTTAACAGCCACCCCTACAGGATAGGGCATTGCTAACCCCTTAATGACGAACGGTCCAGGAAATTAACTTCCCTTAAAGACCTCTGATCTTGGTTGGTGCGCTGGAACAAGTGACTGATGATGTGCATCGGACAGGGGTCTGACAGAGACTGTTCCAGTCTTGGAGCGGGCAATTTCAAGCCACGATAGTGCTTACAGAGCAACGGAGATCAGCATTTGGAGATCAGGATTTGGTGATGTTTTAGTTGTCCCTATGGTACAATTTGTTTCCTCTAGAAATATTCAATTTTCTTTGGAAAATGCTGCCCATAGACAGGACTGACTTATGAAGTACCTCTACCTCGGTATGTCCTTCTGTAAAACAAATAGAGTGGAGTGGTTCTAACTAAAGCAAGGATTTCCACGTCAGTGGAATAGGAGAATACAATGAATATTTCCATGTAATCCTATAAAATAATTTGCAAGGATATTTGTCAGAAGCAGTCATGCGCAGTAGAGGCTGCCCGAACGCACAGAATGCTGGGAGTTCTGAGCTGGGAGCATTCTGTGCTTTCAGACAGTCTCTACAGTGAATGACTCTGTCGGCAGCAGGACGCAAAGCAGGACTGGCCTCTTAACCCTTTGAGTGCAAGAGGGGTACTCAAAGGATTAACATCACCCAGACCTTGGCCCGTGTACACGGGCTTTTATCCTAGTACCAGTTAAAAGATCTTGTGCACGGAAGAAAACAACATATGCAAATGCTGCTGGCTATTGCTGAACAAGTAAAGAATACGACTCATTTTAATGTTTAGTTTCCTTTCTAGGCAGAATGTTAAATCATTTTATACATTACATTCTCTCATGCACATACTGTATATCCATCACTTAACATTCTGAGTGCCAGAGTGGTATGCAAAGCAATGCACTGTTGCCCTCTGGCATTCAAAGGGTTAAATAGAATGCTATGTTATGGAATCAAAACCGTACAAAACTGATGGAAAAAACAATTGACATGAACGGTAGAGACAGGAAAGTAGTTTTATGCCAGAGGACTGATATGATCACATCCTACAGGACCTTGAGCTCCAATGTACCAGACTGAGGACATGCTGTCATAGCTAATACAGTCCTTATCTGAGAAAACGTTCATTGTCAGTAATACACACTATCGCGTGGAGCAACAATGGGGAGAGACAGGGTACACATTCAGCCAAGGTCAAAGTGATAATGGGCGACATCTGTTAAACGACTGGTCCAGTGCAGAGGGCACCTCGGGGCAAAACAACTGAACAGTGCTGATTAAATTAACCCTTTGAGCGCTCACAATATCTCCAACTCACTGCAACTTACTACAACTGAGACCTCTCCATCATACAAAATTGGTTATTAGAATCAGAGATGATGTTCATGGGTAGAGGAATTCTGGTGCAAATCTAATGTTCCACAGAGAACAGAGACAAATCCTATATAATAATTCACTAGGATGTTTGTCAGAAGCCATCATGCACAGAAGACACAGAATGCTGGGAGGTGTAGGAATGCTGGTAGTTCTGTGCTGGGAGCATTCTTTGCTTTCAGGCAGTCTCTACGGTGCATGACTGTGCAATGCATTGAGTACTCCTCTGGCACTCAAAGGGTTAACATCACCCGGACCTTGGCCCGTGTACATGGGCTTTTACACTAGTTCCTAATATTCCCATTGAATTAAATGGGGCTTTTAACCACTTGAATTGATAGAAAAGTCTGCAATGGACTGCTTCTTAATATGTTGACAATCACTAGCACTGAATGGATAAATATGAGTCCCATTTAAATGCACGTGGCAATTCAATAGCTCACTATGGTGCTGCTGGCCTGCACAATAATTTCTCTTCTTTAGGCCACTTTCACATGGGCATCCATGAAGCAAAGCTGTATTTGTTATGTTACCCCTAATGAAAAGTAAGCTGCTGGGCAACGGCTCGGGATGATGTACTTGCAGATAATGTAACTGCTTTCAAAAACGTAATGGATACGTATCTAACACAGAACAATACTGAGAATTATGACAGTTGGATTCAATGCAGCTAGGTTGTTGATCCAGGGATTTGGAGTCAGGAAGGAACTTTTTTTACCCACTTGGGGCTTAATTGGAAATGGCTTCATTGTTTTTCTTTTTGCTTTCCTCTGGACCAGCAGGGGCGTTTTGGCATGGGCTAGACTTGGACGCATGTCTTTTTCAGCCTCGTCAACCATGTTACTATGTTACACTGGCAATCATCTCCTTGCCTCAATGCACAAAGGCACAGTAAGCGCTCACGAGCAGGGTCCTTTTATCCCTTTTGTTTTCTAGGTTTCATTTCTACTGTTTTATGCCTCTGTATGTCTATTCCCTATTATACAGCACTGTAGAAAAGCTGGCACCACATAAAGGATAATAAAAACAATAATCATAAGCTGCATCTTTACTGTACACTAACACAGGAATGCAGTGAATCTGCAGCAGGGCATATCTGCAGGTGGCCTGTGGGCCCATTGGCAGATCTTCCAAAACAGAGATGTTGCAGGTTGTGATACTCTTATTAACCTCAAATGAATGGCTGACCCACATGGGTGTCAGGCAATAATATTCAGCTGATGATCGCTTCGGCCACACCCCCCAGGAAAGAGATTGGGCAAGAGAAAGCAAAGTCCAAGTCAAGCACAACTAAAGTTCAGTAGGGGACTGTTGCAGTTGTTTTTTGTGTGAGCCACTTTCGCTTTCTGAATATAGACCTGACTGAGCACAACAATAAGAAAAATAGAGACAAGCACAAAGTAGGCCTTTTCTGCTCACAAGATTTACCCTTTGAGTGTCAGAGGTATATTAAACACATTGCAGAGCAATGCACTGGATACCCCTCTGGCACTCAAAATGTTAATAGACAATCACTATTATTATTACTGAGGTGTCATTTGGCAGGATAATTATCCAAGGGACAATGTGTTATCAGATTAATAGATGCAGGAATCAACCACAGAGCATGTGCAACTGGAAAGCGATGGCCTGGGTGGAAAGCGATGGCCTGGGGCTCCCCTTCCCAGGACAGGAGAGCAGCTCAGACTAATCCCAATTCATCTCACTTTCCTAATTTCTACTAAGCAAGCCTTTTTACAGACAGATTTTTGTTGCCAAAGCCTCCGATTTTTTCCGACAGAAGGGAAAAGGAAATGTTTAGCTAGGTGTGTAATCCATTAATCTGCGACTGGCATTCTTCACCCAAACGTTTAATGCCAGGAAAGTGACACAATAAATTGAGAGAAACAAGTAATTAATTAGCTGCAAAACTGAACTTTGGGCTTTAGGTGTAAAAGCAAAACACCAGCAATTCTGGAGCAGACCAACTGCACAACAGGGGTATACAATTAAATTTCCAAAACGTTCATTAATTTAAATGTGGATTTTTTTTTTTCTAACCTCTTGAATGCTAGATGGGTTCTCGAATGCACTGAGAGCTCTCTGGCATACAAGGGCTTAACCCCTTAAGGACCAACGGTCCCAGGGTGTGTGGTCCTTTAAAGGGATAGTAATACTTCATTTTAACTTTATTTTATTTTGTAGGTATTAAAAAAACATGAAGAATGATATAAGTCTTATCTCTCAAACCTTTATGGTTTAAGAGATATTCACAAACAAAGTTCCCCCTCCTGTTCAGCCAGATCAGAAGGGAGGTGCCCAGGTAGACTGCAGAGAGGGACAATCTTCAGTTAAGATAAGGTAAAAAGCTGAAAAACTTGTCAAGGGGGGCAGGGCTTTCATTGTTTTCATACAAAGAAAATTGTCCCCTTCTGTTATCTTGTCTGGTCATACAACCAGATTCACATCTGAGAAGAGATGGCTTACACTAGGAAAAAGGGGCGGGGAGGGGGAAACTTTGCTTGTGAATATCTCTTAAACCATAAAGGTTTGAGAGATAAGACTTATATCATTCTTCATGTTTTTTTAATGCCTACAAAATAAAATAAAGTTAAAACGAAGGACCAGATAGGGAAGTTCGACATGCTGCCCCATGTGACTGATCACGTGTGCCGGCAAACCGAACGAGGGACTGAAAGAGATTGCGCCGGTCTTGAAGCGATCAACTTCAGTCCCCGGTATTACTCACCGCTCTCCTGCGGGAGCGAGGTGAGTAAAAGTACATGACGTACCAGGACCGTCACTGGTCCGTAAGTGCCGGACCAGCTTGACGGTCCAGGTACGTCATCGGATGCGAAGGGGTTAAAATGCCCATTTTTGACTTGTTCCCTACTGTGCCATTGGTTTGTTCAAGAACTGCACTTGATTTTATACATGAAGCTCATAAGGGCTTAACCCCCTGAGTGCTAGAGCGGTATCTGCGGTGGATAACCCTCTGGTACTCAAAGGGTTAAAAGATGAACAATTCTTGAGCAAAACAACTGCACAATGAGTGTAAATACAAATTCCACTTGATTTAAATGGGGCCTTTAACCCTTTGAGTGCCAGAGTGGTAGGGAATGCATTGCTATCACTCAAAGGGTTAACCTCTTAAATGCCAGATAGGTCTGCAACACATTGCTTCCCAATATGCTGCAGACATCTCTGGTATTCAAAGAGGTAAAATCAATGGGAATTCTTTTTCCCCTCATTAAACAATTTGCTCAATAATTTCTCATCTTTTTTTATGCTTATGGCCTTATGCACTAAAAATAAAAGTGCCACATGTCTAGGTAGGTGTCCTTCATACAGCAGTCTGAGTAGATTATAGTTGATATCTGTTATAGCTCACTGCCAGTTAATTTTGGTTTATTGACTGGTAAAGACTCATATGATCAGATCAGCTGAAGCCCATTGTTAGGAATGGGGAGGTGTGACCTAGACAGTATCCTTTAATAGCGCTGCACACAAAAGAACATGCAACTACACAGCGCATTAAACACATCACCGTGATTAAAAGGGGCAGCATGAGAATCTCGCCCTGCATCAAAAAAACGTGAGATTCTCATGTCACAGCATGTAACATCACCTTCAGCTCCAGATTTTGATTGGCTAGAACAGAGAAAGTTTAAAGGGATAGTAATGTTTCAAAATAACAGAAGCTCCAATTAATCCTCATAGTATTTGGACCATGGAGAGTGTTATTTCAATACTGTCAGAGTTGTAGTTCAAGAGTAATTGAATGATAAAGTATCCACGCCCCGCCCCTTTTACCTAGTGTAAGCCACCTCCCCTCAGATGTGGAATCTGGTCTTAAGACCAGGCAGCTCACAGTAAGGGACAATCTTCTTACTGTGAAAACAATGAAAACCCTGCCCCCCTTGACAGCTTTTTCAGGTTTTTCACTTATGCTAATTGAAGATTGTCCCTCTCTAAGATTCATCTGGACAGTCTTGCTGCTCTGATGCGAGCAGTGTTACATCAGTAAAAGGGGTGGAGGGTGGGGATATTTTATCATTCAATTACTCTTGAACTACAACTCTGACAGTATTGAAATAACACTCTCCATGGCCCAAATACTATGAAGATTAATTGGAGCTGCTTTTATTTTGAAAAATTACTATCACTTTAAACATAGCGATATAATGCACTATAAAGCATTACAACTCCCATCATCCATAACGGTAGGACTGCAATGCAAATATATGACGAGAGAGATCATCACGCTTCCATGAAGAGTGAAAACTTTATTAAACAATCCCTCTTACTGTATAAATGTGGAGTGCTGTCAACACTGAGACTCAGTCAAGCAACACTGGTAGAGGAAGGAAAGGACATTTTCTCTACACCGTATAGTGTAGAATATAATGTTCTAGTTTGCATCCTGAAGAAACATCTGCCAATTCTCAATATGGATGAGGGGTTCTAGAAGGTTATCTCAAATGGGTGTAAGTTTGTGTCCAGAAAGGCACCAACACTGTCAACAATTTTGTCACCAAGCCTGTATGTTTCCAAGAAAACTCTCATTGGGGGTCAGTGGTTAACTACTAAGGGAACATACAGATGTGGAAGTAAACGGTGTGGTTGTTGTAGATACCTTAAGGTATCCAAGCTCTTTGTTTCTACCACTACTGGCAAACAATATGAGGTGAGAGGCTACATAAATGGTGAGACTAAAGGTGTAGTTCACCTCCTCATCTGTACGAAATGTAACATCCAGTATGTGAGAAAAAACATTTGAAGTTTGAGGGAGAGTTAATGAGCACTTAAGGAATATTCGGAATGCGGATTTTTTCTTCAATGTGGCCTCCCACTTCAACTCTGCTGGTTGTGGGGTGGAGCATTTTAGTGTGCAAGGTCTGAAGAGAGTCTCCCTGGGTCCCCGAGGGGGTAATTAAGACAACAAATTATTAAAAACAGAGGTGTACTGGATATTTGAACTTAGGACCAGGCAACCACGTGGACTGAACAGGGAATATGATGTAACTTGCTACATCTAATGTGGGCATGGTTTTGTAGGGATGTATCCTCTACACTGATCTTTTGTACTATGTAAGAGACATTTTTTTCTTCTCTCCTTCAGACCTATGGGGTATTACATAGAGTTTGGATAGCAAATGGAACTCTTTTTGGTATTAGCCGTAAATGATATCTTCTTCAATTATTTGTTTTTTGTAGGTGCATTTTTATACCTTTTCCGTATTATGTACAATCTGGACACCATTCCCTTCGTTGTCATTGAACCTTTGAGTGCCGGACGGGAATGTGACGCACTATTTTTTGGTACGTACCCGCTTGGCACTCGGGGTTTCTTTAGTTACCAACTGCGGGGTGTATCTTCTCGCTCCCTTAGATTTACTTCACGTATGTATATTTGCTTTTCAGCAATGCTCATGCCCATTGCGTTTGCAATGATCACTAGTATATGTGAATTGGATGTGGCCGAGCCTTTTGGTCGTGGGATTTTTGCTGGCTGCTTGGGCGTTGACCAAGAATTTTGTTCGGATTGGAGTGGGGGTATGCGGTACCGCAGAGTTGTGTTATATGGATGTTTTATTCTTTTTTGATGACTCATGAACGTGTTTCAACATATATTTATTTGTGTTCACGGAAGAGATTGAGTGGTAACACCAATATATTTATTTATCTCTGATTCCGCATTCTGATTAGATGGTATCTGACACGTGCTATATGATTATGGTTCTCTACTAGGTCCGTTTATGCTTGATGTCGGTTGAGACTTTCTGATCGGATGTTTTAAATCCAACCACAGTTTCTCAGACTTCCGGATTTTAATTGGATAGAGTATATCATGTGATAATGTGGATGTGGTTTCCAACCAGGTCCGCTTGGAATGAGGGAAGTTCATTGGACGGTTTGGACTTAAAAGGCAAGGAGGTTAATTTTGCCATTGACCGGAGATCTTGTTCAAGGGCCTTGTATGTGAAACATGTGGATCTGTTTAAAGATGTTGATTTTCATCTAGCTGCGTGCCTCATGTATGCAAGTCTCTCCTTGTCTTTGTACATGGTCGGAAGATTTTAGTTATTTTTTATTTGTTATAAAGTGTTAATGGTGAATTTCTACAGTTCCAGATTGCTATATTTGGGAGCTTATAGGGATGCTCCTTCGCTGCACCAATCCAGCAAGTTAACCTGTTTCTTGCTTGGGACTGAAAACTGCTATGCACATTCTGCATTTGGTGGGGGAGTTATTTACATCTATGTACATTGAAGTTAAAGCCGCTACATTATGCTTGCTACTATTAGAGAGGGTGAGAGATCCCATCCCTTTGCCAAGATCCTCTGATTCCCTGCTCAACAGCATTAAGCAATACCCATCATCAGATGTGACCCAGCACACTGCAGCCCATCCTGAGCCACTAACTGTTGGAACTGAAGGTGATGTTTCATGCCACGACATGAGAATCTTGCGCTTTGATGCAGGACGAGATTCTCATGACGCCCCTTTTAATCAGGGTGACATGTTTATTGCGCTGTGTAGTCGCACGTTCTTTTGTGCAACATTTTTAAATCGAACAGACACAGACAAACTTCCACACTGATCACTGTGTACAGGCAATGGCGAATAAAATGCAAACTATATAACAGTTATTCTATATATTTTACACACTTCTTTACATTCACAAAATTCTCCTCTTAGAGTAACTGCATCTCAAAGCCTATTGCTTTAAAAGGATAGTAATGTTTAAATTTACGTTCATTTAATATTGTAGGCAATAAAAAATAAGTACAACAATGTAAGTCTTATCGCTCAAACTTTATGGTTTGAGAGAGATAACTTGCTAAAGCTTCCCCCCTTCTAGGCTGTCTCAGACAAGTCTGCCATCTAGTGGACAGCAGAAGATTCCTTGCAAACCAGGCACACTTTGTAGACAGTTCCAATGAAGTATTTATTTGTAAATAGTGCGGTTTCAGCTCTGCTGAAGAGCCGCCATCCGGTGAAATGACCAGAATCTGCTGCTGTCCCAAAGAGCGCTGAAACAGCCTGGGGTTGGGGGGGGGGGGGGGGGGGATTTTATCCAGTTGTATCTCCCAAACCATAAAGGTTTGAGAGAGAAGACTTACATCGTAGTACTTATTTTTTTTTTTAATGCCTACAATAAACTTAAATTTAAACATTACTATCCCTTTAACCCCTTAAGGACCGGGAAAATCTGACGTTTTCACTTAAGGACCGGAGCAATTTTGACTTTTTCAACCACATTTTCTCTTTAATTCTTTTGTACACCCACACAGATTAAATACTGTTTTTCTAAGCACAAGCAGGGCTTTCTTTTGATACCACAATTATATGAATTTGATTACAATAGAAAAAAAGAGCATAAATAATTAAATAAATAAACCAACAACATTTTGCTTACATTTTCCTGTCAGGATTTGCATACCATTAGTTCATTACAAAAAATACCCCTAAATATATTCATTTGCTTCTCCTGAATATAAGAGTACCCCATATGCCTAGTATTTCAATCCCTTTCTCACATTTACAAGGTAAATATTACAAGATGGATGCCATTATTTCCAACCTGTAATTTTTCAACAACTGGCATGTGAGCATCATAGCTTAGCTGACGGTGCCACAACCAAAATTGTCCCACAAAGGTATAGGTTTCTGAAAACTAGACAACATAAGGTAAATAATGAGGAGAATTTTGGAGTATTTTTATGCACCTATTTTTCCAGAAATATTTTTCAATATTGTGGTAATATTTTGTTTTTTTAGCAGTTTTCACACTT
Source organism: Rhinophrynus dorsalis (assembly GCA_037306005.1). NCBI lineage: Eukaryota > Metazoa > Chordata > Amphibia > Anura > Rhinophrynidae > Rhinophrynus > Rhinophrynus dorsalis. The sequence goes on from CM074720.1 coordinate 467,698,870, forward strand.
ACATTTCAATATTACTGTTGATATCAAGCACAGGATAGTTGAAAATTTAAAAAAAATTCATTGATTAGTATTCAGCTCCTTCTTCTGAGTTCGGCAATACCCCATATGCATAGGTTTCTCAAGGTTTGGGGGAGCTATGGGGCACAAATTGGAACATGCACGTTTCCAGTTTCACACTTTGAATGTTCACAGCTTGAATCACTGGTGCCATGTCTCATTTGGGGCTGTGTACCAGCGCTCCACCTTAAAATTTTCCCCCAAAAGTGTATATTTTTGGAAACTAGGCACCCCAGGCTTTCATTTTATGTATGTTTTCACGCAGCCATTTTACCACCAATCCCTCGTAAAACTTGATGCAAGTAAAAAAAAAGAAAAATTAAAAAAATAAATAAATATCAGCGTTTTTCACTTTGACTTCAATGTTGATGTGAATTTCAAGCACAAGATAGGTGATGATTTTTAAAAATGCATTGTTTAGCATTTGGCTCCTTCTTCTGAGTAAGGCAATTCCCCATATATGCATAGGTATCTCATGGTTTGGGGGAGATACGAGACCCAATGTTAAACAAATATTGAGTTTTTAAATCTTGTTTAACTGGTGCAATGCCTCAATTGGGGCTATGTAACAGTGATCCACTTTAAGATTTTCCACCAAAAGTGTATATTTTTTGAAAGTAGACACCATAGGCTTTCACTTTAGGTGTGTTTTCAAGTTTTATACACATCCATTTTACCACCAATCCCTCATAAAACTTGACGTAAGTAAAAAAAAAAAAAAAAAAAAAATAAAACACTGCATTTTTCACACTTAAGACTTCACTTTTGATGTGAATCTCAAGCACAAGATAGGTAAAGATTTTATAAACTGCAATGATTAGTGTTAAGATCCTTCTTCTAATTATGGCAATGCCCCATATGCATAGGTTTGTCAGAGTTTGGGGGAGACACTGGGCCCAGTTGGAACATGCGAGTTTCCTTTTACAGACATGCCATTTTTACAGCAGGTGCCTTGTCTCATTTCGGACTGTTTGGCAATGCTGCGATGGATTTTACCCCCAAAAGTATATGTTGTAGAAGAGTAGACAACCCTGGCTTTCATTTTATTTGCACTTTTTCAATGTTTTCCCTGCCACACTGTCCGCAATCCCTCCCAAAACCTGCAGTAAGGCAGAGAAACACCATTTTTTCACACTTATATTTTAGTGTTGCTCTGGATTTCAATCAGATGATATTTGCAGATTTTTTTAAGTGCTTTACATTAGTGGTGAGTTACATCGTCCGAGTACGGCAATGCCCCATATGCATAGGTTTGTCAGGGATTGGGGGAACTACTGGGCTCAGTAGGGAACATGTGTGTTTCCATTATCAGAGATGGAAAAAACTTAGAGTGCTTTGCTTCCCCTTATATATTGATAGTGTTAGATCTAAGGAGGGATGTGTTTTGAAAAATAAAAAAAACCTGGATATTTCAGGGGGAAAAGTGGCCAAATAATAAAATAAACTTTACAGCACTACTGCATTGTGCCTGAATAGTATTGCTTGAAGCAGTCACCCATGCTGAGGGCAGGTTTGAAAGGGCAAGTAGGACAGTAAGTGGGGGTTTCTCTCCGTATTCCCTTGCTGTAGCAAACCCTTCAGCGCTTTTGTGGGTTTTTCTTTTGGGGGGTTGGGGGGATTTTATAAATAAAGTGTACTACCCCGGGTTTTGGTGGAATTGTTTCTGTTGCCCCTTGAAACAAAAATTGGGAACGAACATGGAGCTGATACTGCAGAAAACTAACTTTTAGAGTGAGGTTTGACAATTTGGAAATCAAAAAAGAATTGTATACTGCAGTCTGCATCATGTACATGGCAACCTTTTTTGTACCATGCCCTACACTTTCGCATAGTGAGGTATGGCTACATGAGTTGATCACACAGATCAACTCCCCCCATGTGCTTATTGTAGTCTCTGATGCAGACTGGCTTTCTTAGTACCCCCCTTCTGCTATGAAAAGAGACTGCCACAGTTTTGTCCTCATGCATGGTGGAAAGCATGTAGACATCTTTTCTGTCCTTGAACTTAACTGCCAGCAGCTCTTGTTGGCACAAAGCTGAGAACGTCCTGGGTTTTCGTTTTTTGCTATAAGTTCTTTGGGCATCTCCCTGCAGTTGTGCCTGACAGTGCCACAGGGTCAAAATAAAAAAGTGACTTAAATAAAAGGGGGCTGGTGTAGTAGTTGTCAACATATAAATGATATCCTTTATTTAATAAGGGGTACATTAGATTCCAAACTATTTTCCCATTTGTTCCCAGAGATTCGGGGCAACCAGGAGGATCAAGTTGGCTGTCCTTGCCCTCGTAGATTCGAAAAGCCTGGGTATAGCCTGTGGCACTTTTGCACAATTTATAAAATTTAATGCTGAATTTGGATCGCTTGGAGGGGATGTATTGCTTGAAACCTAACCTGCCTTTATATTTCATAAGAGATTCATCTCTACTTATGTGTTTTGGGGGGTATATACTTGGGCAAACTTTTCCTGTAAATGATTTATAAGGGGCAGAATTTTGAACAGACTGTTATACTGGGGGTGTTCTTTTGGGAAGCACAGGGAATTATCACTAAAGTGCATCTAGTCCTGGTCACTGTTTTGGCGAATATAGGGGCATCATAGATGGGGTTTTTACTCTAGTATGATCTTCTGTCATTGTTAGGGCCCAGAATTTCTTGAATTCTAAAAGGTCTGTGGGTTGCCATATTTCTTCCATGGAAACAAACGCTGATGTGTTGGCAGCAATATATTGGGCTGCATATACATTGGTTTGAGACACGATTTCCCCCCAAATTTCTTCGCCCAAAAATAAATGAATAAAAACTCAACATGGGTAAATCTTTCCACATCCACTTGAATTCCTGGGTTGCCTGTGAATTCAGAAATTTGTGCACATAAATTGGCTGAAGATACCCATTCATCATCAGGAGTGGCAGTACTTGTGGCAGCTCTTGGAGTATTTCTTAGGCTAGCTCTTTGGGAAGGTCTTTGGGCATTTCTTAGGGCAGCTCTTTGGGAAGTTGCCGGGGCAGCTCTTGGGGCAGTTGATGGGGCAGCTCTTGGAGCAGTGCGTCTTTTTCACAGAAGGCCCAGGGTCATCACTAGAGCTGCTCTCACTCTCAGAAAACTGAGTGATGTTGAAGTCTGACGCAGTGTCTGTGGCTTCCAAGTCAGACGCCAAAAAATAATACGCCTCTTCTAAAGTGTACCAACGCTGCATTGTATACACCTACTCTAAACTAAATAAATTACTAACTTCTATACCTAACTATACCTAACTCTCACCTCAAACAGTCACTATTACGATGATAATTTTTTTTTTTTTTTTTAATTTTGTATTTTTTCCCTACACTACTCCTAAACCTAAATCTATCCCTAAGCATTACCCTAACACACATTCATTGAACCTACCCAACCCAACTACCTATCTAAACTAGCTTATAATATAAAAAACATTTTTTAATAAAAAACTTTTTTTGTTTTTTCCCTACGCTACCCCTAAATCTGACCCTAACCCACGTTTACCCTGAACCTACCTAACCCAAGTCAACTACCTATCTAAACTATAATTATTATATTTTTGTGTGTGGGGGGGGGGGGTTTGGGGGTGGGTTCCCCCTACTCTACTCCTAAACCTAAATCTAACCCTAAACCTTTCCTAACGCACAACGACTAAACCTACCCAACTACCTACCTAAACTACCTAAAAAAAAAATCACTAAGAGTGATCAGATGGGGGGGGCTGTATTGATCACTGCAGAAACAGTAATCAAAGGGTTAATTCGGGAATATTGGAACAGCTCTGGAACGATCTCACAAGCTGTCTCTCTCCACCTCAGAAGTTTCTAAGATGGAGGGAGGCAGAAAGATGCGACAGGGACAGTATTTATAATTTAATAGTATTTATAAATACTGTCCCTGTCATTCGGCTTTTGAAACATGTGATTCGCTAATCAAGCGAATTACACGTTGCAACAATGTTGCTACTGGCTGTAACTAAGTGCCCCTGTATCGGAGCACTTAGTTACAGCCATCCCGCAGTCCAGGACCATCATGGGTCCTTAACACCTTAAGGACCCATGACGGTCCTGTTCCGTCATGGGCTGTTATACACTTAACGACCCATGACGGAACTGGACCGTCATGGAATTCCGGGCTCCCCTCGCGGCTGCACGCCGTTCGGGGAGTCCGGAACTCAGCCGCAAAAAAAAAAAAAAAAAAAAAAATGCTCCGTGGTCCTTAACGGACTGTAAGGTGCATGCGCAGGCCGTCGTTAAGGGGTTAAGGGGCTAATATACTGTGATACTGTGTCTATCCATCACAGATTTGGATCTTCCAGTGATGGGAACACAGCAATTGCCCAAGTCCTTTTGTTAATCTTGAGAATGTTCGACAATAAACGTGTCTACAATCAGCTACAACCACTAATCATTGTGGGAGACATATCCACTGAAGGAATGGGGGGCCTTACAGGGGGAACAGGCAAGGGACCACCACCATCGCGTCACGCGACTCGAAACTCATGCAGTCAGCTTGACAGCTGACGTCTGTGAAAGGGGAGGGGGGAAGTTTATAATCATATATCTCTCAAACTATACAAGTTTGAGAGGCTGGTTTACATGAATTCATTTGTTTTATTGCTATCCCTTTAATAATGTGTAAAAACCACATTTTAAACAATCTGTCTTATCATGAAGAAAAAAAATCATTAAATGAATGCAGCTAAGTCCATACGGTTCAGAGTAGAACAAGTTACTGCTATATGAAAGACACCTACCTTGGAAAGCCTGTTTAAAAAAGCAAGCTGAATAAAACAACTTAAATACAACTGCTTTGAGTTGCTTTATTAAAAAAAGCTTGAACTGCAATAATTTTATGTTAAAGCCTTAGCAATAGTGCCATCTGGTGTTCAGACACTATATCATTTTGTGGGAGAAGCACGTCACTGGCTGCTGCAGTTCTCCATATAATGTGATAGGATTAGCTCAGTCACATTAGTAAAGTTCAAACCGTAAACATGTTTTAACTAATCATAACAGGAGGGAATATCCTTGTACGCAGTAAGAAAATCATTTTTTTATCATGATAAACCTTTTCTAATGCTTTAATCTCCTAAGGACGAGTGATATGTGCAATTCATTGCACACCCCTCCGGTACTAAAGGGGTTAAGACAAAATCATTGGTATGTTATAGATCCCCTTTAAATGTACATATGCATCACTCCATTCTTTACAGTACAGGCTTTCCTGGTTAGCTTTGTAGAAATGCATTTTAACCTGCTAGATACTAGAAGACTGGCTCATTGCAATGTGTCTCGCAGTCATGAGTTTTAAAGGGGCAGTAATGTCCCAGAAGAATATTTATCTTTTTGTAGTGCTTAAAAAGTTCAACTAAATGCAACAAATCCCATCTATCAAACCGCTATGGTCTGAGAGATATTCCTATTCAAACTTCCCCCCTCCCTCCCTTCAGTGCTATGCTGACTGCAGGGGAATCCTGTCTGGGGTCCAACTGGTGGCTCTAAAGCAGAGCCGCCCGCAATCACATTATTTAAAAAGAACAACTTCATTGTAAAGGTCTACAAAGTGTGCCTGGTTTGCAAGTACACTCTGTAGACCATTCCAATGAAGTTTCTTGGACATTACTAACACTAACTCCTTGAATGCTAGAGAGGTCCCTAAAGCATTGCTATGCTTTGCTTTGGGGTAGAGGAACACCAATGAAAGTTTCTCTTATAAGAAGCTGCAGTTACAGGTGCAGATGTTTCCATATCTTGACACATTGAATGTGTAACTTTTCACCAAGCTGAGGAAAACAATGGGAAGTATTCAGGAAGAGGAAGTGAAGAAATGCTAAAGCAAACCAACTACACTACAGGGGAAACATTGCCAAGACTCCCATGGCTTTTAATAAGGGTTAAAATCCCCACTTAACCCTTTAAGTGCCAGAGGGGTACAAAATGCATTCCTTTGCAATGCGCTGCAAAACAATCTGGAGCTCAAAGGGTTAAATAATTGGGAATTTTCACCTGTCCCTTAAGTAAGAGTTTGTATGTCCCAGAATTTGTACTTGCTGGCTTCCTGAATATAGCACCATTGTATTTACCTTCCTCACTGACTGAGGAGGAAGAGGAGTGCAGAGGAAAATGGATTAACTCTTAGTGCCAGAGCAATGCGTTTCGTACTCCCTCTGGCACTCAAAGGGTTAACCACCTCAGACAAATATATGTTTTCACATCTAACATTCTACCAGGGATTGAAGCCCTTTACACTACTATAAAACACTATCACAGCATGCTTTTTATTTTCTTAAAGGAGAACTACCACCCCACACAATCTTTACCTTCACTAAGTCCTCCTCTGACGACTAGCTGCTTAGTAGCGCTAGTCGCCGGAATAATTACCTTATTTAATAGATTTCTGCCCTCTTCCATGGGCGACAGGCAGGACGGATCGCGGACATCTTGCCATGGTGCCGTCCACGCTCCTGCGCTGTCAGTCCCAGCTGGAGTCAAATGGCTCCTAGAAACGCCTCCTAGACCCGGCTGGGACTAACAGAGCAGGCGCGCGGACGTCACAATGGCAAGATGTCCGCATTCCGTCCTGTCTGTCGCCCACGGAAGAGAGAAGAAATCTCTTACATAAGGTAATTATTCTGGCGACTAGCGCTACTAAGGAGCTAGTCGCCGGATGAGGACTTAGTGAAGGTAAAGATTGTGTAGAGTGGTAGTTCCCCTTTAAAATAATCAAGCAATTCTGAGGCACATCAAATGAAAACAAAAAAAATGCCATGGAGTACAATGATGGGAATTTTTCTCTCTCCCCTGTAACGCAGTTGGTGTGCTTCAGAATTGCCCCAGTTCATCTCAGTACATCAGCTTTACTGGCTTTTCAAAGCAATCTCATACCTTCCTGCAGGACGTCCTTGAGAGTCACTCTCTCCCTGGAGATGGCAATGTCTTTAACCTTGGCTTTAGCCTCCAGAAGGGTGACACTTTTCAAGTCGTTCTTCTCGATCCGTAGAGTTGGATAACCTGAGGAGCCAACGGAGCCAAACAAGAGCAATATGAATACCCAGGACATGAAACGCTCAAAAATGTAAAATCAGAAAGGAGTTCAGGGGCAAACCGTTAAAAAATCCCCAAATCATTTTATTTAAATGGGGATTTTAACCCTTTGAGTGCTTAGTGTGTCCGATGCATTGCTTCACAAGGTGTTGGAGACTTATACAGCATTCAATGGTTTAAAATCCCCATTTAAATCAATGTTTGTTTTTTAGTTCTTCCCTATAGTACAAATGGTTTGGCCCAGGACTCCTCCACTTGTCTTTTGTATATAGGGTCCTGATGTTTGGCATTGGCAACGATTCTCATTATCGATTTTATCGATTAGTTGTTGCAGCCCTAAACCTACCTTCCTCTAGACTGTAAGCTCTCACGAGCAGGGCCCTATGATCCTTCTGTTCTTCACATATGATTTACTATTTATTATCCCTGTGTGTCTATTCCCTATAGTACAGCACTGCGGATTAAGTTTGCTCTATATAACTAAAGAATAATAATAATAATGACTGTGACACTTATTTTATCCCCATTTATTTATTGTAACATACTTCTATTGTAAGGAGCTGCATACACTGTTCGGTTATATATAAATAAAGACATGCATACATACAGTGGATATAAAAAGTCTACACACACCTGCCAGGTTGTTGTGATGTTAAAGAATGAGACAAAGATAAATCATGTCAGAACTTTTTCCACCTTTAATGTGACCTGTAACGTGAACAATTCAATTGCAAAACAAACTGAAATCGTTGAGGGGGGGGGGGGGGATAAAAAAACTCACAATAGGGTGACAACCTTTTCCCTACCTGGAATTTTCAGTTCACCCCTAAGATATTTTTGTTGAGAACTGCTGGTTTAGAAACTTCCCATAAAAAGGCAATTGAGTAGAAAAAGACTCAGCATCTTCTATTGGTGACTGTACAACCAAATAAGTAATATATATTTTTGGGGGATAAGCCAACAGTTTTGGGACCTTTTAACCCTTTCAGTGTCAGCGGGGTAATCAAAGTATTGCTTTGCAATGCGTTGGTTCCCCCAATGTCACTGAAAGGGTTAATATAGTAAAATATGTTGAAGATTCACTCTGTAATGGAAACGCAGCTCATGTACTACAGTACTCAGAAATACCATATAAAGAAAAAGCTCCTCTATATATGGGGGAGAAATCACAAACGTTTCACTTACATGAAGAAAAAACATACAGTAGCTGGGAAAAAAAATCTTGACGTTAGATCTAAAGCTACAGACTGCCACCTGATGGTCACAACCAGTAACTTTTTTCAAAATGACAGTGTACGAACTATGGGCTTTAATAACCTTTTGCGTGCCAAAGTGGTGCTCAATGTATTGCTCGGCAGTGCGTTGCATACCCCTCTGGCACTCAAAGGGTTAAGAATGGGAAAAGAAGAGCCGCTCTGGAATAAAGCAAGTATACTTTAAGGGACAAACTAAAATTTACTTTGAATTAGATGGGTCTTTTAACCCAGCAAATACTAAAGACGACTGCAATACAATCAAGAATTTAAAATCCCATTTAAAACATTTAGTAATGTGGGATTTTTTTTTTTTTTTTTAAACATCCATAATGGTAATGCACACAGGACTGGAAGTTACCAGTAGGTGTATAGTATAAAGCCTTTGGAATAAAATAAATTAAAAACTTCAGGAGACAAGATATTAGACTATTCACTATGTTTAACTCTTTTACTGCCAGAGGGGAATGCAATGATTGTGTTGTGTACCCCTCTGGCACTCAAAGGGTTAACATTACATGTAATAGTAACTTTTAACATCCTCATGTAATTTTGCTCTGTAAACACTTTTAAGCAAATCAGCACACAGAAGGGGTAGTAAAATTATTTTATTCTGCAGAAAAAGCCCTTCAATTTAGGGAAATGTCAAGTGAGTCTCTGCTTTACTCAGACTGAAATGAGATGTCCAATCTACATATATTAAAGAAACAGTACCATTAAAAATGAATTGTAGCATTTTGCTCATGTAGATCTTGGTATAATTTGCAAAAATGACCTTCGCTGTAGAATCACTACATTCAGTCACAGAACACGTTCTTCCATGAATTCATATGCATTACTAAGTGGTCATGTAGCCATATTAATTATCAAGCACGCTAACAAGCCAAAAGTAGATAATTAATCTGAAACCAGCTTTGTTTTCTTCTGAGGCTACTCAATCCATTACTGTTTGTTGTTTTTTTTTGTTTTGTTTTTTTTTAGATCAAAGATAACATTCAGTACTAGTTTAACTGATCTTGAACTGCAGCCCACAAATCCACCAGAAAATTGAGCTAACAACAGATTTTAGAGCTCTTGTACCAAAGAAATATTATATACAAAAGTTGGATAGTAGTGAATCATATTTACAGATAAGAGATGTACTAGTTGATAATGAATTATTCATGCAAAGAGCTGACTTAAGAACAAGAAATCATCCATTAACACTACAGGAAAGGTGCTTTCGACTAAAACAAAGGCAGAGATTCTTTACAGCAAGGACGGTAAAGCTATGGAATTCTTTGCCTCGGGATGCTGTACTTGCAGATAATGCAGCAGATGCCTATCTAGCACAGAATAATAATGACAATTTTGACAGATTGCTTCAATGCAGATAGGTGGTTGATCCAGGGAAATATCTGACTGCCATTTGGAGTCAGGAAGGAATTTTTTTACCCACTTGGGGCTACATTGAAAATGTCTTCAGAGGTTTTTTTTTTTTCCTTCCTCTGGATCAACAGGGGTGTTGTTTTTGGCATGGGCTGGACTTGATGGATGCATGTCTTTTTTCAGCCTCATCAAATATATTACTGTTAGGTCTGAGAATGATGTGTGCAAATAAACAGACTGCTTCTGATTATTAATCACAGGGCAACATTTGGAGACACCACCAGAAAAAAAGTGGGTCTTTTTGTAAAAAAAAAAAACAAAAAAAACAAACACTGCACAACTGTATCACAGAATTCCCTGAACACACCGTTATCTAGATCTATACTGCTAAATGAACTCTTACTGGTGACTGGTGTTGCGTTGTTGGGGGTGTCTGCCCGCAGGTACTGTGTTGTCTGGGTAGATGGTTGAGACAGACCCTGGGAACTGCTGCTGTCACTCATGCTGCAAACAGAAGAGCAAAAATAAAATTAAATTTACACTTCAAAAGGTCAAATTCACAGAAGATATCTTGGAGCAAACCAACTGCACCATAGAGGACCTATTGATTTGAACCCCTTCAATGAATCGAAGACCTTTTCTTTTCAAGGTTTAACTCATTGAATGTCAGAGGTGAATTTAAAGGCAATGTGTTGGATACGTCTCCAGCAGTCAAAGAGTTAAAAGATCCAGTAACATAAATTAACTTTTTTGTTTATCTGTCCCCTTTGGTGCTACAGATTTGCGAATTGTTGAAGTTGTTCTTAAAGCAAAGCTATATGTGGTATACCCCTCTGGCACTCAAAGGGTTAAAACATCACATATGCAAGTAGATAGATCCGGATCTGTCAGCAAGTCACTAAGTGGTTGCTTGGATACCACAAAATATTCATACTGTGCAGTGTTTCCCAAATCAGACCTCCCAAGTGTTCCTCTTTAGGAGGGACAGTACCTCTTTTAGACCCAAATCCCTCTGTCCCTCTTTCTCACCCTGATGTCCCTCTTTTTAGGAGAGCAGACTTTGTGATGTGTATATAAGTGTATCATTTTGCTTTATAGCAATAAAACTCACATTAATGCTTGTTTAAACTTCAGTATATGTGTTTATAAATTAGCCTGTGTAAATAAAATACTTTGGTCTTGTTATAAATCATTCATTAGGTTACACACATAGGTGTCAATAGGTCATTGACCAGCCTAAAATCTTTCGATAATGCCCTGCCCATCAGCCACACCCCACGTAAACCATCTAAAATAAAAGTGTCCCTCTTTTGCCATTTGAAATGTTGGGAGGTATGCCCAAATCCTTCCAACACTGAGTGACTTAATATAATCACATTCATTGGCCACACTAAGCACTGCAGCGCTGACAGAAATTTGTCACCTACTTGGCACTGTAGCCAAATAAACTGTAGTGCTGGGGAACGTACATTTTCTACTTCATGGGACCTATCTGGCAGCAAATCTGCAGGAGTTAATAACGTCACAATGCAGAATAATATTAACTCCTCCAGTGCTATAGACCTGCCATGCACTCTAAAAAATATTCACTCACACAGTAATTTCACATACATATCTGCTCTTAATGTCAGTGACATAATGCACATGTCTGTCCTCTATAGGACCAAGGAATACTAAAGCTAATCCCTCATAGGACTATGAATGCGCTGCTCATCTAAACTTTGCACTGATGGTGACAACTAAAAACTTCTATTGGATTTAAATGGCCATTTTTTTTATAGGTCTTCAATGCTAGAGATGACTAAAGTGTATCACTTCTCAAAGCACTGTATAACTAGGCAGGGGTTGAATGCAACAGTTAACCCCCCGACTGTCAAAAAGGTGCCCAATTAATTGCTTTGTAATGCACTGGACACCCCACTGGCATTCAAAGGGTTAAATCAGTGGGGAGTTTGGAAAGTTTTATTTATCCTTTATGGTACACATTTTGTCACAAAATAATTGTTTTTAACAGATTTTTACAATACTGTGTATGTTGTTTGTGTCCAATTTTATTCTATACAGACAGCCAATATAAGCATACAGATGCTGTGCAACACGTTTGAATAAAATGACTAGGAAAGAGGCTGATCCTATGTCACTGAAGTCTGGGCACCTCTGCAGTAATACTTGGCGGACACTGTAGCATTCTAGGACTTAAGATCGTTTTTTCCCACTTGCATGTTCATGGAGAATGTATTTGTTCCCTATGGTGCAGATGGTTTGCCCCAGGACTGCTCTGAACATTAACAATTATTGCATACAGTCCAATCTGTGACTTCTAATGCACACCAAATAAGACAGTCCTATCAGTCTAAGGAAGCAGTGTAGTAGCGTAAATTTTACCAATTTGTCCTGACCACAAAAATAATCTTAGGTGTCTCATGACAATTTTTACACTAGAGAAGAGTCCTCACCTTCACTTACATTCTGAAATGCGCTCAGGGTCCTACATTTAAAAAAAATGTCTGCATTGAATTTCTAAACTTTATTTGAAGTACACTTTTGTCACTTTATTTAGTTTTACAACAGTGGTTTCACAATTTGAAAATTTCAAACTATATACGACATATACACAGATAACTGTGGCAAAGAATATTCTTATGACATTTCAGGGGAATAGAAGGTAGCCTGGCACACCCACCTGTCATCAAGTTCCACTCGCTTCATACTGTGGAGGTGCAGCACGGCCAGGATTATGGCCACCAGGAAGATCACTGCGCAGCAAACACCCACACTGATGTAGAATACCCGTGTGGAGGTTGTGGGAGCAACGTTTACAGGGTCAACTAGGTAAAAAAGGACCAACAAAATTACTGGACAATCAATTATATACTGGAATATTTAACACTGACAATGAAAGGTGTCCAATGCACCAAAAGAACTTAGTCTAGAAGATACAATGACGCCACAATTATTATGGAAAAACAGTCTCACAATGTTACCAGCAGCTACATTTTAAGGCATCATCATAAAATATTCTGATATCAGTTTCCTGGAACTCAGGTTAAATATGTGTAAAACTGAGAAATGTCAGTATCCTACTATAAAAATAATCAGACACACACACATGTAAATATAACATGCACACACTGCTGTGGGTTAGACCAGGTGGAATGTTGCAATGCCTTTAGACAATCTGCATGGACATGCTAAACTTACAGTGAATCCTGGAGCTGTTCCTATCTGTAGATAATGGCACCTTGACTTCTTGTTCAACCTCTATGAAAAGAAAGGACAGTCTGCTCAAGTCTGTGGTGTACAAATCACTTCTTGGTACATTCAAAGCATAAAGCAAACAGGACGAGATTACAATGAGACCAGGGTAATATGCACTAAGAGGCAATAAAGGGCCAGAATGGCTTTATGGCAGTGAAGTGGTTTCAATGGACTATTGACAGCATGCAATAAGGTGTTGTCACCATCATATCCCTGTGAATCCACCATCAATCTGACATAATCCACCAACATCGCCATGCCTTCACCAGGCTTACGAATTTGTTCCAAAAGGCTCATTTACACACACTAGGCTCCTATGGTACACTTTGCTGTCGAAGTTCACAATATCAACATCACCAGCCTGAGATTAGGACCTCCCTGTAGCTTTGTATGCAGCTAGAGCCATGGTCACAACACCCCTATCCCTTAACCCTTGGAGTTTAATGGACATTCAATGACCATATTAACCACTGCAGTGCTGACAGAAATGTGTCACCTACTTGGCACTGTAACCAAATAAACTGCAGTGCTGGGGAACAAATATTTTCTAATTCATGGGACCTATCTGGCAGCAAATCTGCCATAGTAGCTTTGCATGAGTTAATAATGTCACACTGAGAATTAGTATTAACTCCTAAAGTGCTACAGGGACAGAGACCTGCCAATTACCAGGCACTGTAAAAATATTCACTCACACAGCGATTTCACATACTATCTGCTTCTTAATGTGTGTGACAAAACGCATGGGTCTGTCCTCTATAGGACAAAGGCGTACTAAAGCCAATCCCTCAGAGGACTATGAAAAGTGCTGCTCATTTAAACTTTGCACTTTCCATTGGATTTAAATGGCCCTTTTGAAAGTCTTGAATGATAGAGATGACTCCAGTGCAACACTTCTCAATTCACTGGAGCGTAGAATAAAAAGATAAGAGGGCATCAGCCCCTATTTAATATATGTTTACTAGAACCAGATTTCAATGTACTGCCTTAAAGATCTGGCACAGGTCCTCCAATACAGCAGGAGCATATGGAACTCCATCGAAATAGAGCAGCACAGAGTCACTAAATATTAAGAGCCTGAAGCCTGGCTTTTCATTCTTTTATATACACTGATGAACCCATGAAAACTGAAGTAACAGGGGGATTGCTGGCATTTCCATGATGTCTGATTTGGAAGGAACATTAAAATCTGGTTCTAGTAAGCATATATTAACCCCTCAAGGACCCTTGACGTGGCAGGACTATCATGTCGGTCTCGGCACGTCATGGAATTCTGGGATGGCAGCATGGCTGCACAACGCTCAGAATTCAAATGGCCAAAAAAGCTCAGTGGCCCTTAACAGCCACCCACATGCTGGATGGGTCAGTCATTAAGGGGCTAAATAGCGGCTGATGCCCGCTTCTCTTTTTATGCTACTTTCTGGATATGTTTTCTATTATTATTCAGACTTGTTTATTTATACAGATCTTGGACATATTTTCTCCTACAGCTGCACTTAAGCATTCAGTGATATAATTTTCTTGGTAACACAGAACTTCCCAGTTTGCAGCACTGAATGGAGTAGGTGTATAAAACACATCTATATATGTCAACATAGCAGCATTTAGCAATGTATGTCGAGGGGTGGTATATTCAACACTGGGCTTTATTTATCTGACTGAAGAGATCTTTATCCTTTCGCTGCTACAGAGCTTTGCAATACACATACCTATGGCACGGAAAGTATTAGGAAGGATTAATAATTATGCTTTATATAGTGCTAAAGTCTGAGCAGATCATATCTGCTCCACCAGAGGGCAAGTGGGAGAGCAGAGATAATGTGCTCAGGCTTCAGGGTTGTTGAACTGCTGGTTATGTGTAAGGAAGGGCATCCCTAACAAATCACCAGCCGTTCCACAACCCTACATAGTAATGAGGAAATTCCCTTCTCCCACCCTCAGTTTTTAGTGCTCACCACACATCACCAGAGCTTTGGCTCTCCCCTAGGCCGGCAATCAAAGTGACATTTAAAAAACCTAAGCAGCACTTATTAAATAAAAACTACATCTTCAATAACCAGCTACAAATATATATATATTTTTTTTTTTTGAGTTTGAGTTCAAGATATGGAAGTTTACTCTGTAATGACTTGACTGTATCTTCCTGCTCTAGAAGTACTTATGTTTTACTCAGCAGAAAAAAAAAAAAAAAAAAAAAAAAAAAAAGAAGAGGATTTTAGTCTTACCTGTTAAATCCTTTTCTCTTAGTCCATACAGGTTACTGGTAACTTTGGGCAGGCAGGAACAATTCTATAAGTGAAAGCAGGAGGTGGAGCCTACCTTCCCTCCTTGGCTGCAGCTAGCCAATCAGCTGCAGTAAGATCTGAGACACTAACTAGTGACTAGATAGTAGAAGGGAAAGAAGACTCCTGTAAGCATGACCTCGAAGGACCCCCCACGGTCTGCCACAGGAGAGCCAAGCATGGTCCCTTGACAAGGTGGGAGACCAGTAACCTGTATGGACTAAGAGAAAAGGATTTAACAGGTAAGACTAAAGTCCTCTTTTCTCTGTCATCCAATACAGGTTACTGGTAACTTTGGGATGTCCAACCAGTAAGTTCCCCAGAGGTGGGAAGTAAGGCAAGGACCAGGAGCAAGACCCCCAAAGTCACCAGAGCAGATATGAACCATCAGATCAGGGATAGACTAACAAAAACAAATGAAGTGTCAACGGACACTGAACAGGGGTAACAACATCCCAGGAACTGTCACACAGCACACTGAACTAGAGCCAACAGGGCTCAAAAGTGAAGGAAGCACCAAAGAAGATCCTATACAGGCAAGACTGCCTCCAGGATCTTCCTCCCAAAACTGGCGTCAGCCGATGCCAGCACATCAACATGGTAGTGCTTCGAAAAGGTGTGCACAGATGACCAAGTGGCAGCCTTGCACAACTGATCAGCTGAGGCCTGATTCTTGCAAGACCAAGAAGGCCCAATAGCTCTAGTAGAATGAGCTGTTACCCGAAAGGGAACAGGCTTCTTCCTAAACTCGTAAGCCTTACGAATAGTGGACTTGAACCAAGATGCAATGGTCAGTTTGGATGCAGGTCTCCCTGCCCTGGGGCCCTCAGGAATGACAAACAAAGCGTCAGATTGTCTAATGGACTCAGTGCGATGTACATAAAACTTAAGACAACGCATCACATCTAACAAGAGGAGATCCCTCTCCTTGTCAGAGGTAGGGTTAGGGCAGAAAGAAGGCACCACAATCTCCTGATTAATGTGGAACTCAGAGACCACCTTCGGAAGAAACTCCTGAGAAGTGCGAAGTACCGCCTTGTCTTTGTTAAACACCAAAAAGGGTGGTCTACATGACAGAGCATTCAACTCTGCGACACGGCGAACAGACACGATCCCCAGGAGAAAAGCCATTTTCCACATCAGCAGGCGTAGAGGAATAGTAGCCAAGGGAGGGCGCTGAAGGATGCCCTAAACCAAGTTAAGATCCCACTGAGGAGTGGGAGTCTTCAAAACAGGACGAGTATGAGAAACGCCCTGAAAGAAAACCTTGACATTAGGAAGAATAGCAATGCACCTCGGAAAGAAAACAGAGAGAGCAGGAGTCTGAACCTTAAGGGAACTCAAACTGAGACTCTTATCCACACGTCCTGCAAGAAAGCCAGGACTGTAGGCAGATCAAAATCCAGAGAAAGGTCCCTATCAGCACACCAAGAGACAAAGGTTGACCAGACACGATGGTAGGCCTTAGAAGAAACAGGTTTGAGGGCACTAAGCATAGTAGCCACCACACCAGAAGAAAAACCTCTTCTTTAGTATTGAGGATTAAATTTTCAAGCCATCAAAGCTAGATGAACATCCTCCTTCCACAGGTAACCCTGTAGAAGAAGATCCAGAAAGCAAGGGAGCCGGAATGGCTCCGCCATGGACAGATCCAGAAGCTCCGTAAACCAAACATTTCGAGGCCAGTACGGAGCAATAAGAATGATTGGACATCGCTCCAGTCTCAATTTCCGTAACAGCCTGTGAAACACCGGAAGGAAAGATGTAAGCCAGAGGAACTAACCAAGGAATGGACATGGCATCCACAGCTAGAACTAGAGGATCCTTCCAGCGAGAGTAGAACCTCGGAACCTTCCAGTTGTGTCTTGTCGCCTATCAGGTCGATGCAAGGAAGACCCCACTTCTGAACAATGAGGGTGAACAGCTCTGGGTGCAGTTCCCACTCTCTGCTTTCCTCCGTGTGTCGATTGAGGAAGTCTGCCATGATGTTCTCTACACCAGCAATGTGCACTGCGGATATGGCAGGAACATGTTCTTCTGCCCAGGACATAGCCTTGATCTCTAACCAAGCGACAAGACTTCTTGTTCCGCCCTGCTTGTTGATGTAAGCCACGGCTGTGGCATTGTCGGACTGGACCCGGACTGGGCATTCTTCCAGCTGGGGTGCCCAATGGCGAGGGGCATGAAATTTCACCCGAATCTCCAACACACTGATGGGAAGGAGAGATTCCTCCGGAGACCACCGACCCTGAGCACTCAGGTGACCCAGGACCGCTCCCCAGCTGGAGAGGCTGGCATCCGTTGTCACTGTGGTCCAGAAGGATACCAGGAAGGACTTGACTTTCAGCAGATTGGAGAGGTCGAAAAGACCAGATCCTGAGCCAAAGAGCTTGTCTGGCAACCACAGACATGGTGGAAACCCTTGCCACCAAAAGTATGGCATCAAATAAAGCAGCAGAAACATATTGCTGGGCCTCAGAAATGTTGGCAAGAAGACGCAACATATCCGAAGAAGAAGCACAACCAGGGTGAGCTGTTCGGTCCAGACCGCAATGGCCCGGTTCACCCATGCCGCAGAGAACGCTGGACGCACAGCAGTACCAGCAGTGGCAAAAATGGACTTGAGGGAGAACTCAAGTTTCTTGTCAGTCCAGTCGTTCAGAGCGGACGCATCAGCAACTGGAAAGGCAGTGGACTTAGATAGCCTGAAGACAGGAGCATCCACTTTGGGGGGATGAACCCATTGAGCAAGCGCCGCCTCAGAAAAGGGGGAAAGCTTGGCAAATTTCTTGGAAACAGAAGGTTTCCTGTCCGAAGACTTCCACTCAGACACAAGGCGGTCAAGAGTGGGATTAGGTGGAAAACAAGTATAGGGCCTCTTAGGCTCCTAAAATACATCAGAGGGATTCCAATAAATCTCTTGAACGAAGGGAATGTTTAGGGTAGTTAAGACGGCCCTGATCAGGCCCTCAGCCGAGGGATCAGGATCAACCTCAAAGGGGTCTCCAAAAAACTGCAAAACATTCCTCAACGTCCGAATCCAACAGTTCCTCCTCAGAGAAATCTGATCCATCAGGTACTCCCCCTGGCGTTTCGGCAGGGAAGATCTGACGGAAGTAGGGGTCTGCTAGGAGTGGAAGACCCCCTGTAACTGGGATGGAAGGAGTTGCAAAGTTGACCGGTGGTCTTTAGTAGCAGCCCTGAACTCTTGCACCCAAACTGGCTCTAATGCATGGCTGGAGGTCCCTGGGGGCATAAATGACCTGAGAATTCTCTAGGTGACCCTGAACGACATGAAGGACACAGAGACCCCAACGTCCTTAGTCTTAGGCCTGGCCCCAAGCTCTAACAGATTACACATTCTCACAAGGTCAAAACGTTTAACGTATAAGGAATGACTCAAATACAGTGTGTAAGATTGAAATTTCACCCACAAATCGCTAAAATGCACTTATCTGGCAGGCGAAGGGTTACTCTGCAGAGAAGAGAAGGAGAGTCCAAGCCCTGCGTAGGATATTCGTTCAGCAAGCGCTCAAGGGAAATGTAGTTTTTCCAGAAAAGTACCCCAACAGTGCCCGAAGCCCGCTGAGCCCCCTAACACACAAAAAACACACCAGATAATAGAGCAAGGGCAGACAAACAAAATGAGCCATCTCTGAAGTCGATACGATGAGCGGTTGCAGAGATATGTCCCAAAATGTACAGTCCCACAGAAGTGAATGAAGCAATGGCGTCTCTGCGGTAAAAGCACAGGAACACAAATTTTGCAAAGTTGTAACTGATAAGTGAATGTGCACAAGACAGTACTAAAATATGTCATTAGACCCAATAAACACTGAACCCAGTAGGGAAAGCACCAACAACCCCCCCCCCCAAAAAAAATGCTAAACCAGCAGCTAAAGGGTTAAGTTACCACATAAACTTGCTCCAAATCACCCAACAGACATACAAATAAACCCAATGAGTGTAGGAGTGTGCAATAGGAACTCCAAAGGAAAACCCCTGTGCGGAAGGGCACTGTGGGACATGTGAACCTGCAGCACTCAAAGGGTTGCTCATCTTTCCTGCAGATCTTATTTCTTCAGATTACCATGCATTAAGAAGTCTCAGTTGGCAAATCCTGAGGAAAGAACTTGAACCCAAGATTTTCCCCCCAGGGCTTAAGGTCCACAAAAGCACCTGAAGACTGAGCTAGCCCCATCTAAGGGTATTGTCAGTTATGGTAATCCGCCTAATAGTGGTAATTCCATATCTAACAGAAAAATAAAAAAAAATAGCTAAAACTATAGCAGAACTGTTCTCTTGCCTGTATCTTCAACAAGGTACAAATCTTACTAGAGCGGATTGGCTAGCTGCAGCCAAGGAGGGAAGGTAGGCTCTACCCCCTGCATTCACTTCTAGGATTGTTCCTGCTTACTTAAAGGGGAGGATCGCCTACCCAAAGTTACCAGTAACCTATATTGGACGACAGAGAAAACGAGTTTATCAGCTTTTCTGGGGAAGAAGCAGTGCGTCCTAGATCAAATCTGAGATACATACAGTCTGTTGAAATCATACCAACTCTTGCTACTCCATCAAATGTCCTTCAGTGGCCTTGGTTTTTAAAAGCAGTGACAGATTAAAAGACAAAGATGAAGGAGTAAGGAACCAGCTGAATATACAGGTTTCATGAAATTTAGATAAAAAAACACAACAGAAAAACAAAACTAGCACTACATTAAGGTTTGTGAGTGCCCCCGAAACTAGCTGCAATGTTTATTTAGAAAAGTAATGTTTCCTTAAGTAGAGGTACTGCCCCTTTAAGAGGTCTATAAAGCCTTTAAAGGAGAACTACCACCAACTAATAATACCAATTTGCTTACATTATTATGGCCCTTACAAATTTTTCCTCTCTTTGTGTTCAATGAGCTGTGCATGTTAATTCTGGGGAGGTAGATGTGCCTGTACAGCAGAAACACAGGACTTCAAACGCTGCTCACTGCACATGGCAATCCTAATCCTTTACAGACCGGAAGGTGTGCAAAAAATTGCCTCACAATGAGCTGTGCACCCCCTTCGGTGCTGGAAAGGTCAAGTAGGCTCATGTACTGTGCCTGATTCAGTCCAGTGCTGGACCACAGTACTCAGCATTTACAGTGGGCTAACACACTAAGATTTGTAATCCAGCATTAGCTGAAAGACCACAGGATGCCCATACATGTATTTACCATTGGATGCTAGAGAAGCAATGCAATGGAGTCCTCTCTAGAATCCAAGGGGTTAAGACTCTGTCCAATGAATCCACTCTTAGAAAGCACATGATGCCCGGCCAGCGGCATTATCCCTCTACGTTC
Organism: Rhinophrynus dorsalis; assembly: GCA_037306005.1. Taxonomy (NCBI): domain Eukaryota; kingdom Metazoa; phylum Chordata; class Amphibia; order Anura; family Rhinophrynidae; genus Rhinophrynus; species Rhinophrynus dorsalis. The sequence continues at coordinate 467,719,464 of CM074720.1, forward strand.
CTAGGCCAGAACACTTACTCCTGTAACACATTTTCCTCCGTTTGAAGTTAAGGATTGTGATGTTTTTGGCAGAGCTGATTGTTATGTTGAGCTGCATGAGTAACAAGACCTCGAAGTCCATTTTCCCAGAGCAGAAAAGGTCGACTCTAAACACTGCCAAAAAGCAAAAAGGAGATAAATAAAAGTTGTCTACAGTTACATTAACAGGCCTCTATAAAGTGACATGTCTGTTAGGGGCTGCTTATCACCCCCATAAAATCAATGCTAGCAGTAACACTGCTGAACATTTGATTTCAACAGCAACATAAAGCCAACTGTCTAAGACTGTGAAAACATTTAACTCTTAACCCTTTAAGTGCCAGAGGGGAATGGCACACATTGGTTTCTGCACCCTTCTGGCACTCAAAGAGTTAAAGGAACATTAACACCAAAAAATTAAAAGGTCTCAAACCCATTAAATATAATATACTCCTTGACAGAATTGCTTACATCTATCTTTGGTAACAAAGTTGTAAAACCTTTAAAGGAGCAGTAAACTTTTTTTATGAAAAAATATATATTGTAGGGATTTTCCTATTGAGTAAAATAAGGGTACTCCCACTGCTGAGAGATTTATATTTCCAGAGTTATTACAGTTTAAACCCATGTTTTTTTACATTAGCAGTGCCCTCTAGTGGTCAAATTCTAATTAGATTTCCTGTTAGATTCTAATGGAGAGGAAAGTCAGAAAAGTCAGAGACATACAGTTTTCCATAGAATGTGACAAACTGCCTGTCACTTCCTGTCAGTTAGAACTATCAGGAAATAAATGCAGTAAATTCACTTCCTGATTATTTGAACTGTTATAAATTTTGAATAAAACATCTGACAGCAGTGGGAGTGACCTTGTTTTACTCAGCAGGAAAAGCTCTATAAAATATGTGTTTTCATAAATAAAAGTATACTGCTCCTTTAAAAAATAAAAGGTAAAACCATATGAAACCATAGAGTACCAACCTAGTTCAGCTCACTGAAAAGCTTCTCTCTAAATCATGCCATGCATTGCCCTTACCACCATTTAAGAGGGGTCATTAAATGGTGATACACAGCTGCCTCCAGCTAAATAGGAAAAGCAAGATTATGATAAACGATCGGGGCTTATGCGTCCAATTTATTTTTATTTTGTTCAAATGATAGCTAGGAACACATGATATTTAAAAGGGAATGAATATTATGGAGAGAATGACCTTTTAACATTATGTAGATTGTGATCAGTGTTAATGGATCAACATGATACTCTGATGATGCCTCTGTGGCTTTACCCTTTAATGACCAGCATTCCTGGGGTTGGTTTCCCTTTAAGGACCAGATAGGAAAGTTTGGCGCCAAAGCACACGTGACTGATCAAGTGTACCGGTGCGACGAACAGGGGTCTGATAGTGACCACTCCAGTCTTTGAGAGGTCAATTTCAGACCATGCAACTACTCACAGAGCTACCGCAGGAGAGATGAGAGTAAAAAATGTGTGGCATGCTAGGACCATCACCGGTCCCTTTAGGGAAGGACAGCAGTGACGGTCCTGACACATCACTGGTACTTAAGGGGTTAAAGAGTTAGAATTAGATGAAAACAAATTATTTTTTTGAGCATGTAGAGCGGTATGACTATAGTATGCAGGTTGTAGTTCAACAGTAATTTAAATTATAAAGGATTCCCTTCGCTCCCCTTTTACCCACATCACGCTTCTCTCTAAGCTGGTTTGGATGGAGCACAGCAAGGGACAATCTTCAATTGCTCTCCTTCTTCACGAGGGGCAGAGTTTCCCTTATGCTCAATGCATGAAGATTGTCCCTCGCTGTGCGCTGTCCAGTCCGATGACCGGATTCCACAACTGAGGGGAGGAGGCTAGGGATACATTAAAGGGGCAGGAGGGGGATTCTTTATATTTAATTATTGAACTACACATTGCATACTAATTACATACCACTCTACATGCTCAGAAACTATGTAGCTGTTTGTTTTCATCTATTACTATTCCCTTCAGAGTTCCTGCAATGTAATAGCTTGCTTTATTTTAAACACTTGCACTACAGACAACTTTTGCATTCAAGGGCTTAATGTGTAAAATGTAAAACAATCTGCAAAATACTCTGCAGTATAATAATGTCTGATGTTTAACCCCTTGAAATCTAACATACTAAGGGCTTTAGGCAATTCTGGGACAAAAAAAACTACCACAGAGGAGAATTTAAAACAGATTTAGATGGGGCTTTAACCCCCCCCTTTAATGAAAGAGGCTGGAGACCCCTCTAGCATCCAATGGGTTAAACTCCACATTTAAATGTTTGTGTGTTCCCTGTGATGCTGTAGTTTGCACCAAAACTTGTCCTTTATCTCCTACAGATTCAGATGTTCCCTTTCGCTTTAGATGGTAAGTTGCTACAATAAATACCCTCTCCTTTTGTCACTCTTTTTACTTTTAATTCTGTAAGTAATCATATATGGAATACTGGCATTCACGCTCACTACACCTTAGCAGAGCGGCAGACTAAGGACATTTAGTCTCAGCCCTTCTCAGCTGTGCCGGGTCATGTGATCGCTGCAGCAGCGATCACATGTACTGGCATTCTAAATGTAAGAGGCAGTATGCTTTGCCTCTGTGTCTCCCCTATGCCTGTCTGTCCCTTACGATCAATGTAAGGGACAGAGAAGCAGAGAGGAGACACCTAGTGTTTAAAGAAAAAGCAGCAGCTGGGGGTATTAACCCCTTCACTGATGTGCTGGAGGCTGACTAAATGCAGGTCCATTTTTGACCTGCTAAAATCAATTTTAGCACAACACAATTTTTTTTTTATTTAACATGTCAATAACCAAAATTGGGAGTGTGATTGTTGCACACACCGTCAATAAAAAAAAGTGGGAAAATAGGGTTGTGAAGAAGGGACATGGGGTTTTTCACAGAGGAGGAACAGTGCCCACTAAAAACTGCCCATTTTGTAGGTATAACTGACCGGTCATACCTTTCATGCAGTGTCCATAAAAATGTAACCTATTGTGCCCAAATTATCCTAACAGAAAAAAATGGTGTTTTTTTACTTTTTTTTTTTTTTTTTACCGTTTTCTTTAATTTTACTAAAATAAATGGTGGGCTATCCATATAAGTGTGGTATCAAAAGAAAGCCCTATTTGTGCGTAAAAAACAGTATATAATTTTCATGGGTAAAAATGTACTTAGAGGGAAAACACTGTAGAACAAAGACACAGTCAAAAAGATCAGAATTGCTCCAGTCCTTAAGTGAAATCCACCTCAGATTTTTCCGGTCATTAAGGGGTTAATGTTATGTATCTTGTTGTTGTGTTGGGCATTATTGTTTTCACAAATGTGTTCACACGATTTGCAGTGCGATTTGTTGCATGGTTTGGTCCCATTATTAACATTTGTCCATTCATTGGTCAGTTTTCTATTGATCAATTTTTTTTCACATTTGGTGGTTGCCTGAATGCCAGAACAGAGGTTGGGTGAATAGGTCTTTTACTACTAAATCATCTGTTAGTAGAGGCTGTAGCTCTATGATGAGGTTGCATATTTCTTTCAGTGCGGGGTTGTGTTTAGTCAGCAACGGTGTAGAGGCTTCCTTCTCTTTGTATTGTAACAGGTGTGCATGTGGTGTTAATGCAAATATTATATTATATATATATATATATATATATATATATATATATATATATATATATATATATATATTTATTTATATATGTTATTAATTGGCCACTGCGATTGACAGGAACATAGTGTTGTAAGACGCACTATCAGATGCAGGATTACATTCTGACACCAGATGTCACTATTGCAGAACATTAGCAAATATGTATGCACACTGCATATACTCATGGATAATTTGCTTTTTTATTTTGTCAGGGAAGTAAAATCTGAAGTGAAACGAGGACTATGCTCTTCAATCCACAGAATTTATGTTTCCTGCACTCGAACAGTAGCTTTAAAGGAATCAATATCACCTAAACATGAACAAATGTTTGGATCCATTTAATAGGTCCTCTTTTGTAATTGTGTCAGAAATCAATGTGCAGGGTGGCAAGAGGCTTCACTGTGCTACATTCATTATCAGATGTATTAAGCATACAAACATAATTGTTCTACCGGCTTTTTAGATTAGAACTGTTCCGTTTTCAGTTTGCAAAAACTCAGCCTGTGAAACCTTGCCTTTATCACGCATTAGGCTCATTAGGCCAGGCATTGTCAACTGTCGGACCTCCAGGTGCTGGGGACTAAAACTCCCATCATCCCCAACATCTGAAGGTCCAACAATCAACCATTGCATTATTACATTCAAAAGTAGATGGACGTCGAATTAAATAAAAATCCACTTGCACATCCAGAGGGAAAAAAAAGCACACATAACACATCTTATGGCTTCTATATCTACATTTCTTACATATGATCATTAGGTATACACCATATTTAAAGGGTAACTATTATGACAGTGTCCCATTGGTGGGTCTGCTCCTCCTAGAAGAATGCCTGCCAAGGAAGATGAAGGAGATGAAGTGAGAGCCCAAGCAGACCAGAGCAGGAGCTTAACAAGTGTTTTAAATAAGATACCCCCTGCTCCTTAACTGAACCCATGAGTGTTTTCCATGAAACTCAACCCTACAGTCTCCATAGACTAGACTGCAGCAGTCTGTGGGACTCTGGCATTGGTGTCTGTTAGTCACAAACATGTAGCATGTGGCTGGCTCTGCTAACAGCCAAGTTACTTTTCTGCCCCCCTGTAAAGACCGATAGGAAATGTTTGGGGCCAGGCCCATAGGAGCAGACAATAAAGCAGGATCATTTTACAGGTGTATAAACAGTATTTTTTAGGGGATACTCTCCCATTATATTTAACCAGTGAGAATTCAGAATTTTCACAAACAGAAACTGAAAGTCCCCTAAGAATATATTACGAAGGCAGGAAGATAATCTCACCAGATAAGGAGCGAGGGACATCCCCCTGCATGGTGATGTTAGCTTGTGGCGTGTCCATGGCCAAGGGATTGTCCACCTGAAATCCCAGCTTGTATTCCACCTGCAACATAGGAGAGAGCAACAAGAGCTAATCGAAACAAAGAACTTAATGAACATAAAACTGAAATAATTTTCAAATAGGCATAAATATATAAACCCAATGGATTACAAATAACAACCAAACTAAAGATTCACCAAGGGCCATTGTCTATAGTGTGTAAATCCAGTATAGTTCTCATCTGTATAACTGTTTCTCACTTCTCCCTCTTTATTATATTTGTGAACCACTTCGGCAGAAAAGTATCAAAGGTCCTCCAACTTGTGTTTCTTTGTGATAAAGTACCTTACTACTGGTGCAGTTTTCTTTAAGACCGCCTTTTAGTCCTCGAATTATACCAGGCCAAAACCCATAGAGACACTCTTTAAAGGGACAGTATTGCTTGTATTTAAAGCAGAACTACCACCCATCTTAAACTTTGTAGCAAATAATTACCCATCTGGCGACTAGCTGCTAAGTAGTGCTAGTCGCCAGAATAACTACCTGGTTAATGAGAATGATACTCTGCTCCGGGGCTGACAGGCAGTAAAGAGTGCAGACATCTTTTCATAGTGACATCTGCTCTGTCAGTCCCTTCTGGAGCCGAACGGCTCCTAGCAACACCTCCTAGATACGGCTGGGACTGACAACGCAGTTGCACCGAAATCACTATGGAAAGATGTCTGCCCACTTTAATGCCTTGTAGCACCGGAGCAGGGTATAATTCTCATTAACCAGGTAATTATTGTGGCGACTAGAACTACTGAGCATCTAGTTGCCAGATGAGTAATTCTTTGCGACAAAGTTTAAGATGGATAACAGTTCCGCTTTAAGTAATTTTAGTATTGTAGAGATTAAAAATATGAATAAAATGAGGAATGTCCCATGTCTCAAACTTTTATAGTTTGAGAGAGTGAAGCATCTAAGTTCCGGTTTCACAGAAGTCTGCCATCTAGCTGATAAAAGCAGATCTTGGTCCCGGTACCGTCTTGCAGCTCTTCAGCAGAGTCGAAATAGCGCAATATAGAAATAAATATTTCATTGGAATGGGTTACAAAGTGTGCCTGGTTCACAAGCACACTTTGCAGCCCGTTCCAATGAAGTATTTATTTCTATATTGTGCTACTTTGGCTCTGCTGAAGAGCCGCAGGACGGTCCAGGGACCAAGATCTGCTTTTATCAGCTAGATGGAAGACTTCTGTGAAACCTGAACTTTAGATGCTTCACTCTCTCAAACTATAAAAGTTTGAGATATGAGACATACCTCATTTTAATCTCTACAAGATTAAAATTACTTAAATATAAGCAATACTGTCCCTTTAAGTGGCCTTATGGTTTGGCCCATATAATATTTGCTGCAAGAGCTTATGAGAAAGCAAAACACAAATGGTCTCCAACATTTGATGCTCTCCATCTTGATCCCATTCTGGGTAGGAGGTATAATCAAGCTCTGATCACTGATCATGTCACTATAAGCAACAGTTCCCTCATATTATATATATTACTTTAATTCCTGGGATCCATGCTAATGTTTTTCAATATTTGTAACAGAGATCAGATGAGACAAAGATGCCCCTGTTTTTTTTTAGCTTTCCTGTGTCCAGCCACGGGTCTATATTGCAGTAGATATTAAATATATAGATCAGTGGACCATTAAAAAGCCCATTTAAAGCAATGGATTTTTTCTTTATTATATCTGTAGCACAGTTAGTTTACCCAGAATTGCTCCACACAAGACACTTAGTGCCTTATTCACAAAAGAAATGATAAGCAATTCTGAAGCAAACCAACTGCATCATAGGTGCATTAATTCCCACCAACGTAAATGGGGCTATCAACCCTTTCAATGCTAGGGAGGTCTCCAATGCACTACAAAGCAATGAAGTCCTAGACAACTGGAGGGCCTCTCCCTGGCTTAGAACATTCAGTGACCTTATATCACACCTCTGGGTCACCTCATTAAAATAAAAAATTATAAATAAATAAATAAATAAAAACAAAACCATACATTCTCATCCACACATTCTGATTGTGCAATATTGTTAGAAGTGCTAAAGCAAGAGTCATAATGCATGCTGCCCCCTAGCTGTAGCATGACTATGACAGACTGTGCATTATAGACTACAGACATCTACTCTAGATTATGTTGGCAAAATACTCAAATTTCAGACACACCATATAATATAAATATTTAAAGTATAATTATGATTTGAAAGTAAGAGTGCCATTTAACATACCTTTGATTTGGCATGCCAGCTGAAGTGGAGGCTGTTGGTCTCACTGGGAACCAGCAGGTTGAAGGATAGCGCATAATGATTAATTATATCATTCCTTACATAATAGAGTTCTGCATCCAGACCTAGAGGAGAAAGAAGAAAAAAATGTCAGTTTTCAGAGAAAGAAAAAAGTTACAAATACAAGCTTCAGACAAGGGATGTAAGCCACCCTATATAATAATTCGCTAGGATGTATGTCACGATGCAGTCATGTGCAGTAGAGATTGCCTGCGTTTGGGCAGTCTCTACTGCGCATGATTGCATTGTGAGAGTGCGGCCACGCAAGACTTCATCATGTGGCGCAGTGAGGTAGCACCGCAACCTCTTAACCCTTTGAATGCCAGAGGGGTATGCAATGTATTGAAAAGCAATGCATTGTGTACCCCTCTGGTACTAAAGGTTTAACATTATCAGGACCTTGGCCCATGTACACGGGCTTTTACACTAGCTACCAATAAATGTACTCCAACCACATAATAAGCTTCATTAAATTGCAATAAAAAAGGCTAATGGCTGTGATCACCTGCAATCATTTTCTACCCTAACCCCTTTATTACTAGTGATGTTCCAACAACATCATAAGCTGCTTGTTTTGGTCAGGTGCTGAAGAACAGATTGTGTCAGAATGTGAAGCTTACCATTGTTGTTCAGATCTGATCCCTACCAAAATGCTCAGATCTGGGGGGAAAAATTATTCCAGAGAAGCCACTCCCCATTAATCCTTTGAGTGCCAGAATGGTATCTAACACATTGAGGGTTCACTTACATCATAAGCCAGTATGACATATTAATGGCACACAAACGGGAAGGATTAAAATCCCCTTCTACTCTCCATTTATTATATTATCCTTTGAGTTCCACAAGAGATTTAAATGTTCAAGAATGGCACGTCAGGAGAACACCTGTACTCCCAATCCAATATAAGGAGGCATTACTAAATAATAATAGGGGTCTACTGACCCCTTTCATATCGCTTGCTATAAGGGAAGGAGACGCTGTCTGGGTTCAATGCCATATCCAGGGCTGGAAATGTTCACTTGCCTACAACAGGTCAATGATGAGGGTGGATGAGCATACACTAGATGGAATAAGAAACATACTACTGACTAGATAATTTCACTGCCATGTTTTCAGGTCTCCTAATAAACCCTTCCTTGGATGCTTTTGCTTTACAGTTTAGAGGTTCCTGGGATGCTTAGCCTGAGTGCTAAAACTCTCCTCCACACAGTGCCAATGTGCAAAGCCAAGGCTCCCTCCAGCCTTTCAGTGTACTAACAATATACTATGGCTGCACTAATCGCCACATAGAAGAATGAGAGCATATAACAAGTACAAAGGTTTATTCCAAACAATTAAAAACAGCATAGAATAAAAGACATCCAAACAATTCTCACATTATGCAGGTCCAGCAATATTAGCCAGCACTCCCAATCTATACGTTTCGTATTATACACACTTAATTATTTTTTTATTAATTTGGAATACAACTTTGGACTTCTTATATGCTGTAATTCCGCTATGTGGCGATTAGTGCACCCATAGTTCATTGTTTAGTCTTGCTGGAGTAGCAGAGCTGCATTCTACATTTGTGAATACAATGACTTTGTTACTATGACATTACAAACACGGTCATGCTATTTCTTCTCTTCTGCACATTCAGTGTTACCTCTCACAGACATTATAAATCACCGTCATCACAGAGAACTCTACCTCAAAACATGTATATTCAGCTTGTGTGCAATTCAGATTTAACAGGTTACCAAGGGTGCATGCGGGATAAGTGAGGAAACTAAATTAATTTGGAAAGAAGAGGGGGGAAGTTGTTGAGCCAAGTGTGTGTGTGTGTGTGTGTGTGTGTGTGTGTGTGTGTGTGTGTGTGTGTGTGTGTGTGTGTGTGTGTGTGTGTGTGTGTGTGTGTGTGTGTGTGTGTGTGTGTGTGTGTGTGTGTGTGTGTGTATATGTCGGGGGGGGGGGGCTGAAGTTTTAACCCTGACTGCCTGAGGTGTGTGCAGCACAATGTGTTGGATACTACTCTGCCACCCAAAGGGTTAATGAGTGAAGAAAATGTTCAAATGCAAATAAGTCTCTAGGGGGCTGTCAGAATGAAATGCCTGTTATTATCTGGTACTCTGCTATTCAGATTTATAGACTAGAGTTTGTAACTCTGGGAGAAAGGATGCATGCCGCAGGGTCTTTTTATTAGTCTCCTGAAAGCCATGTCATTGTGACCCTTCCCCTGCTTGTCGTTTTAGTTTAATATTTAAAGAGACAAGAAGAAACCTTGGTTCCCTGGTCTCCACATCTTCCATCAGCCACCTGAGAGAATCTCTTCTTGTCTGTATTGTGTACTAGGCCAGGGAAAGTCAAATTCATAGTCTAATGAGCTCCTAATAAGCTAGTGGGAAAAGATTGATGCTCGCAAGAAACCTTGGACTAATTGGACCAATTAAAGAAAAGTATTTAATCCCTCTGAGCACCTCATGCTGGCAGCATTTCAAAACCACTATGGCACTGTTCAATAGGCACCCTGAGGGCATATGGGGAGGGGGCGGGGGAGACTTAAAACAAGCTCTTTCCATGTTACCTCCCTAATTCAGACACTGCACTACCAGGCTTTTATCTGTGCTGTGGCTGTCAGTGATTATCTGATTGATGTTTTCCATGATCTTTCAAGGCTTTGTCTGATTTCTTGAGGCATCTTACGTATATTTACTTTTCTGCTTCATTTAACCATCAGCGAAAAGGTTAGAATAGAGGTGCATGTCTGAGCTCACAATGCAATCCGCTATTGCTTCCCCATACAATTACACCTGACATGAAATACAAGAAGTCTGTATATTAAGAGGGCATTTCAAAGGATTTATAAATACAACAGATGGAAGTCTAATGCCAAAGGATAGTGTGGCTTCAGGATACTGCTAGGTTTGGTGAATATGTAAAAATGAAAGTCACATAAGTGGCTGTATGTTTGTGTTACATACCCTGGGACTGAGAATGGATGAGTAACAGACACACACACAAATACACTATCAAACACACACACACACAAATACACTATCAAACACACACACACACACACACACACACACACACTGAGTACGTCAATCAACAAAATAGACCACAGTTTATTAACCTGACGCAGACCACATGATCAGAAAGCCACAATTGTGAGAGCCACAATAATGTAAGGACGACAATGATGATTGATTTATTTATCAAGTAACTGACAATAATGTTATTTATCAGACTGCTATTTTTGAACTGTAGAGTACTGGCAGTCAGTATAGCCTTACTGGCCTACTAGTTCATGAGCTAGGTAATTAGTGTTTTGTTAAAATTTCAGGTGGGCGGCACCTTGGGGTCAGACAGGCCACATTTGACCCATGAGCCACATGCTGGATATCCATGTTCTAGCCCTTGACAAAACCAGTATCTAATAAAGATGGCCCCTTAAGGTCAAGAGGGGTACTTAGTAAATCTGAGACCGAAGTTCAGGGGCCCTACCCCCTAGGACACTGGCCAAATAAGTATCTTCTACCCTTTCAACAGGTAACTTGGAAGTATTTTACCCCAACTGGAAAGGGCCAAACAAAAAGAAGAGAGGACAGTATGTGCTCCTACATGCAAATGGCCACAAAGGATGCCTGTACAGGCTCCTCCCCTTCACCCACTGCCAGATACACAAACCCCTCTAGCACTAGCAGTTCCCATCCATATCACAGAATTATCACACACACACACACACACACACGCACGCACGCACGCACGCACGCGCACGCACGCACCAGTATTTACCAAGAGGCTATATATTTTTGCTCCTTTCCTATATTATTGTATTTATGGATTTGATGAAATGCTTAGTGAAGCATGAAGTATTTAAGGGTAAATATCCAGAGATAGATTTCCCATTAACCCATTAAGGACCAGCGGTCCCCGGGTGTCTGGTCCTTTAAGGACCAGATAGGAGAGTTCGACGTGACGTACCAAGACCGTCACTGGTCCTTAAGTGCCGGACCAGCGTGACGGTCCGGGTACGTCACAGGACGCGAAGGGATTAAGCAAAATGGGTAACTATGTAGAGCTCCAACTTTGAGGGGCGCTGAATTGTGGGTGTATCCAGAACGATTTCAATGTCCTTTTTTTTTTTTTTTTTTTTTTTTAACCCATTTATAGGTTATTTTAACCCCTTGGATGCTATAGAGATCTCTAATTCCTTGCTAAGCAAAGTGTTGGAGACCACTCTAGAAGTCAATGGGGTCAAAGGTTTTGTTGTCTTTACTTGTTGTAGACCAAGGGTATCTTCTGTGTCAGGACTGGGGCAGGGCAATGTGTGGAAGAGGGTGTGGCCATGGGCATCTACAGTGCCTTGTCTAGTACATGCTCTAAATTGTCAGCAGGACCATCACTATCGTTGTTACAGTCAGGTACTGTATGACATGTTCCTCTCTCCCCAGTTTGTACTGTACAATTATGTTAGTGCTCAGAGAATACATAACAAAAATATGGTGCAATTATTTACCCCCACATTGCTCCTCTTCTACATACATCAGCCTCACTGCATTCTGAAGATACGGCCTGTATGCACACTCTACCCAACTATAAACTCGAAAGGCAATCTATTACTGCAGCAGGTCTAGTTCACACTGGTAACATTGTTGCAACAAGTTTCACAGAATAGATCTTTTTTCCCATGAGAGATTTCACATGGGCCGACTTATTCAACAACAATTATTTTCAACAGCAATCTTGTGTGGCAGCAACATACTGAAACAAAGTTGTTGGTGTGAACTAGGCATCATACATACAAACAGGAAAGTAGGGTCAGTGGTATGTTTACTCTGGTTTCTACAGAGTGTGTCAAATTACATTCACACAGGGCCGAATCAGGAGGGAGAATGGGAAGATATTCTTGGAGTATTAACCATTTTAGTGCCACAGAGGTATGCAAACTATTGCTTCACAAAGCGCTGCATACCCCTCTGGATTAAAGGGACCCCAACACAAAGATTACATTGTTATAGATTATTAAATACCTTGTACTTTAGCAAAATCTGTAATATTGCTACTGTAGGTTAGATCAATAAAATCTTAAACTTACATTTTTAATGCATGTGTAGACAGTCTTTTATAGACAAAATCTGGTTAACTGTTTGTGCAAAGCTATATGTGTTAACCCTTTCAGTAGCATATCCATCTGACACTCAAAGTGGTAATATATGGAGGTTAGTAAAGGGAGTGCCAGGAATCCTGAAAAAAGCAGGATTAAGCTCCTCCATAGTGTGTGGATCAGAGTAGAATTTAGGCCTCAGAAAAGAGGATTTTTTTGTTTGTTTTTGTTTTGTTTTATAGTGGTTAGCATAGTGTACAGGGTATTTGAATGCCATAGAGGTATCCAATGCATTGCAGGGAATTAGATTCCTATCTGGCACCAAAAGAGTTAAGATACATAGGTTGTTGACCCTTTTAAAAGTGAGCTGGGAATGCATCTTATTGGTCTACTTGTTGAACACATCTTTGTCAAGCACGGAGTTTAGTCAGTGATTTTAGTGTATGCGACATACAGTCAGCATCTAAAATAGTAAGTGTCTGTACAGGGGTGGGGAGAAAAAAAAAACAAACAAAAAAAAAAACGCACGATGCCTCGGTACTCAGCCTTATAAAAATTGTTTCTGCTAACTACATTTTGGAGATATTTGGTTTACATTCATTCATGTGCAATTATTTCTTCACTAGCTCCAAAAGTCCTAGTTCGCTCTTAAAAAACACTCTGACCCCTAAATTTGTTATATTATTGTCTTCAACCAAGGGTTTATAATCATTTAACACTTTGAGTGCTCTATAACGAGCTGGACAACTCTCTGGCATGCAGAGAACTAAAGCAGACAGACAAGCAGTCTACAGTGTACGGCCATTGGAACAGACCTGATTACAAACATGAGAACACAAAAATAAATAACTAAAATGGAAAAGAATCTGCAAAACAAAATGGAGGGTTATGTCACTGTGACACATAGTATAGCGGTGAGCATAGTAAAGGTGACTGTTGGTCTACTTTTTTTTTCCCCAGCCTCACTGTAATACTTTCCCCTTGGAGTGATCTGACTTCTGCCTCCATGCAGCTTTCCAGTCAGAGACTTTCAAAACAGGGATAGTAAGTAATACAATGCTGCATTCTACTTGAGGCACAGATTGAGCTTTATGCTGTATAGTAGGATTGATCAATGCTTGGCCCTCCAGCTGCCACTGGACTACAATGTCCATTATTCTCTGGCAGATAATGGCAGCCAGACCAAGATGGGAGATTTAGTCAAGTAACATCTGGAGTGCCTCATGTTGTACACCACTGCTGTAGAGGCAGGTTCTTCTAAATTGTGGAACTCTTTTTTTTTTTTTCTGAGAAATGGTGAAAACAGAAACATACAGCTTCCTGTTAGGGTCATAAAAGCCTAAATTAAAAATAGGATTTTAGTCTTACCTGTTAAATCCTTTTCACTTAGTCCATACAGGTTACTGGTACACTGGGAGGCGATCTGCCCCTTTAAGTAGGCAGGAACATTCTCTAAATGTATGCAGGGGGTGGAGCTTCCCCTCCCTCCTAGGCTGCTCCTCAGTCAGCACAAGCCAGAATGATTTGAGACACTAACACTGACCAGAGATAGAAGAGAAGAAGAAGACCCCTGTGAGCATGCCCCAAAGGACTCCCACAGCGTGCCACAGAAAAGCCAAGCATGGTCTCTTGACAGGGTGGGAGACCAGTAACCTGTATGGACTAAGTGAAAAGGATTTAACAGGTAAGACTAAAATCCTATTTTCACTGTCGTCCAATACAGGTTACTGGTACACTGGGATGTCCAAACATTGAGTTTCCCAGAGGCGGGAAGAAGGCAAGGACCAGGCGCATGGCCCCCAGAGTCACCAGAACCTCTATGAACCAACCGGTCAGAGATCCCAACAATCAGAAGTGTCAACGGACACCAACTAGGTGTAAGAACAGACCCCAAACAAAACACAGCACACTGAACCAGAGCCAACAGGGCTCAACAGTAAGGAAGCACTGAGAACCTCAGAAGAAAAAGATCCTAGACAGGCAAAACTGCCTCCAGGACCTTCCTCCCAAAGCTGGCATCAGCCGAGGCCAGCACATCCACGCGGTAGTGCTTCGAAAATGTGTGCACAGAGGACCAAGTGGCCGCCCGGCACAGATGATCAGCAGACGCTTGATTTTTATAGGCCCAAGAGGCCCCAATTGATCTAGTAGAATGAGCAGTGACCCGAAAGGGCACATGCTTATTCCGCAATTTGTAAGCCTTACGAATAGTAGATTTTATCCAAGATGCAATGGTCACCTTGGATGTCGGTCTCCCTGCCCTAGGTCCCTCAGGAATGACAAACAGAGCGTCAGACTTCCTGACAGATGTGACATAAAATTTGAGACAACGCACGACATCCAACAAATGAAGATCCCTCTCCTTGTCAGAGGAAGGGTTAGGGCAGAAAGAGGGCACCACAATCTCCTGATTGATGTGAAATTCGGAGACAACCTTAGGCAAAAACTCCTTGGAAGAGCGAAGCACAGCCTTATCCTTATGGAACACTAGATAAGGTGGTTTACAAGACAAAGCTTGTAATTCTGCCACCCGGCGAACTGATACAATAGCCAAAAGGAAGGCCATCTTCCAGGACAAAAGGCGCAAAGGAATAGTAGCCAAGGACTCAAAGGGGGGTCGTTGGAGAACCCCCAAAACTAGATTGAGATCCCACCGAGGAGCCGGACTCCTGAAAGCAGGACAAACGTGAGACACACCTTGGAAGAAAAGTTTGACATCAGGAATAACAGCGATGCGCTCCTGGAAAAAGACAGAAAGCGCTGAAGTCTGAACCTTAAGAGAATCATGCGATAGATCCCTATCAGCACACCATGCTACAAAGGTCGACCAGACTCGGTGATAGATCTTAGAAGACACAGGTTTACGAGCACGTAGCATCGTAGACACCACAGCAGAGGAAAAACCCTTTTTCTTCAAAATTGAGAATTCAACCTCCAAGCCATCAAATGAAGACGATGAACATCCTCCTTCCACAGATAGCCTTGTAGCAGAAGATCTGGATGAGAGGGAAGCGGAAAGGGCTCTGCCACAGACATTGCCATCAGATCCGGATACCAGGACTGACGACGCCAATTCGGAGCGATCAGAATAACCGGACAGCGCTCCATCTTCAGCTTCTGGATGACTCTGATCAACAGTGGAAGAGGAGGAAAGATGTAAGCTAGGGAGAATTCCCAAGGAACTGATAAGGCGTCCACTGCCAGTGGATCCCTCCACCGAGAGCAGAACACTGAAACCTTCCTGTTGTGTCTGGTTGCCATCAGATCCACCACAGGAACCCCCCACATCTGAGTGAGAAGTTGGAACACCTCCGGATGAAGAGCCCACTCTCCGCTGTCGACTGTGACGACTGAGAAAGTCTGCCATGACGTTGTCTACGCCTGGAATGTGAACTGCTGAAATGACGGGAACATGAACTTCCGCCCAAGACAAAATGGCCTTGACCTCTAACCAGGCGGCAAGACTTCTTGTTCCACCCTGCCTGTTGATGTAAGCCACTGCGGTGGCGTTGTCGGACTCTACCCTGACTGGACAACTGTCCAGTTGAGATTCCCAATGGCGTAGGGCAAGGAAGATCGCACGGAGTTCCAGAATGTTGATGGAGAGAAGAGATTCCTCCAGTCCCCACTTCCCCTGGGCACTGAAGCGACCCAACACCGCCCCCCATCCCAGGAGGCTGGCATCCGTCGTGACCGTGGTCCAATAAGGGATCTGGAAGGATCTTCCTTTCAGGAGATGAGAAAGATCCAACCACCATTCCAAGCTCAACGCGACATGAGGAGGTAGAGGGACAGATAGCTTCAGATGGTCCAGACGATTCCTGCACGTCTGGATCACGAACCTTTGAAGTTCCCTGGTGAGTGTCATAGCAAACGGCACCGCCTCTATCGTGGAAATGAATTTCCCCACCAGAGAAGTCAATTTCGGCACTGGAATCCGCTCGAGGGCCAGAATCTTCGATACCCAGAGAGCAATCTGATGAGCCACCTCCTCTGGCAGAAACACCATGCACCGCTGGGTGTCAAACAGAAGACCCAGGAAGATTATCCGCTGAGACTGAACCAAGTCTGACTTGTCCAGATTCACAATACATCCGTGGCGAGTGAGTGTCTGAATGCAAGCCTGAACCTGCTGGTGAAGGATCTCTGCTGATGTAGCTTTCAAGAGTAAGTCGTCCATGTATGGAGTCACTCTGATGCCATCCCGATGGATTACCGCTATCAATGCTCCCAGGACTCGTTGAAAAACCTGTGGAGCGGTCGTCAGCCCAAAGGGAAGAGCCGAAAACTGAAAATGACCTCTGTTGCAGGCAAACCTGAGATACCGCCTGCTCTCTAGATGGATAGGGATGTGCAGATATGCATCCTGAAGGTCCAGGGAAGCAAGGAATTCCCCCGGAGACATAGCAGCTATCACAGTGCGTAGAGATTCCTGTCGATAGTGGGTACTCACAACAAAGGAGTTGAGATCCTTGAGGTCCAAAATAGGACGAGCTCCGCCGTCCTTTTTGGCCACAACGAACAGGTTGGAATAAAATCCTGAACCTATGTCCTCTTGAGAAACCGGTTCCAGGACGTCTTTGTCCAAAAGATCCTGAATAGCGTCGAACAGGCGCCTTTTTGTGGAGTCCTGAGAAGGAAGCGAAAAGGAGGAAGGGAAAAGAAAGGGATCCTGTAACCCTCTGACACCACCTGAAGAACCCAAGGGTCTGCCACAGAATCCTCCCAAACCTGGCGAAAGAGGTGAAGCCACCCTCCTACAGCCGGATGCGGACCCGGGTTTGGCGAGTCATGCCGAAGCAGTCTTGGAAGCTTTGGCCTTGGGGGCAACCTTGGGCTTCCAGGACTGTTTGGGCTTGGAGGAGGCGCGTGGAGCAGGTGGAACCGCCTGGGACGTGGGGCGTCTCAGCTTGGAAGGAACGAAAGGACTGATATCGCTTAGCTGGGAATTTCTTCTTAAAGACCGAGGGTAGAAGAGTACTTTTACCCCTCGCTGATCAATTCCTTTAGCTCAGATCCAAACAGGGAAGTCCCTTGAAAGGGCAAAGAAAGCAAAACTTTCTTGGAAGCGGTGTCAGCAGACCAAATTTTTAGCCAAAGAGAGCATCTAGCCACCACAGAAGAAGTGGAGGCCCTCGCCATCATGCGAACAGCATCAAAGGCAGCGTCAGAAACATAATTCTGAGCTTCAGAAATATTAGCAAGTACTTGTAACTGCTCTGACACTGGCGCATCTTGGCGGACCGCCACAGTAAGCTGTTCAGTCCAGACCGCAATGGCCCGGTTAACCCACGCCACAGCGAAAGTTGGACGCATGGCAGTACCAATAGAGGCAAAAATAGACTTAAGACAGGTCTCTAACTTTTTGTCAGTCCAATCCTGTAAAGCATAAGCATCAGATACAGCCAAAGCTGTAGATTTGGACAACCTAGAAACTGGAGCATCCACCTTAGGAGGATGAACCCATTTAGCCAATTCAGTCTCAGGAAAAGGATAAAGTTTGGCAAACTTTTTTGAGACTGAAGAGGACTTATCAGGATTTTTCCACGCATCAGAAACTAAACGTTCAAGAGTAGGGTTAGTAGGAAAACAAGTAACAGCCTTTGAAGGTTTCTGAAACACATCCGTTGGGTCAAGAGGAGTCTCCTGACACAAGGGAAGATTGAGGGTGGTCAGCACAGACCTGATCAAACCCTCAGCAGAGAGTCCAGGATCACATTCAAAAGGGTCCCCAGCCGATCCGGTAGACTCAATAACTGTACCATCCTCAACATCAGAATCCTGCAACAATTCTTCCTCAGAAGAATCAGAGACGTCAGGAGCCCCCTGTGGCTTGGGCAGGGAGGTCCTGACCGTGGAGGGGGTCTGCCAGACTTGAAGAGCCCCCTGAACCTGAGAGGAAAAGAGCTGAAGAGTGGATCTGAGATCCCTAGTTGCAGCCTTGAACTCTTTCACCCATGTTGGCTCAATAGCGCGACTGGAAGGCCCTGGGTTGCTGCCATGACCTTCCGCACAAGTTGGGCATAAATGACCAGAAAATTCTCTAGGTAGCCCTGAATGACAGGAGGAGCAAAACGCAATGGGGGAAACAGATACCCCAGCCTCCTCTGTCTTAGGTCTAGCCCAGGCTCCAGTGGAGTACATACTCACAGTGTCAGACATACTCCACAGACAGAAATCACCCAATTAAAGTGTGAAAGATTAAGTATTCACCCCAGAAACGTTTAAAACTAAACTTATCTGGCAAGCGAAGGGTTAATCAGCAGAGGAGAGGGAGAAGGTCCGGTCCCTGTGTAGTATACTTGATGAGAAGAACTCACAAAATGGCTGCCGCGACGGGAGCCAATCAGAAAAAGGGCGCGAACCGAGCGCTCATGGGAAGCGTAGTTTTTCTCACCAAGTACTCCAAAGCAGTGCCCGAAGCCCCCTCCCCCCCCCCCCCCCCCCGAGTCCCCCAACACACTCAAACGTGAAACCGGATGATAGAGCAAGGGAAGACAAACAAAATGAGCCCACTCTGAAGTCGCTATGTGAAGCGGTTCCAGAGATACATCCCACACAGTGTAAGCCCATAGAGAGTAAAGGAGCAATGGCGTCTATGCGGGAAAAGCGCGCTTAAAGGTGCGGAACATAATTTCTAATAAAATTATCCCTTGAGTTAAAAGTTCCATAACACATAGCAAAGACATGTCCTATGTAAGCAAACATTACCCACCAAGGCAATAGTCTAAAATACCCATAAAACTGGAAAACCCAGCAGATAAAGGGTTAAATCCCACATAAACTGCTCCAAAATTCAAGACATACACACATACATTGCATTGCAAGATATAGAAAAACACCCAATGAGTGCTGGGGTGCACAATGAGAACTCCCAAGTACAAGCCCAATGAAGGGACACTGAGGGACAAGTGGACCTTCGGCACTCAAAGGGTGGCTCACCTTTCTGCTGGACTTCTGTCTTCAGGTTACCAAATGAGTAAAGAATTACCACAGAGGATAATCCCCAGGGAAGTACTTGAAATCAAGTTGGGCAAAAGGTCCACCAGAAATACCCTGGAAGCTGTGCTATCCACTTTGAAGAGGGCATTTGACAGCCTTGGTAACCCGCCTAATGGTGGTATTCCATATTTGTAAAAATAATAAAGAAACTAAAGTTTGAAGAGAGATGTTCACCTGGTGTGAACACACCGAGGAACAAATCATTCTGGCTTGTGCTGACTGAGGAGCAGCCTAGGAGGGAGGGGAGGCTCCACCCCCTGCATACATTTAGAGAATGTTCCTGCCTACTTAAAGAGGCGGATTGCCTCCCAGTGTACCAGTAACCTGTATTGGACGACAGTGAAAAAAGTATAGGCAATTTGACTTTACATATTATGCACTTACAGAAAGTGTAAGTCACAAGGCAGGCTGTCACTTTAAAGTGATAGTAATGTTTCACAATAAAAGCAGCTCCAATTAATCTTCATAGTTTAGGCCAACTGTCTGAGTAATAGATCAAGAGTAACTGAGTGAGAAAGTATCCCCCTCCCGCCCCTTTTACCTCAGATCAGCAACACTGTCCGAATGGATCTCAAAGAGGTACAATCTTCAGTGAGCATAACGAAAAACCTGAAAAACCTGTCAAGGGGTGCAGGGTTTTCCTTATGCTCACAGTAAGAAGATTGTCCCTTGCTGTGAGCTGTCTGGTTCCAGGACCAGATTCCACATCTGAGGGGAGGTGGCTTACACTAGGTAAAAGGGGCGGGAGGGGGATACTTTATCATTCAATTACTCTTGAACTCTGACAGCATTGAGATAACACTCTCCATGGCCCAAATACTATGAAGATTAATTGGAGCTGCTGTTTTCATGAAACGTTATGATCCCTTTAAGTCCCTGTTCATATGGGAACAGATAGCCTGGAATAAGCTACCTGAACAAAAGCAGGTCTTCTCCCTACAAATAACAACAGCTTCTTTGTATTTATAGCAATATGTAACTGTAGATATTTTTTGTATGCGCGTTTATACTGTGTTGTTCTTCTCTATTTTGTGTAAACATGTAATTTTTTTTTTTAGAGTAAAAGGTCTCCAAGACATACTTGAGAATGAGAGAAAGCTCAATATATTCGTCCTAATAAAACATTTTATAAATAAACTCGGAATTTCTAACACTGTACAATTAAAAGGAACACAATGTTTATGATCATGTTCACATAGGCCACAAAACCAGGGCGTATGTGAACTGAACAGGCTCCTAAAATTTTACTTGTGGCCTCTAAATTATGAAGGCATTTTCATATGCGCCCCTCAGCAGTCTCTTAAAAATCCTAACTGGCTATTAAAAATTCCATCAGCTTCCAAAACTTCTGATATTTTTGTTCTGCCCTAAAGGAATTCTTGCTCAGACTACACCTCAAACTGCTGTAGCATGCTGCAACTTTGTTGCGCTCTGCAAAAAAGAATCTAAGTTGTAGCAGGTCTTTTCTGCATAGTGCTCCATGGAGCGGATCATTCACTAAGGCAACACTGGAGGCTGTAATGACCTTCACAATCTCCAAAGACTGGCTGACACATATCAAAGATGTATTCAAGGAAAGCAGCACCAGGAAATCTCCTAGTTTTCTGGGGGTTCAGAGTGCCAGCTGGAGCTCCTCACTGGAACACTGCTGAAGCCCAAGAAAGCAGCCATTTCCTTTGTTTGAAGGGCTCTGGGGCTTCCCAACCACATACAGGACTTTTGACATACTTCTGTAGGGTCATGCTCAAAGAAGTAGATATACATCTGGCAGCAGACCTTTCTCCCCCCACAAAAAATACAGAGGCAAGAAAAACTTTAGTTGGCTGCATAACGCTGCTTTTCTTGTACACAGTTATTAGGGACACATTTGTTTATTGTTGTTTGTGTCCTAATAAGTGTATTTTCAGAGATCCTGTTTCTTTAAGGCCATCAGCTTTGGTTTCATTCAAACAATTTCCATACCTATCTACAAAGCAAGGAATAAACTCAAGTAGAAACAGAGGTTACAAGCTTGTAGTAACTAGCCTACACAAAGTCACAGAGATGAAAGGTGTTTAAACTGAATGCAGACATTCAGCCAAATACATCAATTACAATCTCTGAGCTGGCACTGTGCCCAAATCCCATTACATTTACCGTTTATTATAGCAACAGTTTGCTCACAAAACTTTAATTCCCATGGGTTACACTGCAAAGAAAGATTACAAAAAAGAAGAAAAAGAAACATGCCTTAGGATGCCAATTCATACAACTTGTCACCAAATAAATTAATATTGCATACAGTATTAGATTAATGTGTCAGCTTCCTGATGCATTCACTATTTCTACACAGTTTAAGTGGGTAAACGTCACTCCACCAGAAGGCAGGCACTTTACCCCTTGGCTCCACTCACTAGTCAACTTTCATCTAGCAAAGCATGGGTGAGTAAAGATAGCACAAATGGTGGGGCACTCCAACCCACACAGGGTACACACTTTCTCAAGGAGGCACGCCCTGTTTCCCCCCAATAAAGATAAAAGGATTTATAGGTAACTATAAAACAACATTATTCTATTTCATCCAGTGGGGGACACCAGAGATGTGGAATGACCAAATGGGAGGTTACAAAGCGGATCCAAAACTAGAAGGTGGGAGAGAAAACACTGGGTGAAATATTTTGCAACCAATAAAGATGGTCATTAGACAAGAGAGAATATAAATGATCTTGGATTGTTAGGGACAGCAAGAAATGAATGTTGCAAATTTTGAAGTGTAGAAGCATAGCGGTGTACTACTATTACATATGTATTTCCCTACCAGACGACAATTTTAAATTAAGCAGTTGATCATTGTAGTATACAAGTACACAGAGGCCTGGATAGAAATAATAGCGTAACTAGAATGGTGGTAAAAGAATCGTCATCTGTCCCATGAGGCTCATGTCTGCCCTCCCAGGGCTTAAACATGCTCTCCTCTGGAAGCATGCAGTGCACAATATTTCCCCCATAGAAGGGAAAGATAAAATAGCGGGAACAAAAAACTTGACTGAAAACTTTTGGTGCTGTTGGTTTGGCCCTAAATGTATCTACTTTTGAATTTGTGATTTAAGTATTACATGGTAAAAAAATCTTTGTTGGATGGAGGACTGATATTAGTGGTTTCAGCAAATGTTTAGTAGACTTCACATCAGCATCTAACTTTGCCTGTGTTACAACAACATATTCTGCCTCAGAGTGCTCTGATGTGAATCGTAGTACATATAATACAGCTAGGGATGTCTGATCACCTATAATCACATGCAACATGCTACACAGTTACATAGAAGCCACTGCAGCAAACTAGTAATAATACATCATACAGTTTAAGTGTTTGGCTTTGATCGATGATCTAGCTACCCTATGCACAGTGCAGACTCTTCAGAAAACATCTGCTGAAGAGATTTCAAATAACTGTTCAATCAATGTCACCTCATTAAATAGTTACAGGACTGATTCTGAACTTTGTATGCAGCTTAGTATGCAGCTTAGTATGCGGGCATCTCTTACTGGACGCACAATACATTTCACTATGTTGTATCCTTTTCAGTATGATTCAGACTGTACTTATCAGTGGGGTGCATAATTTATATACGTCATAACTTTCACTTGGGCTTGATACAGGTAATACACTGTACTGGCCAGGGACGGTATTCTTACTGCTGGCAAACTGGAGGACTCTGTGCGGTTCAGTTCTTCTGGAGATATGATGTAGAGGATGTTGAGTGGGTGAAACTCCCACCATCTACTCTGTTCTACTTATTTTTCCCCCATCTCGAGCTATAAAAGTTCACAGAATACCACTCTGTGAAGCTCTTTGTACAGAGGAGGAAGCGGACATCAACACAAACTTGTACATTCTAGTTCTTAGCAGGTGGTGGAGGTGCAAGAAAAATAACCGTAATTTTCATTGCTCTGAGAGACCAGGCCTTCAGTATGTTAACATCTATATATCAACTCAAGCACCCAGATCAACGTAACTAAAACATGAGTGACTTCTACAAATACCACATCTGTGTATATATCTGGTGCATGTATAGGACTTCATACAAATGCAGCATTTGCCTACACACATCCTCTTTTTATTATTATAACCAGTAATGCTTATATTTAACATAATTTAATTCTATTGTTTTCACTTAAAGCAAACCTATTCCTATAAAGTGAGTTTTGCCTGTTTAAAATAGTTTTATTTCTTTTTAAAGAACAGTTTTCTTTATTTTCAGAAATAAAAGCAACTTTCCAAGTCCTCCCATCGGCAGGTGCTTCCATCTTCAAAGGATTTGCATGATTATTCCTCATGAATTTATTTCAATTTATTCCACTACTCTGGTTTTAGTATTCTTAGTAGGTGGAGAGAGGTGATTTTATGGACATATGCAGCTGTATCTGACCAAATCAAAGAACAAAGTTCTGATAAGAGGACATTCCCCAACTACTAATCCAAATATCTCAAACTACTAACCTGTTTGGAAAACAAAAAACAGAAGTAGTATTGGAAGTTGTAATGGATACATATTTAATGAGACTAAAAGCTGTGTAGGTAACTGGTCCACTTTATGTGTGATTGCACATAAAAAAAAAAAGTTATATTTACTATGTTTTACTCCCCCCCCATCTCATTGGAATGGACTGAAAAGGATGAATGATTAAAGAGATAGTAATGTTTGACAAAAACAGCAGTTCCATTTAATCTTCATAGTATTTGGGCCATAGAGAGTGCTATTTCAATACTGTCAGAGTTGTAGTTCAAGAGAAACTGAATGATAAAATATCCCCCTCCCACCCCTTTTACCTAGTGTAAGTCGCCTCCCCTCAGAAGTGGAATCTGGTCTTTAGACCAGAAAGCTCACAGTAAGGGACAATCTTCTTACTGTGAACATAAGGAAAACCCTGCCCCCCTTCACAGGTTTTTCAGGTTTTACCCTTATGTTAATTGAAGATTGTTTCCTGGACAGTCTTGCTGCTCTGAAGTGAGCAGTGTTACATCAGTGGAAAGGGGCAGGAGGGGGATACTTTATCCTTCAATTACTCTGGAACTACAATTCTGACAGTATTGAAATAACACTCTCAATGGCTCAAATACTATGACGATTACTTGGAGCTGCTTTTATTGTGAAATGTTACTACCCCTTTATCAGAGAGCTGGGGCTGCCATGGCAAACCTACCCAACAATCATATTACCAATACACTTCCCTGGGTGAGAGTATTTTAAACAAGCCCTGAGCACTAATGGTATTGGTAGCTAGAACTGGGGACTTGTTGACAGAACCAATAAGAAAGGGAAGCGTCTCAATCATCTGTATGGCAGGGTTGCAATGGCAAGGAGAGATGGATAAAATGTAAATGCCATTAATATAGCAGTTTTAAAAGTGTGACTGAAATAAGATAGACACTTAAATGGCAAACAATACATAAGGGCATTAAACTTTACAATCTCTTGAAAATGTTGCGTGCTTAAGAAGTGTCCAACATATTGGTATACAATAATGCAGTGGACACACCCCAGGTACCCAAAGTCAAAGGATCAATTTAAGTGGTAGTCTTCCCCAATGTACAGGAGTCTCTGCTCTGAAGATATGCAGATTATATATAGAAGAACAAAGGTGCACATATCCACTAGTTCTCCAACAAAGGTGACATACTCCAAGGACAATTACATGCTTCAACACCCCCTTATTACATGTCCATCCACAGTCTGAGTGCTCACCCACTTAGGTATTGCTGTACAATAGTCAGATGAACATGCAACAATATCATGGCTAGGAATACAATAAAGTACAAATAGCCATTCCCACAACAGTTTCATTAAGGGGAACCTTTGCAAACTAAAATCACCTTCTGCTATTTAAATTCAGTTTGTCAAATCACCGCCCATTTAGTTAGTTGTTGCATAAGCATGGGGACAGTAAACCGTTAAATAAAAAATACCACCTATCAAGATAATACACTTCTTGGAGACCAATACAGAGCCTAATATTGGAATCACCCCTTAAATATTTCTAACACCACCATTTACAGTAATATATATAAAATCTCCAGAGGTTAAACATATGCACCTTGACACCTCAGCTGTGGTTCAGTGTCCCACAGGAACCCACATAATCAACCATACTTTGGAACCCACATATTCAACAATGGTTGCCTAACAAACAGGCACTGTTATGGTGTCTAATGGTAGTCACTGAAGCATATGAGCACACACACAACACTCATTCATTCATTCATTCATTCTCTCTCACTCTCTCTCTCTCACTCACCTCAGCTTATGCTACAGTCCACTGGTAGCCCAGAACATACACTGACATCCAAGACTTTTCCCTCTGCCAGTGGTAGTCACTGAAGTACATGCACACTGTCTCCATTTCTGACCTCAGTCTTATGCCACTATAATACCAAACTTGTTCCACTATCCCACTGGCAGCCACAGAATCACATTTGCACTGTCTGACATCCAAGCATTGACCCACTGTCCACAAGTAACCATGAAAATTAGACCACTATTCCACTGGTAGTCACAAAGACACACATACACTGATACCCCAAGTTTATGCCACTGTCCAGTGGAAGCCACAGAACCACACATACTCTAACACTCCATTATCAGCAGGCCGTTATGTGCCAGAGAGGTGTTCAAAACATTACTCCAAAATGTGTTTGACACCATCTGTCACTCAAAGGGTTAATGATGCTTCCTGCACTCTTCCCTCTAACAGTTCATAAATAATAAACCCTTTCACTACCAGCAAAAAGGTGTTCAAAGCATTGCTCTGCTCCAATGTCAAGCCGATCAGTGGTGCTGCACAATACAGACACAGCTAGCTGAGCAGGCCTTCTTCTGTCACGTTACAGTTCCCTTTAATCAAAAGAATAGTCTCAACGAAGGTAATATGGTGAGCGGCTCTTCCCAGCTATGGTCCATAAAAATAGCCATACGATGCTGAAACTTTATATTTATAGTGTTTGAACAGGAGGGTTTACACATGGCCAACAGGAAGGAGATGTTTATATTATCAAAGGTCAGCAAAGAATGAACTGCTAATTATTATCTTAACCCCTTGAGGGCTAGCTGGGTATGCAATGCATTGCAGAGCAATGTGTTGCGTAGCCCGCTATCACTCAAAGGGTTAAAGGAGCACAATCCCCCCTTTTTTTGTGACCGGCATATAAAGCATTTTGCAATACACTACATACCATGCTACAACTTGAAGTGGATAATTTTGTCTGCAACAGCAATGAACTGCATTTTTTTAAATCTATAAGGACAAGAGGAGTGTACAATGCAGTGTGAAGAATCAACTGAGGCTTCAATGTCATCCAGCACTGCAGATCAGAGGGATCTGCTGGACAATTAGCAAGTAAAAAAAAAGGATCATTTTACAATATGGGAACAAAAGGCCTTATGTATAAAGGAAAAGTGGGTCCTTCTGGAGCAAATCAACTGCACCACAGGGGTCAAAAACATTTAACCCCTAAACACAGTGAAAACTAGAGTGGTCTCCGCAATAAATAGCAAAGCAATATAAAGAATTACAAAGCTAGTTTAATGGAAATAGCTGCATTCCATTTATTACCTATTTTGCAGGGGGTTTGACCCATAATTGTTCCACTTTTTCTTTTCTACATCAGTCCCTTTGCTCCCATAGCTGTGAAGTTATAGGCCCCTTTTCAGTCCAGCCCATGAGAAATCACACCCATTGATCCAGAGGAAGGCAAAAACATTGAAGCAATTTCCAATCAAGCCTAAAGTTGGTTAAAAACAATCATTCCTTACTCCGACTGGTAGTCAGATATTTCCCTGGATAAACATCCTATCTGCTTTAAAGCCACCTGTCATAATTCTCAATATTGTTCTGTGCTAGATAGATAGCAAATACAATTTTGAAAGCAATTACAGTATCTGCAAACACAGTATCCTGAGGAAAAGAATCCCATAACTTTATTGCCCTTACTGTAAAAAAAAAAAAAAAAAAAAAAAAAGCCTTTTTTTTTTTTTTTTTTTTTTTTTTTTTTTTTTTTAGCCAAAAGAACCATTCCTCTAGTCTTAATGGATGACCTCTCGTTCTTAGCTCAGCTCTGAGTTTTGAGTAAATAATTCATTGGAGAGTTCTTTGTATTGAAATATATTTGTAGATGTTAAAGCGGAACTACCACCCGACACAATCTTTAGCTTCACAAAGTCCCCATCTGGTGACTAGCTGCTTAGTAGCGCTAGTCGCCAGAATAATTACCTTATTTAATAGATTTCTGCTCTCTTTCCCAGCTGACAGGCAGGACGGAGTGTGGACATCTTGCCATTGTGACGTTCGTGCGCCTGCGCTGTCAGTCTCAGCTGGGTCTAGTAGGAGTTGCTAGGAGCCATTTGGCTCCGTCTGGGACTGACAGCGTAGATGCGCGGACGTCACAATGGCAAGATGTCCGTGCTCTGTCCTGCCTGTCACCCATGGAAGAGAGGAAAAATCTATTAAATAAGATAATTATTCTGGCGACTAGCGTTACTAAGCAGCTAGTCGCCAGATGGGGCTTAGTGAAGCTAAAGATTGTGTCGGGTGGTAGTTCTGCTTTAATAATTTAATCCTTTATATGTCTCTTCTCTAATGTAAGCAAATCCAGTTTGGCTAGTCTCTTTATAACTCAGATACTCCAATCCCTTTATCAGTTTTGTTGTATGGCTCTACACTTTTTCCCAGTTCAATAATATATTTTTAAGAACTAGTTCCCAAAACCTTTATGCAGGACAATACCCCATTTGCTCTTGCAACAGCTGAGTGACTCTGCAGACTTCTGTGAAGTCTATCAGTACTCCTTAATCTTTCTCTAATGATGATTTCTTAAGTAGTTTCCTATTTATTGTATATGTAGCATATTTGTTTCTAAAGCCCAAAAGCATACGCTTACATTTATCTGCATTAAGCGTCATCTGCCAATTTTCTGCCCATTCATTCAGTTTATCTAAATCCTTCTGCAGAGAAAAAAGAAAATCCTGTTCCGTATGTAATTCCTTACACGGCTTAGTGTCTTCAGCAAAGATTGAGTCATTACTTGAAAAATCCAACTTCTATACAAACTGAAAAGCATTGAGACTCGGACTGAACCCTGTGGCACCCCATTCACAAGTTTAGACTAATTTGATAAGGTTCCATTTACGACAACTCTCTGTCATCTATCATTCAACCAAACCTCCAAACCAAAGCCTTTTAATTTATGCAGTATGCTATTGTGAGGCACTGTATCAAAGGCTTTTGTAAAATCCAAATACATTACCATCAACAACAATTCCCTTGTCCAAATTACTACTTACCCTTATGTAAAATACAAGTAAAATTAGTTTGACATGACATTCTTTAAACCAAGAACACTTTGTAGACCGTTCCAGTGAAGGGTTTCCTTTTCAATAACGTGATCTTGGCTCTACTGAAGAGCCTCAGCCGGGTCCCGAGACTGGATTCCCTGTAGTCAGGTAGAGCACTGATGTCAGGGAAAGAGGAGGGGAAGGGGGAACTTAAACTAAATGCCCCCCAGTCCCATCTCTCAAACCTATATGGTTTGAGACATAATTGTAGTTAAAGTTTTTAATGGCAAGATTCATTTATGTATACAATTGACAAAACCATCCCTTTAAAAGCCTGCTTCTTATTTCTCATTTCACTATCAACTTCTTCATGAAGCCACACTGATCTTATTTGCTCCTTTTGTACTTGCAGTACTTATTCGCCAATGGTATCTTAGGTCTAATCAGTTTTCAGTTTCCTATTTTATTCTATGGTGTATAGGTCCCAAAGAATGACACAGGAACTGCAGAAGTTTTGGCACATCATCCCTATCATACTTCAGTTCATAATCCCCCCCTTGAGAATTCCAACAAAGTCACATCTGCCTCCACAGACATGATGTTCACTACAAATTACATTTATTTTGGAGATCTAATCTACACAGAATGTATTCTTAGAGGCCATTTTAATTTTCTGCTCAGCTTAAGGTTAGTGGGGTATTTAATAATAGGAGGTACCAGAATTACTTTAGAATAATCAGAGGTATGGTATCCTTATAACAAAGTCCTAGAATGCGTCGCTCACTGTGCGGTAACCGCGCATACGCAGTGGGGACTTGCAAAACGGGCTGATCCAGAGTGAAGAGCTCCAGAAGGCTGACAGCATGTCTGTGCTCCCAGCTCCGGGGCAGCAGCGGAGGCGGCTGGGTGACAAACTGTCACCCAGCACCTCCACTGCTTCCCCTGAGCCAGGAGCACAGACAGGCTGTGAGCAATCCGGAGCTCCCCGCTCCGGATCAGCCCGTGTATACGGGCTTTGTAACTAGTACTAACATAATTTTTGGATAACAAATGATTTTACCCAAATGTGGTCGTACAGTGGAACCTCTTAGATGATAGAGTCTTCATTAAAGCACGGCAATGCATTAGAGACATTTCTAGCATCCAATGGATTGAGAAATGCATTTAACATCACCTGTCTAAAATGTGTCAAAGTGGGTCTGTCATGATAATAGTTTCTGAGAGGGTAACCTTCATGTTTTGGTGGCACTAAATTCTAATTCCTCTAGACTGTAAGCTCTCACGAGCAGGGCCCTCTGATCCTCCTGTTCTACACATCTGATTGTACTATTTAATACCTCTGTATGTCTATTCCCAATTGTACAGCGCTGCGGAATTAGTTGGCGCTATATAAATAAAGAATAATAATAATAATAATAATTCACTGCAAAGCATGTTCATTAGTTCTGTTCAAGGCCAAACCTACCTCTCACTGTGCAATAAGAAATATGAGATGTGCCTAGATTCAGTCATATAGCATAGTGTATAGCACAAATTGTCCCAGCAAAGAATTAGCATGAAGTGCCAATAAAGATGCATTTCTCCAACTCTTTATCACAAACAAAATGCTAGAGCGGGGCATCCAACATGCAGCCCATGTGACAAATGCAGCCAGCCCTACTCCAGGGTGTGTCCTGACAAATTTCTTTTAAAACAATATTTTTAGACCTAATTTACAAGAACACATGGACTAGTAAGCCAGTAAAACCTAATCCCCTGCTTGACAGTACCGTACAGTTCAAGAATAGATCTGTTAAATATCAGCATTGTCACTGACTTGATCAATAATCAATATTTGTGCATACCTGACAGACTAAAATTCATAACAGTCATCAATAAAAAAAAAATTATGTGGCATTCACACTTAAGGCTTTCTTATTATGTGGCCCATGACTGAAAAAATGGATGCCCCTGGGCTAGAACATATAGGCAGTAGCTTGGTACTATTCTACCAGTTGTTTGCACAAACACTTCTGTAGGTATAAGCTTATCGTGAAATGCTTACATCAGCACTGTGTGTGACATGACATATTGATTCACCTCTGAACCATGTCAGAAAGCAGCAGGAAATGTCTTCCTCTCAGTTGAGATTTATATTTTGGTGCCTGAAGCGTATTTTCCTTTACTGATGGAAGCAATCAATAATAGAAGATGTCTGGCTGTGCAAGATGTAAAATAGAAGTCTGCTGTAGGATTTAGGGGATGCCTTTATAGTTAACTAAAAGTAACTCTTTGAAAGCTAGAGGATTGTGCACCATATGGTAGAGAATGAACTGCAAAATCACCAGCACTGAAAGGATTTACCCTATTTTTAAGGCATTTTAAATGTAGGGCTTATTCTCCTCAGTAAAAGCAACAGTACCCCTAGAGCCAAGAGGTATTTTATGCAAAAGTTATTAATTACAGCTAAAACTTAAAAAAAATAAATAAATAAATAAGTGCAGTATCTCTGGTGCCTGAAATTTTAGAGTGGCGCTGTTGCTACACCATCCTATAGACAGTTCTGGTCAGTTGATCATGACTCTCCATAGGATGACATAGGAACAACACCACTGTACAATTTCAGGCCACTGAGATACTGCGCCTAATAAAATTCAAGTCTGAGCTGTAATAAAGTTTTGATAAAACAGGAATAAACCCTACAAATTTTTTCTTGCTTTCAGTTATTGGAGACTACAACTCCCATCATTTTGGCATATGTACTTAAAGGGACAGTAATACTTCATTTCATCTTTATTTTATTTTGTAGGCATTAAAAAAACATGAAGAACGATATAAGTCTCATCTCTCAAACCTTTATGGTTTGAGAGATATTCACAAGCAAAGTTTCCCCTCCCACCCCTTTTACCTAGTGTAAGCCATCTCTTCTCAGATGTGAAATCTGGTTGTAAGACTAGACAGAAAGCAGAAGGGGACAATCTTCTTCCTATGAAAACAATGAAAGCCCTACCTCCTTTGACAAATTTTTCAGGTTTTTCCCTTATCTTAATTGAAGATTGTCCCTCTCTGAGGTCTACCTGGGCACCTCCCTTCTGCTCCGGCTGAGCAGTGTTACATCAGTAAAAGGGGCGTGAGCGGTATATTTTGTCATTGAATTACTCTTGAACTACAACTCTGACAGAATTGAAATAACACTCTACAAGGTCCAAATACTATGATGATTAATTAGAGCTGCTTTTATTATGAAACATTACTATCCCTTTAAAAGGGCAAATAATGGGTTTAATAGTTGAAATCACTACTACTAAGAGGCAGTATTCTCATCTACCTGCCTAATTGTACAAGTACTTTCAAGGTTTCTTGTCCAACATCCTGCAACCATTTGAGTGCCAGAGAGGTATCCAATGATTTACAACACATTGCACCAATACCTCTCTTGCACCTAAAGGGTTAAAATGGACCAGTCATGTTGATTCAAGTTTATAGATTTGAAAAGGTACAGTGATGGAAAAAATTATTTGATCCCCTGCTGATTCTGTACGTTTGCCCACTGACAATGAAATGATCAGTCTATAATTTTAATGGTAGGTTTATTTGAACAGCGAGAGACAGAATAACAACAAAAACATCCTGAAAAACACATTTCAAAAAAGTTATAAATTGATTTGCATTTTACGGAGTGAAATAAGTATTTGACCCCCTATCAATCAGCAAGATTTCTGGCTCCCAGGTATCTTTTATACAGGTAACAAGCTGAGATTAGGATCACTCTCTTAAAGGGAATGCTTCTAATCTCAGCTTGTTACTGTCCACAGACGCAAATCAATCAATCAGATTCCATACTCTCCACCATGGCCAAGACCAAACAGCTGTCCAAGGATGTCAGGGACAACATTGTAGACCTACAGAAGGCTGGAATGGGATACAAGGCAATCGCCAAGCAGCTTGGTGAGAAGGTGACAACAGTTGGTGCAATTATTCGCAAATGGAAGAAAGACAAAATAACTGTCAATCTCAGGCTCCATGCAAGATCTCACCTCCTGGAGTTTCAATGATCATGAGAACGGTGAGGAATCAGCCCAGAACTACACTGGAGGATCTTGTCAATGATCTCAAGGCAGCTGGGACCATAATCACTAAGAAAACAATTGGTAACACACTACGCCGTGAAGGACTGACATCCTGCAGTGCCAGCAAGGTCCCATTTTTCAAGAAAGTACATGTACAGGCCCGTCTGAAGATTGCCTATGAACATCTGAATGATTCGGAGGAGAACTGGGTGAAAGTGTTGTGGTCAGATGAGACCAAAATCAAGCTTTTTGGCATCAACTCAACTCGCCGTGTTTAGAAGAGGAGGAATGCTGCCTATGACCCCAAGAACACCATCCCCACCATCAAACATGGAGGTGGAAACATTATGCTTTGGGGGTGTTTTTCTGATAAGGGGACAGGACAACTTCACTGCATCAAAGGGACGATTGATGGGGCCATGTGAGGACCGCCTTACCTCAGCCAGGGCAAAATGGGTTGTGGACGGGTATTCAAGCATGACAATGACCCAAAACACACGGCCAAGGCAACAGAGTGGCTCAAGAAGAAGCACATTAAGGTCCTGGAGTGGCCTAGCCAGTCTCCAGACCTTAATACCATAGAAAATCTGTGGAGGGAGCTGAAGAATGTTCGAGTTGCCAAACATCACCCTCGAAACCTTAATGACTTGGAGAGGAGCTGGAAAGAGGAGCGGGACAGAATCCCTCCCGAGATGTGTGCAAACCTGGTGGCCAACTACAAGAAACGTCTGACCTCTATGATTGCCAACAAGGGTTTTGCCACCAAGTACTAAGTCATGTTTTGCAAAGGGGTCAAATACTTATTTCACTCAGTAAAATGCAAATCAATTTCTAACTGTTTTGAAATGTGTTTTTCTGGATTTTTTTGTTGTTATTCTGTCTCTCACTGTTCAAATAAACCTACCATTAAAATTATAGACTGATCATTTCTTCGTCAGTGGGCAAACGTACAAAATCAGCAGGGGATCAAAAAATTTTTTCCCTAACTGTATATAAGAATTGCCTGTGTGTCATGTTCACCAACAGACCAACAAATGTACAGTTAAGAAGATATTCACACTTGGTATTTTATGCTAACTGCAGTACCCACAAGATACCAGCATCATATGCCAATTAAGCCTTTTCAGTGACGTTTTATTTGCTAATGAAGCTCTGTCCTGCACCAGGAGACACTCACTTTTCCCAGAAATCAAGTGTGAATATTTCCTAAAATGACACAAGGGCAGTTCTGTATAAAGTTTTCAAATACAAAATGAAAAAAATTGAGGTGACAGGTCCCCTTTAAGCTGCAACTGGAAGCCTCAATTATTTTGACAGAGCAGTCGAATGACATCACAGCGGCCAACAGGAATCAGCAGCTTTTTTCTCTGGTGTAAGTAGCAGCCGTTAACTAGTAAAATACTCTATTTTAAAATATACACTTTACTTGATGTTAGATTTTTGTGTTAGCTGACCTTTAACCTTTTGGGCGCAAGAGAGATACGCAACTCATTGCTTTGAGCGCCTAGGCATAGGAGAGTCATAGATTGCTCATTCCTGTTTTAGCCAGATTATATTAAACAATTCACTGCATTCTCATGCATTGCATTCATTATATGTTGCATGAACATGTGCACTCAGATGACCAAGATGTGTGAGCCATGTGCTTAGCAACAAAAAGACCAGAAGAGAGAAAATAAAGAACTCAATAAAAAGTTATTCCTCCCTCTCCCCCCTCCCCTTCTGTCCACTGATATCATGAGTAATCATACAGATAGTGTATACAAAGCCCTAACAGAGGGATGTCCTAACCTGAGCTTCCAAGTGCTTACACAGTTTGAGGTCCAACAATGGACTGTCCCTGTCAGGGATGACAACTGCCATCATACCAAGCAGCCAAAAGCTGGAGCACCAGAAATTGCTTACAACTACACTAGCTGTATTGAGAGTACGAACACACTGATCTGGTTCTAATAATTATGGGGCATGTGTGTATAAACAAAGAAGCAACTCTGAGGCAAAACTGTAACAGATTTAACAAATGAAAATTCACATTGATTTAAATGTGGCATGTGTTTCCTTGGTAATAAAAAATTGATTAATGTAGAAAACTGTAAATTTTTAAAGAGGGAGAACATGGTCCATACAAGACGTTTTTAAATGACTGACTGTGCCCCAAGAGCCATGGGAACAGAGCTCCCACAGCACAAAACTCTACTGTTGTGCTCCCATTTGATTTACAGATCAGTGATCTACAAGGATAGGTGCCTCACTCTGTGCTGACGGTAGCTTGCACTCCTTACTGCAGAAGTCCATTAGTGGTAGGCCTGCCACCATGGGGCTTCTATAGACTTCAACAGAGGAGAGTAATCTCTCATGAGTACCAACGTTACTCATCTTTGCAGATTACAATGATGTGCAAGGCAAACCAGAGCACAGCACATGTACAGATTTTGGAACACAGTCAAGAATTTTAAAGGGGAACTTTCATATCAGAACATATTTTTTACCAACTCATTGGTAAAGTGCACGGCTTGGACATGAAA
The DNA here is from genome assembly GCA_037306005.1 of Rhinophrynus dorsalis. NCBI lineage: Eukaryota > Metazoa > Chordata > Amphibia > Anura > Rhinophrynidae > Rhinophrynus > Rhinophrynus dorsalis. Next base: position 467,754,773 of record CM074720.1, read on the forward strand.
CATCTTACGAAGTATGTAAAAATAAAAAAAAGAAGCACCTTTCCCAACACTGTTTAACAAGTTGGTAAAAAAAATGTTCTGAGGTGAAAGTTCCCCTTTAAATGGTCTTGTATGGACCCTATACTGACCCTTTAAGGCACAATTCTTTAGCAAATCATCTAAACCATGGCAGTACAGGTTCAGTCCTCAAGGGCCCCCAACTGGGCAGAATGGAAGAATTTCCCTAATTAAGCACAGGCGAGTCAGTCAAAATGAACGTGCCACTGATTAACTCGCCTGTGCTTAAAGTTGAATTTCTAAATAATTAAAATAAATGAAAGTTCAACTTCTTCTGAGACTCCGAGGCAGATGACCGCGCAGACATCTTGCCGTAGAGGCATCTGTACGCCTGCACTGTCCGTACCTGTCTCCTCTATTATTGGCAAGGGGGAGTTGCATTTTACCTTAAGGTACAGAAAGGGATTGACAATGCAGGTGCATAGATTCCTCTACGTTAAGATCCCAGTCAGTAAGTCTCAGATGAAGTTCAATTTCTAAATAATCCAGGACTTTCTATGGATAATACAAGAATGGATATGCTTAAAGGGACAATAATATCCCATAAGAACTTTTTATAGTTTTGTAGAGGAGAAGAAAATAAGCTGAATGGCACAACTACTATCTCTCAAACCGCTATGGTTTGAGAGATATAGGCATTGAAAGTTCCCCCCTCACTCCCCTTCTCCTGATGTCAGCTTTACAGCTGACAGCAGGAGACTCAAGTTGCACGACTCGAGGAGGCCCTTCAGGAGAGCCAAAATTGCATTTTTAAAAATAAATACTTCACTGGAAAGGTCTACAAAGTGTGCCTGCAAACCAGGCACACATTGTAGACCTTTCCAATGAACTAATTATTTTGCAATAACGTGATTTTGGCTCTGCTGCAGAGCCGCAGGCTGGTCCCTGGACCGGGATCTCCTGCTGTCAGCAAGACGCTGACGTCAGGAGAAGGGAATGGGGGGGGGGGGACGTTCAATGCCTATAGCTCTCAAACCATAGCGGTTTGATAGGGTTTGTGCCATTCAGCTTATTTTCTTCTCCTCTACAAAACAATAAAAAGTTATTATGGAACATTACGGTCCCTTTAACGCTATATAAAAAAATTATTTGGGGGGCACATGAAAATGAAAGTTCCACTTTAGTCAGAGAATGCCTTACATCCTGGCCTGTTGATGGCCCTTGAGGACTCAACTTGGACATGGCTGATCTAAACCAACTATAGGGGATAATGGTTTACAATGCATTGGAAACCTCTGTGCTGTAGACCTCTGTAACATTTAAATCAAAGGTAATGTGAAGCATTTTAATTTGTCCCCTATGATACCGTTTGTTTGCTACAGAACTGCAACTCTTTAGCTTATTGAGCAACACCTTTAAATCATAGCAGCAAACAATGTCAATGCATTGCTGTTAGCACCAAAAGGGTTCATCTGAATATATGGTTTTACATTAATCCATTAGATATTTTACATGCAAATACAAGTAATTATATATATATATATATATATATATATATATATATATATATATATATATATATATATATAGAGAGAGAGAGAGAGAGAGAGAGAGAGAGAGAGAGAAATAGAAGCTTGCTTGAACCATGGACAATAAAGACAGAGGAGGCAGTTTGATTTCTACCTTATTTAGATATGGGGAAATGTCTAGCTTACAACAGAATAAAAAAAATGTCTGAATGTGTATTGACAAGCAACAGAATATTGACACTTTAAAGGGATAGTAATACTTCGTTTTAACTTTATTTTATTTTGTAGGCATTAAAAAAACATGAAGAATGATATAAGTCTTATCTCTCAAACCTTTATGGTTTATGAGATATTCACAAGCAAAGTTCCCCTCCCCGCCCCTTTTACCCAGTGTAAGCCATCTCTTCTCAGATGTGAGTCTGGTTGTATGACAGGACAGATAACAGAAGGGGACAATTTTCTTTGTATGAAAACAATGAAAGCCCTTCCCCCCTTGACAAGTTTTTCAGCTTTTTCCATTATCTTAATTGAAGAAGATTGTCCCTCTCTGCAGTCTACCTGGGCATCTCCCTTCTGATCTGGTTGAACAGGGGGGGATACATTGTGAATATCTCTTAAACCATAAAGGTTTCAGAGATAAGACTTATATCATTCTTCATGTTTTTTTAATGCCTACAAAATAAAATAAAGTTAAAATGAAGTATTACTATCCCTTTAAGGAGCAGGTGGTGTGCAATTCTGGTACTTAAAGGGATAGTATTATTTAAAAAATACTAATCCCTATGTTAAAGCCCTTGAATAAAGATGAAAAATGCCCCCAGCGGCATCTATCAAACACTTATGGTTTGAGAGATAACCGCTTTCAAAGTTCGCCCCTGGCTGACATCAGCATTCTAGATGACAGCAGGGGAATCCTCTCCCGAGATCAGCCGGCGGCTCTGCAAGCACATGTAGAAGACCTTTTCAGTGAAGGATTTCTATTTTATTAATGCGATCTCGGCTCTGCTGCAGAGCCGCAGACGGTCCTGGGACCGGATTCCCAGGCTGTCAGCTAAAATGCTGACGTCAGCCAGGGGAGAACTTTGGAAGCGTTTATCTCTCAAACCATAAGGATTTGAGTGATGCTGCTGGGGGCAATTTTCATCTTTATTCAAGGACTTTAACATAGGGATTAGTATTTTTTTAATACTTTCCCTTTAACCCTTTGTGTACCCCTCTGGAACGCAAAGGGTTAAAGAGTTACCAGAAAGCACAGCCTGACAATACTTGCAATTACCTTTAGGCCATGTCCCACTTGCAACTTTGTTTCAGAAAGTTTCACAATATATTATATATATTTTTTCCCCCTTTCTGATAATTTGTTCACATGGGTGACTTTTTCAACTACAATCATTTTCAATGGCAATTATGTGGTTTTGCAACTTCTTGCAATAAAGTTACTGCAACACAGTCACCCTAGAAAACCAACCAAACCTTAAAGGGGATGTATCATCTCTATATAAGTTAGCCTATGAGTAAGAGAGTCTTTAAAAATAAAAAAATAAAAAAAAAAATTTAAGACTTTTTTTCATAGGCTAACTTATATAGAGGTGCAATATCTAGCCAATGAGAGCACTCCAGTTCACAGACAGAAAGCCTCTGTCCTCAGAGGATGCTGGATAGAAGGGGGAGGGGAGCAGAGGCAGAGTGACAGACTGCGGTTACAGAGCAGGTAACCGCAGTCTATGCGGAGGTAGGTGCAGGGCAGAGTTTATAAGTGGTATTTCAACCAAATAATGCTTAAAAAACAAACACTTTTACTCATATTTGATATATAATCTAACTATTTAGGCTAACTTTATATAGAGGTGATACATTCCCTTTAAACAGTCAGATAACCAGTTCTCCAAATTAATTTGCATTTTTAAATTAGATTTTAACCCTTATAATTCTAGAGGTCGCAAACATTCTTTCACAATGCATTGTGCTGTGCATTGTGCAACATCCCTCTGGTCCTCAAGGGGTTAAAAATAATAATAAAAAAATAAAAATAAAAAAAGGCCACTATTTGGGAGGATTTGGAATTTTACCCTATGGTGCAGTTGGTTTGCCTCAGAATTACTACCCTTTTCTTTTCAATATCAGGCCTGCAGAGATCTACTGACAAAAGGTACAATATAACTACAGCAAAAGCTTGGTCATAAATCATCCTCAGACCATGGTTTTGGAAATAGAAGCAGCAGATTAAGAACCATGGCAGCCCAAAGTAACAACCTCCAGATAAGCAGACACAAAATAGACAGACACCATATTATATATATAATTTTTTTTTTTATTTTTTTTATTTTTTTTTTTTTTTTTAAACACACTTTTGACATTTATTAATTATGACAACTAAATTCCTGAACACTTGTTAGGGAGATAATCAACCCACCATCAAACTTCAACAATGAAAATTGGTAGAACAAAAGAAGTGAAACACAGAAAAATGCATGTGTAATAGGTATGCCAAATAAAGAAATCACCAATTTTATAGGTTTCTTTGAAAATGATGACAAGTCTAGTGGACCCGACATCTGGCAATTAGAGGAAACAGGCTTACAGGAAATACCTACAATGCCGGCAGATTGACTTATTGCTGGAAGAAGCTTCTTAAAGTACAAAAATTAATTCACGAAACCATGGGAGGGCCAGCATCTGGGTTAATTTATATATAACCTCCAAGAACACGAGTTACAATATTCAAGGATTCAACATAAAAGGCTTCAAATATGTAGCAGCTGAAAGACTTTAGAATGAGTAACAAACAATTAAGGCTAAAGAAAGAGCCGCAAGCCTGAAGACCATGTGTTTTCCCTCTAATGTGCCTAATAAGACATCTCACAGATTCATGACAATCAAAGAGATGTTGGCATTCAGCAGTTTACATTAAAGGGCAACTATCATGTTTTACCAAGTCTACTCCAATAGGAAGAGACTCAGTAAACAGCCAGAGGCTGCAATGTATAGCCAACAAAGTGTCTCTTATCAGCTAATTTAGAGGTCAGAAAACTGACCTGTACAGCAGTCTGGGAAACCAAGCTGAAAAGCATGGGACTTGAAAGTTGCAGTGCTTCCACAATAAAAAAAAAAAAAAAAAAAAAAAAAAAAATCCTCTGTCGTCCAATGTGGAACACAGGAACAATTAGGATATACCAAGGCTGTCAATCATATCATGTCAGTGTCTGGTGAAAGTGTGCAAAGATGACCACATTGCCACCTTACAAAGCTGCTCAGCAGTAACCATATTCTTGTAGGCCCAAGAGGCAACTAATGTCCTAGAGGCTGATTGCATCAAGGAGGAACCAGGAGGAGTGTGCAGTAACATGAAAAGCAACAGGCTTTTCCCTGAGAAAATATGCTTGCCGGATGGTCATTTTAATCCATATTAGAAGCAGTAGGGCCCTCAGAATGAGAGAATCAAATTTCCAAAATGGCTGAGCAAGATTAACATAGTACTTCAAACAGCGTACTACAACCAACAGATGAATATTCTGCTCCTGTCTACTGGAAGGAGATGGGTAGAAAAGGAAGGACAATTTCTTGGCTGAAGTGAAACTCCTAAACAAGAAAAAGACTGACGTTTGGCCACCCACAGGATTTCTTGAGCATCAGGAGATGAAGCCGACAGAGGTTTTAAAGGAGTCTTCTAAATACGATGGGGGAATGGGATCCCAAAAGACCAGGTAAGCATTATCACCCCTGAACAAAGGTCTTAACAAGGCAATGTGTCGCTGGAAAATTGTAGGGACAATTTTCTGAGAATCTCCAACTGCAATTCCCTTGTGTGAAACAGACCAAAGGGAACCAAGGCTGAAATTAGGCTGCCTAGAAATCTCATGTGGTGAATGAAAAATAATTTTTGCAGATGCTAGCATGAAGTGCAGGGTATTTCAGGTGTTAGTGTACCTTAAAAATAACTCTATACTGCACCTTTAACAGGCTATTGCAGTTATCTCAAATTTGCCCTACAAGACAATGCCACTTCAAAAGTCTCATGTTTAAAATACAACAAATCTGCCTCTTAGTCAAAAATGCTCAAGACTTCTGCAGCATTCAAGGGTCCCACTGCAACAAATATTGGTTTTAACATCAATTTATTTAAATTGGTCTTGAAATTCACAAGCAGTAGTACGACAGGTTAAGAGTTCAGATGAAGATACCCATAACCAACTTAATTTCCAGTCTTCAAATTAGATTTGCTTAAAACACGATACCAGAATTATAGATCACCAGAAATGCTTGGTTTGTTTCATATGTCTAGACAATGACATGCTGAAAAAAGCTGCCCTTGGTAGACATTAAATGTTACTTTCTTATTTGCCTTGGTACACAATACTGCATAAACGTCTCTGTAAAATTACAGCGCATTTGGTTTTGATGAAGTCTAAATGAGCACATTACTCCCACCCTGCACGTCTGGCCTCTTTATCAACTTCCAGCATAAAAACAACCCTGTATAGGTAATGCGATAAAACGCACATGTGGTATGTATTAATTCAGTTCTAATGCATTACTCTCTACTAGAAGCCAAAACGTTTTCCAGACTGATTTTCTCAATGAGGCTCTGATCATCCACTTGTAATCAGCAATCATCACACATGCCAATTCAATATTACCAGGGAAATGAATTACCCAAGATCTTAACTGCCAACCGTACACAAAAGCAAAAACACAGACAGACATGAAGCCATGTGTAGTAGACAGACGTATGGTTGTGTTCCATCTGGCAGCTTTCACCTGCTAATTCAGACTGACAGTAATGGGGCATATATGTATAAAAGCAAAAGTGAGACAAATCAAAGGTAACATAGGGAACAAAACTGCCCATTCACAGTGACTGAAATGAGGCTCTGAAAGGGATAGTAATGGATCAAAATAAACGGAGGTCCGATTCATCAGCATCATTTTGTTATCATCTAGAGTGGTATATGCCAATCCTATTGGAGTTGCAGTTCTTTACATTTACAATTATTGTTCCAACAACTATTCAATAAATCCTTCTGAGTGCCAGAGACGTATCCAATGTACTGCACTGCAAAGCGCTGGATAGCTCTCTAGCACTCAAAGTGTTAAAAATTGGGAGGGAAATAAATTCCCTCATCATGAAGAAAGTTCTTTTCCCTTTGAAGTGTGTTATTTGGAAATGGTCTGCTGAAATATCAGCTGTATAAAGCTGGTGTACTCCTACAGATCTTCACGCAAGAAAAGATAAAACAAGCTAGCAAGGCTTGGGGCCTTATGTTCAAAAGAAAGGGAAGTCATTCAGGAGCAAACTAACTATCACAGGGAGAAAACATTCCCAAAATTCAGACTAATATAAATGGGACGTTTAACCTCTTGAATGCTAATGTGGCCTCAAATGTATTGAAAATAAATGGGGGCATTTCTATTTTGCACACATACCCCCATTTTATTTCTACTAGATAGTGAAGTGTTTTGCATAACAAGCACCCCCCCCCCTTTCCACTGAATACAGGTCCATTAGATTTCAAAAGTAGAAACAGCTCCCTCATATGCCTGCCTCCTTCATTAACCCTTTGAGTGCCAGAGGGGTACGGAACGCACATCCGGACGGTCTTGTTGCTCTGAGGTGAGCAGTGTTACACCAGTAAAAGGGGTGGGAGGGGGATACTTTATCATTCAATTACTCTTGAACTACAACGACAGTATTGAAATAACATTGGCTTGCAGAGGGATGATGGGAGTTGTAGTTTGGCCGCAGACGGAAAGCCTCACATTGCCCACCACTGGTCTAAAGGGATATAAGCCCAGCCTGAATACCACAGAGAGCTGTGAAATCTCAGCAACCTCAGAAATATTTTCCTTCAGCGTTACAAAGATTTTCTGGATGACTTGAAGAACAAACATAACCTCATGCTAAAAAATATGACACAGCCAGGCACATAATCCTGCTCTAAAGAAGAAGGGAAAAAAAAAAAAAGTGGGCAAGGGGAGTTATAAGAAAAACAACACATGATCAGTTAGCACTTACAAACAGCTATAAAAAGCTTGCACTTATAGCCATATTCTGTTACTTACACTGAAGCAGTTCTAAAGTCGGAAACTTGCCATCTTCTTATGTCATAAAGCAGACCAGTGGTGGACAATGCAAGGCTCTCCATCTGCTGCCAGACTATAACTGGATGGAATCAGGTCTATGAAAGTTTGTTATGAGGTATGAGTGCAATTGATATCTGCATGCTCCTTCTGGACTACAAAATGGTGTACTACCTCTATGTTTGGAGAGGAAAACCAGGAGAGTATAGGACCCAATACTGCAGTGCAGAGGGAGTATGAGGACATAAATTACTGCTTGACACCAGCTAGTGTCCTGTGTTCCCTAATAATTGAGGTTTCCTCTCACTGTAGCTGACAGTGTACAAGTGAAAAAAAGATCGACCTCAAGTAGATGGAGCAAGTAGATGCAAGTCTGTCAAAACGCAGTCAGGACCATCTCCATTGACATAATTAGAAGTGGAGAATACTTCAGCTTCACAACAAAGGAAGCCAGAAGAGAAGTCATGAGGGGAGGGGAGATAGGACATAAGGTATAGGTGACATTTAGAGGTGTTAATTCCCCCCCCAAAAAAAAAAAAGTCTAGCTGAAAAATAAATGGCCATGGATAAAGAAAGCAAGACCAACATAATTCTTAGAGTGGATTTTGTCTTTAAAACCTATGTAAGCTTCAAAATGGGGGTGTAAAATTAGAAAGGAAAAAGGAACACCAATGTCTCCTAATAATATCCTCCACTCACCCTAATAAGGGCAGAATATCAGCATAGACTATATGAATCATGCCTGTGTGGATTGGTCCCCCAAACTGGTGCTGGATGGGGAGGCCTGACACTGAGGACTCAGATTCCTGACTCCTCCCCTACTGATGTATTCTAAGGAGGAAACAAGTCTTCAGTAAGAGGACGATGACTTTGGAGTCCTGCAACAGCAAATCAGGTCTGCCTCCATGTACAAAATATGAAGGCTAATTAAGGTTATAGTTTATAGAACTTATTCACACAGAATTCTTAGTGCTGATACGTATAGTGGGGGTTATAAGGAGATGTTCCTTTCTTTTGCTTTGAGAAACAGTACTGTAGTTTGTCTCATATCCTACATTGAACTCGCACAGTGCCAGAGTTGTCTGAACAGTATGTGATGGAGAAAGACTGCAAAAATTGGAGTCATTTTTGGGCAAACTAAACGCACCATAAAGGAGAAATAAAGGTTCACAAATTCTTATTTATGTAAATGGGAATTTCAACCCATACGATGCAAAGGAAGTCTGCCGTGCATTTTGAAGCAATGTGCTGAAGACCTTTCAGGAGTCAGAAGCCCCCATTTAAATCAGTGGAAATGTTTATTTGTCCCCTGCTGTGCTGTTAGTTTGCCACAGAACTGCTCCACTTTACTTTGTGCACATTGAATCAAGTGAGCTACAAAGGCTTTTAGTTTCTTCAAAGTATCTTTTGAGCTAAACAAAATCATTTATTCACAAAGAGAGTTTTCAAACTATGTCAAAGACAAATGAGCAGTAAATTGACCAATTCATTTTAAATTTAGTTTGTCATGAATGAGCAAGATATCTCTAGAAAATGTGTATGTTGGAGAAAATGTTATGTTCTGTGGATAGCAAAGGTGAATCCTAAGACAATAAACACCAATTAAAATGCGACTGAGAAATCTCTGAAGAGCTATGAGAATGCATTGTTGGTGTGAAGGACAATTAACCTCTTTGATGCTACAGGCTTTTCAAACATATTGAAGATATGTTTCAAGGACTAAAGTGGTTATAACGTTTCACAAAAAAAACAGCTCCGATTAATGTTCACAGTATTTGGGCCATGGAGAGTGTTATGCAATACTGTCAGAGTTGTAATTCAAGAGTAACTGAATGATTACCTAGTATAAGTCACCTCCCCTCAATGTGGAATCTGGTCCCTTAATGAGACAGCTCACAGCAAGGGAAAATCTTCCTACTGTGAGCATAAGGAAAACCCTGTCCCACCCTTGACATGTTTTTTCCTTATGCTCACTGAAGATAGTCCCTCCTGCGATCCATCCATACAGTCTTGCTGCTCTGAGGTGAGCAGTGCTACATCAGTAAAAGGGGTGGGAGGGGGAAACTTTATCATTCAATTACTCTTGAACTACAACTCTGACAGTATTGAAATAACACTCTCCATGGCCCAAATACTATGAACAATAATTGGAGCTGCTTTTATTGTGAAACGTTACTATACCTTTAACCCTTTGAGTGTCAGAGAGGGATCCAACACGCTGCAATGCGTTGGATCCCTCTCTTTTCACTCAAAGGGTTAAACACTTATAATTAGAAGTGTTCACATAAAAACATTTAGTCAGTAGCTATCTTCTAATAGAAACAGCTGTACAGAGGGATCCAGTAACTTCCATAACCCTTTGAATGCCAGGAAGCTACCCAACATACAGCATTGCAATGTGTTAGTTACCTCTTTGGCATTCAAGGGGCTTGTGGTATAGAACCTTTTATCTTGACTTTACATATTCTTGAAATGTATAATATGAAATGTCAGAATGCCTATTTTAACATTTCTGTCACCAACAGTAAATAAACAACACTGTCATTTACACTGTACAACTATAACTTCGTTCACAGGTGCTGACAGAAAGCTTTCTGGTATCTGATTAACAAATCTAACAAAAAAGGTAAAAAATACAGGCAATATGACTTTACGTTATATGCATTGGCACAATGTGAAGTCAAAATAAAGGGCTACTATCCTTTTAAAAACAAAACCATTCCAACCTCCTTCCCTAAAATTAATAGGCATAAAAATAGGCTTGTTCTGCACACACAAAGAAAAGATCCTGATGAAGCAGAACTTGGGACCATGTGTGCAAAAGTTACATTCTGGGTCAACGCAGCTTGAAGACAGAAACGAAGACTTCCCAGATGCTTTGGAGACCATTCTAGCATTCAAGCGGTTAAAAGCCCCATTTAAATCAAACAAAATGTTTTAATTTGTTCTCTATGGTGTGGTAGGTTTGCCTCAGAATTGATTAGTTTTGTGTTTGTTGGAAAGCTTCTTTAACAAGTCTGATCCTTCAAAATGTGTTACAGGCCATTTCAGCATCCACATGGTTAATTGATGACACTATGATTTCATTATTAACAACTCTCATTTTATTACAAGAAACCACAACCGCCCCCATCCTCAGTCCTTTTCAAACAAATGCAAGACATTTGGAATTCTTCAGCTTTTTATTGCACATGTTGCCAGATGGAATCCCTCATTCTGCTGCCCAAACTTTGAAAGGAAAAGCCTGCTAGTTTTGCAACTCGGAAATCCATTAAGTGCCTTCCTTCCACAAATAGGCCATGCCAATACTGTATGTTGTACATTAACCCATTTAAGGGCTACAGCTTAGCATGCATTGTGTACTCCTTACATCAGGTTTGGACAGCCAAAGACCCACCAGCTGTTGTGGACTCCCAGCCACTATCATATCCAGCCAACCAATGGCTTGGAAATTGAACTCTACAACAGCTGGTAGGCCTCAGGTTGCTCATCGCTGCCAAAAAAAGCTTTAACCCCTTCCCGACAAGTGACTTACCAGGTACTTCACGAAAAAATGTCACTTAGTGACAAAGGACGTACCTGGTAAGTCACGGAAGTCATTCATTTTATTGGGAAAAAAAAAAACCCCGTCGTTAAGTGCCGGCCGCGTGCACTCGAGGCCGGTCACTAAGGGGTTAAGTTACAGTTTGGAGATACCAACTATTATAACACAATAGAAAAAGGGAGAAAGGAACTTCTATTACGGTATAATCACTCATTTGCACAATAGACGCTGCATTGCATTAGTCCTTCACTGTCTTTTATGAGTTAAATCAGTGGTTCTCAATCTTTTATTGCTGGGGGCACCCCTAGCATACAGTACAAAAACATTTGTTCAGGAATAACTGAAGGATCAGTGTGGTGCACAACGCATTGCAGAATCAATCCTTTAGAGCCCACAGTGGAGCACAAAGTATTACTTTGCATTGCATTGAACACCACTCTGATCTTTAAAAGATTAAACATAATACCACCAAAAGCAAACTCTCTGATTGAGGCTCTGTTCACATGAGCAATTAAACATACCCATGTACAACAGCTTGTTCTCCATGGTGCTGTTAACACGGCCAATTTCATCTCACAGAACGCAACAAAATGCAGCATGCTGCGAGCTGGATGTGCTCATGCATTGGACACATACAGGTTACAGTATGCTGATCTGGATTGCAGCCTATGGGCCGCCTCTTGGCTCATTCACAGGACTGAAGAATGTGATGCCAATTGTAGTCTCCAGTGGCTAGCAAACCCACATGGCCATTAGCTAAAATATCCACATGTGACAGCCTTGTGACACCCCTTTTCCACACCCACCATGCAAGAGAATTGCAGAGAGAGCACAGGCTAATGGAGATAAATTAGTACAGGCAGTATGGCATGTGCTAAAATGTAGCAAAGCCAAGTCAGTCATGTGACCATAGCTTTAGGACTTTCAAGGACACAAGACGACTTGGTCTTATAGATCCCAGAGTGTTGTGACATATGCATTTGCATATCTAATAGGGTACATAAAGGAAAAAAAACGTATTAAAACAAAAAGGTACTCCCCTGCTGGCAGTTCTTTTATTCAAATGTATAACATTTTCAAACTGAAAAAAACGATAGTTATTTTACTATCATTCTACTAAATGGTCATACCTTTGAAATAATGCATTACCATGCAGTGGGAGTACCACATAGAGAGAGAAGAAGATTATGTAAAATAATCAAAACATTGATCATAATAAATGCTTTTTTTTCTGCACATTTCACAAGTCCTGAGAGTGCCTTTCAGTTTTGTTCTGATTCAGCTGGGGATCAATAGAGTCAACAGAGGGGAGTAACAGAGCTCCCTAAGCGTGCAGTGATCATGCCGGGAGGCTGAAACGAATTGCTTCAAAACAGAAACAATCCGTTTCAGCCTTTCCCTCGTGAGCTAGTACATGTGATCGCTCACATGGTCTGTGTGTGTGTAATTTAAAACGACTAGTAGGATACTAAACCACAATTAAATGCAAATAAAAAAAAATATAGAAACAACTGCTGTTTGTATGGGTAAAGCCTTAACCCCTTAAGGATGGCCGATTGCGCATGCAGCCGTCACTTAAGGACCACAGACTTATTTTTTCTTTGCATCCGGTTCAGGGCTTCCCGAACAGCGTTCAGCCACACAGGGAGCCTTGAATTCCATGACTGTCCTGGCACATCATGGGTCCTTAACGTAAATCTACCCATGATGTGCCAGGACCATCAAGGGTCTTTAAGGGGTTAAAGGGGAACTATCAGCCCAAATAAAGTCTCCCCCCAACAATTAGGAATCTAGCAATATGTTTAACAATAGTAGTATTAGCCAGCATAATTACTTCGTTAGTCAGAAATTCTACTTCAGCCGAGACTGACAGCCAGGCAACAGTGCAGACATCTTTGCTTACAGACATATATGCACCTGTGCTGCCAGTCCCAGTCTCCTCTAGGAGGCATTGCATGGTACCTTTAGGTACCAGAAAGGACTGACAGCACAGGCGCCTCTGAAGTGCTGTCTCAGCAAAAGTAAGATTTCTCACTAACGCGGTAACTATGCTGGCTAATACTACTATAGATAAGATTTTCGCTAGATGCCCAACTGCTGGGGGAAGACTTTATATGGGGTGATAGCTCCCCTTTAAGATACTCAAATGCATATTGAATTAGTAAATCACCTTCAGTAAAGTAGAAGCATAGTTGTCCTCACTATTACCTCACAGTGCCTAATATGGAGATGGGCAACACAATGCCCTACAAGCTGGCTGGTGATTCTGGGACTTAACATCTTCCATAGCTGTAGGGCTACAGGTTCCCCACTGATGGTCTAATGTAAGGTGGTGCTGGATACGTCACAGCATTCCAGGAGTTCAAAAAGTCATATTTAAAACAATCCGCATTCTGAGAATTTGTATTTGTTCCCTATGGTGTGGTTGCCTTTCCCCAAATATGTTACGGTTTGGGCTTAAACATGTGCCTAGATGAGTTGCACAAGAATTCATATGAATGGAGAAAATAGGATTTTAGTCTTACCTGTTAAATCCTTTTCACTTAGTCCATACAGGTCACTGGTACTCTGGGAGGCGTAAGTCCCCTTTAATAGGCAGGAACAATTATGCAAATGATTTGCAAGGGGCGGAGCCTCCCCTCTTACTTAAGCCACCTTCTGGCCAGAGCCACTCATATTGATTTGAGACCCCAAGAACTGACCTCAGGTAAGCAAAAAGAAAGACTCCTGTGAGCATGCCCGAACGGTCTCCCACTGAATGCCACAGGAGAGCCAAGACTGGTCCCTTGACAGGGTGGGAGACCAGTGACCTGTATGGACTAAGTGAAAAGGATTTAACAGGTAAGACTAAAATCCTATTTTCACTGTCGTCCAATACAGGTCACTGGTACTCTGGGATGTACAAACATTGAGCTGATCCAGAGGCGGGAAGTAAGGCAAGGACCAGGCGCAAGGCCCAAGTCACTAGAACTGTTATGACCAGTTGATAACATAGCCCAAACTGTAAGTGTCAACGGACACCAATCAAGGGAACAATCCCTGAACTAACACAGCACACGGAACAAGAGCCAACCGGGCTCAACAGTAAGGAAGCACTAAGGATCACAGAGCGGAAGACCTACACAGGCAAGACTGCCTCCAGGACCTTCCTTCCAAAACTGGCATCAGCCGAAGCCAGTACATCAACTCGATAGTGCTTAGAAAAGGTGTGCACAGAGGACCAAGTGGCCGCTCTGCACAGTTGATCAGCAGAAGCTTGATTCTTGTAGGCCCAAGAGGCCCCAATAGATCTGGTGGAATGGGCAGTCACCCGGAAGGGAACATGCTTATTCCTCAACTTATAGGCTTCACGGATGGTAGCCTTAATCCAAGAGGCAATGGTAACTTTGGAAGCCGGTCTTCCTGCCCTAGGCCCCTCAGGAATGACGAATAGAGCGTCAGACTTCCTGATAGACTCGGTGCGATGAACATAAAACTTGAGGCAACGCACCACATCCAACAGATGGAGATCTCTTTCCTTGTCAGATGAAGGATTAGGGCAGAAAGAGGGAACCACAATCTCCTGATTGATGTGAAACTCTGACACAACCTTGGGTAAGAATTCCTTGGTAGTGCGAAGCACAGCCTTATCCTTGTGGAACACCAGGTAAGGAGGTTTACAAGACAAAGCCTGTAACTCTGCTACCCGGCGCACTGACACAACAGCCAAGAGGAAGGCCATCTTCCAAGTCACAAGACGTAATGGAATGGAAGCCAAGGATTCAAACGGTGGTCGCTGTAGAACTCCCAGCACCAAATTGAGATCCCACTGGGGAGCAGGACTCTTAAAGGCAGGTCGAACATGAGTCACACCTTGAAAGAAGACTTTCACATCAGGAAGGACAGCAATTCGTTCCTGGAAAAACACAGACAAGGCAGAGGTCTGAACTTTGAGGGAACTCAGACTGAGCCCCTTATCCACACCGTCCTGCAAAAAGGCTAGGACAGTGGGAAGATGGAAGTCAAGAGACAACTTCTTGTCAGAGCACCATGTCACGAAAGTTGACCATATGCGATGATAGATCTTGGAAGACACAGGCTTACGAGCACTGAGCATCGTCGATACCACAGAAGGAGAAAAGCCTTTCTTAGCTAGAATCGAGGATTCAACCGCCATGCCATCAAACGGAGAGAGTGAACATCCTCTTTCCACAGATACCCCTGAAGAAGCAGATCCGGACGGGCTGGAAGTGGGATTGGATCCTTCACTGACATGGCCATCAATTCCGGAAACCAGGACTGGCGAGGCCAGTTTGGAGCAATCAGGATGACAGGACAACGCTCCCTCTTCAACTTCTGGATGACTCTGACCAATAGAGGAAGAGGAGGAAAGATGTAAGCCAGGGAGAAGTCCCAAGGGATCGACAAGGCATCCACTGCTAGAGCAAGGGAGTCCCTCAACCGGGAGCAAAACACCGGAACCTTCCTGTTGTGTCTGGTAGCCATCAGATCCACCACAGGCATCCCCCACCGTTGAGTGAGCATGTGAAACACCTCTGGGTGCAGAGCCCATTCTCCGCTGTCGACGGTATGACGACTGAGGAAGACTGCCATGACGTTGTCCACGCCTGGAATATGAACCGCAGAGATGACAGGCACGTGTTCTTCTGCCCAAGACAAAATATCCTTGACCTCCCACCAGGCGGAACCGCTTCTTGTGCCGCCTTGCCTGTTGATGTAAGCCACCGCCGTGGCGTTGTCGGACTCCACTCTGACTGGAAGACCGGTCAATTGAGACTCCCAGTGCCTCAGGGCCAGCCGGACAGCACGAAGTTCCAGAACATTGATGGAGAGCATGGATTCCTCCAGACCCCATTTCCCCTGAGCACTGAAGCGACCCCAGACTGCACCCCAGCCCCGAAGGCTGGCATCCGTAGTGACTGTGGTCCAAGGAGGAACTAGAAAGGATTTCCCTTTCAGGAGATGAGAGAGATCTAACCACCAGTGCAGACTCGACTCGACATGAGGAGGAAGAGAAACAGACAGATGTTGATGATCTGGATGATTCCTGCACGTCTGGATCACAAATCTCTGAAGATCCCTGGAGTGGGCCATGGCAAATGGTACTGCTTCGATTGTGGAAATGAACTTCCCCACTAAGGACGACAACTTCGGTACTGGAATCTCGTCCATGTCCAGAATTCCAGCCACTCTGACAGCTATCTGGTGAGCCACGTCCTCTGGAAGAAACACCATGCATTGGCGAGTGTCGAACAGGAGACCCAGGAACAGAAGCCTCTGTGATGGAATCAAGTCCGACTTGTCCAGATTCAGGATCCAGCCATGACGGTTCAGGGTGTGCATGCACATCTGTAATTGCTGGTGGAGAAGCTCCGCTGAGGAGGCCTTCAGTAGGAGATCGTCCATGTAGGGGGTCACTCTGATCCCATCCTGATGGAGCACCGCTATCAAGGAGCCCAACACCCTCTGGAAGACCTGAGGAGCTGAAGTCAGCCCAAAGGGGAGCGCTGCAAACTGAAAGTGTCCCCTGTGGCAGGCAATCCTGAGATACCGCCTGCTCTCTGGATGAATAGGGATGTGAAGGTAAGCATCCTGAAGGTCCAGGGAGGCAAGAAACTCCCCTGGAGACATTGCTGCAATCACAGAGCGCAGGGACTCCTGGCGGAAGTGGGAAGTCACCACATAGGCATTGAGATCTTTGAGATCCAAGATGGGACGGGCTCCTCCGTCCTTTTTGGCTACCACAAACAGGTTGGAATAAAATCCTGAACCTGTGTCCCCCTGAGGAACCGCCTCCAGGACCTCTTTGTCCAAGAGATCCTGAATAGCGTCGTCGAACAGACGCCTTTTTGTGGGTTCCTGAGAAGGACGAGTAAAATGGAACCGAAAAGGAGGAAGGGAAGAGAAAGGGATCCTGTATCCCTCTGACACCACCTGAAGAACCCATGGGTCCGCCACGGACTCCTCCCAAGTCTGGCGAAAGATGCGGAGACGACCGCCTACAGCCGGATGCCCCGGGTTCGGCGAGTCATGCCGAAGCAGTCTTGGAGGTCTTGGCCTTGGAGGCGACTTTGGGCCTCCAGGACTGTTTGGGCTTGGAGGAGGAGCGCGTAGTGGGAGGACCCGTTTGGGCCGAGGAGCGTGTCTCAGTCTGAAAGGAACGAAAGGACCGATTGCGTTTGGCTGGAAACTTTTTCTTAAAGACTGAGGGTAGAAGAGTACTTTTACCGCCAGTAGCCTCACTGATCATTTCTTTGAGTTCAGACCCAAAAAGCAAATTCCCCTGAAAGGGCAAGGAAAGCAAAGCCTTCTTAGAGGCTGTATCAGCAGACCAAATTTTCAGCCAAAGAGCGCGTCTAGCCACCACAGAAGAAGTGGAGGCCCTCGCCATCATGCGCACAGCATCAAAAGCAGCATCAGCAACATAGTTCTGAGCTTCAGTGATATTAGCAAGAAGCTGCAACTGTTCAGATACAGGCGCATCCTGGCGAACCGCTTCAGTCAGTCGTTCAGTCCAGGCCGCAATAGCTCTATTAACCCACGCCACAGCAAAAGTGGGGCGCATGGCTGTGCCAATGGAGGCAAAAATAGACTTAAGAGAGAGCTCTAGTTTCTTATCCGTCCAGTCCTGCAAGGCAGAGGCATCTGAGACAGCCAAAGCAGTAGATTTGGATAGTCTAGACACAGGAGCATCCACTTTGGGAGGATGAACCCATTTTGCCAGCTCCGCCTCAGGAAAAGGGTAAAGTTTGGCAAACTTTTTGGAGACAGAGGAAGATCTATCAGGATTCTTCCATGCCTCAGAGACCAGACGGGCAAGAGTAGGGTTAGTTGGAAAACAAACAACAGGCTTAGATGGCTTTTTCTGAAAAACATCAGTAGGATCATAAGTGGATTCCTGAGTCAGAGGAAGGTTGAGCGTGTTCAGAACCGCTCTGATCAGACCCTCAGCCGAAACTTCAGGGTCACACTCATAGGGGTCCCCAATGGACCTGTTAGATTCAATAACAGTACGTTCCTCAGCATCAGAATCCTGTAAAAGTTCTTCTTCAGAAGAATCAGTGATATCAGGAGCTCCCTGTGGCTTAGGCAAGGAGGTCCTGATAGTAGAGGGGGTCTGCCAGACCTGGAGAGCCCCCTGTACCTGAGAGGGAAAGAGTTGAAGCGTGGATCTGAGATCCCTAGTGGCAGCTTTAAACTCCCTCACCCAAGATGGCTCAATAGCATGGCTGGGAAGCCCAGGGTTGCTATCTTGACCAGTACAATTAGGGCATAGATCCCCCACATTATCGCCATCCAGCCCAATGTGGCAAGAGGAGCAAAACGCCATGGGGGTAGCGGACCCCCCATCCTCCTTAGACTTGGGTCTAGCCCCTAGCTCCAGTGAAGTAGACATGCTCACAGCGTCAATATACCCCACTAATAACACTATCACCCAGAAAAAATGTTAAGATTAAAGTTTCACCCCAGAAATGTTCTAAAAACGGACTTATCTGGCCAGCGAAGGGTTAATCTGTTGAGGAGAGAGAAGGCTCGGTCCCTGCGTAGTGTACTCGCCTAGGAAAAGTACCACAAAATGGCGGCCGTCGTGACAGCCAATCAGAAACGAGCACGAACCAAGCGCTCATGGGAAATGTAGTTTTTTCCTACAAGTACCCCAAACAGTGCCCGAAGCCCCCCTGAACACCCCACATAAATAAAACACATTCCGGATGATAGAGCAGGAGCCTAGAATTAAAATGAGCCCTCTCTGAAGTTGCTGTGACAAGCGGTTCCAGAGATATGTCCCATACTGTGAATTCCCATAGAGAGTAAAGGAGCCCTTGCGTCTGAGCGGGAAAAAGCCGCGCTTAAAGGCGCGGAACACCATTTTTAATAAAGTTTAGTAAAACATTAAAAAGTGCCCAAACAAGCATGAAACACATGAGAAACATAAATAAATGAATACCCAATGCTCCAAAACTCAGAGAATAACACAGAAATTGCATAAACAGTAATAATGCAATAAAAACACCCTATGAGTGCTGGAGTGTATTAAAACTCCCAAATACAAGCCCATCAAAGGGACACTGTGGGGACAAGTGGACCTTCAACACTCAATGGGTGACTCACCTTCCTTGCAGACTTCTGTCTTCAGGTGACCATGATAGGGAGGGAAAGAACCAGAGGTAAATTCCCCAACAGGGGAGCTGCTTAACACAAGCTGTCCCCTCATCAGGGTATAGGTCCACAGAAATCCCTGGAAGCTGCACCAGCCACTTTAAAGAGGGCAATTCACAGCCATGGTCACCCTCCTAATGGTGGTATTCCATATTTGAATAAAAAATAATAAAATACTAAGATGCATAGATGTTCTCTACCTGGTGTGGAAGCACACCAGGAACAAATCAATATGAGTGGCTCTGGCCAGAAGGTGGCTTAAGTAAGAGGGGAGGCTCCGCCCCTTGCAAATCATTTGCATAATTGTTCCTGCCTATTAAAGGGGACTTACGCCTCCCAGAGTACCAGTGACCTGTATTGGACGACAGTGAAAATGTGCAAAACCTTTTGATTCCCTCACTTGTGTTCAACCAAGAAAATCACTGCAGCATGTGAAAATAAGGCATTTCTCGTAAGCAAGGCAAGGCTACTTGCGCTGCTTCAGTCAAAGTCATTGCAGGTCAGAGCTGCATTTCCCAATTAATTTATTTCCATAGCATGTCCAATGTACCAAGGCACTGCTGCCATCTACTGACAACTTTTGCTACATGTAGCTTTTCAGAGACTGCAACAGCAGCTGCTCCCCTATAAAATGGACAGAGCATGAAAGTAACATAACCAAAATTGTTTTTCTCTGCAAATGCCTTAGAATGAAGCATCTTACAGCACAGGGAGTGCCTTTATTTTTACTATTCTGTAAAAGCCATATATTATATATATATATATATATATATATATATACATATATATATATATATATATATATATATATACACATACACACACACACACACACACACACACAAACATACACACACACATACATGGCTCAAAATTTCCACTTGCCACTAGCCAATGGCGAGTGAAAATTTAGCCCTGGCGAGTGGCAAATTCAGCCCTGGTGGGAATGTATTGGCTTGCAGTGGCGAGTAACTTTTCAGGTCTGGCTAGTAGCAAAGGACTTCAACTTTTAAGCCATATATATATATATATATATATTTTTTTTTTTTAATTTTTTTTTTTTTTTAATTTATTTTTATTTATTTATTTTTTTAATTATTATGTTATTGTTACTAATCATTTAAATAGTGGTATGTCAGTGGAAAAAGATAATACCAGATCCACTATCTGTTTCAGAATAAGCAGTTTTGATTTAGTGATATTTAGTAGCCTCTTTCAGAAATGATGTATCATGACCCCTGGAGATATCTGATAAGGCAGCATTCCAGACAGTGTGGGAAGAGAGGACAATAAGTTAAATCTTCCTTTTGAATGGGCACTACTCACTTAACGAACAGGGTTAAAAAAGCCAAACAGAAAAGGCAGTGTTGCATTCCCTGAAGTACATATATAAAGTAACAAACAGTAACAGAACACCTATATAGAACACCTGACCAACATAAGTCTGATAAGACAGACATATTTGCTAAGCAAATCAATTTAGGTGTTCTTTAAACCACAAAATGAATAAGTATTCCTCAAATTAATTCCTTAATCCATTGAGGAACAGAGGTGGGTGTTCATTGCATTGTTAATAAATGCTATGCACACCACTCTGGTCCGTAATGGGTTAACCACATATGCACATGATCCTTACAAAATTCACTCCTCTTCCTCCAAGGTTATTTTCACATTTGCCATTTGAATGCTGTTGTGATACAACTCATTCAAGAAGCCCGTTTTGTCCCACCGACATGTCTGCTGTCCCTAAGCAGCCTGTTTTGTACCACTGATATGCCTGCTGTCCAAAAGCAGCGCGTTTTGTCCCACCCATATGCCTGCTGTCCACAAGCAGCCGTTTTGTGCCATTGTTATGCCTGCTGTCCATAAGCAGCCGTTTTGTGCCACTTATGCCTGCTGTCCATAAGCAGCCGTTTTGTGCCACTGCCTGCTGTCCATAAGCAGCCGTTTTGTACCACCGATATATGCCTGCTGTCCATAAGCAGCCGTTTTCTACCACTGATTTACCTGCTATTCATAAGCAGCTGTTCTGTACCACCGATATGCCTGCTGTCCATAAGCAGCCGTTTTGTACCAATGATACGCCTGCTGTCCATAAGCAGCCGTTTTGTCCCACTGATACGCCTGCTGTCCATAAGCAGCTGTTTTGTCCCACTGATACGCCTGCTGTCCATAAGCAGCTGTTTTGTACCACTGATACGCCTGCTGTCCATAAGTAATCCCATTACACAAAAGCAAGTGATGAGGAGGGTGAATGATGGGCAACCTATCTCACCATCAGCCCTTTATCACCGGCTGATGCCAATGTGAGTCGCTGACTGACTGGACTTTGAGATGCGTACTGCAATTTCCAGGTTGCCAAGTACAGGGTAAAAAAAAAAAAAAAAAAAAAAAAAGCGAATGAGTAAGAGATTATGTTATTCTGTATTTAACAGTGAACTAGTCACTTCATTTCCCGACACCATCAATTTTCTGTGTTCACAAGTGGCATAACCATCCATGTGATCAGCCCAATATCTGGAAATGTGTTCTAAGGTAACCACAATTAGTTCAGCACTGAAAATGCTGCTCTAACATTGTAAGTGTGAACAAGATCTTACATGGATCTGATTCCAGAATCAAAACTACAGCAGTAGCGAGGGCAAATCAAAAACTCCTGTTGATTCAAATGAGGATTGTTACCCGTTGAATGTTAGAAAGGCTCCTAAAGCACTGCACATCAAACTACTTCTACACAAGATATACAGAGAAATGTTTCCCCTTGCACATACCTCGAGCTCTGAAAGCAAACATTTTAATTAAAGATTTTTTTTATTGTTTTTTTTTAAAAAGAAGCATGATATTGCCATTGCAAGATGTTGCTGGGAGAAGGAAGAGGTAGATATTATGTGCATTAGTGGTTAGAGAACCTCACATACACTGACTAGCACCCTTGCCTTGTTCTAGAACCAACCATTCCACTGGTAGCTAGAGAATCACACATGCTACCCACAGCCTTGTTCCATTGAGGCCACAAGGCAATACATTTACTCTAATATAGTCTGATATCATATAGCCTTATTCCCCTATCCAATTACGTAGCCACAGAACCACAGATTATCTGACTGACACCCCAGCCATGTCCAGAACTTCTGTTTTACCTTTCGGATGCCCGAGTAGTGTTCAACATGGTTAGAGTGAGACATCTCAGGCAAGAAAGGCGTTGAAGTGTAGAAATAAATGTCCAGCTGTGCTCTTTCACTCTCCACTTAGTGTTCACAGTATCCACCAGACCAAGTTCCTCCCTCAGTGACACAGGTGTGATACTGGAAGCAGCAAGGGGAGAGGTAATCAGAGCAGTGGGGCATTTATTTCTGAACTTTATCCTCTGGCATGATAGCTTCAGTGCATGTCGGGCACTCTGAATACATTTGTAGAGAAGAGTATAGGGGCTCATGAGACTGTGCAGAGGTGACAGGCCCCTTAGTTTCTGGACCCCCTGAATCCCTTAGAGTTATCAGACTAGGAAGGAGTTGTAGGTTTCAAGTATGTGTGCTGGGTGGGAAGACATTTGTGTGGTTCCGTGGCACCTAAACGTACAGTGGAAACACTCTCCCTGCCCAGCCACTTCTTGCTTAGACAAGGTGTGCTTCTGATGCTGGTGTATTATACACACATACTAGCAGTAAAAAACAGGCCACTGCCCATAACACAGCCACCACCACCACTTGCAGTGATTATTTGTTTGTTTACATACATTAACCCCTTAAGGACTAGCCATGTGCTCTTGTGGCCTCACTTAAGGACCAGGGAGCAATTTTTTTTGGTGCATCCAATTCAGGGTTCCCTGAACGGTGTGCAGCCGTGTGGTGAGCCCTGAATTCAATGGCATTCCAGGACCGTCATGGGTCCGTGTGGCAAATTTACCCATGAAGGTCCTGGTCCTGAAGCCGATTACTAAGAAGAACTTGAGTAAAAGAGGATTTTAGTCTTACCTGTTCAATCCATTTCTCTTAGTCCATACAGGTTACTGGTAATTTTAGGCAGGAACAATTCTAGAATTGTATGCAGGGGTGGAGCCTACCTTCCCTCCTTGGCTGCAGCTAGCCAACCAGCTCCAGAAAGATTTGAGACACTAACTCTTGACTAGATAGTGGAAGGGAAGAAGACTCCTGTGAACATGACCCCAAAGACCCCCACAGTCTGCCACATGAGAGCCAAGCATGGTCCCTTGACAGGGTGGGAGACCAGTAACCTGTATGGACTAAGAGAAAAGGATTTAACAGGTAAGACTAAAATCCTCTTTTCTCTGTCGTCCAATACAGGTTACTGGTAACTCTGGGATGTCCAACATTGAGTTTCCCAGAAGCGGGAAGTAAGGCAAGGACCAGGTGCAAAGCCCCCAAAGTTACCAGAGCAGATATAAACCATCAGATCAAAGACAGCCCAACAACAAGGGAATTAATGAACACTGAACAGGGTTACAACACCCCAACTGTTACACAGCCCCCTGAACTAGATCCAACTGGGCTCAAAAGTGAAGGAAGTACCAAGAACCGAAGAAGATCCAAGACAGGCAAGACTGCCTCCAGGATCTTCCTCCCAAAACTGGCATCTGCCGATGCCAGCACATAAACACGGTAATGCTTCGAAAAGGTGTGCACAGACAACCAAGTGGCAGCCTTGCACAACTGATCAGCGGAGGCCTGATTCTTGTAAGCCCAAGAATCCCCAATAGATCTAGTAGAATGAGCCGTGACCCGAAAGGGAACAGGCTTCTTCCTCAGCTCGTAAGCCTTACGAATAGTGGACTTGATCCAGGATGCAATAGTCACCTTGGATGCAGGTCTTCCTGCCCTGGGACCCTTAGAAATAACAAACAAAGCATCAGATTGCCTGATAGATTCAGTGCGATGTACATAAAACTTGAGACAACACACCACATCTAACAAGTGGAGATCCCTCTCCTTGTCAGAGGTAGGGTCAGGGCAGAAAGAAGGCACCACAATCTCCTGATTGATGTGGAACTCCAAAACGACCTTCGGAAGAAACTCCTCAGAGGTGCGAAGCACCGCCTTGTCCAAAAAGGGTGGTTTACAGGACAGAGCATGTAACTCCGCAACACGGCAAAAGGAAACGATCACCAGGAGAAAGGTCATTTTCCACGTCAACAGGCGTAGAGGAATAGTAGCCAAGGACTCAAAGGGAGGGTGCTGAAGAATGCCCAAAACCAAGTTAAGATCCCATGGAGGAGTGGGATTCTTACAGACAGGATGAGTATGAGCAAAGCCCTGAAAGAAAACCTTGACATCTGGCAGAATGGCAATGTGCCTCTGAAAGAAAACAGAGAGAGCAGACATCTGAACCTTAAGGGAACTCAAACTGAGGCCCTTGTCCACACCGTCCTGCAAGGCGGCCAGGACCGTAGGCAGGTCAAATTCATGAGACAGGCCCCTGTCAGCACACCAAGAAAGATAGGTCGCACAGACACGATGGTAGGCCTTAGAAGAAACAGGTTTATGGGCACTATGCATAGTAGCCACCACACCAGAAGAAAAACCCTTCTTCCTCAATATTGAGGACTCCATTTCCAAGCCGTCAAAGCTAGACTATTGACATCCTCTTTCCACAGGTAACCCTGCACAAGAAGATCCGGAGAGCAAGGGAGCCGGAATGGCTCCGCCACTGACAGACCCAGAAGCTTCAGGAACCAAGCCTGTCAAGGCCAGTGCAGAGCAATCAGAATGACTGGACAGAGTTCCAATCTCAATTTCCGCAACACCCTGTGCAACATGGGGAAGGGAGGAAAGATGTAAGCCAGAGGAAATAACCAAGGAATGGACATGGCATCCAAAGCTAGAGCTAGAGGATCCCTCAAGCGAGAGCAGAACCTTGGAACCTTCCGGTTGCGTCTTGTCCCCATCAGGTCAATGCAAGGAAGACCCCACTTCTGAACGATGAGGTTGAACACCTCTGGGTGCGGCTCCCACTCGCCGCTGTCCACTGTGTCGACTGAGGAAGTCCGCCATGACGTTGTCTACGCCAGGAATGTGCACTGCGGATACGGCAGGAACGTGTTCTTCTGCCCAGGACAAAATAGCCTTGACCTCCAACCAAGCGGCGAAACTTCTTGTTCCGCCCTGCTTGTTGATGTAAGCCACGGCCGTGGCGTTGTCGGACTGTACCCGGACTGGCCAGTCTTCCAGCTGGGGTGTCCAATGACGAAGGGCATGAAATATCACCCTAAGCTTCAACACGTTGATGGGAAGGAGAGATTTCTCCGGAGACCGACCCTGAGCACTCAGACGACCCAGGAGCAATGGTGTCTATGCGGTAAAGCGCACCTTTAACTTAAATTTTAAAAAGCTGACAAAGTAAAATAAAAGTGCCTGAATCATCATTAGAACATGTTAGTATACCCAAAAAACATTGAACCCAGTAGGGAAAGTGCCAAAAAAAAGCCCAAAGATGCAAAACCAGCAGCTAAAGGGTTAAGTTACCACATAAACCTGCTCCAAAACACCCAACAGACATAAAGATAAGCCCAATGAGTGCAGAAGTGTGCAATAGGAACTCCAAAGGAAAACCCCTGTGCGGAGGGGGTACTGTGGGACACGTGGACCAGCAGCACTCAAAGGGTTGCTCACCTATCCTGCAGATCTTCTGTCTTCAGACTACCATGTATTAAGACGAAGCATTGGTGGGCAACTCCTGAGGAAAGAACTTGAACCCAAGTTTTCCCCTCCAGGGCTTAAGGTCCACCAAAAAGCACCTGGTTACTGAGCTAGCCACATCTAAGGGCATTGTCCGTTATGGCAATCCGCCTAATGGTGTTATTACATTTCTAACAGAAAAATAAAAAAAAATCTAAAACTATAGCAGAACTATTTTCTTGCTTGTGTCTTCACCAAGGAACAAATCTTAGTGGAGCTGGTTGGCTGGCTGCAGCCAAGGAGGGAAGGTAGGCTCCACCCCCTGCATACAATTCTACAATTGTTCCTGCCTAAAATTAAAGGGGCGGATCGCCTACCCAGAGTTACCAGTAACCTGTATTGGACGACAAAGAAATTTGGAAAGAATCAGCTGCACCACAGCAGAAAACCATTTCCCAAATCCTTATTGGTTTTGGGGAATGTTTCCCAGTAGGGCAAATGTACAAATTCCTAAAAATAGTAACAAAAACAAAACAAAAACATACACAGGCAGAATTAGGTCAAACTCTTATTAATCCCTTAACGACTGGGGACATGCCGGGTCAGTCACAACTTTCAGTCCAAAAGGACCCATGACGGTCCCGGCACATCATGAGTTTTATGATCACAGGACTGCTCCAAGACAGGAGAAGTCATTTTCAGCCTCTCTCAGAAAGACTGTAATGTGATCACTCGAATGTGCCGGCTCAGCAAATAAAACAGCACTGTTCTTCATGTGCACAATACCCCCTGGTCCTGAAGAGGCTGGGAAAGCAGCTAATGGGGGGGGGGGGGGGGTCGGGGGAAGGACCCCACTTCCTGGGTATCAAATATATATACAGAAAGGGAGAATCCAATAAAACAACATATCCAAAATAATACCAAATTTCAGAAAAATGTAACAAGCTATTTACAACTAAACTACTATATAACTGCATATATTTAATTTTTATAATATTGCTGTATGTATTTTCTTTGAATCCTTTGAATGCTAGAGGAGTACACAACACATTGCGAAGAAATGCACTGCTTACCCCTCTGGCACTCAAAGGGTTCACAGTTTGGTTTTTTTCCCCTCAGAATTGTTATTTTACTAGTGTGAGAATTGATTTGATTCTCTCTCTATAAAACATACAAATTCACCAGTAGACTGGTACTACTAGCCCAACACCAGTAGATACTCTTCAGGATATAAACACACTGTAATGCCTACCCCCTTAAGGACCGGCCGCGCATGCACGCGGCAGTCACTTAAGGATCACGGAGCGTTTTTTTGTTGTTGTTGTTTTTGTGTTTTGTTTTGTTTTTTTTAATCAGATTCCGGACTCCCAGAACAGCGTGCAGACGCACGGGGAGCCCAGAATTCCATGACGTACATGTACGTCATGGGTCGTTAAGGGGCTACCTGCAGACAGTCCACCACTGCAAGACGCTAATGCCAGAAAGCTCTGTATACCAGGCTCATAGCAGGTGCATGGATATGGCACAAACATGTCATTTTGTCTGTGCTTTGCTTAGTACAATTACATAAGCAAGGTGTAGAGTAAAAGACCCATCTATCCTCCCCTTGGTGCAAGCAGAAGATTTGGCCAATATGTAATCTTAGTAAATTGACATTAGGCTAGTGTAGGGACAGAACTCCGATTCCAACTCCTGTCATTGTGTGAAACTGCAGGATACATTTGCTCCAATGCATTTGTGTAATGGACACACACTAAAGAGAATAAGGTATTTTATATCTGATCTCATAGTCTACACCCATTAAAAGAGATCAAACACAGGTAAATGCACACACAGTGCAAACAATTTCTAGATCACTGATTCACAGCTAAAGTCCAAAGGCTACATCAATAGGTCAGGTTCATAAGGGATCACCCCAAATAAAGCCCCCCCCATACCATAATTAGCCATTTAGCGATAAGCTTACCATCAGTACTTTTATCCTGAATAATTACTGCCTTAGTCCACAATCCCACTTGTTCCGAGACTGACGGCCAGGCAACAGCACTTTACAGGCACCTGTGGCATCAGTCCATTCTGATATATAAAAGTACCATGCAACACTTCGTAGAGGAGACCGGGACTGACAGCTCAGGCGCACAAATGTCTGTAAGCAAAGATGTCTGCGCTGTTGCCTGGCTGACGGTTTTGGCACAAGTAGGATGTTGGACTAAAGTGGCAGTTAATCAGAATAACAGTACTAATGGTAAACTTATCGCTAAATGGTTAATTATGTCTAATTTGCCACGCTACTTATTCACCTGCATAATTTTCCTTTATATAGTGTAGTTTTAGATCTCAAGACTACAAGTAAGACCTTATTTTACCACAATGATGTAAAATTGATTGCCTGACTCTACTACAAGAATACCAAAAAGGTCCTGATTGAAATTGAGATATATGGGAAAAAGTATTGCCATAAAGCAGTCACAATACAGTGATCAGGATGATGCAGATACAGATCCTGCGTCACAACACAATATACAGTTAGCCAAGCCAAAGTGAATACATTATTTTACTTCATGCAGTATTAAATTTACGGGCAAAAATATACATTTTTCTCAATCTCAAAACAGTCTGACAGGTATTCTCCCAGACTGTGAACTTTATAATCCCTACAATCCCAGGTGCCTGCTCTTTGGTTATCTGACTTGTACTTTTCACACACAAGGCACAAGGAATTCTCATGCACTCATGTCTCAACCACTGTAACGCTCCCACACAGCCTTTACCTCATCCAACTGTTTCTACTCAAATCCCTAATGAAAGACACTGCCAGACCCATCCCATCTTCCCTCACCACTGTTATCCTTCAGAACTAACTAATCACTGTTTTAAGACAGAAAAAAAAACAAAAAAAAAAAAACAGCCTTATCCACAAAAGAGGCACAGCAATTTTAGGGCACATCAAGTGTATCACAGGGGGGGGGTCAAACAAACACTCCTTGATATAAATGAGGATTTTACCCCTTGAATGTTATCAAGATCTCCCAATGCTTTTACAAAGAGTAAAAATAACACCCAAAATTACCACTGATATAGAGAGGGACGCCATCACCTAAATACTAGTCTGGTGATTTTCAAAGATATTTCAGAAATCACCTATATCTTGTGTTGGCCATTTTATTATTTAGAAAACTAGTTTTTGAATTAGACTGCTCAAGTATGCCAATTAACCCTCTGAGTGTCAGAGGGTACCCAACGCATGTACCCTCTGGCACTCAAAGGGTTAAGGAATGCCATGCAGGGACACACTTTTTGTCGTAGCTGCCCTCACCTACACCACTGACATTTAACCCATTCAGGGTTAGAGCGGCCACCAATGCATTGGTTAGTAGTGTCAGAGAGTGCTGGAGGTCATTTAGAGATAAAACAATAAGCAACTGTACTGCATGAATTACAGTAATTAGCACAATTCATAAATCTAGCTTAAATTAAAAAAACACAACAAAGCACAATCAAAAGCACCAAACTTGTTTTACAGTTATAGTGTCACCTTAAAGAGACACTATCACCTAAAAATGAATATAGGGTTCATAACCTTTTAAAGGGGAACTACCACCCCGCAATAACTTAACCTTGATTGATTCTTCATCTGGCGACTATCTGCTTAGTAGCACTAGTCGCCAGAAATATTACCCGGTTCTGAAGATTTCGGCATTTTACAGATGCTCACAGGAGCAGGAAGCACGGACATCTCATCACAGTGACGTCCGTGCTCCTGCGCTGTCAGTCCCTTTTGAGCCGGCCGGCCGGCCCTCTGGCACTCAAAGGGTTAAAATGCTGTCTATGAGCAATATTTTAATGCATTTCAGCACTTTTCGGTAATACTGTCTCTTTAAAATGGGGCCTTTATACCTTGAAATGACAGGCTACAGGGGTTAAAAGCACCCATTTGAGTCAATAGGAATTTGGGATTTATTCCATGTAATGTATACAGCTGGCTTTGCTCCAGAATTGCTGTACTTTCCCTTCATACACAAAGCCCAGTGGGCCATAGTTATGGAGAATAGAAATGGGGGAGCAAGTCTGGGGAACTCAACTTCCCCAATAATGGACAAATTAGACTGCCTTTTGACATAAATGGGTATTTTAAGCCTTTGAGTGCTAGAGAAGTCTCCAACGCACCCCTGCCTGGAACAGTCATTCACTAGAAATGGAACTGGATGCTTCCAGAGGGAGGACAGCAATAAAGGCTGAATACTGCAAATCTCCATACTGAAAGATCCAATGAAAATATGCATACTATTTTAACCCTCTGAATGCCAGAGAAGGCACTCAATGGGTAGTGAATTAAACCCAACTTATTTTTTTTATATATATTAAAATATGTTTTGTTAATACAAAAAACAAAGGCCACATGACCAAAGGGAAGTGCAAACCAACAGCACCAGATATTAATATATAAAAAAAAAAAAAAAAATCACCAGTGATTTAATTGGGCATTTTTAACCCCCCTTAAATACTACAGAGGTCTCCAATGTAATGCAAAGGGAGGTGTGAGAGACCTCTAGTTTTTAATGATATTGAAAGTTCTGTTAAAAGCAATTGGTGTCTGGAATTTTTACTTGTTGCCTAGAATATCATGGGTTTGCCTTCATATTGCACCATTCCCATGTGAATATTGCCATATACAAACCTGATGACTAAACACTTATCTTTCTCCCACCAAAATGTAACAGGGGTGTTTCTGAACTCTTTGAGTGTGACAGGGGTATCCAATAAATTGCACTTGTAATCTAGAGCAATTCTAGAGTATACCAACTTTACCTTTGGGGACAAACAAACAAACATCCTCATTAATAATGAGAAAGTATTTTACCAAGGAGGATACACTGAGATTGTCTCTCATTTTCAAATATGTGCTGGGATATAGGCGTTATTACCCAGTGTAATGGTACTCATTTTATCTACCTCAGAGGAGTGAAAGGCTGAGTTGACGCTGCTGGGACTAGAACCAGAGACCCTGAGGTCTGAACAGATTCTACAGCTGGTGCATTAACCAGCACTGATTTATTAAAATGGGTCTGTTAGCCCCTTGTATGCTAGAGAGTCTAGCATTCAGGGGGTTAAAACCCATATCTAAATTAAATTTGAAGAGACTTGTTATTCTTTTTTTTTTTTTTGGGGTTGTTCCAGAATGGATTCAATTCCTCCTAGTATGTCAGGCTCAGTGTACAGACTGCCCTCACCTCTTCAGACAGCAAAAAAAGTAAATAGCCACTGTAAAAACCTGCACTACAAGTCCAGCACAGACAGACAACCTTAATCTGCACAGACAAACTATATTTATTTAACTGATAAGCATGGCATCTGTTAAGAATTCCTGGATTAAAGGACTTTTTAAATTGTAGGGCCTTGCATTTGCTAGAACATTAGCTGCTGCTTTAGAAAGGTATGAACTCTGCACCAAGTAACTGACCTGTAATATTTTACAGTGATTAATACACAGAAAGGTGAAGATGTGCTGTTTCCTCACTCCCACACTGGCGCTAGGTATTTAATCGCTGGAATTCTTGCCTGAAATATTCTCTCTGGTTGGTTTGAGAGACCTAATCAAATACCCAAAGGTAAAATGAGTATTAGAGCAGTATATCAGCACATCTTTAAATGGCTAGTAATGCTAAACATGCAAAAAAAAAAAAAAAAAAAAATTATATTATATATATTATATATATATATATATATATATATATATATATATATATATATATATATAGTAGTGTTTATCCTCCTGAGTAAAACAAGGGTACTCCCCACTGCTGAAAGGTGTTTTATTCAAAAGTTATTAAAGCTCAAGCTTTAACCCCTTAGCGACAGCCGCGTTCGTACGCGGCTGTCACCTTAACGCCCAAGGAACTTTTTTTTTTTTTTTTTTTTTAAACAAGTCGGGAGTCTCCGAGCGGACAGACCCGGACTTCCGTGACTTACCAGGTACGTCCTCTGTCACTAAGTGACAGTTTCTGCGAGACGTACCTGGTAAGTCATCCGTCGTTAAGGGGTTAATTTTTTAGGTGCAATATCACAGTGGCCTGAAATTGTACAGTGGCGCTGTTACTACACCATCCTATGGACATCTCTTGTCAGTTTACCATACATATTCATAGGATGGTGTAGCAACAGTGCCACTGTACAATTTCAGGCCACTGTGATATTGCACCTAAAAAATGCAAGTTTAAGCTGTAATAACTTTTGAAGAAAAACACCTTTCAGCAGTGGGAGTACCCTTGTTTGTACAGGGGATACACTCTGCAACACATTTTTTTTTACATTTTAAGTATTACTTTCCCTTTAATAATACATGAGAAGAAATGATTGGACATACTTATTTTTGCATTTTTATTGTTATTACAGGTTATCTTTTAGTTGTGTAGCTTACGATTGTGTATATTTATTATACTTGCTATTCAGCTTCTTGCAAAATGTTCTTAGCTTCAGAAAAGGTGCACCAACACACATTAACAAAGCTTTCATTATCTTAACCAATTGAGTGCCAGAGGGTTATCCTACACATTGCTTTGCAAACATACCCACAATACCCTCAAACCCCTACACCCCCAAACAGAACACACACACCCGCAACCAAACACACGCACACACCCGCATCCAAACACACGCACACACCCGCATCCAAACACACGCACATCCAAACACACGCGCACCCGCACGAACGCACCCGCACAAAAACACACGCACAAAAACACACGCACACCTGCACAAAAACATGCGCACCCGCACCCATGCTAAAACACGAGCACCCACACAAAAACCACACGCACCCACACAAAAACACACGCACGATGTAAACACACGCAATCCCACCCACGCACACACACCTGCTCACACCCATCACACAGTAGATGATATTATAAAAACTAGGGTTGCACCGATACCGATACTAGTATTGGTATCGGTGCCGATACTAGCATTTGCGCGAGTACTTGTACTCGCGCAAATGCGGCCGATGCCAGCACCGATACCCTGTGTCAGGGTCGGTGCTGCAGTGAGGGAGCCCGGGGAGCTGCTCACAATGCTCCCCGGTTGCCTCTCTCCCTCCCGTAGCGTCGGAGCGTTGCCATGGCAACGCTCCGACGCTGACCTCTGCCGGGGCTCGCGAGAAAACAGCGGGCACCCGGCAGAGGAGGGTAAGGGAGGCAAGATGGGGCAGCGGGTGTTGAAAGAGGCAGAGAGTGGGGTCAAGAGGGAGAAAGAGGCAAAGGGAGGAAGGATCAGGAGACAAAAGGAGGGGGGCCAAGAAGAGGCAAAAGGAAGGGGGGGGATCAGGAGAGAGAGAGGCAAAAGAGTGGGATCAAGTCAAGGAGGGGGAGAAAGGGGGATCAAAACAGAGAGAAAAAGCCAAGGCAAAAGAAGGGGGCTCAAGAGGGGGAGAATGAAGCAAAAGGTGGGAATCAAGTGGGAGAGAGAGTCAAAAGAGAATCAAGAAGTGTGTGTGTGTGTGTGTGTGTATATATGTGTATATATATATATATATATATATATATAAATATAAATATTTTTCAAGTACTCACAGATACCAATTACCTATGCTTTTTTTTTGCGGTCATTTGCCAGTTTTCCAAGTACCTAAAGCATATAGGTACTTGGAAAACTGGCAAATGACCGCAAAAAAAGTATCGGTAATTGGTATCGGTGAGTACTTGAAAAAAAGTATCGGTACTCGTACTCGGTCTTCAAAAATCGATATCCGTGCATCTCTAATAAAAACTGTACTGTTTAGCTACAAAATGGCTCCTATTATGTTGTGGGGGTGTTGTCAAAAAACACGGGTCAGTCTCTTCCCGCAGGACAAACAGAGCTGCACTGGGAGTCTCCTGAGAACCTTGTTGTGTCCACTCCGTTGGTTCACATTAGCCAACCATGCAGTCCCCCACTTCATCGGCAGATCTACTGATGGGGCACTGTCTACATAATACTTTCCCTTTAGGTGAGCCTTTGACAAGCTTAGTGTCCGATACCTAACACCAGTGTTTCTTGTCCTGCAGAAACCATGAAGGGGACTTCTAAAAGCAAATGCAAACAATTATATTGTAATTATATTGTATAACCAGGACAATTTGTGATTTGATGGCCATGGGAATTTGAAACAAAATGTTCATGTGTTCCCTGTTCTGAGTGCTCCTATTTTTAAACAAAACGTTTCACATGACAAAGAAGAAAGTGGTAAGAATTCTCCCCACCCCCATGGAAGCATGCTCTATGTGAGAGGAGTGAAAGGAACCGTGAGTTAGGAAACAGGCTGCATCTCAGGTTTCAGTGTTATAGGCCAGAATGTTAACAAATGGTTTTGCAGACAAGAAAGTTATAAAATAGCTATTCTGTGATTCACTGCAAATGGCTATGAAACAAAATTCAAGATTTTAAAATCCCCATATAGAGAGAGAGAGTATTTTTATTATTAATAATTTGCCCTATAAACATCAATGGGTTGTCCATCCCTCTAGTGCTTTAAGTGGAAAATCTTAAAATAGGTTAAAATAATATTTTAACCCTTGGAGTGACAGAGGGGTATGCAGCGCATTGCATTGCAATGTGTTGCAAACCCCTCTGGCACTCCAAGGGTTAAAACTGCCTACAGGTTTTTTTAATACTTTTTTTTTTCTTTTTTTAATTTAGAACAGTAAAGTTTGAGACATTCATCGTTTGGTTTGTTTATTTTTTATTGCAAATTAGGAGACTTGCTGGTACAGCCATGTACCAGATACTAACATTCCACACTACTTCCCATCCCATCTGTCACTCTCTCCCACTCATATCCCACACTACTTACCAACCGATTTTCCACTCCCTCACACTCTTCTTTCCTCCCTCCCACTCACATTCCACACTACTCCCCAACCCATCTTCCACACTACTTCCCCATCCCATCTGCCACTCCCTCCCACTCACATTCCACACTACTCACCAACCGATTTTCCACTCCCTCACACTCTTCTTTCCTCCCTCCCACTACCTTTCCCACACTACTCCCCCTCCCATCTGCCACTCCCTCACATTCTTCTTTCCTCCCTCCCACTCACATTCCACACTACTCCCCATCCCATCTGCCACTCCCTCTCACATTTCTTTCCTCCCTCCCACTTATTTTAGTAGTTGGGGGGGGATAGAGTTCATAACACCCCTCTAGTAAAGTATAGTAAAAAAATATCAAGTTTATCTTAACCCTCTGAGTGCCACAGCATGTCGAAGAGGCAGACAGAAAGGAGAGCAAAGTAAAATGTGAGCATCTGAGACAACTGCCCCAGCCAGTAGTGCCCAACGTGCACAAACTGTCGTATAAAGCTAATTATCTCAAAAAACTTAATTTTAAAATTACAGGATACAGTATCAATGCAGCAGGGGACCACCGGGGGTCTCTTTACAACTCCCAGTTTGGTCTGTCAGTTCTCACAATACAAACCCAACTTAAAGGGATAGTAATACTTTATTTTATCTTTATTTTATTTTGTAGGCATTAAAAAAACATGAAGAACAATAGAAGTCTTATCTCTCAAACCTTTATGGTTTGAGAGATATTCACAAGCAAAGTTTCCCCTTCCGCTCCTTTGACCTAGTGTAAGCCATCTCTTCTCAGATGTGGAATGCAGTCCATAGACCAGACAGATAACAGAAGGGGACAATCTTCTGCCTATGAAAACAATGAAAGCCCTGCCCCCCTTGACAAGTTTTTCAGATTTTTCCCTTATCTTAATTGAAGATTGTCCCTCTCTGCAATCTACCTGGGCACCTCCCTTCTGATCTGGCTGAACAGTGGTACTTCAGTAAAAGGGGTGGGAGGGGCATACTGTGTCATTGAATTACTCTGGAACTACAACTCTGACAGAATTGAAATAACACTCTCCAAGGTCCAAATACTATGATGATTAATTAGAGCTGCTTTTATAATGAAACACTACTAACCCTTTAATAGTCAGGTCTGCTCCCAGGTGAGAAGAAATGCTGACAGGGAACTCTAACAATAACAGCTTCTTTAATGTGCTGGAGACTTCTAGCATTCAAAAGGTTAAAAGCTGAATTTAAATCAATAGTAACTTGATAAATGTGCTAACTATGGCACAGTTGGTTTGCTACACAACTTCTTATTTCATTTCTGCACAAGGCCACATACGGCTAATTTTTAAACTTTAGATTGGATGTGTCACCTATGGACAACATCCCATAAGTAGTCAGGAGACATAGCCAATACCATGAAAACGTTATTTATTTTTTATTTTAAGTTTTTATTTCGTTTAAATTTAACTTTCAAAAGTCTGGGTTGCAGCCACTTCCGTTTAGACTGCAGCCCAACACTCTGCCTCTGCTCTCCTTGGAGCGGTCTGATTGGCTACATATCAATCTCTGCCAGTGAGACCACTCCACCTTAAAAGACAGAAGCCGCCGTCATCAGAGGTGGGAGGAAAGCAGAGGCAGAGCCCTGTAACCGCAGTCAACACAGAAATGGCTGCAGCACAGACTTTTTAAGTTACATTTAAACAAAATCAAAACTTAAAATAAATAACGTTTTCATGGTATTGGATATGTCACCTAACTATTTATGGGATGTTGTCCATAGATGACACTTCCACTTTAATCAAGAAGACTGACAGCCTAATCATACATTCAGATTATGGCTGGAAAGTAAATACAAGTCTATCTCCATGCATTGAGGACTAGACTACCCCAATCTGCTTTCACAGCCCTGATACACAGCTTGCTGTGGTTTGGTCAGCTGAGACCAAACACAGCGCTCTGATTAGAATCAGATAGAGGTTTTATCTGACCAATCCAGTTTGGGCTGATTATTTAGTTGGCTCATCTAATCAATGGAACAACTTCACATACAAATATGCAATGTGATCAAAGTTATCCAGCACCCAAATCTGTAAGCATTTTTTAGGCCAGTTTAACAAAGGAAAAGCAAACAAGGAAAAACATATGCACTACTTGTAAAGTATTGGGATGTATGTAAAAAGCTGAAATGGAGCACTTAAATGGGTCTTTTAAACCCTTGAATGTGAGGTAACGCAATATGTTAGAGACCACTAGCTATCGATGGATTAAAATCCCCATTTTAAACAGTCACTTTTACATGCCCCCTACAGTGTAGCTGCTCTGCCTCAGAATGGATTCATTTTAGATTTATAAAGAGGGCCAATTATGTTGCATGAAGCTGTTCATACAATTACAGTAAATTGAAGAAAAATTATTATTCTGTAACTTTCCCCCAGCAGAGTGTTAGCTCACACTACTCACTAGGGTGAGTCAATTATACCATGTATGATGTTGCCACTGCTGTTTATAAGGAGCAAATAGTATTCTGGGAAAACCTTGTTATACTATTGCATTACATTTACACAAAACATTTTTTCATGTGAGCTCTTGCACCAAAAAAAAAAAAAAAAAAACCTTTAGTGTTGCTCCAAGTCACCCATGCCTAAATGGGATTCGTATTACTAGTTCTGGAAGTAAAAGATGTGCCTAGATGGCAGGGCAAGTGATGAAATTAAATAATGGTTTTATTTTCAGTTCTTCAACATGAACCAATTACAATTTAAGTAACTAACAGATTTCATATTTTGGATGAGGCAGCTGTTCAGAGTTTATGGTCCTTTGTTTGTCAGACAGCCAATATCTGCTACGGTTTCAAGCTCTCAGCTACACAGTTAAAAAGTCACTTATTTTTGGCAATACCATTACTTCAGCAGACATTCATGAGTCAATTAAACTATTACAGGCTTCAAGCTTACCATGTTGCCTATTTACGGCATGTGGCACTAACAAAATAGCAATGATGAGAGACTGTCTAGATCAGAGAGGGCAGCCTGTGGCTCTCCATATGTTATTGGACGATAGCTCTAGTCATCCTCATGTTACAGGAGGAAATTGCCTCTGGCTTCACTGAATTCTCAGGAGCTGGCAATCAGCACTGTTAAATCTCCCTACTGCAAGCATCAAGTAATGGGCCACTTTTAGCCCACAAAAGACTGGAAGGCTAATAAAACTCAAGGATCACAAACACTATTTCCATGCAAAATATTTATTTTGGTGTCATACTAGTCAGTACTTTCATCAAGCGCAATGTTTCTTTACTACAAACAATCTTACATATGAGTATACAGCTTCTCCCAGCATACATGGCGGGGGACTGAACAGGACATTCAAATCATATACAATTGCCCAAAACGTAGGCATATAGTAAAGGCATCAGTCATATGCAAATCAGATTTTATATATAAACAGATTCCAATGCATTTCATTTTCATAAGTTCTCATTATAGACCAAATTACCAAAAATAAAAACACATCAATATCATTTTAAAATCATAACATTTATTAGATTTATAAGAGACATCTAATCCTGGAACAGGTTACAGGAGATCTATCACTATAACGTGCCTATCATTTGGCGAATCATGATTTGAATACTATATTTTGTTAGAGGAACTGTATACACTACAAACAAAGGGTGAATTACTGACTGAAACATTGTCATTTCTTTACCCAACAGGTGTTTCATTAACCCCTTAATGACAGGCACGTATTAGTGTG
Source organism: Rhinophrynus dorsalis (assembly GCA_037306005.1). Classification (NCBI taxonomy): domain Eukaryota; kingdom Metazoa; phylum Chordata; class Amphibia; order Anura; family Rhinophrynidae; genus Rhinophrynus; species Rhinophrynus dorsalis. The sequence goes on from CM074720.1 coordinate 467,793,298, forward strand.
GCTGGCACTTAATGACCATGGAGCATTTTAACAATCCAATTCAGGACTCCCCGAAAAGTGTACCTTACTGCACACTACACAGGAATTCATTAAGTTACTTTCAGTCTCCACCAGATGGCAAGCCTTATTTAAGCAAATTCATCTTTAAAGGGATAGTAATACTTAAGATGTAAAAAAAAAATATATGTTGTAGGGTGTATGTCCCCGAATAAAACAAGGGCTCTCCCACTGCTGAGAGATATTTTATTAAAAAAATTATAACCACTCAAACTTGAATTTTTTTTAGGTGCAATATCACAGTGGCCAGAAAAGTTACAGTGGCACTGTTGCTACACCATCCTATGGAGATTTATGGTCTACGGACCAGAGCAGTCCATAGGATGGTGTAGCAATAAGCACCACTGTAAATTTTCAGGCCACTGTGATATTGCACCTAAAAAAATTCAAGTTTGAGCGGTTATAATTTTTTAATAAAATATCTCTCAGCAGTGGGAGTACCCTTGTTTTATTCAGGGGGATAAACCCTACAACATATTTTTTTTTTTTACATTTTAAGTATTACTATCCCTTTAAGCCACACTTTAATTTTGATTTAAAAAATGGGGGCTGCACTGACCTACTCCAAAACAACTATGACAATATTGAGAGGACAGAATGCAGCATGTCATTTCTGGTTTTATGAGGTTTATGTAATATTTCTTCCCCCACCACAAGTGCTCTGGAATTTATCAATCATAAGAGACGATGAGAGAATGGTCTGCATCAGGCATTCATAAAGCAACAGAAAAGGAACCACTATATTCTGGTAAATTAAATCCCCAAAGACATTTCTCTGTCGTCCAATACAGGTTACTGGTAACTTTGGGTAGGTGATCCACCCCTTTAACTAGGCATGAACAATTCCAGAAGTGAATGCAGGGGGTGGAGCCTACCTTCCATCCTTGGCTGCAGCTAGCCAATCAGCTCCAGTAAGAGTTGTTCCTTGGCGAAGACACAGGCAAGAGAACAGTTCTGCTATATTTTTAGCTAATTTTTTATTTTTCTTTTAGATATGGAATACCACCATTAGGCAGATTACCATAAGTGACAATGCCCTTAGATGTGGCTAGCTCAGTCTCCAGGTGCTTTTGTGGACCTTAATCCCTGGGGGGAAAATCTTGGGTTCAAGTTCCTGAGGCTTCTTCTTAATACATGGTAATCTGAAGACAGAAGATCTGCAGGAAAGGTGAGCAACCCTTTTAGTGCTGCAGGTTCACATGTCCCACAGTGCCCCTCCGCACAGGGGTGTTCCTATTGCACACTCCTACACTCATTGGGTTTATCTGTATGTCTGTTGGGTGTTTTGGAGCAAGTTTCTGTGGTAACTTAACCCTTTAGATGCTGGTTTTGCATCTTCTGGGGGTTTATTGGCACTTTCCCTACTGAGTTGTTTTTTGGGTCTGCTAACATGTTCTAGTGATGTTTCAACTTTGCAAAATCTGTGGGCAATTATCTCTCAAACCATAAAAGTTTGAGAGATGACACTGGGGGCAATACATTTCGTTTTAACATGACTGCAATATAGGGATTAGTAATTTTTAAGTATTACTATCCCTTTAAGCATTGATGACAACATTTTAGAAAGTCCATTCCAAAGAAAGAATTTATACAAACACTAGCAGTGGCTAGGAGTACATGATTTTTAAAAGCAGCAGCATTTTTTTTATTTTTCATTTTTATTATTAAAACATATATATTGTAATTATTTTCATGACGAGTAAAATAAGGATACTGCCATTGCAGTGAGAATCTGTTAACAAGTGCGTACAGTTCCATTTTTTTAAATTAACGTGAAACCTCAACAGGTTGTGCTGTTCCTATTCCTTTATATGCAGTCACAGATAATGATTCAAGCTCTCTGAAAGATTACATTATTTACAAAATTGTTTGAGCTATAACAACTTGAATGAAGAATCTGCAAGTAGTGGGAGTGCCCTTGTTCTACTCAGCAGGAAAATCACTAACATTTTCACAAAAAAATGCACGCTCCTTTAAATGCATCTGAGACATTTTCATTGTTGCATAATGTCCATTTGATTGGTTTTTCCTCAGACGATCTCTAAACTATACTTTGCACATCTCCACAGCCTGACACGGTTTTCTGTATTTGCTTGAATAAACAGAAAAATGACCTAATCTTAAAAGAACAGTATCACTTAACCCTTTGAGTGCCATAGGGGAAACCAATGCATTGCAATGAGCACTCCTCTGTCACTCAAAGGGTTAAGATGTAACTATAGATAGATATATATATACACACACACACACACACACACACACACACACACACACACACACACACACAGAGTAGGGTTTAGCTTCATGAGTAAAACAAGTGTTGGCCTATTGCTTAGAAGTGTTATTAAAAATGTAATCTTAAAGGAATAGTAACACACATATATATTGTAGGGTTTAGCTTCATGAGTAAAACCAGGGTAAGCCTACTGTTGAGATGTGTATAATTAAAAATGTATTGCAGTAAAATCAATGTTTTCCTTTTTTCCTACAAACCTATAGGGGGAATGGGAAAGCAGTAGGAATGCTTGGATGTCTTTGTGGCAGTAAAGTCATACTACAAGAACTGACCAACTATAGTTGTGGTAGCTTGTATATTATTGTATATTATTATGTTGTTTGTGATGTTGTCTGTAAAAGTGACATGTAGCAGTACTAAACCTCTTAACAATGCGTGGCATTCTAATATTGTTGCCATAAGTTGTCCACCATCAGCCTTTTCCACCCCGACTACTTTCTTATTCTTCTAATTATTGACGACTATGTTGATTTAGAAACTGTACTTCCACCTCTTCTTCTGATACTGTGGAAGTTAGTGTGGGAGAGATGATGAGATGGCCAAAAAATTGGTTGAAAAGGAAAATACTAAAATCTTCCAAACGGAAGAAGGGAAAAAAAAAGCTGGTTTAAAAACTCTGAGATCAACTGGGAAGTCTGAGTCTGATCAAGTAAATATGCCTAAAATGGACAATCACCATCATAATCACTGCTTGTAAGAGCAACACACACTCAGTAACACTCTGTATTGTTGACCAAGCAGCAACGCATGTCAACAACTTCCTCAGCCCTAGCTAAGAGGGCTTCTGCTGTGATTCAAAGTATAGCAACACAGAGCACATAACAGTAGACAGTGGCATAATTTCTTTAGGAACATTAAGATCCATGTCTCTTACTGATGTTGTGCAAAAGCCAGGAGGAGGGCTTTAATAGGTGGCAAGAGTCAATCTTTTATACCCATGCCCTTGGCGATGGACAGAATGGGGCTGAGGCCCCTGATATGACGGTGACAGAGTTCAGATATGGGTTGGATTGTGGTTGTGGGTTGGACTGTTTTGAGATGGGATATGGTAATTGCGGGGTGGATGAAGGATGTGAAAGAGGGCTTAGGGTGGAATGGGGCCTTTTAGTCATGGAAGAGGCTGCAGTGCTGAGGGCTCTGACAGGGAATATGGTAGTGGTGGGTGACCGCTATAATAATAATAGCAATGTGCTCTCTGAGGAATGTGATGAAGAGCTGTGAGCTGGCTCATGGGCCCTATTGGCTGCCTTCTATGCAGGCCTTTACTTTTTTCTTGCATTAACATCCCAAGTTTGGGAGTGTCCACTTAACTCACGGTCATCTTACATCCAAGCAAAAAAATTCAGCTTGCTTATTAAACATGAACAAAATACCAGAAGAATATCCTTCAGTAGAAATAAACATGTAATTTATCCCAAGCTACTAATAATATTAGGATAGCTGGTGAGATGGCTCAGTTGGTTAAGGCACCAGCTGTAGAATCTGTTCAGACCACAAGGTCACAGGTTCTAGTTCCAGCAGGGTCGACTCAGCCTTTCATGCTTCCGAGGTATATAAAAGGAGTACCAGTCAATTGGGTAATAATATCTATACCCCCAGGATATACTTGAACACGAGAGACAATCTCAATGTATCCTTCCAAGTAAAATACTTTGATATTATAAATGTATAAATCATATCTATTCACATTCCAGTAAGACAATTCAGAGCTTTCAGAAATGGGTAATCCAATGAGAAAATATTACATACATCAGTTATTAACTAAACAATGCACTACAGGGTACTCCAGTAGACCTTAAGGTATACTTTGGTATTGTGGTTAACCATATTTGGCAGGTAGTCTCAGATAGTTTTTAAAACTAAATACTAAGCTCACAATAACACACAGACAAAATGCAGTAAATCATTCCAAGTTAAAAAGAAAAGCACCACAACAATTTTTCCCTTTCTTCCCTCAGCAGACTTCCCGCACAATAGCTCTACTGAAGGGGAAGGAGAATGAAACAGGGAGAGGCGAGTGATCATCAAATGTACAAGTAAATCAAATTAGACAAAAAGGTCTACTAATTTCAACCATAGCTTCACATTATCCCATATCTGACAGAGTTGCTGAGAGAGAGAGAGAGAGAGAGAGAGCGAGAGCGAGAGTGTGTGTGTGTGTGTGTGTGTGTGTGTGTGTGTGTAAGGGATAGTAATACTTCGTTTTATCTTTATTTTATTTTGTAGGCATTAAAAAACCATGAAGAATGATATAAGTCTTATCTCTCAAACCTTTAGGGTTTAAGAGATATTCACAAGCAAAGTATCCCCCCCCCATTCAGCCAGATCAGAAGGGAGGTGCCCAGGTAGACTGCAGTGAGGGACAATCTTCAATTAAGATAAGGGAAAAAGCTGAAAAACTTGTCAAGGGGGGGAAGGGCTTTCATTGATTTCATACAAAGAATATTGTACCCTTCTGTTATTTGTCTGGTCTTACAACCAGATTCACATCTGAGAAGAGATGGCTTACACTAGGAAAAAGGGGCGGGAGGCTTACACTAGGAAAAAGGGGCCAGGTTGAATCAGAACCCAGAAGAACATAAATAGCGAAAATGCTACTCGTATGATTATTTATTGCAGCCAAGTTTTGGGGAGTATTAACTGACCACTATACAATCTCCCTTATTTATTGCGGCCCAGTTTTAGAACAGTGTTTCTCAACTCCTGTCCTCAAGACCCACTAACAGGCCAGGACTTAGGGATTTCTCTGTTAGAGCACAGGTGTGGTGATCAGAGGCTCATTCACACTGATTAACTCAACTGTGCTCTGACAAGGACATCATCAAATCCTGGCCTGTTAGTGGGTCCTGTCCTTATTGCTGCCATGTTTATGGTTAAAGCAGACACCCTAGAATTTGGCAGCACTAAGGGCAATAGCATAGGGGTTAATTCAGACACCCTAAAACTTGGAAGCAATAAATAATCATATCAGTAGCATGGAAATATAAATTTAAATTGAGATTTGTAAACCATAAGTGAATCATTCCAGCCAAATGCATTTTGAACATCTCTTGATTATTACATTCCTGAAGGAAAAGTGATTATGAATATTTTACAGCGTAATAGCCAGTGAAATTTTCCAGCCCTAAAATCAATCTTGACCCACCTCAGGCAGGCTTTCCTTAGCTATTCAATACCTTAATTTTTTTACTTTTTGTTGATCTACACAAGGGAAGACATAGCCTGGGCTTTGTAACAGATTCAGATGACATCAAAAAATCCAGTTACTGGATGGGTGACTCAGTCAATCCGCCTCAGAAATAGTACATAACATCAGGACTTAATCTTCATAAACCGTACATGTGTTACTTCACCTGAAGCAACACCATCCTTCCTTTAACCACCCGCCTCCAGGCATTGAAAGGCCATTTTCCTTCTTTTTTGTTTACAAAGAAAGCTTCATAAATCTTAGAAGTCAATTATGTCAGAACAGATGAGCCAGTAAGCATAGTTGTGCCCTGCTTCAAACCTGCTGTGTAAACAAGCCTTTTCAGAAGCATGGGCCATTAACGCTCACCACAATCTGCTCCCAACAAAAGAAAAGAACGCTTCTCCATTATATGCAACTTAAACCATTTTATAATGTTGAATCAAATACTAATTGTTAACAAAAAGAAAATGATGCCAAAGCTTTAGGATGGTTTAATTAACTCTATAAACCATGCATGGGTCAGTCTTTGCAAGTGTAATAGGTGACAGAAGTAAATATGAAAAACAACCACTATCCCAATTCTCAGGGATGCTCAGCCATTCATGGGCAAACAGCTCCTGGAAGCCAGCATCAGCACATTAATTCCTCAGCTGGTAAGATTGGATGTGATACTTAAAGGAGCAGTAAACTTTTTTTATGAAAAAATATATATTGTAGGGATTTTCCTATTGAGCAAAATAAGGGTACTCCCATTGCCGAGAGATTTATATTTCCAGAGTTATTACAGTTTAAACCCATGTTTTTTTACATTAGTAGTGACCTCTAGTGGTCAAATTCTAATTAGATTTCCTGTTAGATTCTAATGGAGAGGAAAGTCAGAAAAGTCAGAGACATGCAGTTCTCCATAGAATGTGATAGAAACTGCCTGTCACTTCCTGTCAGTTAGAACTTCAGGAAGGGAATTTACTGTGTTTACTTCCTGGGTTATTTGAACTGCTATACATTTTGAATAAAACATCTGACAGAGATGGGAGTGACCTTGTTTTATTCAGATGGAAATGCTCTATAAAATATGTGTTTTATAAAAATAAGTTTATTGCTCCTTTAAGTCACAATCAGATAGCATTGTTTCCTGTTGGGCAAACTCGTTTTATATCAGTATCGGTCAATATTCTCTCAAATGCCACATGGAAAATACACTTGCCCTGAGCAGCTTGTGGCACAGCAGTGATTCTAGACATGATTAGCTGCTCCAATTCATACTTCATGACAAACCATATTAAAACATCAGCAAGTTAAAAACTTACAAAATATATTTTTTTATATGTGTAATGAAAACCTGTATGTTATAGGGCTTGTCTTGCCGAGTAAAACAAGGGAACTCCCACTGATGGTAGCAGCTTATTTTTTCCAAAAGTTACAATAGTTCAAACCCGTTATACTCTCTAGAAACAAAGATCCAGGGAGCTTTCTGCCTGAAAAGTTAAAATTGACAGGAAGTAACTCAGCATCATCATCACTTTTTAAGGCAAACTGTTGTCAGTGACTCACTCCTCCCACAGAATATCTGAAATCAGGCCACTAGAGGGCAATGCTGATGTAAACACCCAACATTTAGAATAGCAATAACACTGGAAAGGTGCACCTTCCAACAGTGAGAGTACCCTTGCTTTACTCAGAATGAAAAACCCTACAACATGTTTGGGGGTGTATATCATTAAAAAAACTGTTATGTGCTCATTTAACCAACATCACTTGCCATTGTAGCTTTGCCATAAACAAAGCTTCATACTGGTGAGATAGGTCAGTTGGTTAATGCACCAGCTGCAGAATCTGGTCAAACCTCAAGGTCACAGGTTCTAGTCCCAGCAGGGTCGACTTAGCCTTTCATCCTTCAGAGGTAGATAAAATGAGTACTATACCCAAAGGACAAACTTGAAAATGAGAGAATCTCAATATATCCTTCCTGGTAAAATACTTTGATATTTTTAAATAAAATGTTCATGTTTGGAGTAAGTATATTTGTCATTAGAGCACATGCTATGACATACTGCTAGAAGTAACATATTTTTGTCTTTAAAATTAATAGATTTGGTTAACACTATAAGGAGGAGTCACACGAATTCCTCTATATGACTGCATGCAGGATCCAGCCTCCAGCCATTTCTCAGTGAAGAGATGGCTGAGGGTGTGATTTAGACAAGAGATGCAGGGGGGGGGGGCAGACCACTGGCCACTTCAGTTAAAATCACCGCAGAGACCCAAGCACAGTGTTGGCTGTGAGCAGTGATTTGGACATGAGTGGGCAGGCTTGAAGCTGGACATTCAGAAGCATGCATTCCACGCTGCAATGCAGACAAAGGAAAACGCTGCAGCTCTCGCCTCTACATAAGGTGCCATGGAAAAAGCCTCTAGCGGTGCAATAAGTCAATTTTCTCTTTCTTCTGGGCATATATTAAGCATACTATATTGTTTTGTAACCATAAGTAAAAATTTGCCAATATTTCTGCAGATTTTTAAGTCTATGCCGATATTGCCAACTTGTCTGAGAGCAAAGGGGATAACCAGAAGCAGCCTTCTGAGACTCCCAAAGAGGAAAAAGCTATACCAAAAGCAAAGTTATGTGCTGGGTGTGATATGAAGTTATCCCAGTCTGACACATCTAAACTTTGCCCTGAATGTTTAAACAAGCTATCCAGTGCTGATGTACCATCCCAGTTTAAAGATTACCTGGGATAATGAAAACATCAGTGAAGGAGACATTTACATCAATGCAAGAATCCTCCAAAAAGCGTCAGTGGACCTCAGATCCTGATGAGGGCCCATTGCAAAGACTGGAGGAAGAAAATGAGTGAAGTATAATGGAATTAGAATCAGCCATATATTCTGCTGAAGAGGGCGAGATTACTTAAGAATCAGGACGTTTTAGTCTGGACAAGGTAGAAGTATTTGTAAGGGCCATAAGAAAAACATTGGGCCTAACAGATACAAAAAAAAGGTCTCAATATTATAGATAACACCTTTCTTGGTAACAAAAATTAAAGTCCAACCTTCCCAGTCCACAGCTCAATACAGGATATTGTATCAGCAGAATGGAAGATGGGGGATAAGCATCCTCAAATGTCTAGGAGGATTCAACGAATGTACCACAAAGAGCAGTTGATGTGCCTTAAAAGTAGGGTTGCACCGATACAGATACTGGTATCGGTGCCGATACCGCCATTTGCGCGAGTACTCACACTCGCGCAAATGCGGCCAATGCCAGCACCGATACCCTGTGTCAGGGCCGGTGCTGCAGAGAGGGAGCCCGGGGAGCTGCTCACAATGCTCCCCGGTTGCCTGTCTCCCTCCTGCAGCGTCGGAGCATTGCCCTGGGTTACCATGGCAAAGCTCAGACGCTGACCTCTGCCGGGGTTCACAAGAGAACAGCGAGCAACCGGCAGAGGAGGGTAAGGCAGGTAAAGGGGGATCAATAGAGGCAAGATGGGGCGTCAAGAGCGGGTGGTGAAAGAGGCAGAGAGGGGGGTCAAGAGGGAGAAGAAGAGGCAAAAGGGACTAAGGGAGAAAAAAAAAAAAAGAGGCAAAAGGAAGGAAGGATCAGGAGACAAAAGGAGGGGGGGCAAGAAGAGGCAAAAGGAGGGGGGATCAGGAGGGAGAGAGAGAGAGGCAAAAGGGTGGGATCGAGAGTCAAGAAGGGGAGAAAGGGGGGATCAAAAGGGAGAGAAAAAGCCAAGGCAAAAGGAGGGGGCTCAAGAGGGGGAGAATGAAGCAAAAGGTGGGAATCAAGATTCAAGAGGTGGTGTGTGTATATATATTTCAAGTACTCCCCAATACAAATTACCAATACTTTTTTTTGCGGTCATATGCCAGTGAATATTTTATATATATATTTTAGGTACTTGGAAAACTGGCAAATGACCTCAAAAAACAATATCGGTAATTTGTATCGGTGAGTACTTGAAAAAAGTATCGGTACTTGGTCTTAAAAAATTGGTATCGTGCATCTCTACTTAAAAGTGATCCACTTTGCCTTAAAGGGATAGTAATGTTTCACAAAAAGAGCAGCTCCAATTAATCTTCGTAGTATTTGGGCCATGAAGAGTGTTATTTCAATACTGTCAGAGTTGTAGTTCAAGAGTAATGGTATGATAAAGTGTCCTCCTCCCGCCCCTTTTACCTAGTGTAAGCCCCCTCCCCTCAGATGTGGAATCTGGTCTTGAGACCAGACAGCTCACAGCAAGGTTCAATCTTCTTACTGTGAGCTCACTTAAGATTATCCCTCTCTGTGATCCATCCAGACAGTCTTGCTGCTCTGAAGTGAGCAGTGTTACATCAGTAAAGGGGCGGGAGGGGGATACTTTACCATTCGATTACTCTTGAACTACAACTCTAACAGTATTGAAATAACACTCTCCATGGCCCACATACTATGAAGTATAATTGGAGTTGCTTTTATTGTGAAACATTACTATACCTGTACTGAGAACAGTTCAATTAAACTTACTGTTTAACCCTCGGAATGCCAGTTGGTTACTCAAGGCATTGCAAAGTAATGCATTGCCCAAAACAATGACACTCACAGAGTTAACCCTTTGAGTGTCAGAGGGGTTTGCACCCCCTGGCATGCAAAGGGTTAACAGCAGCTATATTTGCCCTCTTGCAGTCTACTGTAGGTTCATTCTTTTACGAAGGTTTAAAGGGATAGTAATACTTCGTTTTAAATTTATTTTATTTTGTAGGCATTAAAGAAACATGAAGAATGATATAAGTCTTATCTCTCAAACCTTTATGGTTTATGAGATATTCACAAGCAAAGTTCCCCTCCCCGCCCCTTTTTCCTAGTGTAAGCCATCTCTTCTCAAATGTGAGTCTGGTTGTATGACAGTACAGATAACAGAAGGGGACAATTTTCTTTGTATGAAAACAATGAAAGCCCTTCCCCCCTTGACAAGTTTTTCAGCTTTTTCCATTATCTTAATTGAAGATTGTCCCTCTCTGCAGTCTACCTGGGCATCTCCCTTCTGATCTGGTTGAACAGGGACGGGATACTTTGTTTGTGAATATCTCTTAAACCATAAAGGTTTCAGAGATAAGACTTATATCATTATTCATGTTTTTTTAATGCCTACAAAATAAAATAAAGTTAAAACTAAGTATTACTATCCCTTTAAGTAGGTTCCTTTCAGTGGAGATGGATGGCCTCAGAATTGGCCCACTTTGTCTTTATGCATAAGGCCCACTGACAGCTTCTAGATAAAATGTAATCACATTGAATAGTTTATTCCAAAGACAAATACTTCCAACAGATATCTTGACATCAGTTGGTATTATGCGTGTCAGAAGTGCACTGAATAGATATTGCCGTTTCATATGATAGGGATGCGCTTCCTGCCAGTATCCAGTTTGGTTTATCCACTCATAGCAGACCATAACAAGAGAAGACTGATGTTAAATAGACACAATTCAAGGAAGCAAAGGATTAATCAAGGGATGTGCATCTTTCACCTGCTCACACAAGACTACACAGTGTCTATTTATCAGGTGCAGGCAAGAATATTACGAACTTCTGCAGAAAATGTATTTTTTGTTTGGAGCCAATACATAGGTACAAATATATATATATATATATATATATATATATATAAAAAAAAAAAAAAAACACAACCCACATGTACCTGGGATTATCCAACCCCTGATTACAAATAAGGGGTCCATGCAATTACATTTAATGTAATTAAAAGTGATCAAATGGCCCCTAAAAATCAAGCAATGAAACAAAAATTTTGGAGCAAGAAAAAAAAAAAATTCTAGTTGGCAAAATATGCAAGGAAAGAAATGATTATACAACTATCTGTCCTTAGACTCCTTGAAGCCTAGCTTCAAGTTAAACACTGGACAACTTCTGGGCTCAATTACTTAACTCACTTTCATTTGAACACCCTTCATTTTGCAATTTATGAGCCTGAATGTTATTTTAAATTGGCATGGATTAAAAATAAACTTCTCCAAATTCTTTTAAGAGATTCCATAAAACCAAAACCACACCAAAAGCACCACCACCCAGCTTTCTAAACTGAACTATAACTCAATTGCCTCAACTTTAAACAAACCAGACAAAATAGAACTGAAAAACATCAACAGAAAGGTTAGATGCCCAATGGAAAGTATTGTCCATCTCATCAGTATGAATTTAGTCTAAATAATGAGTGTATGACTTCCTAAATTCTAGATAGTAAAGGAACACCCTGAATGTTTTAAAAATCAATATTAAGATTTGCACTAAGGTTATATTTAATATATAGATAAATACTGACAGCATAGAATCCATCCATACACATTAACTAACCCCTTAAGGGGCATGGCCAGCAATTAAGAACCACAGAGCATTTATAACAAAAAAAATATATATATATATATATACATATGTGCAGGTTATTTTAGTATATACATAAAGGGACAATTCCAACTTATTTGGAATTTACATACTATCTAAAGACAAATTGCCTACACATTTTATCCCCCATATTCACTTCTATTTTAAAACATTTTATGCCCCGTTAGGGAGCTAGCTACCTGAATGTGTTTCCAGAGGCCTTTCTGTGTGGGACTGCGAAAGCAAAGAGTGCAAAAATGTTAACAAGATACAATGTATCAATAGAATGAAACAATGTAGGAAAGCCTGCCTCTACAGCAAATAGATCACTCAATCCTGTAGAGAGACTGCAACATTATATACATACCTCTGCATTCACAGTCCCACATAGAAAGCTCTCTGGAAACATACATTCAGATAGATCCCTGGCAGGGACATAAAAGATTAAAAAGGATATAGATAGAAAAAAGATATAGGCAGTTTGATTTTATATCTTCTGCAAATGCACAATATATAAATATAAATAAGGTGGCACCTTTAAAGACCAGTTTGACACAATTTTTTTTAATACCAGAAGTGGTCACAAAGACATCTCATTTAAAAGGGAGCCAACTCAATGGCATAGGCATAAAAAAAAAATCCACAGTGAATAAAAGCCATGATTCTTATGGATGCATCTGAGCTAATGAGGGAGGAATTGTCATCAGTGTAAAAACAGATTTACTTTGCATTTTGATGCAATACCCTGCTTTCACTATGTTTACACTGGGGTCATATGGCTAGCATTCATAACACATAGGTGAACAAAGTTACGACCTACACCAGGAACAGATAACATTGGTCTTCAAGTGCTGCTAGCAATGAATGTTTTCAAGATATCTGTGCTTGATTACAGGTGGATCAATTCACGTGACTAAGTCCCCACTTGATCGTACTCAAAACATAAATATAATAAAAACATCACTGTTAGCAGCAATTGAAAACTTGGCTTACCCATCCCTGGTAAAAATGACAGAAACAATAAAATCAAACAAATATATTTATTTATCAACCAGAACTCAAAATTTTAGGAGCCTGTACTTCCAAAGTTTTCCCACCACTGTTTTTAAAAGGCAACCATCATGTGATAATTACCTTCTAGGCAGGGATACCCCTAAATATTTAAGGTATTTTATATCTATCTATGCAGCCAGTCTTGTGACATCCAAACTGCTGCCCCAGACTTTTTAATAAGCTAAATGTCAACTCGCTCATAAGACGTTGTCTTTTTTATGTTTTACATTTAAGGAGCCAACTAGGTGTTTTAGAAACCAGTGAAGGTGTATATTATATAAATACCCTCACACATTTAGGATTCAGAAATAAAATGTTAGAAGGTGAAAAAATCCTTGGAACCAATGCTCATATTTAAAAGGGAAAAAAGTGACCTATATGTTGTGCTAGCTAATCGTTTGCAATATAAATAGTTTTTCAAAAATTAAGATGTATTCATTGGTGGCACAATGTGGCACTCTATGCTAACAGGGGATGTACTGCAATATAATTACCACATTGTGCTTTGAACGAATCTAAACAAAGCCCACAGACCAGGTGCATTTCTATTAGGACAGAAAGTGAGATGTTTGGCCTCGAAAAGAACCAGTGACCACACTGTGCATAGAATTAGCATAAAGTACCTGCCAAACATAAAAAGACTAAATTTATCAAAGTCTACTTAAAAGAAAATTGCTAGAACATACTAATTGTTTTTAACCCTTTGAATACCAGAGGGGTACGCAACACATTACAAAGAAATGCTTTGTGCACCCCTCTGTCACTCAAAGGGTTAAAACAAATGAAGGGAAAAAAAAAACCAAAAAAAAACAAACACACAACATACTTCAGTATTATACTGGTGTGTTCACGGGTCCTGTAGACTGAAGTTTTCTTAGGTGTCCCAAGTTAAAATGTCAGTCTGATCACACTATGTATCTCCCCCCCACACACACAAAAAAAAAAGATAATTAAAAATAAGAAGACTTTGCACATCTTTATGAGCAATATAATGTAAAATTACATACACATCTACACAGTTGGAAAATTCTGGGTGTTCAGGGTCCAAATCATTTACTTATAGCACCTAAATTATGGAAATATTTTAGCTATGTCTATATGAATGCACTCCTTTATCGTGGCTGGAGAATAGTTATTAATATATAAATATTTATAAATTAGTTACTAATGCAATATTGTGCCACATTAATGAAAAAATGCAATTCTGAAGCAAACCAGATGCACTAGTCAAGATAAATGAAAATTACTATTACCATTGATTTAAGTTTATTGGATGTTAAAGACATCTCCAAAGAATCGGTTTGCAATGCATTGATGTCACTAACACCCAAGTGAGTAAATGTGGTCTTTGCCCCTTGAATGCTAGATAGGTCTTCAAAGCATTCAATAGGTTAAAAGCTTATTAATGGAAATTTTAGAGATTCATATTTGTGCCTATGCCACCGTTGATTGATTTGCCCAAGAACTGCATATCTTTAGCTTCCTAACGTAGACCATTGTCCATAGAACATCTGTTAGATATATCTGCAAAGAGTCTGATATACTTACCTTCCATGTGCAGTGACCATGTATACATATGCTTTATTCAATCCATTCAGACAATATACCAACAATAAGGTAACTGTAGCAACCTAACAAAACTGTACCCCATCACTCAAAAAAATAACACCTGTTTAGAGACCGATGACAGTTTCACAAACTTTCTCTGCCAAACACAATATTCTATAACAGTGGTGATTAACCCCTGAATTGTAATTCAGCAATGATAGAACCACATTGTTGCCCAGCCTCAAAACGCACATTGTATACAATGCTCTGCAGGCAGCAAAAAAATGGGATTACAATTCTTTTCACACCCATTTCAATGAAGAGTAGTAGTAGAACACTGGTTGTAGGGCCACAGTTTGGCCACTCTAATGATAGCTGTAGGTTATTGTGGAATTCAGAAGTGATATGCCAAGTCAGGCCACCCTGTCACACAGACATAGGTCACTATGAAAGTACAGAACTAATTCCACAGCTCACATGAAATAGGAGAATAACAGCACATATCCATAAAAGAGAGGTGCAATTTTCGGAAAATCAGCTGTTCCAGACAAAACAAATAAACACTCCCCAAAGTCACACTGATTTGCATTGAGCTGTCTAACCCTTGGAATGCTAAAGAAGTGCCAGTGCGTTGGAGACCAGTCTACTATTCAAGGGATAGGAATTCCAGTATTCAGCCAGATATGAGTCAATGGGGATGTATATTTGTCCCACGTTGTAAATCTAATTTGCTCATAAATTGCCTAGCTTTGCTTTTCTACATATGGGACCTTATTCACAAAAGGCTTGAGAGGCGATTCTGAGACAAGTCAACAAGAAATAAATATCCCCCAAAATCTACTGATATGAACAGTGATTTAACCCTTGAATACTAGAGAGGTTTCCAATTGACTGCTTTGCAATGTGACGGAGAGCCTTCTAGCATGTAAGTGGTTAACCCTTCCGGTGCCAGAGTGGTATCCACCGCATTGCAAAGGTTAAAAGTCTTAGTTATATAAATGCGAAGTTTTCTCTGGCCCCCATGCTGCAATTGGGTTGCTCCAGAATTAATCAGCATTTCATTTGTACATAAGTCCCATTGGCCATCGTGTACGCTGCACAGCAGTGGTGGGGTTACTCCATGGGCCAGATCACTCCCGGCAAGGCTCTCATGAGAAGTGAGCAGCCCCCATACAAGTCTGGATATTATTATTATTCTCACTCACCAATCAGCCGACGAACCTCCTCCTCGCTCATGTACACGTTCAGTCCAGGGTCACTGTATGTCCCGGGTCCAGACTCACTCCTCCCCGCAGGCAGAAGCAGGAGAACAACCAGTAGCGGTGGCCACCACAGCCCGGGGCCCAGTAGCCTTTTCCACCCCGGGGGGTCCGGGGCCCCGGGCAGCATGTCTATCACAGGCCGTGCTGAGGAGGGGCGCCCCGGACCATCCCAGCGTACTGCCTGTCCTCCTCTCGCCCAGCCGCTCACTCGATCACCGCAAAGTAATCCCCAGTCTCGGCTCCAGCCCAACCGCCAGGTCCACGGCGGATCCGTCGCAAGACGCGCGTTCACACAGTGCCCGTACAGCCCAACGCACGCGCCGACAATAGATCTCGGGATCTCACACTTCTCTTTGATTTCTGCCTCTTCCCGGCCACCGTCCTGGTCTCAAACTACAGACCACGCCCCCAGCCTGGTTTACGAATCTTTATTGTTCTAATAGTAAACAAGTCATGTGAATTCGCGTGCTCACAGTGAGGCTGATGTACTAAATGCAATCGAGCGACATTGGAGGAAAACCCTTGCACTATAGCGGTCACTTAACCCTTTGACTGCCAGAGTGGTGCAGAATGCATTATTCCGTACCACTCTGGCACTCAAAGGCTAAACGCTGAATGCAGACGGGGATTTTTACCCATTGAGTGCTACAGAGGTCCCCAACGCATTACTTCTGCAGTATTAAAGGGTGTAAAAGATCCAATTAAGTCAGTGGAAAGTTTGTAGATTTTCGTATTCCATACGGTGCAGTTGATTTTCTCACTAATTATTCCAGTTCATCGCATTACTCTTACTTGAGTGAGGGGTTTGTGCTAACGAAAGTGGTGTAAATCTAGTGCAATCCAGATGTGCTGTAGGGAAAGTTTTTTTAATCCCCATTGATTTAATCCCTTGAGTTCCATAGTGTAAGCAGCGCATTTTAGGTACTCAAAGGATCGAATGAGGCTTTTTTTTATTAAAGTTTTCAAAGGATAACAATGTCATACATACAATGAAAAGCATGGGACATTACTGAGAATAGGTTAAAAAACAAAAAGAAGAAGTAACTCAACACTCTTTCTAGAGAACTATGTCACACACTGACTGAGTATGAAAGACTCATATTAAAGCTGGGAAGAATGTTCATATGATATAATAACCATAATCGAGATGAGAAGATATGTTGTGTCCACCAGTATGTCCAGTGTAGACAAATCTGTGGTCAATGGTCCCATAGAGCAGACAGTTAAACGGTAACCATACATAACATAAAACACAAGGCAAAACACAAAACATGCGCACACCCCCGGAGGCATCCATCCCCTCCCCTCCTGAAATCAAAGGTTTGTGAAAAGGAAAAAAGAGGAAAGAGATTAAAGAGAAATATTGATCCCTCCTAAGTCTGTGTCCCCAGTATCCATATGTGGAAATACAGAATCACTTTGCCCCTCTCCTGCTTCCAACAGAGATTCCAGAGTAACATCCATCAGCAATCTTTCCTCCATCCATGATGTATACCGAAAACATTGATAAAAGACCTCTTGACGGTCAACAGGTAAGGATAGTATAAAAGGTTCCCAAAGAGCAAGGAAGCGAGCACCCAACACCTCCTTATCAGACAGAGCAAGTGTCCAATGCAGTCTAGTAAAGTGAAACAACTTAAGTGTCTATTGACGCAGTAGGGGAGGATGTGGAGACAACCAAAGTGTTAAAATACATTTTAGTGCCACCATGACGGCAAAGTCAACCAATCTCACCGGACAGGTTGATAATTAGGAGGAGTAGGTATAGATCCCAAGGAGAAAAGCTGGCGAATTGAAATCTATGGGAAATCCAATTTTAGTTGTGATATAAATGAAAACCTTGGTCCAAAAGCAATACACATGTGGGCACGAATATATCATATGGAGCAAAGATGCATTGGGATCTTGACATTTAGAACAGGAAGAAGCTGAGGTTAGTCCAGTGCGGTGGGCCACCAGAGGAGTCACGTATAACCTGTGTAATAATCTATAAGAAAGGTCATGAAAATAAGCAGACGGGGAACAGCGCAACTGACGCATAAAGCTGGACTCCAATTGGTCCACCGACAGCGTGGGTATATCAATTAGCCAGCCCGACTTGCTCAAAGGGTTCAAATACGAATGAGCCATGGACAAGATAGTTCTATAAATACGGGAGATTTTAAAAGATACTGCGAAAAGCTTTTTGAGTAGGCAATCCAACAGGTTATCTGTGAGTTGTTTTGACAGACAACAAAGAAATATGTGCTTCACACGTCCGAAACTCATTCAGTCTGTACCTGGGCATCCTCAAAGCACTTCGACAGGAACCATGGGTGCTCAGCTGTTCCGGTCTTTCCCCGACCGTAGAAACGCAGCAAACTGATTTGAAGATTGACAGCTGCACTCCAAATAATTAAAGCAACAATGTTGCAACAAATTGTTAAAAAGAAACTCCTTTATTATAAAAATAAAATACAGAATCAACATCTGATGGAATGAAGATAGCAGAAAAGACAAATGGAGAAAGGGAGACTCCATCTAACGCGTTTCACGTCCACTGGCGCTTATTCATAGACCAAAAGATAGATCGCTATCAATCACAAATTTCAAACCTCGCTACACTGAGCTGATTGGCTAAAACCACAAGAATATAAAACATTACGTACCCTTCCTTCCTACTACGTCATTCACTCGCTCTCGTAGTTAACCTTGAATCTAAAAGACCTAATGGCCACATATACATGGACATTATGTAGACCAGATGAACAATACAAAAGGGATCGTCCTTCTAAGGCATGAAACACATTAGACGGAGTCTCCCTTTCTCCGTTTGTCTTTTCTGTTATCTTCATTCCATCAGATGTGATTCTGTATTTTATTTTTATAATAAAGGAGTTTCTTTTTAACAATTTGTTGCAACATTGTTGCTTTAATTATTTGGAGTGCAGCTGTCAATCTTCAAATCAGTTTGCAGTTGTTTAGACAGGACTGGTAAAAGAGACTGAACGTAATCTTTAGCCTGCAGAAAAGCAAAAATATGATTAGACGGTAAGTTATATGTGGATTGAAATGTTGGAAAAGAGTATATCTGCTGAGTAACAGGATCAAGCAAATGACCCACTGAGGTTATGCCCCGGGAGAAACCGAGCGTCCGCCTCCCCACCCTGAAAAGAGGAATTCCATGTAAATGGCAGGAAAACCAAAACATGGCGCGATTTGAAAAGATGAAATTGTATGTATTGCCAACCCTTTACAGTTGATAACAGCAAAGGATTATTAATACAGGGAGGAGGAAGAGTATGTAATGAAGTATGCAGAATGGAAGAGAGGCTCAACGATGGACAAAAACACTGATCCCTATAAGAGTCCGTATAGATCCTGCTGTCGTCCAGCCAATCCTTCGCAAATCGGAGAAGGCAAGCCACGTTGTAAAATTGCAGATGCGGAAAATTAAACCGACCAGACCTTTTAGGTTGAGTCAATTTGGCCAAGCTCATCTTGGGGCGTTTACCACCCCATATAAACCCTTGAAAATGACGATTGAGTGACTGAATATCTGTTGCTGAAAGATACAATGGTAACATTTGCTCTAAGTATAAAATCCGCAGAATATTATTTTAATTAAGTTAATACAACCAATGAACGTCAAGGGCAATGCCTTCCAAGCAAGGAAATCCGATGTCAGTTTATGTAACAAGGGAGTAAAGTTAGTCTGTTGAAGTGCAGAGATATCCCTAGGTAATAGAATACCCAAAAATTTAAGGTGACTAGTGGACCACTGTAATGGACAGGAAAGAGGCAAGGATTTAGGGGGTCGTGGAGAAAGCCACATTGCTTCAGATTTGCTAAAGTTGATTGTAAAACCTGCCACTCGCCAAAAATTCTCAAAAACCTGCATAATGGAAGGAAGAGCAGTGTGTGGATTGCGAATAAAGAGCAGTAGATCATCTGCAAAAGCTGTAAGTTTATTTTCCACCGTACCTATTTGAATGCCTTGGAAATCCAGTAAGATCAATAATGTGAGAAGAAGGGGGTCTAACACCAAATTGAAAAGAAGTGGAGAAAGGGGACAACCCTGTCTAGTACCTCTAAAGAGTTGAAATAGCAATGAATTGACGGAATTAGTGGAGATTGTTGCTTGAGGCTTAGTATAAAATAGTTCTATCAGAGCACGAAATAATGGACCAAATCCCTGAATTTCCAAAACCTGGAATAAATAAGGCCAAAGAAATTTATCAAATGCCTTTTCGGCATCGAGATTTATAAGTAAATTATTGTTACAGGGAAAGTCCGAGGATTTTATAATAGCCGCAATCGAGGTTCAAATACTAGTCACCGAGTACTGCCCTGGAATAAAGCCAGTTTGCTCTGGTATATTTAGCTGAGGTAAAAGTCGATTATGTCTATTCGCCATTATCTTACTGAAGATCTTATAATCTGAATTCAAAAGTGATATTGGTCTATATGATTCAACCTGGTTAGGATCTTTCCCAGGCTTAGGCAGCAAGATAATCCTAGCAAGAGTAAAGAAAGAAGGCATGACATGTGAGTTGAATATAGTATTATAAAGAGATAACAGCGTAGGAGAGATGTCCTCCCGCAAGATCTTGTAAAACTCTGCCGGGAGACCATCTGGCCCTGGTGATTTAGCATTATGTAAGGATTTAAGCACTGACTCTAGTTCCTTAGATGTGATAGGCTTGTCTAATAGCGAGCGTTGCTCATGTGTAAGCGTCGGTAGAGATAATCGGTGTAAAAAATCAAAATGAGCGGAAGGAACATCCATTTCAGGACCATATAGTTTGGAGAAATATGCAACGCATTAATATCCGCCGGATCTGTTACAACTGGCGAACTGAGAGGTTGAATAGAACAGATTATATTAGAGCCACGTGTAAGCTTATTCAGATGAGCAAGCAACCGCCCCTGCAAATTAGCGGTGTGATAGAAATGTGCGGCACGTTTAGACAACTAAAATTGCGCAACAGTAGACAACACCGTTTCATATGCATTTTTTGCATCTAGGTACTTAGAACGATTAGAAACCGAGTCTGTGGCAAGATAAGCTGAGTAACGAGCGGTCAACTTACGCTGTAGTTGTGCAAGTTTAGTTGCTGTTTCCCTCCGAATTTTTGCCACATAAGAAATGATATGGCCAGTCAAGGCAGTCTTGGCCACCGGCCAGAATCGAATGGGGCTTTTAACCATCTGGATGCTAGCTAGGTCTCGAACATGTTGCTGAGAAGTTAAAATGTTACTTTAGATCAATGGGGCTGTACTTGTTCTCTGTACAGTTGGTTTGGATCAAAATGACTCCACTTAATCTTATTCTTAGTACATTAGCCTCATTGTAACATAAATCCTGCGTGACCTGTGGCTTTTGCTCCCTGTTAATGGACAGTGCTGCTGCCCAAACTTTTGTCCATGTCTTTGATTTATAGGTTGTTACTAAAAAATATAAGCATTGATTATTTTGGAGCAAACGAACTCCACCACAGCAGGCAAGAATGTCCCAAATCACCACTAATGTGAAAGGGGGTGTTAACCCATTGAATGCTAAAGAGGCCTACAAGTATTGCTTCACAATTATTCAGAGACATCTTTAGCATTCAAGGAGGAAGATGTGCTAACAAACAATTAAATTTCTCAGGTAATATGCCCAATATCAATGTAGCTATCAGTTTGACAGTCACTCAAAGATGAAACAGTAAAAACTGGAAGCTTCACTCCCCCTGTCCTGTATGGATGTTTCTTCAGGTAATAGCCTCATTATATACAAACACTATCCTCAGCCATAAAAACGCTGCTGGATATAGGAACTCCACTCCTCTCTTTGATATAGCAACAAAGTATCCACACACAGTCACTTGAAGTAATCTATTTAAAATAAGGTTTTATTTGAAGTATAAAAATATTGGGACACATATAGAGATAATGGGTAAATCACCCCCAAAATACTCCTGACACATTTCGGACCACACTGTTCCTTACTGACAGGCCAAGATGCACTAAGGTGTGATAAAGCTGAGATTCCTTCTCCAAGACCTATGTTATTCTATGAAGCTAATGCACTAAGATCTCTCCAACTTTACAGATCTTAATGCATAGACTCCATCAAATAAAATAGGAATTGGAGACGTGTTATCACTGAAGAAGTCATCTCCTCTTTATCACTTCTTAGTGCATAACTCCCCAGGTGTTACTATCCCAATTTAAAACAATGTGAATTTTTATATCTTCCCTATGGTATAATTGGTTTGCCCCATAGTTGCATCTGTTTTCTTTTTGTACAAAAAGGCCTTTAACCTCATATGCATTGTGCTTGTCATTAAAGCATTTCCCACAGTCATCATCATCACATTAGTCTTAATTGTGAATCTCACCCAAAAGTGAAAGGGGCGTTATTTAAATTGAGATGAGAATGCCATGTAAAAGCCATAATTTGCTTAAATATTTCATTTGTCTTGTTTGTTGGTGTTGGTAACGTCAGTTCTTCGGTATGAATTCAGAAGTGGAGCATTCTGAGGCAAAATAACCGCAGTCGAGAAAAAAATAGACACACCCTTTAACCCTTTGAGTGCCAGAGGGGTACGGAACGCATTGCAAAGCAAGGCCAGTTAGTAGTGAGTTACAGTAGTCAAGACGGGACATGATGAATGTTTGGATTAGTATTTTAGTAGTGTCATGGTTGAGGAAGGGTCGGATTCTAGAGATGTTGCGGAGGTGGAGGCGGCAAGATTTGCAGATTGAGTGGATGTGGGGGATAAAGGATAGGCCGGAGTCAAATGTGACCCCCAGGTAGCGTGCTATAGGGGTTGGTGTGATGGTGGTGTTGTTGACAGTGAGGGTAATATCTGGGGTAGGGCTAGTAGGAGAGGGAGGGAAGATAATTTGTTCGATTTTGCCAATGTTAAGTTTGAGTTGACAGGAGGACATCCAGGAAGACACAGCAGACAGACAGTCAGATACCCGGGACAGGAGGGAAGGGGAGAGGTCTGGGGAGGAAAGATAGATTTGAGTGTCATCAGCATAGAGATGATGCTGAAACCCAAAGGAGTTTATTAGTTTGCCAAGAGATGCAGTGTAAATTGGGAAAAGCAGGGGGCCCAGGACTGAGCCCTGAGGCACTCCGACAGACAGTGGGAGGGGTGGGGAAGTGGAGCCAGAGTAGGACACGCTGAAGGAGTGGTTACAGAGATAGGATGAAAACCAAGAGAGGGCAGTGTCACAGAGACCTAGAGAGTGGAGGGTTTGGAGGAGGAGTGGGTGATCTACTGTGTCAAAGGCAGCTGACAGGTCCAGGAGAATGAGTAGGGAGTAGTGGCCTTTTGACTTTGCAGAGAGCAGGTCGTTGGCCACTTGAGGGCAGTCTCAGTGGAGTTATGAGGACAGAATACAGATTGCAAGGGCTCTAGAAGGGAATGGGAGCAGAGAAATTTAGTGAGCTGGTTGTATGCGAGATGTTCAAGGAGCTTGGAGGCAAACGGGAGTAGAGAAATGGGCTGGTAGTTTGACAGTGAGTTTGGGTCCAGGGAAGGTTTTTTTTAGAATGGGTGTGATTAGTGCATGTTTAAAGGAGGATGGGAAGGTACAGGTTAAAAAAGAGAGGTTGAATAAGTGAGTAAGGGGTGGTGTTAGTAGAGGTGAAAGTTCTTGAGTGAGCTGAGACGGGATTGGGTCAAGAGGGCATGTGGTTAGGTTTGAGCGAGTGAGGAGAAGGGAAACTTCGTCCTCAGTGACGGGTGAGAAGGAGCTTAGTGTGTATGTGGGGGAGATGGTAGGGCTAATGCTGGATTGGTGGGAGTGAAAGTGATGAGGGTAGGTAATTATTCAGTAGGGAATTAGGTAGAATTAGGCTTTAGGTAGAATATTCATTTTTTACATAGGTAGATAAGTATATTAGTAAGTGTGGTTGGGTAGTTATTTAGTATAAATTAGGTATTAAGTTGTTTAGGGTAGGTAGGTATGTATGTAGTAATGCTCTGAATATTAACTGATAAAGAGGTGTATGCTATATTGGCATCAGATTTTGAGACCACTGAATCTGCATCAGATTTTAATGCAGCCCAGCTTAGCGACACTTCTAGTGATACTTCCAGTGATCACTCGGGGCTGCCTGTTAAAAAGAGACGGACTACTACTGACCCCATGGAATGGGTACCACCAGTTGGCTTTGTCTGGAAATTCCTGCATTCACAGCCAACCCAGGAATTACAGAGGCTGAATCAGAATTTACCCCATCAAGTTTTTTTAATGTATTTTGGGGGGAAGATATTTTGGGGGAAATTGTCTCCCAACCAAATAAGTATGCAGCATGATAACTTGAAGTCAGTCCCTCATCCTATATTGCAATGTAGCATTCTTGACAACCCACACATATAGAGGAGTTTAAGAAATTCTTGGCCCTAACAATGGCTATAGACATAATTAAAAAACTAGCATTAGGTGATATTAGAGCACAAATCCCTTCTGTGTTACCCCTATTTTCCTCCATACTATTACCAGTGATAAATATGAAATTCTCCTGAGATTCATGCATTTAAATGACAATAGTTCCTTCCAAAAGAACATCCGCTGTATGACAGGCTGTTTACAATTTGCCCCTAATAATTTACTTAAATGCCAAATTGCAAATGGATACACTCCCCAGAAAAATATCTGCATTGATAAATCCCTCATGAAATACAAAAAAAGAGTGGAATTCAAACAGTATATCCCCTGTGAGCGCTCCAGGTCTGGAGTTAACTTTTACAGTGCCACTAGATATATTTATGCTTTCATAGCATATGAAGAAAAGGACAACCACCTTGATCGGCCTTGAAGGGCATAGGCTACATGATTCACTCTACGGAGAACCCTAAAAGGGCCAACAAAACGAGGAGCCAGTTTCCTACAAGGCACCTGGAGATGCAGATTACAGGAAGACAACCACACTCTCACTCCTACCCGGAAAACTGGAGCTGGTGGCTGTCTACGTTCTGCGTGTCTCTTGTAGCGTTGAGAGGACCTTTGCAGGGATCTTTGAATCTGTACCCAAGTGGAGCGGAGTGGCCGCAAGTGCTCATCCAGAACTGGAATGTTCTGTGCCTCAAAAGTATCAGGGACAAGAGAAGGTTGGAACCCGTAATTTGTCACAAATGGGGAGTTCTGAGAGGAGGAATTCACTCCTGGCAAGCTCAACCCACGGTAATAAGTTCGCCCAGTTATGATGATGACCCGAAATAAAACAACTAAGGAACTGTTCCAACGTTTTATTAGACCTCTCTGCAGCACCGTTAGACTGAAGATGGTAAGCTGAGGAGAACGAGAGTTGAATACCCATCTGTCCGCAAAAAGACCTCCAAAAACTAGACACAAACTGGCTCTGAGACCACCACCTTGGGTATACCGTGGAGCCGAACTACTTCTTTGGCGAAGACCTCAGCCAACTCCCTGGCAGAGGGGTGTTATCACGGTGGCCGTGATTGCTGCCTTTTCCTGTCAGTTATCTGTGAGGACTCTCCATTGGCTGCCTGTCTTTAGTCCGCCCAGTATTGCCTATATAGACTGGGTTCTGGCACCCTTTGGTTGCCCTTTCGTGGTGTCTCTGTGTCAGTAGCCACCTGCATTTGTATTCCTGTGTTCTCTGGGCCTTGGTTGAATCCTCTACTCTCCAGTGTCCGCCTGCCTACCTAACTGACAGCCTTCTCTGCTGAAGTGGTTCCTGCCTCCATTCCTGACCCGATTTGGGCTGACGTTCCTGCTTCCGTTCCTGATCCAGTTGACTGCTGTTACTGTTCCAGCTTCCTGTCCCGGCCTGCCTGTCACTCCTGCTCCTGGATCGTGTTAGAATTCTCTCCATTATCATGGTCGCTTGGGCGACATTCTGATCACTGGGCGTATTCCGTGTAGTCCAGTACACGGGTACTGGCGTGCTCCTTTACAGCACCGGGATTGTCCATGTGTAGTCCAGTACGCGGGTACTGGTTTGCTCCAATATTCTCCGGTTGCTTACTGCCACCTATACAGCACCGGTAGTGTCTTCATGTAGTCCAGTACGCGGTTACTGGTTTGCTCCATTTCACCGGTTGCTCGCTGCCTCCTATACAGCTCCGGTAGTGTCCATGTGTAGTCCAGTACGCGGGGACTGGTTTGCTCCAATATTCACCGGTTGCTTGCTGCCTCCTATACAGCACCAGTAGTGTCCATGTGTAGTCCAGTACTCGGGTACTGGTTTGCTCCAATATTCACCGGTTGCTTGCCGACTCCTATACAGTACCGGTAAGGCCTCCGTGTTGTTCAGTACTTGCGACTGGTTTGCTCAACCACTATCACCAGTCGCTGAGCACCAGTACTTGCCTACTCTGTGTCCTTGTTAGGCTGCCTTACCCGGTATTTTGGTAAGGCCGGTAGAGCCAACTATTCCTGTGTGTCAGTATCTAGGCTGCCTTGTCTGGTATACTGATAAGGCCGGTAGAGCCTATTTCATTGTTGTGCCAGTCTTAAGACTGCCTTGCCCGGTACTTTGGCAAGGCCGGTAGAGCCTTCTCCATCTCGTTTGCCAGCCTCCAGGCTGCCTTGCCCAGTACATTGGCAACGCTGGTAGAGCGTTCTCCATCTCTTTTGCCAGCCTCCAGGCTGCCTTGCCCGGTATATTGGTAAGGCCGGTAGAGCCTATTTCATTGTTGTGCCAGTCTTAAGGCTGCCTTACCCGGGTATTGGCAAGGCCGGTAGAGCCTATCCATATTCTCTGTACCATTGTGCACTACTACTTTGTACAATTTGTGTGTCGATATATATATGTGTATGTCAGGACCCGCGAGGGTTCTCTTTAAACTTTCAATAAAGTTGTGTTTTTATCTTAACTCTGTGTCTGAGAGTCTAAACAAACCGTGACAGGTGTCCCTTAAGAGGCACAAAGTGAGCCATTTTGGAAAATCGATTCACGATCATAAGGATGACCATGTAGCCCTCTGAGACGGGCAGTTCCACCATAAAATCAATTGATAAGTGTGACCAAGGATGCTCACCGCTAGGAATGAGTTAAAGGAGGCTGACCAGAAGGTGTCTGGGAGTCTTGCTCTTAGCCTAGGCCACCAGAAAAGTCTAGACATAGACCATATAAGTCTCTACCAATGTGATCAGCAGCCTTCAAGGAATAATAGGTCTCTAGTAGTTTCATATGTAGGGACTCTGGTACAAAACATCTCCCCCTGGGTTTGTCAACAGGTGCGGAGGCTTGGGCGACCAATATCTCCTCTCCCAAAGGAGAGGGAATACTAGTACGGAGGGGATGATAGGAGTCGTTGGACACACCTCCTTTGGAATCTGCCCCGAACTCTGGGATAGGGCATCTGCTCAAATATTCTTAGTCCTCGGGAGGTAAGAAACCACATAATTGAATCTTGACAGGAACAAGGCCATTTTGCCTGTCGTGGGGACAACCTCTTGGCCTCAGACAGATATGTGAGGTTCATATGATCTGTCAGAATAAGAATCAGAATGCTCGTCCCCTCCAGAAGATAACGCCATTCTCTATGGGCAAGGATAATGGTGAGTAGTTCACGATCTCCCACGTCATACAGACTGTCAGGTTTGGACAATTTTTTCAAAAAAAACCTACAAGGAATTAAAGGCTTACCGGGAGCCGAGCGCTGGGACAGAAGAGCGCTTACTTCAGACTCCAAGGCATCAACTTCCATGGTAAAGGGTGGGATTCAGATGGGACAAGATTGGAGCCTTGGCAAAAGCACACTTCAATTCCTCAAAAGCTTGAAGTGCCCTAGGTGATCAGTCCAATGGATTCACCCCCTTCTGACACTGAGAAGTACAGATACAGTAAAATAATAACTTTATTGAGAATCAGCATAAAACAAAGTAAGATAGCACTTCCCCAACCCTCACAGGGCCAGGTGTAAGGACTGTGCCGGAGCACTTCCTTAACCATCACTAGCCAGGTATGGTGGCAGCACTGGATCACCCAACTGTAAGGAGGCAAACACCACTCTGACTGAATATATGAATAAATGCTAGCAGCAAGGATGGTAGCAGCTACTAGTGCAGGAGCAGCTGGGAAGCCCCTGTAAACAGAGAGAAAATCCCCTAGTACGCTATGGTAGTTCAGAACAGAGACGGTAGAACGCTAGGGTAACCAATAGGCAGCGGTGACTGAGAATCCCTAGAACGCTCTAGGGTAACCAACAGGCAATGGTGACTGAATGCCTAGAAAGCTCTAGGTTAACCAACAGGCAATAGTGACAGCAAATCCTTAGAACGCTAGAGCAACCAACAGGTAGTGGTGACTGAGAATCCCTAGAACGCTCTAGGGTAACCAGCAGGCAATGGTGACTGAATGCCTAGAAAGCTCTAGGTTAACCAACAGGCAATAGTGACAGCAAATCCTTAGAACGCTAGGGCAACCAACAGGCAGTGTTGACTGAATCCCTAGAACGCTCTAGGGTAACCATCAGGCAGTGGTGACTGAATCCCTAGAACGCTCTAGGGTAACCAACAGGCAGCAGTGACTGAATCCCTAGAACACTAGGGTACCCAATGGCCTAGAGAGGATCAACAGACAGCAGGAAGGCCAGTGACACGGACTGATGAGACTGAGCACCTCTCAAACGAGGCAGTGCTAGGCACAGAGAGTGCAAGCGGACACAGTAGGCCAGGGGTAAAGGATAATCGGAAGTCAATCGGTGAGGGTAATCAGCCAAAGCCAGGAGTCAGACCGGAACAGAAGTCAGCTAGTCAGGGATCAACGGAGTCAAAGTCAGAACGTAACCAGGAGTCATACACGGAAATGGAGCATCGGAATCACAAGAGCTATAGCGCACACGTGAACCAGGAAAGGGCAAATGAGTAAAGGCAGGCTGAGGCCTATAAGGCCTAGCAAGTGGGTGGAGACTCCTTCTGGCAATTAGCGGTGGCCAATAAGAATAGCGAAGCAAAAACCTAAAAGACATGCTTGTACAGAGCCACTATGAAAAAACCTACTGAAACTACGTGTCTGAGGTCCAATATAAAGGGATTTCACACTTGCAGCACTTGTCAAGCTTGCCAATATGGACACAAAAGCAAGAATTTCACCAGTAGCAACACCCTAAAAACATATTAAATGAGACACTTCATAAATTGTAAAACATCAGGCATTATCTATCTTATCACTTGTATATGTGGAGCTCAGTACGTTGGTAAGACCAAATGTGAATTCAGAAGTTGGATTCTTGAACATATGGGGGATATTAAAAATAGGCATGACATACCGGTCGCCCGGCATGTCAATGACTTACATCAAGGTGACATGAAAGGAATTGATAGAGTGGTATCTAGTCAGAGAAAAGGTGATATAGATCAAAAACTATTGAGAACAGAAGCAAAATGGATCTGTTCCCTACAGACTAGATCACCAAGGGGTTTGAATGAAAGATTCACCTTCCACCCCTTCATCTCTGACTAATATTTATGTAGGAACCAATTCCAATATACCTCATCCTCGTATGACATACGAAATATTGTAGTGCTGTCCATCCAGACATGATAAGTAATTACTCAGAATAAAAAATCCTTAAAGGAATTATTTGTACTATTTACACAATTTAATATATATATATATATATATATATATATATATATATATATATATATACAATATATTTTTATTATTCTTTTGAACTATCTCTAGAATGGCTAATAATCACTGATAGAAATAAGAGCATGTTCTTTCACTTCATGGACATTCCTTGCAGTTAACATGTAGACAGTATATCACTGTAATCCAATATTGATATCTACATGATATGAATTTCTTATCACACTTTTGACAAAAAATAATGATGTTCCTTTCATACAAACTATATCTTTTTGTAGGCAGGCTATTACTATTTTGGAAAAGTATACGTCTAGAATTGGGCAATATATAACAAGCACCCATATAAGTTGACAAAAGGAGTTTTTCTTCTTTATTATTCAATTTATTTTTCTTTACTTTGCTCATCATTGTAACATCAGTGATAAATTACTAAATACTGAAATTATAAACACACCCAATGCCATTGTTTCTATATGATTTGCCCAGTACACTGTGGCATTCCCTGACAGTCCTTTTAGATTCAATACTGTTAATCAAAGTAACAGCCCTGCTATCTGACGTCAACGGATACCCGCCCTGGAAGCAGGGCCTTTAAATAGCCTGTTCTGAGACACACTCTGTAACACTGTTAGCCCCTGATGAAGCCATGGCTGCGGGCAGCAAAACGTGTTGGGTTGGGCAATAAGCAAGAGGTTAACTGAGTGCTTGAAATATGAGACCTATCATGTAGTAACTCAATACTAACTGCAAAATTACTTAAAATCAAAAAGATTGCTAGGAGTGCATGCTCTCCTCTAACCACTACTTTGGCATACATATCTAGGGATGCTCCGGTTTAACTAGTGCTCACAGCTTTAGATGAGCATTAGGGTTATCTCTCTGTTCTATATAAACCTCCCACATACTGGTGCGGCCACGAACAAATAGTGGGAAAATAAAAGATGCAGTGAACTTATATACTTGCTCATAATATTGCTGTACTAAACTAACAAGTACGTTCAGGGGTCATCGCTAGTACGATTTCTTTACAAATCTTGATTCAACTAATATTAAAACCCTAAACTACTGTGAAATCATTCCTATAGCCAACTAAACTATGAAATACAAACACTATATTATTAATGTATAAGCAAACAAAGGGTTAAATGCAGTGACGTAGACACGAGTTCATGTCAAGCAGCAGCCCCGTTTGGAGAAAGCAATATTGTAATGTGTGGATAATTTCAGCACATTACTAATCTATAAGCAGACAAAGGGTTAAATGATGTAACGAAGACACGAGTTTCTGTCAAAACAATAGCCCGTTTTGTAGAGAATAACACTGTAACGTGTGGACAATCTCAGTACTCAATGAAAGAGAACTAATGTATAAAAGTAGCAAAAGGGATCAACAGCAAACATTGATACCTATAAGGAAAACTAGGGCAATCATGTCTAAGCACTAGCCCAAAGTTTATGATTTTAATACTTGCTTCTGAGAGATTCTAACCACTGTGCTTGGAATTCTACCAAGCAAGTGTCAGCCTTATACAGCGTTAACACTTTGAAGGTTTATTTCCTTTTTAATGAATACAATTAAAAGTTATATATTAACAGTTATACAGACTATAGACTAATAGGGCTTGTTTGTGTCTGAACGGGTCTATCATTATGCTGAGTAGTGCTAGAGTGAAGTAAATCTGCAGCTTTAGCATAATTTCCTCCCCTTTTTTTGCAAGTATTTTATTTTTCTAGACCTGCAGCACATTTACTATTATAATAAACACCAATATCTGATAGGAAGGCAAAATATTACTACAAATTTGTACAGATTTCTGGAAAATCAGCAGCATGAAAAACTCCAAAAAGTCTACTAATGAATTAACCTGTGTTGTCTACTTTTCAGAAACATATAATTTTACGGGGAAATTTTGGGTTCTGACACCGTCAACCTAAGCTATGATCCTCATATGGTAAATTATGAAAAATTACACCTTAGAAACAACTGTTCATCTCGTAATATTTTCCCTGTAAATGTGAAAAAGACATTGAAATCTTATGAATATGGGGTACTTCTAAATTCACGACAAGTAAATTAATATATTTGTGGGTATTTTTTTTCTTCAGGTGGAGTAATAGTATACAAATCGTGACAGGAAACCAATGTAAATTGTTGTTTTTTTATTTTTTCACTCTTTTTTATATTTTTATCGAATTAAATGATGGGTTAGCCATATAAATGTAGTATCAAAGGAAAGCCCTCCTTGTGCTTAAAAAACGCTATATAAATTATGTGGTTGTACTAAATGAATTAGAGGGAAAAAATGATTGAACAAACTAGTGTAACACACACACAGTTGCAACTTCTTCTCCCCTTTTTTGCCAAACTGCCCATAGCTAGTGTCAGCATTGCAGCAGCAGCTGTCTTTCTTTCCATCATTTCATCAGAGATAACTGTGTATATACACAGTAATACACAGTTTTCTCTGATGAAAGGATGGCATATCCCAAAACATGTTGGATGTGTGTGTGTTTAATTTTCTTTTACTTTTTAAATAAATATTTTGGAATATATCCCTTTGGATGACCAGGGTTTTACAAGGCTATCCAGCATAAACTGGAGGTGCCAATACAGGTGAAGGTTAACCCCTGATGTTGTTTACCAGTTGATTGTTCAAACAACCATTGGATCATTCAATGTCAGTATTTATATATGATATATGGCATTTGCATCCTATTAAAGGGCCCCTGTTTCTGTTTTGTGGTTCTGGCTTTTCTCTTCTTTTTTGGAGGAGTATTCATCAAGGGGCTGCTGATTCTAAAAGGTCTATGTGGTGGGCAACTTAATATTGTGAAATATTGTGAAACAGGGGAAGAACTGGAATGGATCAAAACAATTGCAGCATCTGCTCTCATATTAAGCAACAGGTATAAGCAACCACCTTAATGCTTAGGTCAGAAGTGTTAAACCATCTTCAAAGAGATCAAGTACTGTGCTGTCACTGTGGCCTTTGTCCTCTGTGCTAAGTACATGTGATGTCAAGAAAATGTAATAAAAGTAATGAATTCTCTTGGCTTCCAGCTTAGCACATACAGTGTGATGGAATATCTGCAGATGCTCCAAGATAATCTACATTTGGTTGCTTTCTACCATATTTCCATGTGTGCTCAATGTACCATATAATGTGCAATGGGTGGAATCTACAGACTTGCTGTCAGCTGGTGGGGGAGTTAATGGAGGCAAAGTTGGAATTCCAGAGGAGGAAGAGAAACCTGAAGATGTTGGGGTAGAGACAATGGATATATTTTTCTACACCCCGAATCCTAGCACAAGACAACAAGGACAATAAAGGTGTCACTATCACAGTGTACCTGGGCATCCGTGCTGCCAGTTACTCTCATGCTGCTTCACTGTTCTGTCAGGTGGTCACGGGTGCAGGCATGCATTTCTGTCTCTGAACACGGTGCTTGTCTATACGCACACATTAATTTGACTAATTGATTCCCGCCTCCATGTAGGCCTATATGAACTTCCCTGGGTCTAAGGCCAGTTGCCCTTACGTGGTGTTTCTGCTATTGCTAGTTACGTTTGCTTCTCATTGTGATCCTGATTTGGCTTCCATTTTTTCTCCGTGTATGACCCCGGCCTGTCTGACCATCCACACCAGTTCTGACCATTGGCTCTAGTTGTCTTTTGCTCTGTGTATGACCAAGGCATGTCTGACTATCCATTCCGGTTCTGAACTGTGGATCTGGCTGACTACTTGCTCTGTGTATGACTCCAGCTTGTCTGACTATCCACTCCGGTTCTGAACTGTGGCTCTGGCTTACTACTCTCTCCATGTATGACCCCGGCTTGTCTTAATATCCACTCCGGTTCTGACCTGTGGCTCTGGCTGACTACTCGCTCCGTGTATGACCACGGCTTGTCTGACTATCCAGACCGGTTCTGACCTGTGGCACTAGCTGACTACTTGCTCCTCGTATGACTCTGGTGTGTCTAATTATCCACTCAGTTTTGATGTGTGGCTCTGGCTGTCTACTCACTCAGTGTATCCTAGACTTTGGGCTATTTGCTTAAGCGTTACTGTGGTCTGTGCTGTCCTTTGCTCTATTTTCCACTGTCCGCATTCTGTTCCACGCAGTGGAACTCCGATTCCGTTGGGCGCTTGATACATATCCTGGGAGAGAGAACTTTAGCCTTGTTCACTGCTCCTCTCTGAGTAGTACAGGCCTCTGCTGAGTGTCAGTCTGAGTAGTGGACAGTTACACTCATCATTAAACTTCCAGGCTGCTTTTCTGTTGTCTTCCTCTGACATTTTTGCCCCTGTTCTTTGTGCCATTGGGGTGGGACAAGGGGCACAGTGACAGCAGCACTCAATTTCTTTTTTGGGGGGTTGGCTTTCATAAGCTTATCATGAACAGTGTGGTGTTTATGTTGAAACAACAATGGATTAGCGGCTCCAATTCTAAGTGGATGTACTTTGAATCCTCAAATGTTTTAAACAAAATAAGCAGATATCTTAAGCAGTGTATCAGATGTCTGTTGAATGTGGCTGCAAGTGTGCAGGTCAAATGGGCTCTCCAGACCCACTCAATACACATGAAACTACAAGAATAACTACACCAACTTAAATCACACAACTTCAGACGGTGTAAAACCAATATTTCTGTACCATTCTTCTTCCGATGAGTAACAATTTCTTCACGGACTGCACAACAAGATGAGGGCAACGTACAGGTTTCAGTTAGAATAGTAGAGTCACTGATCCGATCAACATGTTTCTAGTGTAACATGCTTAATCATGATACGACAATCAGCTTTCCACCACTTCCGCTTGTTTAAAAGAACAAGTAACCAATTGAAAACAATGTAACAATTTCACATCTAATTGTGTTCTTTTATAGGTTACTATGTAATGTTTATAACATCAGGCACCGATGTACATTTGGAAAGGCTAATTTGCCATATAAACCTATCACTTAATTTTTACCTCTTTGATACTACAATCAAAAGAAGAGAGTGCAACACGATTCTGTTCCTATCAGATCGGAATCTACTGATCAAAGATGAAAGGTGTGATAGTACTTGTTTCACTCTCCCCTTAATAAAGATATCATGCCAAAGGGCCCATTGCTCTCAAATAAATCGCCCAAGCCTTCAATATTTAAAGGCAAAGTCCGATGTATATCATCAGTCTCTCACAATAACTGTACACACAGCTAAACTTGTCTAATCATATATGACTTGATCTCAAAACTAACCAGTAGTGATATGGAAAATATATACAGCCCTAAATATTAAAACAATAAAATCAAACTCAAAGATGATACTATGTTGCAGATATATAAGATAAGGAAACATGGAATGGTGCTTCAATAAAACTAATATTCTAAACACCAGGATCTCATCCATAAACTGTAAACCCAGAGTGCGACTGTGTATGACAAGGACCATGGCTAATACGTTCATAAGGCAGGAAACTAAAATATATAACAAGACACATCATAACTTTTATTTAAACCAGCTGGATGTCTTATCCCAAGAGTAAATATCCAAAAGGCATCTCGCCGTAGTAGCCGACAGTCCAAGTCCCCACCGTGCACACCAAGTGTCACTCTTTCTATTATCTGGACAGATAACATATCTGTATTCCCCATATGTATTTCTTTAAAATTACTTGCTAATTCTGATTTAAAACCTGGATTTCTCACATTACTAAGATGTTCATTAAGTTCATTATGAATGGGGCGCTTTGTATCAGCCGCCGTGCATTTGGGCAGTCAGCACTGCGCATGACTGCAGCACCGCCAGTGTATACAGTTTTTAAAACTAGTCTTATATATTTGGAACATAGCAGGGCTCAAAATTTCCACTCGCCGCTAGCCAATGGCGAGTGAAAATTCAGCCCTGGTGGGTATGTTATAGCTTGCAGTGGCGAATAACTTTTCAGGTCTGGCTAGTAGCAAAGGACTTCAGATATTAAGCCCTGAACATAGTATCATCTTTGAGTTTGTTTTTATTGTTTTAATATTTAGGGTTGTATATATTTGTTGTATATATTTTCCATTTCATTGCTGGTTAGTGGTAAAAATGAAGTGATAGGTTTATATGGCAAATTAGCCTTTCCGATGTACATTGGTGTCTGATATTATAAATGTTACATAGTAACCTACCAGCAAACACAATTAGATGTGAAATTGTTACATTGTTTTCAATTGGTTACTTGCTCTTTTAAACAAGCGGAAGTGGTGGAAAGCTGATTGTTGCATCATGATTAAGTTTGTTACGCTCGAAACATGTTGATCGGATCAATGACTCTATTACTCTAACTGTATATTGCCCTCATCTTAATATGCAGTCCGTGAAGACATTGTTATTAATCGGAAGAATAAAGGTACAGAAATATTGATTTTACACCTTCTGAAGTTGTGTGATTTAAGTTGGCGCGGTTATTCTTGTGGTTTCATGGTGTTTATGTTGCACATGCTTTATGAGGGAAGATGGGCCAAGATGCGTTCACTCGTTTCCCCTTTTTGCTACCTTATTACACATTGTACACAGTACAGTTGCTGATGACTGTACTATGCCTGCCCCATGGGACAAATATTCCTATAACCATGATTTTTGTAATAGGATAGGTGGCAAAAAATGACCATCACCTTCACTGGCTGTGGCAGGTGCTGCTGCTTTCTCTGCATCCGCACTAGAGCTAGGAACCTGTCCAAGGCCCATATCACTGTTTCCTGAACCCAATCCCATGGTGGCCACAGTGGTCTGTGGTTATTAGTCTGCTGATCATCATCCTCCTGCTGAGACAGATAAATGTATTTTACTGACAACTCAGCAGCAGGAAATACAACAGCAGAAAACTCCACAATGTCACTGCTCTTTCCACCAAACACGGTCTCATCGTCAACCTCCATACCAGCTGCTCCACCATGATCCTCACTCTTATCACCCGCATGAGTCTCTTATTGCTTTGTGGGAATTGATGGTGATGACAAAAGTGACAGACAGTGCCCTGCTATCATACTTGCCATTTCCTCAGAAGAAGGCACACTGGCTGCAGTAGCAGAAGGCACAGGCCGCTGAGGTATGCTACTCATCCCTCTAGCCAGTTCCACTTTCATCAATATAATTCTCCACATCCCAAGGGACTATGTTGGTGGGCTGGGGTACACTGGATCAGGGGAATGTGCACTTCCTTTACTGCTGGTGCTGCTGACTTTCTCCTCCACCTCTGTATCAGCAGCAGTGTTAGCAGCAAAGTCCATGCAGGTTCTCTTATAGCTGCTGGTCATAGTGCTAGCCACTCCAGCACTACAAACAACTTTGTTTTAATTTAGCTTTTATCTTATGGTCCACCCCCTCTGTTTCAAGTACTTGGCCAACTCACTTCCATCTCTTTTCCATGCTTCTCTTTGTCGTGTTTCCTTTTTGCCCTCTACTTGTTCCTGTTTCCTCCTTCACTCTGTCACTCTCTCATTGGCAGTTTCTACTCTGGGAATCAGATTTTCTTCTAAAATCTCTGGGGGGTGAGGCCACAGTCTCTGGGTCATACATTCCAAGGCCATCCTCTCCATTCTTTGCACTGTTTAGCCTCTGTTGGAATGATAGAGGTGAATAACCTGTTGAATTCCCTAACATTCTAGCTAGGATGCTTTTAATTATAGTATGGTACAGGTTCCTTGAGGATTGATTTGAAGCTTGCTAAACTCAAACAAGTGGTTTCTTTTCTGGTACAAACTATGTAAAAGTGCACTGTCTAAGATTCAGCTAATTTTGAACATTCTAAGTTACAGCAGTGTGTGAGATGCATTGATAGGCATTAGGCTATCTGCTACTTCCCTGGAGGTCCTTTATAATATCCATGGTACTAAAAATAATATGAATGCCTAGTACTTACGGTACCATAGTGGCATTAGAGGTACTGTAAGTATTGTAAATAAATACTATTGTCTTGCAACCCCTAATCCCCATCCACTCTTATTAGGTGAGAGGGCATCAATAACTTTCTCTGAACCCACCACCCATTGTCTGTCAGCCAGGGGAATCCAGATCTAGGTTTATTACTTCCTATGGCTAGGGGTGAATTAAAGGATTTTTTAGTGTGTTGGAGTTTTGTTTTGTTTTTTTGTTTTTTAAGATTCCCCTTCAGAATTTTAAGTTATTTTTAAGTTGTGATTAACTTAAATTATGAGTGTGATTGACTAAGTTCAGTCAAAACTGTAGAGTTGTGATTGGGTAAGTTCAATCAGAAATTGTAGAGTTGTGATTGGCTGAGCATTTATTCTCAGACAAGTAAAGCCCCTAGAGATCCAAAACTTTTTTTCATTGGGCAGCAGTTGGGAATTTTTCTTTTAAACCATTAGTTCAAAAATTAACAGAAAGTAATAGAAGACTAGAACTGATTTACTATTATAATAACATTTACAATTGTGTGCATCTAACGTAATATCAAGCATGATCACAAAGTTTGGATGGGTCAGCACAGCTAAATAAAAATAAACCTTTAATTAAAATGCAAATGCAAAGATAATCAAAATGTAATCTCATAGACACATAAAATCCCTAGTCTTATGAATTCATGGTAAATAGTTACATAGTTATAACTATAGTGGTAGACTGAATAATTAAAAATCGTCCAAAAATACAATATAAACAGTTCCTTGTATATATAAGAGTGCACGGAGCAACAGGAACTCTTTCCAAGAATTAAAGTAGACTATGCAAGTTGTAAACTCTTATACTATAAACAATTTTCCCATTCTCTGAGGCTTAAAGTGCATTTAACAAAAGAAAATCCTAACAATATAGATAATACTTGCATATCCATCTAGATCAACAATGAATCATCTTTTTCCTTAGTCCTCCACTGAAATAAAATCATCTGATAAGTACTGCATCCATTATAGAAATCTTCCCTCCAACTTGGGTTGTGTGAACACTGAGCAAGGAGCAACAAGTTTCGTGCCTTTCAATTCTTTCTCATGATACTTAGAATTTTATTTAGTGGTGTAGGGCCATCCATAGTTTCCCTCTTTTTTTTAAAAGTTGGTTTAACCCGTCTATTCCTTGTGTGACCACAACTTATTACTTATGTATTGAATTGCAGGCTAATCTGGCAACAGTGGGGTTACTGGTTGGCAGTATGGGCGAGGAAGGTTAAAAGAAAAGTATTTATAATGTAAAGGGAGCTAATCTTGGTCAGTGTAAATGGTAGGAGGGTGTTTCACATTGTGGGATTAGGCAGGGGACCAGAAGAGCTTCCATCTTCCCCTTATGCAGGCATCAGGTAAAAAACCCACCAACAAACGTGTATCATGTGTATGCAGGTGCATGTTAATGAGGAAGCCACCCATTTTTCCAACTTTCAGGAATACTTACATTTTTGTGGCAGAAGTCAGTGGCCATTTTGAGGAACACAGTAATTAGTACATACATCTGATGTGGGTGCAGAGCAAGATTTGACCCTGTGAATGGCATTATGCACATCAGAAGGGAGGTCAGAAGCCTTAGTATATGCTTCTCAATATGTCTCTTCTTCACATCAAAGAACCGAACAAAGTACTGCTCTTTCAGTGGAAGCTGGTGTTCAGTGGCAGGCTGGGGACCTTTGGTCAGGAGGCAAGCAAAGCAAATGTCCCTCAGAGCTTTCCAAGCCAGCAAAGGTGGATTCAGATGCATTGTATCTTAAGAAAACTGAAAGAAAATAGGAATGGGCATTTTAGTCCAGATTATATATTACAAATAATTGCAAGTGATAGCAAACATTAACACTTTCAGTACCAGAGGTATTCGCAAAGCAATGCTTTCCAATTGGAATTCAGAAGGTTAAAACCATTGCCAAAGGCTCCTAAGTGACCACAAAGATCTCACCCACTTTTGCCTATGTGAAATGTTTTCTGTCACATTACTTCCTTATGCAGAAATTGTCACAGTACCGTCCCTCAGTGTGTCATGAACAAGAGGGGTTTTATATATATATATATATATATATATATATATATATATATATATATAGCAAAAGGGCCACAACATTGCACGTGGGGACTATGGGCTGGATTCAAATGCAGGAGATAAATATTACCTCCTGTTTTATCAAACATTTTCATATTGAAGTCTATGGGGTTACCTGGAGATAAAAACAGATATATAAACAGATATATAATTAGCATCTGTATTTGAATCCAGCCCTAAGTCTTTTGAGTGTTTCAGGGGTATTCAACGCATTGATTGATAATGGTTTTGTTAAGTTGGTTGCAGTGAAAGGGTTCAGTGTTTGAAAGGCAAATATATATCCATGCAGTTGAATCTGTTGCATACCCGTTTGCCACGGAAGAAACCCTAGACATTGTACATTTTCTTTGGTTTCTTTAAACCCCTTCAGTGCCAAAGACGTATTTAACTCATTCCACTGCATGGATACCTCTTTGGCTCTGACACACTGAAACCTTTCACTGTGGCAAACTTATTGTCAGTTAATGTGTTGAATACCACACAAGCACTCAAAGCACTTAATCCCCGTGGGCAACGCCGTGCCCCTTTTTGCTAGTCATTCATATAAGGCTATCTATAGATAGCCTGAAGATATGTTACAGCTGGAACCAAATAATATCTGTGCCTGCTCAGCATCTGAACAGTCTCTTTCCCTACTCTTTCCTTTCTGTGTTTTAAAGTAGCTCTAGATACAAATGTACAGTCTCAACAGGACAATCTGGTAAATTTATCAGATAATCGAACAATTTACAAAATGAGTGAAGATTACTTGTTTTTGGTTGTAGGTACCTAAATTTGATGTTTATAATGACAATGAATTAAGTTTTAATAATAATAATAATAATAATAATAATAATCATAAAAAGTTGCTGCTGGTTTTTTAAGCTCAGAGATTTTTTTTTGGGAGGGGGCTTTGCTTATGGGCATGCTCCTTACGCACGCTCATTGAACATGAACACATACTAAAATAAATAAAATAAAAGTGCAGGCCTTATTACAGTGCCACTGCCAGCCGGTCGCGGGGCAGTCATGCGCAGTAGAGACTGCCCGCGGCGCGGCTGATACAGAGCGTTCAGCTCTGTATCAGCCGCGGTGCGGCCAGTCTCTACTGCGCATGACTGCAGCACGCACAGCAGTCTCTACTGCACATGACTTTGTCGTTACACACATTTTAGCGAATTATTTTATAGGATATACCCTGATGAAAACCCAGATGGAATAGGACTGAAATGCTGGTGATTCTGGGACGTGTAATAAATGTATATTTTCATTTGGATGAGTTTGCATAAGGTGCCTTTGTTCACTTGTACTTTGTGTTTGGGCATTTTCAAGTCAGCTCTATTATTCATTTTTTGCCAAAATTATACCTCACCAAAAATAATTTTTACAAAAATACAAAAACAATAATGCATTGCATATCGGTTCCGCTAAAATTAAGTTTCCCTCATTAGGATGACTTTGAATTTGTGTAGAGGATTGTCCTGGGGGGCAACTTTTTATGTAATTTATGTGAATAAATCTTGTTCGAATGTCGCTCCAGAGGCGGCTGGGACCTTCCCCATTGCTTTGAACAAATTTCGTCTGGCAACAAAAACTTTTAACAAAATTCAGTCTAACCGGAAGTAAATGTAAACTAAGTTAATTTTTATTAAACAGGAAAACATTTTTTTCAGGAATCATTCAACAAAATTAATTTCTCGCTTTGCACAACTCCCTGACTATGGAGCCTGTTCAAATCTCAAGGTTGCAGGTTCGAATCCCGGCAGGGTCAACTCTGCCCTTCATCCTTCCGAGGTCGATAAATGAGTACCATTGATTGGTAATAGAAACATCTATTATTCAGCTGCCGATTTGGTTAATTCCGAGAGCGTTCACTGAAATCTCTTTGAGTCCCACTGGGAGAAAGGCACTATATAGATACTAATTATTATTATAATTCTACACTTTACAGAGCCTCTGGTACTGTAAGGGTTAAAACATAAACATATGTGCTGGCCCCCAACATTTATTTAGTCCCTTTCACCCTCTATTTCCAGTCCCTGATACAAGTGGATCTGTAAAGTATGGTGATTTCACAGATGAGGTACTTTTTGATAGGAAGCTGGGATCTTAAATTCTCTCTGTCCTGCAATTGGCAGAAGCTTAGTCTTTATCATGAGATCTGCTGTCTCCCACGTAATTCATAAAAGCAGTTATAGATGTCTGTATTCTGGATCCCTCAGCAGTCTGAGATTTATTACATGTTCTGTTTGCTTTCACGGTTACATTTGTTGGCCCAGCCCTATAAACCTGACTTTGGAAAGGTCACCAAATGTAACCATGAAAGCACACAGGAAATCTTAAATAAATCTTTGAGGCTGTCAAGATATCTAAAAAGTAGCCACGTCACTGTTTCTGTGATAAATTGTACATGGGAGACAACAAATCATCATGTTAAAGTGATAGTAATACTTCAAAAAAATTGTATTTTATATTGTAGCCATTAAAAAAATCATTAAGAACGATATCAGTCTCAGCTCTCAAACTTTTATGGTTTGAGAAATATTCACAAGTAAAGTTTCCCCTCACTGACCGAAACGGTCAAGTCTGCCATCTAGCTGTCAGATTTGGAATCCGGTCCACAGATCAGCAAGCGTCTCTTCAGCAGATCCGAGATCGCAAGATATAAAAATAACTAGCTCACTGGAATGATCTGCAAAGTGTGCTTGCAAACCAGGCACACTTTGTATACCATTTCAATGAAGCAGTTCTTCTTATATCTCGTGATCTCGGCTCTGCTGCAGAGCCGCAGCCGATCTGCGGACCGGATTCCAAATCTGACAGCTAGACGTCAGCGAGGGGGACATTTTGCTTGTGAATATCTCTCAAACCATAAAGGTTTGAGAGATAAGACTGATATCGTTCTTAATGATTTTTTAATGGCTACAATATAAAATACAATTTTTTTTAAAGTCTTACTATCACTTTAACTCACAAAGCTCCTAGTAGGTAAAGGGCAACAAGTTGTAATCTCCATTCAGCACTTTCATTGCCAGACAGGTATCCATCCAACACACTGCACAACATTGTATGGGATACCCCTCTGGCACCAAATAAAAATAATTATTCTTGTACACTCAGTGCTTTAACCCTTTAATTGCAGAGCAAATGTTTTGCACACTCCTGTAGTATTTAGCAGGTTAAACGCAATTATTTCCAATTATGCACCATTAAAGGACTGCTGCCTGGGTGTCCTATCATTTAAGTTTACAATAAACAAGAACAGGACAGACCCTGTCAGGTTATTTGTGTCAAGGAGGCTGATATATTAAGTAGAACTGGAGCAATTCTGGACCAACCAACTGCACCATAGGGTGCAAATAACAATTTTAGCAGAAGAAAGAAACCTTTTGGCTGCTCTCAGTATATCCATCTTGATCTCATATCCAATCCCAGGCTACAAAGCACTACCAACATGGACTCTATAGTGCAAAACCCAAGCTTCCTCTAGATGTAACACAGAAAATAAAACAAAAGGGCTGCACTGGTTAATTCCACATAAAGCAAGAGCGTTCATAAAATGCCAAATTGTATTCAAAGTCTTCATAAAAACTAACAGGACATCAAAGTTCCATTACTCACATAGTTCAGATAAATACAGTAAACACCAGCGTGTTTATCATTATGCACACTTAATTTCCCTAAATTCCTATTCATTGAAATGTCTTTGAATCCCACTAGAGACCTCTCTAGTTAACACAGTAACATAGTTGATGAGGCTGTAACAAAATATGCGTTCATAAAATACAGCACATACCATATCACCTTTGTTATTTCAGAGGAAGCTAAAAAACACTCTACTGAAACCATTTAAGCCTCAAGTGGGTAAAAATATGTTCCTGACTCCAAAATCCTATTTGCTTCGAAACCAACTGTCATTATTCTCAACAGTGTTCTGAGCTAGAAAGGTATCCTTTACTATTTTGAACTCAACCACGAGGAAAATAATTTCATAACGTTCCTGCCCTTACTTCAAAAAAGATCCCTGCCTTTGTTTTAGTTGAATGCGCCTGTTGTTTAGTCTTAATGGATAACCTCTTGTATTTTTTTCAGCTCTTTGAGTAAAGAGTTCCTCATAGAGTTTTTTGTATTG
The DNA here is from genome assembly GCA_037306005.1 of Rhinophrynus dorsalis. Lineage (NCBI taxonomy): Eukaryota > Metazoa > Chordata > Amphibia > Anura > Rhinophrynidae > Rhinophrynus > Rhinophrynus dorsalis. Next base: position 467,836,743 of record CM074720.1, read on the forward strand.
ACCTTGAATTTTGCTTCATCAGCCCAATGTGTGGATAGTTCAGTGGCTAGTGGGGCTGAGGGGCCAAATTCTCTGTACTGGTGTGTTTGTGGTATACAGCTGTGTAAATGCAATGCTGGTGGCATCCATTGCTGATCAATGGGGTGGAGGCATCCAGTTGCACATGTGTGGTGGATTCTGCATCCAGCTACTGCCTTGAACAGGTTTGTGTTGGAGAGTACATAACTACAGCTTCATCCTGCGATTTTGCAGGCATAAATGCTGTAAAGGAAAGATGACAGATTGAGATTATCAATCTCTGCAATGTAAACGTGAATGTTATGCAGTGACATTTATTTTAATACATGTAAGTAGACATGCCCACATACCTCCCAACATTTCAAATTGCCAAAGAGGGACACTTTTGTATTAGGGGGTGTTGCTGGGGGTTGGTGGGTGGGGCATTACAGATAATTTTTGGGCTATTTCATGGCCTACTGACACCTCCTTGTGTAACCTAAAACATGACTTATAACAAGACCAAAGTCTTTTGCTTACTAATTTATAAACGCATACACATTTAAACAAACAATAATGTGAGTTTTATTGCTGTAGAGCAATGTGGTGCTCTTAGATACACACAACACAGTCTGACTTCCTAAAAAGAGGGACACCAGGGTGGGAAAGAGGAACAGAGGGATTTAGGTCTAAAAGAGGGCCTGTCCCTCCTAAAGAAGAACACTTGGGAGGTATGTGCCCATGTAATTACTGAGATATTGATATTAACCTTTTGAATTGAGTGTCTGTGTAAAATACGTGGTAACAAGAATAGCTGCAACTTATGTTTTCTGGACAGATACAGGTTGTATCTACAAACCATGTATTATTCAAGAAGAAATAGTATATGAAGATGATCATGCAATGCTTGGCTTAACCCTTATGCAACCTTTGGCCTTCCAGCTGTTGGCTGGTTGTGGATCATGGTAGTTTTAGAACCCATCACAACTATCAAGGTAGTTGCAATTATTCTTGCAAAGCATTTCTTCTCACCATCCTGACTATGACTTTATCCCTGGATGATGGGGGCCAGATAGTCTCAAATGTCCACAAGACTCACAATCAGTTAGCCTGAGAGAACAATTGTATAGGCTGCTACATGTAACCCCTGAGCAAATGCACAAGCAAAATGTAAAAAATAATGAAGCAGGAAGCTAGAGTATCTGCAGAGTGGTCTCACATGTGGAATCGGGTACCGAGCTTGACAATGGAGGTCTTTCATTTGCTACAGTTCCCTCTAAGCCTTTTGATGGTCTTACTGGGGAAAAAGGCAGAGGGCTTACCAAGTCACAGTTAGCAGCTGCTCAACCACATTTGTCTGGCAGCATGCTTCACTATAGCCACAAATTGGATACAACAGAAAATGAAGTGAGTAGATTTCATAGCACATCTGAACTTTATATCAGATGAAATGGATTAGCACCATCTCAAATGACGGAACAGACAAGTTCAAGATGATTTGACTCCTATGGCTAATCAATCATCAAGCAATGGAAATGAAGACACATTAACCCACCCACCACTCATTTTCCTCCTGCTCCTTCTGTCACTTTTTTGATGCTTAATAGAAGCTCACAGGTTAAACCCATTATCCCTCACACTACAATTTGGCATGACTGTGTAATTGTGATGTGCATTCTTGTATTATTTACCTGTATGATGTAACATTCCAATAGTCTGTACTGTGAAAAAAAAAACTGTTATTTACAGCAGTACCTGGCATTCAGATATGATTTGTTTTTCTGTTGCTCTATGGGAGAGGTTTGAGCCTTTGAATAATCTAATAAAAGCTCCACCTTGCCATAACTGCTGAAAAAACTTTTGGAAGTAACAACTCACATCAGTAGAAGTATCTTTGTTTTTATCAGCAATAGAAACCTTACTTTTTCTTGGTAATGAAACATTACTGCTCCTTTAAGCTTATCATCTCTAATAGAACTCCCAGCGTGAAGGTCACAGCAACCTTGACATGTTTGGGCTTCCTGCTTCAGTGTGTGACAAACAGCATTAATCTCCAATAACTTCATTTTGACATTGGCAGTGCACATTCTCTTGAACCAATCAGGGACATGCGTCAATATTAGTCTTTTGTGAAAGGTGAAATAAATCTTATCTATGTTTTCAACCTTGTATAGGTATCAAAGCAACATTTTTACTTTAAATGTTTGAATTTTTATTATGAAAAAATACACCATGAATGTAGGACCATTTTCACAATAGGGCAACGTTGGGCAGCTCTCCAGGCACACTGGTACATCCCCTCCCCTCCCTCCCAGGCAAGGTGAAACATTGCTATACAACAGAGGTTGAGACTGGATCTCCATCTCTCAGATGATCTGTGGAATGTAATAGCATCTGAACCCCTTGAATGCTAGAGAGGTATCTAGGTTAAATTATTTGTATAAATATTGTATTCATTTTTAATATTATTTATTAATTCCACATTAATTCATCTTTAGTTAACTCATTAAAAAAAAAAAAAATCACTGATTCCTCAGGGCTTGTGCCTCTAACAAACCTGAGTACAACAAAGCATCCTTGATTCATCAGGGCTTGCACCTCTAACAACCCATATTTCTACAAATCAATGCTTCCTCAGGGCTTGTGCCAAACAAATGTAAGCCCTACAAACCAATTTTTCATCAAGGCTTGGGCCTCTAACAACAAGTCTAAGTCCTACAAATCAATGTTTCTTCAGGGCTTGAACCAAAGAAGTCTAAGTCCTACAAATCAATGTTTCCTCAGAGTTGGGGCCTCTAACAACAAGTCTAAGTACTAAAAATCAATGTTTCCTCAGGGCTTGGACCTCTAACAACAAGTTGAAGTCCTACAAATTGTTCTCTACAAAATACTATCCTATTTCTCCTTCAATTTTGTGTCTTCTTGAATTCCTGTCAGATGGTACATGCCCTGGCACAAATAAAGATTAAGTCTTTTTAAGCTGTCTTTTTGCCGATCAGCATCTGTCCAGAATATTTAAACATTAAATCAATCAGGAACTTTAGACCAAATATTATGTCTTCATATCTTCAGTGGGGCTTGAAGTTAGTCCTTACTAGGAGTGGGCAAAAGGTCATGTTGTGTTAAAATGTTTTCCTTTTTCACCTGCTCCCAAAATGTTTTAGCTATTTTTTTCAATGGCTACAAACCTCCCACAAATTTACTTTATGTAGTGAAATAAAGAGAGTAGAGGCTCAGACTAGTGCCTCTTACAAGCCGGAGTCCAAAAGTTCATTGATTCCTCAGGGCTTGTGCCTCTAACAAGCCATATTCCTACAACTCAATATTTTCTCAGGGCTTGTGCCAAACAAGTGTAAACCCTACAAATCAATGTTTCATCAAAGCTTGGGCCTCTAACAACAAGTCTAAGTCCTACAAATCAATGTTTCCTCAGGGCTTCTGCCAAACATGTCTAAATCCTCAAAATCAATGTTTCCTCAGGGACTGGGCTTCTAAAAACAAGTGTAAGCCCTACAAATTAATGTTTCTTCAAGACTTGGGCCTCCAACTATAAATCTAAACCTTACAAATCAGTGTTCCCTCAGGGCTTGTGCCTGACAAGTCTAAGTCCTAAAAATCAATGTTTCCTCGGGGCTTGGGCCTCTAACAAACAATTTTATCTATTTGTGTTGTTTTTATTAACTGTTCCCCTATCCCAGACAACAACACCCCATAAAAAAAAATCCCTGTTCAACTGATACTGTCCCCAGTCTCCACCAACACAGGGACTGTCAGACCCCTATTATACTAAGGCTGTGGGAAATAAAATTTGCTATGTGTTCTGTATAAATTCAGTCTTCCCATTGATTTCAATTCAATGAGCTAGGCAAAATAAAAAAAAATGGAAAAACTGTACTGTACGCTGGAAATTTCACGCTAGGTGGAAAGTGACATTTTTTTGCCTATTTCAATGTTGAGGCAAAAACTTTCACCCATCCCTAGTCCTGACAGTTCTCATGGAAGATTGTTTTTAACCTTTTGAAGGCTGTTCTCTGACACTTCTTTCCTTCATGACTATTTTATTAATAGGCCATAATTCTGCAAGAAGACTAGGCTCTTTCTATGAAATAACTGTTTTGATCTTCAAAATACAAAAGAAGAGAAGCTATATAAAATAGATAACAGATGTTGTAAACAATGTTTAAAATATTACCTTGATGGAATTACTTCCTTCAGGAAAAGTTTTATCCTTCATTAACTTTTGCAGTTCATCCAAAGTTCTGAATGCCTCAAAGACTACAACTGCCAATTAATTAAGTTCAGTGATTTCAGAAGCCTATTCTTCACTAACAAAATAACCTCCATTGAAGATCAAGGCTCACTCTATCAGAACAATAGCAACATCATGGGTAGAAAAGACTGGGGCATCAGCACTCACCTGGAGAAGCATTCATACTTCCACAAATCTTTAAAGAGAAGACCTCTAAACTTCTGGGGAGGCTGTTTGTTAATTAAATGGTCTCTAAAGTGGGCATGGCTAAACATAACAACCAAATAAATCATATGTTAGAAATGACTTCAATAAGTAGCAGATTGTCATGTTAATGGAGGACGACATGACAGTTAATACATGGACAAAGCATTGGTAGTATTTATAAGCTCTTGAATAGTATAGCGATCTCCAGCACATTTCTAAATTAACATATACTGTTCCTTTCATTTTCTGTCTCAGGTCTTGGATGCTAAAGCAAAGCAATGTGTTGGAGCTCTCTAGCATCTAAGGGATTAATAGATTTTTAGATTTTATTGGCAGTGTCAGATACTGTCTCTGCTAATTATTGGCTTTTTTATGTTCATAGTTTTCTTTAGTGATATTAAAAATAGTTAATGAAAGCAAACCTCTGTCAGTCAATTCATTAACCACAGGAAAGCTTTACACAAGGACTGATAAACTTGCAACCATATTGAAATGGATACAAATTGTACACGGCAGGGTTGCATTGGTTACTGAGCAATTCTGCAGATAACTACATTAAAAAGTGGATTTACTTCCTTTAATCCTTTGGAATACATTACTCACCCCTCTGGTCCTTAAAGGGTTAATTATAACTGCTTTTTATCTCCACTCCCTAGTATAAGATTGAGAGAAAGAGCTAGCCTATGTAGTATTACTTAGCAAACATCGCCATCTAGTGAGATTAACAGAGTGGTGTGTAAGGGACTAATGGTTTATTCTGGTTCATTCAAGATCTAAGGTTTGGATGCCATAACACGTGATTAATTTTATCGCTGGTTTTATCTCAAAGATTCCTATTGAAGTATATGTTGATATTTGTGTATGTGATCAGGAATTAACAGCCTGACTCCCACACACAGATGTTAATGTAATACATCTCCCACTGCCCTGAGGGAACCATTGACATGCTGAGATTGATGGGAGCTGCAGTCAGCAAAGTGAAATATACACACCTAATTTATAGAGACATCAAAGTAGAATGTTTCAATGTGCCAGACATTATTCAGCATGTTCAAATAGTGCATGGAAACCACAAGAGCAGCCAGTGGGTTAAAGAATGAAGAGGCACAATACAAATGTTTTAGGGGTTACCACCTTCCTCAGTGTGTCTCCCCCTTGTTATATAAGCCTCATAAAATGTAAGAATTGAGTCCATCATCGTTAAATAAACGGCTGTTCTTGAGAGCACCTTGCAATGTGTGCTGAGTGATCTGTTCCTGTATTTGAGAGCTGCAGGCTGTCCAAGAGCTCAGAGACCATTTCGTTTGCAGGAAAGATGCGTACATACAAATAATGAGAAAAGGGGGACGTTTTGTATCTATAAATAATTGGGGAAATGGGGGATTTGTATATATATAAATAACTGGGGAAATTGAGGATTTGTATGTATAAATAATTGGTAAGTGAAGGAAGATTTGTACCTATATATAATGAGGAAATGGGAGAATATAAGATTTGTATGCATAAATAATAGGTAAGTTTGGAAAGATTTGTATGTACAAATAGTGAAGAAGTGGGAGTAGATTTGTATGTATAAATAATGGGGAAGTGAAAGAAGATGTGCATCTATAAACTAACAAATGCTACATGGTGTTGCCTGTGGGATTTGGCTCGCTGTGTATGTCAGAGAGCCGCTGAACCTTGATGATGGTGAATTTCACTGCAGTGATTTTCACAGGAGTTACCAGGAGGTCTACTCTTCACCCCTGGCCTCTCCTGTGAAAATCACCTCCCCTCTGAAGCTTGCTGCAGAGGTTTTTACAGTAGTGACCTGGGGGCTTTGCCCCAAGGTGATAAATAATGAGGAAGTGGGAGATTTGTATGTATAAATAATGTAAAGGACCAGACAAATTTGGAGGGCCCTGTCATACCAAGGCATGATTTGGCCCTCTGTGTTGTCTAATTGTTTGTTTGCTGACCTGTATGTTATTCAAAGTCCTAGGCCATCAAATTAGTTGAGTAGATATTATCACCGGAAACTGAATGAGTAGATCACCGGAGCAGAACAGTGTCATAAACTATATTGGACCCTCTGCTCTGATGAAGTTCATTCAGGGGGCAGTCAAATATTATGAAATAGGGAGAACATGTATATATAGTGTAAAATGGTTCAATACAAATATATATTCAGAATGCCCAGGTTTTACCCTTGTGGTGGATACCAAACATGCCAGGGGGAGGTGTTCCTGCTATGAGTTACAAGAATAGCCACTTTGCAACCAGTTAGACCCAGCATGTTTGGTGTCCAGATATTCACACAGTTATGAGGAATGTGATTATTATAACATTATAGAGATGTGCTGTGGGTTGCATATTTTGGGAAGCCTTATGATTTTTCAGGTAGAACTCTGCAGTAGAATCCCTGACAGGTCTGATTGAGTGGGCTGTAAACGGTCAGGCCACACCCCTGAACCTCCCAGGTAACACTCAGGGGGTCTGGCCTCTTAGAAGTAACTGTGGACTCCTATTTAATATGGGTTTTTGGATAAAAACAGTGAATTTTCTTTTTAAACAACTGAAGGGGGAAATACCATCAGAAGTTCCCAAGGACTCTTAAAATATTGGTAATTGTATTTAAGGATTTCTTGTGTTTCTCCCATTTTATTTTATGGACTGTTTTTGCCAATGTATAATCTTTATTTGTGTATGTCCTTTATTTCTGTATTTTTGTAACCAGCACTGTGAAGCATTTTTTCAGATTAAATGTTCAATTAATCAGCTCTTGTCTCTGTTCTCTAATATGAACTCACTACTCTGAAGGAAGCTCAGTTAGAACACGCTACTAAAGGGTTAATTCTATATGTTTGATTATTAAGGTGATTACTAAGGTGATTTTATACTGTCATTCTGTTGTGTTTGGGGCAGCCTAAGACGCCCAGATAAGTCTTGGTGGTGGCAGCGAATTGTAGTACTGGGGTGATATTGCAGGAGGGATTTCAGGGGTTAATTTGGTGGGTGCTAGGAATAGTAACAGGTAACCAGGGGTCTGGTATTGTTAACCCTTTCACCCCCACACTCTCCCCCACTGTCTCAGCAGGGCCTTTAGCCCTCACTTGTGACAGGCCCCATGGAGCTGGTGGACGTCCCAGTATTTTTTTATTTAAGGGTCAAGTCTCCTTTAAATTTATAAGTTAAAAGACAGAATATTCTGCAAGCTGGGGGTCTTTCCCACCCTGGGGGCTGATTGGTTGAGCTGGGGCTACCTCGCCCCAGGTAGGTTTTCAGGGCGTGAAGGGCGAGTATTTAAACCCAGGTTGTTAGGAGTTTTGCTCACCTTAAAGGGATAGTAATACTTCGTTTTAACTTTATTTTATTTTGTAGGCATTAAAAAACATGAAGAATGATATAAGTCTTATCTCTCAAACCTTTATGGTTTATGAGATATTCACAAGCAAAGTTCCCCTCCCGGCCCCTTTTTCCTAGTGTAAGCCATCTCTTCTCAGATGTGAATCTAGTTGTATGACCAGACAGATAACAGAAGGGGACAATTTTCTTTGTATGAAAACAATGAAAGCCCTTCCCCCCTTGACAAGTTTTTCAGCTTTTTCCCTTATCTTAATTGAAGATTGTCCCTCTCTGCAGTCTACCTGGGCATCTCCCTTCTGATCTGGTTGTACAGGGGGGGGGGATACTTTGTTTGTGAATATCTCTTAAACCATAAAGGTTTGAGAGATAAGACTTATATCATTCTTCATGTTTTTTTAATGCCTACAAAATAAAATAAAGTTAAAACGAAGTATTGCTATCCCTTTAAGGTTGGCTTCAGCTCAGCAAGGGTCCGGACCACATTTTGCAAAAGTAGCTGAAAACTAGCTGAATTCACAGTGGCAGGATGTCCTCTGCTCTGGTGGGGATTATGCAGGAGCTGCGGAGAAGAGCAGTAGAGAGTGGTGACTGTTGCTGGCTGAGGGACTGCATGGGAGCGGCTCCGTCATCATCAGTTCCTGTTCAGTCAAGTTCTCCTCCTAGAGGCAGGAGGATTGATCGCAGCTCATTTGAAGAAGCAGGTTGGCAGCAAGGCAGCATGGAATCTCCTGCATCGTCGCCTCCCAAAACACAGGAAGGAACAGAGGGCGGAGCCAGCCTATAAGAATGTCAGCGTCATACCAGTGGAACGCAGGCATCTGTCTGCTTGCCAAGCCATTCAACACGAACCAGGAAGAGGACTCCAAGGCGAGTTTACTCGCCAGAAGACACCAGAGAAGGCTGTCGCCGGCAAGGAAAGAGAAGAAAGAAGACAGACAGAGCCACTGCACCTTCAGTTCCAGCTGCAGCTAGGCATATATTGCCTGAACAGAGACAGCATTCTCCTGAGCATCAGCGGACTACAGAGAGGTCTGGTGAGTGTAACATGGGACATGCTGGTAATGTATATTTGAGGGTAGAATTAAGCTCCCTTAATGATATTTTAATGCATTTAAAACCTAAAGTTAATGAGGTAACTAGGGTGTGGGAGGTCAGTGAGACAGGGGCTGGGGTCAGACAGGAGGTTATAGCTAACACACCATCACATAGCACAGACATAGGATCCATAAGACGTGAGAATGTTCACATTGTGGAGGAATCCTGTCTGAGGGAAGCACAAACATGTGATTCATCACCTCTTGGTTTTCACTTGCCCAACTCCATAAAAAAGACAATCTGGAAGGGAGAATTTCTTGATCTGTTCTCTCTTCTCCCAGCTTCCAAGGATTTTACTTCGAAAAAAGGAGATGATAAATTGGAAATGGACAGGAGAAGGCCTATTCCAAGGAGTTTTCACAATTGGTTGCAGGCTTTCTGCATTTTCCCAGCAGTCATGGATGAAAAGCATCCAGAAAAATGCTCAGGGATGTTCCAACACGTGGGAATAGTGCTAGACGCCTTTAAGACATATGGGGGCTTTGTGTGGTTCATCTATGATGAAACTTTTAGGCAGAAGTTAGCAGTACGTCCCACAGTGGTTTGGGGACAAAAATATGTGGTGCTCTTGGTCTCATTGATGTCCCAGCAAGCTACAGGCAGTTTGCAAAGGAATCAAATGTCATCAGCTGGTCAGATGAATAGGAAGTGCATTTGTTGGGCCTTCAATGAGTCCCCGTGCACGTTTATTAACAACTGGAAATTTAAACATGAATGTATGACATGCAGAGGTAGCCACCCAAATTTTCATTGTTTCAGAAAGCAATCTGCAGCAGGGCAGCAAGGCACTAAGGAGGTATTTTTAAAAGCGTCAACCCCGGTGATGTTGAGAAAGATGTTACCTTGGTTAGGGCTCCACCCAAACAAGGGGAAGGCAGAGTTAATTAAGAAAGTTTTTGAGAATGGCTTTGTTTTGCCCTCTTAGTCAGAGAAATTTCAATGGGTGGATAATTTAAAGTCAGCAGAAGATTGCCCAAATGTAGTGTTGGAGAAAATCAATAAGGAGATAGCAGAGGGTAGGGTTGAAGGCCCATTCATTAACGTACCATTTGTTCATTTTAGGCTGTCACCTTTGGGTTTAGTCCCTAAAAAAGGATTCTTTTCGATTGATCCATCATCTTTCATTACCGCATGGAGCCTCTTTAAGTGACCAGATCAGTGAGGATATGCGTTCTGTATCAAATACGTCATTTGAAGAGACTCTGAGGCTGGTCAGACGTTGTGGTCAAGGGGCGCTGATGGCGAAAGTGGATGTTATGTCAGCTTTCAGGCTTTTACCCATTCACCCGGATAGTTTTAACTCCTTAGGTTTCCAGTTTAAAGGCCTCCTTTATTTTGATAAATGCCTTCCTATGGGCTGTTCTTTATCTTGTGTGTATTTTGAGAATTTTGCCTGTTTTTTAGAGTGGGTAGTGAAATTTAAGAATGGTAACAACACGCTAATGCACTACCTAGATGATTTTTTATTTATGGGCCCAGGAGATTCGTTAGTTTGTCAGTCATTGTTGGACACTTTCTATAAAGTGTCACAAGATTTTGGAATACCTTTAGTGTATGAGAAAACTGTGTATCCTACAACTGAAATTGTATTTTTAGGAATTACAGTTCACTCGCTGGCAATGGAGTTTAGTTTACCGAGTGAAAAGGTTTGGAAGCTAAAATATCAGATTGGCCTGCTTATGGCATGCAGGAAAACAACGTTAACATTTTTGCAATCCATATTGGGGCTTTTAAATTTTGCAACAAGAATTATGCCAATGGGGAGGGTTTTTTCCCGTAGGCTATCAGTGGCAACATCTCAACCTGCTAGCAATTTTCTCAAAGCCTCAGCCTGCTTACTATTGTCTGTTTCCTGACTATTGGTATTGCTAGGTGCCTGCCCTAACCTGCCCTGTTTTCTGACCCACTGTGTTCATGGGGTTGGAAAAAGTCACATGGCTGGATGCACAGTACCCTTGGCACCAAAATAAAACGAGTCCTGTGCCTCCCTTCAGCTTGGAAAATTAAGCAAATGGTGGCACTATTTGTGTATGATAAAAAAAAAGTATATAAAAGTCATTGGTAAACTCACTGTCTTCAAAGGCTATCTATTTGGTGCAGGTTGTCGGAACCGCTCATTCTCTGGGCAATGTGGGTACAGAAGAAACCGCACTCATGTTGGAAAATACCATGTGGACGTTATATGGTGCAATATAGGAGCTATAGGGAGGAGTGATTTGGAATAGTAGGAGGAGCTATTGAGGTAGATATAAAGCAAAATAGAAGGAGTTATGGGAAGGGTTATAGAGCAATAGGAGTTATAAGGATGGGCTATTATTATTATTTTTATTTATTTATATAGCACTAACTAATTCCACAGCGCTGTACAACTGGAAATAGACATACAGAGGTATTAAATAGTACAATCAGATGTGGAGAACAGAGGGATCAGAGGGCCCTGCTCATGAGAGCTTACAGTCTAGAGGGCTATGTAGTCCAATAGAAGAAGTTATATTTGCCTACCTGGGAATTATTTTCAGTGGTGTCCTCGGAGAGGGCTCATGGGCTACTGCTGGGCATTTGTAAATGATGTGAATGGTGTCATATAAGTGGCTGAGGCTTAATTGGGTTTGCAGGGTTTACTTGGTCAGGGTGAAGGAGGAAGGTGGGAAGAAGGCAGAATGTATAATATGTGGACAGAGTTACCCCGGAAACTCAAGACATCCAGAAAATCAGTCTTTGTCTCTGGAGAACAGGTAAATAGCTCTAAAAAATGCCATCTCCGGGGAAGATCTGGAGAGTTCCCAGGTACGGCTATTTGAGCAATAAGATGAATTATAGGGAAGGGTTATAGGCAATAGGCAACAGGAGGGGCTATAGGGAGGAGCTGCTTGAAGCAATGGGGAGATATTTAGGGAAAGATTATATCAGAACAATAGGAAGAGGTTTAGGGATGGTTTATATGTATCAATGGTTGAAGTCAGAAATAGATTATAGGGACCAGTTGAAGTGGTTACATAGAGGTTTTTTGAAAGGATAGGAAGAGTTACAGTAAAAGATAGCACAAGTTGTGAGGGGCAGTTGGAGTTGTGGAGTCAAAGGAGGGATAAGCGGGTGCAGATATATGAAGCTTTAGATCTAGTCTCTAAATTGCTCCCTGTTGCTGCAGATTTGGCTGTTCACACCAGAAATGTAGCCACATAACACACAGCCTGAACACAGCTTATTGACATTTTCCTGCATTAGGTGCAGAATGCAGAAAAGTTCTACACTTGTTTAGCTTAGGCAACTCTGTGCCACACAGGGCCGGATTTACATTTCAGGAGCCTGTAGGCACAGAAATCTGAAGCGCCCCCCCCCCCCATTGGGCATCTCCACTGGACACCTCCACAATGCTCCAAATCTCCACATTAACCCCCATATCCATATTGCCTCCCATCAGCTCCAACTTGCCCTCACATTACCCCCATCTGCTCCACATTGCCCCCATCAGCTCCAACTTGCCCCCATCAGCTTCAACTTGCCCTCAAATTACCCCCATCAGCTCCAACTTGCCCCATGAGCTCCAACTTGCCCTCACATTACCCCCATCAGCTCCAACTTGCCCCCATGAGCTCCAACTTGCCCTCACATTACCCCCATCAGCTCCAACTTGCCCCATCAGCCCCATCATCTCCCAGCGCTCTGCATTACTAAAGAGCCACCAAGGGAGCAACAGCAGGATCTGACTGGGCGGCAGGCAGGCAGCTGGTAGGGTGAATGAAAATATTTTAAAAAATAAAATAAAAAAAATAATCGATTCCAATGACAGGCGCCCCTCTGTGGGGTGCGCCTGTAGGCAGATGCCTACTCTGCCTTATGGCAAATCCGGCCCTGGTGCCACATTCACATGGCTGACTGGATTGATGCTTTGTTCGCTACATTGATCTAATGAATGGTTGTACCATGTAGTCCGGCCATTAGCGCTGACACTGTAACCTGTCCCTGGGGATGACCTCACCAGAAGAAAGCAGGAGTAATGGAGTTAAAGTCTGACATGGGCAACTGAATTGTGCTGCAATGCCATTAAAATGTGTGAAATAAGCCTTAGTAGGAGTTACACTGTGCTGCTGATTGCCTTTTTGCCTTGGATAAATTTGCATAATGTTATTTCCATATTCTCCCACAAGAGGGCAGTGCTGCACAATCTCTGAATCAAGAGAGGTAAATGGAACAAATTTCCACTTTGGTCTGGATTTGAATACTTGTAAAAAGAAAAAAAAGTGGTTGCTGGATTTATCTAGAAAATCCCTATTGTATGAGAGTATTTGGAAATAAAACAAATAGCGCATTTTTCATAAGGGATATAACCTGCTTCTGACTTGCCTTACAAAACAAGGAGAGAACTCAAATAAATTCATTGGAGATACTTCTAGCATTCAATGTGTTAAATAAAACACATGTCCTATGATATTTCAGAATCTTATATTTTGTTTTGATGGACCAGTAACATTTATAAGGTAATGACTATAGGATAACTGTAAATTATCTGTCTGTCCATTTTTATGTCTCTATCTATCTAGTCTGTTTGTTCTTCTACAGTATCTATCTATCTATCTATCTATCTATCTATCTATCTATCTATCTATCTATCTATCTGTCTGTCTGTCTGTCTGTCTGTCTGTCTCTCTAACAGCAGGCATGTCTCACACTCCTGGGTACTCATCTGAAACTTGCTGGATTCTAATGATACACAGATCATGCTGCTCTTGACATAACAATGAGGACATCTTAGTTTGGAGACTTCATGAGTGACGAACAAGTAATCTAAGTTATTCAGAATGTTTATTGAAAGACATTTTGACTGACACTGGTGTAATAACTTACTAACACTAACACTGACCTGAGGGACCACTCATTATTGTTATTATTATTACCACCATCAGATTCAGTACAATGGTTTAACACTTTTAGTGCCATAGGTGTATGCAACGCATTACAGAACAAAGCATTGTGTACCCCTCTGGCACTCAAAGAGTTAACAAGTCTATAGAACAATTTACAAGAGGATATAGTGTATAAAAATATATTTTACAATCAACACTAAAAGTAATTGGAAACAGAAGGATAAGGAAGCTCCTCTTGTTACTTACAATAACCTAATAATCAGGATTGCATCCCCATGTCAATTCTTGGAAGTCATGGTCATCCAATGATCCTTCGGAGTCCCTTGGCGATTCATAAACCTATATGTATTGATTAGTGGTATAACTTTTCTGTAGTTTGGAACCTAGTGGCAGTTGACTCTAGTCCACAAAGGGACATCCATAGTCACCCTGGGGTTGAGCCCGAAAGGTTGTGCAGAGGGGCAAAAACTTAGTCAGATGGTCCATTGTGAAGGGCGGGCAGTTGAGTTACTTAATTGATAAACAGATAGATTAGGGCAAGCATCAATCAAGAGGAGTCCAAGGAAACATGCAGGTTCAAGATTAGGGACTCAGGAACTACCGAATAACACCAAGAAACATGAAAGCAACCAAGACAACTAAATACTGCTTGTATGTGCCTGGGGCTTTTTATATTAGAATTTTGCTTCAAATAGAGATTTTGATGTATGCAATTGCACCCTTCTGGTATGTTCTTGCATTCTTCTTCACTGCATTATCTTGATGTGTGTTTGTGCTAATTTAAAACTGCACAATAATTGCCGCTATGTTGCGAATGCACTCAATATTATGGCCTTGTGTTGGACTGCGGATAAATGCTTCTCACAGGAGTCACAACAGACAGGAGTTTCCTGAGCTCCGTCTATGAACACCATCGAGACAGATGCCATTGTGACATTGCCCCTTCCCAAGGGCACTCTCTCTATGCCTTTGGGTCCTGGTAGACCTGGATGATATTGATAGCAACTCTGCATCAAGACCAGAACATGGATTGCTGAGTGTGGTTCTACAGAGAATTTATTAGGCCCTGGCTCCATGAAAGCAGTACTCCAGGCAGCCCCTTTGAGAATTTAGAATGAACTCAGGTATGTACTCATTGTGGTTATCAATGCTCACAGTAGCAGGAGGAACTGGAGTGTGACCTGGGAAAGGATGCGGTATAAAAGCTTTCAAAGGGATGCATGAAACACTGGATGGGCTTTGTGAGACCATTTGGTAAGCTGAAAGGCCACAGGACTGATTTGGAGAGAAATAGGGAACAACCAATGAATCAGGAGCCCAGTTTCATAGAAGGTAAGGACAAATGGAGATATTTGTTGGAGAGCCAAGGTGGAGAGCCTAAGGGGGATCAGGGGATTGTCTCTGAATGTCTTTCATTGTATAGGCATCTTGGGTTTTATGCAGGGAATCATGAAGCAGAAGGAGATTGTCCCAGATTAGAGTCAAACTAGCAGAGACAGTTGGTATAGAGGAGCCAGTTAAGGCTTTGGGAAAGAGGCTGGATTATAGACATAGTATAAGTAGAATGGAGAAAATCTGGTGGAGGAATGTTCGTGACTGTTTCAGGCAAATTCTGCCACATAAAGCAGTGAGTATCAGTCATCTTAGAGATGTGAAGAAAAACACTGTAGATACTGCTCAAAAACCTTGTTGACCCCTTCATTTTGTCTGTTGAACTGTGCATGATACCTAAAGGACTGAGAATATGGCATGAGTAGGTTTTTTTGCACAGAGGTCTCCAGAACTGTGTACCAGTCAGACACTACATAGGTAGGAATGTCATGAAATCTATTACTTTGGTCAACAGGTAGCCAAAATTGCTTTAGCAAGAGGGAGACTAGGGAACTAGTCTTCAGAGGTATTCATTGTAAACCCTGTTGAGTGGTAACTTATCTGCTCCTTCTTGTTGAAGACATACATTGTTAATGATAAATCTTTTGCAACCAGCATGGTTTTATCAAGAATTGTTCAGTCTTGGAAAAGGTTTGCAGAAAAAGCTGAGGGAGGCAGACAATATTGTTAACAGTGGTCAGAAAAAAATGTAATTTTTCTTGGGGCCTAGCATATAAGAGGTTTGTCAGTATGGAGCCATGACATATCCAGCAGTAGGGGAAAAAGTAGAAGTGAGTACATTGAAAATCAGTGATTGTTGATGATCAGTTCCATGAATGACCAGAAGAACTTTTGTGAGTAACTGTTCCTGAAAAGACAGTTAATCTATCAATAGTCTGTATATGAATGTGGGTTCATTTCTTGATAAGAGGAAATTATTGGAAAGCCAGCTGAAGATCAATGATAATTACTGTAACAAATGATGGATGGCAAGGTTAGTTTAAGTTGGGATCTGTACTCTCCAGCACCTGACTAGGGACAAAGAGGATCAGAGGCCAGGAAATTATTGTCAGTTCCACAACTGTTTTGTGCTTTTGTATGGGCTTTTCTCAAATTGTCAAGGGGGGACACACTAACCCAATCTGTATTGGTTCTAGAATGGATGAAGCAGAAGCAGCAGGAGGAATAGGACCTTGAGAATGCCAAACTGAGCACTGAATTATTATTATTATATAGAGTATCACTAGTCCAGCAATGGAATTCAGTAGCATACTTCTCCATGAGAAGCTTACAATGGTAGAGAGAACAAATAGCTGCCTCAAAGAAAGACACCTGGTGATGATCATCAAGCAGTACCCCTATGGCCTGCAGGACAGTGGAAGAGTTCAGAAGGAGGGGATCACTGTTCTCTAGTATCAAAGGACAAGGAAACTATTAATGAAAGACTCCATCTGTTCAGCTCCAATGAAAAGATTGAGCAACACTGAAGTAAGTCAGTCCAGCTGCTAGGTTATAGCTGTGAAGGCCTGTGCCATACCTGCAGAATACAATAATGGCTTAGTTGGATGTAATGTAACATTTCTGGAGGATAGAATCCAGTGGCATATGGGTTTGGTCTATGCAAGGCCAACAGCTCATGCCTTGGGGTTAAACCCCAGAGGTTGTGTATCGATCAGTGTTCAGGGAAGCAAGTCTAAGCTAAGGTAAAGAAGTAAAGATGCAAAAGCCTAGTCAGGGGGCCGAGGTCAAGGGCAGGCAGCCATGTTCAGAATCAGTAAACAGGCAGATAGACTGGGGCAGGGAGCAATCAAGAAGATCCGGTGAAACAACTGTGGTGTGTGAGGACTGTTGAGCTAGGTCATTTGCCATGAACTTTCATAGGAAAAGACTGCATTTTGCATTTACCCTGTGCCCAGCACTGTGATGACTTTCCCCAAGGACTATAAAAGGTGAAGCATATTGTGCAGTCCAGTTCCCCACCCACATCCCTGGCAGGCTCAGGGGGTATAATCCACTCAATATGTAAGTAATATGGAGAAGGGACCCAGAGTGCTCAGCAAATAAAGGTAAAGCTCAGTCCCCTGCTCTCTGCTGCCATTCCTCCTAACAAAATACCCTGTGTAATGTGTCACTTATGTTAAAGCGTTTTTATAATTTTCTGTGTTTCCCTCTGTGTGTACATCTGTGCTTTTATTTGGCAGCACATTATGTGTACTTAGGATTTTGATGCCTAAATCTATCAGTTACAGTTAGGGCTTGGGACAGGAAGCCGTCTGTAGAGTGGCAATAATTGACCCTTGCGGTAAGATCAGTTCTCTTTCAAGGACTTAATCCCTGGATTGGAAAGGGGAACTCTGATTGGAGACTAAATTACTATCTCTGATTGGTTCTCTGGGGCTTCCCCTGACTGGATAAGGGGGTCAACCCTTTTCCAAGCATTGATTTCACTATGTGCACAAGGGTGCCAGCTGTGAGTGTATAAAATATGCTTTTCACTGTATACAAGTACTGTTCTACACTCCTTAATACAAGTCTTGTCTGTATTTTTGGAGGGAACTGGAGATTCTAATCCCAGCTACTGCACAAACTAAATTCACTAGATGTGTCAGTCTTCTGGCAAGTGGTTGCCATGAGTCCCTGACTGCAGCCTGATCCTAAGTATCCAAGTCAGGAACCTACAGAATAGTCCAGTCTGATGAAGGACCTTTTCCACACAAGCCAGGTCAAGATCAGATACTCAGGAACTATAGAATAATACCAAGCAGCAAGAAAGGCTACAAGAAAACAAAGCACTGCTTTTTTATGGCTGGGGATTTTTATAGAAGAATTTTAGGTCAAACAAAGCATTGTTTACGTATGACTGAGCACTACTAACAGACCAGTAAACTTTGGACTTAAAAGAATGCCAAGTTCAATCTGCACATCAATAAAAACAACTCATACGTGATTGTTTATTCCTGATATAAGACTACAGTCCTCTGTCCACTGTTCCTCCCTTGATAATCTTGCTAATTCCTATGGACTTTAGCACCACCACCACTATGCCAATGACATTCACATCTACATTTCCTCCTCAACCTGTGCTCTCCTTCCTAGTGCATGTCACCAACCATCTATCTGAAGTTTCCCCATAAATGTCCCACGGCTTCTTAAAGCTTAACATTTCTAAAACAGAGGTCATAATATGGCTTTCTGTTATGGCTGTTATATCAGATATATCTCTCAATAACAACAACTCCATCATACCACCAGACCCGGCCCTTATATGGGTCCCGGTGGGTCCATGGACCCAGGCGGCACTTTGACATGGGCGACAATTTGCTGCCCCAAGGCATGTTCTAGGTGATCAGGAAAGTGCCTGCTGCGCTGCCTGCATATGGAGCTCCAGCAGCCAGCCAACATGAAGTGCCATTTCAGCTGCATATGGTACGTATGCATCTCTGAATTGTTTGTGTCCTTCCCCTGGTTCTGAACCCATTTGTTAAGCACACAGAGGCAGCTGGAGAGCTTCCGTGTGCTGCAGATAATACTCCATCCAGCAGAAGGCACAGGTTAGCAGGCGGCAGCAGGAAGAGGGCGGATTATTATCTGCAGCACACGGAGGCCCTCCAGCTGCCTCCGTGTGCTTAACAAATGGGTTCAGAACTAGGGGAAGGACACAGACAATTCAGAGATGCATGTGAGCTGTATTGTGCCATCAGCTGGAGCCTTGCGTTACCCACCATAGCACTAAATGGTAATGTGAAACATAATGACGCTCTCACAAAACTATGGATTGCAAAAGTGCACAGAAACATTGTCAAGCATGAAACTTGTAACCCTTTGAGGGCTGGAGAGGTATCCAACTATTGCAAAGCAGTGCATCGTACCCCTCCCTGGCATTCAAAGGGTTAACAGCAAGCATTGATAGACATCGGAAGGAAAGTAGCCTGTGCCTTGTGAAGTCTTCTTTATGACTGGTTTTCCTGTGGAGTGGAACTTCCAAATTGTTAGGCACCTATTGGCTGTCAGTGCAGAGAAAGGTATATAGATAGTTATTGTGTATGGACTCAAAGCGTTAAACCAATAACAGATGTGGGCGTGGTTTCATCCTTGGACCCAGGCAGCACAATGTCTTGGGCCGGCTCTTCATACCACCGATAACCCAGGCCCGTTGAATGGTTGACACCATTCACTCTCTCATTAATTCACTAGATCCAATCACTCATAAAATCCTCTCACTTTCATCTAAAGAACATATCATATTTAAAATATATCCTTGACTCGCAACAGATACAACCAACACACTAGTTCACTCATTCATGATATTGTCCCTATTAATTAGTTTTCTACCAGGCTCATTCATCTTACTGAATGTTCTGCTTCTGCTGCCTCCATGATCAGACATAAAATACTAACAATGACCTACAAAGCTTTTCCAAGTATTCACCAAATCACTCTTTAAAGGGATAGTAATACTTTGTTTTATCTTTATTTTATTTTGTAGGCATTAAAAAAACATGAAGAACAAGTCTTATCTCTCAAACCTTTATGGTTTGAGAGATATTCACAAGCAAAGTTTCCCCCTCCTGCCCCTTTTACCTAGTGTAAGCCATCTCTTCTCCGATGTGGAATGCAGTCCATAGACCAGACAGATAACAGAAGGGGACACTTATTCCTATGGAAACAATGAAATACATGTCCCCCTTGACAAGCTTTTCAGGTTTTTCCCTTATCTTAATTGAAGATTGTCCCTCTGTGCAATCTACCTGGGCACGTCCCTTCTGCTCTGGCTGAGCAGTGTTACATCAGTAAAAGGGATGGGAGGGGGATACTTTGTCATTGAATTACTCTTGAACTATAACTCTGACAGTATTGAAATAACACTCTCCAAAGTCCAAATAATATGATGATTAATTAGAGCTGCTTTTATTATGAAACATTACTATTCCTTTAAGCTTTGTCAGTCAAATACTCCTCTTTCCCATCCACATAACCTCCTCTCACTCATGCCACCCAGACTTTTAAGAGCTGCACCATATCAGTGGAACTTGTTGTCCTGATCAGACTCACAGCTTCCCAACCTTCAAGTGCTGGTTAAAGCCTCATTTCTACAGAACAACCCAATTAAAAAGGTGTGTGTGTGTGTGTGTGTGTTTTGGGGGGTGGGGGGTGGATGCCTCAAGTACAATGTGCTTTAAAGGGATAGTAACACTTCGTTTTAACTTTATTTTATTTTGTAGGCATTAAAAAAACATGAAGAATGATATAAGTCTTATCTCTCAAACCTTTATGGTTTATGAGATATTCAAAAGCAAAGTTCCCCTCCCCGCCCCTTTTTCCTAGTGTAAGCCATCTCTTCTCAGATGTGGATCAGGTTGTATGACAGTACAGATAACAGAAGGGGACAATTTTCTTTGTATGAAAACAATGAAAGCCCTTCCCCCCTTGAAAAGTTTTTCAGCTTTTTCCATTATCTTAATTGAAGATTGTCCCTCTCTGCAGTCTACCTGGGCATCTCCCTTCTTATCTGGTTGAACAGGGGGGGGATACTTTGTTTGTGAATATCTCTTAAACCATAAAGGTTTCAGAGATAAGACTTATATCATTCTTCATGTTTTTTTAATGCCTACAAAATAAAATAAAGTTAAAATGAAGTATTACTATCCCTTTAAAGCTGGTTGTATTAACACACAATAAGTTAGCTTGCATATGGATAGATACTTACAATGTGAATGGCTGAGACAAGCACTTAGGTACTTCTCAGTTTGATTCGCCCCTGGGGAATGATTCACTGCCCCACAGTTTAGTTGATATCCTAAGACTCTAATGTAGATGGCAGACTGCTGCTCTCTCCACATAGATCTAACACATGATGGTACATGCGGGTAACACAAGACAAACAATAGAGAGCATCAATAGTGCCTTATCAATAGTACAAAACTTCTTGTTGTGTCTGTATATCATCTACTCATATTTGGTTATGGTTAATGTAGGTATATGTCACCTGTATATCATTTACACTTTTACTCATTAATGTACACATATATCATATTCTAAGATATCAATATCTGAGAGATTTACCCGACTTGTGAGCTCCAAAATGAAGTGCTCTCCCACACCATAGATATCTACAGGAAAATCTATTTATTAATAAAAAGGTGTAAAAAGGGTCTGTTTCATGGCATACATGCTGCTTTATGTTTGTAGACAAAGGGACAATGGCTGCTGCAAGCAGAATTTAAATTCAATGAGTGTGCATCTGATTGGTTGAAGTGTATCACAGTATCCCTAGGAGGCCTAGTGATCCTGTGCTTCCATTGGCTGTTGTGCTGTTGGTCGGCATGGAGGCCGGTCACTTCTGCATTCCTGATGTCTACTGGAGCGGGAGCTATTACGTGCGCTTGTTTATGGGTCTCCTACTGATTTGCCTAATTGGCTACCGCCTTTGTCTTATGTGGTGTTTCTGCTAGTAGCTCTTGCATTCTCGTTGTGACCCGTGCCTGACCTCCGAATCCGCTCTGTGTAGACTCCGGCTTGTCTGACTACCCACATCGGTTCTGACCTCTGGCTCTGGCTGACTAACTTGCACCGTGTAGACCCAGCTTGTCTGACTACCCACATCGGTTCTGACCTGTGGCTCTGGCTGACTAACTTGCACCGTGTAGACCCAGCTTGTCTGACTACCCACATCGGTTCCGACCTGTGGCTCTGGCTGATTAACTCGCTCCTTGTAGACCCGACTTGTCTGACCTGCGGTTCTGGCTGACAACTCTCTCCGTGCACTACCCAGCTTGCCTGACCAGTGGTCTCTGTGTCCCATGGCTCTGGCTTGCTTTTGCTCCCTTGTTGCCTCCGGTTAGCGATACCCTGGTTAGAGACTTGTGCTATTGTATACTGGTTCTACCGGTGCTGCACCCAAACCTATTTCCAATATCCTCCGGTATCTTGCAATAGTGCAGTGCACAGAACAGTGTGGAGCTCCAGGTAGAAGCCTGGGGCCTACCGTCCAGTGGTCTGGGATTGTGTGGGCAACATTATTATTACTGTATATAATAAAGGTGGTTATATTTTATTACTGTTGTCTGTCCTTCTTTGCCTAAATACCATGACAAAGTGACATGCCTCCAGATACAAAACTTCCAACTGGATCAGATAACACATCCATATTGACCCGTGTATAAACAAATCCCGTCGGCCATGTACAGTTATCACAATTAAATAGATGCTTTAAAAAGTGGTAAAAAAATATATCCACTAATATCACCAACTATCAAGCTACATAATTATCTCAAATGACAATCAAAGTCATATTTAAAAATAATAAATTCAAACATTTAAAACAAATGTTGTTACTAATGAAGTAAAAAAAATTGCATAGTTGAAAATAAAATGAAAAATAAGTATACTAAAATGAATTGCATCATTTTACATCCACCTTTGACATAACCACAAAAGAAACACCTTGTATTGACTGAACTATACACCATAAAATCCATATCCCCACCCGTGGATACACACACAAATACCTGCACGTAGGAAAGTACAAATGTAAATATGAGCAAGTAAACTTAAATCTGTCCACCATTTATAAAACATAATGCAATATAATAAAAGTATATACAGCCACCAACACTCATTAACCCACTCCATGCATTACTCCTAACCATGCCAAACTGTATCAATGCTTGAACACTTGGTTGTCCCACTAATATCCTATATAATAATTCGCTAGGATGTTTGTCAGAAGCCGTCATGCACAGTAGAGACTGCCCGATCGTACAGAATGCTGGGAGTTCTGTGCTGGGAGCATTCTGTGCTTTCAGGCAGTCTCTACAGTGCATGACTGCGTCGGTGGCAGGATGCAGAGCAGGACCGGCCTCTTAACCCTTTGAGTGCCAGAGGGGTACACAACGCATTGCAAAGCAATGCGTTGCAAACCCCCTGGCACTCAAAGTGTTAACATCACCCAGACCTTGGCCCGTGTACACGGGCTTTTACACTAGTACAATTATATAGTAACTCAGACAGATCATGCAATTATATCAATAATATCTGTTATGTTTCTCACTTCTAAGTATATGCAAATAGAATATAAATGTATACATATGGACATATATATTTCTTTGGGTTCACACACACACATAGATCATACCTCCCAAGTGTGCCTCTTTCAGAGGGACAGTATCTCTCTCACCCTCTTTCTTACCCCTGTGTCCCTCTTTTTAGGAGATCAGACTGGTTGGTGTGTATGTAAGTGAATCAGATTGCTCGACAGCAATAAAACTCACATTATGTGTTATTAAATGTCAGTTTATGCATTTTTAAATTTGTGCAAATAAAATATTTTGGTTTAATTTGAAATAATATGTTCAAGTACATAAAGAGCTGTCAATAGGTAATAAAGAAACCTAAACATTCTCCTTAATGACCCTCCCCTTAGTTGTGCTCTCAGCAACACAAAGAAATAAAGATATTATTTTTACCAGTTAACTTAACAACAGACTCCTAAAACAAAAAAACAACCTGCACTCCTCCACACAAATTGTGTAAATGTGCGCCCTGTGTAAAGCATATCACTGTGTTAATAAATATGAGGTTTTTGTTCAGGGGAGGGCTGGCAACATGTGGCGCGGGGGGGGGAATACAATCAAGTGGCCGGCTTCTACTATCGTTCAAGTCCACTGTCCCAGCCCACCCCCTTTAGGTAATTTTAAAATTGGCATTACGTTGTGAAGTAAGGCAAGTGATATCACAGAGCTTACAGTTGAAATGAGGCTGCACTAATGATACATTGTAAGCTCCGTGGTAAGTAAAGCATACATCCCAAGTGTCCCTCTTTTGGACCCAAATCCCCCTGTCCCTCTTTCACACCCTGATGTCCCTCTTTTTAGGAGATCGGATTGCATGGTATGTATATAAGTGTATCATATTGCTCTGCAGCAATAAAACTCACATTATTGTTTAAATGTCAGTATATGTGTTTATAAATTATTCTGTGCAAGTAAAATGCTTAGATCTTGTTATAAGTCATTTATTTGGTTACACAAGGAGGTATCAGTAGGTCATGAAACAGCCTAAAAATTCTCGGTAACGTCCCACCCACCAGCCACGCCCCCAGCTACACCCCCTAAAACACAAGTGTCCCTCTTTGGCAATTTGAAATGTTGGGAGGTATGGTAAAGCTACAGTAGTGATACCATAGGCCAGCCCTCCCCTGTTTTTGTTTCATAGTTTGGCTAAAGTATGTTTAAGCTTGCCTACCACATCATGGTACCCCAATATCAAGTCCTATCTAACACACATATTGTACCCTATCTAAATTAAAAACATTCCCAGAGGATTTCTTGTAAATTAATGCATTGGAAGTCATATTATATGCCTATATAGGATATTTACATTAAAAAAGTAACATACAGCTTTTAAAATTCTGTGAAAACACTCACCTGAGATCAATCTTTTGTTGCCCTATAGTGACTGGGTAGCAGCCCAAGAAGATTGTGGATCCACCAGGCCTATTTCTCCAATCCCCACAGGCTACATGGGGTTTAAATATTACACTGGTTGTAAACAGACTTGTGTCTGCCACTAGTACTTTAATTTGTCTTCTTCAAGTTTAGAGCATTTTTATTTTGTTGGGGGGAAAAAGACAGAAATCAGACAAAAATGTGATGGCTAAAAGAAGATTTCTTTCTGAAAATACCTTACAATATAATGGTAGATTAAACCACTCCCACTATTAATACTGCTTTTTCCCTTTGATAGAGATGGTGGAATTGGATGTAAACATGACGGTAGTGTGTGTGAGAATTGACCACGGAGTAAGAACTTTTTCACATTGATTAGAGACTATTTCCATTACCACAACTTTTTGAACATCTCACTCAAAGGATGCAATTCAGTTAGCTAAAGGGGTGCAATTCCAGAGGAAATCATCTGCACCACAGGGGACAAATTAACAGTCCCAAAGTTTTAAAAAAGGGCTTTTAATGCTAGAAAGGTCTCCAACACATTGCTTTTGCAGATGAGACCCCTCTAGCATTCCAGAGATTAAAAAAGGTAAAAGGGGCGGAAGGGGTATAATTTATCATTCAATTACTCGATTTAACAATCTGAATTCTACAGTTATCCGTTGCTTTGCTTCACAAGTCACTGAGACCTCTAGCATTTTATGGGTTAGAAGCCTCATTTAAAAGGATAGTAATATTTCAAAATAAAAACAGCTCCAGTTAATCTTCATAGTATTTGGGCCATGGAGAGTGTTATTTCAATATTGTCAGAGTTGTAGTTCAAGAGTAATTGAATGATAAAGTGTCCCCCTCCCACTCCTTTTATCTAGTGTAAGCCACCTCCCCTCAGATGTGGAGTCTGGTCTTCTTACTGTGAGAACAATGAAAACCCTGCCCCCCTTGACAGGTTTTCCCTTATGATAATTGAAGATTGTCCCTCTCTGAAATCCATCTGGACACCACCTTTCTGTTCTGAGGTGAGCAGTGTTACATCAGTAAAAGGGGCAGGAGGGGGATGCTTTATCATTCAATTACTCTTGAACTACAACTCTGACAGTATTGAAATAACACTCTACATGGCCCAAATACTATGGATTAATTGGAGCTGCTTTTATTTTGAAACATTACAATCCCTTTAAGTCAATGTTATTTTGATGAATTGTTCTATGTTCCCTGTGGTGCTCCAGTAGGGAGATGCATTTTAGAAATCTTGTGTTGTATTGTGTCGATAGCATATCTACAGAAGGCAATGCAATGTCTTCGTAATCATATACATAGGAATGCAGCACAAATACCCTGACTGCCATGAATGCGCCATGCCTTCGAAAGGTTTACCATTTTGCAGTGACAACTTCGACAATGGCTTATTTGCATATGGAAACGCAGTTCAATGAGCCATTGTTGTGCTCATGTGGGTGTGTTTATATTGCTGCATGAATTAAGCTCTGAGAGCAGTATTTGCTGTTGGAGTTCACAGTCCTAACATTGACAACAAGAGGATGTCACTATTTAGATCTCCCTGTAGGTTTCTATGGAGCCAGAGGACAGTTTGCTGTCTCTGTTAACCCTTTGAGTGCCAGAGGGGTAGGCAATGCATTGCAAAGCAATTTGTTGTGTACCTGTCTGGTATTCAAAGGGTTAAAGGACAGAGACAGCAGATGCCCTGCTGTGTTCCTTTCAGTGCCATAGGGATGTGTATTACACACCCCTTTAGCACGGAAATAGTGTGGACACATCTTTAACCTCTTGAGGGCCAGAGGCATCACAATCTGTTGCTACCCCCTTGCTCTTCAAGGATCTAAAGGGGCCAGTAATAAAGATTTTTTTTTTTGCTTTGTAAATATATATGTTTTATTGCTTTCCCTGCTGAGTAAAACAAGGGTACTCCCACTGCTGGGTAATCCTTTCATTTAAAAGTAAGAAAGCTCAGACTTTTTTTTACCTTAAAATGCAATTTTCTCTTTGGCCACCAGGGGTAGCTGTTTCTATCATATTATATGGAGAGCTATAGTATATGATTCAAGCTCTGACATCCTGTGCATTATAAAAAAGTTTGTTACTAAAAGTTCAATATAGAAAGATATTTAGTGTTGTAATAACTTTTGAGTGAAATGTCTTCCAATATGAAAATATCATTGTTTTACTTATCAGGAAGTGCTCCATAGCATACATATTTACATTACAAAATGTTAACTGCTCCTTTAAGAGAAATTAATAAAATGGTGATGCAGTGAATGAGCTGTGCTTATGTATATAGTGCTGGATCCTGTGCATACAAATGCTTTAGCACATTGCAACTCACAACTACAGCAGAGCCATAATTTCTATAGGAACAAGACCTTAAAAACCAGTACACTTTTTTTAATTAGAGATTATATGGTATAGAGCTTTTCCCCTTACTGCTGGTAGATTTTTCATTCAAATGTTATTAAAGTGCAAAAATATCATTTTGAGTCCTCCATTAACTTATTGGTGTCTCAGAATCCAATTTTTATCACCCTGTTAGTAAAATATTAGCTAGGTGGCATACTTCTTTTGTGTTGGGAAACAGAATGCTTCATAGTCGCACACTATTCACAACCTTGGCACACATGGCACAAAGCTGCCATTTAAACATTCAAAAAGCTTTATACGTAGGTCTTAAAAAAGCACAGCACACAGAAGCAATTCTTTGCATTTTCTTGCATGGAATTCTATTACTACTTAATGGATTTTATACAATAGAAATAAAGTTTTATTTAAAAAAAATTACTGGTAATCAATAATAATAACTGTAGGAACAGGATGTCATTTTCAGCAAAAATGGCAACTCAAATCATAATTATGAAGGGAAAAACGTTTTGGAGGGGGCAGGCAGTGGATAGGAAGAAGAAATTCCAACATGACACTTGCCTAAACATGAAAATTGGATTTTATTTGACAGACTTTTCAGAACAAAAGTAAACAGGAGCTGTTGTAAAATAGATCTGTGTTAATCATTGTGTTTGTGTTCAAACAAGTATATTTGTTATATGACTGTAGAGCAGGGTGAGCATTGCAATCTGAGGCCCCCAAGCATTGGGAACTACAACTCCCATCTCCCCAGCCAGTCAATGGCTGGGGTTGATGGGTAGTGTAGTCATCAACAGCTGGATGGCTTTAGGTTGAGCACTCCTGCTGTTGATGTCTACAGTCTCCATTGTCTCTGACCAACCTGCTGGTGGCTATGGATGCTGGGAATAGTAGTCCTCAACAGTTACATTGCTCTCCCCTGCCTTAACAGAAAAGAGGGCCAGTCCTAGAGCATACCATCTGGACCATACATTGGTTTAAAATGGACCTTTAACCCCCTTGAATGCTAAAGAGGTTTCCAATGCCTCATGAAGCAATGTGTTGGAGATCTTTCTAGCTTTTCAAGGGGTTCAAATCATAGGAAAATTGGTTAATTTTGATTTAGCTGCTAGGGTACAGTTGGTTTCCTTTAGAATTCCTATTTTCTTTAGTGGATAAGAAAGTGATGTGCGTACCTGGGAATTTCCAAAATGAACCGACCCTGAGATCTTTGACATAATAACCCATAGCGCTCTCCTTAATGTAGATTACATGTGATATGTTCCTGCCTGATGTAACTCAGAGGCACTCTAGTTAGTCCTCAATCTAGAACATGCTATAATTCACAGAACTCACTGCTTGAACGTAATCAAAACCCTGAGTGTCAGGGACAACCCAGTGAATCCCCAGGTATAGCGATATGCCTGTGTTTTGTACATGCCCTTCATTGTATACGATAGGCTTTTCCTGGGGATGACTTATTACTGATAACCTGGTGCTATACTAGAAATCCCTTTACATCCCAAATGTTAGTCAGTGTCCCATTACCAACACTCAGAGGGGTGTGCAACATGCTGCTTCACAATGCATTGCATACTCCTCTGACACTCCAAGGGTTAATTAATTCTATCCCTCATGCCCTCTCCATAGGAATATTTATTGACCTACCCTTTGAAGCCCGTGTACTAAGAAAATCTGGAGTAAAACAACTGCAATGTAGGGTACAAGTAAACCTTACTTTAACAGCTTGAATGCTAAAGAGTTCTATATCACACTGCAAGACTCCTCTCGTATTCATTATACGCCCCATTTAAATCAACGAGGATTTGGGAGATTTTTATTTGTCCCTGCGGTCAGGGGCATTGTTAGGTACTGGTCAGGAGGGAGGTAATGGATTGTTGCCAATTTGGTGTATCACTTACTGGTATTAATGGTGCAATTGGGCTTCGTGATGCACCAATAATGCATTAGGGTGGGAACTTAGTGGCTCCCCTGTCTATGGTGCTGTTAGTTTACTCCAGAATTCTTTGTTTTTCAAAGGAACACTAACACCTCCTAACAATAATCTCACACTTATCTTTTTAGGGGCAAAAAAATCCTAATGGCCACTATGAATTTTACCCTGGAACCTTAGTCCAAGTGATAACATCTTTAGTCAGTTCTGGATGTCATGTCCACATAGTTTGCTTGCAGTGCTATTGGACCTCTACCGCGCCAGAACTTTGTTTTGTCTTATTTGAACTAAAGCAGGCAGAGTGCATGAGCTGCAGAGAGTTACTATGTGAAGTAGGTGGAGTTTGAGGTCCAGCAGCACTCATGTCCACCTCCATGGACATGACATCCAGGACTTATGCAACATGATGGGGAAATGTAATACAGCTATTCTGAACCAAATCAGGCTTGAAGTCAAGTTTTAGTACCTGCTACCACATAACATCAATTTACTAAACTACCTACAATAAATCCATCATTAACACTGCTTGTGCCATGTGGAAGCCTATGGGACAATGTATGAACATTTCTTGGTCTTCCTTTCCTCTATGCCCATGACCATGTATTAAATGAAGCACAGAGAAAATGGCATGATGTAACACCATTTCCATGTGCATGCTATAGGGCAGGTATAGGGCTCTTGCTTAAAGTGCTAATGATGGTAGAGATAGTGTTCGCTGTAGTCATCTCTAGTGTATACCCCTTAGTGTAGCCACTAAATTTACAGACTAATGCCAGTTGAACTGAACTGGCTATTGTGTACATTCTCCCCATTATCTCTTGAGACAGGGCAAAGGCCAAAGGCGTCATTAGGATTTTTTAGCCATTGTATGTCGAAGATTATTATTAGGATGTGAAGTCTTACGTTACACAGTTAACAGTCCCCTCATCACATCACTCACTACTCCACTTTAACCCTTTGAGTGCCAGAAAGTTATCCAATGCGTTGCGTTAGACAACCCACTGGCATTCACAGGGTTAACACCATAACAGCCCTACACCCATTTTAGGATTGCTTGAAATCCCCTCAAACTCTTGCCATCCCATTATGTAAGCTTTGAAAGTTTTGGAAGAGTTGCTGTGGAAACCCTGAAATGTTTTTTCTTTTCTGTGTAATCCCAAATATGAGAGAGGTGGGAGGGAAGGGGGGTGGTAATGGGAGAGAGGAAATTCTAAGAAAATGAAATAAGACAGGAAGAGAAAAAATTCAACAGCCAGATGACTGGAAAATAAGTTCCAGCTTTCTCTCATTCTATTCATCATTATGTAGTGATGCAGCCTTCCACTGCTCAGAAAAATGTAAGCTTTTTTGGTACAAGGACACTGGCTCTTAAAAAAACACTAACACATCCTAATAATAGGTCCCCACTCACCTTAGCCCATTAAAGGAGACGTAACATCTCGTAACGATAACTCCCACCTTACCTTACTATGGCCAGAAAATCCTATTGACCTCTATGAATCTTACCCTTGTGCCTTTGTTCGGGAGATAACATTGTCAGTCGCTCCTGGAGGACATGTCCGTGTAGGCAGACATGACTGTTCCTAGAGGGACCGTATACACAAACTAACTGTGTCCACTGAACATGGTAATTGTAATACTTTGAAAACCACACAACATGTTGCACATATCTCTGGTTCTTTCAGGGTTAAGTAAGCTCATGCACTCACTTGCTTCAGTATAAAAACAGCTGGCAGCAGTGGTCATGTCCACCTCTATGACATCCAGGACTGACTGACAAGGTTATCTGTTGAACTAAAGTACAAGTGCAAAATCCGTAGGATTTTTTTTAAATTAATAGGAATTTTGATTTGTCCTTATGGTACAGCTGGATTGGCCCACATTTTCTCCACTTTTGACTTTATATATAAGCCTCAAAGTTTGGAAAATAATATGATGAAGTTATCACCTGCAATTTTATCCATCCCACAGAGTGCTGATGGCCACTATTATGAAGAGATGTGAAATAAATGTAGAATACAGATAGGGAACTATAAATGCATTAATCTTTTATTACAAGGGGGGTGCAATACATCCTGTACCTCATAGTGATGCCAGCATCGTCACAGGAATCCATCCTTCAAGGATGGGTGATGGACCTGGCATGACAAGACTTCATGATCACAGCGCTCCTCATGCCAGGGATGCTGTAACTGACAGGACTGGAGCAGTCAGCTTCAGCCTTTCTCTTATGGCTTGGTACATGTGATCGCTCCCACAGAGATCACACATACCACTTGAGGCACATAACAAAGTTATTGTATGTAAACATCGCATTTGTCAGTGTTCTCTGCTTTGCTCCTCCTCTCTATGACCATGAGGAAGAAAGAAGCAAGGGACATACATCCCCACAAGGGAAATGGCCAAAATAGGGGGCACTTTTAGTTTAATTATAAGTTCTGGGGGCAGGATTAAAAGTAAAGCGGGTTTGGTCACTTGCCGACCTATTGCCACCTCTTTGTGAATTAGAGCAAGACCAAAGTATATTAGTTTCACAGACTAATCCTAAATAATAATTTGCTACAAAGTTTGTAATGATGCAGTCATGCGCAGTAGAGACTGCTGAGCATGCCGCAGTCTAGCTCTGTAACAGCCGCGGCGCGGGCAGTCTCTACTGTGCATGACTGCCCCATGACCGGCTGGCAGTGGCACTGTGGCCCGTGTAACGGGCTCTTCAACTAGTTTATATATATGACACATATACTGAAGTTTAAAGGAATTGTAATGTTGTAAAACAACTAGATCGCCGAGTCTTTTTTATAATATAAGAAACATACTGCGCTATTTCAAAGCACTTACATTTCTGTAGTTCACAACATATTCACTGTAGAAGGATCTCCCGCCCACCCCTTCTGGCCCTTCCCACTGAATCTCTAATCCTGTTGTGCAATCTGACGGATGCAGAGAGGGACTAACTTCAGTAAGTATAAGGAAAACCCTGCCCTCCAAGAAGAACGAGGGCAGGATTTCCTTTTGCATAGTGAAGATTGTCCCTCACCGCATCCGTATGGACCTGCATGACCTACAGCATTGACGTGGCCAGAAGGGGTGGGGGATCCTTCTAGAGTTAATATGTTATGAACTACAGAAATTTAAGTGCTTTGAAATAGCGCAACGTGTTTCTTATATTATAAAGAAGACTCAGTGATCTAGTTGTTTTACAATGTTGCAATCCCTTTAAACAAAATGTAAAACAAAAGAGAGAAGACGCACACAATCTAAGTACAGACTGCTTCAAACGTCACAAAAAATTGACCTCCATTGTGCTGAATGGACAACTGTCCCCTTCACTGTGCTCAGAACACCTCTTACTGTGAGCAATAGTCCTACTCACCTTTTATTGAGGCAAGGTCCCACCTCAAGGTGTTAGCGCCTCTACTGGATAACCCCCAATAACGATATACTTAAATGATCACTCCTCCGCTGGTCCTCCTTGATCTCCAACCGTTCTGTTCCCTCCTACTGGATCCACAACTATTTCCCTCTATCTGGGAATTGTAAGATACTTGAGGGGACCTAACTTTAAGTAGAAGATCTCCAAAATAAGCAATACCAAACTATGGGGCCAGTTTACAAATATTTATTTAAGATATACACAGTTCACCACAAAAAGTGGGATATAGGGATTTTCAACTCAAAGAGACAATACCCCCTAAAAAGAGGTGTACTTTATAAGGGTGGACTAAATGAATTAGATGGAAAATATGGTTGAACAAAGGCATTGTAAAAAGGCCAAAATTGCTCTTGTCCTCTAGTGTCAAATAAACCCTAGTCACTAAGGGTCATATTGCATTGTAACTGCAAATCTGTTTTTGAAGTTCACATCTCTTCACATTATACAGAGCATCAACACTCTTTAGGATACATTTTTCATTGGTGGAGATAACAATATGTATAGAGAGAACAATTTCATCAAATTAAAGAGATAGTACTGTTTCAATAATAATGTAAGGTTCGATAACTCCATATAGTTTGTATTAACTGTTGCCAATGTTCATATTGCTCTAGTTTCTATGTAATTATATTATAAGGTTTCCACCTCCTGCATCTTTTACATATGTCCATCTTCTGTCTTCAGATCAGAAAGCCTGTCCAGAGGGATTGCAATGAGGAACAATCTTGTATCTGCATATGGGAAAACCTTCCCTCCTTCATCAAAGTGGTCAGTGTTTTCCCTAAACTGATGGACAGAAGATTGTCCCTCTTTGCGATCTGTCCAATATGACCGGATTTCAGATCTGAGGGAAGGCTGCTTGACATATGGAAAAGGGGAGAGTTACATAGAAAGTAGCGCTATATGAACATTGGCAACGGTGGAGTGCGTAGTTCAAACTATAAGGAATGAACAAACCTTACATTATAATGAAAATGAAAGAGAGAACCGGTTCAACAAATAACTATATATGTTCATTACAGGAGACTGGTGCACCCACACACAAGTATACACAATTCTCTGGAGACTTAAAATATGTTTTTGTAGGATTTAATGAAATCTCTACTACATTGGCTTGGTGCAGATAACCTTCGAGACTGACCCGGTCTTCTGTCTCTACATTAGCAATGCTGGTATAGAGAGAGGGCAAACTGACTGCCGTCATCTTGTTGTCTGGTACTTCCGATAGTCTATATGTAAGCAAGACAATTACATTATTTTTACTACCTAAACTGTTTTATTTCCCTAGCTTGTAGCAGTCAGTATAAGGAATATGAAGAAAGACAAACATGGAGCAGTTCTGGCCAGGGCAAAGGAGGGACCCAATGAGGCTGATGTGCTAAGAGGAAATGGAGCAATTCTGAGGCAAACCATGTGGACCATAGGGACAAATAAACATTTCTATTGACTTTAATGGGTTTTCATTTCTTTAATGCTAGAGATGTCTCCTACAGATTGTGAAGACTTGTTTAAATCAGCAATCGTTTTGGAAATGTTTATTTGTCCCTATGAAACAGTTTGCTTGCTGCAGCTTTGCTCCAGTTCGCCTTTGCACATCCACCTCAGTATTAAATAATTTAACCTCTTAGAAGCTAGAGTGGTCTCTAATCTTCCTATGACTTTAGTAAGAGGAGTTTAGAGCCCTGGGAAAGAATATAGTCTGTCTTCATGGACATGGTGTCCATGGAGGCGGGCATAATTATTTGCTGCAGAACTCTAGGGCCCTAAACTCCTCCCACTAAACACTATCAGCGGGATAGGTTTAGGGTCCTGGAGTTCACCCATACGTAGCACTGTCCTTCTCCTTGGACTTTATATCCAGTACTAATATTGGATATTTTTTATTATTATTATTATTATTTTGAGAAACGAGATACATAGTGGGCATTAAGATTTTTTGCCCAGAATAACTGATAGAGTGTCACAGCAGTAAGGCGTACCTCAGAATTTCAGTTGTGCATAAACAACTACTGCAGATGTTCATTGGCTGCAATTAAAACAAAATCTCAGCCCTAGTGGGGGTCACCCAGAGCCCCTAGCTCTTGATCTCTCAGCCAGTAGCTCTGGGAGATCAATAGAGTTGCACATGGGAACAACATGACTTCTTTGCTTCCATCCTTACTCAAAGTTCCGGTAATAATGTTAGCAGGAGAGGGGTCTTCATGCCCTCATGAGGACTGAGTTTAAAATAAATAAATAAATAACTTAAATTTAAAAAAATGAAAATAAGCCAACACATTGCTTTACAATACATTAGACACACCTCTGCAACTTATCCCCAGCCTCTGGATCCCTCTTATCCCCCACATATACTATCTGAACCTGGCAGCCTGGTTACACTGCTCACTGGTAGTCACAGATACCCACATATGCTATCTGACCCCCCAGAATCAGCTGAAAGATCAGTATCTGGGGGGCATCAGGAGGGGACCCGATGCCCCAACATGAGGACCAAACTTGAAAAAATACAGATGCAAAAAAACATCCCTTTGCGTGCCACACAGGTATCCAAAACATAGCAACGCAATGCGTTGAATACTTCTCTGCCACTCAAGAGTTCACCGCATGGGCAAAGTCGTGCAGCAACAGCTAGTATATATATATATATATATATATATATATATATATATATATATACATATCATACTGTGCAAAAGTTTTAGGCAGGTGAGAAGAAATCTGTATAGTAAGAATGCTTTAAAAAAATAGACATGTTAATAGTTTGTTTTTATCAGTTAACAAAACGCAAAGTGAGTGAACAGTAGAAAAATCTAAATCCAATAAATATTTGGTGTGGCCACCCTTTGCTTTCAAAACAGCATTGATTCTTCTAGGTACACTTGCCACACAGTTTGTTAAGGAACTCAGCAGGTAGATTGTTCCAAACATCTTGGAGAACTAACCACAGTTCTGTGGATTTAGGCCTCAGTTGCTTCTCTCTCTTCATGTAATCCCAGTCAGACTCAATGATGCTGAGATCAGGTCTCTGTTGGGGCCGTACCATCACTTCTAGGACTCATTGTTCTTCTTTACACTGAAGAGTTTTTAATGACTTTGGCAGTACGTTTGTAGCTGTAACTTCATTTCAAATGTAAACTCTGTTGTTTCACTAATGTAGCCCATTTAAATCAGAAGCTATGTGGTATCACTTGCCTTAGTTCACAACATAAGTGCCAGTTTTAAAATTAACAAAAGGGGGTGGGCTGGGACAGTGGCTTGGAATGATAGTAGAAATGGGCCACTTGATTGAATTTATACCCAGTCCACAAGTTGCCAGCCCTCCCCTATCAGCTTTCATGCTCCCCAAACTGGGCATTTTTCATCAATCTAAACATGAGCAGTAACTCATTATTTTGATCAAAAATGGTGACTGAAAGGCACTCACCTCCTTCCTTTTCCTGCATTCAAGTTGGTATTCCCCGAAGTTCAAACTAGAGGGCGAGGGCCGGGAAAAACACTACTGTGTCATTGCTGATATCAACGATCAAACAAGTGGGACTTCCTGCTCCTCTAACACATCCTGAAAGTTTGGGAAATGCTAGGTTGAGGAGGAATGTTGGAAGGAAGAGAGGGTCTTCTGATCATCATCATGATTAATACCCCCAGAAGGTCTGAAATTTAAAAAAAAATAATCCAACTACAGCAAATAGTAGGAGAGGCCAAAAATGTAGCAGCTAAGGGCTTCCCAATATAGGTACATATGGCCAAGCCATAGCCACTATGGGCTTGGCATTCTTAGTGTTAAAGCGCAAAACCTAAAAGGCACAGTTTTTTACTAGTTAATCACTACTATTCCCACCTCTAGCTGAAACAGCTTTATAAACAAACAGCCCTCAAAGTGCAGGTGTTCTACAAGATTCTTGTCCCACCACCTGCAAGAGTTGAAAGTTGAATTGTCAATGGCAGTCTGATTTCTATTTGGCTGTGCAGGTGGGCATAATTTATTTAGAACATTTTTATTTAGAAAATGCTTTACCAGGAAGAATACATTGAGATTTCTCTCGTTTTCAAGTATGTCCTGGATGGTGTTCAGTAAAGGGTTACATATTTACACAACTTGCGAAACATTATATATTACATGTTATTATATATACATACACATATGAATATACATACATATGGAATATTAAAATTATAAACAGTTACACTCTGTTTTTAGATATAGAGAAGCATTTACTTTTAAGGATTTTAGACTGGGAGCAGATTTGATTATTTCAGGCAGATTGTTCCAGGCCTTTGGCGCTCTGAAGGAGAAGGCTGATCTTCCTGCTTCTTTCTTGTATTGTGGTATACGTAGCGAGTTGTTAGCAGAGGAGCGGAGGTTATAGTTAATACGGAGAGCAGGAGTGAGCATACTGCTCAGGTAGTCTGGTAGTTTTCCAGAGATGTAGTTGTGTACTAAGCAAGAAAGATGAAGGGTACGTCTAGATTTGAGTGTTAACCAATTTAGTTCTTTTAGCATATCACAACGATGAGTAATGTAATTACATTGGAGGCTAAAGCGGCATATTGAATTATACAGGGTGTCAAGTTTACTAAGATGGATTTCTGGCGCTGGAGCATAAACTACATCACCATAGTCTATGACAGGCAGCAACATCTAATGCACAATACATTTTCTAACCAGGGGACTTAAACATGATTTGTGTCTAAAAAGAGTAGTGATTTTGGGATAAAACTTGGATGTTAATTTGTCAATATGATGACCAAAAGTGAGGTTGGGGTCAAGCCACATACCAAGATATTTGTAGGAGTCCACTGGGGCCAGTTTAAGATTAGACTCCGTCAGGGGCAGATTGTGGTCAGATACTGGCCCGGGGCATTTTTTAAAAAACTGGCACATGGTATTCCATGATACATACATGTATGTATGTGTGTATGTGTTTGTGTGTGAATGTATGTGTAATATTTATATATATATAAATGCATGTGGGCTGTTTGGGGGCATATGAGGCACATGGGGACTAGTAGGTAGCACAGGGTGGTGTTTGTGTGATAGTTATGATATCATAATTGGAGAACATTAAGAACCCTTGGAATGCTAGAGGGATACCCAGTATGCAAAGCGTTTGATACTCCTCTGGCACTCAAAGGGTTAAAATCAGAGATATTCAAAGTAAGAGAAAGTGTGTCCTTGAGCCTGGTTCATATAGTTAAAGAGGATTAGTTTTGAGGAAACCAACTACTGAAATGGGGAAATTAAAATTCTGCATATTCCCTTGATTTAAATGGGGCTTTTGACCCTCTTGAACACAAGAGGTTAAAAGGCCCAGTTAAATCAATGGAAATATGCAGAATTTTAGTTTCCCTTTCCGAGTAGTTGGTTTCCTCAAAACTAATCCCCTTTAACTTGACGAACAAGGCTTAAGGACACACTTTACTTTGAATATCACTGATTTTAAACGTTTGAGTGCCAGAGGAGTATCAAATGCTTTGCGCATTGGATATCCCTCTGGTATTCAAAGGGTTCCTGTTTCCAATCATGAGATCATGACTCAGGACTCAAAAAAAATTCAAAACAGGAGAAAAAAGACAACTGAAAAGAATGTGGATGATTTACTTTCTGGATAAGTTCGGGGGGGGGGGGGGGGGGAGGATTGGAACCGGAGGCTGAGTCCAATGGAGAGGAGCAGATCAACAACAGCAACAGGTACAGGAAGCAAATTAACATCTTGAGTGCTAGAGAGGTCCTTATATATCACTTTACAATGTGTTAAAAGCCTCTCTAGCACTGTATTAAGATGGTGGACGGCAGCAGCGATGAGTACAGTAAGTAGACAGTCCGTGAGTGAATCACAGACTATCTCCTGTGTTTTGGTGTTACTGTGATTTACACAGCAGGTCTAGGAATATACATAAATAAAAACTGAAAATACTGTTTTTACCCCTTTCAGTGCCAGAGAGTACGCAATGCATTGGTCTGCAATGTGTTGCGTACCCCTCTGGTACTGAAATGGTTAACACGTACACTGTTTCTTCAGTTTGGAATAAAGCATTAACAATAATAAACTGATGCTGTCAGGTGGCTGTCTCATCCACAACACCTCTGAAATGCAGATCAGCAGCCTCTTTCACAATGTGACACTGCTGTCACTGCCTGTGACACTTCCGTGGGGCTGGAGTCTAGCCTGTAATTTTGCGGAGAGGCCCTCCCGTGTCAAGCATCCACCGGCCCACCGGGGCATGCCCGAATGCCTGATAGTACAATCCGCCCCTGGACTCCATTACACTGGATAGGTGGGTATTGCAGGATTAAGCAGTTTGTGCTTTGTGCCATATATCATTGTGACAGTTTTGTCTGTGTTTAAAGGGATAGTAATACTTAAAATGTAAAAAAAAATATGTTGTAGGGTTTATCCCCCTGAGTAAAACAAGAGTACTCCCACTGCTGAGAGGTGTTTTATTCAAAAGTTATTAATTTTCAAAGTTGAATTTTTTAGGTGCAATATCACAGTGGCCTGAAATTGTACAGTGGCGCTGTTGCTACACGATCCTATGGACAACTCTGGTCAGTTGACCATAAATCTCCATAGGATGGTGTAGCAACAGCGCCACTGTACAATTTCAGGCCACTGTGATATTGCACCTAAAAAATTCAACTTTGAAAATTAATAACTTTTGAATGAAAGACCTCTCAGCAGTGGCAGTACTCTTGTTTTACTCAGGAGGATAAACCCTACAACATATTTTTTTTTACATTTTAAGTATTACTATCCCTTTAAGAACAGTTTGTTCCTTGCTATCCATCTTTCAACCTCTTACAAATCATGTTGTAATATGGCTTCAAGGTGTGATATGTTTGAGTTTTTAGCATAGATTATGGTTTCGTCTGCATACATGTGTACTGAAGATGATTTGCAAAACTTGGGCAGATCATTTATAAAAAGAGAAAATAGAAGAGGGTCAAGAATGGATCCTTGACGAACTCCACTTGTTACTTTGAGTGGAAGGGAGTCATTGCGGGCAACTGACACATTCTGCGTTCTGTATGATAAATAGGAACGGAACCAGTTTAGAGAATTATTACCCAGTCCTGATCTTTGGAGGTTGTTTATAAGAATATTATGGTCTACTGTGTCAAAGGCCTTGGCAAAATCTAGGAAAATGACTCCTGTGAGGTCACCATTTTCCATGCCCGTCTGGATATCTTTGGTTACTTTTAGTAGGGCTGTGACTGTTGAGTGATTTGGTCGACAGCTTGATTGAATTGGGGTGAAAAAACTGGTCTGTTGGTAATATTTATTTAGTTGTACATGTACACATTTCTCTAGGATGTTGGATAAAGTGGGGAGTAGGGATATTGGTCTGTAGTTTGATACTACATTTTTATCCCCACTTTTGTGGATAGGCATAACTCTATAATTTTGTGGATAGGCACAACTATAATATCATAGCAGCCAAAAGGACTCATCAGTTGCCTCTCCTTAGCACAAAGCACCAGCTTGGGGGGGGAGTAGATGTCCAGGATAGACATGTACTTTGAAGGCTGTAACTTTAAAATGTTATTATTGCTACTTGTGGGACTAGCACTGCCAGCCTCCTTCCTACTGGATTTGAAGGTGGGTGAGATATAATAGAAGCCAATAGGAATTATTAGTTTCATCGTTGGTGCTCACAGCACCAACTCTGGGATGGAGAAGCCCATGGAGACCTGAACACTGAGGACTGTAAGTTTAAAATGCTGATATCACCACAGATGACTGTGGCAGTGACAGACTCATTCTTATTACCTATGCATGTGAGTATAATATCATAGCAGCCAATAGGAATACTTATCTTCCAAATGAAGCTCACAGCTCCTGGGAGGAGAAGCCCAATGGAGGATCTGTATACTAAGGAATAGAAATTTATAATGATGCTACTACTTCCAGTGGTGGGACTTGCAGTGACTAAATAATAAAAGTCTGGGCTTTATCTTATATATTTTTTCATAGTAGTTGCCCTATTTCTGTATACTTTTTATGTCCCTGACAGAGAGCTAAATGAATTTCTGTCTACAGAACAGTAGATAGGGATAGTGATACAATATAATACTATTCATGTATCAGAGAGTGCTCTGTATGCGGGCAGGCATTTTTGCTGTGGAAATAGTGTTATATTGTATTGCTATCTCTGCTTATATAGTCCCTGACAGAAACTTTCCTATAGACAGAAATTCCAGGAGATTCCTGTCATGGACATAAAAGTGAAAAACTTATGGGAAGATGAAAAAAGGATTTTGACTTTACATAATAGCATTAGCAGGCCATATAAAGCCAAAAAGGAGGTTGACTGTCACTTTAAAAAAAATTACCCACTGCAGATCATATACTGTGAAGTGCAAGGTCAGTGATCCCATGAGGTTTGATCAACATGGCAATACAAGGCTTACAATCTATGACCAATATGACACCACTGGGTTTACAATATACCCATATGGCACCTCTGTGCTAACAATATAAAAGCAATTACCCACTGTAGGTCACATCCTGTGAAGTGCAAGCTCTGTGATGCTATGTGGGACACAGGATGTGGATTATAAACTCTATGGTGTCATGTGCATGATCCATAGGGCAGCACAGAGCTTATACGTCACTGTAAATGACACATTGTGGGTAATTAATTTTAGATTGCAAGCTGTGTGGTACGAGAGTCTCACCCACATGATTATTATTATTATTATTATTATTATTCTTTATTTGTATAGCGCCAACTAATTCCGCAGCGCTGTACAATGCCAAAGAGTTTACAGTCTATAATGAAAAACATAATGAAAAAAAAAACCAGAATAAACTGCATATGGAAAAACATACCTTACTCTCCAGTTTGCGGCTCGTTCAGATTTTTTTCTAGTGGCTACCCCTGAAATTATGTTATACCCAGCATGTAGACACTGTACGTGCAGAAGT
Organism: Rhinophrynus dorsalis; assembly: GCA_037306005.1. NCBI lineage: Eukaryota > Metazoa > Chordata > Amphibia > Anura > Rhinophrynidae > Rhinophrynus > Rhinophrynus dorsalis. The sequence continues at coordinate 467,877,984 of CM074720.1, forward strand.
GCCAGTTTTGGAACAGATATCTTGGTTTTCCCTGCTCTACCTAGTTCCCAAGTGATATATTTGGAAAGGGGAGACTCTCTCCTTTTTCAATGATACCAAAAGATGCATTTGGAGAAGGGAGGCCTGAGATATTCACTCTAATACCCAATCCTACTCTTATTTAACCTCCTTTTTTAGCTTCAGTTTTTAGGCTTTCGGGGGATCACCTGGTAAGAATCCCCACAAACTTGGTATAGTTGAACATGCAGCAGCCTCGTACTTCAAAAAAATGGTGCTGCAGCTACTGAGAACTACTTCCTGGTGCCACTACGTGAGCTAAGTGATTAGAACTCTGTGGGCTCCTGGTTTTTGTTAGTCCCCTTAGGTGCAGTGGTTTGCCCCAGAAAAGGTCCACTCTTTGTGCATATGACTTTATCATACCTCCCAACATTTCAAATGGCCAAAGAGGGACACTTCTGTTTTAGGGGGTGTTGCTGGGGTCGTGACTGCTGGACAGGACAGTAGCCAGAATTTTAGGTTATTTCATGACCTATTCACATTTTGTGTAAGTGAACCAATGTCTTAGAACAAGGCCAAAGTATTTTATTTATACTAATTGTTTTATAAACACATATAGTGAAGTTTAAATAAACATCAATGTCAGTGTTATTGCTGTGGAGCAATGTAATACACTTATATACAAACCTCACAGTCTGACCTCCTAGAAAGATGGACAACAGGGGCTGGATTTAAATGCAGGTGCTACTTTTATCCCCGGGAATCCCCATAGACTTCAATAGGAACATTTTTGATAAAACAGGAGGTAACATTTATCTCCTGCATTTGAATCCAGCCCCAGGATGGGAAAGAGGGATTTGGGTCTCAAAGAGGGGTGTACTCCCTAAAGCAGGACACTTGGATGGTACGGTTTATGTCTGCACATATGGAGAATGGTACCATACTAAGAAGAATGAGTTCTGGGGCAAACCAGCTGCACAATAGGGAACAAAAACAAGCTTCAAAGTAACACTGATTTATATGTGTCTTTGAACCAACTGAATGCCAAGAATGTCTTCAGTTAATTGCAAAACAAATAATGACAGATCTCGCTAGCATTCACGGGGTTAAAATCCCGACTTAAATTAATGGGGCATTTTAATTGTCCTCTATGGTGCAGTTGACTTGCTCCAGAATTGCTCTAGTTATTGCCAAAGAAAAAGTAACCACTCACCTGCCAATGACCAGAAAATCCCAATGTCCCCTAACAATTCTGCCCCTGTGTTTTTGTTCAACAGCTAACATCTTCAATCAGCCCTGGATGTGATGTCAATGGAGGCAGACATGACAGTTTCTAGCAGGACCAGTTGACCTCAAACTCTGCATGCTGCACATAGAAATCTTAACCCTTTAATCAGAGGGGTATGCAGTGCATTGCATTCCCCTTAGGTCCTTAACGGGTTAAGTAGGCTAATGCAATCTGCCTGCTTCAGTTTAAGAAAACTATCAGCAACAGGCATGCCTGTCTCTAGGGTGATGACACACCGGATTGATTTAACCCTTTGAGTGCCAGAGGGGTTGCAATGCGTTGCGGGCCCCACTGGCACTCAAAGGGTTAAGATGTTATCTCTTGAAAACAAGGAACAAAGGGAAAATGAATTGGGGCTGTTAGGATATTTTGACCATAGTAATTTAAGTAGGAGATATTATTAAGACGTGTTACTTCTACATTAACCCCTTAAGGCCTTTTTTTTTTTTTTTTTTGGCATCCGGGCTCCCCGAATGGCATGCAGCCATGCAGGGAGACCGAAATTCCATGACGGTCCTGGCACGTCATGGGTCCTTAACGCAAAACAACCCATGACGTGCCAGGACCGCCAAGGGTCGTTAAGGGGTTAATACATCAGCCTCACAATGTGGCTTCCCAAGTCAAAAGGAATGTAACCTACAGACTGCAAATGTTTTCCTCCACACATGGTCCAGCCTCTAGTAACACAATGCCACTTTTCCAGCCCATCAGGCTTTTTTGACAAACAGAATGCCTAAAGAACAACAGTTTGTTCTGCAGCTTCTACCTGTGTGGTATACAACAACAAACACTGGAATTTCTGAAATGTTTCTTTAAATTATACACCAATGTCCAACAGAGAGGTGAGGTTTATGCAAATCAGGTCATTTCACAATGGAAGTGCAACTAACGCTTTTACTACAAAGGGATTGATACATTCCAAGCTGCAATTTAAAAGCTGTAATTGGGATACCAGGGAGAGGTTTAAGAGGCTGGACTGTCAAACGTGTTAAAAGTTCATAATGCCACACAAGATGAAGTAGGAAGGAATTCAGATGACATAACAGATTCCTGAGTGAGGCCTTATTACATAAGGTATACAGGATAAAACCTCCTCCCTTTTCTTATAATCACTCAGATTCTAGGTTAAACTCTGCAATCCAAATTGATATACGCCCAAACGTATATTAAAGTGTTTCCCACACTTGCAGAATGCAATAGTGATGAGCAAGAGCTTATATATTAGAGTTGCAGAAAGAAAAAATTAAAAATCAGGAGGCGCTCCTAGTGTGATAACGTCAATAAAATGAATCACCAACTGTCACCAAAAGAAATTTACTCACAATAGAGGTGGCTGAACGCAACACTTATATAGGGTTGCCACCTTTTCTTCAAAAAAATACTGGCCATGGCATTCCCTCCATAGACTTAACATTGGACAGAAGCCAATTTTTTACCGGCCTGCCGGTAAAATACCAGCTGGGTGGCAACCCTACACTTATATGTTTTTCTACTGAAAGGCCTAGGGGATTTGATTTTAATCGCCCCCCCCCCACCTCTAGCAATGATCTCAGGCCGATCAGCTACAGAAAAAATGAACATTCACAGACTGGAAGTAGGTAACATGTAAAGAAAGTAAAAAATAGGATGGCGACTATAGTGCTTCAACTGACTTATAAACAATCACATAAAAAGCATATCAGATAAACTCACATTTCTAAATGGTTGCAAATCAAGTGTAACAGACCCAGCTGTCATTTATTGTACCATTTATTTTATTTGTATTTCAATAATTCTGTAAGTTCAAATAGGCATAATGTTTACACTGTCTATGTTGCATAGGGAAGGAGTTTAGTGGAGGACTGGTAGCAGGAAGTGAAAGTAACAGGATATCCTGAGAGATACAGCTCACAGTAGTAAGGAAAGAGGGTAACATATCAATGCTGTGCATCTGTAGAGTTCTTGCATAAGTACAAAATTTACTAGTTTATTAAGCAAACCCTCCCTGGATAAGGCATAAGGTTAGTATATTAGTTAATTTTACTGTTTGTTTGAATAATAATGCAGTAGATAGAGTTTATGGATGAGATATTAATGTGTATATTTCTGTACTTTTGTTCAGCTCTTACGGTGAATTTTTGGAGTTAAAGGAATAGAGTTCAATAAAACTTCATAAACCATCAGTAAAGTTTGGCCATCATTTGGGAAGGGTCTGCTACATCAAGCATACACTTGTGATCAACTATAATTGCATGCAGTGTACTTTACCCGTCTTGGGTATAGGTCGTCAGCTGCTTCTCGTTCTCCAAAGGATAATCCAGAAGTCCAACAGGTTATGAAATAGAAATAACCAAACATATAAACAAAGTAAAATAATATAAAATAAAAATTAGAACATGAAAAGAAGTAGCCGTATGTGTTTTTAACAAATTAAATTGGATACTTTTATAACGAAATGACTACTTCACTCATTTTTTATTTTATTTTGTTTATTTTTTGAATATTGATATTTCATTATCTGTTGGACTTCTGGAGGTTCATTTGGAGGATGAAAAGCAGCTGACGTCCTATACCCCAGTAGGATAAAGTACACTGTATGCGTTTATAGTTGATCACAAGCGTATGCTTGATTTTCAACCATTTATAAATGTGAGTTTATCTGACATGTGCAGCTTGTGTGCTGTGGTCATTCAGGCAATTGTCATGTCCGCTTCCATGGACATGACATCCAGGACCGATGTTATCTCCTGAACAAAGGTATAAAGGCAATATTCATAGGGAATATTAGGATTTTCAGGTCATAGTAAGGGAAGTGGGGTGTTATTATTTGGATATGATACTTCTCCTTTAAACTAGACTCACTGGATATCATCAGTATGCATATTTGCCTTCATTTGGTTATATGTGGCGTCACAAGTGCATACAGAGCTTTACAGATTTAACTGTTTGAGTGGATTGCACATCCCTCAGGTATCAAAGGGTTAAAGGGGAAGTATCTCATGTCACCCAAAAACTGCATAATATTTCACATTGGTGGCATAAATGCAGAGATGGTATATCTTTTTGTGGCCTCTAGCGGCAATGTGTTGGGTTATGGTTCCTTTCACATGGGTGGCTATTGTGTCACATGATTGCATCAAAGTCCAGCAAGCTGCATCTTTACTGTGGTCATGCAGGAGTGCAGTAAAGATTCAGCAGACCTTATCTGCATGGAGACGAATTGGACTGCTGGATATTTTTCACACCTCCCATGAATGGATAACCCACATGGGCCACAGCCAATAGTATTCAGCTGGTTTTCATGTGGGTTGGCTGTCAGCCATGTCCACCCTCCAGTGGAATCAAGAGGGGAATGCAGTAGCATGTTATGTACTGAATATGGATGACAGAACTGTAACAGAAGGCTACTACAGTTCTGTGGCCCATGTGAACTAGCCCTTACTCTGCCAAGCAATCTCTTTAAAGTTTACTACAACAACTGCTCTGTTTTAAATACCCATACTTACCCTATGACCAACCTTTTGGATGAACCCCATAAACCCGGAAATTTACTTTATTATGTAGCATGAAAAATTACCATCACCTCTTGCTTCTCCCCCCACATACTGCATCTTGATGGTAAGCAGGGTTCATTATCCAATTGTATAGGTCTGTACAATTGTGTCACATTGTTAATGTGTGTTTATCCCTCTTTCTAGAGCTCCAAGAGATATCATACGAGTAGTTCCCCTTCAGCAGATCTTCTCCAGTGAAAGAAAACCTGCCGAACCTATTGCTCTGCAATGCGTTGCGTACCCCTCGGGCACTCTAAGGGTTAAACAGTTTGTTTGTACTGCAGGTCTAAATATTGTATACAAAAGAGAGCAAAACATTATTTTGGTTGTGTAGCACCAGATCAGCACCAATATTGCTCATGGCTAACAATGTAGCTAAGGCCTAACTTTTATCATATTTATTTAAAATCACATTAACTCCTAAACTAGTATGGAGCGAAATTAAAATGTTGCATAGGTGCTACAAAAATAGTTTAGGAGTAGTGATGATCGAGCACCCCAATGCTCGGGTGTTCGGGTGCTCTGGCCGAGCGCCCCCGGAGGCTCGAGTGCTCGGCCGAGCACCCGAGCCCCATTGAAGTCAATGGGAGGACTCGAGCATTACACCAGGCACCCCCTGCTCTGATGAGGGGAGGGTGCCTGGTTCATAGGAAAAGGTCAGAAAATGATGGAAACACCACAGAAATGGTTCAGGGACAGCATAGGGAGGATGTCTGGATGCATCTTGGACTCCAATGTCGCTGCTGGGAACGATGTTTCGCCCGTAGTATGCCATTTTTACAGACTGACCGTAAAACACACAAAAAGGAAGATAAAAACGACTTTAGGCGAAAAATTGTTACCAAACAGTATTTGCTGTATATTTACTTGTATATCATCTGCAAATTCTGCAAAAAATTTCATCGATTTTTCGGAACTGGGGCCATGATTAAGAGGGAAACGTGCGCAGCGTAAAGCAGGTGTTCAACGTGGTTATGGCCCGATACAACCTGTATATCACAAAATGGAGGGCTTCATTCACATTGTGGTACAATAGTTCAGGTAGTGGTCCAACACTCATAAAGCCTATGCACTAAGTGAAAGGGCTGCCAAAAATTAGACTGAAATGTCACTCCAATACACCCTTTATTACACATAAAGGAGGGCATCATACACACCCTTGAAAAATTAGGATTAATGGCCTGCTGGTGACCCTCTAAAACATTAGGGGCGAGGGCATGCCGCTAAGCTGACCATCTAAAACATTAGGAATGAGGGTCTGCTGCTGAGCCGACCATCTAAAACATTATGGGTGAGGGTCTGCTGCAGAGCTGACCATCCTAAACATTATATGCGAAGGGCCGCTAGTGAGCTGACCCTATAAAACATTATATGAGAGGGCCCGCTAGAGAGCTGACCCAATAAAACATTATATGAGAAGGCCCGCTGGTGAGCTGACCTATACAAAAATTGTCAAACAGGGCCCGCTGGTGAGCTGGCCCTATATAAAAATTATATCACAGGGCCCGCTGGTGAGCTGGCCCTATATAAAAATTATATCACTGGGCATATGGAAGAGGAGGAGGAGGATGAGAATATTAAGAGTCAACCATATACCCGTTTTTTGGGTGGAAGGGGTGAATGGGAATACAGAGTATTCCCATCATTGTAAATAACATATCTAAAGTGACTTTATGTTCACCCGGGGCTTTCCTCCAGTGGAGTGGAGAAGTCAGGGGAAATCCAGGCCTTGTTCATTTTTATAAGTGTCAACCTATCAGCATTTTCGGTGGAAAGGCGGATACGCTTATCTGTTATGATGCCACCAGCAGCACTAAATACCCGCTCAGACAGAACGCTGGCGGCAGGGCAGGCCAGCACCTCCAAGGCGTAGAGTGCCAGTTCTTACCACGTGTCCAGCTTGGACACCCAGTAGTTGTAAGGCACAGAGGGATCATTGAGGACGCTGACACGGTCTGCTACGTACTCCTTCACCATCTTCCAAAACTTTTCCCTCCTTGTGACACTAGGCTGCGCATCAGGGTGAGGGTGCTGGCGGGGTGTCATGAAGGTGTCCCACGCCTTGGAGAGTGTTGCCCTGCCTTTGTCAGAACTGCTGTGTGCTCCCCTTTTCTCCCCTTCTCGGTTGGCCAAGGTAGCACGTACTCTGCCGCCAGCGTTGTCAGATGGAAAATTTTGGAGCAATTTTTCGACAAGAACCTTCTGGTATTGCACCATTTTGCTTGTCCTCTCCACCGGAGGAATGAGAGATGAGAAATTCTCTTTGTAGCGGGGGTCCAGAAGGGTGAACACCCAGTAATCCGTGTTGTCTAAAATGCGTATAACGCGTGGGTCATGGGAAAGGCAGCCTAACATAAAGTCAGCCATGTGTGCCAGAGTACCAACAGGCAAGATTTCGCTGTCCTCACCAGGAGGATGACTCTCAATCTCCTCATCCTCTTCCTCCTCTTCTGCCCACCCACGCTGAAGAGATGGAAATAAAGTTCCATGGCTACCCTCTGTAGCGGAGGCAACCGTGTCTTCCTCCTCCTCCTCCTCCTCCGCCTCCTCCAATTGTCGCTGAGAAGACGAAGTGAGGGTGCTCTGGCTATCACCTTGTGTAAGCTCTTCCTCCCGCATTTCCACCTCTTCCACATGCAAAGCGTCGGTTTTAATTGTGAGCAGCGAGCGTTTCAGTAGACACAGAAGTGGGATGGTTACACTGATAATAGCGTTATCGCCGCTCACCATCTGTGTCGATTCCTCAAAATTGCGTAAAACCTCACAGAGGTCTGACATCCATTCCCACTCCTCACTTCTGATTAGAGGAAGTTGAACGGAGAGGCGACGACCGTGTAACAGCTGGTACTCCACTACTGCCCTCTGCTGCTCACAAAGCCGGGCCAACATGTGGAAGGTGGAGTTCCAGCGCATGCTCACGTCACACAGCAGCCGGCTGAAGCTGTAGATGACTTACGGAAATGTGCACACACGCGGCGCACCTTGGTCAAGAGATCATGCAAATTGGGGTAGGTTTTTAGAAATCGCTGAACCACTAAATTAAATACATGCGCTAGGCATGGTACGTGTGTGAGCTTGCCGAGCTCCAAAGCCGCCACCAAGTTACGCCCATTATCACACACAACCATGCCTGGTTGCAGGTTGAGTGGCGAGAGCCACTGCTCGGTCTGGTGACTAATCCCCTGCAACAGCTCTGAGGCCGTGTGCTGTTTGTCCCCAAGGCAGATCAGCTTCAGCACGGCCTGTTGACGCTTCCCCACTGCAGTGCTACACTGCTTCCAGCTACCGGCTGATGGGTGAGTGGCGCTGTGCGCAGAGAATTCGGAGGTGGAAACGGAGGAGGAGGAGGAGGAGCCATTAACGTAGGTGCTGGCGGAAACCCTGATGGAGGTAGGGCCCGCAATCCTCGGAGTGGGTAGCACCTGTGCCATCCCAGGGTCCGAGTCGCTCCCAGCCTCCACGACATTCACCCAGTGTGCCGTCAGGGAAATGTAGCATCCCTGGCCACAAGCACTTGTCCATGTGTCAGTCGTTAAGTGGACCTTCCCAGTAACTGCGTTGGTCAGGGCACGGGTGATGTTAAGGGACACATGGTGGTGTAAGGCGGGGACGGCACACCGGGAAAAGTAGTGGCGGCTGGGGACTGCGTACCGAGGGACAGCTGCTGCCATCAGGCTGCGGAAGGACTCAGTCTCCACAAGCCTAAATGGCAGCATTTTGATGGCCAGTAATTTGGAAAGGTGTGAGGTTAGTGCTATGGCCTGTGGGTGGGTGGCTGGGTATTTTCGCTTGCGCTCAAATGCCTGGGGTAATGACATTTGGACGCTGCGCTGGGACAGGGAAGTGGATGTGGTCGCTGATGGTGCTTCAGATGGTACAGGTGCAGGGCGGGAGGTATGCGGGCCTGCGCCTTCGACAGGCGATTGGCCGGCACCGAAAACAGGGGAAGAGGAGGCAGTGGTGTGGCCTGCAGACACAGATTGGCGATCCGGGCGTTCTTCCCACTTATTACGGTGCTTGGATGCCATGTGTCGGATCATGCTGGTGGTGGTGAGGTTGCTAGTGTTCATGCCTCGGCTCATTCTGGTGTGGCACAGGTTGCAAACTACAATTCTTTTGTCGTCCGCACTTTCCTTAAAAAAACGCCATACCGCGGAACACCTAGCCCTTGGCAAGGGAGATTTACGCAAGGGGGTGCTCCGTGGAACATTTGCGGGCCGGTTTGGTGCGGTCCGCCTTCTTTCTTTAGCCACACCACTGCCTCTTCCAGCCTGTTGCGGTGCTGCAGATGGCTCACCCTCAGGACTGCTGTCATCGCTCGGCTCTCCACCTTCCCAGGTGGGGTCAGTGACCTCATCGTCCACCAAGTCCTCCTCCACTTCCTCACTCTGATCATCCTCCTCATTTCTTGATCCCACCACATCCTCAGTCATTGACAACTGTGTATCATCCTCCTCATCAAGGTCTTGAGACAGTAATAGTGGTTGATTTGATGGCAACTGTGTCTCATCATCATCATCATCCACTTCCTTTGACCTTAAATGCCGTTCCCCTCTGTCATCTTCTTGTGATTGGGTACCCTCTAGAGGTTGTGAATCAGGGCACAAGATCTCATGTTCCTCTGCAAGCGTGCTTGGAGAGAGGTTCAAATGAAGGATTGGTGATGAGACGAGCTCCTCACTATATCCCAGTGTGGGATCACTTCTTTGGCCAGACCCTCTATGGTGGGAGGAAGGATGATCAGGGTGAGGATTATGTTGACCAGACTCTTGGCTACTGAGAGTGGACTTGGTGGAAGACAGGGTGGTGCTTAACCGACTGGAAGCAGTATCAGCTGAAATCCAACCGACCACCTGTTCGCAGTGGTCTGACCTCGAGAGTGATGTCCTGCGACGCCCTGTAAACTGAGACATGAAGCTAGGTATGGTGGATGTCTTTCTGTCTTGTGCTCTGGCACCAGGCACAGTTTCTACGCATCCTGACCCGCGCCCTGAACTATCAGGATCACGTCCACTTCCCCGTCCCTTTTTACCCGCCTTCTTCATATTACACGGAATATATGCCGCTAATCTGCGGCTAGGCACACTAAACAGAATGTGACGCTAATCTGCGGCTATTTTCAGTGAACGGAATATGTGACGTTAATTTTAAAATTTGCACACTAAACAGAATGTGAAAATAATCTGCGGCTAGGCACACTAAACAGAATGTGACGCTAATCTGCGGCTATTTTCAGTGAACGGAATATGTGACGTTAATTTTAAAATTTGCACACTAAACAGAATGTGAAAATAATCTGCGGCTAGGCACACTAAACAGAATGTGACGCTAATCTGCGGCTAGGCACAGTGAACGGAATATGTGACGTTAATTTTAAAATTTGCACACTAAACAGAATGTGAAAATAATCTGCGGCTAGGCACACTAAACAGAATGTGACGCTAATCTGCGGCTAGGCACAGTGAACGGAATATGTGACGTTAATTTTAAAATTTGCACACTAAACAGAATGTGAAAATAATCTGCGGCTAGGCACACTAAACAGAATGTGACGCTAATCTGCGGCTAGGCACAGTGAACGGAATATGTGACGTTAATTTTAAAATTTGCACACTAAACAGAATGTGAAAATAATCTGCGGCTAGGCACACTAAACAGAATGTGACGCTAATCTGCGGCTAGGCACAGTGAACGGAATATGTGACGTTAATTTTAAAATTTGCACACTAAACAGAATGTGAAAATAATCTGCGGCTAGGCACACTAAACAGAATGTGACGCTAATCTGCGGCTAGGCACAGTGAACGGAATATGTGACGTTAATTTTAAAATTTGCACACTAAACAGAATGTGAAAATAATCTGCGGCTAGGCACACTGTTAAAATGGCCCTTTTTGTCGCTGCGTTGTACACTATTTGTCCCTGTGCACCTAGTACAATGTCACCTAAATATCCCCCCCCCACAAAAAAAAAATGAAATTGTGCCCCCCCAAACAAAATATAAATGCTGCCCCCACACACAACAGTCCTAAAAAGGACTTTTGGGTCTTGATATAGTGTTCCAACACTTTTATTCTCCCTACACTGACTTTCCCCTTCCTATCCTCATCTCTCCCTGGCTAAGACTGAGCCGAACTCGCTGGTCGGGTGCTATACAGCACCCGATCACGGGTTCTGGCCAGCCAATCAGTGTAATGCCAGCAGCCAACATGGCTGCTGGCATTACACTGATGTCAGAGCCTCCCCGCACGTTTATTGGCTGCGCAGCAGCCGCGAAACGTGCGGGGAGGAGACCCGAACATGGCGGGCAAGCACATGCGGTACTCGTACGAGTACCGCCATGTGCCGAGCAGAGCGATACTCGAGCCGAACCGAGCTTCGGCCAAGCATGCTCGCTCATCACTATTTAGGAGTTAATGTTGTGATTCTAAATAAATATATTAAAAGTTAGGTCTTAGCTACATCGTTACCCATGAGCAATGTTGGTGCTGAACTGGTCTCTAGGTAGCAGTGAATTATTGGGTTCAGTGTCTCTGGAATAAGTGACCTTTATAATTTCTAAACTACCAGTATCATTTTTATTTTTCTCTTCCCTAAAAGTACTTAGGGCATCTTGACTGGCTGATATTAAGCACTTAAGTACCAGAGGGGTGCACAGCACATTGCAATACACTACACTTCACATCCTCTGGCCCTGTGTGTAGACAGATGCCAGCATTGTAGTGACTGTATGCAGTATATTGCAAGCTCTTTAGGACACAGCCAGTATGGAATAAAAGATGGCATTGTGTTTTTATACATGTACTGGGCATGTATGTGTCTGTAAGGAAATTACATACATGGTGTGTACATCAATATTAAAATATGAAATACACACAATCACACAAAAATACAAACATCTTCAAATTTTGAAGGAGTAAAACATTTGTGTGTATATATGATACATGTAGGGGGTGTAAGCACATTTTTGTGACTTATTTTACCGGCAGGCCGGTAAAAATTTGCTTCCGTCCAATGTTAAGTTTATGGAGGGAATGCCCTGGCCGGTATTTTTTTGAAGAAAAGGTGGCAACCCTAGTTTTGTACTAGTAATACAAACATTTTGCAAAAGAGTAAATATATTCAGATGTAGGTGTATTCCTTTGACCTTTAACCCCTTGGATGCTAGCAACATCGCAAACACAAGATGCTGGCGATATCTATAGCATCTGAGATGTGAAAATGTTCTCAACAGCTGTGCTATGAACAGCAAACTAATAATTCAAGGGGATCACTTCAATTGTAGCTATTTAAAACTGGGGCTCAGGCATAAAAGTCTAAGCTGTGCAGTCACTTTGTGATTTGGAATCATACTCAGAATGATTGGGTGCAAAGTTCCCTGAGAGACACAGCAGAGCCGAGGATGGGAGTGTCTGAAAGAGGAGTTTCACATCATGCTGTGGGTGGAGCTTAATTTGGTACTTGTGTTTGGGTTGTTGAAAGGAGGAGTTTGCAATGAAATAGTGGGAATGTGAATGGAATGGCACATGAGTGGGCTTAACAGGCAGGATGGGTTATAGTTAAACTCACCAAGCTAGAGAATCCGCCTTTATCCCCAGAGACCCGGTAATTCAGTCTGTAAACTGTAGACTCCAGTGCAGATCCGAAGTGTTCCTAGGTATGGTCTGAATACTGACTTGGCAATACCACAGAGGAACAGCAGGAGACATTTCTCAACAAATAAATCTCATAGTCAGGAATATACTGTAACACAAGAGAAATAGCAAAATGTTCAGTGCAGGATTTCATCTATTCTTTGGGGACTCTGTAACTCTGCTGAAATCAGGAATAGCAAAACCTGTGACACTAATGCCATATTCAATAAGGGATGCACTCCTGCGGCAAGGCCACTGCATGATAGGGGACAATAAAAATCCCCATTGATTTAAATTGGCGGCTTGACCTTTCAATATTAGAGGTCTTCAATGCATTTGTCTATAATGGTAAACTTGGTTTGATCCAGAATTGCACTACCTTACCTTTTTGGATACCACCCCAATTGCCGTATTCAGATAAAAAGAGGTGGCAAATGAAAAGTCCCATTGATTTACATGGATCTTATAACCCCTGAAATGCAGGAGAGGTCTCCAGTTAAAAGCCCCATTTAAATCAATGGCAAGTTGTGAAATATGTATTTGTCCCCTATGGTGAAGTTAGTTTGGCCCAGAATTACACCTCTTTAGCTTCCTATCTATGGCCTTAACCCCCTTAGGACCCATGAAGGTCCTGGACCGTCATGGAATTCTGGGCTCCCCGCATGGCCGCATGCTGTTTGGGGAGTCCGGAATTAGAATCGCAATAAAAAATGGTCCCTGGTCCTTAAGTGACCGCTGTGAGCGTGTGCGGCCGGTCCTTAAGGGGTTAAGGACCCAATGCACAAAGAAAGTGAGGAACAATTGCATTGGAGACCTCTCTAGCATCTAAGGGGTTAAAAGCACAATTTACTTTAAAATGTATTTGTATTTGTCCCCTGTGGTACAGTTGGTTTACTCCAGAATAACTCCAGTTTGCTTTTATTAATATGGACCCATGGGTCTTACACAGAAAGAAGAATACAAGCATTTGGTTCCAACCCACTGAATCACAGAGAACACATAGCATTCCCCATTACAATGATTGTAACAGGGTTTAACCCTTTGTGCACCAAAAAGGTGTGCAATGCATTGGTTTGCAATGAGTTTCCTACTCCCCTGTCATTCAAAGGGTTAAACCTTTGAATGCTAGATTTGTTTGCAATTTTTCAGGAGGTTAAAGTCCCCTTTTAAATAAAAATGTAATTTTCATTGGTGCCTTATGGTACAGTTTATTTACTTCAGAATTGCTTATTTTTGCAATCTACATAGAATTGCTGAAGGTGCAAGATTGCACCCAAGGTTTGTTAAAGTGACAGGAAGCCCCTGGCTTCTTCCTCACTGTGCTGGGTGAAGGCCGCTTTCCTCTTCCTTCTCAAGGAAACAAGATGAAGGGGGAGGCCATTGCCTATTGGGAGGGAAGGTGTAAGGTGAGAAAAATGAGGATTTAAGAATTTAAAAGTAGGGATTGCTTTTCAGTTAAAGTAGAAATTCTCTTGGTTCTTTTGATTTTGCTTATGTTTTACTCTTTTCTTGACTTTAATTTTTTCATTCAGCTTTACATCTCCATAAACCTTCTAAAGAACTTCTGTTCCAAACTAAAGAACCTGTCCAAACTTCTAGAAATAATTTTCTAATCTTGTATTGCTTTCCCTACGTGACTAGGCTAAATACAAAGATGCTTCGACTTACTTCACACTCTCAGCCACATCCCGTTCATACATGCAGCCTCAATAATCCAAACCAAAGATGGATTTCTCTGTCAACACGGAATTTACATCCTAAAAAACAAGGAAGAAGTTCAACATTCCATACAATGGGTAAACTGTATCACATTATTTATTATCAATTTATTTATTGTCAAGGTTGTGTGATGGTCTAGCAGAAACTGGGTGTGCAGAATTTATGAAATTCATTAATTGGCCCACATAATTGGATTTGAAGGCTAGCTTAACTCTGCTAGATCATGTTATTAGGAAATAATTAATATGATATTATTGTTTAATCCAAGAATTTGCTGAAGGTACTAATACAGAAAAGATAATAGAAAACAGGTGACAATACAGGAACATTTCCTACTCAAGAATAAATTATTAGCTCATAGAAAATGTTACCTAATAAAATAAGTATATAATTTAGTTGACATATACAATAATTGATTGGAATATAAATATTGTGGAAGCAATATCTACAAAGAAATAATTACCACCTAATTGCTATGCTATATTCTTATGCAAGACCAATATAATTCTAGTTTAACTGAATAACTTAAAGGGATAGTAATACTTCAGTATTACAAATCCCTATATTAAAGCCCTAGTAAAAAAAAACATATTGCCCCCAGTGTCATCTCTCAAACCTTTTTGGTTTGAGAGATGAACGCTTCTAAAGTTGCCCGAACCTCTCCCTTCCCCGTAGTCAGCGTTCTAGCTGACTGCAGGGAACAGAGTCGTACGACTTTCAGGCAGCTCTCCAGCACAGCCTGATCGCGTTAACTAAAAAAAAAAACTTTCACTGAAATGGTCTTCTACATGTGCTTGGTTTGCAAGCACACGTAGAAGACCGTTTTAGTGAAAGTTTTTTTTTTAGTTAACGTGATCGCGGCTCTGCTGCAGAGCCGCCTGATGATCTCTGACCGGATTTCCCTGAGTCAGCTAAAATGCTGACTACGGGGAAGGGGGAGGGAGAGGGCAACTTTAGAAGCGTTCATCTCTCAAACCATAAAGGTTTGAGAGATGACACTGGGGGCAATATGTTTTTTTTACTAGGGCTTTAATATTGGGATTTGTAATACTGAAGTATTACTATCCCTTTAAATGAATAAATGGTTTCAATAATATAACAAATGTGTTATATCAACTAAAGAGAGTTTATGCTATAATTTCTTTTTTTCTCAAATAAAACAAATGTAATTTTCTTCTAGTACCATATTTATACAAGAAAAGGTGTGATCTCATTTAGATTGTCAGGTTTGAAAAATGTGTGTCAGAGCTGATAATGATTTACTATAACACAAATACTACAGTATATATTATATTCTCATTTGTTTCCACTATTTGTTTCTTTGCCATATGGTTAAATAATGTTTTCAAGTTTTATCATTTTATCTTGCCAAATATGTTCCACATATTACATGCTTAATTTATATACACTTTAGTTCAATGTCTCTTGTTGTTTGCACGCATTTTGATATTCCCATATTTCACATAACATTTGTGTGGTTATTGCTGTCTTTAAAATAATATACTTTTTTATTCAGAAGTCTAATTGTTCGTCTCTGAACTATTTCTAGTTACAGGCATGGAAGGTAATTTGCTGTTTTTTTAATTTTAATTGAGGTATAATATTCACTGGAGAAATAAAATAACAAATAAATGCAATTCTTCTAATGCACAAATATGTTACATACATAGTTACATATATAGTTACATAGTAATATAGGTTGAAAAAAGGCTTGTGTCCATCAAGTTCAACCCTTTTCCTATTCCTGTTTACTGTCGTTGATCCAAAAGAAGGAACCCCCCCCCCCCCCAATACAGCAATTTCAAATTCTGCTTTGAATGGAGGGAAACAATCCTTCTCAGTTCCAAATGGCAATCAGACAATTATTAACCAATATGCTAACTAGAATCTGAGAATTTTTCATGGTGTCCGAGTTATAATGGAGTAGAAGTTGTATTGCCGGGAATGGTTGCTTTACATGTTATGGGATTAGTCATAGGAGAAGTGGGTGCATGTTTAAGCATTCATTGCACTACATTATTCTCCTTAACATAAATGTTAAAAATTAATTATAAGAAAAGAAATAGCCTGGGTGAACTAGCCCATTTCTATAACAGATGAACTTAGACATTAGCCAGGGGAGCTAAGGTGGGATAGGGATTTTAGCTTATCGCTAAATGTGATTATAACATATTGTCTGGGTTAAGCATACAATATGCAGTGACTTTTTGGTGTTTAGAAAAGACCCTTGAGGTTTGCTAACAATTTACAGAGCAGTGTCAGGTGTGGCAAGAGGATCCAGGTCATATTCCCTAGTTGGATGTGTAGCAGGGATGCTGTGTTCTGTTATGGAGGTGAGTTAGGAGATGTGGGGATGGATGAAATTCAAAAAGGGATGTTTTCTAAATAAATACACAAAATAAGGAAAAGAGAAATAGAGGAAGTGTGTATATGTGCATGTGTTTGTAAGTATATGTGTGTGGTAATGTGTGTTGGGTATATGGATTGCATGCACATTCTTTCAATACTGATACAGCAGGTGTATGAGGACCTGCATCACCCAGGACCAGAGACTGAACTGATAGACATCTGTTTCCCAGTTCAGTCTCTTCCCACAGGACAAATGAAGGTGACCAGGGGTCTCTTTTCAGATCCCAATTTCCTTTGATCTGCTGGGTCTCACAATGCAACCCCAGCCTCATAGCTAGTGGGGCATTATCTTGGTGATAGCTGCACTGTAAAGGAGAGGAGGTGGGTTCCTGACACCACATCTACAACAACTGGGAAAAAGTTGGAGGAGCTGCTGGTATAACCTCTGGAACAATGGATGAGGTCCACACTGGAACCGAACAGTGGAGATGGGATCTCTAAGTCTCACTGATGAAACAGTGAAGAAAAGGGCCTTCATGTCTTTTCACTGTAACTGTTGAATTACATTTTTGCTTATATACTTGAGCCAAGTGGCTCTTTGCCAGCCCAGGCATCACTGGTCCAATAAAATGTAATTGGCAGACATATTGCTGGGACCCTTGGATTCAATGTGATTGTTTATTCCCAAATCAGTTTTAATTTTCTCATTGTGTTTGTATCCTACCTCTAGACAGTAACATCTCCTGGGCAAGGACCTCACTACTGCTTGTTTCTGTGCTTTACAATCATTTTTACTATTGGTACTCTCTTCACTGTTTGTCACATGAGTGTACAGCTCTATTGAATCTTCTGGTAATCAATACATAATGAATGATAATAATAATAAAATGCATTTACATTTCCAAGAAGAAGACTTAGTAGCTTGATTTCCTTGCAGTTTATAAGTGACAGGAATAGTTTCTGCTCCTAGATATTTGGTACAGACATAACCCATGTGAATGTTCCGCTTTAAAGGAATAGCAATGTCTAATATGGAAAAAAATATATATTGTAGGGTTTATTCTGCTAAGTGAAACATGCACTTCTGGGAGATGTTTAACCCACTGAGTGCCAGATGGGTTCGCAACACATGCGTTACGTACCCCTCTGGCACTCAAAGGGTTAATTCAAACATAGAGTTCTGTAGCATCATCATCACTGTAAAGTTTCAGACTATGGAGGAACGGCACCCAAAATAAGTCAGTCTGAGCTGCAATAACATTTTAACAAAATACCTCTCAGCAAATGGGAGTATACATGTTTTAATAAGCGGGACAAACCCTGCTATTTATTTTTTTCCAGATTAGGCAATTATATCTGATAAGCCACTGACATAGACACACACCTAAATGAAAGCAGTAAAACAGCATTAAATTAACCAACTGGTTTACTTTGCATGTATTTGAAAACATCTCTGGCATCCAAGGGGGTTAATTTTAGCCGTTTACATAGGTTTAGGAAAGGTTTAATTTCCTTGTCTTGATTTGGATAAGTTGCAGAATCCATAAGAATCCACAAGACATTCTTTGCATTTTCTCAATGTCCCAGTACGGTTAATAGAGCTGAGCCCAACCCAAATTCCAGGATCAGCAGATTGTACCTTTAGAGCTGGACATTATAAGGTCCATTCCTTCAGACTGAATAACACAGGAAATCAGGTCACTATGTTCAGTTACAGAATGACACTGCACAGCTAGCTGAGACTGATTATTGCGTTATTAATGGTATTGGGAGTACAGAAACTATCTCAGGAATGTTTTCTATCATTAATCATAACTAGAACTCACTAATAGTATTGCAGTGGTTAAAAAAGGAGTCTATCATGTTCAGCTATTTGTTACAAACAAATATTTGGGAGATTGTCTGTTGGAGTATTTTTGTAAGGAGCATAATGTGTCAGTTACTAATTTTGTGCCAGAGGAGAGAGGAATGCCCTTACTGTTTGAATTAAACAGGGGACATTCTTCTCTGGTTTAATGGAATGCTTTAAAGGGCTAGTAAAGTCATTCGTTGTAAATAACGAATAGCACTTACTCCTTCTGTGTCCCAACCTACCTTCCTCTAGACCGTAAGCTCTCACGAGGAGGGCCCCTCATTTATCTATGTTCTCTGTGTACTGTGTTATATCTCTGTGTGTCTATTCTCCATTGTACAGTGATGCAGAATACAAATATAAATAAGGGATAATAATAATAATAACATACTGTCATTGAAATTAGCTAAATCTGATCATGACAGTGTTACCTGCTATTTGTATTTGAAAGTTGTTACTGTTATTATTTAGAAGGGGCAACTGATCATATTCCTTCATACTCAATACTGAACCCTCTATTACTGTGACCAACCTCGGGTTGTCAGCTGGACAGTATTATTCCAGTAGTTTGGTAAAAACTGGACACGGAGATATGAGAACCAGACAATCTTATTCTTTCTTTTCTTTTTATTTAAAAAAATGTGTAAACTACAGCCCAATAAGGTGTCTTTTTGACCAGTATTCTGCTCTGTATTATCCAGACTGAATAGATCCTTTGTGGTCACTAATGCACCATGTGTTTAATACGAAATCAATTATTCACTAGCTTTGGAAAGTACAAATGCCTAGAGATCAGTATATTTTGTTGTAAAATCAATTCAATATCCTGCTCCAGGCTTCAGCACTAAAATCATGGATATAAGAGTGGGAGCATTCCAGTCGTGCCTCTAAACAATGGTAGGCATGCTAATAGGTTTTATTACAGGAATGCCATAGAGTCTAAAGGTTATAATGTCATACCTTCCAATTATACCTTTGAAGCAGGTACAGTATCTTCTGTGCTCTTGTACCTTAAAAAAACAACATGAGCATTCTGTATCCTTTTAAATAAAATATTCAAGCATGCCAGTCTGGGACTTGTAGTCCTCTTTTGCAAGCAATGCTTTGTCTATTTCCATTGTTATTGCACTTGCAGACCACAGATTTGAGCCTTCAGTGTGTGTCTGTCATCTCATAGATCTGTATAAATAGGAAATGTGTTAGTAGTTATACAAATACGTATCTAGACTGTGCTCTAGTGCAATCATACAGCTTATTAACCCTTGAATGCTTGCTATATCACCAATGCATTGTTTCACAATCCATTCAAGACATCTCCAGCATCCAAAGCAGTGCTGTCATGAATCTGGAACTTGCATTGTCCCTGAGGGGGGCTGACATGAGACACACATTTAAAGGGACTGTCCCGGGCGATTTGGGAAACATGCGGCCAGTATGTTCAAACAAAATGTGGATGAGTTCTGGGGGATACCATTTGCTGCACTATAATAATTCCCATTGATTTAAATTAGAATTTTAACTCCTTGAATGCTAGAGAGATCTCCAATGCACTGGAGACCTCTCTAGCATTCAAGGGGTTAAAATCCCCATTTAAATCAATGGGAATTTTTGGAACTTTTAGTTCTCCCCTATAGTGCAAATTGTATGCCCCCGAATGCCTCCACCTTAGCACAAGGGAAACTGGACCATTTTTGGGGCAAACTAGCTGCATCCTATAGGCTAAATAAAATTTCCACTGATTTAAATGGGGTTTCTTAAACCTATATTGCTACAAAGGTCACTAATGAATTGTGAAGCAATGACTGGAGACCTCTCCAGTGTTACAGTTTTTAAAAACTGCATTTACATCAATGGGGGTTTAGGACATTTTTATTTAACCCATAAGGCTGGGTGATCACATCATACCTCCCAAGTGTCCCTCTTTAGGTGGGACAGTCCCTCTTTGAGACCCAAATCCCTCTGTCCCTCTTTTCCACTCTGACAGACTGTATGGTGTGTATATAAGCGTATCACATTCCTCCACAACAATAAAACTCACATTATCTGTTGTTTAAACTTCAGTATATGTGTTAATAAATTAGTCTGTGTAGATAAAATACTTTGGTCTTGCTCTAAATCATGTCAGTAGGTCATGAAATAACCTACAAATTCTCAGTAACGCCCTGCCCACCAGCCATGCCTCCACCAACACCACCAAAACTAAAAATGTCCCTCTTTGGCCATTTGAAATGTTGGGAAGTACGTCACATTGTGGCGTGTAGGAGCGCCGTGATGACAAAATTCTATAACGTGCTGCACAGACACTGATGATACTCGTAGCACATAATCGGTCATTAAGGGGTTAATATCTATAGTGTACTTTTATAAGCAGGACATTTGCAGTGTATGGGGAACATGCCTATCAAGGGAGAAGTTTTCTGACCTTCATGCCTGACGTGTTGCAGATAAGCACAGTGCAACTCCATGATTTTCACTGTGAGTCTGCACTGTGCCAAACACTGTCTCCTTGATAGGCAATGGGTATGCACTAAGCAAGGTTAGCTCCTGGCTTAACCAGATCTCTGCTAAGTCTTTTTACACCCCAGTACTAAGCATGTCTTCACAGTTTTTGCACTAGTTTAAAGTCAAAAGACAATTTTCAGAGCTTTTCTGTGAAAAACCCACGAGTCCTACACCATTTTTTTTCAGAAGACTCTGCAATTTCGAAGGATTCCATTGGTTTGTGGATATCCCCTAGCATGATGATATAATTGTATCCGCAATGCAATTTTTTTTAATTGAAATTCAAATAAAATGAATGACAGACAACACTGCTGGAGTTTATTTCTTCTACGTTCCATTAGCAAGTACTTATAGTTCTATGTTGAGTAGTAATTCACCTAAAACAGTAAAGTTCTTGGTTTTATGTGTAGGTCTTCCTACACATTTGAAAATTAATTTTTTTCTCTTTTGTGCACAAAATAATGAGAATTAAATCATGTAACCCCACAAGCTAAAACCTCAAAGACTGCTGGATAGCTATGCACTAAGGCGTGATAAAGAGGTGATAACTTCTCAAGTGATATCACCTCTCCAGTTCCTTATTTTATTATATGGAGCCTATGCACTAAGATATCCAAAGGTGGAGAAATCTTAGTGAATTGGCTCCATAGAATAACATAGGAACTGGAGAAGTGATATCACTGGAGAAACTGGGGGAGATTCACTAAGTGGTGATACAGTGGAGATGACTTCTCCAGTTTATCACTTCTCCAATTCCTATATTATTCTATGGAGCCTATGCACTAAGATTTCTTCAACTTTTGGATATCTTAGTGCATTTCCTCCATAGAATAACATAGGAATTAGAAAAGTGATAAACTGGAGAAGTCATCTCCACTTTATCTCCCCCTATTTCTCCAGTGATATTACTTCTCCAGTTCCTATGTTATTCTGTGGAGCCTATACATTGAGATTTCTCCAGATTTGGAGATCTTAGTGCATAGGCTCAATAGAATAACATAGCAATTGGAGCAGTGATAAACTGGAGAAATGATAAACTGGAGAAGTAATCTACACTATCACCTCTTATTGAATCTCCCCCATTATCTCCACGTTATCACCTCTTTATCACACCTTAGTGAATCTCCTCCATTATCTCCACATTATCACTTCTTTATCACACCTTAGTGAATCTCCCATCAGGTGTTCAGTTTATAAAACCCTATAGACTGGAGGTGCCTGGCTTATAAAAAGCAGATACTTTGGGGTCAAATGCACAAAGAATTGGAAAAATTCTGGGCCAAACCAGCTATCTCTTAATCTAGAGATTAAATAAGAATATCCCGATTCCCACTGATTTAAAAGAGGCTCTTACCCCCTTTTTCCTGAACCCCCCTCCTTCCTTCTCAATGGCCCATAAATGGTCAGTAAAACATGATAGCTGGCCTTTAACCCTTTTAGTGCCAGAGGAGTGCAAAGGGTTAAAAATAAAAAAAAAAATGGGCCGCATGCATAGATAAAAGTGGAGCAATTCTGGGGCTACTCAACTGCACAATGAGGAACAAACAACAAGGTTCAGTGATTTAAATTAGACTTTTAACCATTTGTCAGAAGGATATCCCCTCTGGCGCACAAAGGGTTAACACTTTGGAGCTTGGATACTTCTCTTGCCTTTGAGTAAAATAGGGCTGTGCAATGCATTGCAGAACAATGCATTGCACATTCTTCTGGCACTAAAAGGGTTATATATATAAAAGTGCTTACTCCATCCTTGTAGTGTAACCCCCCACTCCATAGCACACCAATATTAATGAGGATGGCTACACTGGTGACTAACTGCTGGCACTATATCTAGCACCGAGACAGAAATCATGAAGCCAGAATTAGGTCAACTGTCAGCAGAGACATAGCTGAGATGCTTGGATGAATTCCTGGCTCCCAGCCTACTTATTTATAGGCATCTGGAAGAATTTCTGCCTTTCCTTACATGTGATTTGGAGATTCGGGGTAATTAGTCTTACATAAGGGTGTTGTTGATAGAACATACTGTCCTGTACATGATCGCCCATGGATTGGTGTCATGTGGAATATGTTAAGGCCTTCCACTGATCAGACCATCCTTAATATACCACTTGCCCATTTATAAGGGTGGGCTACTTGTGACTATCTGCCTGCTGCTGGCTACAACTCCATCCTCTTCATTCAGTGTCTGGCTGAGGAGCATGGGAGCTGTAGTCTAGCAACAGTAAAAGAGACACAAGTTGCCTACCCATGCTTTAGATTATGAATACTGAGTCTTCAGATACCATTGTATGTATGAATAAATGTGTTTATGTAACTTCATCAATATGCAAAAGGAAAGAGGAGCAATTCAGGATCAAATCAATTGCACCATAGGGGAGAAATAAAACATCCCCAAACTCCCACTGATTTAAATTGACCTATTGAATGTTAGAAGTCTCCAATGCATTGCTAAATAATGAATTGGAGGCCACACTAACATTAAAGGTTTAATATCCATATTTATATCAGCAGGATTTTTTTCCCTATGGAGCAGTTTGTTTGCTCCAGGAATGTACATCTTTTCTCTTGTGCATATGGGCCTGCACTTTGGTTTACAACACAAAGCAAACTATAGAGAAGGGAGCAAGTGCAGATGCCTAAATACAAGTGACTTAGAGGGGAAGTATAGGGTCACAACAAGATAACTTTTCGTGACTTCATTATTGCTGTGTCGTCATTACTTACGCAGATTTACTCTTCTAAACCCACTGCTTTTCTTCACGCAAAGTGATTTCACAGAAGAGAACTAAAACAGAACTTGGCAATTATAGACCTCTGAGTTTGATCTCGATAGTGGAGATAGTGGAGATCTCGATAGTGGAGATAATAAGGGACTATATTAAGGATTACAGTGTAATAAATACAATTATTAACAGGAATCAACATGGATGTATTAGGAATAGGTCTTGCCAAACAAACAGATCCAATCTATTATGGTCTGTAGCTGAGTTTTCATCTGTTGGAGGAATAGTTGACTTCTAGATCCATATTATCCTCACTGTCAATTTCAGCAAGTGATTCCTTACCCTGTGCAAAACTCCAGTTAGAACTGATGCAGATTCTGGAATACTTAACCACACGGAGCTGGTCCACTTTCTGCAGGCTCCATTAAACCTCTTGTTCATTCTCCCTAGCAATACACAGATATGAAGGAGGGTAATAAACAATTAAATCACCTTATTATACCAAGGAATATCAGATTGCACATAATAGAATTTACCTTTTAACAATATACTAGCAATATTGGCATGTCTTTTCCTGTGCGGTTAATAAAAAAAAACCCCAAAAAAACAAAAACAAAAGTCTCTTGTAGTTGTATGTATGACAAAATAAGAATGTTATATAGAGGAAGTGTGTTATGAAGAAGACATCCTAAACAGGAATAGCCATTATGTGTGTTATCCACCAAATTGCAGGTCAATGCATTGGGAACATGTCTGGCACTAATAGTATTTACTTGTTTTCCCCTGACATCTACGCAAATCCAGAAAGGAGACAATGTTTTTAATGGCTGGATTGTTGAATTTTCAGTGCTTAACCCTTTCAGCTCAAAAAAGGTGTACAACCTATTGCAAAGCACTGTGTTATACACTTTTCCATCAGTGAGTGTGTGTGTGAGCGTGTGAGTGACCGTGTATGTGTGAGCAT
Organism: Rhinophrynus dorsalis; assembly: GCA_037306005.1. NCBI lineage: Eukaryota > Metazoa > Chordata > Amphibia > Anura > Rhinophrynidae > Rhinophrynus > Rhinophrynus dorsalis. The sequence continues at coordinate 467,902,548 of CM074720.1, forward strand.
GAGTGTGAGCATGTGTGTGTGTTTTGCATGTAGTTTGTGTTTTGGGTATGTGTGTATAGTGTTTTATGTGTATCTTGTGTACATTGTGTTCAGTTAGGGTTGCCACCTTTTCTTCCAAAAAATACCGGCCATAGTTCTGGGTCGGTGAGGGTGGAGCCGCAAAAGAGTGGAGCCACAAAAGGGGCAGAACCACTCAATGTTGCATGACCCTACAAAATTGAGCTTCAGGCTCCTCATTACAGTTATCATGTGCCAGGAGCTCAGTTCTCATAAAGCACTGTGTCTGGTGAAACTCTTCTCACTTCTCCTCCTTTCCACCCTGTTCCTCCCACTTCACACCCACTTCTCCTCCTTCCCACCCTATTCCTTCTACTCCTCCTCCTTTCCACCCTGTTCCTCCCACTTCGCACCCACTTCTCCTCCTTCCCACCCTATTACTTCTACTCATCCTCCTTTCTACCCTGTTCCTCCCACTTCCTGCCCACTTCAAAAGTACAATACTGATAAACCCTGCACACTTGTCCAATTAAGCCCCCCCTTATGATACTAATTGTGTCATTTATATCCCCCCGGTCATAGCACATGAGCCCTCTCCAGGGGCTCATGACAAGAAGATGAAATTCACAGGTATGAAAGTGTGGGGCTGCATGGCATTAGCCTTTAACACCAAAAGCCGCACTCTAAGGGTATGCACTGCAGGGTATGATCACTGGACACACTTTCCCAGCATTAGATTTTAATGCCAGCAAGCCCAGTGTGCCTACCCCATAGCATGTGCAGGGAAGTTGACAGTGATGGCAACCAAGCTGTCTATACCATAGTCCTTCATTCGCCCACTGTCTCATAACATAATGTAGTTAAAGTACAGTGCCACACAATGTCACCAACAAATAAAGGTTAATCTCTCAAAAGACTATATATATATGACAAACAAATGGATAATATAACATATAGGCAGTTTTTTTTATTTCCTTTAAATGTAACTAAACTTACCTTAGTTTGATAGGTCCACTTCCAATATAAACATTAAAAATGTTGATTTCTTTAAAAAGACGTGTACATGATATACACACAGCACACACATATACACATACGCACAAATACATATGCCCACATACACATGTACACACATACATACACATACGCACAAACACATATGCATACACACTCAGACACACACACACACACACATAAATGCACATACAGGCACATACAAACTCACGTACATGCATGTACACACAACACACACACAAATACAAAATATACACATATACACACAGGCATACACATACACACACACTCACAAAAAGATGCACTCCCGCACATACATGTATATAGACACACACATACAGACAAACACATACACACAGACACACACATATAGGCACACACATACGCACAGTCACAAACACACATATAGATGCACATACACACAGACACAAATACAGACTTACACACACACATACATGTCCAGACATATACACACATATACACATCCAGACATCATATACAAACACACACACACGTATACACAAACACATACATACAGACAGACACACACAAACATACACACATACGCTGGTATACTTCAGAATTGCACCTCTTTTCTCTTTAGCATGATGAATACAACCCATGCTCAAAAGTGGAGCAATTTTGGCGGAAACCAACTGCACCCAGAAAGGAAAAAACTGCATGGGGTTTATCCTCTCAACACCAGAGACCGCCAACACGCTTAGTTCCAATTAGCTGGCTACCTCTCTAGCGCAAAAAGATTAATTCACATGGGAATTCTTTTTTTTCAGCTATGGTTTACCTCTGAATTGCTCATTTTTTGTTTTATGCATATCATGTGTACAGAAAAAGTAAATAGCAATAATTCATCTATTCCTTACTAAGGGGGCAGTGATCAACAAGGCAGTGGTATTAAATGCCCTCTGTTAATTATCAGTACTGTAAATAATAAGAACTCTAATAATCTTCTCCTAAACTTAGGTGGTAGCTCCCACCTGCTACACAAGTAACACGATCCCCTCAACTTGTCCTCAAACCCTACTTGCAGTGGAGATAGTCTGACTACCCCCATTGTTAAGAACAGGGAAGAGAAAATAGTTCCCCTCAGCCCTTAGTAAGAAAAGAGAACTCGCATACCTGAGTCAGGCAGATTGGAAAATACATTATGGATTGGCTTGCAGCTATTCCCAGAAGAGCATCCAAGATACGAAATTTCACCTATTCATTGTATATATTCATCTGAATGTACATGTGAACACAACCCCACGGCAGGGAGCACTGACGACTTTATACCTCTCTTTTATTGATCCTAGCCTCCTGCCTGCACTGTTCTGGCCTGGCTTAGCCTCTTCCTCTATCAGGCTCTTACGGTGGTACAGTCTGCAACTAAGCACTATCATGTGCCCATCTTCCCCGCTGTCCTGGGCAGCGCTGCTCAGCTGTGCTCTAGCTCCTGTGATTCAGCGGCAAGCGGTCCTGTCCTGCAAACCTTCAAGGCTACGATAAAGGCTCATGTCACCTGCCTGGCTTCCACTAGCTTGTGCTATTCATCTGACATTTACAGTGAATCAATAATAAAATGACTGATAGGATGATGTATTATCTCTATCTCCCAATAAGTATGTCCTGCAATGCTGGCAGCTCATAAATCAGCTCTCTCTCCCTTCTCTCCGGAGTCCGGACCCCAGACGCACACAAATACTAGCTTTTCAATTGTATAGTAGTTATACCGGCACCGGCACCAGTGCACTAATTACCGGCTGTGCTGGTAAAATACCGGTCAGGTGGCAACCCTATGTTCAGTGTGTGTGTGTGTGTGTGTGTGTATTGTGTGTGCTTCTACTGTGTTTGTGTATGTGTTGCATGTACTGTGTGATTGTATTGTATTGTATGCATATGTATTGTATGTATTTTGTCTGTGTATTATGTTTGTGTGTGTGTGTGTATATGCATGTCTTCATTTTAACCCCTGCCTCTCCTTGCAGATATTTTAACAGTAGTGGCCAGGGGGCTATGCTTGGACCAATGGGACAGGTAGTATAGAGGAGATTCTCCTATTTACTGCTGCCCTGGGTATGTGTGTGTGCTGGGGCAGTAGAATTTGTATCACATGACCTCTACTTCTTTTATCAGTATGGATACTAACACATTATAAAGGGAACTATAACAACGGACCAAACATAGGAGTAATGCTGACTAAACCAACTGTACTATAGGGAAGAAATAAATATTCCCCCAATTCTGTCCAGTACCTGTGACACTTCGTCCTCCTATACACAAAAACACTCCCCCAATGGAACCTGCAATCAGCTAGAACATGACATTAATAAATAAAGATTCAGAGACAGATGGCAAATAAAGAGGTTACAGATTTTATTAAAAGGGATAGTAGTGTTTCACAAAAACAGCAGCTCCAATTAATCTTCATAGTATTTGAGCCACAGAGAGTGTTATTTCAGTACTGTCAGAGTTGTAGTTAAAGAGTAATTGAATTATAAAATATCCCCCTCCCGCCCCTTTTACCTAGTATAAGCCCCCTCTCCTCAGATGTGGAATCTGGTTGCTAGACCATATAGATAACAGTAGGGGACAATCTTCTTCCTATGAGAACAATGAAAACCCTGCCCCCCTTGACAGGTTTTTCAGCTTTTTCCCTTCTCTTAATTGAAGATTGTCCCTCTCTGCAGTCTAACTGGGCACCTCCCAACTGTGAGCAGTTACATCAGTAAAAGAGGCAGGAGGGAGATACTTTATCATTCAGTTACTCATGAACTACAACTCTGACAGAATTGAAATAACACTCTCCATGGCCCAAACACTATGATGATTAATTAGAGCTGTTTTTTTTATGAAACATTACTATGCCTTTAAGGTGATCTATGGGAAACCCTCTCAACTCCCCCCCCCCCCCAAACACACATGGCACAGCACCTGCTTCTCAGCTGAATACTGCCGAGGGATCGGGATGAGAAATTGTTCATGCATAGGTGTCCATGCCCATGAGACCCCAAGGGATGGTTACCTCAAAACACAACCAAGGAGATGAATATGACATAGCTGATCCACCACAGCTTGCCCTCCATTGCCTTCCCTTCACCTTAGTGAATACTGACAATCACACACACACTAAGAGACCTGACAACCCGGCCAGACTCCTAAAAGGATCCTCTCAGCTCACCCCTTTTTACTGTGACGCTATCCTATCTTCCAGGACTCGTGTAACAAGAAAGATCTCCATTGCATTCAGAGGGTTAAAAGTCCCATTGAATCAATTGGAATTCTTATTTGCCCCCTGTAGTGTCATTCAGGTGTCATTCATGGACTGATATAATGCGGCCCTTGGGAATGGCTGGCTGTTAACCAACAGCACTATTGCATCTGGCTTTCTCTGCAGATATTAGTATGATAAATATGGATATATGGTCACCTGCATTCATTTTGAACAGAGTTGTGGCCCTCAGGCTAAAATAATTGTCCACCCTGGTATAGTTGGCTTGCCTCACAATGTTTGGTGTGGTCTGTAAGGTAGTATGACAGAGGTATTAAAGTGCATAGTTATCTTTTATTATAACAAAAAGTATATTTTAAGGATTTTTCCACACAGCAAGACATGGGTACTCACACTGCTGGGAGATGGTTAATTCCAAATTATTACTGATTAAACTTTTTGTAATTTTAGATGAAACTGTTAATAACAGTGTCATCTGGTGTCCAGACATTTCACCTGGTGTACATACAGCTGCTCTATTGTGTTGTATTCTATGGGCGAGGAGAGACACAGGTTACACCGCTCCATACAATGTGATAGTAACAGCTTCACCACTTCATGAAAGCTTGAACTGTAATAACATTTTAATAAATGTAGTTATAGTCATTATACTTAAAAGCTGTATAATACATATTTTTATAACAAGTGTTTACTGATCTTTTACTATTTAAAATGTAGGCATAGCAAATGTATTATTATTACAATAGTAATAAGGGATTATAGTGATATGATAACTAGGGATATCACACTAAAGAGAAGTCATATATCCCATATAACAGTATCTGATTTATTGTAATAATAGCCTTTGATATATAGGGTAACAATAAGAACATTGATGCATACTGCCGAGTATTCATTCCTGATCACTTGTATTGTATATTTTTGTATGTATGTATATATTTATTTATATAGCACCTCCAGGTGTACTTAGTGCTTTACAGTTACATTTAGTGTAAAGGGGATAAAATAAGTGCAGTAGTTATACGGACAATTATCATAAGTAGACTAGGTACTCATACAATAGGATAGGAGGTCCCTACTCTTTACAGCTTCCATTTTAAATATAGGATGGGTAGCATACAGATACAATGAGGTACAGGAGGAATAACTATATATAGAACAGTTTTGGTAGTGTATATGAGATAAGGTTTACATATTACAGTAGTGCTACATTTAAAAAGTGTTTTTTTGAAGTAGTTGAGGGTTGAAGATTGATGAATGCTGGGTGGTAGGGAGTTCTAGAGGTAGGGAACTGCAAGGGAAAAAGTTTTCAGTCGCGATACAGCAATAGAAGTTACAGGAGCAGAGAACTGTCCACTGTGTGTGGTGTGTAAAGGACAAGCAAGAAAACAACAATGAAATATAGAATAGGGACAAATGTTGGAGAGAGTTGAAGGCAATGAGGAGAAATTGGAATGTTATTGCTTTATGGGAAGCCATGACAATGGTTTTAGTGGTGTAGGGGTAGGTGCTGCTCTACAGGAAAGTATTCTGGGAGCTGAGTTAAGAATCCAATTGATTGAAGCTGAGATATGGGTAGCAGGCAGACCAATAAGCAGTAGTCCAGGTGGGAAAAGATAAGAACATTAGTGCAAGATAGAAATGGGTGTATTTATGCTATATTTCAAAGAAGTAAGTGATTGGTTTTTGTTCATTCATTAATGTGAGTGGTGAAGGAAAGACAGGAGTCCAGAGTTACTCCTAGGCAATGTGCCTTGTCCACAGGGTAAATTGTGGAGCCCTTGACAGTTATAGAAAACTGTGCAGGATTTAGGAGGAAAGATAAGTAGCTCAGTCTTTGACATGTTAAGTTTTAAGCAACATGGAGCCATTCGGGAAGAGTCACAGTAAGGCATTCTGAGACCTGCAGTTATATTTCAGGTAAAAGTCAGGGCATGCAGAGATAGATTTGTGTGTTGTGACTTTATCAGTTGCCCTAGAGGAAGGGTGTATAGAGAGAACATAAGGGGCCCAGGACAGAGCCTACTGAGAGGGTTATAGGAGGTGAGGATTCTATTTCCTTGACTTGTATATGCTATAGAATTCTAAGGGTAAAGCATGGTACCGTGTGCACCCCTCTTGCATTTGGAGGGTTAACCCATATATTCTTTTAACCTAGCCATCTCTGGTTAATTTCACTGGAGCATGAAAAAGGTAATTAATCTTGTTTGCATTTTCTAGTCTACTATGATCACTCTTCATGTCTGCCCTGTCCTATTGATGTAAGTTTCATAGGATGTTATGATCCCAACTGATCGCGGCATTACGAAACATTATTACGCTATTTCCATGATTAACAAGTTAGTAACAATTAATTGGGGATAACTTATGTAAGCATGATAGTTCTGCTTTCATTCGTATTGTGTCTGGAGAAGAGACCTAGTTGCCTTGAAAGCCTGCATCTATAGCCACTCAGTTAGCCAATAGGTAGAATTTTTAGTCTACTAGTCTCCTGCATAGAATTCCATGTCATCCAGCCTGTAGCTGGCAGGTAGAATTGATGGCTCTATCTGGTCTGTCTGACAAGTATGCAAATAATTAATGTGCAAGGAAATCCTCTAATATAGTTGTGGTGAAAAAACAAAAGAGAAGTGGAGTGACACTTGTGTGTACACAATAAAATACTACTTGAGAAGTTCAGGTTTAAAGATAGCCAGATGCCAACTCACTTGAAGTGGTGGTCACCAGCAATGACAAAAGCAACTTAACAGGCTTGTGAGGGATACTTCTGCCCACACGCAGCTCTTTAATCTGTGATCTAGGAGTTCCAGGTATGTTTTTTCTGATGCTGCTACCACATAGCTGTAAATCATCGGATCTATCAAATAAAAAAAAACAAGGCAGCATGGCTCTGGGCTGTAGGGAGGCCATTTCAACTTTCTCAGCCTGCTTTTTTATATTTTTCAATGAATTTCCTTCACCAAAAGAAGCACCCGGTGTTCCCTAGAAGGAGACACACGGAGAGAAGGCACATTATGCTTTTCATGGTGAGTTGATGAATTCTGTTGATAGCCAGTAGATGTATATCTATGTAAACAATACATCACAGTTAGAATATAATAGAAGTGTATCGTAAAAGTAATAAAAGTAATAACCTTCTCAATAATCAAATAATCTACTGATATCCAATTTTCCAGTGTTCTGTGAACTCTATATTTGGACCTTGGAGAATGACTGTTTTACTACTTTTGACTAGTGGAGATAGATTAGATAAGGAGTTTAACCCTTTAAGCAATATACCAAACTCCTCATCTGGTCCCTGAAGTGTTAAGATGGTAGCTCTATTAACTTTTATTAAAGTATATTAAAAAAATAGAACAAATTCATACATTGCCACCTTACGTAACTAGTGAATCAAGCTTTCCGGTGAAATATAGGACAGTGGCAGGCTAGATGACAAGAGTCATTGTGAAGTCATAGTCTGAAGCAAATTGGGGTTAAGAGGTGCAGGTTCTGAACCACCCATGCACCCTGAGTCACTCCCCTCTGGTGTCTGCTCCTCTCTCTGGATTCCAGTTTATGATTCCATGAGTCAGTCAGGAAATATGTGAGATACTGCATATACGGTATTTTTGTCAGAAAATACTCAGGGGGATGTTTATACCTGTCCTGAAGTGTTTATAATCTCATGGCTGACATCCAAATCTTATCAAAGGCAGCCAGATCTATGTGTGTATGTAATCTAATTCCATTCATGTATAAAATGCTTCCCACAGGTAAAGGCTACATAAGTATGTGGGGAGAGTGTGTATGAAGCGTTAACCCCTTGGATGTTGGACAAGTTTCCAACACACTGTGAAGTAAAGTATTTCAGACATCATTAGCATCAAAGGGGTTAAAGGAACATTAGTGATAAAATACAAAATTCCTTTCATATGAAAAAGTATGTTGTGACACTCATAGATATGTCTGTAAAAATGTCCATATTGAAAGAATTTAAACTATATCATACTGAGTGTTACTTTGGTACTTTTTTTTTTTAATGATTTTTTATTTTAGATAACATGCAACAATAAGAAGAAGGAAGAGGAAGGAAAAATAGAAGCAGAGTGAATGAAATAGGTGAAAGAAAGAACCCCCAGAAACCCCCCTGGGGGCGAGGATGACTCTCATATAAAGATATCGAGTGGATTGGTAATCCAGTCTCCCCATAGTTTATCAAATGTTTGTGGACACTTCTTGTACACATAGATTAAGGGAGTAATTGATCTGGCCTAGCCATTAGGTAAAAGTGGGTGACGAGAGAGTTTCTACTTAAAGGGATAGTAATGTTTCATAATAAAAACAGCTCTAATTAATCATCAAAGTATTTGGACTTTGGAGAGTGTTATTTCAGTTCTGTCAGAGTTGTAGTTCAAGAGTTATTCAATGACAAAGTATCCCCCTCCCGCCCCTTTTACTGATGTAACACTGCTCAACCAAAGCAGAAGGGAGGTGCCCAGGTAGATTGCACAGAGGGACAATCTTCAATTAAGATAAGGGAAAAACCTGAAAAGCTTGTCAAGGGGGGCAGGGATTTCATTGTTTTCATAGGAATAAGATTGTCCCCTTCTGTTATCTGTCTGGTCTATGGACTGCATTCCACATCTGAGAAGAGATGGCTTACACTAGGAAAAAGGGGCGGGGAGGGGGAAACTTTGCTTGTGAATATCTCTTAAACCATAAAGGTTTGAGAGATAAGACTTATATCGTTCTTCATGTTTTTTTAATGCCTACAAAATAAAATGAAGTTAAAACGAAGTATTACTATCCCTTTATGTACAATAGCCTTGAGAGCATAGAAAAGAACAGTTTGAGAAAGCTTGGTAGAAGTTTGGTAGAAGCAGGTGTAACATCCTCCACCAAACCTATGATGGGAAACCTGGGATCATGAATAACGGAAAAAATTATGACAATTCAAAAATGTCCCCAGCATGTAGCTAAGGGTCTCTTCCTGAAGTCTACACCAAGAACACAAGGGATCAGGTTAAGACATTTTAAGGTGGCGAGAAGGGGTAAAGTAGACCCAATGTAGGGGTAGTAGAATCAATCTATCCCGGGATGAAAATTAAAACTTGAGGGACTGAACAAAGTCAGTCTACCCAGTCCTCCTCAGGTTCAGGAATATCCTTTCTCTCCAGAGATGAAAGGGAAGATGTTATAATTTGAGATAGAAGGCAGAAGTAGGTTTAAAGGGATAGTAATGTCTCACAAAAACAGCAGCTCCAATTAATTTTCATAGTATTTGGGCCATGTAGAGTGTTATTTCATTACTGTCAGAGTTGTAGTTAAAGAGTAATTGAATGATAAATTATCCCCACCCCGCCCCTTTTACCTAGTGTAACACTGCTCACCTCAGATGTGGAATCTGGTCTCTTGACCAGACAGCTCACAGCAAGGGACAGTCTTCTTACTGTGAGGACAATGAAAACCCCTTGACAGGTTTTCCAGCTTTTTCTCTTATCTTATTTGAAGATTGCCCCTCTCTGCAATCTACCTGGGACCCTCCCTGCTGCTCTAAGCTGAGCAGTGTTATATCAGTAAAAGGGGCGGGAGGGAGATACTTTATCATTCAATTACTCATGAACTACAACTCTGACAGAATTGAAATAACACTCTCCAAGGCCCAAATACTATGATGATTAATTAGAGCTGCTTTTATTATGAAACACTGCTATCCCTTTAAGACGATTAGAACAACAAACCAATTGCTTAGTAGAGGAAATGCAGATGGAGCAGGTAAGAAAGCCAGACTGAACCTGGAAAATCCCTTTAAGCTGTCCATAGTGAAAGGAAAAGTTAAGAGATATGCAAAAGTCTGAATGATGTCAAGCTCCAGACCTCAATCACCTCTCAGTAACTATTGGAAAGATTTATAAAACTGAAGTAATTAAGAAAGTGTCTCTAAAATTGTCACAAAGTGGCATACGTATATGTATAAATGTTTAGTGATATTTTCTACTAACTCCAGTCACTCAACGTTTTTGAAAACTGGAGTAGAAATGGTCTTGTCCAAATATGTAGTGTGTTGCAACTTAGGTATAAAGAAATTCACTAATTGCACCAAAAATAAAGGCAATTTTAGTGATTAAATCTTAACACCAGGTATAACCTGTTCTTAACGGAAGAATAGAGTGACAGTTGTATATGTGTAAAAATATTCTCTTTGCGAATTTCTCTGCACATTTTTTTCAGAATGTGCTTGGATATACATATTTATACGCTTGACTTTATTTTCTTATAAATAGGGCCTGTTGTAAATGTTATGAGCAATTCCTACACTAAGAATGCTTTCTATACATCTCCTTAATAAGTCTCTGATATAGTTAACTCCAGTAGGGGTCCAAAAACCCTCCCGATTTAAGTACAGAAGCTGCGGTAGATGTGGCTTAAACCATTACGGGGAACTAGGGAAGATATGATTAACTGTAAAGCCAAAGTTTTTGAGTAGGAGAGACCAGGCTTCATAGTGGTTTGCATGGGGAGGGTAATTACTGGATGTTTAGATGGGACCATAAAATAATAGAAAGATTCTCCAGGGAACCAAGGACAGCAGGTTCAAGTAAAGTAGCTGTATTGTCCAACTGGGAATGGATCCACCAACGCTTCACCATCAATTTTGAAGCCAAGTAATAAAAATAGATGTAGGGAAGAGCCAAGCTGCCCAGTGATGTGTGATGCAAAGTAGACAAAGAAAATCATGGTGTAGTGTATCCCCAGATGAGATAATTGAGTGCAGATATTAATAATTGATCTGTGGATCCATACTGGGGAGTTTTAGGCAAAATAGACATTTAGAGAGAAATGTCATTTTAACAAGCTAAAATTTCTCCATGATAGAGTGTGGTAATGAAGTCCAGGACCTAGCGTTGGCTGAAAGAAATTTAATTGGTGGAGACAATTTGTTAGGAATATAGTCACAAGGTGCAACACAGCTGTGAACACCTAAATATTTAAAAGCTAAAACCCACTGCAGACATGAGGCACAGCTAGAGGCAGGAGGATCAGTTTGATCCATGGGAAATATAACAGATTTGGATTTGCTAATTAACTACCCAGTATAAACTCCAAATTGATTAATAGGTTCAAGAGCAGTAGACAAGAAACAGAAGGATAAACTAGACACAATAACATCTGTGTATAACAAAATACATTTCTCTGTCGTGCAATACAGGTTACTGGTAACTCTGGGTAGGCAATCCGCCCTCTTAAAGGGATAGTAATACTTCATTTTAACTTTATTTTATTTTATAGGCATTAAAAAAACATGAAGAATGATATAAGTCTTATCTCTGAAACCTTTATGGTTTAAGAGATATTCACAAACAAAGTATCCCCCCCCTATTCAACTAGATCAGAAGGGAGATGCCCAGGTAGACTGCAGAGAGGGACAATCTTCAATTAAGATAATGGAAAAAGCTGAAAAACTTGTCAAGGGGGGAAGGGCTTTCATTGTTTTCATACATAGAAAATTGTCCCCTTCTGTTATCTGTACTGTCATACAACCTGATCCACATCTGAGAAGAGATGGCTTACACTAGGTAAAAGGGGCGGGGAGGGGAACTTTGCTTGTGAATATATCATAAACCATAAAGGTTTAAGAGATAAGACTTATATCATTCTTCATGTTTTTTTAATGCCTACAAAATAAAATAAAGTTAAAACGAAGTGTTACTATCCCTTTAAGTAGGCAGACAATTCTAAAATTGTATGCAAGGGGTGGAGCCTGCCTTCCCTCCTTGTCTGCAGCTAGCCAACCAGCTCCAGAAAGATTTGTTCCTTGGTGAAGATAACACAGGCAAGAGAACAGTTCTGCTATAGCTTTAGAAGTTTTTTATTTTTCTGTTAGAAATGGAATACCACCATTAGGCAGATTACCATAACTGGCAATGCCTTAGATGTGGCTAGCTCAGTATCCAGGTGCTTTTTGTGGACCTTAAGCCCTGGGGGGAAAATCTTGATTCCCCAGGAGTTACCCACTGAGGCTTCTTCTTAATACATGGTAGTCTGAAGACAGAAGATATGCAGGAAAGGTGAGCAACCCTTTGAGTGATGCAGGTCCACATGTCCCACAGTGCCCCTCCACACAGGGATGTCTTTATTGGAGTTCCTATTGCACACTCCTGCACTCATTCTATCTGTATGTCTGTTGGGTGTTTGGAGCATGTTTATATGGTAATTAACCCTTTAACTGCTGGTTTTCCATTCATTTGGGCTTTTTTTTAACACTTTTCCTACTGGTTCAGTGTTTTTGGGTATTCTAACATGTTCTAGTGATGTTTCATGTCTTTTAGATTTACACTTCCAGTTTTGTAAAATTTGAGTTCAGGCGCGCTTTACCACATAGACGCCATTGCTCCATTCACTCCTATGGGACTGTACAGTTTGAGACATATCTCTGCAACCGATTAACCTAGCGACTTCAGAGATGGCTAATTTTATTTGTCTGCCCTTGCTCTATCATCCGGTTCATGTCTCTAGTGTGTTGGACGGCTCAGGGGGCTTCGGGCACTGTTTGGGGTACTTTTCTGGGAAAACTGCATTTCCCATGAGCAATTGCTTCGTGCACTCGTTTCTGATTGGCTCCCACTGCAGCAGCCATTTTGTGCTATTTCCATAACAAGTATCCTACGCAGGGCTTGGACTCTCCTTCTCTCCTCTGCTGATTAACCCTTTGCCTGCCAGATAAGTCTAGTTTAGCAATTTCTGGTGTGAAACTTTAATCTTACACACTGTACTTGGGTGATTTCTTATACAGTAAGGTTATTTGACACTGTGAGAATGTTTATACCGTTGGAGCTTGGGGCCAGACCTAAGATTAAGGAGGCTGGGGTCTCTGTATCCCCTATTGCGCATTGCTCTTCCTGTCATTCAGGGTTGCCTAGAGAATTCTCAAGTCATTTATGCCCAGCATGTTCTGATGTCCCTGAGAGTCTCCCAGGGACCTACAGCCATGCATTAGAGACAGTTTGGGTGCAAGAGTTCAAGGCTGCTACTAGGGACCTTAGGTCCACTTTGCACCTCTTTCCATGCCAGGTACAGGGGGTCTCCATTCTTCGCAGACCCCCTCCTCTGTCAAGGTTTCCCTGCCCAGACCTCACGGAGTACCTGACGTGTCAGATTCCTCTGAGGAGGAACTGTTGATGGATTCAGATGTTGAAGAATGTTCTGCGGTGGGATCCTTTCAGTTTTTTGGGGACCCTTTTGAGGCTGATCCTGAGCCCTCAGCTGAGGGCCTGATCAGGGCTGTTTTATATACTCTAAACATTCCCTTAGTGCAGGAGGTTCCTTCTGATGTGTTTCAGGAGCCTAAAAAGCCCCTTACTTGCTTTCCACCTAACCTAACTCTTGACCGCCTTGTGTCTGAAGAGTGAAAGTCTCCGGATAGGAAACCTTCTGTCTCCATGAAATTTGCTAAGCTTTATCCCTTTTCTGAGGCTGCACTTGCTCAATGGGTTCATCCTCCTAAAGTGGATGCTCCTATCTCCAGGCTATCCAAGTCTACTGCTTTGCCAGTGTCTGATGCGTCTGCTCTAAAGGACTGGACTGAAAAGAAACTTGAGGTCTCCCTCAAGTCCATATTTGCCACTGCTGGTTCTGCCATGCGTCCAGCATTTTCAGCAGCATGGGAGAACCGGTCCATTGTGGTCTGGACTGAACAGCTCACTCTTGCTGTCCATCAGGATGCTCCTACTTCGGATAAGTTGCACCTCCTTGCCAACATTTCTGAGGCACAACACTATGTTTCTGCTGGGTTATTTGATGCCATCCGTTTGGTGGCTAGGGTTTCCACCATGTCTGTGGTTTCCAGACGGGCTCTTTGGCTCAAGATCTAGTCTGCTGATACTGCATCTAAGAAAGCTTTGCTCTCTTTGCCTTTTCAAGGCACTTCTTTGTTTGGGCCAGATCTCAAGGATCTGATCAGTTAGGCTACAGGGGGAAAGAGTATACTTCTACCCTTAGTTCCTAGGAAAAAAACACAGCTTAAGCATTACCTGTTATTTTCGTTCCTTTCAGAATGAGACACGTCCGACGAACCAGATGGTTCCCTCAGCTCTGTGTACCTCCTCTAAGCCCAAACAGAAAAGGAAGCCCAAGGTCTCCTCCAAGCCCAAGGCTTCTAAGCCTTCTTCGGCATGACTCACCAAACTCGGGTCCACACTCTGCTGTGGGTGGTCGTCTGCGTCACTATCACAGCATTTGGGAGGATTCAGTGACGGACCCATGGGTTTTGCAGGTAGTGACGGAAGGGTACAGGATCCTTTTCGTCTCTCTTCCTCCCTTTCATTTTCTTCCTTCTCATACACCTCAGGGCGCAGAGAACCACCGTCTGTTCAACGGCACTGTTCAGGCTCTTCTGGACAAGGATGTTCTGGAGCCGGTTCCAGTTCAGGACAGAGGTATGGGTTTTTACTCAAACCTCTTTGTGGTCTCCAAGAAGGATGGTGGCTGTCATCCCATTTTGGACTTGAAGGATCTCAATTCCTTTGTGACCCAGACTCATTATCACCAGGAATCTCTGCGGACGGTGATTGTTGCCATGTCCTCTGGGGAATTCATAGCATCTCTGGATCTTCAGGACGCATACTTACATATTGCCATTTATCCAGAGAGCCAGCAGTACCTCTGGTTTGCCTGCGACCGGGGATATTTTCAGTTCTCAGCTCTTCCATTTGGTCTGACGACATCTCCTCAAGTCTTCAACCGTTTCCTGGGAGCCGTAGTGTCCGTCCTCCACCGAGTCGGCATCAGAGTTACTCCATACATGGACAACCTGCTTCTGAAAGCCTCTTCTGCGGAACTTCTTCATCAGCAGGTTCAGCAATGCATTCATGCTCTCACCCATCACGGGTGGATCATCAACTTGGACAAATCAGATCTTGTCCGTTCCCAGCGTATGGTCTTCCTGGGTCTCCTCTTCGATACCCAGAAGGACATAGTGTTTCTCACGGATGAGGTGGCTCATCAGATCGCCCACAGGGTTTCTGAGATACTGGCTCAAGATCCAGGTCCAGCCAAGAAGCTGTCATCTCTCGTGGGGAAATTAATTTCCACTATAGAGGCGATACCGTTTGCCATGGCACACACCAGGGAACTCCAGCAGTTTGTGATCCAGGTGCACAGGTGTCAGCCAGACCTTCTGAAGACGTCGGTGTCACTTCCTTTTCATGTGGACCTGAGTTTGTCCTGGTGGCTCAACCTCTCCAATCTTCTGAAGGGCAAGTCCTTCCTAGTTTCCTTCTGGACCACGGTGACGACAGATGCCAGCCTCTCCGGATGAGGAGCGGTCCTGGGTCGCCTGAGTGCACAGGGTTGGTGGTCAACAGAAGAATCTCTCCTTTCCATCAACATTTTGGAGCTTCGGGCGATATTTCATGCCCTTCATCATTGGACATCTCAGCTGGAAGACTGTCCGGACCGGGTAGAATCTGACCACGCCACGGCCGTGCCTTACATCAACAAGCAGGGTGGAACAAGAAGTCTTGCTGCTTGGTTAGAGGTCAAGGCTATTTTGTCCTGGGCATAAGAACATGTTCTTGCCATATCCGCAGTGCACATTCCTGGTGTAGACAACGTCATGGCGGACTTCCTCAGTCGACACACAGTGGACAGCGGAGAGTGGGAGCTGCACCCAGAGATGTTCATCCTCATTGTTCAGAAATAGGGTCTTCCTTACATCGATCTGATGACGACAAGAATCAACAGGAAGGTTCCGAGGTTCTGCTCTCTGGTGGTGGATGCAATGTCCATTCCTTGGTTATTTTCTCTGGCCTACATCTTTCCTCCCCTCCCCATGTTGCACAGGGTGTTACGGAAATTGCGACTAGAGCGTTGTCCAGTCATTCTGATTGCTCCGTACTGGCCTCGCCAGGCTTGGTTTCCGGAGCTTCTGGATCTATCAGTGGCGGACCCATTCCGGCTCCCTTGCCATCCGGATCTTCTTCTACAGGGTTACCTGTAGAAGGAGGATGTTCATTGTCTAGCCTTGACGGCTTGGAAATTGAATCCTCAATATTGAGTAAGAAAGGGTTTTCTTCTGGTGTGGTGGCTACTATGCTCAGTGTCCGCAAACCTGTTTCTTCCAAGATCTACCATCTTGTCTGGTCGACCTTCCTATCTTGGTATGCTGGCAAGGACCTGTCTCAGGAATTTGATTTGCCTATGGTCCTGGCTTTTTTGCAGGACGGTGTGGATAAGGGCCTCAGTTTGAGTTCCCTTAAGGTTCAGACGTCTGCTCTCTCTGTTTTCTTTCAGAAGTGCATTGCCATCCTTCCTGATGTCAAGGTTTCCTTCCAGGGCCTTGCTCATACTTGTCCTGCATTCAAGATTCTTGCTCCTCCATGGGATCTTAACTTGGTTTTGGGCATTCTTCAGCTCCCTCCATTTGAGTCTTTGGCTACTATTTCTCTATGCCTGTTGATGTGGAAAATGGCTTTTCTCCTGGCGATTGTGTCTGTCCGTCATGTTGCGGAGTTACATGCTCTGTCCTGTAGACCACCCTATTTGGTGTTTCACAAGGACAAGGCGGTGCTTCGAACTTCTAAGGAGTTTCTGCCAAACGTGGTATCTGTGTTCCACATCAATCAAGAGATTGTGGTGCCCTCTTTCTGCTGTGACCCCACCTCTTACAAGGAGAGGGATCTTCAATTGTTAGACGTGGTGGGTTGTCTCAAGTTTTATGTACATCACACTGAGTCTATCAGGCAATCAGACGTGTTGTTCATCATTCCTGAGGGTCCTAGGTCAGGAAGACCTGCATCCAAGGTGACTGTTGCTTTTTGGATCAAGTCCACTATTCATAAGGCCTTTGAGCTGAGGAAGAAGCCTGTTTCCTTTCAGGGTCATGGCTCATTCTACTCGATCTATTGGGGTCTCTTCAGCTTACAAGAATCAGGCCTCTGCTGATCAGTTGTGCAAGGCTGCCACCTGGTCGTCTCTGCACACCTTTTCAAAGCATTACCGTGTTGGTGTACTGGCATCGGCTCACGCCAGCTTTGGGAGGAAAATCCTGGAGGCAGTCTTGCCTGTCTAGGATTTTCTTTGGTTCTTGGTGCTTCCTTCAATTTTGAGCCCGTTGGTTCTAGTTCAGTGTTCTGTGTAACAGTTGGTGTGTTGTTACCCCTGTTCAGTGTCCGTTGACACTTCATTGTTTGTTGGGCTATCTCTGATCTAATGGTCCATATCTGCACTGGTGACTTTGAGGGCCTTGCGCCTGGTCCTTGCCTTACTTCCCGCCTCTGGGAAACTCAATGGTTGGACATCCCAGAGTTACCAGTAACCTGTACTGGACGACAGAGAAAAGTGGATTTTAGTCTTACCTGTTAAATCCTTTTCTCTTAGTCCATACAGGTTATTGGTCTCCCACCCTGTCAAGGAACCATGCTTGGCTCTCCTGTGGCAGACTGTGGGGGTCCTTCGGGGTCATACTCACAGGAATCTTCTTTCCCTTCCACTATCTAGTCAAAAGTTAGTGTCTCAAATCTTTCTGGAGCTGGTGCCAAGGAGGGAAGGTAGGCTCCACCCCTTGCATACAATTCTAGAATTGTTCCTGCCTACTTAAAGGGATGGATCGCCTACCCAGAGTTACCAGTAACCTGTATGGACTAAGAGAAAAGGATTTAACAGGTAAGACTAAAATCCTCTTTTCCACTAGTTTCTCAATTTTAAGGCCCTCAACATTGTTAGAAGTTCTAATCAATAGGTGCTAGGTGTTCAATGGTCAAGGCAAAGATAAAGGGAGAGAGTGGGCATTCTCCAACTTGCCACTAGCCCTGGTAGTATGATATCATAAATGGAGCCAAGAAATGGACTTGGAACCAAATCCAAACTTTTTCATTGCTGCCAGGAGATTGGGCCATTTAATAGAATCTATCGACTTAGCTGTATCCAATGAGACCACCACCCTTTTACTAGAATTAGCATGGCAAGGAGAAATACTAATGAATAAATATCTTAGGCTGATATCAGTTGCCTTTCTTGGCATAAAGACAGTTTGATTAGGAGGAATTATAATAGGAATAACATTATCTAAATGTTCAAATAGACATTCAACAGTGAGACAGGGAGGTATGTCTCGCAAGCAGCAGGGTCCATATGTGTTTTGGGAATAAGAACTATAAGGGTGTCATACAGTGTCATACACAGAGTCAGACAAAGGGCCAGGAACCATAAGCATAAGTTATAAGTGTAGTAGTCTAGGGGAAAGGCTATCTATATTATGTCCAGATTTCCTGTCCTCTCAGAGGAAACCAGTGATAGTAGTTTCCCATTTTCAACATCCCGGTCAAAGATCCCCAGCATCGTATGGGTTCCTTGGGTAACAAATAATGTATTTTCCATCTACATATGAACCAAAGCTTGAAAGGTAGATAGGAAGGGATATTCAACAATAGCATCCTGTTACAGTTACCTAATTCCAGCGCCGCTGTCGACAATGACGCAGAAAGTGTCAATATGTCACCGCCGCTTCCTCCCAGACGTCGCTGATGGTGCCAGGTTTGGGCACGCTTGGCGGCACTATTGGCCATCCGTGTCCTCTTGCTAGCTGGATTTAGCTCTCAAATTGATGCAGGTGCAGGCCGCGAGTTTGACTCATCGCGGCGAGATGCGTCATTCACGGGCACGAAGTGGCAGAATGACGCAGGCCCTTGTTTTATGCTATGGTTGCTGAATTCTCCTCCCATCTACTTCCTGGACTGGGCTTTAAAGGGGAACTGAACCAATTCTCAATTGCTCTTGCTTTGTTGTTCAACTCAGTTCGTTTCCCTTGGGCTCTGTGTATGACTTGGCTTTTCTGACCATCCATCCTGGTGCTGACCTGTGGCTTTGTCTGACTATTCTCCTGCCTACTCCCTGTATATAGTAGACACCCAATCTGGTGCAGACCTGTGGCTCTGGCTGACTACCTGTACTGTGTATGACCTGGCTTGTCTGACCATCCATCCTGGTGCTGACCTGTGGCTCTGTCTGACTATTCTCCTGCCTACTCCCTGTATATAGTAGACACCCAATCTGGAGCAGACCTGTGGCTCTGGCTGACTACCTGTACTGTGTATGACCTGGCTTGTCTGACCATCCATCCTGGTGCTGACCTGTGGCTCTGTCTGACTATTCTCCTGCCTACTCCCTGTATATAGTAGACACCCAATCTGGTGCGGACCTGTGACTCTGGTTAAGACTTACGTTTCAGATTCATGGATTGAGACTGGGTTCTCCCCCCGTTGCATTCCCTAGGGGCGTTTCCTTCTTCAGACTGATGGCAGCCTAGCATTAGTATTGTCTCCTTATCCACCACCACCTTTGAGAGTTTCCTCTGCCTACCCACTGCAAGCGTGAGTCAGGTTGTCTCTTGCTCCGTTCCTGCTTGCCTTCCGTTTACAGAAACTACAGAGGCATGTGCCAGTCTCTGGTAGAAGCTCTATCATTTAGGCAGACTCCTATTCCTGATAGAGTTGCTGACCTCTAGTGGGACCTCTACTGCTTCTCTGTGATTATTGCCTGTTGTTATTCCTTGTTATTGAGTTTTTTTTATTGTATTTATTTAATACATTTTTACCTTTTACTATACCATTCTGAATCCTGAATTATTCTTGGGAAACCGTGACACATCCTCAGCCTCCTTCATTTAGTTTTCTAAGAGTCCCTGGGTGGTTCCAACATTACTATAATGCCTGGCAATCGGGGAAATAAAGTCACCCATTGTAAGAGCTTTGCCTATATCCCAGACCACTTCTGGGGATGCTGAGGCCTCATTAACATCCCAGTACGAAGTTTGAAGTTCGACAGGTGGATGTTGGGAAGGTGGGAAGACGGGACACGAAAGTCAAAAATAATGAGGAGTGAATGATTAGAAAGACCCGTGGGAAGATATTCAACATCCATAACAGCAGGGTGGAGGTCAGCCAAGGTCAATGCTAAATCTATATGGGACAGTGACCCATGAGATGTAGAAAAACAGGAAAAGACCATCACAGATGGATGCCTTTAGTGTCACAAATCAGTGATGAAAGGACATTGTTCAATACTCGTAAGGCAATTTAGTCACCCTGAGTAGGACAGAGTCTATCTACCTTATCATATTAAAGTACCCCACATATATATATAATTGGAGAGTGAAGCAGGTCAGCAGTCTCTTTTTGGTAAGCAAATATAGTAGAGCTTTGCAACCTGGTACAGGACAATACATACTAACCACAATAGGAATTCTGCCATTAATCTTACAATATAAAATAACATATGGACCATAAAGATTAGTGGAGATTGAGTGTAATAGAAAATATATGTCATAATGGCAACTCCCCTAGCATATGATGAAAAAATGGAACTGTAGCTATTGTCAATCAAGGGTCTCTTCAGGGCTAGGGTATTTTTGTCATATATGTAGGTTTACTGCAAAACAAAAAGGTCATGTCTTTGTTTCTTAATTTAATTGAGTATCAATGTCCTCTTAAATTTAGAACCCAGGCAACTTTCCACAAAATAATATAACAGGGAGCTATGTAGATAACAGGAGTAAGAAAAAAGTAGCTAAAGACTTACCCTGCTTGGGAAGAAGAACCTCCTCTATTTGAAACATCTCTGAGGAGAGATGGGGAAAAGGGAATCTGGAAAAAGAAAAGAGAAGGGAAAAAACAAAAGGGAGAGTGCCCAGAAGCAGAACATAGCCCTCAAATCCCACAAATCCTCCCTAGCCCACCTTACCCCCAAGAGATGGATGATATGTGGTGGGGAACCTGGAGTAGAAGGCCTTAGAGGAGTGCAATAAACCCTTTAAACACAGAAGTTAGCAGAAAACGATTTGTTCAGGTTCAGCTTCTCCACAAACCAGTGCTCAATAAATAGATGGGGGATTAGACCCCTCCGAGCCTTCTAGCAAAACCTAGAAATATGATGTTATTGCACTACAGTCTGTTCTCAAGATCATCTGATTTGGTATGGAGTAAGGTTACCTGATCTTAAGGGCACTGATGACCTGAGATCAAAAATCCTCAAGATCTGAGATATGATGCTCTGCCTCTGAGGTACAGACTTCGATCTTCTGAAAATCATCCTTGATGAAAGTCAGGTCACTGAACTGAATCAGTTTTCCAGAAATCAGTGTACTTTGGCAAGAGATGGTCCTAAGGACATACTAAAAACTGCTATCAAATCTATGGGCACATTGGGAAGAGGAGGGTTAAGAAAGACATGTCAAGTTGACATTATGACTTCCTCAGAGGTTGTCAAACAAATGTATCCATTCTTACATTGTTGTTGTCAGACTTATTAGTGTAACTGCAGTAGAACAGTGGAGAAATATGAAGGAATTGTCCACTGGAGAAAAGGAGAATCAAAGGCTGACTAAACTAATATAAGGCACATATGACAAAGATACCCAGGCATAAAAGTAATCGAGAGACTTAAAGAGCCATTACAAAAACAAAATAAGATACAACATAATAAGAGGCAACACGAGCACAGTTGACACAGTGTACACATTACAGCCCAATATGTCAGTTGGACACACTACACCCTCACATAAAGACATGTCCCATGGCATACAGGTAACAAGTGGTTGGAAAGATGACCATAACTATAGCTTCACTACAATGTGTATTTGTTGATAAGAAGAAAAATTGAGCCCAATGGGTCAATCACCCCCATTGTGTATAAAGGCATGGATAGTGTGAACAATTTTGCACTGTGCTGAAGGAAGTAATCAATGTCAGAAAACATAGATCTTGAAGCAAATGTTTGTCCTATGGCCACCATTGTCAGAAAAAAAATACCAGAGGAGGGGTAAGAGTAAGCTCCTGCATCAGCCGTGGCTGAATCCCTCACTGAGAGTCTGGTGTACAAAACAAGGTTGTTACTCTGGGTGTACCCACTCACCACTTCCAAGGCACCAGGCAAAGTTCAACTGGGAATGTGCACATATGTTGGCGCATCAAGCTATGGTCTTTTATCCTACAATAGAAATCAGATAAGGTAGGCTGAAGATGTTATGATCGCTGTGGTGGTTAATATTCTTCTGTCTAGTTACCCGGGTTGCATGTAGCCAGATGATGGTAAAAGGAAGCAGAACAGGGGCTGCAGCTACCCTAATGGAACAAGGTGGAACTCACAATGCAAGGAGCTCAGCTAAACTGTGGGAATCTTGGGCACCAGACTAACAGTAGTACTATTGTTAGTTTAGTACTAAAACCTTTAGCTACTCCTCTGGCATTCAAAGGATTACCCCCAGGCATGCATGATGGACCTTCCAAAGTTACTACATACACTTCTAGCTTCTATGATACAGATATAGACTCACACACAATGAGTGCAAACACAGGCTCATCCTTACTGAGTGCAGACACAGACTCAACAACACTGAGTGCGAATATAGGACTTGATACTATTACCACCAGTAAATCCGGTGATAATAGCAAAAACACTAACACCTAAATAACTCAACCATGTACCTCCACTATTCTGGTAAAACAAGTGTTGTTGGCCCTGTCATGTAATGTCCGGCTTCTTCAGTAATCTTCTTTTTTTCTGTCTTCTCTTCTGTCTTTTCTTCTGTCTTCTTTTCTTCCTTCTTGCCGTTAAAAAAAAAAAAAAATATATCCATTAGTGCTATTTTATAAAAAAAAAAAAAGTGACCGTTAACCTTTTGAGTGCTGGAGGGGTAGGCCTCCGGCACTCAAAGGGTTACTATAGGTGGCATCTTAAAGTCCTCATGGAATAAAAATTTGATATGTTTTAAAAATGTGCTATAAAGAGTAAGTATTAACAATTATTTCCCCCTTTGCCTCCGCCACTGTCTCTGATGGCGATGGAAGGCAATGGCATGAGAGGCAAGGATTCTTATGTGCAGCTCAAAATGCCTTCCGCTGACAGTGGAGATGCGGCGGAGGCAAAGGGGGGAAATAAATTTGAACATTTACTCTATGTGGCACATTTGTAAAACATATTTTTATTCTATGAGAAATTTAAGATGCCACCTATAGTAACCCTTTGTGTGCCGGAGGGCTATCCCTCCAGCACTCAAAAGGTTAACTGTTATATCTCTGGGTTGTTTTTTTTTTTTAATCAAAGAGCACTAATGGATTTGTTTTTTTTTTTTAACAGAAAGAAGAAAGAAACGAAGACAGAAGAAAAGAAGAAGACGGCCCGACCCCACTGGACATCAGGATTACTGGTAAGTTTTTAATTCCTGGGACATGTGTGAACTGTTTCTGGTTTAACCCTATGGGTGCCAGTGGGGTAGACAAAGCTGTATAATGCATTGCCTACCCCACTGGCACTCATAGGGTTAATCTTTTTCTTTGTTTCAACCACAAGTATGTTTTAGAAACCAGTTTGACAACACATACCAGTGGTTTTCATTGCGTTTGGGACTCTGCGCCTGCCTTCTCATGCCGCAGGATTTGCACCATGAAAAGTGCGATCCTAAACATGTGGTGACGCCACCTCATAGAATAAGATAGCAAAGTCTACTATATTTAAGTGATGTCCAATTGGTGAAACTTGCGCACCCATTGCTCATTTTTGTGCAGTTTTTGTTGTTCACAGCACAGTTTATAGAATTGTAAGCTGTGCTGTCAAAGCCATTATTAGCCAAAATACTGGGGCTAATAGTATCGATCCCACAGACTCACCAGCACTGAGTGCAGATGAGGCTCACCCACTTAGAGTGTATATGGATACAGATATACATTTACAGACTATCCCACATTGATGCTGGTTTACTAAGAGCAGCCCCTGAGCAAGCCAGCGAAATCATAGGGGAGACCTTAAATTCCCCAATGCTAGAGGTTTCCAATGCATTGTGAATCACAATTAATGGGTTAAAAGACTCATTCAATTGTATCCCTCTCCCCACTGTGCATTTGGTTTGCTCCAGGATTATGCCAGTTCTTGTTAGTTTATCAGCTTCATTGAGTGTAGATCCTGATTGTTTCACACTATATGAATGCTGTTATGACTGAAAAGATGATCTCATTAAATTACTTTAACGATCTGCCTGATCCTCCCCCATTCATTCCATCACTAATTTATGTTCCCTAGGGCAATGGAGTGCCTCCTAAAGTAGATTATATTCAGGAGTCACTAACACTTGTTTTTCTGCACCCCTTGCCATCCAGAATATAATATTTTCAGGGTGAGCTCATTATGAAAGTTTTCAGGTATGAAGACACAATCACTCTGTTGGAATGTAGAGATATTTATGTTCCTGATCTGTGTGCAGATAGTATCACTCAGGCATTGCGCAGGCATAGTCACACTATCTGACTGCAGAAAGTCAAGCTCATATATTATGAGTGCACTCTCAGTGTCACTCACATGTTGTGTTAACACAACCTTATCACAGTGCAAATACATAACACAAAAGAGAGACTTGCAGCATCCCTTTAAGTGCGAATGTTTCTCACAGAGTTTCTCCAAACATTCAGGTGATCAGCTTTTTCAGAGACTAAATGGTCTCATCTGTGTCTATGACCTTCACTACATTACTCCCAGTTAGGGTAGCATTCCAGATCTCAGGTCCAGTGATGTATTTAGGCTTTCTGCTGCCCTAGACCCAATCAAGTGCATGCATATACTCTTACCCACTTTATCACAACCTCACATTATCCAGCCCATTTCACACTCCGTGCTCCTTCCTATAAAGACACAGAAGCATGATGCCAGTGCAAATAACTAGCATGCAATGATTAAAATGGAGTGGGATGGGAAATTTGATCTATGAAGAATAACTATTTGGTATGGTCACTTTGTGAAAGATGTGCCTATGAGGAGGCTAACAGCCCTGAGCCTCAGAAATACAAATTTAAAAACAGTGTATTTTTAATGAAAATTAATAGAGGCACAAAGTGACAAAGCTGCCCAATCTGCTGCCCCCTACCAATAGGGGCATAATCTGCCTAGGCCAAATAACTCCACTTCTTTGGTCTCTTACTCCGGTTTGGTCCTCCATGGTGATTCTCAGATACTCCTCTGAATCTAGGAAAGACTCACCAAACCCCTGTAATGATCTGACAGACTAGGCACCCAATATAAGCTGCCTCGTTAGATTCTGTGAAGTAGATTCCCCACAAAGAGGCTAAATACTGCTATTTGATATAATAATATGATATGAGCATAACAGCACACAATACAGGAATACTGCAAGGTAGGCCCCAGTGGGCATGAGCGAAAAATACGTACATTGCTATCTGGTGGTGGCTGCTCTCTAGGTTGCCTTGCTGCAGCCTAGGCAGAGTTAAAGATGCTGGCTACAAGGCCAAATTAGTGCCGACTGGAGGAGCAGGCGTGCACCCCAGATGACAACCCAGAGAACAGCAGCTACCCACTGAGATAGAAGAGGATACTGAACACATAATCCACCTGCAGTATAGTCGTAATTGTTGTTCAGGAACACTGAGGCCTGGAGTTCGACTGAGAAGACAGAGAACAGGAGAGTCGAAGTCGGACTGGAGGCTGAGGAGATAGAAGCCCACCAAGGTCAAGACTCACAGGAAGTCAGTCAAGCCAGATCAGGAACAGGTGGGCAATGCAGTACATGGTCGAAAAACTGAGCCAAAGTTGGTAACAGGATGTCAGATAAGCACGGACAAGCAGAACAGGAGGGAAGTCAAAGGAAGAGCCTGGTCAAGAAACAAGATAGCACTCAGGAACAAGATAGGAAATTCAGGGTCACAAACTGGAACACTTTGATTGCGCCGTGCCCAAAAGCACAAAGGCTGTATAAAGGCTCAGGGCAACCACAAGACAAGGCAGAGAACCAGGATCCGGATAGCAAGGGAAAACAAATGGAAAACCAGACAAGGACTCACAAGAGCAAACAATAAGGAGCAGAACATGACAACCCCACAGAATGACAGGGGATCTAGACTATAAGCTCTCACGAGCAGGATATTAATATATAATAAGATTGTCAGTCTCTGAGATGGGCAAATGCAGAAGTAGTTAGAGACAGGACAGGATGGCCTAGTCGACAAACACTGAAGAGGTTTGAGACAGGGCAGAATGGCCTAGTCGACAACACTGAAGAGGTTCGAGACAGGGCAGGATGGTCAACGGACTACAACTCCTCTGCTCTCCACTAGTCGGAGGTTTAGGAAGGATCAAAGAGGTTCGAGACAGGGCAAGATGGTCGACGGACTACAGCTCCGCTGCTCTCCACTAGTCAGAGGTTTAGGAAGGATTGAAGATGTTGAGCTTGACCCCGTTGACAGTAGTACAGGCAGGAGGCAGGGAATATCGACTGCCCTCAACTAGTTGGAGGTATTAGGGGGGATCAACCAGATGTCGGGGTCGACCCTGTCGACTAATTGGACAGGTGGAAGGCAGGAAGATGTTGAGTCCCTACACCCTCGACTGCCAATGGGGCAGTCACTGGAGCAACAGGTGATGGCAACCCGACCAGAGAACCTGAGATATAGGGTCGAGCAGACTGGAGTCAGACAATAGGAAGAGAAGCTAGAGAGTCAGATCTGGACGTTAAGATCAGCCTGAGTCGGGGCTTGGGAGCAGCTGAAGGGACTCCTGTTGCGCAGCAGAAGGAGTTGTAGGAAAACCGTGGTCAAGGATAGCCGAGGTCAAGCCGATGCAAAGACAAGGATCCAGGGAATCAGACGGAGACGTAGTCAGGAGAAAAGCTGGGTTGAGATCCAAGACAGATGGCAAGAGACAAGGTCGTAAATCAAGGCAAGGTCCAGTACATGGATTCAGGAACTCTAGAACTCTGTGACAAAGACTCTAAGAATATTGGTGCAAAAATCGAGCAAGACTAGGAGGTTGACCTAGGTAGATAAAGCCTGCAGCAGCCAATAGGGATGATGGTAGGAGGAACGATCTGCAGGAGCGTGGCAAAGGTTTACTAATATCGGATACAGGTGGATACCTGCACAGGAAAGGGTTAAATAAGAAGATAACTTATTAAAATTAACTTTACATATAGCCATCAAATATAAAACTGGCCTTATGCTTTTCACAGTATTAAGTGCAAAACTATTTTCCTCAATGTTTCCTCAATGGATGACCAGGCTATATCTAATAAATTACCTTCTTATTTAATCCTTCCCTGTGAGCCTTTATAACTTTCTCCATTATTGTTAAACTCCATTATATATCCCGACACTCTTTGAGGTTTGATGCGTGCTTCATAGATTCCATGGGGTTGATTGTCTGAAGATTAGCATGAAGGACCCAAGTGGAATGAGAGACTGGAAGTGAAACCATGTAGATAAAAGAGGAAAGAAATGGGAGGAGCTGGAAAAGTACCCACACTGGAGGTAATCCAGTGAAGGTCATAGACACAGAGGAGACTGGTTAGCCTTCACCTGTGTGTGTGTGTGGGAAATAATAGGAAACCTCTGAATTTAGTGTGGTATTGTGTCCCTCTCCTATATGAAAGGTGGAGAACCATTGCATGCAGAGCAAGCTGGAGAAATCTGAAGAAGACCCTAATGAAATTGATGCATTAGACTTGATGTAAAGGACTCTCAGCATAAAAGTACTGTAATGGTTTAGTTCATAGCTCATGGTGGAGGTTATATATCTAATGGAATATACAGTGGCTATGTGAGTAGAGATACAGCATCAACACATTCTACAGCACTGAACAAAAGGAAATAGACTTACTGGGCTGCATTCATCGAGCAAAACAGGTGTAATCCAGGAGAAATCCAAGTGGACCATATGGGAGAAATGCAATGTAAATGGGACTTTTAATCCTCTGAATTCTTGAGAGACTCAGCCCAATTCCCTGACCAAGGACCTTTTTCCCCAAGCTAAAGATGTGCAATTCTGGAGGAAATCAACTGTGCCACAGGGGTGTGGTGGAAGACCCATGCTAGACTTAGGCACCACTGTAGATATTGCAAAGAGACACCAAAATAGGCTGAAAGGAGATGCATTCACCATCAATTTATTGTAGAAAACTATGCCCACAATATGCTGAGATACCCAACATAAGTAGTATAACAATTCCATGCCGGGTCAGCCTCTTTTACATGCCCCTACATGCCAGAAGCTCTGTCGGATACTGGCTGCAACTCCTTGCACACATCTCACTAAAGTTAAATCAGGTGGTTGACCACTCCCCAAGAGATATGAATCAGCCAATACACGGGTGCCAGCAAAGCCCATTGTTCAAAATTACCCAATTTGAGCCTTGACAGAAATTCCCTTTTTTGGCCCAGATAATCCCCTTACCCTTTGAGTGCCAGGGGGATACACCCCTCTGGCTCTCAAAGGGTTAAACCTTGATTAGGCAGGGGTAACTGGCAAAAACTGCAAGGGTCCTTCTTTGACTCTACAATGACCCCCTTCCCTAGACACTCTTCCAATGCATACGAGTTCCCTGAATCAAACTCTATGTTGCTGGATTTGACTGGATTGCACTAGACAGCTATGTGTTCCAGCTGTACCAACAGCAATGGAGAGGTTAACTCGAGCTTAAAATCCTACACTGCCCCCAGTACTAAACTTGACACAGATTAACACCCCACTTGCTGGATCGTCTGTTATTGGCCAAACTGGCAACGGAGGTGTTAATGTTTTAAAAAAAAACCCAAACAAACGAACATTCAATGTTATTTAAAGCCAAAATGGCCTTAAATAAAATGTGAGGGGATAACATTATTTCCCCTTTCTCTCCATCATGATACAATCAGGATGGAGTTTGTTCAAAAAATATGGGGTCCCAGGACAAAATATTATGTTTTTTCCTTAAAGGGAGGGCACTTTTGTTCCTTCCCTTAAAAGGTTCAATAACATTATCCTCCATTGCATTCCTCTTTTAAAAATGTGAACACATTAAAACCCTACTGACACTGTTACTGCCATTCAAAAATATAAAAAAAAAACTTAACCCCCAGTACTTCCTGGGCCCACTTCACTGTGTGAAAAAAGTGAACAGCCAATCCAAATTAAACTTACTTCTCATGCTGCTATTGGCTGGGAGGTGGGGTTATTCAGGGCGCAGATGTGCGCTGGAGTAATCTCACTTCCCAGCCCCGATAAACTTGTCAGTACCCATTCAAAATCCCTATTTAATTTAATGTGAATTTTTATTTGTCTTCCTATGTGCAGTTAATTTGTGACATGAATACTTCAGTCCTTCTTAACAGATCAGCCTCCGTGCATTTAGGCACTTGGAAGGTTAACTTAGCTTCATTGGTTTTGAAGTATGCAGTGCCACTCTAGGTAGTACAGTTAGAAATAGCAAGATGGAGTAAGTTGTTAATACTAGACAGGAACAAATTGGACAGTTTGTGGGATCCACAAGCCTGACTTTTATCATAATAAAGGGCAGAGGTTGGATACTGGAGCAGAGCTAGATAATACTATTATTATCTGTTATTTATAATGTGCCAACAGATTCCTCAGTGCTGTTCAATAGTTTAACATGACAGTGGGTTTTACGCGCTAAGATTCACATCTATGTAAAAGTTTCTTAGAAAGAACATGGCCAACCTAAGCAAGCACCAGCAGCACTCCAAAATGCCATTGCACCTTGGCTGGGAGCCACTGCACTAGAACAACATACAATCATACCAGGGATTGGGAACTCACAGGGTTTGGCCCTGACACTCAGGTTTTGGCCCAGATCTCAGGATGAAGGGCCAGATTCTAAGAGTGTGAGCCCAGTGTTACATACTATATGATCTTCACCACTTATATTTTAGTGTCTATATTGGTGGACTGTATACCAGAAAATCAAAGGGAAAAGTCCTGCTTGTCTTGTATGTGTTCAGGCATTAATACCTCTAAGTTATGGCATCTTACAGGTTAATTGAGGAATGACCGAAGCATCTCTGGGTTTGCTCACACAGTGACATATCGACTATAATTTATGTTATAGGAAGTGGTATGGGTTAATATTCTAAAGATCTCAGGGTCATCTCATTTTGAGAGTTCCCAGTTATGTATACAATGGGGTGAAATAGGTAAGAGGTGGGCATTGATGGACCTTTCAAAGGTCTGGAGGCTAGATGAGAGTCTGACAGAGCAAGGCAGAGCACTCGATAGGGTGGGAGCAGCCCTAGACACTACAGCAACACAAGGTAACACTATGAATGCATGCTGCAGTACTTCAGGTGTGGCTTTAATTTTTGAGTGCTAGAAGGCTGCACCATGCATTTCTTTACAATACGTTGCATTCTCCTATGGCACTCAAGGGGTTAAAAAGGCCTGGAAGGTGTGTCCATGTGAGGCAGGAGGATCACACTAATTGCAGAGATAAATCACTGGAACTGGGTTATTACATCATCAGCTTCCCTATAACTATTCCTAATATTAGTCCTCAGATGCAACCCTGCCGGTTTGTTACAAAACTATCCACATTGCAGTCACCACGAGCCTATATTTTTGTCTTCTTCTGTAGGTTTTGTCTGAGTCAGTTCCCACCATCATATATAGCCACTCCCACATTTTTGTTAACTCTTCAATTGCCTTGCTCGACACAGCCTAGTGTTGTCTGTTTTTAGCCCCTATGTTCTTCCTCTGCCATTCTTACTGAGCACTGCTCTTCTTCTCACACACACACATTTATCATTCTTGTTTTTTACAAACTTCTCTATGTGTTCATCCTTGTTATCATGTATCTACTGTATGTTAGTGGAGATCTTATGTATACAGGAGGCACATTTAGGTATACAGGAGGAATATTATGCATACAGGAGACACATTTAAGTATACATACAGAAGACATATTTAGGTATGCAGGAGGCACATTTGGGTATACATACAGGAGGCATATTAGGTATACAGGAAACCAATTTAGGTATACAGGAGGCATATTTAGGTATACAGGAGACACATGTAGGTGTGCAGGAGACATATTTAGGTATATAGGAGCCACATTTAGGTGTACAAGAAGCATATTATGTATACAGGAGGCACATTTAGTATGTAGGAGGCACAGGAAGCATATTATGTATACAGGAGGCACATTTAGTATGTAGGAGACACAGGAAGCATATTATGTATACAGGAGGCACATTTAGTATGTAGGAGACACAGGAAGCATATTATGTATACAGGAGGCACATTCAGTATGTAGGAGGCACACTGGGCATACACGACACTCATTAAGTATACAGAAGGCACACTGGCTATAAATGAAAGACACTGGGTATAGATGATGCATACTGGTTATAAAGGAGAAACAGTAGGTGTGCAAGAAGCATGCTGGGTATATATTACACTCACTGGGTATACAAGGAGGCATGATAGGTATACAGGAGGTATATAGGAGCAGCACACTGGGTATAGATTATAAAGGGAACACAGTGGGTATACAGAAGACACAGCAGGTATATAGGAGTCACAGTGGATATATGGTAGGCACAGAAGATATATATAGGAGTTTACAGTAGTTAGAGTAAATATAAATATATACAAAGAGCTAGTCAGAGATGTTCAACTAGGATTGAGCCTGCCCTCGAGGTGATGAGGCTCTATAGGATAAGTATTCTTCCTAGGGTGCAATCTCTTTTAGCTCACTAGTACCTTTCACAAAGAGGGCATATCCTAAAGCATATCATATTGAACCTACCAAAACGCAGTCCAAAGTTCCAGGCAATACCTTTCTGAACAAGAGAAGCAGCCAACCCCAGACATACGTTTCAGCTTTGTTGGTCCTCATCAGTAAGGTGCAGCTGATCTCTCTAGGTGCTGTGAGCAAGGGGTCCACATCTGGATTACCCTATTACCCTTAGGGTGTCTAGTCCCAAGGGTAATTTGCATATACAAAGCGCTAGTCAGAGATGCTCAACTAGGAACAAGCCTGCCCTCAAATTGATGAGGCTCTATAGGATAAGTATCCTACCCAGGGTGCAATCACTTTTAGCTCACTAGTGCCTTTCACAGAGAGACAATATCCTAAAGCACATCATACTGATTTATGCAAATTGCTCTTAGGGTTAGTCACCCTAAGGGTAATGGGGGAATCCAGACATGGACCCCTTGCTCACAAGTGCCTAGAGGGATCAGCTGCATCTCACCAATGAGGCCCAACAAGGCTGAAATGTATGTCTGGTGTTAGTGGAGAGTGGTAACTAGTGTCACTGTCTATATGTCCTATCTAACCTATTCTTCTCCCAACTAATGGCATCTCTTTTAGCATTTACCATTAATGTGAGGAGCATTAGGGACCATTACAGCCGACAGGGAATACTAACTTTTCTCTCTTCCCAGGGAAGCGATATATATATATATATATATATATATATATATATATATATATATATATATGTTGCAGGAATGTGCCTTACCTTTTTCTCAATCCTACAGGCATCTCATGCGGCAATGGCCCCATGGCCCCTGGTACTGATCGGGTGGGGGCAGCTCTAAGTCTGCAGGTGAAGCCATTTTGATCAGAGGGGGGCGGTTCGCGTTTGATTCTGTCCAGGAGCTAGTCTGCGGCAGACTTCTTGTCGTAGATGGCTCCTGGGCAGGTGAGCCTGTGCGGCTCATCAACGTGTACGCCTCCCCAGAGAGAAATGAGCGACTGGAGCTTTTCCAGCGCCTGCGGACCCAGCTCGCTACCACCCGGGCAGTGGTGATGGGCGGGGA
The DNA here is from genome assembly GCA_037306005.1 of Rhinophrynus dorsalis. Lineage (NCBI taxonomy): Eukaryota > Metazoa > Chordata > Amphibia > Anura > Rhinophrynidae > Rhinophrynus > Rhinophrynus dorsalis. The sequence continues at coordinate 467,935,357 of CM074720.1, forward strand.
TTTTAATTGCCCAATTAATGAGGATGGGTGCAGCACCTGCAATAATGTAAAACTGGATAAAACATCCAGGTTACTGATAGAGATGGTCAGGGAGGCGTCCTTGCGGGACGCGGTGGGCTCCATTGGGACGGGCTCCATTAATTATACTTGGAACCGCCCTGATGGCTCAGCGCGTTCTCAGATTGACTTCCTGTTCACCTCCAGAACAGTAAAGCACAAGTGGCACTCTATGGTCCCCTGCTACTTCTCTGACCACAGGGCCATTCACTTCCAAGGGGTCCTGGGCAAAGAGTTTCCTCCCGTCCAGGCTCCTGGAAGTTGAACTGTGCCCTGCTGGAAAGAGAGGAGATTGTAGAGGAACTGCGGGGTGCTTATAAAATGAGCCTAGTTGAGCATCTCTGACTTCTTCTCTGTATATGCAAATTGCTATTAGGATTAGTCACCCAAAGGGGGATGGGGGAATCCAGACGTGGACCCTTTGCTCAAAAGTGCCTAGAGGTTTCACCTCACCGACAAGGCCCCAAAAGGCCAAAACGTATGTCTGGGGTTAGCTGCTTCCCTTGTTCAGAGAAGAATTGTCTGGCATTTCGTGGCTGGACTGTCATTTTGTCAATAGCAAGCCAGTAAAACCAACCTCATGCTGATGAGTTGCATTAACAACGAAATGGCTGTCCATGAGTGGTTCACTGGCTTTGCATCTCTTCCTGAGTTGTGTCTTAAAGCTGTTGCTTAGCATACACATACTCTAATGAATCCATGTATTTAGTGGAATCTGAGGCAAAAAGGTGATTCCTTGTTAAACTTATTTGCAAATGTCTACCCAAAATCCCTTGCAGTAGTAACAAACACTGCAAATGTGAGATTTCTGTGGGAAAAGCAAGTCTTATGGCTTAACTGGTGTGTCAAATTTTTGTTTATCTACCACCCACTATATATATATATATATATATATATATATATATAAATATATATATATATATATATATCAATGGGTATATAGAAGATGCAGTAGTTATATAGGAGTTATGATGGATATAAGGCAGGCACACCGGGTATATAGGAGACGCAGAGTATATAATGTACAGCTGCACAACACGTGCAGTAGAATGTTCCTTTCTGCTGTCGCAGTCATATCATTCTTTCTTGGTCTTCTCTTGCCAGCTCAGGATTCCGTGCATATAAACAGTAAACACAGCTCTCTTCCCCTGACATACCTCACATACTTGTGGCTATTTCTTATTTTTCCTCTTCCCAGAATTCAAGAGAGGCCAAATATTCCCTTTATTTTCTTTGGGCCCATCTCTTCTTAATCATTCCCATAACCTCTCTGACCTTGGAATATATTGAGGCTGATGTATGAAATAGAACTGGAGTAATTCTGGAGTAAACCAAAGGGTACCTTAGATGACAAATACAATGTCCCCAGTTTGCCATTCACTTAAATGGTGTTTTTAACCCCCTGCATTTTAAAGAAGTTCCCAACATATTACAAAGGAAGCCACATTTAAATCAATGAGAATTTGGATTTGTCCACTATAGTACAGTTTACTCAAGAATTACTTCTGTTCTTCTAAATATAAAATCTCCCCTGAGTGCAGAAAATCCATAGTCATGTCACCTGAGTGCACATACAGTGACAGGAGCGTTCTTACTAATACATATGCAAGATACCTCACACCCCTGAGTCCTGGAATAAGAGACAATGGGACTGCATACAGAAAATGGTGTCTGCACACACCTCAAAACTGTCTGCCCCTGAACTGTACAGGTGGCCAACAAAGGAAAGATGACATAATCAGCCTGCTTCCCTGCTCTGCGCAATGCTTGTGGTGCATAGACATAGAGAAAACAGAGACATAGAGAAAACAGATGGTGTATGAGCCTGTTACTCTACACCTAAATCGGGTAGGTGCAACAGGGGTATTCAGTCCCATCTCCTTGTTCCAGGCATCAGTTGAGGGCATTTGAGTTACACGGGACTGTTCAGAATACAGTTTAGATGAAAGTCTCTGTGTTTCACAGGTTGAACTTTCTGCTTCCTTGAGATGGAAGTTAATAAAGCAAAGGCTCCTGAAAAGTGCTTAGTCCCAAATGTCCTACCTGTACCGTTACTGTCTGCTGCAAAACAATGGCTACTATCAATCTAAGTACCTTAACTATAAATTCTCTAATTTACACAGTTCAGGATTGCTTTAAGACACTGGTGGGACAAGAGCAAAGCTCATGACCATCCTCCCTTCCTTTACAGTCCAACATGTAAAAAAAGAGTTGCACAAAATACCACACAAAATGTAACTGTTACAAAAAGTGATTCAACTCAACAGTTCTATTAAGTACCGATAGATATGTCCCACGAACTTTCATTTTAGTAGCTATGCCCTGATTTAAAATCCTATACCATGGTGCAGTCTGTACTTACCTGTCTCTGGATGGCAATATGACCATTCCGATAGCATTGTTTGATGTTTCTTGTGGTGGAACATGAGACTTTGGCAGGTCATGTGGTAGCCCGGATTGCTACTCTACTCCCTCTACTGGACTGACACTGAAAATCTGAGGGTGACGCTGTGTCACTGTGAGAGTGATCAGCTTCACCCAGTTCCACCAGCACTGCCGGTGCCTCTGTTGGTGGGCCCCCTTTTTCGGAGTGGGCCCTGTGCAAATGCTCATTTTGCCCACTGATTAAAGCAGCCCTGACACTCTTTACATTGTGTGCTTCCACTTATCTATTTCTTCTATCTATATTTCCTCTCCGTTTGGCCTTCCCTTTAATCTACTACTGCCTTTTCTGCACTTTGATGCACTAGCTGTTGACATTCTCAAGCCATGCTCTGCAGCTCCTTTCTCAGTTACTGTGTCAGACTGTATCCTGTCTGTTCTCCACAGCACTATTCTTTTCCAGTTAGTGATGAACTATGGTATTGCAGTTTTGACAATCTGGGCAAAGCTGTTATTTATTATGTATTTTAGCCCTGTTCTTGCCTTGGCTGGTTTGCATCAGACTGCATAATCATTTGCATATATATTGCTATGTCCCCATATCCTGTCTGTAAGTCCTACTAACCTATCTCACCTATAGTGACCAGACCTGTTCATACCATGCACCCTAGATTCTAGATATTGCTGGCCAAGATCTTCACCCCAGGTCAATTGGTTGGTTCTATTTATATCCTTCTCTGCTCTTCCTCATTGGCCTAGTCATCCGGTCAGTACCTGAAAAGACAGATTAGGAGAAGTCAGAGGAAATCTAGGTTAGCATTAGGAGGCACAGATCAGGAAACATCAGAGAAAAGCTGCGTAAGAGCCAGATATGAAGAAGTCAGAGGAAAATGAGTTAGCACCAAAATAGACAGATCAGTAGTCAGAGTATAGCTGGGTCAGTACTTGAAGAGACAGACCAGTAGTAATCAGAGTAAGCCGGGTCAGTACCGGAAGCAGATCAGAAGTCAAAGGAAAACAGGGTCAGTACCCAAGGATACATATCAAGAGAAAAAGACAAAAGCTGAGTCAGTAACTGACAAAAGCTGAGCCAGTAACCAAGGAGGCAGATCAGCACAGTCTGAAGAAAGCTGAAGAAGTACCTGAGAAGATGGATAATAAGTATATTTCAGTAAATACCTGAAGAAGGAGATCAGGTGAAGTCACAGGAAAGCTGTGTCAGGACCCAAGGAGATAAATCAGGAGAAGTGAGAGGAAAGATGGGTCAGTCTCTGAGGAGACAGATCAAGTAAAGTCAGAGGAAACCTGGTTCATTCCCTGATTAGACAGATCAGGAAATGTAAGAGGAAAGCTGGGTCAGAACCTGAAGATAGAGATCAGCAGAAGTAAGAGGAAAGTTGGGTCAGTCACTGCGTAACAGATCAGGACATGTCAGAGGAAAGCTGATTTGCTACCCAAGGACATTTATCAGGAGTAGTCAGAGCTGGGTAAATACGTGAGACAGATTAGGAGGTAACACAGCAAAGCTGCTTCAGTATCCAAAAAGACAGATCATGACTAGTCAGAAAAAGCTGGGTCAGAGGAAATCTGTGTTAGTACTCAAAGAGACAAATCAGGCAAAGGCAGAGGAAAACTGGATCAGTATTTAAGTTGACCAATCAGGAAAGGATGGTGGAAAGCTGGATCAGTACCTGAGGCAGTAGATCAGGAATAGTCAGTGAAAGCTTAATTTATGCCAGAGGAGATAGATATGGTTTGATAAGTAAGCTAGATTGGTAATTAAAAAGGCAGACCACCAATAATAAGGGAAGACAGTACCCATGGTGGAGGATCAGGAGTAGTCAGCAGTAGGTCAAGACAGTATCAGAAAGCTAAAATTGGGAGTAGTCAGCGACAAGCCAGGTTTTTAACAGAGGATGCATATCAGAAATAATCCGAGACAAGCCATTCAACATTAGAGGGGACTGATAAGAAATAGTGGGAAGCAGAGTAATGATACTTTTGTGCAGGCAAAGAAGGAGTGTAGGAGCTGGTTCAATCATGGCTTCTTGCCAGTATCAACCACATGTTCTCCAAAGGTACCGGTTGTTTGGTTGGTAAACATATTGGCCCTAGTGTGGATTTGAGAAAAAAGCATGTTCAATGACAATGCCAAAGCTGGTACACAGCATAGGAAGTATATGAAGCAATAGTAAGTCAGATCATGTTAGATAACCATAAAAATCAGGCAGTCAGTGTTTGCATGTATTTTTTTTATAGGTCAAAACCAGACACATGACAAGACACAGGTGAATATTGTTTAGGTAATAATACTAAAACACAGGCTGAAGTAAAGCAGAACAAGAAATTAAGACTTCATTTCAGAGTGGCATACTGATAAGGCAATGAACCAGGATGGCAAGACCATTCTTTGAGACCTGACAGCTTTGGTTCCTCACATCAACCCAACCCTTCAGAGGAGTGTCCTTCAGACATCTGTTTTCTAGTTTAGAAGGTTATGTCAAATGAAATGCCTTAATCAGCTTGGATATTCTCCACAAATTACCAATGGCAGTGTCTGGAAGTTTCAAAAGGAAATTTAAATTGATATGAGTTGTTACCTCTGAAAAGGTTAAATACACTTGTGTCCAAATTTAAAGGATGGGATCTTTTGTAGAGATCCAGCCCTTGTCTCTGATGTGGTAAGTTGGAGTTCAAATTTTTTGAAAACATCTATATTGTAGAATTCCTGAGCATCTAAAATGGTCTTCAGCAGTTCCTGGCATTACTTGAACGCTACTAAGCCTGTTTTGACTTCTGGAATGACTGTGGAGATGTTATTTGTGAGATTCTGGGCAAAAACACATGACAACCATCATTAGAGAAGAATGGTATTTCATATGTGAAGCTAGGAAGGGCTTTATTAAAAGAAATGTGTACTCTAAGCAGGAAGTCAACCTAGTCATCATGCAGGTAAGATATAAAGCATCATAAATATTCTTCCAGAGTGTGGTTAGTTCACGCAATCCACCTTTTAGTTTGCTGGTGTAAGGCTGAAGATATATTTGACAATTATAAGAGGCAAAAAGAAAGTCCTCCAGATTCAAGAAATGAACTGAATCCATTTTCTAAAAATCACCTTGTCAGGGACTTCATGTAAATAAATCATCTCTTAAATGACCAGTTTTGCAGTCTGCTTGATATTATGGAGTTCATGAGTTATCATAAAATTATGAATCTTTATTTAGTGGTCCACAACCACCAACATGATGGTATGTTCTCTGGATGGGGGAGTTCCACATTGAAATCCATGGATATAGACCCCATGGAAAAGTGGCAACAGTCAGTTTCAGGAGCGAACCCGCTGTAGAAGTCATAGGTATCTTATTCTGTGCAAAATTATCAAAATAAAAAACATCCTTTGATCATCTCCATGGTACTTGTCTACCAGAAACAGTGGGACTGGATTCCTGTGCATCCCGCAGCCTTGAAGTCATGCAATAGAAGTAAGACGTCCAATAACGTGAATTACCTTACATAATGATGTTACTGAAAATCTCCAAATTCCATTGAATATGCTCATGTCAATATATTTTGTAGAACTGCAAACAAGAAAAAAAGGTAATACGAGATTAGAGATCAGAAGGGATAATAATTCCTAAAAAGTTAGTTGAGATTGACAGCCCCCACAGCAGAATCTGTAACATCAACCTCTACAATGAAAGACAACTGTGGGTTAGAAACTTAGAAGCATAGAATTTGTGCCAGCATTCTGAATTAGCCAGCAACAGTCCAGCAATCCTGTTGTTCTTCTGGTTTGGTGTCTGTCTAATGGACCCTACCACTGAAGTATTAAACATTTAAAGATTGCGATAGTTTTGAACATGCCCCAATGAAATTGCAGCAGACCCCTCAGAGGTCTCTAAACACTTTACAGGATCAACACTACAGCCTCATTCAGAACCTGGACCAGAATTTGGACTCAGTTACTAGAGTTTTGCAGGTCCTTCAGCAATGCTTGGATGCACAGATTTCCACACCATAAACTGCTTCTAATTCTACCCCAACAGTTATCACTTCACTAAAATGTCAGACATTTCTTTATAGAACATTTTGACAGAAACCCCAATGACTTATGTGTGTTCCATAATCCTTGTGATTGAATGCCCAGTATCAGGCAGAGAATGTTTGTAGGATTCTCCCTACTAAAGGGACTACTTAGCCTGGACACATGCTCTTCTATTTTGTCAGTCCCCACGTGGGAAATACTCTGATGAATATATTTCAGCCATATTTCATTATTTTATATGCCTGCTTATCAAGCCCTATCACATTCTGCATTTTTGGATTTTCAGCAGGGGCAAAGGACCTTGGCACAATACCCAGTAGAGCTTAGGAAACTGGAATATGGCACCGACTGTGGAGAAAGTGCAATGAAGAGAACCTTCAGGAAAGGAATCTCAGATAGACAGAATGACACACTGACTACCACAGAAAATCCTGGTTCTCTTAAACATCTGATCTTCCTATGTACCTCTTTGGAAAACCATCTACAAGAAGGATGACTAGAAATGGAGAGGGATATTTCTCACAGAGGGGTTCCTACTTCCTGTGGCCTGTCCTTGAGCTCTAACCTCTAGTCTGTCTCCTACTGAAGCCACTCGGAAGCCCATGGAGATAAACCAAGTCAGCTGTTTGTCAGTAGACAGTAAGATTTGGTGGTGCTCCATGGGTTTAGGGTTCTACTTCCAAAATCCTAGACATATGGCATGAGCCAGTCTGGAAACCCCAAACTTAACTTACTAAGGAGAGATACTGTAAGTATTTTTTCTATCTCCACACATCTTAAGAAATGACTCCTGATTCCTATAGTGTTGTCCTGGTTTTCTGGATGGGTTAATGTCCTTGCCGTAATCAACTTGTGCAGCTGGGGTATTTATTAGCATACTTTTCACCTCTAAGCATCAAATTCCCTTGAACAAGAAGGAAACTCCACTTTGCATATAATCCATGGATGGTTCTTTTCATGGCTTTGGGATAATTACCCATTCTACTTCCTTGGTATTGTTGTTCTTGGAACCACCACACATAGATGAGATACCCTTTCAAGAGGTAACTTCGCCACAGAATCCTATGATCCTAGGTGATCCTGGTTCCACTCTCACAAAACTCAATTATATTGGGTTATGGGTCAGATATTATCTTTGGGAGCATCTTGTAAGGATTACTGCAGCTCACTGGTTAGGCTTGGCACCATCACCTCAGAAGACAACTTTTTGCTTCCCTATCTACATATGTCTGATATGTTCAGTAAAAAGAATGTGAGGGATATGAATGCCCCATGAAACTTTTTCCTGGGTTGTTTCCTACCATCTTTGGCACTGGAAGATTATATTAAAGAATATCTTGCCTGAGATTTTATTCGACCCTCAACTTCTCTTGTGGGGCAGGCTTTTTTTTGTAAAAAAAAAGGACTATTCATTACATATGAGTGGAGATTACAAAGGGCTGATTCAGATCGCCAAGAAAAAGCAATCTTTTTCCAGGTTTGCTCCTGTATGAAGTCACCTTGAATCCTACCTTTCGCACTTCTCCACCCTCTTCCATTTCTGTCCCTGCCTTGATCCAACATAGTAATGGACTTAACTGTTGACTCCAGGATTTCATGGCCATAGGAGGGTAGGTGGGGAGTTATATGGAGTTATATCTCCTTTAAAGCTCAAAATATGTGCTTTATATGTATAGATATTGAAGATTAAAAAAAAGACTTAGGTTGGAATTAGTCAAATGGGAAAAAGGCTGAATGTGCAAGAAAAAAATATGACACTCCCATAGAAATATATATTGAGCAGATGAACATATACATATGCTGTATGCATGTGTATTGTTGTGATGCCAGCATGTTTCTGTGAGTGTCGCTTTGATCAAAAATGTACATATTGCATACATCCACATGGTGTAAAGCTTTAAGGGTTAATATTTCAAAGATCTCCGGGTCAGCTCATCTTGAAAATTCCCAGGTATGAGTATTATGTATAATCCCTGTATATATACACATTTTAAATCACAGTTCTATCCTAATCTGCGTCTTCTAAAATAAACCAATCCAAAACACACACTTATTTATATTGGGGTTTAAACTACTTAAATGCCAGTGAGAGCTTCAACACAATGCAGAGACTTACCTAGCATTCCAAAGGTTAAAATCTCCATTTACATTGAAGTGAATGTTATTTGACCCCTAAAGTGCACTTGGATTGACCCAGAGTTGCACAAATTTACTTTGTGCATATTAACTCAAATGTACAAAGGTTTTCCATTCACTGTCAGCAGTCACTGAACAATTTCCACTTTCATGGATGTACTAAAACAAGTGCATGCCAGAAAGGGGCTAATATCAATTTACTAGTGCCGTGCCTGCTTGAGGCTTATTTACTAACCTTTCTATGCCACAAATTCTCCCCTTAATGCTGATTGTGCCATAGGGAGGGTAGACTGATAATTTATGGGTGCTGTTTCATAGCAATGCGTTGCATACCTCTCTGGCACTCAAAGGGTTAAAACAATGTACTGAAAAAGGTGCAGGGTACATTGGCATAACTTTACTCCATGGTGGACATGAAAATTACCTGGCAGATTTATAAACAGAAGTAGGCAGGGTCATAAGCCTGCTTAACCCTTTAAGAACCTAAAAGGATGTGCAGGGCATTGTTAAGTATTGTGTTGCACATACCTCTGGTCCTTAACCCCCTAATGACTGCCCGATCTGGCAGGGGGGAGCGCCATTAAGGACCACAGAGCTCTTTTCTGTGCAATCAATTCTGGGATGGTAGAGTGGCATGCAACCTCGCTGCCATCCCAGAATTCCATGATGTGCCAGGACCGTCACCAGTCCTTAATGCAAATCCACTGGTGAAGGCCCTAGCATGCCACTGGTCCTTAAGGTATTAAAGGGTTATTAGCTTGCGTCCAGTGGATGTAGTTTGTATACTGTGGTCCTGCTAGCAACTGTTATGTCCACCTCCAGGGACATGACCACCAAGACTGATTGAATATGTTCTCTCTTAAATAAAAAGAGGTAAAATTCATGAGATTTTCTGGCCATGTTAAGGTAAGTGTGTGGATGGGGGGGGGGGTCTCATTAAAATGAATTGTTATTAGGGTGACCACGTGTCCCTGATTGCCCAGGACAGTTCCTGATTTTAAATGCATTTCCCTGGCAGCCCCCTTCTGGGACAGTGCAAAGTCCCAGAATGAAGGTTCCAGAGCACAGAGATCTAAACACTAAAAGGAGAACTGCCATTGCCTACTGTGACAGGAAGTGATGCCTCTGCTGGCCTACAAGAGAATGCCTTCCAGACAGAGCTTTAAAAACTAGAGAGAAAACTGATCCTTGATTTTGACATTGGACAGGATCTGCAGTGCATTTTTGTTGTAGTGTAATGCTAGTTTAAGGCTTTAGGCATGATTAGACAGATTGCTTTCTATCACAGCAGTCAATGGGCAGTTCTCCATCTAGTCTCTAGAACTCTGTGATGCACAGAAGAAAGAGCATGTTGCACTGCTATCCAGTGACCCCTCCCACATCGCTGTGCTAGTGCCAAGAACTAGTACTACAATACCAGGTCAATGCGTGGAGTGGACAGAGCAAGCTCTTCTTCCATCTCCCTGTTCTAAAAATCCATTTAATATATGGTCCCCAGATAGGGGACGTATCAGATATTAAACTGATAAGAACAGATACTACACACTCTGCTGCTCTCCTCTCCACAATGTCTCAGAGTGGGAGAATGGAAAGTGTGATATATTCTCATTAAACTACAGGATTGTACCCCAGCAAAAAGTGTGAGAACACTTGCCCTATATACTGTCACTCCATTCGCTGAACTGTAAGCAGTGGTATGTTAGGGTACCTGTTCGATGCAACCACCCTAAATTCCTTCTTCACTGCATGTTGATTCTCTGACCTCTGCTTGCAGACAACAGTGTAATTGTAAGGAATTCCTACAAGACACTCCCACTTGGACTTGTCCCCTGCCCCTCCCACCCTCCCTGATAAATGAGTTTAGGGATATCTTTAGGATAAGGATGCACAGACAAATAAATCCAGCATATCAGTGTGAGACATGAAAAATTTGAGGCTGAAATGCAGAGCTCCAGAGAATGCAGGAGCCAGACCGCCAAGCTTGGCAGGAAGCACAGACAGTAACCCTTTATTTGTCTGATGATCAGGATGATCTGGAATTGGGTCGGCAACCCATTAGTGAGTCCAGCAGATGCTGCTCTATTGGATTCTTATGGGTCTTAAGCACAAAAGAAGAGGATCAATTCAGTATAAAACCAACTGTACCATAGGATACACATGAAATTTCCCACTGATCTAAAGGGAGTCGGGGAGGGGTTAACACTCGGAATGCCAGAGTGGTCTACACAAATTGTTCTATTAAGTTTGAAAATCATACAGTGCTCATCATTTCAGTTAAAGCAATATATTGGACACCTCCCCATCATTCAAGAGATTAACCCTTTGAGTGCTAGCAGTGTGCACATTGCATTGCAATGCAATGCATTGTATATCCTTCTGGCACTCAAAGTGTTAAAAACTCAACAAAATTAGAGTTTATACCAGGGACAAGCAACATGAGTCCCTCCAGCTGCTGCTAGACTAAAAACCTGTAAGTCCCAATATGATTCTGGAAGCTAATGGAGGGCTTCATGTTCATAACTGGGAACTTTTGAAATGAACTAACCCTGAGACCTTTAAAATATTAACCCTTAATCCTCTCAAGAAAGAAGATTCTAGGTGCTATGTCAGTGTATGATCCAGTCAGTTCTCAAGGAACCTTTCACATGCTACAGTTCTGAGATATCACTTCTTACACACTCACTAGACAAGCAGGGTTCCTCCCTCTGCTTCTCTGGTAGAAATGTCACTAATTTGGGCATTAAATAATTAGCACATTGGTGTAAATCTATGGTAGGAAACACTGGACCCTCCCTCTGAGACCCTGGGCTCGATTCAATTACCTCCGTTAGTAAAACCAAACTAACATCAGTAGTTTTAAGTCACAGGTTTGCATTCTATTACCTGATCTGTGACAAACTACTGACCATTAACAAAGCACAATGGGCGCAAAACGAGCTCACATTGAAAACAATGAAACAGCATATGAATATGCCATTAAGTTACATGCAGTGGCTAATAACACGTGTTAACAGACTCTTGTTTGTGTTTTTTAGCTCTTAACAAATGGGCTCAAGGTAAAAATCCAAACTGGAGACAGTGGGTTTGAAAGTACAGTTTGTTATTCTATTAACTGTGCTGTCAAAAACTGAGCTGTGTAAAAATGTCCAATGGGTGCAAAATTTGTGCCCACTGGACACTTTTAAAAATTAGTTGAATTTGCAATTCTATGATATGTGGTGATTTCAATGCACGTTAAGGACCACACTTTTTTTTTGTAATACAACTGTGCCTTCAAAACGTAAGTACAGAGTCCCTAACATGGTGAAAACCACCGCTGTGTGTTAGAAAAGTGGTTTCCAACACACATATACGTGTCGCTAGTGATCCAACACTAGTCAAACATGGATCCAAGGAACTAAAAATGTGTTGAAAAACAAAAGAAGATTATCACTATGAATGTCAGTTTACAACAGTCTCTGAACATAAACACTTACCTGTAATCCTGAGCAATTACTGTCCGTCTTCTTTTATATCCTTCTTCTATAAACCACTTTGTTCTTCTTCTAAGTAATTTTTTGTTTCTGAAAACGAAAATAATAAATCAAATTAAATGGTACAGTCAATGCTCACTACTGCCAGAGACTAACCTTTTTTTGGTTCGGTGCCCAAGCTTAAATAAGGCTTTTATATGGCCAATTTCTGTTCATATTTTTCCTATTCTCCCATTGGCTGGGATGTTGGGGTTACGCATGGCACGGAACGTGTTCTGCAGTAACCACACCTCCCAGCCAAACAGCTTCAAGCTGGAGGGGTCACAACTCATGAATGAGTGTTTCATCATCCCTCGACCTATTCAATAACTGTCTAGCTGGAGGGATGATGAAATTCACATTTGTGACGCCTCAAGATACAAGCTGATTGGCTGGGAAGTGTGTTTACTGCAGGGCAGATAACTCCACTTCCCAGCCAATGGGAGTATGGGAACAAATTTAAACAGAGACTGTCTATATAAAAGCCAGTCTCTGTTTAGAATTCCCTCACTTTGGCTTGGGAACCTGCCCAAAAAGATACAGCACTGATTTTTTTTTCTCTCTGGCAGTGGCGGCGAGCGTTAACAGGGACATTTAATTTGATTTATTGTTTTTGTTTTCAGAGACAGAAAAGGACTTAAAAGAAGAAGAAAGAAGCTTAGAGAAGAAGACATGTAGAATAATAAAGAAGATTTAAAGAGGAAGATAGAGGAAGACCAAGGTGCAGAAGACCCTGGTGGAATTAGGACTTCAAGGTAAATCAAGTCAAGTTTTGGTGACCAACGCTAGTTCATGTTAGTCAGGCAATTGAATTCCTTCCTTATTTTGGTCCTAACAAGTGTTTTACTCTAATTGAATGGAGCCCCCTGAGATTTGGTTCAGAACTAGAGGTGGGTGAAAGGTCTTGTTGTGTTCCTGCAAAAAAAATTGCAAAAACCAAAAGGTGGTCTGCTTTTTGTTGGGAAAATCCACCTTAAATCCACCTTAAACAGACCCCTTAAAATCTTTGCCTTTTTTGTCTACTGCCAAAATGTTTTCACAAATTTTTTCAATGGCTAAAAAGTTTACGCCCATTTACTTATGTGTACTTCCCATGTTCACACCAACAACGTGACGTTTCCAGGAAATGAAACACAAAACCAAGCAACTAGATATATGGAGAAGGTGCTAGGCAATTTTGCAGTGATTTGCATAGAGAAATAAGGACAGCAGAGGCTAAGACTGTTGGTTAAGAGGATGAGCAGCCATCTAAAAAAAAAGGAGGAGCTGGAAGGACTGTGATGCATACAGTGAGTCAGAGGGGGAGGAGGAGGAAGTGACCACCATCAGCATGGAAGGGTCTGGGAACCCAGATTTGCCAGACCCAATGATGCCGAATCCCCCTACATCATCCCTAGGAATCTGTGGGAAAATAGTGTCATTATCTTCATCAAAGGCACAGGAAGTCGGTAGCAGTGTGGGCAGGACAGGTCAAATTCCTGTGCCTGCTGCTAGTGCTGCCAGTGTGCCTTCTGATAATCAGGAGGAGGAGGAGGAGATGATGGCAAGTGTGACAGCAGGGGACCCTAAGACACACTTGCCATCTCCAAACTGTCCCACTACTACTACTACCACCACGCAGCAGCTAGAGAGTGTTGGGGGTGTGGGAGGGGGTGATGGTGAAGATAGTAAAGCAGCTGGTGGCGGGACTAGAGTGACCTCTGTATATCCCCCTGATGACATGGAATGGAAAGTGATGCCAAGCTTCCAGACTAGTGGTCAAGGCAGAACTGGCTAGCAGTATTACCATAAGCACATATCAGCTGCCTGTGTTTGCTACTAATGCTACCAGTCTTCCTTTTCCACCTGTAGATATGACAAGTGTGACAGTAAGGGACCCTTTGTCCCATTTTTCATCATCGCCAACCAGTGAGACTCCAATAGAGCAGAAACAGCAGCAAAAAAGGGACTGGTGTGGTGGAGATCAGGGTGATGGTGAAACAGCTGGGGTAGAAGAGACATTAATGGACTTTTTTAGCAGGAAGCAAGAAGGAATGGGAGACAGATATGCAAATGGAGATGGGCATCACCAACACTACCATCTGTGACATTGTGAAGTTTGCTGCTGTAATTCCTGCTGCTGTTGAGTTGCAAGGGCAGCAGGCTGATGCGGAGCAGGCTAGTGTGCCACAGACCACATTGGCCACTGTGGGAATGGGTTAAGTAGTAGCTGTGATGCAGGACTAGGATAGGTTCCACTTGCCAGCAATAATCCTGGTCCTAGTTGTAGTGCTGATTCTGAGGCAGCAGCAGCATCCTCTGCTCCAGACATTGAAGGGGATTATGAGAAGAATTTCTTCTCCACATTTCCCCTCCCCCCAGAGGTCTTCGGTGTGGGACTATTTTTCTCTTGGAGCCTGCACAGTGTAGTCATCAGTAACAGAACTGTGCGCAATCTGTGATAAATCAGTGAAAAGGGGAAAGGAAGGAATGCACCTTGATATAACTATCCTGATAACATACATGAAATACAAGCACCTTGACATTTATATGAAACATGTTGAAGCCAAACCCCCACAAAGGAAATCGGGAGCCTCTGTTGCTGTACCCCTGTCTCTTCCCAAGGGCTACATGAATAGAGGCAGAAATCGAAGAGGCGAAAGAATAGAGAAGCCAAGCCAGAGTCTGAAAGTTTGATGGCGAGTGAAACACCTGGCTCCTCATCATCTTCTGACACATCTTCTAACGTATCAATGTCTTCTGGTGATCCACTTCTGTCATCATTACCTCCCCCACCCGCTGATACCAATCCTGTAGATGCGAGAATGTGGCAGTTTGTGTCCACCCGTTTCCCCACTGTGGTGCGCTGACCATATATGACAATGTAGTGGAGTATAATCACAGACATGGAAGCAAGTAGTGTCCGAGGAGATTCCGTCCTGCAGAATACACTAAGCTGGTGGCAGGGAGGATTCATCATTATTATTAAGACTGCAATCCTGAATCCAAAACATCATCATTGATTCCTGATCCTGAGCCCAAGAAATCATTGCTGATTCCTCAGGGCTTGTGAGTCTAACAAACCTGAGCCCAGCAAATCACTGATTCCTCAGGGTTTGTGCCTTTAACAATCCAGAGTCCAAAAAATAATCGCCGATTCCTCAGGGCTTGTGCCTCTAACAAGCAAAAGTGCTAAAAATCAATGTTTCCACAGGACTTGGGCCTAACAAGACTAAGTCCTACAAATCAATGTTTCCTAAGGACTTGTGCCAAACAAGTGTAAAACCTACAAATCAATGTTTCCTCAGGGTTGGCCCTTAAGTCTAAGTCCTACAAATCAATGTTTACATAGGGCTTGGGCCTCTAACAACAAGTCTAAGTCCTACAAATCAATGTCTCATCAGGGCTTGTGCCAAACAAATGTAAGTCCTACAATTTAATGTTTCCTCAGGGATTGTTCCTAACAAGTCTAAGTCCTACAAATCAATGTTTCATCAGATCTTGGGCCTCAAACAACAAGTCTAATTCCTATAAATCAATGATTCCTCAGGGCTTGTGCCTAATAAGTCTAACTCCTACAAATCAATATCTCCTCAGGGCTTGTACCAAAGAAGTGTAGGTCCTGCAAGTCAATGTTTCCTCAGGGCTTGGCCTCTAACAACAAGTATAAGTCCTGCAAATAAATGTTTCCTCAGGGATTTTGCCTAACAAATCTAAGTCCTACAAATCAATGTTTCCAAGTGGCTGCTCTGCAGCAGAGCTGAGATTGCATTATAGAAACATAAATCCTTCACTGAAACAGCCTTCTACATGTGCTTGCAAACCTAGCACATGTAGAAGACCATTTCATTGAAGGATTTCTGTTTCTATAAAGCGATCTCGGCTCTGCTGCAGAGCCCCCTGCAGTTAGCTAGAACACTGGCGTCAGGGGAGTGGGAACTTTGAAAGCGGCTATCTCTCAAACCATACAGGTTTGAGAGATTCCGCAGGGCTCATTGAATTTGGATTTTTAAGGGCTACACGATTAATCAAAGTTAATTTGAAGTAATACTATCCCTTTAAATGCAGGAGAGGTCAATGCCCTATTTAAAATGGGAAATTGTATTTGTTTCTTATGTGCCGTTGGTATGCCTCCAAATAGCTGTACTTTCTTAGTACCTCAGCTGTTGGTATGCTCCCAAATAGCTCTGCTTTCTTAGTACATCAGCCTCAGTCTGCCTCGCTCATTATATATCACCCCCATGGCTGCTTAGACCTCATTTATTCTTGACAGTCAATTTTCTTCATCATTAATATATCAAGTTTCTGTCTCTACCTCATTCTGTTATCTTCAGTCTCAGGCATCTCCTGCACTTTAGGAATTTGCAGTCTCTTGCAATGTAAACCTAAAACACATATCTAAGTGAGAAAAGAGCACGGAGCCCTATTAATCTTGGCCACATTTTTCCACTGCCCTGTCCCTCCCTCCTCCTGCTGCCTCTTCTTTCCCTCCTGTGACCTTCCCTTTTCTTTCTTTACCCTTTAGAGGAATTCTTATGTGTAACTGGCTGAGTTTGCTTTTTGATTAAGGCAATAAAATTCTGGCCGTTCCCTGTTACTGCGTTGATAAGGGCATAATGCACAGAGATTAAGCTAAAGGTGGGATTCCAAAACAATCTATTGCACACACCTCTGGCACTCACAGGGTTTAAGAAACAGGAATGTTTATTATGGAAAAAATATATTAACTGTAGGGGCTTTCTAATTTTCCAGGAAAAATACATTGAGATTGCTCTCGTTTTCAGGTATGTCCTGGATAGTTTTCAGTAAAGGGTTACATATTTACACAGAGACACATTATACACACACACACACACACACACACACACACACACACACATAAACATACATGCTAAAAAATGATATACAGTTACATACTCTTTTTAGAAATTAAGAAACATTTATGTTTAACCCCTTAAGGACCCTTGACGTACCAGGACCGTCACGGTCCTTGAACCACTCAAGGACCGATGACGGTCATGGTACGTCACGTACTTTTTACTTACAGCGCTCTACCGGGAGCGCTGTAAGTAAAAATAGGGCCTGAAATAGACCGCTCCAAGATCGGAGCGATCTCTTTCAAGCCCCATAATGACGCGCCGATACACGTGACAGGTCACGTGTACCGGCGCGTCCAAGTGCACCTATGCGGTCATTATGGG
The DNA here is from genome assembly GCA_037306005.1 of Rhinophrynus dorsalis. NCBI lineage: Eukaryota > Metazoa > Chordata > Amphibia > Anura > Rhinophrynidae > Rhinophrynus > Rhinophrynus dorsalis. The sequence continues at coordinate 467,952,672 of CM074720.1, forward strand.
ACGGAAATGTCCCATGACCGCCAGTCCTTAAGGGGTTAAAGGAACAGTAAACTTTTTTATGTTATAGAGCTCTTCCTGTTGAGTAAAACAAGGTCACGCTCACCAGTGTCAGTTGTTTTATTCAGAAGTTAAAAAAGTTCAAATAATCAGAAGTGAATTTACTGTGCATTTACGTCCTGATTATTCTAATTGACAGGAAGTGACAGGCAGTTTCTGTCACATTCTGTGGAGAACTAAGTCACTGACTCCACTCCATTAGAATGTAACAGGAGAACTAATTAGAATTTGACCACTAGAAGGCACTGCTAATGTAAATAAACACGGGTTTAAACTGTAATAAATATGCATCTGTCAGCAGTAGAAGCACCCTTATGTTACTCAACAGGAAATGTCCAACAATATATGTTTTTTCATAACAAAAAGTTTACTGCTCCTTTAAAGAATTTAGACTGGGAGAAGATCTGATTTTTTCAGGCAGATAATTCAAGGCTTTCGGAGCTCTGAAGGAGAAGACAGGTCAACTGGCTTCTTTCTTGTATTGTGGTATACACAGTGAGGTGTTAGCAGTGGAGTAGAGGTTATAGTTAGTATGGAGAGCTGGTAAGTTTACTGCTCCAGTAGTCCGGTAGCTTTCCATAGAAGGGTTATAGAAAGGTAATTCGATATTTTATTTGAAAGATATAACAGTGTAAATGTTTTTATTTTATTCTCAGTGTCTGTAACAGATGTTATTTTTTTCTGTGAGAGAGGTTTATTGTTAAACATTATCTCTAAATAGTAAATGATAAGAATAGTAGAAACTTGTAATGTAACATTAAAAAAAAGGAAATGTTAGAGCTGTAATAAAGTTTTAATGAAGAATTTCCCAGCAGCACTCTTTTTTTCATCATGAAACATTGCTACTCCTTTAACTGGCTTTCTAAACAACCATAGCAGTGCTTTTAGCAAAAATAAACTAAAGCTGAGATGGAATTGTGATTCCCATTTGTTTAACCCTTTAACGGGCAGAGAGGTATGTAACACATTGCTTTGCAATGCACTACCCACCTCTCTGGTTCTTAAAGGGTTAAGTTCTCCTGTATGAGGAGACAATATATCAGAAAATCTTCAATGGCAGTGTTTTGCTGGGAAGTCTAGCTGCAGAGTGTCATTAGCTGTCCATAGCACCATGCAGTACAGTCTTGACAAAACATTACAAAGGTCTCTTCTCCATTGGAGTGCCTCACTGCTCTCTCCTGGTTCTTATCCATGAAACCAGTTGTTATGAGTAAATATATATATTTATCGAAGAAAAGGAAATATACAGAACGCCTCTGTTGGTATCTAAAATGTATTATTTATTATAAAACTTAGTACATAGGCACTTATGATACCTGCATCAAATATAAGCATGTACGTATATAGCAGCAATGTGAACAACAATGAAAGACTAAACAATATGATATCCCTTCATAGAAGTGGCAGTCTCTGTTAGATGGTGATAATAGTACCTCTCCCGTCCAGTATAATTTATAGCGGGCAGAAAAGTTTGGGAGACATGCATAAGATATACATGTCCATGTTCATTTGAGAACAAAGGTACCATTATGTCTGCCTGCTTAAAAAGCACTGTACAGAGGAGTATTACCATCATAAAGGTCAGAAGGAAACAAAGTTTTCTGCTATAAATTATACTGGATGAGAGAGGTACTATTATTACCATCTATTGAGTGCCTAAAGAGATCAGCTGCACCTCACTGACGAGGCCCAACAAGGCCGAAAAGTACATCTGGGGTTGGCGGCTTTTCTTGTTCAGAGAGGAATTGCCTGGCACTTCGTGGCTGGGCTGCCTTTTGGTAGGATCAGTATGATGTGCTTTAGGATATTTCCTTTCTGTGAAAGGCACCAGTGAGCTAAAAGACATTGCACCCTGGATAGGATACTTATCGTATAGAGCCTCATCAATTCGAGGGCAGGCTTGTGCCTAGTTGAGCATCTCTGACTAGCTCTTTTCAAAACCGTGAGTCTCAGGGTCAAACCCTGAGATTTCCCAGGTATGCCTGTTTAACCCACTGATATAAGGGGAAACTTGCAACACAAAGATATGCAGACACATCCACAGGAAAAAACATTTACATACAGGTCTGGTAAGGGTAAGTAAGGGTAAGGCATACTTGGGAACTCTCCAGATCTGCCCTGAAGACTCAAGTTTTCAGAGTTAATTACCAGGTCTCTGGGGCAGAGGCTGATTCTCCAGTGGTGGTGAGCTTCCTATGAAACTCTGCTCACTTCCCTATATCCCACCATATTCCTCCTACGTTACACCCCATGTCTCCTTCCCTTCCTGTTCTGCCCATTTCCCACCCACTTCACGACAAGGTCCATTAATTCCTGCCCACAATTAAGCCCCACCCCTTTGTGCCACGAATTATGGCATTTATATCCCCCAGGCAAACCTCTTGAGCCCTCTCTGGGGACACAGGAAGAAAAAGTTCCCAAGTATGAGTAAGGGTGTCCACAAATCCCTTGAAATCAGGAACACAAAAAAACACACACTGCAGAGTTCCCCTGATTCCTTTGGAGTCCAGAAGAATTACATTTTCAGAAGTGTCCCTGACTTAGAGGGATATGTACTCACCTTAATTTAGTGAACTTGAACTTTCCAGCCTTCCCCAACCCCAAAAATTAAACAAATAAATAAAAATAGTCCCTGTTACATCTGTCAAACCTTTTAGGCTGATGTACTAAGTAGAACTGGAGTAATTCTGAAGCAAACTAAATGCACTATAAGAACAAACAACAATTCCCCACAAACTCATTAATTTAAATGGGTCTTTTAATTCTAAATTGGTCTCCAAGAGTTAAAAACCTGCAAAGAAGATAAGTAGGCATACCTGGGAACTTCTTCCCCTTAAGCACCAGGAGAGGGCTCATGTGCTGCCGGAGAGGGGACGTCAGTGATGTGATTCATTTCATAACAGGTGGGTGAGGCTTAATCAGCTGTGTGTCTTAAAATGGGTGGAAAGTGGGTGGGAAGTGGGCAGAACAGGGTGGGAAGGAGGAGAAGTGGACGGGAAGTGGGCAGAACAGTGTGGGAAGGAGGAGAAGTGGGCGGGAAGTGGGCAGAACAGTGTGGGAAGGAGGAGAAGTGGGCAGAAAGTGGGCAGAACAGTGTGGGAAGGAGGAGAAGTGGGCGGAAAGTGGGCAGAACAGTGTGGGAAGGAGGAGAAGTGGACGGGAAGTGGGCAGAATAGTGTGGGAAGGAGGAGAAGTGGGTAGGAAGTGGGCAGAACAGCGTAGGAAGGAGGAGAAGTGGGCAGAACAGCGTGGGAAGGAGGAGAAGTGGGCGGGAAGTGGACAGAACAGTGTGGGAAGGAGGTAGGGTTGCCACCCAAACGGTATTTTACCGGCAGGCCGGTAAAAAATTGGATTCTGTCCAATGTTAAGTCTATGGAGGGAATGCCATGGCCGGTATTTTTTTGAAGAAAAGGTGGCAACCCTACAAGGAGGAGAAGTATGCGGGAAGTGGAAGGAACAGGGAGTGAAGGAGAAGAAACTCACCACTGCCGGAGAATCAGTCTCTGTTCCCAGAAACCTGGTAATTCAGTCTGAAAAGCAATCTCTCTGGGGCAGATCCGGAGAGTTCCCAGGTATGTAAACAGGGCTATAAATAGGACAATTTGAACAAAATAAAAAGTAAGAAATTCTGGAGCAAACCAGCTGCACCACTTGGGACAAATACATATATTTAGACTGTAAGCTGTGCAGGCAGGGACCGCCTGTCCTAATGTATGAATGCCTAGTGTACCACCCCTTATGATAATTGTCTGTATAACTGCTAAACTACTGCACTTACCGTATCCCCCTCCATATTACATGTAAACTGTAAAGCACTAAGTATACCTGATATAAACATAAAAATATACAAATACCAATTAATTTAACCCTTAGAGTGCTTTGCAATGCGTTGCGTACCCCTCTGACACTCAAAGGGTTAAGTGCAGATACTACATTTAAATTAATGGATAGTCCTATTTGACCCCTGTGGTGCAGCTGGTTTGTTCCAGAGTTGCTGTAGTTCCCCTTAGTAATTCAGCTGGATTGAGTGAGTGTGTGTGTGTGTGTGTGGGGGGGGGGGGCACCTAATTGCTCTGAAATATACTGGGCACCCCTCTGACACTCAGTGGGTTAATGAACTTTCATAAAACAATAGTGATTTGCCTGTGCATGAAAACTGTAGAATAATAATTACATTTATCTGGAAAATGAAACTATGGAGACAAGGTAAAATGGCACATATGCTGCCTGCCTTTGTAAAAGACACTGTTGCCTCCCCCATAGTCATACCTGGGAAGTGGGACCCTTTTCTTCTAGAGTTCCCAGAGGGGAATCATGTGGTGCTGGTGGGAAGATATAAATGATGTGATTTGCATCACAAAGGGGAGGAGCTTAATCACAAGTGTGGGTGGGAAGTGGGTAGAACAGGGTGGGAAAGGAAGAGAACTGGGAGGAATAGGCTGGGAAGGAACAAAGTGTGTAGAATTTCATATGAAACTCCCCATCACCAGAAAAATCAGCCTCTGTCCCCAGACACCTGGTAATTCATTACAAAAAACGGAATCTCCGGGGCGGATGCGGAGACCTCCCAGCTATGCCTATAGTTGTACTGTCTGTGGGGACTGCCAGGTTTGCCTAGTAGTTACATGGCCCTGTGTATATACCCCTAGGACAGCACGGGGAGAATCATGTACACACAAAACATAAGAGCAACCATGTCATAGGGAACACATAAAAATTCCCAGTGATTTTATTAACACCGTGACTAACAGAGCAGTCTCTAGAGCATTGTGAAGTAATGCATTGGACACATTTTCTAGCAATCAAAAGGGTTAAAACCTCCATTGAAATCAAGGGATTTGTTATTTGTCTCTTATAGGGCAGGTGGCTTGCTCCAGGATTGCTCCACTTTTAACCCTTGGGGTGTCAGGGAGGTGCACAATGCATTGCCTGGCACTAAAAGGGTTAATATGTGTATACAGCCTAATGTATCTTTTTTCTGCCTGAGCAGTCAGAAAGGGGATAAAATCCCTGGAATGTTTAGTCAGTTCTGGGTTTGGTATTTTAATTACGTTAGCTGTGGAATGTAGACAAACAAGCGGAATAAATACCTGTCGAGCTATAAAGATAAAACCTTCCTTCTCTCCCCACCTTCTGTGCAGAGTTAAACCTCCCTGGCTAGGTAGAGGCTGGGGTTCCAGAGCAGGAGTGTACTAGATACTAGGGCATACAGACTCCTCATACCAAGCTATACATACCCCCCTTCAACTTCTCTACCCACACGCATCTTTTAATGTGCGTGATTCTTCTCTAGTGACATTCAATACCACTATAGTCTTTACATTTCAGGGGAAACAACTTATACAAAGACTAACCCTAAAAGCATTTTCAGTTACCCAGAAACACCCTTGTTATTCTGTTGCCCCTTTCACTTCAGCATATTGGTAACTAGGGATGGGTGAAAGGTCCCATCATGTTCCTGCAAAAAAAAATCGGTGAAAATCACATGGTTATCTGCTTTTTCGCAGGAAAATCCGCTTTCGATAAAATCTTCACCGTTTTTGCCAAAATTCTTTTGCTATTTATTCAATGGATACAAACTTTTCTCCCTCATTACATGTTTTTCGCCTTTTCGCCATAAAAATGTGATGTTTTCCAGGAAGTGAAGCAAAATACAAGCAGCTACAGAGCAAGAGAGGTGCTACGCTGTTGTGCTGTTAGTTATTTAGCAAAATTGAGGCATGAGAGGCTCATTGTGACTGCTATCAGTATGTGCAACTGGAATACTAATAAAGGGAGGAGCTGGAAGGGCTGCGTCCAGTGAGTCTGAGGTGGAGGAAGTGACCACTACCAACATTAAAGGGTCTGGATGCCCTCATTCCCCAGACCCAATGATGGCCAGTCCCCCTACATCACCCCTAGGGATCTTGGGGAAAGGGTAGTAGTGTGAACAGGACAGGTCAGCTACCTGTGCCTGCTGCCAGCGCTGCATCAAAGTAATTGTTATGGGGCTACCCTTTCACACGTTATCATGGTAAAAACATACACACAATGGAGAGTGCCAGTGGTGCTCTACAACATTTAAAGACAAATGTTTTCAATTACATGTAAGTATAATAATCATTTTCAAGATTGCCAGTGTTGGCATACACCAAAAACTGACAATAAGTGTCATCAGAGAAGATTAGCCTTGTCTCCGGTCGATGAATAAGCCAATCATGTGAGCCAAATAGAGTCTTGCAGATTAAAACACTAAAATATGTCTAATAAAAATAGTTTAACTGTAAAATCAAGAATAAACAAGTTATTTGGCAGTCCTGTTCTGTGCATGTCACCAGTGCGGATACAGACTGGTTTCTTCCATGCTGACATTTACCAAATGCAATAAGAGAACTGTACTGAAACAGAATAAATGCTCATTTGTACCTCTTTTTTGTTGAGTAACTGCAAAACATTTCAAAAGACCAAATTATTTGTTTATTCTTATTTTTAAAGTTCATTGAACTATTTTTATTGGACACAATTTTAGTATTTTTATTCTCTGCAAGCCACCATTTAGCTTGTACAACTGGCTTACTACTTGAGTGGAGAAAAGGGTGATCTTCTCCAGCTGCACTTACTTTCATTGTTAGGTGTGTTCCAGCAATGGGCATCTCAACAATGAGTGGCATATTTATATCTAATTGAAAACCTTTGTTTTTAATTGTTACAAGTGACACGGTTGTTCCAGTCAGTCCGTACATACCTTAGGTTGCACTCACTCCTTGGTTTGATCTTCAACCAGATTTTGTTTTTTCCCTCGGCTCAACTGCCTGATCTACTGGTTTTGATCCTGATTCATCTTGATCTTGCATTAGTGTTATCCCTGTTTTGGTCTGATTCCTGGTTTTTGATCCCTGGCCTCATCTTGCTTACATTTTGTGTCTTATCTCCCACATATACTGAAGAGCTGCAATTCTTGTTTCTTAGTGTGGCCATGCCCGGACATTTTTGAACAACATTCATCTCCAGTCTGCAATACATTGTTATTTAGGTTTCCCTTGTGACTCTTGCTCAATACACCGGTGTGTTCATCCTAATCAGCCTCTGCCTCAGCTGCAGGAAGATATCCAACCTTGTGGTGGTTTCCCAGCTCCAGCTACAGCAAGGACATTTTGGTAACTGAAAACTTACACTAGCATCAATATTCTATATTCATTCTCTAGCATTAGCATGGGTCACCTTCCAAGTAACCACTCTTCCCTAAATAGGCATGGCAACAATTCACCATGGCACCCTACATAGTCTGTTTCCTTCTAGATTAGGAATCCAGACTTATACAAAAGAAGTTCTTGGTATTGTTACAGTATATTTCCTTTATTCTTTAGAAATCCCTCTTGAAAATTCCCTGCTTTGCCCCTCTGCTAAGAAGACTATGTGTCATAGCTTACCTTGTTTCCAGTGCCGCCGCTTCAGCGACGCTCAGCGTCTTTCCACGCGTCATCTGCAGGCGCGAGGCTTCAGAGTGAAGCAGGCCTCTGTTTTATGCCATGCTTCCTGTAGTCTCCTCCTACCTACTTCCTTCCTCTGAGCATGCTCCTCCTACCTACTTCCTGAGGAGGGGTTTAAAGGGTAGTCTGAGTCCTGACTGAGTTGCCCTTGCGTTGTTGTTCAAAGCAGTTCTATTACCTTGGGCTCTGTGTATGACCTGGCTCGTCTTCCATCCAACCTGGTGCTGACCTGTGGCTCTGTCTGACTATTCTTTTGTCTATCCCTATAGTGGACACCCAACCTGGTGCAGACCTGTGGCTCTGGCTGACTACCTGAACTGTGTATGATCTGGCTTGTCTGACTATCCTCTCTGGTGCTGACTTGTGGCTCTGTCTGACTATCCTTATGTTTGTCCTTTGTACCTAGCAGACAGCCAATCTAGTGTGGACCTGGGGCTCTGGCAGACTAGCTCTGATACTGACTGCAGGAATGAGTCAGGTATCCATTTCCCTATACTGACTGCAGGCGTGAGTCAGAAATCACTCCATACTGATGGCAGGCGTGAGTCAGTATTATCGCTACGTGGGATCAAGGTCCTGTGTTCCTGTTCTTGCTCCTGGTTCTATTCTGAGACTACCAGTGGCTGAGGCCTAGTCTTCAGCAGTGTGGTCAAGCTTGGCAGCCTACTATTCCTGATAGCAGTGCTTGCTGACTTGTAACCCTTTGCTTGTTCCTGTTGTATTACTTGTGTACTACCTTTCTTATATTATAATAAATTGCATTTAATTATTCTGTACTGACTCCTGAACATCTTTGGGGAACCTTGACACTGTGTTAACATTTATACTTTTGTCTGCTATTGTTTCATGCTAGAGCATAATAAATGTACATTATATTTTTTTAGTTTCCTCTATTTTAATAATTGAATTGAGCTCTTTTAATGAGTACAAGAAACTGCTAGCTTGTTAAGAGTATGCAAAGCAACTGTGCCCAAGGCATACACAAATTATGGGAAACATTTGCTGAGGGAAAAGTGTCCAAAAATGTAAACTACCTGAAAGGGATCAACTGACATTGAAGAGAATAACAACAGTCATAAAACTAGTGCAGCAAATGTTACTGTAAAACTCAACACTCTTCTTGAAGACACTGTTTCCATCAAAAAAAAGTTTTATGCAAGCTTCACAAATAAAACATGTATGGTAAAGTTGCAACTGCTAAACCATTGATTACAGAATACAGTGCTACAAAGTGAAAAAGCTGGTGTGATGAGCATGAAACTTGGACATTTGATTATTGGAAACATGTCATTTGGTCAGATGAGTCCTTCCTACATCAGACCCGGTTTATGTTTGTAGATTGCCTAAAGAATTATATAATCCTGAATGTCTTGTCCCAACAGTCAAACACGGGGATGGATCTAGAATGGTTTGGACAGCAATATCAGGGCATTTTGTTAGCCCTATTATTACCCTACCAGGTTTAATTACCACCAGTGACTCTATGGACATTTTAGGTGTACCCTATGATGCAAACTTTGTTTCCTAAAAATAATGCTATTTTTAAAAAGATGAAATGCCAGATATGTTAAGTCTTGGTTTGAGGAGCATGAAGATGAAGTTAAACATCTCTCATGGTCAGCAGAGTCACCAAACTTAAATATCGTCAAACCACTGTGATAAGCTTTTGAAAGAAGAGTGAGAGGCATATTTCCTCCCCATCATCTTTCAAGGAAATTGAAGATGTTCTACAGGAAGAATGGTACAAATGCCACTCAAAACTGTTCAGATTTTTCAGTCTATTCCACATAGGGTACAAGCTGTGTTAAAGTGTTAGTAATGCCTCTTTATAATACTTTCACCGCGTCTTCTGTATAATAATAGTAACACAATGCGCTATGTCAAAGATCTTTCTTCTTTGTAGTACAAAAGTTATTCACCACTAAAGATTCCCCGCCTGCCCTTCTTTTGATGTCACAAAGAAGCTGCAGTCTGCTCAGGATGGCTGCAGGGAGGTACAAACTTCAATAAGCAAAGGTAAATCCTGCCCTCCTTTGTCAAAGGGGGAAGTATTTCCCTTGTACTTACTTACTGAAGTTTGGCCCTTGCTGAAGCCGTCGTGTTGCATGACCCGATCTGAGAATCAGAGGGAGGTGGCCAGAAAGGGGTGGATGGAGGATCTTTAGAGCTGAATAACTTTTGAACTACAAATAAGTAAGATGTTTGACATAGCACATTGTGTTACTATTGATATACAGAAGACTCGGCTAAAGTATTTTAAAGTGGCATTACTATCCCTTTAAAGACGAATGTTGGCCCAACATCATATTAATAAAGAATTGTTGCCATTTCACTTCTGTTTCGATTATTTTGCCCATCACCAACAAACCCAATAGCACATGCAGTATAATGACATAAAGTACCATAATGTCCTTAGTAAATTGGTGTTAGGCCGATGTAAGGATAGGAAATCAGTTCCAAGATCTGTTTTTGAGTGGAATTGTATTTGTACTTTCCTCTACTGCCTGGGAGATCTGGGAGTACCATACTAATATCTGAGTATATTGTCAAACCCCCAAAACCATAACCATTACAGTACCTGAGTATACAGTGATACCCGAGGTAGAAGAACAATGCCTAAGTATAAATTGATACCTGAGATACAATAACAATGGCTGAGAATACGGTTATACAGTCATAGTCCAGTCCTGTTGCCCTACCTGTGGCCTTCATAACTTCCTGTTTTGCTTTGCCTATTGTATGCTGTTTGCTCCTGCTTTACAGGTGTTGACCTGGCCTGTTCCTGACCACGGTCTTGTTTCCTGCTTGTTACTGCGTTGATCCACTGTTGCAGAACCAGTCCTGTTCCTGACCTCACCATCATGTGATGCCTGTTCTTGTTGTGATCTGCAGTTACTGTACTGAACTTGTTACTTTATTTGGTGCCACATTCTGCTTGTTGCTGTTTGGCCTGCAGCTGCTGAACGGGACTTACTGTCCTTCTCTCTCCGACTCTGCTTGGACTGCTTCCTTTTTTTTCTAGCCTGTTGCTATTATTTCTGGTGTGCTGCACCCTTGGAATTGTTACTGTATGATTAGGTATTGTGACGCTTTAAGCGCTCACGGTTCTGAGTCCTGTTCAGGTAGCTCTCTAGCTGTGCTACTGTTGCAGGGTTCTTCTACAGTGCCACCAATGTTCTGTGCCTTTACTACAGCCTGTCTCCAGCACTACACTCTAGCTCCATACCCTAGAGTCTTGAGGTTCCAAGTGGTAGTTCTGTTAGAGTCCTAGATCATCATTGCCTGGTAGAGTAATCAGGGCCAGATTTACAATAAGGCAGAGTAGGGATCTGCCTACAGGCACACCCCACAGAGGGGACTGTCACTGAAATAAATTTTATTTATTTATTTATTTTTATTACAGAGCTCACGCTACGCACAGTGGCAGCAGTAACTATCTGCATAGTAAGGTCTGCACCTCCTTCGACACAGATCTGTTATGCCGTTGCTCCATCCTCAGCTCTTTAGTTATGCAGAGCGCTGCATCATCTCCCAGTGCTCTGCATTACTGAAGAGAAGACCGCGGGAGCAACAGCATACAGATCTGTGCCGAAGGAGACACAGACTTTTCCTGCCGCTGGACCACCAGGGAGGTAGGAAACACATATGGGGGACAATGTGGAGCTGATGGGGGCAATGTGACGGCAAGTTAGAAGCTGATGGGGGCAATGTGAGAGCAAGTTGGAGCTGATGGGAGCAAGTTGGAGCTGATGCTGGGGGCAATGTGAGAGCAAGTTGGAGCTGATGGGGGCAATGGAGCTGATGGGGGCAAGTAGGAGCTGATGGGGGAAATGTGAGGGCAAGTTGGAGCTGATGGGGCAAGTAGGAGCTGATGGGGCAATATGGAGCTGATTGGGGGAACCTGAGGGCACTATGGTTATGTGGGGGGTAATGTGGAGATTTGGAGCATTGTTTACGTGTCCAGTGGAGATGGCCAATGGGGGGGGGCTCTTCAGATTTCTGTGCCTACAGGCTCCTTAGATGTAAATCTGGCCCTGAGAGTAACATATACCTGAGGTAGAATGATAACAGTGTCTGAGTATATTGTGAGACCTGAGGTACCATAACAATACCTGAGGTAAAATAACAATGCCTGAGTGTAGAGCTTGCTAAGGTAAAATAACAATACCTTAGGTAGAATAACAATGTCTATCCTATATAATAATTCGCTAAAACGTGTGTAACGACGCAGTCATGCGTAGTAGAGACTGCTGCGCGTGCTGCAGCCATGCGCAGTAGAGACTGCCTGGTCTGGGCAGTCTCTACTGTGCATGACTGCCCCGTGACCGGCTGGCAGTGGCACTGTGGCCCGTGTAATGGGCTCTTCAACTAGTATATATATATAATGATACCTGAGATACTCTAATAATAACTGAGAATCCAAAAAAAAAGAAAAAAAGGCCCTTCACATAGAGTAACATGCAATATTGCAGGAAAAAATGCATACCAGGACCAGTGATGATCCAATATCTGTGGTGTATACCCATTTGCCCTTGTGTTTGTATTGTACTACAGCTGTACAATGAACTGTTTCATCTGTGTTAAGGTTTAACCCTTTGAGCGCCAGAGAGGTATCCAATGCATTGAATTAAATGGACAGCCTGTGGTTAAATAATTAAATGAACCTACTAACTAATTAAAACTACCTACTTGTATTTTATACAAATTAGAAGAAGGCAGGTCTGATACTAGCTAAATTTCTCAGGGCCTTGTGGGGGTCCCACTTCAGAGACATATTGGTACCAGCCCTCTGTTTCGTTTCTGCATGCAGGACTGGATTTACATCACAGGCTCCCCTAGGCAAGGCACTCTTGGTGTCCTCAGCTCCACCCATGACCACACCTCACTACTCACGTGACCCTGCCCCCTATCCCATCCACTGTTTCCTAGCACCAAAAATACTCTTGGCCTACAACAAGCAAGAACCCAAAATGTTTTAAACCCTTGATTGCTAAAGAGCTCTCTAACACATTGCTCTTCAATGTTTGTCCGATGCAATCATGCGCAGTGGAGACTTCCCAAATGCACAGAATGCTGGCAGGTGTAGGAATGCAGGGAGCATTCTGTGCGTTTGGGCAGTCGCTCCAGCACATGACTGCATCTTGTGTGCCGCCAGTGAGGTGGCGGCAGTGTGCAGATCAGGACTGGCCTCTTAACCCTTTGAATGCCAGTGGGGTACGCAACGCATTGCAAAGCAATGCGTTGCATACCCCTCTGGCACTCAAAGGGTTAACATCACCATTTACACTAGCTTATAATATACACCTCCTCCTCCTCTGCCTCCTCTGTGTTTCTGTATTATCTGAATTTATTATAAAACCTGGGTGTATCATAACAATACCAGTGCATACAGTGAGACATGAAGAATCCATAAAATCACCTGAATATACTGTGATACCTGGGGTGGGGGTTATTACATAAATAAGTGAGCATATTATGAGACTTGAGGTATCGTAACATTATCCAAATTTAGTGTGATACCTGGGGGGGGGTATTACAGCAATAAGTGAGTATACTGCACCCACCTATATTTCATCTCTCATTTCCAAACACACTCTCACTCGCCATCTACGCCCTGCACAGGGCCTTCTTATTACATCTTCCCATTCCCGCCTACAGGACTTCTTGTGTGTTGCCCCTGAGCTCTGGAATTCCCTTCCCTGTCCTATCAGACGCTCTCCCAGCCTTAAGATTTTTAGACGCTCCCTAAAAACTCAACTCTTCAGGGAAGCCTATCAACTACCTCCATAACCATTAAGAGCAAAGCCAGACCAACAGCATGTCCAACTTCTACTCACTCTCATTCCTTTCTAAAGTTCTCCTCCCACCTACAACCCGACCATAACATCATTGTTCACATAGTCTTTTCTCCCAAACAGAACCACCACTTCCCTGGACCACTGCACTCAATAGCACTTCTTTCTCCCACCCACAGAGCGGCAGTTCATGTGGCAGGAGACACTTACACCTTATAACACGTACTCCTTCTGTGTCCCACCTACCTTCCTCTAGACTGTAAGCTCTCATGAGCAGGGCCCTCTGATCCTTTTGTTTTCTATGTTCCATTTGTACTATTTAATATCTCTGTTGTACAGCGCTGCGGAAGCTAGTGCTATATAAATAAAGAATAATACTATAAGGTCTGTCATGTCATAACATCAACTGAGTATACTGTGAATCCTTGAAAGAAATTACAGTAATTAGCGAGTGACGTATAATACACACCTGTGTATAATACGCAGAGTCAAATTATACTCAAGGTTTTACAAAAAAGTAAGTTCCTATGTATAACACTCACCCCAAACATGTAAGCCCCCATTGTCCTTTGCTACCCACTTCCTCTACTGCTGTGCACCCCAAAAATGAATATATGAGCCCCCATTGTCCTTCTCTACCCACATCCATGATTGAACCCCTGAGGAGGCAGCCTGTGGATCCGTTCAGCAGGCGGCATGCTTGCCTTTGCCTGTCGCTTCCTTTACTGATGCTCTCCCTCCAAGATACTCGGCATATTAGAGATTGCCCAAGTGCCCTTTCAGGACCTTTACAGGGCGCAGAGTCTGCGCACTGAAACCTGAAGATCCTGAATTGATCCGCATGCTGCCTACTCAGGGGTTCAATCATGGAGTTGTGTAGAGAAGGACAACGGGGGCTCATATATGAGATTTTGAGGAGGGGAAGAAAGGGATCATGGGGAGGCAAAGATTTCTGCTTTTTTTTTACCTTTTGTTTTTTAACTTGTGTATAATATGCACCCCCCACTTCACATAAGGTGAAATGGGGTAAAAAAGTGCATACTATCCCTGAGATTTTACAGTATACTGTGAGAACTGGGGTACCATGACATTACCTGTGTATACTGTGATACTCGGGATACTATAACATTAACTTTGAGCAAGAAAATGGCCTACTCTCAGCATTGTAAAAGACAGAGGGAGAGCTGAGTCGTACTGTCAACACCAAACAGGAGCTGCAGCACAATTTTCTTGTAGTGTAAAGGAATGGGGATTGATTCCATTCTGGTGTAGCCAAGCACAGGTTTCAATTTTAGTCAAGGCTGTCATTATCTAGGTCTCTTTCGCTGGTATTTAGAACTACTTGGCCCTCTGGAAAAGCTTAGGTTACTCAGTGATAAGTAGTGATGTCATGTGATGTTGTCTGCACAGCTGGGTGGCCCTAGAGATGCTCTGTTCCTCTCATATCTGCACTGTTCCTAAATGGCATAAAGCAAATATGATCACCCTAGGTGCATGTCTTCTGAAATTGTGCTAAGATTGGCTTAAATGTGAAGTGCAGAGTATATTCCCCTGTATGAGGCTTGCGAGCTCAAGGATGCAGCTAGTGGTCACTCTTAGAACTACATCAGGCTGTGTTTGCACTAATAAACATGAGGAATTTACTGAACAATGATTGTGCATTAAAAGAAATAAAGGTCAGATAAAATCTCCACCAAGGGAAACACCTCAGTGCCCGCGTTATTTTATGGGGCCTCTTTTATTGAGCTATCTTAGTATATAGTACAGCATAGGAACTGGAGAGTTTAACTCATTAGAGAGCAATTCTAGGGCAAATCAACTGCACCACAGTGGACAAATAAACAGTACCACACTGATTTAAATAGACTTTTATCTCCTTAATTGCTATAGAAATCACCTATTAATTGCTTCATGATTTTCCACCTAAACAAATTGCATTGATTATGACAAAAATTGTACTATTTATAAAAAATAACTCACCTACAAACAAATGGGAGATTTGGTATTATTTATTTGTTCCCTGTAGTGCAGTTGGTTTACTCCAGAATTAATGCAGTTCTTCTTGGTACAACATCCTTATAGACTTTACTTTGTTAAGCTTGGAGGGGTGGCGAGGTGTGATATGAAACCTACAGATATATTAACCATTTGAGTGCCAGAGAGGTATCCAATGCACTGCAACAAAGTAATTTAAATAAGTTCATTAAAGGGGAACTCTCACCTGTAGTAAACTTGCCTTCCTATTAAATTTCCATTTTGTGGAAGATGTAATCCGTTTTTCATTGTCAATATAAATCTTTAGTGGCCAAGATATTTGCTTATAAATTTATGCTTGTGACGTCAGTTTGGTTCAGATTGCGGGTACAGCTCTGCCCCGCAGCCTATCAATCTTGCTCTGTTCCCCTCCCCAAGTATATTCTCCTTCCCACCTCCTGTGATGATGGAGGATTCCTGCATTTGACCTGGAACACTCTCTCTTGCAAATGCACGTCCAGGTCATTGTACAGACACAGAATGAGCTCATTCTTATGGTCAGTCCTTTATAAAAAGTGCCAGTCCACTTGCTTCTGTTAGTTCAGCAAGCGGACTGGCACTTTATTTATAAAGGACTGAGTGCATGAACGAGCTCATTCTGTGTCTGTACAATGACCTGGACGCACATTTGCAAGAGAGCTCTCCAGGTCATATGCAGGAATCCTTCATCATCGGAGGAGGAGGGAAGGAGGCAATTCTTGGGGAGGGGAACAAAGCAAGACTGACAGGCTGTGGGGCAGAGTTGTACCCGCAGTCTGATCCAAACTGACGTCACGAACATAACTTTAGAAGCAAATATCTTGTCCACTACAGATTTATATTGAAAATGAAAAACGGATTGCATCTTCCACACAATGGAAATTTTATATGAAGGCAAGTTTTCTGCAGGTGAGATTTCCCCTTTAAGAAATGTTTTTTTTCAGGAAAAAAACAAGGAATATAGAAACAGAGAGGACATGATCTAAAGTTAGAGGGTGAAAAAATCTGACGTAATGTGTGTAAGTACTAGTTTAATTTAAAGGTGATAGATTCATGGAACAGCCTCTCAGCAGAGGGTGCTTGCCATGGTCTATAGAGTGCCACATTATAGAGGGGTGGCCCCAGGACTTAGTAGTTCAAATAAACTGTGACTCCCCTTTTGCCACTTTACAACTGTGTCCAAGTCTTTCTTAAACATTACTTGTAACTGTGTCTGTGTCTTCCAGATGGCAATATATCACGTGCCCCTTTTGCCCCAAACCAAACCAAAATCACCCCATAGCAACCAACCCCTACATTAACTGACACAACACCATCATAAATACACTGACAACAAGATTTGGTGGGAATAAAAAATCACAGTTTTATTAAAAGTTCGGTTTAACCTATTTACCCTTGGAGGACCCTCCTCCCCTCTAATGAGGGACCCCTGGCCAACAGCCAGCTCTCCGGCAGCCTGGGCACCTGCACCCAGCCAGCTGGCTCCACCCAAGAGGTATGTAGGGGATTCTCAGATACTCATGGCCTACCCTGAACCTATGATGACAACATTCCATGTCCATCGTGTGGGCTTGTGAGTGCCAGCCTGCACTGACACCTCCCCAAGACCTCCCCTTTCCGCAATGCCTCTTGAATTACCCCGCCCTGTAGTCAGGAACCATCTTGCAGCAAGCCCCATGGGCAAAAAGGACCTTCAGCAGGTGGAACCAGGCCCCCAGTCAGCCAGGTCCTCTGGATGAGGCTAACCCGCACTGAGGTGTTCTAGGGGGCCTGCATTAATAACCTAAGTTGCTTTTAACTCCTGGGCAGGATGCCCTTTTGACCTAAGCCTGACATCTTCTGTAACTTCTTCTAAGCTGCTCTATCCTGCTCACAGGGGCTTTTATGCAAAAATTCCCCATACACCCCCACCCCGCGGCTAACCCACTTGCCCCAAGATGAATGGCCACCTCCCACCACCACCCGAGGGGGGGTCCCCCAGGCCAAAAGAAAGTGAAGAAGGCAGGGCTGCCTGTCATCTTAATAGGTTATAGGATAGTATCTGCTACATATTATGTGGTTGGCTCATTTGAGAGGTGAAAGAAAAGGGGAGTTGGGCAAGTACACCTTAATAGAAAACAAAAAGATAAGCCATTCTTTAACAGACCAGCTGTAACTTGGGGGAGGGGGATAAAAAATATTTAAATATTGCTTTCAACCCTTTGAGTGCCAGAGAGGTATGCAATTCTGCATTCCCCTCCAGCACTTGAAGAGTTAACCCCCTGAATGCCAAAGATGTTTCCAAAGCAATGAAAAGCATTCTAGCATTTAGGGGTTTATAGGCCTCATTTAAATCAATGGGACATGGGGAATGTTTATTTCTGTTCTATGGTGAAGTTGTTCTCAGTACAGTAGCCTCAGTGCTAATGCTCACTCTCCCTCCCCTACAGCGTGCAGCTGTGAAGGAATGTGAATGTATGGATGTAAGCTTGACCTCTATTAACATTTGATTGAAGCATCTCCCTACAGTGGGTTTATATATGGTTTCATAATAAAGGTTGGCAATTTTTAAAGGGATAGTGATGTCTATATTAAAGTTCTGCTCCAAGTCTTCTTTAAGCTTTTTGTAACATGTAGCGGTATGTTTAAGTACTTATAGTTCTGTAGTTCAAAAGATATTCAAGCCGAAAGGCTTCCCCTCCCTCTCCTTCTGGCCTCCTCCCCCTTAGATTTGCAATCCAGTCATGTGACCGGATGGATGCAGCGAGGGACAATCTTCAGTCAATAAGTATAAGGAAAACCCTGCCCCCTTGATGAAGGAGAACAGGATTTTCCTTTTGCTTACTGAAGATCGTCTCTCGCCATTCTCCATCCGGACCAGACAGCGAGGATCAGTGACATGGCCAGAAGGGGCATTAGGGGGATCTTTTTAGATTAAATATCTTTTGAACTACAGAACTTTATGTATTTAAACATACCGCTGCATTTTATGAAAAGCTTAAAGAAGACCCGGAGCAGAACTTTAATAAAGACATTACTATCCCTTTAATTTCTGACTGCCCCCTGGTATTTAGAACTATATAAGCACATGTTTCACAGTTGATCAAATCCTTGTAAACACTTGTTTCAAGGTGATTAGTTCCCTCTGTGATCAATTCCTGTAAGATTCCCTTGCCACTGTATAAAAGAACATTAGCAGGTAGTAAGCTACCACACTCTCCTACCATGTGTTACATCATGACGCTTCAACACTATACAATTTTGTGTGAATACTCTGGCTGTGTATAACTAAACTATGATAACAGTAATATAATAATAATAACATAGTAATAGTTACCCAATATCAAGCTGCAATGCCATTAAAGTAGTTTGTTTTAATGAGGAGTCATTCTTAATTGGGCACTAGTTAAACTCCTTTATTAAATCCATTACTTAATTATTTGGAAATGTTGCACCTATGAAAAGTATGGGAGCTATTGTGAAGCTCATATATTCGTAAGGCCTCTTTCACACAGATGATGTTGCCCATTGTGAAAGGTCCTATGCTGACCTATGATTCTTCTCAAACAGGCGATTTTCACCTATTGTGAATGCCCATGCATCTAGCATAATGCATTTTTACTGCATTCAGACAGGAGTAAAGTTTCAGTAAGAAAGGTCTGCATGGTGGCTTATAGGGTTGCTGGTATACCTATTACATGAGAGATGTCAGAGGTTGCAGTGTTCATCACAACTTCCAATGAACGGCCAACCAACGAGAGTGCCAGCCAATGATATTTGGCTTGACTTTTATGTTTGTCATCCATGAGAACACCTGTCCTGCATCCCGATCAGCAGTGGAATGCAACAGAGGAGGCAAGTTTACAATCCAGCCCTCAAAGAGAAAATCATCAGGAAAGTAGGACATTTGCTTTTATGAAACCAAAATATGGGCTGGATTCCAATGCAAGTGATAAATGTTGTATCTCACTGATTTTGATTGAAGTCTAAGTGAAAATGAATACATAACACAAGTTGGTCATAAGGTTTTCAACTGCAATGGAATTCAGGCCAGTGTAAGATAATAGGAGAAACATAAATACATATCCTGCCTTCATAGTAATCAGACATTTCTTTAATCAAATCCCCTGGATAGTTCAGACATATCCTGTGCATGGCAAAGCTATGTGTTGGAGACTTCTCTAGCAATGAAAGAGTCAAAGATACTTTCATGGGCAAAGAAATACTGTGGTTGAGGTACTTAGCAGAACCGGAGCAAACCTGGTGCAAGTCAACTGCAGTATTGCATCATAGGGGACAAAAACCATTCCCATTGGCTTTAACCCTTTGGGTACCAAAGGTGTGTGCTAGACAGGTCTCATGTGAAGATGTCTCAAGCATTCTAGGGGTTAAAACACCATTTCAATCATTAGAAATTTGGCTGATGTGCTAAAAAAGACATGTCTAGACCACACCAGTAAAACTTCCCATACGTTTAACCCTTACAGAGAGGTACGAAACACATCGCAAAGCAATATATTGAACACCACACTGGTCATTGAAGGGTTCAATGGGGCTTTTAGACCCTTTAATGCCAGAGAAGTCTCAAATGCATAGCTTCGCTATACGTTGGAGTCTTCTCTAGAATTTGTGGGGATAATAGCTGCAATAAATGAATGGGAATTTGTCCCCTATGGTCAATATGATCATAACCGTGAACCTTTTTGTCCCAAGCCGTGGGAAGTGCTCCGGTCTGTGGTGGGAGTGTCCAAGTGACACCATTCATGTCAGAAAATGAGCTGGGTTTGATTGAGGTGGGCAGCATTGAGAGGAGGGAGGTTTCCCTTAAAATGGGCAGAGGGTGAGAAAAATGGGGCAGAGAGAGGTCAAAACCGGCAGTGAAGTGGGTAGAGCTACAAGGGATCTCACTGAGCCCTGAGAATCAGCCTATGTCCTCAGAGCATAAAAACAGAGTCTCTGGGTCAGATCCAGAGAGTTCCCAAGTACACCTATGGTGCTGTTGGTTACCCCAGAGATTCTTAGTAAACCAGCCTCTCTTTTATCTTAAGCAATCTGCTCCCTCCGACACACAGACACAATCTGACATTAGAATCAAGTCAATTCAATGCAATGTAGCTTAAGCATGAATAACACATACTACATTATAGGTGTACCTGGGAACTTTTTAGTCTGGAGCCCCAGGAGAGTCCAGTGGTGCTGTTGGGTAGAATAAATGATGTAATTTGCTTCAAAAGTGGGTGGGGCCTAATTGCGAGTGGGGGATGTGACTTCAAAAAACTAGTAAAAAGTGCCTAGAATAGAGTGTGGAAGGAGGAGAAGTGGGAGGGAAATGGGAGGAACTAGATGGGAAGGAGCACCAATGATCAGAGGTTCAATAGAAACTGCCCACACCCTGGAGAATCAGCCTCTGTCCCAGAGACCGGTAATGCAGAGTGAAAACCGGAGTCTCCGGGACAAATCTGGAGAGTTCCCATCTATGACTATAGGACATGATTCTAGAGCAATACCAGTGTTGTGTTTCTGTGCATGTACAATATTTTTACCCCTTAGACACTAGAGAGGTCAGGGATGTTGTAAAGTTCAGGTTGGTCCCTATTATGTAGTTGATTGCAGAGACTTAAAGTAGTAAACAATCAATATGTAACAAATAGATGCTTTTGAAAGAGCTTTCTAAATTATATACATTTATGTTAGCTATTTTTATATAACCAAAATTGTGTGAAGGATATTTAGGATTATTCATTAGTCAATTTATGCAAATCAGACAGCACTAGCTGGCATGCCAGACAGATACTAACATTCCACACTGCTCCTGTCTGGCCAGCAACAGCTCATTTGCATAAACTGACAATTAACAAAGATAAATACCTCATGAACTATTACATGAAATAAAAATGGCCAACATAAGTTTAAATGCTATTTCAAAATCCCATATTTGTTACAAAGTGACAGTTTCATACACTGATGCTGCTTGTTCAGAAGCTGATGTGCATGCAGAGCGGAAATTGACCAGACATCTGATATTCAGAGATTATGGAGCATTGCTTGATACAATTAGTGGCTGAAGCTTATGGAAACTGAGAGTAGATCTGCAAGCACTGGTCACCACTGTGGCACTAAAAGGGTTACATTGAACCACAACAATCCATTTATTTCCCAATAACCCTAGAACTGCTTTATATGCTCTTCTGAGAAAGTATTAACAGTTAGTGCTGTTAATAACTAATCCTACCCTCTCAGCGTGTGGTTAATACCCAGATCATGCAACACATCATGTCCAGTCTAATAATAATGTGAAGCATTCTTATGGTGGGGGTCTCAGGATTCCGCTGCTGAATGTCAGGTTAATTGCAGTGAACGGACTGATTCACAGAGAGGTAAAGACAGACACCCACAGCAAGAGAAGACAGACAGAAATAGAGTGAGGAATAAAAAGGAAGAGACACAGACAAGAGAGTGAAACGTAGAGCTGGCAGACGGGGAAGGGCGATGGGAGAGGAATGTGTAAACACATCTTGGCATATTTGCTCACTAATAGCTCTTGTGATTATGAAAGGTTGGAATTTTGTTCAGTTTTCTGCCATTCTTCAGCTGCTAAATCTAGAAGTGGAGATTGTGTACCATGGCGCCATATTTTCGGTTCTTTCCTTGCAAATACTTTGCTAGGAATTTTCTAAAGCCAGAGTCACTGATAGTATTGATCTATGTTTGGCTCCTTAGATTGTGTCAGATGGAAGAAATATTTTTATTAGAATCCTTCTCCAGAAGAAAGTATAGTAAGTTAATCAGTCCCTTAGCTAGAAGGCGAAAGCATAAATGGGCCTTATGCACCAAGAAAATGGTGGAACTCAGGAGCAAACCAACTCTACCAGTGGTGTAGCTAGTCATTGGAAGGCCCCAGGTCAAATTATTTTGGGTTCCCTAGCACAATCAGAACCATGGGGCCATTGGGCCCTGTCACAACTGCATTATCTGTACCCTTTGTAGTTATGTCCCTGAACTGAACCACAGGTGTACCAAATAAATATTACC
The DNA here is from genome assembly GCA_037306005.1 of Rhinophrynus dorsalis. Taxonomy (NCBI): domain Eukaryota; kingdom Metazoa; phylum Chordata; class Amphibia; order Anura; family Rhinophrynidae; genus Rhinophrynus; species Rhinophrynus dorsalis. Next base: position 467,975,017 of record CM074720.1, read on the forward strand.
ATCACCTAACAAGTACTTTCAGGGATTTTGAAAGAGCTTCCAGAATCACCTATATGTTGTATTAGACATTTTTAATTTAGAAAACTAGTTACTGAGTTATTTTGATCTGCAGATTATGTTAATTAAGACATGCTGTGCAGGCACTTCCTATTTTAGCCCTACATTTCCTCACCCACTCACTGACATATAAACATTCCAGTGCTAAGGAAGGTGGACAATGTATTGCTGAGCAGTGTCAATGAGTGGGGCGAGGTATTGAAGGGATGAGACAGGAAGTGCCTGCACAGCATGCACTACTTAGCATCATCTATAAAACTAAATAAAGCAAAAACAACTTCTCTAAATAAAAAAATTGATAATACAACATATAGGTGATTTCTGAAAGATATTTCAACCTCTCATAGGACCCTATGTTCAAAATCAGTTTTCATATAATTTTTTTAGACTGGGATGTTAAAAATGGCTTTTGAAAATGTCATGGTATTAGCACCATTTTGTCATAAAATGGAGGGAAGAAACATTTTTTTAGCAGACACTTTGTGCCTTATGTACAAATAAGTGGAGTAATTCTGGTGCAAAACAACAGCACTAAGGGACAGAAATAAATATTTACATTGATTTAACCCTTTGCTGCAATGTGCTGAGTACTCCTTAGGCACTGAAATGGTTAAATGGCGCTTTAAATCCCTTGAATGCTAGGGAGGTCTCCAATGCATTGTGTTAAGTTAAAAATCACATTTAAATCAGTGTAAATTTTGATTTCTCTATTATAGTGCAGTTGGTTCCCCCAGTCACTCCATTTGTCTTTTTGAGGTAAATTTAAAGCGGAACTTCCACCTAAAAAAAACTTTAGTTTAAATAACTCCCCATCTGGCGACTAGCTGCTTAGTAGCACTACTCGCCAGAATTATTACCTTGCTAAATAGATGTATCATTTCTTCCCGGGCTGACAGCAGGACGGAGCACAGACATCTTTCCATAGTGACGTCTGCACACCAGCGTGCGGGTGTCACTATGGCAAGATGTCTGCGCTCTGTCCTGCTGTCAGCCCTATACAAGTGTATGTTAAATGTTAGGTTATATAGCGACTAGGTGGATTTCTTTATTCATTTTTTTAACCCTATTTGGCCGAAAATTAATGTTTAAAGAGTGCACTTCCGGACAGACTGAGGTTACCTGATCTGTACCGCAGTTTGTCACTCTTCCTCTGCTCCCCTCCCTCTATCCAGCCTCCTCTGATGACGGAGTCTTTCTGCCTGTAAGCTGGAGCGGTCTCATTGGCACAGATCGATATCTAGCCAATGAGAGTGCTCCAGCTTACAGACACAAAGCCTCCGTCATCAGAGGAGGCTGGATAGAGGGAGGGGAGCAGAGGAAGAGTGACAGGTAACAGCAATCTGTCCGGAAGTACACTCTTTAAAATTAAATTTTTCGCCAAATAGATTTTTAAAAAAAAAAAAAAATAATAATAATAAAGAAATCCACCTAGTCGCTATATAACAACATTTAACACACACTTGTATAGGGGTGATAGATCCCATTTAAGTTTTGGAGATCTTAGTACATAGGCTCTATAGAATAACATAGGAACTGGAGAAATTATATCACTGGAGAAGTCATCTCCACTTTATCACCTCTTTATCACTCCTTAGTGCATAACCACCAATCAGTTCTTTCTCCCTATAACTCCTATTATTAATCTGTTGAGTGCCAGAGGTTGTACCCAATGCATTTTGAAGCAATGAACTCTGGCACTCACACTAATACAATTTCATCCTATAACACCATAAAACTGATAACTGTATAGCTTATGTTTATAACTCCTCCAATTTCTTCATTTGTCTGCTCTAAATAATACTAGATATGGCTCCAAATTCTCTTCCATTTAAATTGCTCTATTAAGATAATTTTCTCAAAAACTCTACATAAACCATCACTAGACCTCCTGCTACTTCTCCCTACAGCTCCTAAAAGTCACAAAAACCACCCAAATCTCTGCGCTAAATACAACACGTACAGTACTGGAAGGCAGAAAAAATACTAATACAAAAAACCTGACAGGGGTAATAAAGTCCTTATAACCGTCTTCCTTTCTTGGTGCTGCTTTGTCTTTATTGATCCCTGGTAGCCGGATCCTCTCACCACATGCAAAAAAATACAAAATAACAAGCGCACACAAAAAATAAGTGCAGACTGTATATTTCTTTGTGTCGGACACCTTCACCGCGTGAGATATTAATATCACCACCTCTTTCACCGTGGGAATCACCTTCTATGGTGAGTATAATAGATGTACACTCACCTTAACCAGAGGCGAACCAGCCTCCTGGTATAAGAGCCTTTACTGGATAACCCCCAGTATAGGTATCAAATCTCTTGTCTCCTTTCCTCTGCCCGTCGTCACCTCCTTCAGCGTCTCTCCACCGTCCACTTCTTCCCCTGCTGGGCTACTCTAACTATAGGCTAACCTCCAACCAGGGCTTACTGGGACCAAATGGGATATAACAGTCTTTCCTAGATCGGCTAGTTTTCTACTTAGGCACAGTCTAAGTTTTTTTGTATTTTTTTCAGCTCCTAAAAGTCACCTACCATTTATAACTCCCCTACTGCTCAATATAATCCTTCGTATAACTCCTCCACACAACACAAACGTGATACCTCCAAAGGTGCTCGTGCAGTGCAGAAAGGCACTGTAGGAAATCACGGTACTCAGCTGACTTTACAAATTAATTCTCCATTCTTATTGCTCTGCCCTCTCCCTGGCCAAACAGTCATATTTTCTCTAATCTTTCCTCTAACCTGAACCGACTTTTCTCAACATTTAAATATCTTCTACACCCACCAATACAAACACCTTCAACTAACTTCTATGCCCAAGATCTCACCACCTACTTCAAGGACAAGATTGACTCTATCAGACATGAAATCTCATCATTCCACCCCCAGCCCAACCCATCCAGCTTAAGCTCTGTCCCACATACACACTTAGCTCCTTTTCTCCCGTGACTGAAGATGAAATTTCCCTTCTCCTTACATGCTCAAAATTAACCACATGCCCTTTTGACCTAATCCCATCTCAGCTCACTCACTCTTTGACAATGACACTTTCCCATCCTCTTTCAAGTATGCACTAATCATGCTGATCATGAAGAAACCCTCCCTGGACCCAAACTCACTCTCAAACTACTAGCCCGTTTCTCTTCTCCTGTTCGCCTACATGCTCCCAAAATGTCTTGTATATAACGGCTCACTAAATTCCTCTGCTCCTATTCCGTTAGATCCCCTGCGATCCGGATTCTGCCCTCATCATTCCACTGAGACCTCCCTCACTAAAGTGGACAATGACTTGCTCTCTGCCAAGTCAAAAGGCCACTACTCCTTACTCATTCTTCTGGGCCGGTCAGCTGCCTTTGATACAGTGTATCGCCCACTCCTCCTCCAAGCTCTCCACTCCCTAGGTTTCTCTGACACTGCCCTCTCTTGGTTCTCATTATATCTCTGCAAAGCTCCTTCATTGTGTCCTACTCTGGCTCCACTCCACTGTCTATTGGAGTAAGACAAGGTTTAGTTATGGGCCCCTTGCTCTTTTCAATCTACATCTAGTCCTTTGGCAAACTAATAAACCTCTTTGGGTTTCACTATCTTCTCTTTGCTGATGACACTAAAATAATTTCTCCACAGACCTCTCCCCTTCCCTCCTGTCCCAGGTATCTAATTGTATCTCTGCTGTGTCTTTCTGGATGTCCTCCCGTCATCTCAAATTTAACCTTAGCAAAACCGAAATCATAATTTTCCCTCCCTCTCCAATCATCCTTATCCCAGAGAGTATCCTCACTATCAACAGCACCACCATTATACCAACCCCTACATCACACTGCCTAGGGGTCACCTTTTACTCCACCTTATCCTTCATTGCCCACAGTCAGTCAATCTCCACTCATGCCGCCTCCACCTTCGTAAAATTTCTAGAATTCGACTTTTTTTCACCCAAGATACTAACAAAATTCTAATCCAAACACTCATCATGTCCCGTCTCGACTGCTGTAACTCTCTCCTAATTGGCCTTCCTCTCACAGACTAACCCCACTACAGTCTATAATGAACTCTGCTGCGAGACTAATCTACCTCTCACATTGATTCACTAACACCACTCCCCTTTGTCAATCCCTACACTGGCTCCCATTAGCATATAGAATTAAATTCAAAATTTTGGTGCTAACGTACAGAGTCCTTGCTAACACTTCCACTTGCCATCTTCGCTCTGCACAGGACCTTCTTCTCTCTACAGCTCTTATTACATCTGCCCAATTCCGCCTGTAGGACTTCTCCGGTGCAGCACCTGAGTTCTGGAACTCCTCCCCATCCCATCAGACTCCCCACCAGCCTTCAGATGCTCCCAGAAAAATGACCTCTTTTTGGAAGTCTATCAACCACCTCCATATCCGTTATAAGCAAGGCCAAACCAACAGCCCGTCCAACTTCTGCTCACTCTCATTCACTTCTAAAATCACTCTCCCAACTACAACCTCATCACAACATTATTGTTCACATAGTTTTTTTCTCTCAAACACTGCTTCCGTGGACCATTGCACTCAATAGCACTTCTTTCTCCCACCCACTGACCATCAGTTCATGTGGCAGGAGGCACTTACACCCCATATCACTTACTCCTTCAGTGACCCACCTACCTTCTTCTAGACAAGCCGGGCTCACTGATCCTTGTATTTTCCATGATCCATTTGTACTATTTAATATCTCTGTATGTCTACTCCCTATTGTACAGTGCTGAGGAATTAGTTGGGGCCATAAAAAGAATAATAAATAAAATCCTATTGTGTCAACCATCTTTCTGTCTGTTTAAATCATCCTACTGGCTACATAGCTTCAAGGAACACTAAAATGCTTAAATGCTCATTAATATATGTTGTTTACCATGTCAGTTACAGATATATTTATAAAGTTTCCATATATTGATGAAACTCAATATAATTGTAATTGCCAGTGCTGTTTTTTCAGCAGCCTAGGGGTAGTTTTACTTTGCACTATTAACTTCCTTACGTCATGGCAAGGAGGATTTACTCTTGTGTAGTCCATAGCAGGAAGTGAATAATGAATAGGAAACTGGACCCCCCCTATGAAAAACATCATGCAATATCATATATATAAAAATGTATGTATTTAAAGGGATAGTAATACTTAAAATGTAAAAAAAAAATGTTGTAGGGTTTATCCCCCTGAGTAAAACAAGAGTACTCCCACTGCTGAAAGGTGTTTCATTCAAAAGTTATTCATTTTCAAAGTTGAATTTTTTAGGTGCAATATCACAGTGGCCTGAAATTGTACAGTGGCGCTGTTGCTACACCATCCTATGGAGATTTATGGTCCCAGGACCAGAGCTGTCTATAGGATTGCGTAGCAACAGCGCCACTGTGCAATTTCAGGCCACTGTGATATTGCACCTAAAAAATTCAACTTTGAAAATTAATAACTTTTGAATGAAACACCTTTCAGCAGTGGGAGTACTCTTGTTTTACTCAGGGGGATAAACCCTACAACATATTTTTTTTTACATTTTAAGTATTACTATCCCTTTAAGGACACTTACACATCTTATGACTACAAAATGATCTTTATCATTCTTAATAATACAAGGAAATTACTAACATTAATAAAAACAAAATACACATAATTGATTCTCATATCTCTGACCAGATTATCCCTTTGAGTAGCAGTTACGTGTCCAATACATTGCTTCATATGAATATTTTTATTACAAACTGCAGCACCCACGATACACCTCAAGACTCCAGACAAATAAAATTACTATGACAACAGGGAAATATTTTATTTGCAAATTTATTTAGTTCTGTATTTAAAATAACAATCCTCTGGTCTGCAACAGCAGGTCCAGGTGGCATCCAGGCAGCATATAATAAAGCAGAATAATATTAAAAAACAACAGCCACGCTTACATTTTTAAATACTTTCGATAACTTAAGTACACTCACAAAAAAAAAAAAAAAAAAAGATTCATACGTCTTTGGAATAGAACTCAGACTTTCACAGCGCAGAGAGGTGGAAATAAAATATCAAAATATATATATTACATTTTAATCCTTTTTCACTGTCATTAGGAAAGCTTTGCAAACCACTCTGACAGGGCAAGGGATAAGGAAAGAGGGGACAGTTTTTTGCTTATTTTTTAATCATTTGTAATTGCTCAATGCAATTTTATTTCTTGTTATCGCAGTTTGTAAACAAAGCACTTGAACTGAGCTGAGAAATAACCACTATTGACCTGCAACAGCAGTTGATTAAGAGAGTAGAGGATGGTGGGGAGGATAGAATCTTAACAATATTTAATAAATACAACAAAAGGATTTCTGGGGTTTTTATGTGAGCAGGATCTCATATTTGGCTCACTTGAATTTATATAGCTCTGAAAATGAATATATAATTGTCACAGAGACATCACAAATATTAAGAGCTTGTTATGTAAGGTGACCTAAGAGCATAGATCTATCGATGATCACAGCATCGTTATTGGTTTTAATCACTTGAATGCAAGAAACATCTCCAACGCGTTGGGCAGACCTCTAGCATCCAAAAGATTGTAACCATAAAATCATGTGGAAGGTCAGAAACACAGGAGGAACAGTCCATTGCATAAATATGGAGACACAGATTTATAAAAATAAACACAAACATATTTACATGAAAAATGCTCAGGACAAGAGTCCAGTAACTTTTAACCACTTCACTCTCCTACAAGTTTCTGTAGGTCTTTTTAGCAGCAAAAGGTATTGGCCTTTGGCTGTTTCCAAAGCCAAAAGTCCATATTTTTATAAGGAGAAGGAATTAGAGACATAAAGATGAGCTGTATTGAGAGCATCCTGTCCCTTATCCATGACAGTTAATTACATTAATTGTAGACTGTAATTGTCATCAATATCAGATGGAGGAGAACTTGGTATAGAGATGTCGTCATACACTTATCTTTTCTCAGTTTATAGTCATCGCCCAAACTGCTGGGCAAACTCCAGCTCTCCATCCTAATTTGGAGACTTTCAGCTTCAAATGCCTTATCTTAACTCATTGATATCTTGAGTGTTTAGACACTGGACTCCTTGCTTGTCCACTTTATCATGACTATCTTCAACTGACTCGCCAGATGATTGATAGTAGAAGATCTTGTTCTTGGATATCCCAAGGTCGGAGGAATATGTCAAGTCATTTGGCAGCTCAGATAAGGATCTCAACCATTTCAGAAATGTTGGAGCTTTTGGATGAAGCTAAGGTTTCTGAAGGACACAACAGAGAAAGGACATCAGTAACATTAAATGGGTACTCAACATACTGGATGCCAGAGGGGTCACAAATGCATTGTGAAGCAAAGCTTTTGAGACCTCTCTACCATCCTAAGCATTTAGTAGTTTATATAATGGAAACAACTTTCTTAAGAATAAGAAAAGATCTCTAACTGCTGTAACCCACTGAATGATGGACAGATGTCTAATGCATTGTATCCCACAGCATGGAGAACTATCAGCCAATGAATACAGAGGCAGTGGCTAGCAAAACATGGACCATAAAAAGAGACAATTTTCCTATTCTGTCTGAATTCAAAGTTTAGATAATAGTATCCTCACAACACTTGCATTTCCTATGTAGTTAGCATGCACTCTCTAATATTTGAAATGCCAGGAAATGAATTCCAGACATCAATATACATTCACTGAATACTCTGTAAGACACAAAGCACACTGGCTCTGGATGACTGGAGCATAGGTCTTGCTCTTGCTATTCAAGGAAGTGATTTAATTCCTATTGATTCACCATTCAGACAGGCTAAATGCATTATTGGTAAAGCAGGAAGCATGTGACCAATTATATCAATATGTGTACACATTAAAGTGGGGGCTGAGCTACATACAATGAACTGTAAAACAAAAATTTTGACTCAGCGTCCTTGTTTGTTTTGTGAACACTACATATTTTTCAGTGAACTTTAAATAACAGTGATACATCCAAAGATAAGATGAACAATTCTGAATTAAAGAAACTACAACATAGGGAACAAATGAAAATTGCCAAAATCCCCATTGATTTAGACTGAGCCTTTAACTCCATGGATGACTGAGAGTTTTCCAATGAATTGCAAAGCAGTGCATTGGAGATCTCTCTAGGATTCAGTGGCCCTGTTAAATCAATGGGCAGTGTTATCAGTACCCTTAAGGTGCAGCTGCGTTGCTCCAGAATTATTCATCTTTAACTTCCTGAATATGTTCCTATGTCTTAACATTGTAAAAGAAAAGCACTGTTTGTTGATTACCATTGGTCTGTTTTCATTGGCTGATTAACTACAAGAGGGGGAGGTAGATTCATGGGCAGGACATTCCAAGGATGTTTGTGGGTTTGTATGGTCAGCAGGCGCATTGCATCTTCACAGAGCAAAAACAAGTGGTGCGGTTAAAATGCACTGAGGATTGAGCAATACTAGAATTGGGGAAGTGATGTACAGACTGGGAAGTGTGAGACATCACAGGGCCAAAGCAGAGTTAAAGGAGAACTAAATAATCATATTTATAACCCCTATGAATGTTACCCTTGCTTGCTAGTTCATGATATAAGATCCTCAATCAGTCCTGGAGGAGAATGTGACAATTGATAGCAGGAGGACAACAGGACCACAAACTCTGCTTACTGCAATGTGTTGAACACTCCTCGGGTCCTTAACCCTTTCAGTACCAGAAGGGTACAAAAAAAGGCAGTGCTCTGCAATGTGTTGTGTACCCCTCAGGCACTGAAAGGGTTAAAAGGTTAAGTAATCTCATGCAGTCTGCCTGTTTTCAAAAACGGTCAGCAAAAGTCATGACATCCAGGACTGACAGATGTTAACTCTTGATGGAAAAAGGGCAAAATTGTTATGGTGCCATTAAGAAATTCTGATGGAAGTAAGGTAAGTGGAAGTGATTATTAGATGTTAGTTTTAAAACAGCCTTCCCTCTGTGCCATGTATGTGGTCCTAAACAGTCAAAACTCTTTGAGATGTATGAGAAACACAATAGGAAGCCCAACATTCAAACACAAGCTGATGTGGTTCAAGGGATGATCAGTCAGTGCAAACTACATATTTCACAGCAGGATAATGGCCTCTGACTAACTGGCTGCTGGTCATAGTTGGGGTTCTTGAGGAATTTCTTTTTTTCTCTTCTAAACATGAGAGATGATCCCTTCCCCCTAGTCTCTTAGTATCTTGGCTTCACACCTGCATTCTGTTCCCAGCTGCATAGCTGAGATTCATTGAGATTAGTCATCACCAAGGGAGGCCAAGCCTTGGCAAGGATTGTGAGAAGAGAAAGCTCTCAGCTATGCAGGGTTCGGCATGGGCTCAGCCTGGGGGAGGGGAGGTGAATGAGTGCAGCCTCTGCAGTTGTGAAACTGTGCTTCTAACACTAGGGCTTTCTTATAAGAAAAGCCATGTTCTAGTCATTCTGCAGACAAAGCACTCACAACTACAGATGTATGGTATATAACAACAACATTGTAAACTGGAATTTGTTTTAGATCTCCCTGTAATTCAAGGAGTTAGTCCAAGGACTAGATATCTATTGCAGGTGATATATGTTAACGCCCATTTTATTAAACATTTTCCTGTTGAAGTCTACGGGGAAAACTGGAGATAAATGCAGTGATAAAATTAGCACCTGCAATAGAATTCATCCCCAAGAGCATAATAAAATGTTACCACAGATACCGCGAGATCATGTCTAGTCATCATTTAATTCCTGTAAACACCAAACTATAGTTTCACCAAATATTTACCATGATACTTATTATTAGCAGAAAGAACTCACCTAATGATGAGCTTGTGTTTCTCTCCATTTCAGTTGTCTGGTCTGTGGCACACTCCGTCTGGGTGCTGCCATCTTTGCTCCCATGCTTCGAGTGAGTGGGCAAGATGCTGATGCAGGAAGATGGAAGCTCATTTGATTTACTGCCTGGAAAAGAGAATGGAAGCATATATGTAAGAAAGGATGGGTCTGGACAAGTTCTTACAGACCCTTACAAATGCTATAATGCCAAGGATGTTAGACAGATCTCCAATACATTGCCTCGCAATGCAGAGGAGACCTCAAAAAAATTCAAAAACAACAGCCGGGTCCTTAATTTATACCATTTCTAAATTCCCATATTTGTAATTTCTTAAGAACTTACATGTTGCTCCCTTGGGGGCGCTGTCAGCTAGCCTTTCACTGGAAGCTGTGGTTTGGGTAGGTGCTGAAAGTGTGAAAATAGAGGGCACTGATTTGGCCGGTCGGAGTGGACCCTGGTGAGGTTTGCGTTGCTGTAAGACCTTGATTACTGCATCTTTCTCCAGTATCTGAGCATGGAGTGCCTTGATTCTAGTAAAGAAGAAAAAAATGAATTCAGTATTTGGCAAAAAAATGCAAATAGATTTGCTAGATCTTCAACAAGTATGAAGAATTTAATGAAATTTGATAAAAATAGATGAGAGATTCTACTTGGGTATGAAAATACAAAAGACAATTAAAAAAGTGAATTAAGGGATGGCTAACCTTGCATGGCAATATCTGGAAACCCTCACATTTTAATAAGTATATTTAGCAGAGGATGGTACTAACCGGTTCTCCATTTCTTGATGCCTGTGGCTGACCATCAGCAAGTCCTCATTGAAGCTGTTGTTGGGTGAGTGCCGAGGTGAATGATTGATGATGGTTGTGTCCCGTTGAGCAGCAGCAGTTGCTGCTGCATCCATTGCAAACTGCCGCATCGTGCGTTCCTCCAGATACTTTTGCTCCCATTTGGTCATATCAGCCTCAAGTGCAAGAATTCGTTCCTCCTTCTCCCTCAGCTGTTCAGATAGTACTGGAACACTAAGCTCTGGAGAGTGACTTCCATTTTGTGCCAATGGTTGTCTCTATTTAGAAAAATACATAGTGGTTAGCTTTGCTCTTGTATTGTGTGAATGGCTAAATTAGTCTAAGAATGAATTAGACCACAACCAGTTTTAAGCTGTGACATTATCACCCACCTGCTGAGCCCTTAGAGTCTTCAACTCTTGCTCCAACCGAGTTCGCAGGCGAAGCTCCAGCTGTTCTCTCTTCTCACATGCTGCTTGAAGCTGGCTCAGTGCCTGCTGCAGTCTCTCCACCTTCTCTACATATGCCCTCTTCTTGCGTAGCTCATCCTCAGTGCGAGCCGCTCTTGACTGTGCATTACTAAGAGCTTGCTCCAGCAGTTCTGCTCTTCGGCGCTGATCCTCATTGGCACTGCGCAAGAGGTTGACTTCTCTCTCTAACTTCTCTCTTTCTTGCTGTTGATCACGGCCTGTATGAAGGAACAGACAGGGTTTTATAAAACTTTATTTTAATAGGTTTTTGTGTAAGTATTAAAATCAATAAGGGTAGAAGTAGTGCTTTTGGTGACACTCGACTAACTCTGGAACTGTAATCCTCAGAATGTGTATTCAGGACCATAGCTTCAGTTACTGTGCCAGTACTGCTGTTGACGCTGAGACACGGGTCTTCTTGAATACACAGTCTCCAGGTTACATTACAACCTCAGACACTTATACTTTAATTGAAATAGCTTCAACTGTATGTAACTGGCAAAATGTAAGTAAAGCAATGGGCATAGAAACTGGAGGAATCTGAACATAGAGGCTAAGTAGAATTGAGTTGCCGCAATTTGAGTACAGGGGCATTATTTCAATAACACATCAGAGCTTGACTATATATAAGGAGGGGTCTGATAACATGCAGCCCTTCTCCTGTTGTTGATTACTTCTGCCAGACAATGAAGGCTGAGGATGATGAGAATTGTAATCCAACAATAGATAGTGCTCTGCAGGTTAGCCTCCTGATTTAAGGTTTTAAGAAAAGATTGATAACACTCCAGAAAACATATTTACAATGAGAAATACAATTGATCTCCCAGCCTCAGATAGCAGTCAACAGTCAACAAAGTTGAAAAGCTTTGTACAGAGACAGAGGTAACCTGCATGGTGTGGAAAGCTCACCACATATAAAGTAGGCCTCATCATGGGTTATCCACACATTATGTGAGGTTTTGAAAGTTTCACACAAATGAATAGAAGATCTGGATGTTTAGGGGAAAACTTTGTGAGGAAAGAGAAGTCTCCAAAGCTCTGAGTACCCTTCTGAAGTGTGAGAGAACTGGAAAGCTTTCTGTGCATGAAGGAAGAAGAGAAGCAAGAACTGTAAGTCCTGTGTACATGAAGCAATAAGCGAACTATAAAAGAACTGTGAGAATTGGACAGTTCACAACAAATGAAGGAATAAAAGAAACAGAAAGATGTGTGCACGTGCAAAAGAAAATATGGGAATCTCAGTGCGCATACAGAATAGACCTACAAGAACTGGAGAGTTCAGTGCACAAGAAGAAGAGAATTGTGAGATATGGGAATCTCAGTACACAGGAGAGAATTGTGGGATTTGGAAATCTCCGTGCACACAAAGAAGAGACCTGTGAGAAACAGAAATTTCTGTAACCACAAACAAGGGATCTGTGAAAACTGGAAATCTCTCTTCACATGAAGAAGAGACATGTGAGGTCTTGAAAGATCTGTGTACATTAAAAAAATGGCATGTCAGATTTGGACCTCATTGCAAGAATGTTTTGTGTTTGGAAAAACTCTTGTTGGTCTGTTCACAGCAATTACAAATGACAATTAAGTTAAACTTGACTGCGCTTGCAATGTTCCATGGAAAGGTTAAGCAAACAGGCAGGTTCCCAGGCTTGGAACCTCTGATAGCAGAGAGATGACAGCTCCAGGATGTATATCCTGGATAGACCAGTTCTCTTTCATGGTGTTTCCAGACTCCCAGCATAGAGATGTTAGCAATGAATGAACGTTTAATCGATAGAGGGTGACCCAATGCACAATAGATAATCCCAGTAGTAAGACCATAGTGATGGAGAGTAACACGTCAAAAACTAATGACAGGGGAAATACAGCGTGAGGAACAGCAGCAGGTTTACTATCCAATTCTGCTATAAGATTTCATGCTTACTAAACTCAAGTGCGGCTAGGGCAGATGTGGTTAACCTGTGTCCCTGCAACTGTTGTTGGACTACAACACCCATCATCCTCAGCTGGCCGTTGGCCAGCTGAAGATGATGGGAGTTGAAGTCCAATAACAGAAACAGGGCTACACATTTACCAACACTGATCTAGAAGAACAATATTAATGTTTTTCTCTACAAGGCAAAGCTACACAAACCATTACTGAAAGTTTTTAGCCCTGTCAGGACCATTGCAGCTCTACAGCATGCATATTTCATAAGCATCTATTACTGAAATGGATGAATCTGAAAACCAGTCACAAAAGTATTTTTTCTGACTGTTGTTTCTAGCAATCACCCATGTTGCATTCCATTTATGTGAACCCTGGTTAGATCTGCAAAAGTCGGTTCTGAAATGACTTAATAAAACAATGGATTAGAAATAAAAACACAACTAATTCATTATTCAATTAGTTAACCCTGTGTTTGCCAGTAGGGCTGTGCAAAGAAAGCTAACCATTTAAGTGCTGGATAGGTGATGTTTGCAATACTGTCCCCCTCCCCACACCAGTATTTCCTGGAGGGGAAGGGGGTTGGGGGGGAGAACAGCTAGTGGAATGCAAAGAATCCAGGTCACATTGAACTCTGTTTGTTTGCCAGAACAGCTCAACTTTTTCTTCAGGAAACAGTGAAAGCGGTTAGCATATGACCCGCCTACTTTGGATTCTTAACCCCTGGAGCACCAGTAAGATCTCCAGTCCCCTTGCAGGAACTGGATCAGGCTAGATATTTAATAGAAAGACAGAGCTTTCCATAAATATGTTCGAATTCAGCCGTGCACAACATTCCATTCCAGTTTTAGAGTTTCACTAAGGCACACAATGGATTTCCTTTTGAGTGGGTGGGAGCCTGTGACCTAAGTGTTTTCCATTGTTTAAGTCCTACTCTGTGCTTATCATGGGGGCAGCAAAGTTATGAGAGACATATAGCCATTTTAATACCATGAATAGGGAAGCAGAGCATTCATTTTAACCCTTTAACCCACTGAGTGCCAGAAGGGTGCACAACCAGCTTAAGGAGAAGTGTGTATACAGTACTTTTTTAAATGTACATCGACCCTTTGAGTTCTAGAGGGTAAACAATGCACTGCAGTGCAATGTGTTGCTCAGAGCTCTGGCACTCAAAGGGTTATGAGAGGGAAATAAAACTTACACTGTGCTATAAGCTTGGATACAGCTCCCTGGGAGTCTTCTCTCTGTTCCACACACTTAGCAGACAGCTGTTTATTAGCAGATTCCAGTCGTTCTACACAAAGAAAATAACACAATAGGGTTACATGTTTAATAATACATTTAAAAATTAACTACAGTTACATACATTTAATTCACACAGTACTTCATGCCAGTGTCTGTAAAAATTCTCTCTGTTTTCTGAAGCCTAAAATCTAGTCTTATTCCTGTCTTTTCCAGGGCTACAATTTGCTTATCCAGGATTATATTTAAATTGGCTGAGATAAAAAAACTTTTCTGGATACAAGATCGGTGGGCACTGATCACAATCAATTAACTGTTGTAATCTCCCAAACAAACAGCACAAACAACATTATAAATGTTCTCCGAACAAGTGACTGGGGGAAGCCATTTTGCACTGCATTACTCACTTCCTGGTCAAGAGGCTGTACTCTCTAGTGTAAGACACAGAAGAAAGCGAGGATTGGTTTAGGAACACTTACACATTTACTACATAGGGCCCTATGCACAAAAGAAAAGAAGACTTCTGGGGTAAACCATTTGCACTATAGGGGAGAACTAAAATTCCCATTGATTGAAATGGGGATTTTAACCACATGAATGCTAGAGAGATCACCAACGCATTGGTGATCTCTTCAGCATTCAGGAGGTTAAGATTCCCATTTAAAGCAATAGGATTTTTTTAGTTTTTCCCTACTGTGCGAATGGTTTACTTGACAGCAAGTAAAAAGGAAAAGAGAGAATTCTCCAGTGCACTGCTTATCAATGTGTCAGTGACCTCTCTGGCATTCAATGGGTTAACAACTGTGTGTTTTTTTAACTCTGGAGATAAATTTAAAACAAAGTAGACTAGATATATAGGCTAATAAGCAAGTTATACGAGGTTTATTGTCTCCCTTGCAGTGCTATTGTTGGTTTTCTTTATAAGCATGGCTTGTCACAACCTGGATGCTCTTAACATGCTGAGTCCATTCACTTAATCCTAATAGGCTTTGTAAATAGCTAACAATGATTGATGTCTCACACACTGCTGGTCTACGTTTAAAGCTCCTCTTTTCACAAGCCTCTCACCTCTGAGATCCCGGTTGAAGTCCTGCATGCGCCTCATCTCTCCTTCCATCTTAGTTCTCATTGCATTCTCAAGAGTCTCGCGCTTGGACGATGCTTTCATTAGACTCTCGTAGGCTTCTGAGATACGCTGAATTTCTGTTTCCAGCTGCAATTGAAGATACAGGGAAGGTCAGCAAAATTTTTATTTTTATTTCACTTTTCTGGGATCAGGGAATAAATTGTAATGGACAGAACAAATTTTCAGGGAACATGTGTGCATTATTCTATATAACAATTCGCTAAAACGTGTGTGACGTTGCGACATGCGCAGTAGACACTGCTGCACGTGCTGCAGTCATGTGCAGTAGAGACTGCCTGCCCCGTGGCTGATAGAGGCGTCCAGCTCTGTATCAGCCGAGGCGCGGGCAGTCTCTACTGCGCCTGACTGCCCCGCGACTGTGTGGCAGTGGCATTGTGGCCCATGTAACGGGCTGTTCAACTAGTTCAATATGGAGTTCAAGCTCACAGAAGATGGGTTTTCCATTGGTTCGGGTCTGTATCTGTAGGTTATAAATAGTGTATGTAGTGTAGGTATTAACAGGTATACCAATATTATGGTAAACACTGTGCTACAGCACTTGATGACTTGAATGCTTACATCAACCCTTCTTGTCTCTAGGTAATAAGTGAGATTATTAGCACTGAGAGGGTTAATAAAAGCATTATCATTTACAGTCTACCCACTGAATGTTACAGGGGTGCACAATGCATTGTATACCCCTCTGGCACTCAAAAGGTTAAAATGTGTTTTGCTTTGTGTTTTTTTTTCCATATAAAATTATACCTCTTTCAATTTCCAGAACAGAATTGAAATTCTGTTTTTTAGAAGACACTGATTATTTTTCATAGATCTGATGCCACCTGCCTCTCTGGATTACACATTTGCTAAGGGCCTAGCTACCCCCTCCCTTCTCCTTACAGCTGAGGCCTCCACAACACAGGCACCTTTTCATCCAAACACAATGGCTCATTTATGCTGCATCAGGTCAGCT
The DNA here is from genome assembly GCA_037306005.1 of Rhinophrynus dorsalis. Lineage (NCBI taxonomy): Eukaryota > Metazoa > Chordata > Amphibia > Anura > Rhinophrynidae > Rhinophrynus > Rhinophrynus dorsalis. Next base: position 467,991,419 of record CM074720.1, read on the forward strand.
CAAGCAGAACACAAGACTCAAGCAACTGTCAGTGGCCCTCAGCTCTACGTGTGTCTCAAACAAATGGCTCATAGCTACACCACTGAGCAGAAAGCCTTTGCAGCTGTTATAAGGGAGGCAGTAAAGAAGGAGGGGTGTTAGGTTTGGAGAAAGTGAAAGGGACACGGATGACAAAAGTAATACTGGGGAGGGGACAGCTGGGTATCCAGCTACAATGACCTGTTTGTTGATAGCTACATGAAAGAATGGCTTGAGGAACTGGGAATGGCTTGAGGTATTGAAAGCAAAACAGCTGCTGGGGTACCATCCATAGCTGCACAGATTATATGAGCAATCCTGACAGTTATAGTAATGTATTATTCCACAAAAAATGCATTCTCTGCATATTTAGCTTTTACCCAAGTGCTGCTTTCTTCCCTTTTTGTCAGGGCAGTCTTAAGAACCCTTGAGACACCTGGCAGAATTGTGAATGGAGTCCCCCATGTATAGGCAACACTTTGGATTCTCTTAAATTTAGTGATGACCTTCCTTTTGACTCTTCTTTTTTGTTTCATACCTATGGTTACAAGCATGCCTGTGCATTAATTAACCCATTGAATGCCAGAGGAGTATCCTATCCAACGCATTGCTTCTATAAGGTAACCTATAATTCTCAAGATGTATTTGTCCCACCCAATAGAAAACATCAACATTTTTAAACTGGAGAACTGTTCTCTTCTACACTGCATTAGTAAGGGTAAGTGAATTACAATGTGTAAGGCCTGCCTATAATGACATCGCTTTTACCTTCTGTATCTTGACAGCTTTCTCACTGTAGCTCTCCAGCTCCCTGCGCAATTTCTCATTTTCTCGCAGAAGGGCATCCATTCGAGCCATGTGGGTTCCGGCTGCATTGTATGATGGCATTGGATCATAGTTTAAGTTAGTGTCCTGCATTGACCTGTAGGAGATACAAGGGACATGTGGGATTAGATAAAATGCAGATCCCTAACATAATTTCTTAAACAAGCGTAGCAAGATACGTCACAGGCATTTTTTTAATTATTATTTTTCCTTACTAGTTCCAATAATCAGAGAGCAAAGAACAGGGTGTTCTATTTGCATAGTGTATTTCTGCCTATAATTATTTAACCCGTTGAATTCCAGAGAGGTATCCGATGCATTTCAATGCAATGTATGGATACCTCACTCGCTCTCAAAGGGTTAAATTGAATCAGCTGGGGGCATCAAACCACCTTTAGATTTCAGGACCTTCAATGTAAAAACATATTAGAGACTACTTACTTTGGAAGGTAAATGTTTAACCCTTTGAGTGCCAGAGGGGTACGCAATGCATTGCTTTGCAATGCGTTGCGAACCCCTCTGGCACACAAGGAGTTACCACAAAATTTTTGAAAACATAGGTTCTTGTTGGTAATATCAGTATTATTCACCTACAATGCTGCGGGTTGACCTCGAAAGGCTCAATGGCGTATCAGGAAGAAAGTGTTTGGACAATCATTTATGATCACAAGTTAACCCTTTGAGTGCCAGAGGTGTAAGCAACGCATTGCAAAGCAATGCGTTGCGTACCCCTTTGGCACTCAAAGGGTTAAAGTATAAGAATGAAAATATACATGTTATATTCCATCCAATGCTACCTCTTCTCTACAATTAATAGATCTCCACCAAACAAGATGTAGATAAAAAAAAACAGTAACTTGTACAGTCTTGTACAGCCTACATGTAAAAAAAAAAAACTTTCACAATGATTCGTTTGGCAAAAAATGCATTTCTTTTGGAGCAGACACACCTCTTAAAATGAATTCCCATCTTCCAAAAATAACCATTCATTGTAGGTTTATAATTTGTGTTTTATGGGTGTGTTCATGCAATGGATATCTCCTGACATCTAAAAGGTTAACCCTTTTACAGTGTTTTATACTCTTTCCGCAATTAAATGTTTAAACCCCTGGATAACACATTGCTTCTTCCTGTATTGTATACATCTCTAGCGCCCAAAGGGTTAAGAAAATATTGGATATCTCAAGTCCCATCCAAATTTCAGTCCTGATAATGCATCCTTACATTAACCAATAATATTCTTTATTTCTTATGGATAATATAACACTTTAAAGATCTGTACTTAAAAATGCAGTCTAGCAAGAAACAAGATGGAGATAAGAAACTTATTAGGTAAACAACAGTCTTATTTATTGCCTTATTAGGATTGTGTACACTATTTTTATAAATGTAATTCCAGAGCATATCTTAATACAAATCCCTGGAAAGGGTGAGGGCTGCAGAGATTCAGTTTAAGAATAATAGACCTTCCTTTACCGCCACTGGTTGGAACTCTAGGAATTCAAAATGGCCACCACAATGGATCTGGTATTTCCGTTACTGACCCTAAACTCCCTCTGCTGTCAAAGGGGTTACAAGATCTAACAACTGCGAAAATTCCTTAATTGTGAGTCTGAACATGTTTCTCAAACATTATCTACTCTACTGCAAACTGAGCTACTTCCTGTCTCCATTTATCTCTTCCTGTCTAAACAATAAAGGGCTGTTGTGACTCCATCAGCTCAGTGTTTATTGTCAGAGAAGACTTAAAAACTTTAAAAGGATTGTTTCTCTCTTGCTTTTTTTTATTTTTTAACATCCCCTTTCGCAGACTCTAATAATAAAATGGAGGTCTATATGCATAACTACTTCTGTATGTATTCTACTGTCATTTGCTGCAGACAAAACATCTAGCTAATGACTTCTTACTGTTTATTATGAATATGGACATTGCCAGAGACCATCTGCCAATTTCCACATGTTCAAGCTTCTAATAATTGTAAAGTGGGCACAATCATGTTATGGCGAGAAATGGAATAGAAAGTAAGTATGGTAAGCAAGCATTGCTTACAAGTGTCGGATCACACAATTATGGCCTGGGTTTCCATCTATTCAGATTATGTTTCCTTACATTTTATCCTTATGAGAGTGTGTGTGTGAGTGTGTGGGGGGATGCCTCACACAGCTTCATAGTGAGCTGCTTCCCTCTCTGGCACTTAAATGTTTAAGCATTCAGCTTCATAATTCACAAATATAGCCACTGATTCCATTGACAGGAGATCCTGAAAGGTTATTATGTGGAGATAAAAGCCCTAATGAGACAATATAGGTCTGTATAATACAAGAAGGGCTATGAGTGACTTCAGGATTTAAGTTCTCACCTGACTTCAGACTGATGGTACAAAGGAAGTTCGCCAGAGTAGCGCCTCTGTTCTGGAGAATACCCACTGATGTTTTGCTCTTGATGACCGTAATGTGGGTACTCTGGAGGGGCCCCCCTGTATTGTACCCCATGTTCCTGTGGCCCATGAGCTACTGATAGCTGGTAATTCCTGGTGAGCTGTGGGTAGCTGTGAGAGGAGCTCATGAGGTTTTGTGGCTTGGCACCATTCCGTTCCAAGGACATCTGCAGCAGCCTCTCACTCAAAGACCTGACATGACCATGCTTCAGCTCCTTGAGGGATTGGTCCTGACAATGTGTAGTATGGTCCAATTGCTGGATGTTATGAGCAGCATAATACTGAGAGAGCGCAGCCTTGGCTTCTTCATAGGTTGGCAACTCCTCACCCTTGTGCTGAAACTCATGAGCTTTATACATAGGGTTCTCCAAGTAGAAATGGTCACAGTGATGTTCCTGCCCTTGAGGTTCTTGCCTTGTAGAAGGGGCCATCTGGACCTCTTCTTGTTCAAGGCTTTCTAAGGATGACCTGGGGCTTCCACTGCCACCTCCTCCCCGCAGGGCTTTCTGCTGGATGGCTAACAATGTACGGTTCTCGCTGAGATTCCCATATCTCAGCTGTTCCTGAATGAGACGATGTAGGACTGTTCCAGATGAATCCTCAGCGGTTCTCATCCTTGCTCAATAAAATACTCTCCACAAAAAAGAGGAGGGTGAAAATATTCCCCCTTTAAAAAAAATAAATACTGGATAATCCTTCTCCACAAATTTCTTCTGAGCTAAGGTTGTTAGGTAAACCTGTGGGTGAGAAAGTACATGTGTTAAGGCACACAAAGATACAATGTAACATCATTTCTAAATAACAATATTATAACTCCTTTAAACAGCAATGTTATTGAGGCCAATCATTATTAACCCAATAATTTGTATACCTTTCGGGCACTCAAAAGTGTTAAAACTGCCAAGAGCAATCTGCTATATATAGTTAACCCTCTGAGTGCCAGAGGGATATACAACGCATTGCAAAGCAATGCGTTGCATACCCCTCTGGCATTCAAAGGGTTAAGAATGCTAAAAAAAAATAGAACTGGGGAATTTAAATCTCCTGCAAGACTGAAAAATATTTTTCTCAGTATAAACAATTTCAGCTTCCTTATATAAATATATAATAAAATATTAGCCCAGATAAGATAGGGATGAAAAAATTTTACAGTCCGTGGAATACGTGCATTTGTTGTAATGTACATGGCAATAGATAACATCAATGACTTCCTAGCACAGTGCAGGTGGCAGTAATGAGTAACTCAGCAGGACTCTAATTATCTTTGGAGTATTCAGACTTTGAAGGTAAATTCTTGTTGAGACTTTAAATACTTCCATAATATGTATTTTCCACCTTATGAATTGCAAGAAAATGTAGATGTATGAGCTAAGCGCTATGGTATCTCTAGCCTGTTACTCCCTTTTCTAACCATTCTTTTTAAACAATAACCTGGAGAGGTAGAAAAATTATCTAGGTTTTGTTTTTTGGGGAGAGTGCTGTTAAAAGAATGGAATTCCTACCCCCTCCTTTCATCCCCACCACAAACACACACACACCCCTTTCTATGTAGATAAAGGCCAGTATTTCTGTGGTATGCCCCCCTACTGCCTCTGTATCAAGGCCTTCCCCTTAAATTCCAGATTTCCTAGTTAAAGTTGAACACCAAACACTACAGTAATTATTTTCTGATGCAAGCTGTTTCAGTAGTGGAAGATTATTTATATATATATATATATATATATATATATATACCGGTATATATTTTCATATTAATAAAAAGAAAAATGTTAACCCTACACTGCCAGATAAGACCTTCTACATGTGTTAACTCTATGGCTGTTTAAGACTTCTCCAATGTTGAAAATGCATTGGAGGCCTCTCAAGCACCCATGAGGTTAAGGAAAGTCTAATATTAAAACTCAAATTGCTTATTTACGAATGTGAACACCATGACAGTGACAGACATATATGTAAAAGTTCAAAACCTTCATAAAACTAAAGGCATGGGATTGCATGTGCAGTTTGGTTGGGGGGAGGCAATTCTTTCTTGCACCCCTCACTTCCTATACTGCCTTCCACAGGAGTACACCACCAGCTGAACAGGAAGTGAGAAGTGCAATGGAAACTTACTTCCCCCAGACCACTGCAAAACAATACATGGAATTTTGAATATATAAAGTGTTAGCAAGGCATGGACACTTTTACATGTAAGTCTGGATGTTACAACACTTTCTTATTACCTCAACTAACATGTATTGCAACTTTACATTGCAAAAATACATGGAAACAGTTACATATCTATCTTATAATATGACAACATATTTGTTCATATAATAGTAGGCTGTAGTTTTGCATTTGTATTCCTTTAAATCTTGGCTGTTAGAAGGTTTGCATTTTGGACCTCTCTGACATCCAAGGTGTTAAAGGAGAACAAACATCTCTGGCATTCAAAGGGTTAAGTATACATTTGTCAGTGTAAGTATATCTGCTACTTACAGTGCAACTACTCTAATGACTGGAACCTCTGTTTTCTAGGCCTAACCTGAGCCTCTCCTGGCCCCTTCCAGAGCGTAGGAGACGCCACCACCTTTCACATAGCTAAGGCTTGACATCACTGGCTTCTTTGTGTTGCAATTGACATTCTTTCTGCATTGCAGCCCTGCCACAAGCGTACAAAAGGCCTGTTTTCAAAACAGGAACAATAAAAAAATAGCCTATGGATTCCTCTGCCATTGCTAGGACAACCAAAACACCTGCAGGTCTTCTTCTCAATCCCCTCATTAAAGAATGCATGTCTGTTAACCCTTTACATAAACTGTAAACAAAGATTATAAACTAATCCTATGTTGTTATGCAGGCCCCAATGTTTATTATTTTGTCAGTTCTCACCTATAATTATAAAGAGGGTCTAGTTCTATGTTTAACCCTTTGAGTGCCAGAACAGATGAGCAGCACATTTAAGAGCCACTCTATCATTCAATTCCTATTAACCCTTTGCGTGCCAGGGGGTATGCAACACATTGCTGTGCGTACCCCTCTGACATTCAAAGAGTTAATACAATTGTGGTAGAGCAAAAATAAACTGTACCAATGTTTAAAAGAAAGTCCCAAATAAAGCAATCTATTCCGAGGTTCTGCACCTCCTATTGCCTATAATACATATGTCTCCTGCATTTCTCTCTACAGGAGTTCACATCTCATTTTGGATGAAGAACAAGGAATTGTCATTGACTTGTTTTATTCTAAACAAAATAAAATGTGACTTGCTATATGTTATCAATAAGATATGCAGTCTAGATAGTACTAGAGATGATAACATAGTTTCAGTTAATAAAAACAAGATATGAACTGTTGCAACATGGTATCAATAAGACAGTCATTCTCCATATAACCAGATTCAGCATACTGATAAATAAACGATCTGTTTTCATTGATAAATATGCTCAAATTTCTTTTGCTGTAAATCTACCAAAAATGTGCCTTGATCTATATGCTGGATATGTCTTTTAGCTGGATACTTCACCGAACATGTGACAGATGGATCTGCTCAGTGTCCATGTGCAAAACTACTGGCAAGTCAAATCTAAATATTTATACACATACATACAAACTATTTTAGTTATTACATTAACCCCTTGGGTGCCGGGCACATCTACAACGCATTCATTGGAGATCTCTCTAAGATACAATAGATTATTTATGAAGTTCTTAAAATTCTGGGATAAACGTGTAAAAAGGAATAATTAGGATATAAAATATGCCAAAAATGTGTTTTATTCTGTAAAAACAATTGCAGCGCCTAAACGTTCATTTTGTGAAACAAAACTAGATTTGGCACAATTCAATCAATATATGTTTTTAGATCATACAAACACGTTAACAAATATATACAAATACAGAATAACGTAACTATTAAAGGGTCGTCTAAAATACACCCACAGCGCCAGGTTAACAGCAACTCAGTATACAAATAAGACAACATACAGAATAGTAATAAGCTTAGATGTCACGCTTTGTCTCTGTAGATCTGCGATCAAACGTACAAAAATGAAGGTATATAAAATATATATATATAAATGTCAGAGCAAATGAAAGATAAGACGTCCTGTATAAACTGGGGATACGAAGCAGAGACGATCCAAGGGATGGACACACGTTACAGATACGATCCCAGTGGATACTCACCAGACCATAGCAGATGTGTGCAGCAGTACGGGTTCCCAGCCTGTGCCTGTGTGCTTGCAGTAGTTCCCCAGTGAAAAGAGCAGGCTGTGTGCAGCCCCAGAGCGCTGAGCAGACTGATCCTCTTGCAATCTCACTGCCCTACTGCTTCAATAGCTTTGCTATGCTTGGAATGTGAGAGTTTCAGGCTCCCCCTGGGATAAAAGCTAACCACACATAACCTTTCTCCCGCTCCTCCTCCCTCCATCTCTGGGTCCAGCACTCCTCCTTCCTCATTCTCTCTCTAGAAGCTGCACATTGAGCCAGTGGCCTCTGGGGGCAGGAGAGGGGCAGCGGTGCACACAAAGACTGTGCAATTACATAACAAAAGCATCCCTCCATAATATGTTCGGCGTCTGTGTGTGTGTTGAAGCGCAAGAAAAATGTATATACTACTTTTATAACCCTTTGTGTGCCAGAGGGGCAGGAAACGCATTGTTTTGCGTTGCGTCGACCACATTGAATGCAGTTACAGAATACAATTGCAAATATATACATTTGTATAATCAAATCTTTAACCCTTTAAGGACAGGGGATGAGCAATGCAATGTGCGTCACACCAGCTCCTTATCCCTTTGCATGACAGTGGGGTGTGCATTGGCATGCAAAGGGTTAAATAAACATATTCTCCTAAAATCGAGATTATGCTACTTTAATTTCCTAGAGCCATATGCCGAAAAATAGAGGAATTCTGGGGAAATTCATCTGAATCATATGGGACAAATAGTAGTTCCTATTGCTTTAATTATGGATTAACCCTTTGAATGCCAGAGAGGTAGTGCATTGGATACCTCTCTGGCATTGAAAGGGTTAAAACCCCATGAATGCTAGAAAGGTCTATAACTCATTTCCTCACAATGCAGATACATTAACTGGAGATACATTAACTGGACATTTGTATTTGTCCCTCTATGGTACAGATAATTTGCCCCAGATTTTCTCCACTTTTGTTAGTGCATATGTCCTTTAGATATTATCCATACCTTGCAACAACTGACCTTTCTAAAGAGGGATATTTAGATGTATAGAATTAGTGACCTGAACAATGCACACTACTGAGAGAATAGAGTTTATTAGAGATCCCCTTCTGCCACCAATATTTTTATTAATGAATGAGCAATCTTTATACATGACTACCAGAACTTGCAATGAAATGTGGCATGACACTCAGAGCAAGCACACTGGATTACAGGGCATGCAGTCAGGTAAAGTAATACAACCTATAGGATAACTGACCCAGATAATTTATTGTATGATACAGATGACCACAGAACATACAATCAACATGGGAAATAATACAGTCTATAGGAGGGCTGACACATTGTTTACTGTATAAACAGATGTGGAACCACAGAGCTTACAATTAGTAAGAAATTCACACATCTTGCAATTCATAGGAGTACTAACGTAATTCACAGTAAATATACAGACTACACTAGAGAGATTGCAATCAACAGGGAAACAACACTCGAGCTAGCAATATATATGAAATCTGACACGCACAGTTTATGGTCATGATACAAGTTGCACCATAGCACTTGCAGTCAATTGGGTAACTGAACTAGGGAAACTTTAGAGCTTGCAGTCTATAGCAGAAACATTCCTGTGGCGCTCAGGATGACTGCAGTGCTTTCAATCAACAGGGAAAATCTATATATCGCAGAACCTGTAGTTTATAGGAGCAATGACCCAGAGATTTTACAGGTAAGACACAGATTGAACTATACTGTTTGCCATCTACAGGAAAACTGACCACAATTTGCAGAAAAGTGGAGCACTTTATGGCAAATCAGTTCTACCACAGGGGACAAATAAAATGTCCATTGATTTAAATCCATTGAATGCTACAGCAGTCTGCAAAGCATTGCTTTAAATCAGGGAAATTTTAGATATTGGTATTTGTCCTATTTGGTGCAGTTGGCATTCTCCAGAATTGTTCATGTTTTCTTTTGTGATTAAGGTCCTAATTCTTTAAAACAAGTTCATCTTACATTAAAAAGTGCACTTTGAAAACAAATATGTCTGAAACTTTATTCTGCATCATAAGTCCCTTGATTTCTTAATTTGCACTCCTGAAATAACAAAAATTCAAAAAGTGTATATAATGTACCACTAAAACTGATAATAATTCCATGTGCTGATCTGTTCTTGGTCAGGTGTGAATGGATTATGGAGGTGTATTGGAGAAGTAACCAGAGCACAACAGTCTTTCTGTTCTCTTCTTACACTTGGTCATTTAGCTATCAGAAATTTAATGCTATTGAAATGTTTGCATGAATACATTATTGTTAGTGAGCTCTTTAAAATGTAAGAGCCACTTTACTTTTAGAATAAAAGCCACCAGAAGCCATTTATCTTGAACAATGCATGCTCAAAAGGTGTGATTTGCTGGCTATTCTGCTGACTAAGAGTAGTCAGTATTAGACTAGGCTGACCAGATCTCACCTTTAACCAGGGACACATAGGAAATAGCCATTTTTCAGTACTTCACTGAAATCAAAGCAGTCCTGCAGTATGCATTTTTCCTATGCGTCCCTGGTTAAAGGTGGGGTCTGGTCAGCCTATATTAGACACTTGTGTAAAGTGTATAATTATATTTTAGATAATGGTTAGGTTTAATGATAGGGAAGATTAAAATACTTAAAGGGTTACTGTCACCTCATAAGTTCTTTCTGTAATATGATAAAATTTGCTTAAAATTAATAAACTGTGTCTGATTAAGTAACATACCTCCCAACATTTCAAATGGCCAAAGAGGGACACTTTTAGGGGGTGTGGCTGGGGCATGACTAGTGGGCGGGTTATTACCAAGAATTTATAGGTGATTTCATGACCTATTGACAACTCTTTGTGTAACTTAATAAATGATCTATAGCAACACCAAAGTATTTTCTTTTCACAGACTAATTTATAAACACTGATGTTTAAACAAACATTAATGTGAGTTTTATTGCTGTAGAGCAATGTGATACACATTCCACAATCTGATCTCCTAAAAAGAGGGACACCGGGGTGAGAAAGAGGGACACAGGGATTTGGGTCTCAAAGAGGTACTGTCCCTCCTAAAGAGGAACACTTGGGAGGTATGAAGTACAATGAGGATGAAGCACTACGAAGGAGAATAATTCTAGAGCAAAACAATTGTACCATAAGTGATAAAAACATTCCCATTTATTTAACCCTTTGCGTGCCAGAGAGTTATCCAACACACTCAAAGTGTTACATTAGTTTTTTAATGATAGAGTTCTCCAAAACAAGGGGGATTTTTATTTGTCTCCTATCCTATATTTAGTTTACCTCATGATTACTCCAAGAGGGAGGATGCACTCAGGTGAGATAAAGAGGTGATTCAGTGGAGATGATTTCTCCAGTGAGATAACTTCTCCAATTCCTATGTTATTCTATGGAGCCAATGCACAAATATTTATTTGGAGATCTTAGTGCAAAAGCACTATAGAATAGCCTAGGAACTGGATATCACTGGATAAGTCATCCCCACTTCATCACCTCTTTATCTCACCTTAGTGAATAACCCACCCCCCAGATCTTTTAGTACATCGGCCGAAGTAAATACATCTGTTGAAGAGTAGGGTGCAATCATGCAGAGCCAAAATCCCCAGTACTGGTGCTATGAGGTTTGACAAGTTGGGAAATTTGCCCTTCCACATTGATGCAGTCACCAATCAAAGCCTGAAGTCAATTAGCCTTCACCCAACTCTTCAACAGACAGCATGGGATCTGCCATTAGTTTAGGTTGTGAATCTATTTTTCCTTTAGCCATTATGATTTGGTGGTACATTGTAACACTTTATGCAATTTCCCTGCACAATAAGGCACATAGTTATGTACAGGCAAATTTATTGCTCAATCCACTATTAGAAATTCAGTTATTGTGTGCACTTAAACTAGATTCATTCACAGCACAGGGTGTTATAATATTGGCCCAACACAGAAAATATGTACCACACTATGTCACCAAACAAATAAACCTTAATTCATCAAATAATGTACATTACAAACAAAAATCTAGCACATCATAAAGGTAGTTTTTAATTATCTGTCAAATGAAATACATTTATATTCATTTGACAGATGCAACTGAATGCTGGTTGGTACATCTGGTAGGTCGAGGCCAAATTATTAGCCTAAATACACCAGCTCACAGTTATCTAGCAATTGCATCTATTTATCTTTTTGTTTTACTTAGAGGGTTCTAGGTTGTAGTGTTTATTACATGACAGGTGCAAAAATATTGTACTGTGTGAATGTATCACCCCTATACAAGTTAGCCTATAGAGAATATGTGTACAAGTTTATTCATTTCTTTTTTAAAGCTCTAGTTGGTCGAAATTGAAGTAATAAATGCTGCCCTGCACCTACTTCTGGACAGAATGCAGTTACCAGCTCTAAAACCACAGTCTGTCACTCTGTCTCAGTTCCCCTCCCTCTATCCAGCCTCCTCCGATGATGGAGGCTTCCTGTCTGTAAGCTGGAGCAGTCTCATTGGCAGAGATCGATATCTAGCCAATGAGAGCACTATAGCTTATAGGCAGAAAGCCTCCGTCATCGGAACAGGCTGGATAGAGGGGAGGGGAACCAAGACAGAGTGACACACTGCGGTACAGAGCTGATAACCGCAGTCTGTGCGGAAGTACATGCAGGGCAGCGTTTATTACTTCAATTTTGACCAACTAGAACTTTAAAAAAAGAAACTGATAACCTTTTACAAATATTCGCTATGTAATGTAACTATTCAGGCTAACATGTATAGGGGTGTTACATCCCCTTTAATCTTCCTCTAACAGTCACATATACTGTCAGACACTCCTGCCTTGTTCTACTGTCCCTTCCCCCCATTACATGAATTTATATCATGGAATCCCTTGTACGTCTAAAGGGAACCCTGGGATTGCACATAACACAGTTTAAAAACCATCAAGAGAGAATATTTAATTTAGTCTTAGGTTCAGTGAAGAAACAACTAAACTGAGTCTGTGTCTAAGCCAGTGAATGACTGTCCCACAGTGCACACCATCAGGTGACCATCTCTAGTAATAACATGAGCAGATGATCTGCTGAGGACAGGTGCCAGGAATACAGAGCCTCCATTCACAGTCTGTACAGTAACAAAACACATATCATGAAGACTATTCCCACACCCACAAAGGGATAGCAAATATATTGTTATATTTTTAAATTCATTTAACCTCCTTGATGCTGGAGATGTCTCCAAGGTCACATCTCAAGCTTCCAGGAGGGTTAATTCATTGAATTAACTTAGCTGCTTACTGGGTGGAGGAAATATATTTTCAGGTGGATTGTGAGCTCCTTGTACAACAGAGAGGTATTAGTAAGGTAGCTATTAGGAGTTTAGTTTGTACTTAAAGGTAAACTACACTTATGTTTTCAATAATAAATCTGTCAGTGAAATGTAGTCCATATTATATTTACTAGATCTCTCTAAGATACCTATCTAAATAACATAAAGCGCTAACCTGCAAAGCTCTCTATGTGCGAAACCACACGTGCGCAGTAGAGACTGCAGGAAAGATGTGGTCATGCGCAGAAGGGACTGTCCGAACGCGCTGATCCGGAGCCGGGAGCTCAGGACGGCTCACCACCTGTCTGTGCTCCCGGATCTGGGGCAGCAACCAAGGTGACACTTCAGCCCATGTATATGGGCTTTCCTACTAGTATTATAATAAAAACTAACCACATGTTTTCAGCCTTCAGCCTCCATTTCATGCTATCTGGCTTCCAATACCATCCCCAACATCATCTTGTTGTTTTCAGCAGCCATGCTATACAACTATAACCATATCTGGGAACTTTTGAAACAGGGCTACCCGAAGGGTAACCCTGCCAGTGCCCAGGGGGAGGAAAATGACGTGAATCGCGTCATAAAAGGGGCGGGGCTTAGTCACGGGGGGACAAAAAAAACCACAAACCCCCCCTGCAAAATGTATCTAAGAGGGTGGGGAGTGGGAGGAACCGGGCGGGATGGAGCACAAGTGGGCAAAGTTTCTATTTAAACTCTGCCCACCCGGTGATCCACACATTGCCCCGGAGACCCGGTAATTCAGTCTGAAATCCGGAGTCTCCGGGGCAAAACCGGACAGTTCCCAGGTATGACTATAACTCACAGATGGAAGAAGGTGTATGGGTCAGAATCTGACACATAGAAACACAGAGAGGGATAAGTGTTCTGTTCAGTAAATAATTGACCAAAAGGTTAAGGTAAAATGGTTGCTGTACAGTTTAAGTCAGCATATAATAACAAAATGAGACTGCTTTGAAGTAAATAAAGGTAAGTACAGTCATTTTGAAGAAAGTAATACTTACTACAAACTTGAGGGTGAGGGTGTTGGAGACCTCACTAGAATGTAATAGGTTAACAAAGTATTGATACCAAATGTTACTGAATGCTACTTGTACTGGTACGTTACGACTATATTATTTGCTTAAATGTATCAGGTCATGGTTACCCAGTAACTGTATTTCATAACTGTGTTGTGTTCCTTAGAGGGTTCTAGGTTATAGTGTTCACCACAAGAGAGATTACCTTTAGCAGAATTGTACTGTATGAAGTACTTCAGCCGATAGGCACAGAACGCAGAGACTAACATGTCCCACATTTGTTGAACTTGTTCTTTGGAACCCAGTGTACTTGAATTGGAAGTAACACTTTATAATGACTTGGATGAGTTTGAAAGAGCGTAGCCATTATTTATTTAAAACAATAATTTAGGCGATATTTAGCTTTATTTATTTCTCAGTTTATGTAAAGTTGGCAGTACTGGCTGGCACATAGCACAGCCTAGTGTTCCAGATACAGACATTCCAGTCTCTCTCCCAACTGCCATTTCCTACCAGTAAGTACAGGCTAATTTGCATAAACTGGCAAATAAATGAACCTAACTATCTCTTCAGCTATAGTTTTACATAAAGAATGACTGATATTAATATAGGAGAAAAAAAACACCCAACTCATTATAAAGTGTTAGTTCCACTTTAAGGGAACTGGAGTTCCATGGAGCACAGTTTGAGATCCATTGATTTAGGTAACAAGGGCACATTTAATTAATAGCCCCAAGTGCTATTAAGAAATGCCTACATGGAGTCTGGATAAGACACTCAAAGATCTTCCAGCAGTGCACACCATCAGGTGACCTTCTCTTGGAACAACATGAGCAGATGATCTGCTGAGGACAGGTGCCAAGAATACAGAGCCTCCATTCACAGCCCATACAGTAACAAGTCACGCATCATGATGACTGTTCCACATCCACAACTTAGTGGCAAATGTATTGTTATAGTCATAGCTTTAAATTAATTTATCCCATTAAATGCTAGAGACATCACCTATAGTGATATCTACGTCATGCAAGGGATTAATTTAATTAGCCACATTTATCGTCAGACACTACTGCATTGTTCCACTCTCCCCCATTACATGCATTTATATCATGGAATCCCTTGTACTTCTTACGGGAACCCTGGGATTTCACAAAATGCATCTTGAAAACCATCTAGAGAGAATATTTAATTAAGAGTCCTGGGTTCTATGAAGAAACAGCTAAATTGAGTCTGTGTCTAAGCCAGTGAATGACTGTCCCACAGTGCACACCATCAGGTGACCATCTCTAGTAATAACATGAGCAGATGATCTGCTGAGGACAGGTGCCAGGAATACAGAGCCTCCATTCACAGTCTGTACAGTAACAAAACACATATCATGAAGACTATTCCCACACCCACAAAGGGATGGCAAATATATTGTTATATTTTTAAATTCATTTAACCACATTGATGCTAGAGATGTCTCCAAGGTCACATCTCAAGCATTCAGGAGGGTTAATTCATTGAATTAACTTAGCGGCTTACTGGGTGGAGGAAATATATTTTACAGTGGATTGTGAGCTCCTTGTACAACAGAGAGGTATTAGTAAGATAGGTATTAGGAGTTTATTTTGCATTTTTCAAAAATAAATCTGTCAACGAAATGTAGTCCATATTAAATTTACTAGATATCTGTAAGATAACTATAATATAATAAAAAATAACCACATGATTTCAGCATTCAGCCTCCATTTCATGCTACCTGGCTCCCAATACCACCCCCAACGTCCTCTTGTTGTTTACAGAAGCCATGCTATACAACTATGACTCACAGATGGAAGAAGGTTTATGGGTCAGAATCTGACACATAGAAACACAGAGAGGGATAAGTGTTCTGTTCAGTAAAGAAATGACCAAAAGGGTAATGTAAAATGGTTGCTGTACAGTTTATGTCAGCATATAATGACATAATGAGACTGCTCTGAAGTAAATAAAAATAAGTACATACAGTAATTTTTGTACAAATTAATACTTACTACACCCTTGAGGACATGAGGCATGAAGCAATGTGTTTCACTCCCTGAAGTTCTCAAGGGGCAAATATATTCTGATATGTTTTATAAAATCTTAGGACATGTTATAAAACATATTTAAAGGGATAGTAATACTTAAGTACTACTAATCCCTATATTAAAGTCCTTTATGGTTTGAGAGATGATCGCTCCTAAAGTTGCCCTCTCCCTCCCCCGAAGTCAGCGTTGTAGCTGAATGAAGGGAAATCGGGTCATAAATCATCAAGCGGACTTGCAGCAGAGCCGCAGTTGCGTTAATTAAAAAAAAATCTTTCACTAAAACGGTCTTCTACGTGTGCTTGCAAACCAAGCACACGTAGAAGACCATTTCAGTGAAAGTTTTCTTTTTTATTAACGTGATCGCGGCTGTGCTGGAGAGCCACCTGAAAGTCGTACCACTTGCTTCCCTGCAGTCAGCTAGAACGCTGACTACAGGGAAGGGGGAGGGAGAGGGCAACTTTAGGAACAATCATCTCTCAAACCATAAAGGTTTGAGAGATGAAACTGGGGGCAATACATTTATTTTTAAAAGGACTTTAATATAGGGATTAGTAATACTTAAGTATTACTATCCCTTTAAAGGGATAGTAATGTCTCTTTAAAAGTCGTTCACCGAGCCTTCTGTGTATTAAGAGTAACAGATTGCGTTGTGTCTAAGGCCTTATTTGTGGGTAGTTCAAAAAGCGATAAAGATCCCCCGCCCACCCCTTTATGGCTGCCTCCCACTAAATCTGAAATCTGGTACCAGGACCAGACGGCTGCAGCAAGGGACAAACTTCAGTAAGTAAGTATAAGGAAAATCCTGCCCCACTTTGATGAAGGAAGGCAGGATTTCCCTTTGCTTACTGACGTTTGTCCCTCTCAGCAGATGTCCTGACCAGACTGTGTGACGTGGCCAGAAGGGGGTACGGGGGATCTTTATCGCTTCATAACTTTTGAACTACACACAAGTAAGGTCTTAGACATAGTGCAATCTGTTACTTTTAATATACAGAAGATTTGGCAAACAACTTTTAAAGAGACATTACTATCCCTTTGATAAAATTATGAGGTAACCATCCTATATAATAATTTGCTAGGATGTTTGTCACGATGCAGTCATGCGCAGTAGAGACTGCCCGTGTTTGGGCAGTGTCTACTACGCATGATTGCATTGCGTGAGGTGAAGCAAGACTGCATCGTGTGGAACAGTGAGGTAGCGGCCTCTTAACATTACCCGGACCATGGCCCGTGTACATGGGCTTTTACACTAGTTACCCTATAAATGGTCTTGGAAATGTGCACTTTAGAGATTGGGAGAATATTTGGGTCTGTTGTTCTCACACTTTTCTATGACTGAACCATTCTTTCCATATGATATTTTCCACTATTTAAACCATAGGATGCTACAGAGCTCTGCAGTGTCTTATGTCACAGTATGTTGGAGACCTCGCTAGACTGTAATAGGTTAACAAAGTATTGATACCAAATGTAACTGAATGCTACTTGTACTGGTATGTTACAAATACATTATTGGCTCAAATCTATCAGGTTACAGTTACCCAGTAATTGTATTTCATAACTGTGTTGTTTTCCTTAGGTTCTAGGTTATAGTGGTCATCACAAGAGAGATTAGCTTTAGCAGAATTGTACTGTATGAAGTACTTCACTCTTTTTCATGTCCACTGAACACACAGTTGAACATGTCCTACGTTTCTTAAATTTGTTCTGTGGAACCCTGTGTACTTAAATTGGAAATAACACATTATAATTAGGGGTGGGCGAAAAGTGAGAAACATGTCTTGTATGACTTTTCATGAAAAGTGTACGATTTTTCTTTTTTCGTGAAAGTTTTCTCCAGTGCAACATTTTCCTCCTTTTCACCTATTCCAGCACATTTTTCTCCTATTCCAACACATTTTTCTCTTATTCTAACACATTTTTGTCCTTTTCTAACATTTTTTTTCGCCTGTTCCAACACATTTTTCAACTATGTTTCATATGGTGCAACATTTCCCAGCACAATATTACTTCTTCTAAGGGCTGTAGTGGAGAAATAAGTAGCTGGAAATCAAAGTCAGAGTGCATTTGTCCTTTGCCCACAACACTAACTTCCTGCTTAAAGGGATAGTAATACTTACTATCACACATATTGTACATATTTGTAAAATAATGTAATAGCCCCCAGGTTCATCTCACAAACCTTTATGGTTTGAGAGATAACCAAAGGCAAAGTTCCCCCTCCGTCCTCCTTCCCTGAAGTCAGCGTTGTACTGACTGCAGGGGAAGTCTGTTGTACGACAGGCTTGCGGCTCTGCAGCTGAGCTGAGATCCCATTAGTGAAAAATAATTATTTTGCTGAAACGATCTTCTACATGTACTTGGTTTGCAAGCACATGGAGAAGACCGTTTCAGTGAAATAATTCTTTTTCACTAACGCGAACGCAGCTCTGCTGCAGAGCCACATGATTAAAGTCAGACCAGATATCCCTGCAGTCAGCACAACGCTGACTTCAGGGGAGGGGGAGGGAGGGGGGAACTTTACCTTCGGTTATCTCTCAAACCATAAAGGATTGAGAGATGAACCTGGGGGCTATTACATTATTTTACAAATATTTACAATATGGGGGATAGTAATAATAAAGTATTACTATCCTTTTAAGTGACACTGGCATATATTCATGATGATAGAAGTAATAAAAAAATAAAGTACAACCTACAATGTCGCAGATGTGTATTGTGGTGGTGGTATGTTTTTATTCTCTACAGTACACAACTGATGGACTGTGATGTCTTGCCTTGGCCATCAACACATTTCTCAATGTCATCTGCTGTCTATCAAGTCTGCCTCAGTCATTGAGCTCACATCAGGCTCCCAGTCAGCTGTCTGTCACCTAATATATTTATTTGTTTAATTATTTATGTACTCATTTTTTTATTTTTAATTTTTATTTTTTTATTTTTTTTATTAAGTTGTCCACTGTATCTTATAACAGTCAGCCCCCCCCCCCAAAAAAAAAAATATATATACTAAAATACAAAATCAGCAACCTCTTTCCCCAGACTTCCCCAGCACAGAGACAATAAAAGCAGCAAGCAATTTGAACCCCAGCTGCTTGTATCTCACTTCAAATTTTGGGGTATTTGGGATAAACCCCCTTCTTCCCTTTTCCTCCACCAGAGTGTCCCCAGTCTCCCCTAATACAGAGAACAAATGTCCTACCTAAAAGATTCCCTAAACTAAGCATCAATTCCCCTTTATTCCCCTATCCTCTTTTACTCAAATACATGCTGCTCTCTCTTCTCACATACACAGAATGGCTGCTGTAGAGAAAATTTTCATGTTGTGGGGAAAATTTTTTCTTCCCATTGATTTCAATGCAATGAGCTATAGATATATATATATATATATATATATATATAATTTATGAGGTACTTAGCTTTATTTTTTTTTTCATCACTTTATGTAATGTTGGCAGTACTGGCTGGTACAACCTAGTGAGTCAGATACAAACATTCCAGTCTCTCTCCCATTTCCTACCAGTAAGTACAGGCTAATTTGCATAAACTGACAAATAAATGAACCTAAATATCTCTTCAGCTATACATAAAGAATGACTGATATTAGGAGAAAAAATCACCCAACTCATTATAAAGTGTTAGTTCTACTTTAAGGGAACTGGAATTCCATACAGCACAGTTTGAGATCCATTGATTTAGGTAACAAGGGCACATTTAATTAATAGCCCCAAGTGCTATTAAGAAATGCCTACATGGAGTCTGGATAAGACACTCAAAGATCTTCCAGCAGTGCACACCATCAGGTGACCTTCTCTTGGAACAACATGAGCAGATGATCTGCTGAGGACAGGTGCCAGGAATACAGAGCCTCCATTCACAGCCCATACAGTAACAAGTCACGCATCATGAAGACTGTTCCACATCCACAACGTAGTGGCAAATCTATTGTTATAGTCATAGCTTTAAATTAATTTATCCCATTAAATGCTAGAGACATCACCTATAGTGATATCTACGTCATGCAAGGGATTAATTTAATTAGCCACATTTATCGTCAAACACTACTGCATTGTTCCACTCTCCCCCATTACATGCTTTTATATCATGGAATCCCTTGTACTTCTTATGGGAACCCTGGGATTTCACAAAATGCATCTTGAAAACCATCTAGAGAGAATATTTAATTAAGAGTCCTGGGTTCTATGAAGAAACAGCTAAATTGAGTCTGTGTCTAAGCCAGTGAATGACTGTCCCACAGTGCACACCATCAGGTGACCATCTCTAGTAATAACATGAGCAGATGATCTGCTGAGGACAGGTGCCAGGAATACAGAGCCTCCATTCACAGTCTGTACAGTAACAAAACACATATCATGAAGACTATTCCCACACCCACAAAGGGATGGCAAATATATTGTTATATTTTTAAATTCATTTAACCACATTGATGCTAGAGATGTCTCCAAGGTCACATCTCAAGCTTCCAGGAGGGTTAATTCATTGAATTAACTTAGCGGCTTACTGGGTGGAGGAAATATATTTTACAGTGGATTGTGAGCTCCTTGTACAACAGAGAGGTATTAGTAAGATAGGTATTAGGAGTTTATTTTGCATTTTTCAAAAATAAATCTGTCAGCGAAATGTAGTCCATATTATATTTACTAGATATCTGTAAGATAACTATAATATAATAAAAACCAACCACATGATTTCAGCATTCAGCCTCCATTTCATGCTACCTGGCTCCCAATAACACCCCCAACGTCCTCTTGTTGTTTACAGAAGCCATGCTATACAACTATGACTCACAGATGGAAGAAGGTTTATGGGTCAGAATCTGACACATAGAAACACAGAGAGGGATAAGTGTTCTGTTCAGTAAAGAAATGACCAAAAGGGTAATGTAAAATGGTTGCTGTACAGTTTATGTCAGCATATAATGACATAATGAGACTGCTCTGAAGTAAATAAAAATAAGTACATACAGTAATTTTTGTACAAATTAATGCTTACTACACCCTTGAGGGCATGTTTGAGATCCATTGATTTAGATAACAAGGGCACATTTAATTAATAGTCTGGATAAGACACTCAAAGATCGTCCAGCAGTGCACACCATCAGGTGACCTTCTCTTGAAACAACATGAGCACATGATCTGCTGGGGACAGGTGCCAGGAATACAGAGCCTCCATTCACAGCCCATACAGTAACAAGTCACCCATCATGACATCCACAACGTAGTGGCAAATCTATTGTTATAGTTATAGTCTTAAATTAATTTATTATCCCATTAGATGCTAGAGACATCATCTATAGTGATATCTACGTCATGCACGGGATTAATTTAATTAACCAGTTGGCTGCCTCAAATGGACAACACATGTTTTTCCAACATATGGGCTTTTTGTATCACAGAAGGAGATTTGATGATGTCATATTTGGAGTTTTAAATTTTACTTAAAGAACACTGACACCAAAAATAAATAAGAAAAATAAGCTGAAATAACTTTAAATATCACATACGTACTGCTAATATTATGTAAAACTAATTATTCATGTTGCATACCTAAATATAATCCTAAAGTTGATTTTTAAAGCATTTGATAACCCTTTGAGTGCCATAGGGGTACCCCTCTGATACTCAATGGGTTAATTGTTACACTTGGAGGTATTTGTTTGTTGTTGTTCTTGCTGTCTCTATTGAGAGATTAGAACTAAAGTTATATAACTGATTCTAATTGCTCTTGTAGTCTGAAAGGCTGATGTCTCTCAGCCCATTTACAGACAATCAGTGGGAGTCCTGGAGCCCTGGAAAAGACTGAATTTTTGGCCTCAGAAAACAAATATAATTTTTAAGGCGATAACATGCAGTGCATAGTATATAAGTGTATATAACACCACTGAAGTTTTTGTTGTTATGTTCTTTTAACCCTTTGAGTGCCAGAAAGGTGTCCAATGCATTGTGCTGCAATGCAGTAGATGCCTTTCTGGCACTCAAAGGGTTAAAGGAATCAGCCACATTAAAAGTTAATATATATTAGGTCTGCACCTATGAAATTTAGTTCATGATATATGTAATGGATATCTCCCTACAATAACTATAATATAATAAAAAAATATTAAAAAAAATAATATAATACAAAATATCATAAAAACAGTTTTCAACTTCCATCTTATTATTCTATCTCCCAATGTAACTTCCACTAGTTGTTTATATGGACTTCACTTGCAATATTGTGAAAGCAGCCTGTGCAGAGAGTCTTTGGGTCAGACTCTGACCCATAGACTGACAGATAGAGAAGGATAAGTTTTCTGTGCTGTAATGCAATGACCAACAAGGTACAATTTCACTGGGTGTCATACAGTCTGTCAGTAAATGATGACAAAAGGAGACTGGTCAAAGGAAAAAAACATACTTGCTGTTTAGGAAACAATATTTTAAAAAATATTCAGATATGTTTTATAATTTTTTAACTGAATTCTCAAACCTTTTGAACCCATGGAAGATACAGAGCTCTGCAAAGCCCAATTTTACAGTTTGTTAGATCCAAGGGGTTAGCACTTAACTGATATCAAAGGTACTTGAAAATTAGGACCGGTAAGTTTAGACCAAATCATAAGACAAAAATGTATCAGGTCACAGTTATCCAGTAATTGTATATCATATTCATTTTTGTTTTTATTTTAAGTGGGCTCTAGGATATACTGCTTATCAAGAGAGATTTTACAGTAAACATAACTGTGCTGCATGAAATGCTTCTCTCTCCCATTCGCAGTCCCAGAACCCAATACACTGTCTGTCAGTCCTTTGTCCTCCATTATTTATATTTGTTCCACAGTATCTCTTATACTGCCTAAGGCAATTTTTGGATTTTATAGAACACAGTTTGAAAACTCTTGATTTAAGTAAAAAGTGAATATTGACTTAAGAGCCCCGGGTGCTATGAAGAAACAGCTACATGGAGTCTGTACATAAGCCAGGGAAAGACTGTCCAGTGCACACCATCAGGTGACCATCACTAGTAATAACATGAGCAGATCATCTGCTAAGGACAGGTGTCAGGAACACAGAGTCTCCATTCACAGTCAGCTCATAAAAAAGGGACATGTAATGAACACTGTTCCCAGATCCACAAAACAGTGGCAAGGCTTTATTGGACCCCTTTTCCACAGTGCTTGGGACAGCAACTGTATTGTTTTATGTTTAACTTCATTCAACCTATTGAGGCACCCAAAGAAACACATTAATTGAAATCACTCTACTGTTTTAAAAGGGCAAGTATGGTTTTCCAGTGATATGTGGGCTCCTTGTACCACAAAGGGCTTTTGCTGAGATGGCTGTTCGGGGTTTTACCCTTTAAAGGTATAGTAATACTTAGAATGTAAAAAAATATGTTGTAGGGTTTATGTCCCCGAATAAAACAAGGGTACTCCCACTGCTCAAAAATATTTTATTAAAAAATTATAACAGCTCAAACTTGAATTTTTTAGGTGCAATATCATGGTGGCCTGAAAATTTACAGTGGCGCTGTTGCTACACCATCCTATGGAGATTTATGGTCTATGGACCAGAGCAGTCCATAGGATGGTGAAGCAACAGCACCACTGCAAATTTTCAGGGCACTGTGATATTGCACCTAAAAAATTCAAGTTTGAGCTGTTATAATTTTTTTAATAAAATATCTCTCAGCGGTGGGAGTACCCTTGTTTTACTCAGGGGGATAAACCCTACAACATATATTTTTTACATTTTAAGCATTACTATCCCTTTAAGGAAAAGAGGTATGTGCCATGCTATGTGCACTACTCAGATCATTAAAGGGTTAAATTAAACTCTGATCAAATAACTACAGACCACCCCTTAAGATTAGAAGAAAAGAGGTTTCAGCTTCAGCAAAAGAAGGGATTCTTTACAGTAAAGTCTGTTAACTGCAGATTTTTTGCCTATGGACGTGGAGATGGCAGATACAATGAATATGTTGAAGGATATATAAGATATATTTCTAGCAAAAGAGGGCATACACTGCTGTATTATGTGATAGTGGATTAAACATTATGTCTTGTAAATAGACTAAGTATATTATGTAAGTCTAATTTTTGGGTATATTGTAGAAAAGGAGAAACTAGTAGGACATGTTTTTTTTTAACATAATATATTTTTAACTATCCAGGGTGTTAGCATAGAACTGATATCAATTTTAATTGAATGATAATAGTACTGGAATGTTAAGACTAAAATATTAGCCTGAAATGTTAGTTACCAAGAAATGGTGTCTCATAAGCCTTTTGTTTTTTGTTGTTTATTACAAAAGAGATCTTAAAGTAAACAAAATGGCACTATGTCAAATGCTTCAATTTTCCATAATTCCACTGTAGCCACAGAACCACATACATTGTCTGACTCGCCTTCTTTCCTACATTACATACATATGTTCCTTCAAACCTCCTGAACTTAAGGGAACCCTTAATTTAGAGTACTGGGCGATATGAAGATGTGGCTTCAAGGAGTCTGTGATTAAGCCAGTGAATGACTGTCCAGCGGTATACACCATCAGGTGACCATCTCTAGTAATAACATGAGCAGATCATCTGCTGAAGACAGGTACCAGGAATACAGAGCCTCCATTCACCGTCTGTACAATAGGACACATTGAAGACCATTCCCACATCAACAAAGGGATAACAAATCTATATTTTTAAAGTCATTTAACCTTTTGAATGCTAGATACATTGCCAAATGAGATATCCCAGTTATCCAAGGGGTCAGTTTAATTAATCTCTCTGCTGTATGGGGGTATTATATGACTGGACAGTGGGCTCCTTATACCACATAGGGGATTTGGTGAAGTAGCAGTTGAGAATTTAAAGAAAGTTAAAAATGAAACTGCCTCCTTTATAAGCTTACATCTTGTTTTCTATAGTTAATCTGTGTCAGTAAAATCTAGTTGATGACAAATATATACCAACCATCATTAACTATAACATAATAACTAATAATATAATTACTAATCTGTTTCATGAGATGAAAGTCGAAAACTGTCTTCAGTTTGCAACTTTCATCTCATGGTTAACGGTTCTCAATGAACTCCAACTTCTACTTGTTGTTTACTGTAGCCTCACTTTACAATTATAATGGAGAAATGGAAACTTTGCTGGCCCCAGCCTATGCAGAAAGACTATGGGCCTAATGTACAGGGGAGGACTGGCAACTTGTAGCCTAGGAGGCAAATACAATCAAGTGGCCCATTTGTACTATAGTTCCAGCCCTCCCCCTTTTGTTAATATTAAAATTGGCATTAATGTTGTGAAGTAAGGCAAGCAATACCACAGAGCTTGCAATGAACATGGAACAACACAAGTGATAACACTGAGCTTACAGTTGAAATGGAGCTGCACTAGTAATCCTACAGAGCTTACAATTGAAGTAAAGCTACACTACTGATACCATAGAGCTTATGCTACTAGTGTAGCTCCATTTGGACTGTATCTCTGTGGTATCATTTGTGTAGATACATTTCATTTGTAAGCGCTGTAGTATCATTAGTGTAGTGCCATTAAAAGCAGCAAGAGTGAGATTGAGTGAGCCAGTGACCCACTGGCCCAGATATATGACTGGCCCAGGGGGCCATTGCCCCCCTGCCCCCCAGGCCAGCCTTCCCCTGCTAATGTATCAATGTAAACTAGAGCAATTGTAGGGCAAACCTTGAGTATTATGGGGAAGGAATAAAACATTAGTGGTTTAAAAGCTCCATATAACCCTTTGAGTGCCATTGGGTTATACAATATACACTGTTAAATGATTGAGGATTTTAGGAATTATTATTTCTCCCAATGGCACAGATAGATTGCGCAGTAATTGCACCAGTTTACATTAGTAACTAAGGTCAGAGTCTGACCCTCTGGCTTACACTCAGAGAGGAAGGAGAGTTCTGTGCGGTAAAGCCATGACAAGAGAGAAACATAACATGGGCTGCCGTGTTATTTATATAAGCAAATCATGAGACAATGAGCCTGGTCAAATGCAAATACAGGTGAGTACACATGTTTCTATTTAACAAATGAAGAGGTATTAAAGATAATCAGATAAACTTTTTGATTTCTTAGAACATGTTATAAAACCTATATTATGAAATGATCATGTGCCAGCTACCCTGTAAATAGCTTTGAGGTGGTGCAGTTTAGAGACTGGGTGACATTTAGATCAGTGGCTCTCAGGCCTATTACTGTGGTTGAATAGTCGAGGTTTATATGGAATCTCAGACCTTCCATTTCCTTGGATGCTGCAGAGGTCTCTGAAGTCTTTCTTCATATTGTGGTGGCTGTATAAGGCTAAATAAATTCAGATCTTCTCTCAGTCTAAAATCCTTAAAAATAAATGCTTCTTTCTACCTAAAAACAATACGTAAGTGTATATACATGTTTAGTATGTATGTTTATGTGTGTGTATCTATCTATCTATCTATCTATCTATCTTGTTTCTCCATTTGTGTAAATACGAACTCTTTGGTGTATACTCTCCAGGACATACTTGAACACAGGAGAAATGTAAATGTATTCTTCCTGGTAAAACATTTTCTAAATAAAATAAATTAAAAATAATGATGCTGTACAGCAGGTGATGGAATTGGTTTTCTTTCCCTATGCCTGCCTAGCATAAATTTACTAAGTCACACCCCCCAAATCATCCCCTTAATGATGTGTACACCAAGGAAAGGACAAGGACAGTCTGTGGGCATTTTGAGGTGGTCCTTTCTCCCACACCATTTTTAGGACAATGTACTAATAGAAGTAGAGAGGAATGGTGTTATTTACGCCGTTTCCTTGTATATGCTATGGGGCTGGCGGGATTTGCTGGTACTAAAGATTGTACTGGTGCAGTGTGTCTGCCAATATGCACTATGGTGAACAAACACTGTAATGCATACCTTTAAAGGAAGCCACTGGCATTTGACTCTAACAACACCAGCATGGCTGCACTGGCAAATCCTTACATTTACCCCAATGTGGTAGAGACTCTGACAACCAAGGGTTTATCACTGATTTTAGATGGTGCTGGTAAGTTAAGACCAAATTATTAGCCTACAAAATATCACAGGTCATGGTTATCCAGTAACTCTTTCTCTCAGTCCTTTTGTTATCATTCAAGGGCTGCGGGTTGTAATGTTTAGTAGGTGACCTTACAGTAAACAAAATTGTACTG
The DNA here is from genome assembly GCA_037306005.1 of Rhinophrynus dorsalis. Classification (NCBI taxonomy): domain Eukaryota; kingdom Metazoa; phylum Chordata; class Amphibia; order Anura; family Rhinophrynidae; genus Rhinophrynus; species Rhinophrynus dorsalis. Next base: position 468,018,515 of record CM074720.1, read on the forward strand.
TATGAAATATGTCCATATTTCCCACATCCACCGATAATCACGTCAGCCTTGTTTGTTTCTCCACTGGTAGTCACAGACCCACACGTTCACTATTTGACACAACAGCCTTGTTTGTCTATCCACTTGTAGTCACCGACCCACACTTACACTATCTGACACCCCTGACCCCAGCCTTGTTCCACACTCTACTGGTAGTCCCAGCACCACACATACACTAACACTCCAGACTCATTCTACTGTCCGCAGGTAGCCACAGAATCACACATACACTGTCTGACTCCCCAGCCTTGTTTTTCCATCCACTGTTAGTAAAAGAACTACACAAATATTGTCTGTTATGCTTTATTGCTCTGTCCACTATCCTATATAATAATTCGTTAGGATGTTTGTCAGAACCCGTCATGAGCAGTAGTGACTGCACGAGCTGCAGTCATGAGCAGTAGAGACTGCGGGCGCTGCAGTCATGAGCAGTAGAGACTGCCCGCGTTGCAGTCATGCGCAGTAGAGACTGCCCGTGCTGCAGTCATGCTCAGTAGAGACTGCCTGCGCTACAGTCATGCACAGCACAGACTGTCCGAACTCGCTGCGGCTGATACGGAGCGGGGAGCTCTGAATTTGGACCGGAGTCCTCTCTGCGCACCTTCCTGGGACTGCTGACACTCAGGAAGGTGCACAGAGAGGACTCCGGTCCGAATTCGGAGCACCCCGCTCCATATCAGCCGTGGCGAGATCCCAGGAAGGTGCGCAGAGAGGACTCCAGTCTGAATTTGGAGCGCCCTGCTCCGTATCAGCCGCAGCACGGTCCCAGGAAGTTGAGCAGGAGGACTCTGGTCCAAATTCAGAGTGCCTCACTCTGTATCAGCTGCGGCGTGTTCGGGCAGTCTGTACTGTGCATGACTGAAGCATGGCAGTGAGCAGAGAGGCTCCGGGCACCAGCCGAGGCTGGTATACACAGGCTTTTAAACTAGTTAATAATATTTGTCTTGATGGCCCACTAGTACTTCTGCAGGGAATACAGTATGAGAGCCACTGATTTAGGCAGGTAGTGGGCCTTATTCATCAAGAAATAGAGGTGCAATTCTGGAGCAAACCTACTGAGTCATAGTGAGGATATAAAATGCTTTTTTAAACCCATTTAAAGCAGAAATTTCATCCGCTATAAAGTCGCCATGCTATAATTAAGCAGGTAGCGACTAGCTTCTGAATATATATTTTACCTTTGAAAACTAGCCCAATCTAAAGAAATCCATCATTGAAGGAGACTGACAGCCGGGTTAGCACAGTCTGCACGCCTGTGCCATCAGTCCCTTCCGAGTTACCATATGGTGCATTGCAGTCTACACAATGGAGACCGGACTGAGAGCGCAGGCATGTAGACAAGATGTCTGCACTGTAGCCTGGGTTCTGGTCTCCTTCAGTGATGGATTTCTTTAGATCGGGCTACTTTTGAAAGGTAAAATATATATTCAGAAGCTAGTCGCTACCTGCTTAATTATAGCAGGGCGACATTATAGCAGATGAAAGTTCCACTTTAAATCAAAAGGAATTTGTAGAATTTTTATTGATCTGCTATGGTGAAGTTTGTGTGCTTCAGAATTGCAGCTCTTTTACCTGGTGATTAAGGCCCATTTAGTGAGTATATAATTAAGATTCCCATGTGCTATGAAGAAGTGGCTGCAAGGAGTCTGTGGATAACCCAGTGAATAAGTGTCCAGCAGTGCACACCATCAAATGACCATCTCTAGGAATAACATGAGCAGATCATCTGCTGAGGACAGGTGCCAGGAACACAGAGCCTTCATTCACAGTCTGTACAACAACAAGACACATATAATGAACCGTTTCCAGATACACAAAAGGGTGGCGAGGCTTTACTGGACCCCTTTTTCACAGGGCTTGTGCTCTTGTTTTTTTATGGTAGCTATTGTAGATTTACTTTGTATTTAACCCTTTATTTGGTGGTAAGACTAGAAAAGGCACATGTAAGCAATGCAAAGCACTTGTAACCCTGTATTGTCTATAAACTTAACCCTTCAGGAGCCAGAGGGGTATCCAACACATTGCAAAGCAATGCATTGGATACCCCTCATTCACTCAAAGTGCTCAATTGTAATGCACTGACTACTTTTGTGGCACTATATAAATAAACATATTCATTCATTCATGCATTGCTTTAATCACTAACATTTTTGTGATATATCCAACTCACTGAGAAGCAATGTTGGTTGCATCTAAGCGGTTAATAAAAGCCCCATATGCAGAGTGTCTTAATTTTAAACTTTAGATTGCTCTTAAATTGAAAAAAAGTTTAATGTTAACAGAAATACATGTAAACTCTGTATATTTCATAAAATGTAGCATGTATGATATTTAAATGTACTGTTATTCAGTAAAGCGGGGAAAAAATTTTCTTTGCACTCCTCACTTCCTGCTATGTCTTTAACCCCTTAAGGACCGGCGGTCATGGGACATTTCCGTCCCATAATGACCGCATAGGGGCACTTGGACGCGCCGGTACACGTGACCTGTCACGTGTATCGGCGCGTCATTATGGGGCTTGAAAGAGATCGCTCCGATCTTGGAGCGGTCTATTTCAGGCCCTATTTTTACTTACAGCGCTCCCGGTAGAGCGCTGTAAGTAAAAAGTACGTGACGTACCATGACTGTCATCGGTCCTTGAGTAGTTCAAGGACCGTAATGGTCCTGGTACGTCAAGGGTCCTTAAGGGGTTAAGGTACAGGCTTCTGGCAAGGAAACAAGGGAGGAGATGTATTAAGAAGTGATAAAAAGGTGATGAAGTGGAGATAAATTTTCCAATGATATCACTTCTCCAGTTTCTATGTTATTCTATGGAGCCTATGCACTAAAATCTCCAAAATTGGAGAAATCTTAGTGCATAGGCTCCATAGAACAGCATAGGAATTGGAAAAGGGATATCACTGGAGAAGTTACCATCTATTTATCACTTCTTAATGCATTTTCCCCCCTGGAAAGCAAAGGAAATTATTTCCACAGCCTGCTGTAAAACAGCACATGCAATATAACATATTTTACAGTGTGCATGTATTCCATATTACTGTATCATACTTGTATTTTAGCATCATACCTCCCAACATTTCAAACAGCCAAAGAGAGACACTTTTGTTTTAGATGGTGTATGTGGGGGAGTGGCTGGCGGGCGGGGCATTACTGAGAATTTTTAGGCTATTTCATGACCTACTGACACCTCTGCGTAACCTAATACATGATTTATAACAAGGCCAAAGTATATTATTTACACAGAGTAAATTATAAAAACATATGCTGACATTTAAACAAACATTAATGTGTGTTTTATTGCTGTGGAGCAAAGTTATACACTTATACACACACCACAAAATCTGATCTCCTAAAAAGTGAGTGGGGGGATAACGGAATTTGGGTTTCAAAGAGGAACGGTCCCTCCTAGAGATGGACACTTGGGAGATATGTAGCATGTGCCCATTTAAGAGTAATAACGGGGTCAATACTATCCCAGAATGAGGTCTGTCTCTCACCCAGGGGCTGTTGTATTAAGTAGAACTGGGGAGAGATGCACTAAGGCGTGATAAAGATGTGACAAAATAGACAGACCTTCTCCAGCGATATCAGTTCTCTAGTTTCTATGTTATTCTATGGAGCCAATGCACTAAGATTTCTTCAGATTTGGAAATCTTAGTACATAGGCTCCATAGAATAACATGGAACTGGAGACGTGATATCACTGGAGAAGTCATCTCCACGTTATCACCTCTTTATCACGCCTTAGTACACAACCCCCCTGGAGTAATTGTGGAACAAATAAGCTGAACCATGAAGCAAATAAAAAAATCCACCTTTGATTTAAATTGGACTTTTATCATCTGGAATGCAAGAGATCTCCAACACATCAAAGCAATGGAATTAAAATCTATCTAAATTTAAATCAAAGTGTAATTTTATTTTAATTGTCCCATATTGTTGCTTTTGAACACAGGGCCCCTAGTGTAAAGTGAAATAATAAAGAAATGAGGAAATATGCAATGGCTGACTTCCGTGTTCATGTCCCTGAGTTAGCACAGTGTCTGACACGGCAAAATGATGTCACTCCAATGCACCTCACAATACATTTCTCTGATTTGTTTTTTCAGGGGATATGATTATTTTATTATTATAGAGGGCTAATTTCGGAATACAAAGGACAGTCAAATTGCTCATAAGCTTGCCTAGCAGAGACATGGAAATGGGAAAACAAACCTTGCTGGGAGTTTAAACCTTTGAATGCCAGATGTGTTCAAATGCATTGCAAAGCAAAGCGCTGCATACCCCTCTGGCACTCAAAATGTTAATATTCTTAGTAAGGCAAGGGTGGAAAATCCCATGTGCCCAAGTGCCAGAGCTTCTAAAATGTTATAGTTGTCTGCTTTCATGAACATTTTCTATACACCTGTATACATACACCTCTTTACTGGCTCCTAAACTCTCAGCTGGCTCCTATAAATGTCATCTGGCACCAAGGTTCATTATATTTTTTTACCACTGCTAATAGGGTCCATCATAAAATGTACAAAAGCACAGAAAAAGTTAACTCTTCTCCTATGTCTTGCATGAAGTTCACTTTTTAACCCTTTGAGTGCCAGAGGGGTAGGCAATGCATTGCCTGCCCCTCTGGCACTCAAAGGGTTAAAAAAACCATGGCCCACTGTTTGAATATCGTACATTTCTGAAAGGGCATTTAGTTTTCTATAAGTAGGTATCATATGGATCAGGGAAAACCCAACTGTGCCTCTCCAGCTGTTTTTGGACTACATCTCTGATGTTTATTTTAGTTAGAAAAAAGTTTTACCAGGAAGAATGAACTGAGATTTCTCTCATTTTCAGTGTCCGTGATGTCTGTTTAAAATGAACCTGTCTGTCACCCTAAGACAGTGGTTCTCAACTCCTGTCCTCAGGACCCATAACAGGCCAGGACTTAGGGATTTCTCTTCTAGAGCACAGGTGTGGTGATCAGAGGCTCATTCACATTTAGGGTTGCCACCTTTTCTTCAAAAAAATACCGGCCATGGCATTCCTTCCATAGACTTAACATTGGACAGAAGCCAATTTTTTACCGGCCTCATCACATATGTTTCTCAAAAATGACTTATGTTATAGAAAAAATGGATAGCACAACATATAGGTAGATTTTAATTTCCAATGAAACAAACTAAACTTTTCTTAGAATCACAGGCTCACTTTAAAGGGGCAGTAATGTCCCATAAAAAATATTTAGATTTAGGTAGAGAATGAAAAAATAAAATAATTGCCACAAACCCTATCTCTCAAACTGCTATGGTTTGAGAGATACAGGGATTCAAAGTTCCCCCTCCCTCCCCTTCTCCTGATGTCAGCGTCTAGCTGATAGCAGGAGATCCCGGTCCGGGGATCAGCAGGAGGCTCTGCAGCAGAGCCGAAATCCCAGTACTTAAAAAGAATTTATTCATTGGAACTGTCTACAAAGTGGGCCTGGTTTGCAAGCACACTTTGTAGACCTTTCCAGTGAATTAATTATTTTTAAGTACTGGGATTTCGGCTCTGCTGCAGAGCCTCCTGCTGGTCCCCGGACCGGGATCTCCTGCTATCAGCTAGATGCTGACATCAGGAGACGGGGAGGGAGGGGGGAACTTTGAATCCCTGTATCTCTCAAACCATAGCGGTTTGAGAGATAGGGTTTGTTGCAATTAGTTTTCAATCTCTACCTAAATCTAAATATTTTTTAGGGGACATTACTGACCCTTTAACTCTTTGAATGCTAGAGAGGTCTCCAACATATTGCTTTGCAATGCGATTTAGACATCTCTAGCATTTGAGGGGTTAACATCTAAAAGGTAAAAAAAATAATTCTAAAGAGGTTAAACACTTTGTATAGAAATTCCACCCTGTCTGCTTTTCTATGTAACAGAAGCTGAAGTGTAATGATCAAGACCTTGCTGTGACACTATCCCAGTAAAAAGACCAAGTGCTATCCAGTTTTAGGACTAGTGCAGTGACAGTGATGGGTATCAGTAATGGTGATTCCATTAATGGTTTTAGCAGCTTGACACTGTCTGTGCTGAACCATTACAGATGCTACTGAACTGGCATAACAGATGTCATTGTGAACAGTGTCCTATTCATTCACCAGGGGACCTTATGTGTCCAGATCGTCCCCTTCCCAAACACAGTTCAGCTTGTGCCTGAATCCATCAATGTATACGACTTAACCCGCCGTTTTCAATTTGTTTCTTTTTTTTACCAGCTGGGTAGGGTTAAGACATGACAGACAGGACAGAGAGGTTAACCCTGCGTACAGCAGAGTGCATTTCCCTATCTGATAATCTTGGAGTGTTCTACAGAACCGTAAACATGACATTTATTTTTAGGATTTCTCATTCAGAAGGTAAAGTACACTGAGACTGATACAGTAAGAAAAATGTGTTGTTCTGGGGAAACTGTCTGCACCATATAGAAAAATACTTATTCCCATTGATTTTAATTTGACTTTTAATCTGCAGAATGCTACAGAGTTGGAGCTCTGTCAAGCATTGTATGGAATAAATCCCCCATGTAACTGAATTAACATTTTTATTTGTTACCTATGGTGCAGTTGCTTAGCCTGAGAGTCGCTCCACTTCTCCTATTACAGTGGTTCGAAAACTTTTTGTGGTGGTGGAACCTTTTAGTTGGAGTCAGGCATCCAAAGGTTTAATATAGAATTCATTTCACATGTATCAGAATGTTTGTACAGTCAACACAAGAATAAATTATTGGCCTAAAATTTCAGGTAAAAATTACTACGAAAATGTTTCAACTTTTCATGTCAACTGGTAGCAACAGAACTGCACGTACACTGGTGACCACTTCAGTCTTATTCCACTTTATTCCATTACTGATATTTGCTCTGGGGAAATCACTGTATTTCTTCAGGGAGTCCAGGGAATTCATTGTTTAAGAACCGCTGCCTTAGCACACCGGCCTTACTGTCTAATGAAGTGGTTCCAAAATTGAACAAATCTAGACTGAGCCCATTCATTGGGGTTATTTCTAATATCACAGTGAGTGATATGTATGGCCTTCGACAGAACCATGTAGTACACTAGGCAGGAAATTAGTGTAAAGTGCTGCACATGCCACTACAATTTAATGCTTTATTCATGTGGGCATTTATAATACCATTTATAATGCATAGCTTTTCTTCAGAACAACAATCACAGGAAAAAATAAAATGTGATTGTGTTGCTTTTATGAGCATCTTTTTTTTTTTTTTTTTGGGACTTTTATTTTTCTGTGCAATGCTAAGGCAGGAAGAGGAAGTAACAACAATGAAGTCTCAACTACACATGAAAAATATGGAACAATAAGATGTTATTGCATGTCAGTTGAAATCCATTGTACACTGCCAACGCTGCATCAATGCACAAAATCTTTGAGAAGCTTCCTTGGCCTGTGTAGCGCAGCCTGATTAATGATTGTCTGAACAACTTCATAATTCATCCAATTCTTTTTTTTTTGGTGATTTGAAAATGCTTGTGTGTGTGTGAACTAGACACAAAGGTTGATTCCACAAAAACAATTTGTTTTACAGAAAAATAGCTAGAACAACATATAGCAGATTTTAATTCTATATAAAAGAAACTAAATTGTCTTGGTATTGGTATATTGTTATAGCTCCTTTTTAATCAATATACATTTGATAGTGACACAATACAATGAATACAGTTTCAATACAGGTCACTCCTAATCAGACAAAGAACACACCCTGCAGTCACACACACATACATTTATCAATACACAAGTAAACAATGGGTTGGTTTCTGTTTCAAATGATGTAGCGATCACTGTATTTTATCATTCAAATTCTTATTATAGTCCAGTGGGGAATTTGAAGGTGAAAGCAGAGATAAATTTATCACTTGCACTACAATCCAACATAATGAGTCAGCCGCACACTGTACAGTCACACAGTTAGCAGGAAACAGGAAGCCTCACTCTTATCACTATCGAGATGCTTGATTAGTGATAAGGAACGTTGAGGGAGATTTATAAAAAAAACAGTCTTAAAGGGATAATAATATTTCACAAAAAAGCAGCTCTGGTTAATCTTCATAGTATTTGGGCCATGGAGAGTGTTATTTCAGTACTTTCAGGTTTGTAGTTCAAGAGTAATTGAATGATAATGTATCACCCTCCCACCCATTTTACCTAGGTAAGCCACCTCCCCTCAGATGTAGAGTCTGGGCTCTTAAAAGGACAGGTCAGAGCAAGGGACAATCTTCTTACTGTGATATAAGGAAACCCTGCCCCCTTGACAGGTGTTTCAGGTTTTTCCTTATGCTCACTGAAGACTGTCTCTTGCTGCAGAAAAGCCCCATTAAAATCACTAACAATGTGGAAAATTTGTTCCATACGGTGCAGTTGATTTGCCCTAGAATTGCTCAGCTTTAGCTTCCTAAATCAAGTGTCAAGTCATTGGCGTTAATGCTGAATGGAGGGCCCCGGTGCATACATTATTTTGGGGTCCCCTATCTCAAAGATATTTTCACAGAGGCATAACTATAACCTCTTGGACCCAGGGGCAGATGGGGGCTCCTTGGGGGCCTTGGTGTAACAGCACTCTCTGCACCCTCTGTAGTTACTCCCCTGTGTACAGTGCTGCAGACTATGCTGGAATCAGTTAATATTATAAAGAGCCATATGCACAAAGTAACACAGAGCAACATTAGGACAAAACAATGCATCAATGGGAGCAAATAAAACATTCCCTTTGATTTAAATGGGGCTTTTAGTCCCTTGAATTATAATGAGGTTTTCATTGCATTGTGATCCAATACACTGAAGACTTCTCAAGAATTCAAGGGGTTAAAAGGTATGCTAACCGGACCTCACTTTTAACCAGGGACATTTAAAGGGGATCTCTCACCTAAATACATGTAATGCTCATTAGTTAGAGCATTTATCTAAAACACTGAAAATATTGTTCATTGTATTAAAAAAGCAGTTACATGCGCAAAACTTAAAAAGTTTAAAAAGTGTCCGGCAGCCTACTTCCGGCTTGCCAAACTTTGCCGACCAGAGACAGCCCCGTCCCACTACCCATCATCCTCCGATGACGGAGGCTGTCTGTCACTAAGGTGGAGCGATGGCATTGGCTAGATATCGATCTCTGCCAATGCGATCGCTCCACTTTAGTGACAGACAGCCTCCGTCATTGGAATGGGTAGTGGGATGGGAGCTGTCTCTGGTCGGCAAGCCGGAAGTAGGCTGCCAGACACTTTTTAAACTTTAAGTTTTGCGCATGTAACTGCTTTTTTAATACAATGAAAAATATTTTCAGTGTTTTAGATACATGCTCTAACTAATGAGCATTACATGTATTTAGGTGAGAGATCCCCTTTACGAAAATAAGCATACCTGGCAACTTCTGACCAGGGGGATGGAAATTACACAATTCCTGTCAAAAGCACATAGGTATTAACTGGGTCAGTGGGCATAACTGGGAACTCTCCGGTTTTGTCTCTGGTGCAGAGGCTGTCTCCAGGGCAGAGGCTGATTCTCCGGATGTGGAAAGTTTCTTCTGAAACTCTGCCCACATCTGCTCCTTCCCTGTCTGTTTCTCCCATTTCTTCTCTTTCTCTCCCATTTCTTCTCCTTCCCCAGCGTATTCCTTGCAGGTCTGTGAAGGCCCACCCCCACTTGTGATTAAGCCCCACCCCCGTTTTGACGCAAATTTCTTCATCTATCTCCCACAGCGACACCAAAGGAGTCCCTCTCCGGAGAGAGCAAAATGAAAAGTTCCCAGGTATGTTGGTGGGACTCGTTACCCTTCATAAAGTGGGTGGGAAGTGGGCAGAATGGGGTGGGAAAAAGGAGGAGTGGGAGGAACAGGGTGAGCATGAGGAGAAGTGGACAGAGATTCACAGGAAGCCCACCACCTCCAGAGAAACAGCCTCTGTCTCCTGAAACTCGGTAATTAACTCTCAAAACCAGGGTCTCCAGGGCAGATCCAGAGAGTTCCCAAGTATGGAAAAAAGCAAATTTCAGGTCTACACTGAAACCAAAGCAGCCCTGCAGTGTGCATTTTTTCATATGTACCCCCACTTCATGGTGAGGTCTGGTCATCCTTAAAAGCCCCATTTAAATCCATGCATAGACAAATTATGGCTTCATAGGGCCTAGGCAAAGTACCATTTTGGTGACCCACATCTCTTGATCTGGTGAGTCTGACACAGTGCTCCTAACAGGTACTGGTATTGTTGCTCTAATGAAAGTGGGAGCAACTGGATGATGTCTCAAAAAGGGCATCTGGCCAATATGTATGTATATATCCTGTCTCTCCAGTTAAAGTGGACCTGTCACATTACACAAGCGTGGCTTGTGTTACAGAGAATTACAATGTATTTATTTATGTTGTACTAGACATTTTCCTATAAAACAAATGGTTTAGGAGGCAAAACATATTTTCATGGCACAATGTGGCATTTTATGCAAATTCCCTGCATAGTATACTCATTGTGCTATTATAAATTCACAGCTAGCATATGTAAAATTGATTATTGTTATTTTTTGTCCCGAAACATAATCCTAAAATTGCTTTTAAAAGAATGTGTAATTTCTCCTGTTCAGAAAGCATTTAATTAATGTTGTTTATGCTGTTCGTATTCACCCTTTGAGTGCCAGAGGGGTATGCAATGTATTGCTTTGTGTACCCCTTTGGAACTCAAAGGGTTAATAGATAACAGCTACAGTCAGTTCGTTGGTTGCGGTTAGAGCGCACTGCTGTTGTTTTCACAAAGGCTGTTATTTTATCTCAGCCCAATCGCAGATAATCCTGGGCAATCAATGGGAGCCCTCGCTCCCTAAAAACGCAGGAATATCTGCTCCCTCATAACATGTAAAACTAGATTTTACGCATTAGGAAACAAAGATATGATGTTTACAGGTGCTAGCATGAAGTACATGGTATTTAAGTGTTTATTTATAAACCCAGGTCATTTTTAGGTATCCGTCTTTCTTTAAAATCAAGTAAACTTATCTTCAGATGACAGGTCCAATTTAAAGGAGAAGACTGGTGAATTTATCAAAAGGTTAATGGCAGATTGCACCATATTGACAGTCTGCCTCATCCATTAGCTTTTAGAGTGCATTAGTAGCCTGGTAATACATGAGTGAAATCCCTCCAGAACCCACCATATGGAGTGTCATTAACAATGACAGCACTGTGCACAGAGCCTGCAATTACAGGTGACCCCCTCCCCTCTCCTCCCAGCAGCACCACAATGAGCTAATCCACCTGCTCCCTCTGCATCTGCTTCATTAACCCTTTTGGTGCTTAGAGAGTAGAAATAGAAAAGCAAAGCTGTTTTTTTTGTTTTGTTTTTTTTGGGGGGGAGCTGCCAAATAAAAGAAATTCTGTTAATTATTTTAATGCAAAAACCCAGATTGACATGTTCTTTAGTGCCCAATCAAATTATATCTTCGAATTTAATCTCCATATTGCCAGTATCACTGAGGCTGATATACTGAAGAACTATAACAATTCTGGTGCAAGCCAACAGCACCATAGTGGAAAAATACAAATCCTTACTGATCTACTTACGATCCTCCTCTTACTGTCTCTGTATGTCATCATGAATTCTAATTAGATTGTAAGCTCCTTGGGCAGGGTCCCTTTCCCAGTGTATGATTCCCTTTGCTGCACTTTCCCCCACAAATAATGCAATGATCACACTTTAGATTAATGCTCTTAGCCCAGTTCTGTATTTTTGTATTGTACTATTACAAGTTCTGTAAAGTGCTGTGTATGTGTATGGTGCTATATAGATAAAGATACATACATACATACATTTCAATAGGGGCTTTTGACCTGATGAATGCTAGATAGGTTTCCATGCTAGAAAGCTCTCCAGTACATTGTTTCACAATGCTTTGGAGACCTCTAGCATTCAAGAGGTTAAAAGACTCCTTTAAATGCACAGGCATTTTTGACATTTTCGTGTTAGTTCTTGGAGGAGTTGGGTTGATCCTGGGGGGTTATGCACTAAGGTGTGATAAGGAGATAATAAAGAGGAAATAACTTCTCCAGTGATATCACTTCTCCAATCCCTATGTTATTTCTATGGAGACTACGCACTGACTTCTCGAGTGGTAGGGATCTTACTCCTGGCTCCATAGAACATGGTTTCTCAACCAGGGTGCACACTTTGGTGTGCCACGGACATCCACTAAGGATGCCCCATTTTATCTATAAGACTTTGACAAAAATGTGAATGTAAAGTTACAGTTGTATATTTATGGAAATTGCTATGCACGTTACATTTATTGTAGTTGTGAGATCTAAGAATGTCTGTGTATTTATATATTTGAAACCTTCATTACAACCTTGACAAATGGCATAAAAGCAGGGCTTAAAATTGGAAGTCCTTTGCTACTAGCCAGACATGAAAAGTTACTCACCACTGCAAGCCATAACATACGCACCAGGGCTGAATTTCTACTCGCCAGGGCTGAATTTTCACTCGCCATTGGCTAGTGGCGAGTGGAAATTTTGAGCTCTGATAAAAGGATAGGGGTGCCCTGAAAATTCCAAACTGCGTGTTAGGGGTGCCTTGAGCAAAAAAAAGTTGAGATCCACTGCCATAGAATATAGGAATTAGAGAAGTGATATCAGTGGAGGGGTTATTTTCTTTTTATTGCCTCTTTATCACATCCTAACTAGTGATGAGCGAGCACCCCAATGCTCGGATGTTCGGGTGCTCTGACCGAGCACCCCCTGAGGCTCGAGTGCTCGGCCGAGCACCCGAGCCCCATTGAAGTCAATGGGAGGACTCGAGCATTACACCAGGCACCCCCTGCTCTGATGAGGGGAGGGTGCCTGGTCCATAGGAAAAGGGCAGAAAAAGATGGAAACACTACAGAAATGGTTCAGGGACAGCATAGGGAGGATGTCTGGATGCACCTTGGACTCCAACATCGCTGCTGGGAACGATCTTTCGCCCGTAGTACGCCATTTTTACAGACTGACCGTAAAACACACAAAAAGGAAAATAAAAACGACTTTAGGCGAAAAATTGTTACCAAACAGTATTTGCTGTATATTTACTTGTATATCATCTGCAAATTCTCCCAAAAATTTCATCGATTTTCTGAAGTGAGGCCATGATTAAGAGGGAAACGTGCGCAGAGGCAAATTATCCCAAAAATTTCCTTGATTTTCAGAACTGAGGCCATGATTAAGAGGGAAACGTGCGCAGAGGCAAATTCTCCCAAAAATTTCCTTGATTTTCAGAACTGAGGCCATGATTAAGAGGGAAACGTGCGCTGAGCTGACCATCTAAAACATTATGGGTGAGGGTCTGCTGCAGAGCTGACCATCCTAAACATTATATGCGAAGGCCCGCTAGTGAGCTGACGCTATAAAACATTATATGAGAGGGCCCGCTAGAGAGCTGACCCAATAAAACATTATATGAGAAGGCCCGCTGGTGAGCTGACCTATATAAAAATTGGCAAACAGGGCCCGCTGGTGAGCTGGCCCTATATAAAAATTATATCACAGGGCCCGCTGGTGAGCTGGCCCTATATAAAAATTATATCCCAGGGCACGCTGGTGAGCTGGCCCTATATAAAAATTATATCCCAGGGCATATGGAAGAGGAGGAGGAGGATGAGAACATTAAGAGTCAACCATATACCCGTTTTTGGGGTGGAAGGGGTGAATGGGAATACAGAGTATTCCCATCATTGTAAATAACATATATAAAGTGAGTTTATGTTCCCCCGGGGCTTTCCTCCAGTGGAGTGGAGAAGTCAGGGGAAATCCAGGCCTTGTTCATTTTTATAAGTGTCAACCTATCAGCATTGTCGGTGGAAAGGCGGATACGCTTATCTGTTATGATGCCACCAGCAGCACTAAATACCCGCTCAGACAGAACGCTGGCGGCAGGGCAGGCCAGCACCTCCAAGGCGTAGAGTGCCAGTTCATACCACGTGTCCAGCTTGGACACCCAGTAGTTGTAAGGCACAGAGGGATCATTGAGGACGCTGACACGGTCTGCTACGTACTCCTTCACCATCTTCCAAAACTTTTCCCTCCTTGTGACACTAGGCTGCGCATCAGGGTGAGGGTGCTGGCGGGGTGTCATGAAGGTGTCCCACGCCTTGGAGAGTGTTGCCCTGCCTTTGTCGGAACTGCTGTGTGCTCCCCTTTTCTCCCCTTCTCGGTTGGCCAAGGTAGCACGTACTCTGCCGCCAGCGTTGTCAGATGGAAAATTTTGGAGCAATTTTTCAACAAGAACCTTCTGGTATTGCACCATTTTGCTTGTCCTCTCCACCGGAGGAATGAGAGATGAGAAATTCTCTTTGTAGCGGGGGTCCAGAAGGGTGAACACCCAGTAATCCGTGTTGTCTAAAATGCGTACAACGCGTGGGTCACGGGAAAGGCAGCCTAACATAAAGTCAGCCATGTGTGCCAGAGTACCAACAGTCAAGATTTCGCTGTCCTCACCAGGAGGCTGACTCTCAATATCCTCATCCTCTTCCTCCTCTTCTGCCCACCCACGCTGAAGAGATGGAACTAAAGTTCCATGGCTACCCTCTGTAGCGGAGGCAACCGTGTCTTCCTCCTCCTCCTCCTCCTCCTCCTCCTCCTCCGCCTCCTCCAATTGTCGCTGAGAAGACGAAGTGAGGGTGCTCTGGCTATCACCTTGTGTAAGCTCTTCCTCCCCCATTTCCACCTCTTCCACATGCAAAGCGTCGGTTTTAATTGTGAGCAGCGAGCGTTTCAGTAGACACAGAAGTGGGATGGTTACACTGATAATAGCGTTATCGCCGCTCACCATCTGTGTCGATTCCTCAAAATTGCGTAAAACCTCGCAGAGGTCTGACATCCATTCCCACTCCTCACTTCTGATTACAGGAAGTTGAACGGAGAGGCGACGACCGTGTAACAGCTGGTACTCCACTACTGCCCTCTGCTGCTCACAAAGCCGGGCCAACATGTGGAAGGTGGAGTTCCAGCGCGTGCTCACGTCACACAGCAGCCGGTGAGCTGGCAATTGTAAGCGCTGCTGCAGCTTCAACAGGCCGGCCGAAGCTGTAGATGACTTACGGAAATGTGCACACACGCGGCGCACCTTGGTCAAGAGATCATGCACATTGGGGTAGGTTTTTAGAAATCGCTGCACCACTAAATTAAATACATGCGCTAGGCATGGTACGTGTGTGAGCTTGCCGAGCTCCAAAGCCGCCACCAAGTTACGCCCATTATCACACACAACCATGCCTGCTTGCAGGTTGAGTGGCGAGAGCCACTGCTCGGTCTGGTGACTAATCCCCTGCAACAGCTCTGAGGCCGTGTGCTGTTTGTCCCCAAGGCAGATCAGCTTCAGCACGGCCTGTTGACGCTTCCCCACTGCAGTGCTACACTGCTTCCAGCTACTGGCTGATGGGGGAGTGGCGGTGTGTGTAGAGAATTCGGAGGTGGAAACGGAGGAGGAGGAGCCAATAACGTAGGTGCTGGTGGAAACCCTGATGGAGGTAGGGCCCGCAATCCTCGGCGTGGGTAGCACCCGTGCCATCCCAGGGTCCGAGTCGCTCCCAGCCTCCACGACATTCACCCAGTGTGCCGTCAGGGAAATGTAGCGTCCCTGGCCACAAGCACTTGTCCATGTGTCAGTCGTTAAGTGGACCTTCCCAGTAACTGCGTTGGTCAGGGCACGGGTGATGTTACGGGACACATGGTGGTGTAATGCGGGGATGGCACACCGGGAAAAGTAGTGGCGGCTGGGGACCGCGTACCGAGGGACAGCTGCTGCCATCAGGCTGCGGAAGGACTCAGTGTCCACAAGCCTAAATGGCAGCATTTCGATGGCCAGTAATTTTGAAAGGTGTGAGGTTAGTGCTATGGCCTGTGGGTGGGTGGCTGGGTATTTTCTCTTGCGCTCAAATGCCTGGGGTAACGACATTTGGACGCTGTGCTGGGACAGGGAAGTGGATGTGGTCGCTGATGGTGCTTCAGATGCTACAGGTGCAGGGCGGGAGGTATGCGGGCCTGCGCCTTCGACAGGCGATTGGCCGGCACCGAAAACAGGGGAAGAGGAGGCAGTGGTGTGGCCTGCAGACACAGATGGGCGATCCAGGCGTTCCTCCCACTTACTACGGTGCTTGGATGCCATGTGTCGGATCATGCTGGTGGTGGTGAGGTTTCTAGTGTTCATGCCTCGGCTCATTCTGGTGTGGCACAGGTTGCAAACTACAAATCTTTTGTCGTCCGCACTTTCCTTAAAAAAACGCCATACCGCGGAACACCTACCCCTTGGCAAGGTAGATTTACGCAAGGGGGTGCTCCGTGGAACATTTGCGGGCCGGTTTGGTGCGGTCCGCCTTCTTTCTGTAGCCACACCACTGCCTCTTCCAGCCTGTTGCGGTGCTGCAGATGGCTCACCCTCAGGACTGCTGTCATCGCTCGGCTCTACACCTTCCCAGGTGGGGTCAGTCACCTCATCGTCCACCAAGTCCTCCTCCACTTCCTCACTCTGATCATCCTCCTCAAGTCTTGATCCCACCACATACTCGGTCATTGACAACTGTATAACATTCTCCTCAACAAGGTCTTGAGAAGGAAATAGTGGTTGATTTAATGGCAACTGTGTCTCATCATCATCATCATCATCCACTACTTCCTTTGACCTTAAATGCCGTTCACATCTGTCATCTTCTTGTGATTGGGTAGCCTCTAGAGGTTGTGAATCAGGGCACAAGATGTCATGTTCCTCTGCAAGCGTGCTTGGAGAGAGGGTCAAATGAAGGATTGGTGATGAGACGAGCTCATCACTATATCCCAGTGTGGGATCACTTCTTTGACCAGACCGTGTATGGTGGGAGGAAGGATGATCAGAGTGAGGATTATGTTGACCAGACTCTTGGCTACTGAGAGTGGACTTGGTGGAAGACAGGGTGGTGCTTAACCGACTGGAAGCAGTATCAGCTGTCATCCAACCGACCACCTGTTCACACTGGTCGGACCTCGAGAGTGATGTCCTGCGACGCCCTGTGAAATCAGACATGAAGCTAGGTATGGTGGATGTCTTTCTTTCTTGTGCTCTGGCACCAGGCACAGTTTCTCCGCGTCCTGACCCGCGCCCTGAACTTTCAGGATCACGTCCACTTCCCCGTCCCTTTTTACCCGCCTTCTTCATCTTACACGATATATATGACTTTAATATATATGAGTTTGAAAACTTAACAGTATTTCTTACTATTCTGCAACTCTGCAGAGTACACAGAATAGGCTGCTAAACTGCGGTGACACACACTGAATGGAATAAGTGACTTTAATATTTGAGTTTGAAAAATTAACAGTATTTCTTACTATTCTGCAACTCTGCAGAGTACACAGAATAGGCTGTTAAACGGCGTTGAAACACACTGAATGGAATATGTGACTTTAATATTTGAGTTTGAAAACTTAACAGTATTTCTTATAATTCTGCAACTGTACAGAGTACACAGAATAGGCTGTTAAACGGCGGTGAAAGACACTGAATGGAATATGTGACTTTAATATTTGAGTTTGAAAACTTAACAGTATTTCTTATAATTCTGCAACTCTGCAGAGTACACAGAATAGGCTGTTAAACGGCGGTGAAAGACACTGAATGGAATATGTGACTTTGATATTTTAGTTTGAAGACTTAACAGTATTTCTTCCTATTCTGCAACTCTGCACAGTACACAGAATGTGCTGCTACACTGCGGCAAAGCACACTGAATGGAATATGTGACTTTGATATTTTAGTTTGAAGACTTAACAGTATTTCTTCCTATTCTGCAACTCTGCACAGTACACAGAATGTGCTGCTAAACTGCGGCGAAGCACACTGAATGGAATATGTGACTTTGATATTTGAGTTTGAAGACTTAACAGTATTTCTTCCTATTCTGCAACTCTGCACAGTACACAGAATGTGCTGCTACACTGCGGCGAAGCACACTGAATGGAATATGTGACTTTGATATTTTAGTTTGAAGACTTAACAGTATTTCTTCCTATTCTGCAACTCTGCACAGTACACAGAATGTGCTGCTAAACTGCGGCGAAGCACACTGAATGGAATATGTGACTTTGATATTTGAGTTTGAAGACTTAACAGTATTTCTTCCTATTCTGCAACTCTGCACAGTACACAGAATGTGCTGCTAAACTGCGGCGAAGCACACTGAATGGAATATGTGACTTTGATATTTTAGTTTGAAGACTTAACAGTATTTCTTCCTATTCTGCAACTCTGCACAGTACTCAGAATGTGCTGCTAAACTGCGGCGACGCACACTGAATGGAATACGTGACTTTGATATTTTAGTTTGAAGACTTAACAGAATGTGCTCTAATCTGCAACTTTGCACACTAAACAGAATGTGCTCTAATCTGCAACTTTGCACACTAAACAGAATGTGCTCTAATCTGCAACTTTGCACACTAAACAGAATGTGCTCTAATCTGCAACTGTGCACACTAAACAGAATGTGCTCTAATCTGCAACTTTGCACACTAAACAGAATATATATATTTTTTTTTTTTTTTTTTTGTTTTTTTCCCCCCACACCAAATAACCTGCTGCCCCCACACACAGTAGTCCTAAAAAGGACTTTTGGTTCTTTTTTTTTCACAATTTTTGTTTTTTTCCTCCCTACACTGCCTTTCCCTTCCTATCCTCAGCTCTCCCTGGCTCAGACTGAGCCGAACTCGCTGGTCAGGTGCTATACAGCACCTGACCACGGGTTCTGGCCAGCCAATCAGTGTAATGCCAGCAGCCAACATGGCTGCTGGCATTACACCGATGTCAGAGCCTCCCTGCACGTTTATTGGCTGCGCAGCAGCCGCAAAACGTGCGGGGAGGAGACCCGAACATGGCGGGCGAGCACATGCGGTACTCGTACGAGTACCGCCATGTGCCGAGCAGAGCGATGCTCGAGCCGATCCGAGCATCGGCCGAGCATGCTCGCTCAACACTAATCCTAACCCATAATCCCCCAGATTCCTCCAATTGTTAGTACATCAGCCTCACTGGTTTTCTTGTGCTAGGCAAGTGAATATAATCCTATATAATAATTCACTAAGTGTGTGTTTGTCAGAAGCTGTCATGTGCAGTAGAGACGGCTGCGCGCACTGCAGTCATGCGCAGTACAGACTTCCGAGACGTGGCTGATAACAGAGCAGTGCTCTGAATTCAGATTGTATTCGGTGCGCAGAGAGGACGACGGTCTGAATTCAGAACGCCCTTCTCCGATACCAGCCGTGGAGCAGGCAGTCTCTACTGTGCATGACTGCACCGCGGCCGTTGCTGGGTGGCACTGTGGCCCGTGTACACAGGCTCTTCAACTAGTATAACATAAAAACCCAATGGGCCTGTCTCTAATCATACATTGCAAAATCCGATAATTTATAAGAAGGTGGGATACTGGTGCAGTGACCAGACCTGTCCTTTAACCCTTTGACTGACAAGGGGTATCCAATGCATTGCAAAGAAATACATTGGATACCCTTCTGGCACTTAATGAATTGTTGAAAAATGTATATATATTTGTTGAGTTGCCCGTCATGTTATGATTGCTGGGCTTACCTGTGTGAAATGTAGACACACACACACACTGATACACACAGACTTTTTCAAAACACAGGCAGACACACAGAGTGAGAGACAGACATGCAACAGACATGCACACAGACACAAACAAGCAACAGACATGCACATATGTACATACATGCGAGAGACATGCAGAAACACAGTCGCGTGCACACAAACACACACACGGAGGTGGACATGGACACAATTAATTTAGCAATCCGATAAAATGTGTGTGTGTGTGTTACTGTGAGTGTGCTCATGTCATTGCACCGCTGTGCATCACACAGCCATATGTGACATTTTCTTTTTTGACAAATGATGGCAACAGGAGCATAACTAGCACCTACTGGGGTATGGGCAAAATCTGAGGCTTGGATGCCCCCACTTAAACCCAAATTCAAATCAATGGGAGTTTGGGAAAAATATGTTCAATGCATTTGGCTTACCCCAGAATGACTATAGTTCTTAGTAAATCTGCCTCATTGTGGTCTGAGACACAAGCATTCAAGAGTTTAAAAAAAAAAAAAAATTAAACTAGAATTGTCACTTTGTAACAAATAGGTGCTTTTGAAACAGTATCCAAAATGAACTTTATTTTGTATTCATTTTTTTAATTGATAACAATAGAGTTTGAGATATTTATCTTCATTTATTTGACAGTTTATGCAAATTAGACACTACTGGATGGCATGCCAGGAGCCAAACAGTAACATCCCCCACTCCTCCCTATTACAGCTGCCGCTCCCTGCCGACTAGTACAGACAAATTTGCATAAAACAGTAAAGCTAAATATCTCATAAAATTTTATTTGAAGTAAAAAATGGATACCATAAATATAGGGGATTTTGAAAGCTCTTTCAAAACCACATATTTTCAGTTCCATTTTAAATTAGTGGAAATATTTGTGTCTTGTAATGCAGTCACTCATCACCATGAATGTATGTTCTCTGAAGACATTACAACATTTCTGTGATGTATTATTTTTTGGAATGATTGCAACAGTTCATTTCTGCCTCTCTGTTGCAACATTTTGTATTTGCCATGATGTGTTCTGACTAAATTATACCTCTCCATTGACTTGCAGATGTTGTGTTGAATATAAATTGTAACATATTATTGATTTCATATGTTGTGCTCTGAATAAGAGATGGGAGAGAAGCTCTAAGGTGAGATAAACATGGCAGATGTCACTCTAGTATGAGAAACTCTCCAATTTCTATGTTATTCTATCTAGCCAATGGATGGACAAACATTAGTTCTCCATATGTTGGAGACTACAACTCCTGTCAAGCCCAACCAGTCTTTGGCAGGTTGAGGATAACAGATGTAGTTCCCAACAGCTAGAGGTAAAACAACTAATTATAGCTTGCACTAGGCCACAATGTTTCTCAAAGGTAGGGGAACAACAGCAGTACAGGTTTCTAGGATCTTTCTCCATGTTTAATCACAGGTGAGTATCAGTGACTCAGTCATTGTGATTGAGCTGCCTATGCCTTATTAGGGATATCTTTTTCAAGGCTATATCATTTCCAGTTGGCCAAGCCTCCAGCTCAGTTAGGGATATCTTGAAGCAGTGACCTGTTGGTGTGCATCAATGACTGGAGCTGAGAATCACTGCACAAGGATCTCTCCAATTTAAAGGGAAACTCTTGCACATATGAACAAATATATATTGCACGGTTTCTCTTAATAAGTAAAACATGAGTTCTCCTGCTGTTGATAGTTTATTTAAAGTTATTACACCTTAAACTGTCATGTAGGGCAGTACTTCCATAGCCTGAACTTTTTATGGTGGGGCTGTTGCTATAGAAGTCTATGGACTAGACTGTTAGAAGAAATAAGCCTCCATAGAATGCTGTCACAACAGTGCCACTGCAAAGTTTCAGGCCATAGTCATGGAACACAAAAAAGCAAGTTTGAGCTGTATTGACTTTTCAATAAAGCATCTCTTAGCCATGGAGTGAGGGGTATGCAATGCACTGCAAAGCAATGCAATTTTCTTAGTCCTAAAATCTAGCCTTACATATGATCTGAGGGACCAGGCAATACTTTCAGGCACTGGGACAAGCACACGTAGAAGACCTTTTAAGTGCATGATTTCTTTTTGATTAACGCGATTGGGGCTCTGCTGCAGAGCCTCCAGATGATTGTAGGATAGGCTTCCCCTGCAGTCCACAACGCTGACTTCAGGGAAAGGAGAGGGAGGGGGAATTTTGCGAGTGAATATCTCTCAAACCATAAAGGTTTGAGAGATGTCACTGGGGGTAAATAATTTATTTTTTTACTGCTAAAATATTGGGATTAGTAATTTTAAAGTAGTACTATCCCTTTAAATGGATAGTAATGTTTCACAATAAAAGCAGAGTAATAGAATGATAAAGTATCCCCCTCCTGCCCCTTTTACTGACGTAACAATGCTCACCTCAGAACAGAAGGTGGTGTCCAGATAGCTTGCAGAGAGGGACAATCTTCAAGTAGCATAAGGGAAAACCTGAAAAACCTGTCAAGGGGGCAGGGTTTTCATTGTTTTCACAGTAAGACAATTGTCCCTTGCTGTGATCTGTCTGGTCTTAAGACCAGATTCCACATCTGAGGGAGGTAAAAGGGGCGGGAGGGGAATACTTTATCATCCAATTACTCTTGAACTACAACACTGACAGCATTGAAATAACACTCTCCATGGCCCAAATACTATGAAGATTAATTGGAGCTGCTTTTATTTTGAAACATTACTATCCCTTTATAAGTGATAGTAATGTTTCACAATAAAAGCAGAGTAATTGAATGATAAAGTATTCCCTCCTGCCCCTTTTACTGATGTAACACTGCTAACCTCAGAACAGAAAGGTGGTATCCAGATGGCTTGCAGAGAGGGACAATCTTCTAGTAGCTTAAGGGAAAAACCTGTCAAGGGGGCAGGGTTTTCATTGTTTTCACAGTAAGAAGATTGTCCCTTGCTGTGAGCTCTCTGGTCTTAAGACCAGATTCCACATCTGAGGGGAGATGACTTACACTAGGTAAAAGGGACAGGAGGGGGATACTTTATCATTCATTTACTCTTGAACTACAATGCTGACAGCATTGACATAACACACTCCATGGCCCAAATACTATGAAGATTAATTGGAGCTGCTGTCATTTTGAAACATTACTATCCCTTTAAATGGGGCTTTTAATCATTCTCTAGCATTCAGTGGGTTACAAGCACATTAAATAATTGGGAATTTCCATTTATTACCTATGGTACTGTTGGTCTGTTCTAGAATGTCTCCTCTTTGGATTACTAAATACAGCCCCAAATGTCACCAGAAACACAGATTACAGCATTCAGCTACAGGACATTTATTTGTCCAATTCTAAGAACTTTTGCAAATTAATCTGGTGGAAAATATAATACAAGTCTCCTTGGGAACCTATTTCAAGGAATTCTGAATGTGTGATCTAATACAGACCTCACCTGGGATCACACCTGCAACACCAGAAGAGAAAATACGGTTAACCCTTTGAGTGCCAGTGGGGTACACAAACATTGCAAAGCAATGCGTGTCATACTCCTCTGGCACTCAAAGGGTTGAAATAAAATGCTCTGGGTTTATTAATCCTTTGAGTGTCAGATGGAGTGCAGTACTCCTGACTTGTAGGAATGAAGTATATTTTATAAACATTAGCGGGAGAACAGCTGTCCACACTGCAAAGCTCATGGAGAGAAAATCTTAAAGGGGAAGCATCATCTGATCATTTCCCTGAGGAATATGAGTATACGGGGCCAGATATCCCATTGGGTTAACAAGGCAACTGTCTAGAGGTAACCAAACATGGTTCTCAACAGCTACCAACAGCACACATTTTCAGGATATCCACGAACAGACCAGATGGACTAATTAAAGTGACTAAGCCACTGTTTGGTTCACCTGCGCTATCTCAAAAACATGCTCTTGAGGACTGTGGTTGACTAACCCTAGTCTAGAGTGGCAAGGTCTAAGAGTGCCTCAGATATGCTGGCCATATCCACAATATAAGTCAAGAGAGAGTGACTAAAGCAGCCCCAGTGCTCTTGGTTTGTGGTGGTTTTAGTTACCACTTTACAATTTCCTTTGCTGGCCTTTGTTTAAACCCTTAGATTCTAGAAAGGTTTCCAATGTGTTATGAACCAAACCTTTCTAATAGCCTAGAGGTTAAAGGGGAACTTTCACCCCGCAATAACTTAAGGTTCACTTATTGCTCACCTGGCGACTAGCTGCTTAGTAGCGCTAGTCGCCAGCAATATTACCCGGTTCTTCAGATATCGGCTTTTTGCCGATGGTGACAGGAGTAGGAAGCACGGACGTCTCTTCACAGTGACGTCCGTGCGCCTGCCCTGTCAGTCCCTTTTGCACCACACAAAAAGCCGATATCTGAAGAACCGGGTAATATTGCTGGCGACTAGCGCTACTAGGCAGCTAGTCGCCAGGTGTGCAATAAGTGAACCTTAAGTTATTGCGGGGTGAAAGTTCCCCTTTAATACTTTTCTTTGTGCTTGTATGTTATAGGATAAGAGTATTTTCTGTACCAGGCAGCAGTGGGTGAGCTAGGTGAGGGGTAGGACCAGAGAGAGAAGAAGCACAGTGCTTCTCAATGGGCTGCACACTTCTCTGGTCATTAACCGTTTACATGCCAAAGGGGTATGCAACGCATTGCAAAGCATTGTTCCTCTTTTGTAAAGCTAGAGGCATCTCCGACACATTGCTTCCCAATGTATAGGAGACTTCTCTGGCATCCATGGAGTCAAGGGGGGAAGTGCAAGGCCAATGCAATATGTTTTAACTCATTGTTGCCACTGCCCTCAGAGCTGTGGGAACAGAGTTTCATAGCTAATAACTGGCCGGTTTTCTCCTGGTTTGCTGTGCTATCACTATTATTTGCACACATGGGTGACATCAGCGCCTTACTCAGCACTCATGGGAGCCTTTATCTGTCTTCAGTAAAAGCCCCATGACGGCCAATCCGTCCTCAATGGACTTCTGGATTATGCTTGTGGTTATGTGGTAATGGCAGATACAATGGATACTTTTAAGAGAAGATTAGATACATTTTTTTTAAAAGGGAGCATACAAAGTTATACTGTGTATTAATCAAAACTGGAAGGTCTGATAAAGACTAATTTATCTGGCAGCAGGAAAGGTACATAATGCTCATTTCTCTGGGTTATGAGGCAAGGTTTGAACTTGATGGAATATTTTCAACCTAATTTACTATGTTGCTATAAAAGGAAAAAGCTCCTAAAAGCTCTGAGAAAGGTGCTCAGCAGATATTGCACACCAAACTAGTTGACAGAGGGTGCATTATAAGCTATGATAAATTTTCCCATAGTTCTGAGGGCACTGGCAATGGGTTAAAATGGTTTTATATTGACACTATACTGATCCTTTAACACTGAGTGTTGCAATTCATCGGATACGCCTCTGGCACTCAAAAGGTTAAAAGCATAAGCTATTTTTTATTCAACCCTTTCAGTGAATTCTGCATGTTTGCTTATAGTAGGTGAAAGAAGAAAGACAATATTCTTACATGGGAGCTAATATCACATTTTTCAGCATTTGAGAAAGTTCTGCCAATTTGCATAGCTGAGAATGTTTCCTTAATCTGATCTAATCAGACAAAACAAACATGCTGGGTATTCACCAGAATTCTCACTTGACTGGGGGTAGGGGGTTAGGAATTCACAACATTTGCATAAAAACTCCTTCATTTGCATATAGTCAAAAGCCCATTCTTCTTGCACAACAGAAATGTCTGGACAAGATGAAAGGAGATGCTGGCCCTGAATGGGCCGCCAGCTTGGCTGGAAAAATACCCACCATCCTCTGGCCAGGACCTAGCAGAAAATCTCCTTAATATTTAATCATTGGAATGCTAGTGATGTCTCCAACTCTATTCGTCAAATGTCTTACTGGGTAAATATGTTGTGGGTTGATTACCCTATACGTGACAGACATACCTGGGACCTTTCAGAATGAGCTGCCCCTTTGATCTTTGAAATATTAAGCCTTTAAATTGGCAGGAACATAGATTCTAGACAATATATCCCTGATTGCTCTATTAAAAAGAAAGGGCCCCAGTACAGAACTCAGAGGTACCCCACTAGCAACATGACCTTTAAATGAATATTCTCCATTTACTACAACCCTCTGTCTCCTATCACTCGGCCATTGCCTTATCCATTCAACTATTTTTACATCCAGACCCAAACACTGCAATGTATTATTGAGTCTTGTATGAGGGAGAGTGTCAAATGCTTTACTAAATTCTACATAAGTGATATCTACTGCTTACCCCTAGTCAAAAAATGTATGAGGTTAGTTTGATAGGATCTCCCTGCTGTAAACCTGTGCTGTTTGGGATCTTGCAAGCCATTTTAGTTCAGATAATTCTTTCCTTTAACATGGTTTGGTTTTCCTTAATTTTCCCACTATTGACTTACTGGTCTGTAATTTGTGAAGCATTACTACATTTGCTACCTTCCAATCTTCTGGAACTATTCCTGGCTATTTGAATAATTCTGTTAAAGATTTTGCCAGAACACACCTAAGTTCAGTGCTACCTGTTATATATTCTGGTCCAGTTAACTGCTTCTTTAGTCTCTAAATTGGTACCACTTGTACCAGAAAGGTAGAGGGAGAAGTCCTGCTTGTTTTGTGTGTGTTCATGAAGTGATATCTGTAAGTTGTTGTATATTAATGTCTCCGTGAATGCTGAATGGAGCAACTCTCGATTACACCAATGAGGGTTATATAGCGGATAATCTATATTGTGTGAAATTTAAGGGTTAATATTTACACAATCTCAGGGTCAGCTCATTTTGAAAGTTCCCAGGTATGGAAATAGGGATTCAAAGTTCCCCCCTCCCTCCCCTTCTCCTGATGTGAACTGTAAAGCTGACAGCAGGAGAATCGAGTCGTACGAATCGAGGAGGCTCTGTCCGGGGACCAGCAGGCGGCTCTGTAGCAGAGCCGAAATCGTGTTATTGCTAAAGAATTAATTCTTTGGAAAGGCCTATGAAGTGTGCTTGCAAACCAGGCACACCTTTTAGACCTTTCCAATGAACTAATTCTTTAGCAATAACGCAATTTCGGCTCTGCTGCAGAGCCACCTACTGGTCCCCGGACCGGGATCTCCTGCTGTCAGCTAGACGCTGACGTCAGGAGAAGGGGAGGGAGGGGGAACTTTGAATCCTTATATCTCTCAAATCATAGCAGTTTGAAAGATAGGGTTTGAAGCATATCGATTAATATTTTAACCTCTACAAAACTGGACATTTTTTTGGGGGGGACATTACTGTTCCTTTAATATCTTTGGGTATATCCCATCTGGTCCCATCGATTTATCTGTTTTTACCTTAGAGAGTTGAAGTACAACTTCTTCCTCTGAAAACATGCATGTTTCCCATGTCTTGCTATGTCTTTATTCTAACAGAGGTCCCGAACTTCACCTTCCTCTATAAAAACTGAACAGAAATACTCATCACGACAGTCAGCGACATCTTTATTCTCTTTTACGTAACATCCATATTTTGTCTTCACTCTAACTATTCCTTGTTTCATTTTCCTTCTTTCACTTATATATCTAAAAAATGTTTTATACCCCTTTTTATTGCCTGGGCAATTTTCTCCTCTGTGTGCGCTTTGGCACAGCTAACATTTAATTTAGCCTATTTCAACCTAGCCTTGTACAGATACCTATCTTCCTCCTTCTGCGTCTATGTTATAGCTGAACTCACCAATCCAGAGAATCAGTTTGTGTCTCCTGAGACCAAGCAATTCAGTCTGAAACTCAGAGTCTCCAAAACGTTCCTTGGCATGACCTCCGGGTATCTCAGGAGACCACAGGTAAGTAAATCCACGTAGCATGGCCTGCTCTAAAACTGATCACAGTTGCCAGTATAAGCATCACTTAAGAAGAACTGGAGCAATTCTGGACCAAACTAACTGCACCATAGGGACAAATAAAACCCCTCATTGATTTAAATTGGGCTGCTAATGTTATGTGTCACCTGTGGTGTGGTTGGTTTGGGCCAGAACTGTCATATGTATGAAGGCAAAGTAGAGTGATTGTGAGACAAACCAGCTGCACTATTGAGCGTAACTAAAAATGCCTCAAAATTCCAATTCATTTAACCCCTTAGTGACTGGCTGCACTTCTGGGACGTACATGTACATCCTCTGTCCACCTGGGACATCTGCTCTGGATGTACATGTACGTCCTCGGGCGGTAAGGGGTTAAACAGGCTTTTAACCCCTTAAATGTACAGAAGCATTCAAGTGGTTAAAATCCCTTTTAAAGGGATAGTGATGTTTCAAAATAAAAGCAGCTCCAATTAATGTTCATAGTATTTGTGCCATGGAGAGTGTTATTTCAATACTGTCCGAGTTGTAGTTCAAGAGTAATTGAATGATAAAGTATTCCCCTCCCGCCCCTTTAACTGATGTAACACTGCTCACCTCATAACAGAAAGGTGTTGTCCAGATGGCTTGAAAAGAGGGACAGTCTTCAATTAGCATAAGGGAAAAATCTGAAAAACCTGTCAAGGGGGGCAGGGTTTTCATTGTTCTCACAGTAAGAAGATTGTTCCTTGCTGTGAGCTGTATGGTCTGTGGACCGGATTCCACATCTGAGGGGAAGTTTTATTTGTCCCCAACAGTGCTGTTGGTTTGGCCCAGCATTGGGTCACTTTGTCTGTATACATAGGGTCCTATTATGGGTCTAATTACTATAGCTAAAGTGGTGCAATTCTGGAGCACGCCAAGTGCACTATAGGTGACAAATGAAAATTCCCCAAACCCCATTGATTTAAAAGGCATTTTTAATTTCTTGAATGTTACAGAGGTTACCAATGCTTTGCAAAGCATTGGAGATGTATCTAGCATTCCAGAGGTTAAAAGCACCATTGAAATCAAAAGCGAATTTTCATTTGTCTCCATGGTGCAGTTGGTTTGCCCCAGAATTGCTCCACTATAGCTACAGTAATTAGACCCTAAGGCGGATATGTATTAAAGCAAACTGGAGTTATTCTGGAGTAAACCAAATGCACCATGGGGAACAAGTAAAAATCCTGGTTAAATTAAATTGGGTTTTTTACCCTTTGAATGCTAGAGAGGTCTCCAATGCATTGTGAAACCTCTCTAGCATTCAAGAGGTTAAAAAGTATTAATCAAGGACAGGGAAATGTAGGAATTTTTATTTGTCCCCTATATTACAGTTGGTTTACGTCAGAATAACTCCAGTTTGCTTTTATAAATGTGGGTCATAGGTCTGTAGGATTCATGTGTACAGCTCCTTAGCAGGGTGACTCTAGAACAGAAGGGGTTAACACTGCTGCACAAAGCCATAACAGAGTATATCTTGGCCCCTGGGACTTGGCCGTTAAAAAATATTTGCCTAATGTGTCCGTATTAATGTGTGTTTGTAGCTGGAGGGTTTTTTGCTGTGCTTGCCAGCTGGCTCTGCGTGTAGACATCCCCCTATTTAATCAGTGCGAGGCGAGTGCCTGTCTGCTGAGATGTTTTGTGTTAATTTCATCCAACTAAAAATCTGCCATCTGCTCCCTCTCTTCTATATAACCCCCCATCCCCCCCTTTGTCTGTTCACAGAGGTGTGAGGAGCCCAAACAGATATGATACAGAAAATAATACATCTATGATATCCATTTTGTTTAACCCTTTCCCAGGTAGAGAGGGAAATGTATTCACCTGATTTTATCACGTTTGTAATGAAAATTTCTTTTGCACCACGCCACTGATTTAACTCTAAGGGCCGTATGTTCAAAGGGATAACGGCAAAAAAATGTTGTATGAAAGACAAAAATAAGTAATTGAATGCATGAATGCCATATTTTCTATAGAGTATACAACAAAAAACTACTAATGTCCGTTGTGTACGACACAACTCCAGAACTGACTGGCAAAGGGGCGTGGCTAGGGCGTGGCTAAACTATTCTCCAGAGTCGTATAGAGGAAAAGAAAATTTGTTGTAACTAAGGACAAAAAAATGTCTTTCAAAAGACAAAATTTGTACGTTAAGAAAAAAGTGGAGGGAATGAGTTCTGAATGTGAGAATTTTTGTCTTTAGTTAAGACATTTTTGTCGTTAGTTAAGACATTTTTTTGTCATTCCATACGACAGTTTCAGTCAGGAGGAACGACATATTTCCAATCACAACCGACACTCTCTGAAAATATTAATGATCCCAATGACACTCTACTTTGAAAGTTCGTTACAAACGACAAAAGCTATTTTGCTACTTCTTTGAACATATGGCCCTTTGAGTGACAGAGATGTATCCAACGCATTGCATTGAGTTGGACACCACTCTGGCACTCAAAGCGTTAAAGGAGAATTAACACCCCCTTAATAATATGCCCAGTTACCATGCTATAGCTTGAAAATCCAAATGGCCCCTTTTGAAGTTTGAGCTTGTGCATTTCTTCAAGACATAACATTTTCAGTCAGTCCTGGATGTTATGTCCCCATATATGGTAATCTTACCCATTTAAGATTCGCAATGCATTGCACACACATCTGGTAAGCAGGTTCATGTACCGCATCAGACTAAAAAAAACATAAGCAACTGTCATGTCCGCCTCCATGAGCACGATATCCAGGACTGAAAGAAGATGTTATCTCTTGAACAAAGGCACAAGGGCAAAATTATTGGGGCCATTAGGATTTTTTGGCCTTAGAATGTTAAGAGGGGGTATTAGGAGGGTGTTAGTTCTCTTTTTAATGGGTATTGTAATTGCACTGATGGTTGATGTGCTAAGGCAGAAGTTCTCAGGTTTTGGGCCGTATGATAAAAAAAAAAGTGGATGAGAACTGGGGCAAACCATGTTGCACTATAGGGAAGAACTAAAAATTTCAAAATGTCCCATTGATTTAATTTGGGATTTAAACCCCTTAAATGCTAGAGAGGTCTCCAGAGCATTGCTTCGTAATGCGGTGGAGACCTCTCTAGCCCTCAAATGTTTAAAATCCCAATTTAAATCAATGGGAATGTTTAGTTCTCCCCTAGAGTGCAAAATGGTTTGCCCCAGAATGCCTCCACTTTTCTTTAGAACACACAGCCTTTTTGTGCTCTGTGGCACCCAAGGTAGGATAATCACACGTCCCGGAATGCCCGGGACTGTCCCTTATTGGAGGTTCATGTCCCGCTTCCTGAGCCTGGTGAGTGCGAGGCAGCTGGGATGGAGCAGGTATGCTTGCTCTGCAAGTGAGACCCGCCGGTATGCTGGCGCTGCGAGTGAGTCCCGTGGCTGAGGCTCCCACTGGCGCTGACTGTCTTTCTGAGGCTGTCACAGAGTAAGAGTTCCCACTAGGGTGACCACATGTCCTGGAATAGCAGATTGGAAATGTGGTCACCCTAACCCAAGGGGTTCCCAAAAGAAATAGGAGTGCCAAGAAGCAAGTGTTTGTCATATTGGACAGGAGAGTATGTGTGGGTCTGTGAGGAGTAGTGGACGTGTGGAAGACAAAAGGTCTCCAATTTTTGTTTTCTTTTAGATTTTTTATTGTAAGCAGAATTATAGCCTAGTGCCTTCAATTTAAAGAAATTAATAAACACAGGTACTGGATTTATTCAGTCTATAAGACTGGGAAAAAAAGTATATATAATTTTATATATATATATACACTAGTAGAAGAGCCTGTGTACATAGGCCACAGTGCCGGCCGGTTGCGATGCAGTCATGCCCAGTAGAGACTGCCCGCGCCACTGCTGATACAGACTTCCGGTCTGACTTCGGAGCTCCCCGCTCTGTATCAGAATCGTCATGGGCAGTCTCTACTGGGTATGACTGTGTAGTTACAAACTATTTAGCAAATTATTATATAGGATATATATATATATATATATATATATATACATATATATATATATATATATAGAGAGAGAGAGAGAGAGAGAGAGAGATGGATATATATATATATATATATATATATATATAAAATATAATTCCTGCTAATGGTTACCTGAAAATTTAGCCTAATTCAAAGTGATGAAGACCTGCTTAACATCCAAGCTATTAACCCTTAGAGTGCCAGGGGGTATGTAAGGCATTGTAAAGCAATGTGTTGCGTACCCCTCTGGCACTCAAAGGGTTAAAGATACTCATTGTTGGGGTTATACCGCAGGGGTGTCTGTACAAAGTTTTCTGGGGGGGGGGGCAAAGCCATAATATGACCCCCCCAGGCCAGCCCCATCCAGCCCCCTGTTTATGTGGAAGGGGTAATTGTAGGAGGGACAAGTGCCCCCCCTTCCCACACCTCTGGACGCACATCGTTACACTTTGATTGTATGTGAAATGAAGGGGTTACACACTGCAAAAAGCAACCAAGCGCACCACCGATTCTCACCAATTTAAATCCAGTTGTTAACCCTTTGTATCCTGTAGAAGTATCCACTCTTTGCTTCACAATGCATTAAGAGCTCTCTAGCATTCAAGTAGTCAAAAGTCCCATTTAAATCAATGTGTCCTCTATGGAGGCTTTAGTTTGCCCAGATTTGATTCAGGTCTTACATCAGCCTTTGAGTTGGAGGCATCTCTAGCATTCAAAGGGTTAAAAGCCCCATTCTAATCCAATGGAATTTTTATCTGCCCCCTGTGGAGTAGTTAGTTTGCCCCAGAATGGCTCCAGCTCTTAGTAGATCAGCCTCTTTGTCTGTAACACCCCACATCCCTTTCCTTGTTGCTTCACATACCTCATTGTGTTCCTATCTGGATGTAAATGTCAGGAATGTGACCATTTCCTCTGTCCATCTCCCTTCCTCCATTCATAAACAGACCTCAGACATACACATAGCTCACCTAAGCCACATTATCTAGGAATTTTATTCAAAGTGCTGACCACGTCTTTTGTTAAGATGAGGTTTACCCTTTAACCCTTTGAGTGTCAGAGGGGTGAGCAACTCATTGCTTTGCAATACAAATGGAACATATGGATGAATAACACATTGCTTTGTAGTGCATTACACATACACTGGTATGTTTCTTTAAAAGATGCATTAAATAGCTACAACTTACAACATAATAGGAATTCATATTTGTTGGTACTTTACAAAGGAACCTTGCAGGTCTCCAGACCCATCAGTTAACCCTTTGAGTGCATGCTGGGAGTCCAACACAGTGCTTTTGCAATACATTGGGCACCCCTCTGGCACTTAAAGGGTCTTAACCCCTTAACTACTGGCCTTGTGAACGGAAGTTAAGGACTACGGAGCTTTTCTTTTTTTTTTTTTTTTGCGAAATCAATTCAGGGGTTCCTGAGCAGCATGCAGCCTTGTGGGGACCCCTGAATTCCATGACGTGCTAGGGCCATCATGATCATACCTGGGAACTCTCCGGTTTTGCCCCAGAGACTCGGGATTTCACAGTGAATTACCAGGTCTCCGGGGCAGTCTCTCAGTCTCCGGGTGGGCTGTGTTTCAGTACAAACGCTGTAGAAACTCTGTCCACTTGTTCTCCATCCCACCATGGTTCCTCCCACTCCCCGCCCTCTTACCCTCGCTCAACATATATTCTTTTTTTTAATTTTTTTGTCCCTCCCTCCCCCTCGCAACTAAGACCCGCCCCTTTTATGACACGAATCACGTCATTTCCCTCCCTGATCAGCGCTGGCAGGGTTACCCTCCGGGGAGTCTTGCCTGTCAAGTTCCCAGGTATGGTCATGAGTCCTTAACGACGGTCTTGGCATGTCATGGATCCTTAAGGGGTTAAACTATTTTTTTCACAGCGATATTAAAGGCTTTATTAACGTAACACAACAGCAGGTAAAGGTCTCCTATCCCTATCCCTTTGAGTGCCAGAGGGATACGCAATGCATTGCAAAACAATGCGTTGCGTACCCCTCTGGCACTCAAAGGGCTAGAGCACAGTTCTCAGATTGTGTTCCCTGGAACCCCAAGGTTCCCTGTAGAAGCACAGAATAAGTGTAAGTAATACAGGAAGGGGATCTAGGGTGACAGTGTATGTGTGAAATAAAGAAACAGTGCAACTGGGTGTTCTGTGTGATTTCTTGTAATAAGCACTATACCCATACCTGGGAACTCTGTGGATATGCCCCGGAGAATCTGTTTTTTACAGTTAATTATGGGTCAGAGGCTGATTCTCTGGTGATCCCTCCTTCTTTGCCAGTTCCTCCCACTTCCTGCCCACTTCTTCTCGCCTGTTCACCCACTTAACACCCACATCCCACCCACTTTATGGCACTAGAATGGTAAGCCCCACCCACCAAACTGAACCCCACCCCATTTACAATGCAAATGGTCATTAATATCCCCCTGTTGACAGCACATGGGTCTTCTCTGGGGCCAAGGGGAGGAAATTCCCAGGCACGACTATACCTTAGATCAGGCATAGTCAACCATGGGGTCTCCAGCTGTTGGAGACTACCACTTCCATCATCCCCAACCAGCAACTGGCGTGATGACAAGTACTGATGAAAGTGCCAGTCAGCATTGTTTTTTTACTCTATTTGTTATGCAAATACATACTATATAAATTCAGATTGCCCAAACTTTATTATTATTTATTATTGTTTTTTTTCTCTTCACCTGTGAATTTGATCTCAGAGAGATTTCTATCTAAGAGTTAAATGGGCTTTTCACCTCTCTAGCACTCAAGGGGTTATAGCCCCTATTATACAGTTGACTTGGCCTGGAACTGCCTTTATTCAGAAGACCCTTAGGACAGTATACAATAAGCTAAAGAGGTGCAAACCAACTGCACCATAGGGGACACATTAAAATTCCCATTGATTTCAAAGGGCATTTAACCATCTGAACGCTAGAATGCTTTGCAATGTAACTACATGGGTATTTTGAGAATGTTTACTTATTCCCTATAGTTAGTGAAGTCATTCTCCACTGGAAGGCCCCAGTGCAAAAAAGATGCATAACTAGAATTTAGTTGGCTATGGAGAGATGCGGGCCCCCTTGGATCCTAGGCCAGGCACAGGTGCACTCTCCACTCCCTCTGTAGTTCCACCCATGCCTATGGTGCAGTTTGTTTGACCCAGAGTGGCACTCTTTAGTTCGATGGATACGGCCCTTGGTACTGACTACTCATGTGACCTGTATCAGGGAATCGTGATCTCATTCAACATGAACCAAACAATAAATAAAAGGCAGAACCAGGTAGTAGGAAAGTGTGAGCCTGTAATGCACATGTGCATACAATAAAATAACAACACACACTCTATAACATCCACAGTGCCACAGAGGGATTATTTTAGTATGGTGAGGAATGGTACAAAAGGATACAGGTGCGTGGTTTGGTTTGGAGAGATTAGTGACAGATGTATAATGATATGAATGGAACAGTATGTATGAAGCCAAAAGTGGAGAAATTGTGGAGTAAACCAGCTAAACCACAGGGAACAAATACATCCCCACTGATTTAAGTAAGACTTAAAGAGACAAACAACCTTCTTTTTGACTTCACAAATTCTGCAGGTGCATAAGTAAAGTCATATCGTCTGTACATTTTATTATTATTTCCTATTTACCAATTTTATTTTTTTTTACAATTTTATATCCCTGACAGTGATCTTCCTAGATGTATGTTTCCAGTGATCTTTGGGCTAGGGACTGTTAAATCCAGGATAGCGATACATTGTAACACTATAGCTGCTGTGCCTTGTGCTCTGTATGCTATATTTAATAAGCTGGTGGCAGACTTTACTGCTGCAGGGATGTATTATATTGTATCATCATTCCTACTTTCACAGTCCCTGACAGAAAGCTTTCTGGAAGCAGACATGGGAGCTTCATAAAAGTATAAAAGATATGGGAAGATGGAAAAAAAACACAAAGAAAAAATAAGAAAAAGTAAAGTTTGACTACATTTATGCATTTGCAGAATATATAGTCAGGGAAAGGCTGATTGTCACTTTAAAACCTTGAATTCTACAGAGGTTTCCATCTTATTAACCCTTTGAGTACCAGAGGGGTGAGGTATGCAAGAAGAAAGGTGAAGATCTCGCTAGCATTTCAGGGGGAGGAATGGGGTTAAGATTCCCTTTTTAAATCAACCAAGCTATACTGTAAGGGGGGGAATACAAATTCTCATTGGTATAAATGGGGCTTTTAACCGCTAGAATTCCATATTCTATCTGAATGTTTCTCAGTTGGGGTGCTCTATAATTACTCCACTTTTCACTTTATTTATAAGACCTTGATTTCTTATACTATTTTGGATGGAGAGTTCAATATTCAAAGGGTTGAAATACTTTTTGTGTGAGTTAACAGTACAACTAAAAATGAAATTGTGCTATTTAAATTTAGCCCCTTGAATACCAGAGAGGAATCCATCACATTGCAATGCAATGGCATACCTGGAACCTTTTTGCACCATATCCCAGGGGACACTGATAAGAATGGGGTGGTGTGTTTCCAAATGATGATATTTGCATCATAATGGGGGGCGGACCCAACCAGGATGGATGGGGTTAAAAGGTTGATTGATGGGATTTTACCAGAAATAGGTAAGGAAGTGGGCGGAATTGGACAGGAGTCAGTGGAATGGGAAGGAAAATGGGAGGAGCTAGCAGTGAACTCTGTCCACGGTCTGAAAAACAGAGTGTCCATGGCAGATCTGTAGGGTTTCCTGGTATGTGCATTGGATACCTTTCTGACACATGAAGGGTTAAAGATCCTGTACTATAAGCTAGCTACAGCAGAAATTATTTATTCAGTTCTAGGTCCTTAACCCTTTGAGTGCCAGAGCATTGCGTTGTGTACCTCTCTGGCACTCAAAGGGTTAAAATCCATACCTTCCAACATTTGAAATGGTCAAAAAGGGGCACTTTAATTTTAGGTGTTATTGTGTTCTGTTATTGCCGGGGAGGAACAGTTGGGTGGTGCATAGCTGAATTTTTAGTTTACTTCATGACCGACTGACAGCTCTTTATGTAACTGTATAAATTATTTAAAACAGCCCATAGTATCTTATTCGCACAGACTCATTTCTAAACATATATTATGACATTTAAAGGGATAATAATACTTCGTTTTAACTTTATTTTATTTTGTAGGCATGAAAAAAACATGAAGAATGATATAAGTCTCATCTCTCAAACCTTTATGGTTTAAGAGATATTCACAAGCAAAGTTTCCCCCTCCCCGCCCCTTTTTCCTAGTGTAAGCCATCTCTTCTCAGATGTGAGTCTGGCTGTAAGACCAGACAGATAACAACAGAGGACAATCTTCATTGTATGAAAACAATGGAAGCCCTTCCCCCCTTGACAAGTTTTTCAGCTTTTTCCCTTATCTTAATTGAAGATTGTCCCTCTGTGCAGTCTACCTGGGCACCTCCCTTCTGATCTGGTTGAACGGGGGGGGATACTTTCTTTGTGAATATCTCTTAAACCATAAAGGTTTGAGAGATAAGACTTATACCGTTCTTCATGTTTTTTTAATGCCTACAAAATAAAATAAAGATAAAACGAAGTATTACTATCCCTTTAAACAAACATGCATGTGAGGTTTATTGATGTGGTTTAAAGTGATACAATTGTATCATTCTTATCATCTAAAAAGAGGGACACCAGGGTAGGAAGAAGGGACAGAGGAATTTGAGTCTTAAGGAGGGACTGTCCTTCCTATAGAGGAACACTTGGGAGGTATGAAAATCTACCCATAATCTTGCTTTTTTTTAATTCATGTGTACAAAGTTGTGCTACTGTACTATACAGTCACTGCTCATTGATTCTTTTATTTGTGCAGCTTGTAATGAGTGACAAAACCCTTCTCCCCCCTCTAGGTCTGTACATGTATGTTACATTATTTGTATTTATTCACTTTCTTTTACATAGGTCCAAGAGGTATGCAATTGCTTTATAAATAATACTAATACTGTTATTCCAAATAACAATAATTAATAAAAATGATGACAATAATAATTAACAGTAGTAATAATATAGCCACTTATGTACTGATATTAGCACACACCCAGAAAGTCTGTTATCTCTCGCAGTTTACAGACACAACTACACTGAAGTTGATGTACTAAAGAGAAATGGACACATTCTAGAGTAAACCAACTGTAGCACAGGGGGGAAAGTAAAAACTACCCGATCTACCATTGATTTAAATGGAG
Source organism: Rhinophrynus dorsalis (assembly GCA_037306005.1). Lineage (NCBI taxonomy): Eukaryota > Metazoa > Chordata > Amphibia > Anura > Rhinophrynidae > Rhinophrynus > Rhinophrynus dorsalis. The sequence goes on from CM074720.1 coordinate 468,056,279, forward strand.
CTTTTAACCCCTTAGTGGCTAGTGAGGACTTTGTTTCTTTGTTTTGTAATGCAATGGAGACCTCTCTAGCATTCAAGGAGTTAAAATCCCCGTAGGCCAGTCTGGCACTGCATCTTGGATGGGAGAGATGTCTCCAATGCATTGTTTTGCCCCTGGCATCCAAATATTTAATCAAACAAGGGCTCTGAAGTAATTCCAGAGATATAATTACGACTAGATTCTAGTCTTGTTATCATTCATATTGTTATTTATAAGATGCTAATTTGGAGTTCATGATATTTAGGCTAAGTTCATATTGGTGCTGTTTTTGATGTGCTGAAATCACATATACAATTTCATTAAAAAATAAGAGATGTGCATGAGATTATCAAGACTTCCCCGGATGGGAATGCAGTGACAGGGAGGGGAAGCATGTCATGGGGAGGGTTGATCTAGACAGGAAGTGTGTAAGGTAAAAGGCTTATTAAGGGGTTGGTGACAGGAAGTGGACTGCTGTTAACGGAAGAGAGGACAAGGTGAAGCATCCTTACCTCCCTACGTTAGTGTGTGTGTGGTGTTCGGTTTGCAGAAATAGATAACTTATGTGGTAAGTTATGTGGATTTATCCCAGGGTGGAAGCCCTTTGGGAGTTTTCCCGGACTTAGGTTGTAGGTGGTTACTTTGTCCGTTGAGCTAAGGTGGATAGCCAAGTGGGGTAATTCCTTGGGAGGCAGTTGTAAGTGCTGAAGAAGGTTGGGTTCAGCAGTATGTGCGGAAGAATGTTGGGTTTCTAGCATGAGCCCTGGCAGTTTGGCCATGCTTGGTTTCAAGGAATGTGGATTGGCAAGGAATGTCAGTTAATGATTAATTAATGTCTAGGTAATTACTATTAATATTAAATAATAATAATAATTTGATTGGAAATATTTAATAAAGCTGTGGCCAGTTATCCCCATGAGATGTGTCTGTTTATTTAGAGATCATACCTTCTCCTTATGACGTGTCTTTCAATGTGATTTGAATTGCCTGAATCTCTACTTTTCCATCCATAATACTTTTCTTCAGATTCAACAACACAGCTTCAACATCACAGAGTAGTCACGTTCACCTGTGATATTTGTTGCAATATATCTGAAAACAATACTTGAGATAAAGCACTATCAAACCAACATCTGTAGCAAGATGTCCTATTAACCAGTGCCATACATTGCATTTTTCAGCAGTGTGAACAATCCCATGCAACACAATGATACCAATTTCATACTTTGCAATCATTGAGATTCAGTAGCCAGTGAGAACTAGGTCTTAGAAGTATATCACCACATTTTAATTTTTCACAGTATTTGTTAAACCCACTGAATGCAAGAAAAGTATCCAATAAATTGCAACGTAAAATGCTGTGGATACCTCTCTGGCACTCAAAGGGTTAAAGTAGCCATAAACAACCAGATATACCCCAAAGGCCACATATATGACCCTGAAGTCCACTACAGGGTCACACATTATGGTTAAAAAAAAATTCTAAATCTATATTCCAAAAGAGACTGGAAAAGGTTATGGTGAATAAAGCACCTGGATCTAATGGTATACACTCAAGGGTACTTAAAGGGATAGTAACACTTCGTTTTAACTTTATTTTATTTTGTAGGCATTAAAAAAACATGAAGAATGATATAAGTCTTATCTCTCAAACCTTTATGGTTTCTGAGATATTCACAAGTAAAGTTCCCCTCCCCGCCCCTTTTACCTAGTGTAAGCCATCTCTTCTCAGATGTGAGTCTGGTTGTATGACAGGACAGATAACAGAAGGGGACAATTTTCTTTGTATGAAAACAATGAAAGCCCTTCCCCCCTTGACAAGTTTTTCAGCTTTTTCCATTATCTTAATAGAAGATTGTCCCTCTCTGCAGTCTATCTGGGCATCTCCCTTCTTATCTGGCTGAACAGGGGGGGATGCTTTGTTTGTGAATATCTCTTAAACCATAAAGGTTTCAGAGATAAGACTTATATCATTCTTCATGTTTTTTTAATGCCTACAAAATAAAATAAAGTTAAAATGAAGTATTACTATCCCTTTAAGGAACTTCGTTCAGTAATAGCAAGACCATTGAACTTAAAGGGACAGTAATGTCGCATAAAAAATGTTCAGAGTTTGGTAGAGGTTCAAAAAAGAAACAATTTGCCACAAATCCTATCTCTCAAACCGCTATGGTTTGAGAGATATAGACACTGAAAATTCCCCCTCCCTCCCCTTCTCCTGATGTCAGCTGTAAAGCTGACAGCAGGAGATTTGAGTTGTTGTGAGTAGAGGAGGCCCTGCAGCAAAGCCTAAATCATGTTATTTAAAAATAATTACTTCATTGGAATGGTCTACAAATTGTGCTTGCAAAACAAGCACACTTTGTAGACCTTTCCAATGAAGTAATTCTTTTGAAATAACGCGATTTTGGCTCTGGTGCAGAGCCGCTGGCTGGTCCCCAGACCAAGATTTCCTGCTGTCAGCACAGCGCTGATGTCATGAGAAGGGAAGAGAGGGGGGAACTTTCAGTGCTATGGTTTGAGAGATAGGATTTGTGGCAAATAGTTTCTTTTTTGATCCTCTACCAAAAGCTAAACATTTTTTATGGGACATTACTGACCCTTTAATATTTATTGATTCACTTTCATCAGGCTTAGTGCCCTGTGATTGGAGGAAAGCTGATGTAGTAGTATTCATCAAAAAGGGAGCAAGATCCAAACCAGGAAATTATAGACCTGTGAGCTTGACTTCCATAGTGAGTAAGGTACTGGAAGGGTTCTGACAGTATTCAGAACTATGTGAAGACAAGCAATATTATTAGTAAGAGTCGGCATGGTTTTATAAAGAATAGTTTATGTCAGACTACTTTACTTACATTTTACAAACGGGTAAGTAGTAATTTGGACAATGAAATTGCTGTTGATGTAGTATACTTGGATTTTGCAAAAACCTTTGATACAGTGCCTCACAACAGGTTACTGCATAAATTAAAAGGCTATGGTTTGGGAGGTGATATCTATATATGGATTGAGAACTGGTTAAATGATAGATGGCAGAGAGTTGTTGTAAATGGAACCTTTTCAGTTTGGTCTAAAGTTGTAAGTGGGGTGCCACAGGGTTCAGTCCTGGATCAAATGCTTTTTAATTTGTTTATTAATGGTCTAGAAGTGGGAATTGAAAGTAATGTCTCAAACTTTGCTGATGACACTAAAGTGTATAAGGAAATACATGCAGAGCTGATTTTTTTCTCTGCAGAAGGATTTAGATAAACTGAATGAATGGACAGAAAAGTGGCAGGTGACATTTAAAGGGATAGTAATGTTTCATATAATAAAAGCAGCTGTAATTAATCTTCATAGTATTTGGTCCTTGGAGAGTGTTATTTCAATTCTGTCAGAGTTGTACTTCAAGAGTAATTGAATGATAAAATATCCCCCTCCCACCCCTCATACTCATACCTGGGAACTCTCCGGATTTGCCCCGGAGACTCCGGTTCTGACAGAGCTTTACCGGGTCTCCGGGGCAGAGGCTGATGCCTCCGGATGTGGAGAGTTTCTACTGAAACTCTGCCACATCTCTTTTTTCTCCCGTTGTGCCTCCGTCCCCAGCCTTCTGTGTGACACATTTAACCCTCTGAGTGTCAGAGTGGTACGGAATGCAATGCATTCCGTACCACTCTGGCACTCAAAGGGTTAAATCCCCCCAACTCTCGAGTTAAGCCCCGTCCCTTTTTGACGCGATTACCGTCAATTTTGTTACCCCCTGCTGAACAGAGGACTACCCTCCGGGTAGCCCTCAACTGAAAGTTCCCAGGTATGCTCATACTGATGTAACACTGCTCAGCTTAGAGCAGCAGGAAGTGTCCAGGTAGATTGCAGAGAGGGACAATCTTCAATTAAGATAAGAGAAAAAGCTGAAAAACCTGTCAAGGGGGGCAGGGATTTCATTGTTCTCACAGTAGAATATTGATGTGAGCTGTCTGGTCTATGGACTGGATTCCACATCTGAGGAGTGGGGGCTTACATTAGGTAAAAGGGGCAGGAGGTGGAAAATGTATCATTCAATTACTCTTGAACTACAACACTCACAGTAATGAAATAACACTCTCTATGACTCAAATACTATGAAGATTAATTGGAGCTGCTGTTTTTGTGAAACGTTGCTATCACTTTAATGTACAAATGTATAAGACTATGCATTTGGGCTGTAGAAACAAACATGCTACTACATACACTAAATGGGAAACTACTTGGGGAATCCTCATTAGTACATTAGGAGTAGATAGACTTCACAGCAGTGTGTAGTGTCACTCAGCTGCTACAAGAGTAAATAGGGTACTATCCTGCATACAAAAGAGGTATAGATGCACAGGATGCTAATACAATTTTACCTATATATAAATCCTTGCTCAGGCCTCATCTAGAATAAGGAGTACAGCTTTGTGCACCAGTTCTTAAAAAATACATTATTGAACTGGAAAAAGTACAGAAACATACAACAAAACTGATAAAGGGATTGGAGGATCTGAGTTATAGAGAGAGAGACTAACTGGGTTTGTATAAATTAGAGAAAAGACTAAGGGGTGAAATGATTAACATTTACAAATAGATTCAAGATTAATACAAATAACTTTCCAATTAATTATTTACTTAAAGAACTGAGGTAAGAATGATAGGTCATCCATTAAGACTAGAGGAAAGGAATATTTAAATAATACAAAGGCAGGGATTGTTTTACAATAAGGGTGGTTAAGTTGTGGCATTCTTTGCCTTGGGCTTAATTGGAAATGGCTTCAATGGGTTTTTTGCCTTCTTCTGGATCAACAGGTGTGATTTGGCATGGGCTGGACTTGATGAACACGTTTTTTTCAGCTTCATCAACTATGTTACTATGGAGTTTATAAAAGTGGATTAACCCCTTAGATGCTAGAGTGTTCCATTTACCCCTTGGATGCTAGAGAGGTAATGAGTTGTAGACCTCTCTAGCACCTAACAGGTTAAGGTAGAACAGTGTAAATGTAAAGGAAAGTATACTCTGGTGCAAATGAAAGTGGGTGTATTTCTATTTTGGGGTGAAAATATGATGTGATAGAGGGAAATTATCTCCTCTTCACACTGTACCAGGAAACAGGAGGTCTGTATGAGGCCCCAGGGCCACTTCTTGCCCACCACTGCTTTAAAGCTTCTAGTGCCAGAGGGGTCTCCAGTGCATCATGAAGGAATTAGCTTTACATTCCTTTGGCAATAAAAGAGTTAACATCCCAAATTTCATTATATAATTACCTTAAGAACAATGCCTATTAACATATTCTGTGCTAGAGGGACCAGCCAGGCATAGAATGAATGATAATACAGTGACAGAGGCACAGCAGGAGAGAGGAATGCTGATCAGAAGAGCTTGCAATCCAAGTTGAATACTCAATGAGCATTCTTGTTCCCAGGGATTCCATGATAATTGGAAAGCAGCAGTCTGTGACTGTAAATAAAAATCAGGTCCTGTTATAGTTTAACACGTTCCCTCACTCTCTCTGTCACATGCTGGGTATCCCTGCAGGGGGATGGAAGCTGGGATTCCAGATACAGCTGAGGACAGCATTGTGTAAGGCAGTGATTCTCGTTAGTGGTGGATCTTGTGAATTAAGTCCTAGTGGAAATTAATTTTTAAGCCCCAAGTTTACCACAAAGTGCTAAAAAATCTTAAACAGCCTTCAGCAGGCCACTAAAACTGACTGGGCCCCAGTGCTTTGGACTTGCTTCACCAATGGTGTTCAAGTTGTTGAGACAAACCAATTGGTCAGATTTCCAGGATATCCCTGATTAAGGATAGGTATATTAATCACATGACTGAGCCGGTGATTGCCCACTTGTGATAAAGCAGGAATATCCTGATAACTTGACCTACTGGTGTCTCTGGAGGACTCACTCTGAGAATGACTTGGGTAGTGAGCAGAGTCTGTATCACAAAGACACATACCAGCCTCCTCCAATATGGACAAGTAATAAGAGTTGGTAGGTTCCCAAAAGACTGAAAGATTGATGTACTAAGAGAAAATGGCATAATTATAGAGCAAATCATCTGCACTATAGGGTAGAAATAAAATCTCTCCTTGATTTAACCCTTTGAGTGTCCCAGGGGTAGCAATGCCTTGGATACCCCTCTGGAATTCAAAGGGTTAAATGGGCTTTTTAACCTCTTGAATGCAAGAATGTATCCAACACATTACAAAGCAATGTGGTAGAGACTGCTCTAGCATTCCAGGGGTTAAGAGCCTCATTTAAATGAATGGGGATTTTGGGAACTTGTATTTGGCCCCTGTACTGTACTTGGTCTACTCCACATTTACTCAATTTTAGCCAGATGCATAGGACAACATAAAATATTAATAGTGCACTGTGCAGGCCAATTTCAATATTACTTTAACTCTTTAAGGACCATAGCGGTATAGCAATGGACTACACACGTTCTGGTCTTTAAAGAGTTAAAGGATATTGTAACCTTTATACATACCTGGGGACTTTGTCTCTGGTGCCACTGGGGGAGATAAATGATGCAATTTGTGTCATAACAGGGGCAGGACTTAATCTCAAGTGGGGGCGGGGTGAAAGAGGAGAAGTGGGAGGAACAGACTAGGAAGGTAGCCAAAACCAGAGTCTCCGGGGCAAATACAGAGAGCTCCCATCCCCCAATTGTACAGCGTTGCAGAATTAGTTGGCGCCATATAAATAAATAATAATAATAATAATGCCTTTATATGCCCCAAGATGGCAACAGGACCCAGGGCTTTAGGGTAATGCCGAAAGTACAAGTAGTAAATGCCGAGAATCACAATGGCCTGATTAAAATGTTGCTTGTGTCAAAATGGAACCTTTAAAATGTTTAACACTTCTCCTTTTTAAAACAGTGTCTAACATTATACTACCGAGTGCCTTTCACATATAGTTTATTAACCCTTTGAGTGCCAGTGGGGTATACAACGCAAATGGAAATATTGGGAAACTGTATTTGTCCCTGTAGTGCAGTTGGTTTGTATATGGGCCACTGTGGGTTGTACTGGAATCAGTGAAGCTTCACTTTCCACCTTCTCCCAAATACATAACATAATCATACTCAAAACCCCTAAACCAACCAATTCGCATTTCTTTTTCCTTTTAGTACCCATGCTTGGGATAGGCAAAGGGTTTTGCCTCAAAAGTGAAACAGGAGAATATTGGAACTTTTCACAGAGTAGCAACATTTTTGTGAAAAGTTCAGTTTTTCTGCTTTTTTGCCTAACTTATTGTATTGGAATCAGTGGGGAGACAACATTTTCCCCCGCCACATGGCAAGTATCCCTTTTTTCCCCACAGGCACAGTGTAAAAGGGGCGTCACATTCCCTCTGTATGCCTTTCTGAGAAAGCAGCAATTTTTTGAGCTAGAGAAGGCAGGATAATATATTGGAGCTAAAGCCTGGTTTAGGGAGTCTCGTAGGCAAGACATTTGTTCTCTGTATTAGGGGATTCTAGGGCTATTCTGGAAGACAGGAAGGGAGGAGGGAGGTTGATCCCAAATACCCCATAATTAGGTGTGACCGACTGGCAAGACACAGACAGCCACAATCCAAGTTCCTTCCTGATCTGGCTGTTAGTATGTCTCTGCTGGGGGGAGTCTGGGGAAGGGAGAAAAGAGCAAAGGGGATTTACTCCATATACCCCACAATTCTGTGTGACTGATTGGAAAGACATAGGCAGCTGTGAGCCAAGTTACTTCCTGATCTGGCTGTTAGTATCTCTGTGTTAGAAGAGTCTGGGGTGTGAGACTGGTCCAAAAAAGGTTTTCCCCAAATATCCCCAACATTCTGTGTGACTCAGTAGAAAGACATAGGCAGCTGTGTTCCATCCTTATCTGACTGTTATCTCTGTGCTAGTAGAATCTGGGGGTGTGAAAAGGGAGTAAAGGAGTGTGACTGATTAGAAAGACACAGACAGCTGTGATCCAAGTTCCTTCCTGATCTGGCTGTTTTCTCTGTGCTGGGGAGTCTGAGGAAAGAAGCAGCTGAACAGGGTTTTTTAAGCTTTTTTGTTGACAGTGATAGTGATGGGAGACAGTTTAAAAATGTATAAATAAAATAAAAAAATAAATTAATAGGTAACAGGGACCTTGACATAAGCTGTAACTGAGGCAGACTGATACTAGACACAACAGAGTATTTTGTAGAGGGCAATAGCAAGACAAGTTCTGTTGTGTACTTTACTGTAAATATACACACACAGTAATTTAATAATGTCCAGCAACATAGAAGGGGTAGGGGGAAAGGAGCAGGAGCATTGCAGGGACGTGTGATTAAAAGGTAGTTTAAAAACTGACTACAACCATGGCTCCTCCCGAGAAGTATACCGTTTGTCAAAGTTCCACCAAAAGTTCCACTACCACTAGCACCATTAATAAACCATCTAAAAATACTGATGATGACAAAGAGTGCATTCTAGTGTTAATGGTATAATGGAAGAAGGTGTAGTAGCTCAACCAACTGCTGCATCTGATAGTGAGACAAACAAGCACAAAAACACGTCATGAAAGTAGTAGCAAACATTGTGAAAGTAAAAGTTAAAATAAATTGCTTGAGACCTCTAAAAGCCTTGAGAAATATAAAAGTAATGGGCGACACGTGGCAGGAGATGCTGAGGATGACCTAATGATGACTGATGATGTGGTAGATTGTGAATATATTCATCCAACATCCTCCTCTTCTTCAGATACGGATGAAGTTGAGAGTGAGATAGATGATGACATGGCCAGAAAGTCAGCTGAGAGGCAAAGGCTCAATCTTCCACAACCGAAAAGGAACAAACTGTTTGAGAAAACAATTAGAAGGTCTGACCCTGGATAAACAGAGATGCCCAAAAATACAAAGTCATCCTGTCAGTCATCATTAGCATCATCACCGGTGCTTCAAAGTCCTAGTCCCACTCAGACACACACACACACAAACTACTAGTGTTGTGTTATCAGTAACAACACTTGTTATCAACATCCACAACCTTAGCTATGATGAGTGCCTCTGCTGCCGTTGGAAGTGCAGCACCTGTGACACCTAGTAGCAGTAGTACAATTGCAGCAACATCTAGCCCCAGTAGTAGTAGCAGTCCTGCAGGAATCCTGCAGTCTAAGAAGTCCACAGTATGGAGATACTTCACTCACGATCCAAAAGCTAAGCATGTTACTTTCTGTTGTCTGTGTCGGAAGCATGTGAGCAGGAGGAAAGCAGGCTCACATCTAGGCACCTCCTCAATGAGATCCCACCTGAAGCACAACCACAGATTTGACTGGGAGATACACCATCAACAGGTCAGAGGTGCCACAACTAGCAGCAGCAGAGGTTCCCTGGGCTCTGGGGTACATAATAGAAATGCTGTTGATGTTCCAGAGCGTGTGCCAAGATTTTCTGTTCCTGCTGAAGAGGAGTATGACTCTGAGCATGTTTCTGAAGATGACAAGAGTCATTGAGTGCTCACATATATTGCCACTACCACCACTGCCTCCACAAGTGATGTTGTGATAACATTACGCAGTTCTTCCACTATGTACTGCCATGCTACACTTACTAAAGTCTTAGAAAGACCTGTTCAAGAAATGCAAATGTACACCTGTGGAATAGTAAACTTGCTAAAGACTTTGATGATTTGTTGCACCCTGATTGAATATCCTAAGCCGTAGTTATTTTTTAGGAATTCCTGCACCAATGTTAATTAAGAAGTTAGTGTTTTAGGTAAAGGACAAAGGCATTCAGCCTGCTAACAATTTTTTAAGGCATATATTGTTGTAGGACTTTTACTTTTTATTTCTGAACTTCAGCCCTCAGAAAACATAATATTGCATCAGAAAATCTTGCAGTGATAGAAAACAAATAATAAGTTCTCACACAAAATGTATGAGCAGTGGCAAAAAAGTGGACATTTACGTATCTGCTGTGGGTATGAATTTTTGCAAAATAAGCTAGATATTGTTTTTCCTCAAAAACTTTTCAGACTTTTCCCCCATCTCTACCCTCTAGCATACCCTATGGCAATAAGTACACATGAGGCAAAATAAGGTGGAAAATTAAGAAATTGCAGCTTTACCCTTAGAGGTTACCACCCTTAATGCAGAGGCCCAGGCCAGGCTATGGATAGCATGAACCGAACCCGTGCCCAGCTGTTCACTATCCCAAGTACAGGGGGAACTTTTAGGCTTAACTGCCTGCTGCTTGCAAAGAGCTTCAACACCACTAGTGATAAAGATCTTTACAGGATGGAAAGTTAAATCACAGCACAAATAAATCACACTTGTCTAAAGACCTTTCAGTGCCCACAATACACTATAATAACCTAGCTGTTGCACACAGGCAATTTGCAACCTTGTTACTGTGAGATCCAGACCGTGACTGGATTCCATTTCAAATTTGTAGTACTTGTGACAAAAAGATTCTGCCAAACACAACTGAATCCTCTAAAGATCTTAAAACAAAAAATACCCATAAAATTTAATCAAACCTGAATGCAACTGGCAATGTTTGCAAGCAAACATGTTATACTGGAAGTAGGATGAGTTGGAGACATTTCTATCTTTCTGTATATGGCCCTGGGGTGAATGAAAAGTCGGAAAAATTGTCACTGCCAATACATTTTTCTCCTATATTTCCTATGACTTCAACATTTCCGACCATGATATGATTTCATCTGAGGGCTGAAGTAGAGAAATAAATATCTGAATGTCAAATTTGTCAGTCCTACAGCAACATATGCCTTGAAAAGGTTGTTAGTAGGATGAGTGCCTTTGTCCTTTGCCCACAACATTAACTTCCTTCTTATGTAACAATGACACAACTGTCCTTTAAAAATAACTGCGGCTTGAGATATTCCAACAGGGTTCAACATATGACATCAGTTCTTTAAAGCCTCTGCTTTCAACAAAAGAAAAAGGCAATATGTCAACCTCCAACATTTTGTCAAGTTTACCATTTCATAGGCTTACTTTTGCATTATGTTTTGTGCAGGATTTGACTTCTTTTTAAGAGCTTAGAAAGTGTGAGATGGCAGTACATAACATAAGAGCTGTGTGGCAGTATGTGTAGGCATTCTATGCCTTTTGTCATCTTCTATAGAAAACCCAGAGTCATCATAATCCTCTTCAGCAGAAGCCATAGGTGTTATTTGGAATGAACTAACTGTTGGCAATGGCACGTCAATAATATCACTACTTGTCTTACTTGCCCCAGAGCCATGGGAACTTTTTTGGATTGCTTCTGCTGCTTCTAGTTGTGGCACCCCTACCCTGCTGATAGTGTGTCTCCTAGTCAGACCTGTGGTTATACTTCAGATGGGATCAGGGCTGGACTGGGAATAAAAACCAACCCTGGAAAAAATTGCTTACCAGCCCCATAGCATTGCATCATTATACCAGTCCCTCTTAGTCCCCCATCCCTCTGTGTCACTCTTTGTACACCCCAAACCCCCTGTGTCAATCTTAACCCCCAGCTCCATGTCCCTTTTAGCCCCCCAACCCCCTGTGTCACTCTTACCCCCCATCTCCATGTCCCTCTTAGCCCCCCAACCCTCTGTGTCACTCTTTGTACCCCCCAAACCCCCATGTCACTCTTACCTCTCCAGCTCCAGGTTCCTCTTAGCCCCCCAATCCCCTGTGCCACTCACTCTTAGCCCCCCACCTCCATGTCACTTTGTACCCCCCAAACCCCGTGTCACTCATCACTCTTAGCCCCATCCGGCTCCGTGCCACTTTAGACCCCCCAGGCCCCAGCACCTGCTGTGTCTCTACTTCCAAGTGTTTCCCATCCCAACCCTGCCCTGTGTTACTCTTTTTGTTATGTGAATGTATGTGTACGCAAAGCACTGCACAGAACAGAATCTATTCTTTCCTTCCTACCACAAGTTCCACAACGGTATATCATCCAGCCAGGGGCCTTGAAGCCTCCTCAGTCCTCCTCTGTCCTGCTGCGCAGTCTGCTCCTGCTCCCTCTCAGACTCTCTCTCTCTCTGACTGTAGCCTGCTAACCTCGCCCTCTAGGTGCGGCCGACCCGGTGCGCAGATGTCATGCAGTGCTCACGCTCATTGCTGTGTGCGTCTGACATCACTGGGTCTAGACCCAGCTGCCAGTTGCCTCCCTCACATCTGTGACTGTCTGTGCTGTGCAGTCAATCACTCACTCACTCACTCACTGCGGCAGGTGGACGCGGCTCTCGCGGCCACGGTCATTCATCTCGTGGCCACTTGCTTATGGCATATTGATTTTTTTTTTAAAGCAGAGCAAGCTGCGCAGCACCAGCAGCCCCAGGGGAGCCCAGTGCAGGCGGCCTATCGAGAATTTTCCCAGTATACCGATAGGCCGTCCAGCCCTGGATGGGATCTCATAGAGGCTTCCACTGGTTCACATGATTTTGAACAGACAACAGAGAGCAACATGCTTAGAATTTGGATCCTGAGTGAAGTATCTCCATACTGTGTACTTCATAGACTGTGGGGTTCCTGAGGGGCTGCTAATACTACTGAGGCTAGATGTTGATGAAATTCTATTACTACTACCAGATGTCAAAGGTACAGCACTTCCAGCAGCAGCAGAGGCACTCATCACAGCTAAGATTGTGGATGTTAATAACCTGTTTTGCTGCTGTTACTGCTGGTTACTCAACACAAGTGTTTGTGGCTGAGTGGGGTTTGGACTTGGAAGCGGAGATGATACTGATGATGACCAATAGGAGGACTGTGTATTTTTAGCCCCCATTGCTTGTTCGGGGTCAGACCATCCAATTGTTTTCTAAAACAGTGCTCCTTTTCATTGGAGGAAAATTGAGCCTTTCAGCTAACTTTCTGGTCATGTCATTATCTGTCTCACACTCTTCATCTGTATCTGAACAAGAGGAGTATGCTGGAGGGATATATTTTACATCTACATCATCATCATTATCATCAGTCATCATTAGATCATCCTCAGCATCATCTGTCACTTCTTGCCCACTACTCCTATATTCCTCTAAGCTTTTAGAGGTGTCAATTTTGTTTTCCTTTTACAAAGTGTGCTACTTCTTTGAGGACAGATGCAGCAGTTGGTTCAGCTGCTATACCTTCCTCCATTATGCTATCATCAATGCTAGAATGCTACTTTTTGTTGTCTTCAGTGTTCTTCTTATATGACTTTTTTATAGTACTGGTGCTGGTGGAGGTGGAACTTTTGGTGGGACCTTGACAAACTGCATTTTCACCAGGAGGAGATGGCTCATCATGATTTATTGCATACACTGCAGCAACCATGGCTGCAGTCAGTTTTTGAACTACCACTTTACTCCCATGTCCATGCACTTCCCCAGTTTTCTGGACATTACTCATCTACTGTGTGTGTTTTTCCTCTAAAGTACACAACACAACTGATGGAGTGTGATGTCTTGCCTTGGCCCTCAACAAAATACTCAATCTCATCTTCTATCTATCAAGTCCGCCTCAGTCACACAGCTAATGTCAGGGTTCCAGTCAGCTGTCACCTAATTCTTTATTTTTATTTATTTATTTATTTATATTTTACAGTTGTCCACTCTGTCGTATCACTGTCAAAAATATATATATATATAAAACAAAAAAAATAAATCAACAACTTTGTTCCCCAGACTTCCCCAACACAGAGATAATAACAGCAAAATCAGCAAGGAAATTGGACCGCAGTAGCCTGTGTCTTTAAAATCAAATCAGACAGAATGTTCGGGTATTTGTGGGTCAACCTCCTTTGTTCCCTTCTCACACCCCAAGAACAGAGATAATAAGAGCAGGAAGGAGCTTGGATCACGGTTGCTTGTGTCTTGCCAGTCAGTCACACCAAATTCTGGGGTATTTGGGGTTAACCTCCTTTCTCCCTTCTTTTCCCCTGGAGTGCCCCCAGACTTCCCTAATACAGAGAACATATGTCCAACCTAAAAGACTCCCTAAACTAAACTTCAACTCCACTTTATTTGCCTATATTCTCTAGCTCAAAAATGTGCTGCTTTCTCCTCTCACAAACACAGAATGGCATGCTGTGAGAGCCTGACACCCTTTTATATGCCTTCATGAAAAGAAGAGAAAATTGCCATGTGGTAGGGAGAAATCCATTCTTCCCATTGATTTCAATGCAAGAGCTAGGAAAATGTTCCACTAGGTGGGAAGTGACATTTTTTGCTATTTCAGTGCTGAGGTGAAAACTTTCGACCATCCCTAATATGGCGTTAAACAAGCATGAAGACAGCTCAAGCCCCATGTGCTGTGGAAGACGAGAAACTCCCCTATTTACTCTTAAAATAACACAAGTTAAATGTATTGGCTAGCTGAAGAGTTGACGTTACGCTCATCTGTGACGCCTCCATCTAGATGCTGATTGTTGGGAGATGAGGTTACTTCAGGACAAGTTATGTGCCCTGTGTAACCCCACAGTTCTAGCCAATGGGCGTGTGGGAACTAATTTGAACAGGGATGGCCATATTAAAGACAGCCCCTGTTCATTTTTTCTCATTTTGGCTCTGGCAATGGCCAAAAAAGGATTAACCCCTTAACGACCCTTGATGTGCTAGGCACATCATGGAATTCTGGGGTCTGGTTGCATGCCGAAATCCATTGTAAAAAAAAGAAAAGCGTCCAGTGGTCCGCATGCTTCCATGGCTGGCATTTAAGAGATTAAGGATTTTTTTGGGGGGGTTCTTTCTTTTGTAGAGGTGGTTTGTTCTAGAATTGTTCATTTGCCTTTATACATTAGGCACAAGGAGTTTTCTTTATCTAGGACCAGAAATATGGAAAAATGATGGTGAAACTAGGAACATACTTCTCTCACTACATTAATTTTTACATTTCCTCATAATAATTTGCGTGTAAAGCACATTTTGTATTCCAAGCTAAACATTTTACAGAAACATATACACAGCTCCACAGAAATCTAGAAGTTATTTCAGATCACAAAAAAAACACAAAAAAACCCCTTCAGTTCTAACTATTCTGGAGACATCTATAGCATCTACTAGCTTACCACTTTGAGTGCCAGAGGTGTATCCAAGGCATTGTGAAGCAATGCATTGGATACCCCTAAGGCACTCAAAGGGTTAAACATTGCCAGTGGCATATTGCGGCTGATGTATTAAGAGGAATTGGAGAAAATTAACATCACCATTCGGAACAATGAAAAGTTCCCCAAATTCCTATTGATGGAAATGGGGATTTTAACCCGCTGAGAGATTTCCAATGCATTGCATTCAAGATATTTGTCTCCTATGGTGCTGATTAACCCCAGAATTGTTCCAGTTCCTTAGTACATTAGCCTCATTATATGGCAATAAGACAGTAAAACAATACAGGATAAGTTACATTTACATGTACATTGGACTCCTGTAGCAGTTACACATTTTTTAATTCATCAGGTAACATGAAAAGATCCAAATCGCTATCACTCACCTGCTGCTGTATTGGCTAACTGTGCAGGAAGCCATTGTCTGAGAGAAAAAAAATAACCTGAATGGCAGATGATTGAGGAAAATATCCACTGTGAAAGTAAGTGATTGTGCGTTATTACACTACCAGAAGATGTCACATCATATGTTACAATATTAGCACGGATGAGTTATTATCATACCTGGGAACATTTGAAACAGGGCTACCCGGAGGGTAACCCTGTCAGTGCCAAGGGGGAGGAAAATGAGGTGAATCGCGTCATAAAAGGGACGGGGCTTAGTCACTGGGGGGGCGGGACAAAAAAACACAACCCCCCCTGCAAAATGGATGTAAGAGGGCGGGGAGTGGAAGGAACCGGACGGGATGGAGCACAAGTGGGCAGAGTTTCTACATAAACTCTGCCCACCTGGTGATTCACACATTGCCCCGGAGACCCGGTAATTCACTTTGTAATCCGGAGTCTCCGGGGCGAAACCGGAGGGTTCCCAGGTATGGTTATTATGCTTCAAGGATGTGGCTTAAAGTCAGAATTTTACAAAGATGACAGTTTCATCCATTTGGCAGTGTTTTCCAATTTTAGATACACTGTGCAGGTAAAAAAAATGCAAGTACCACTAAAATACATGTATTTTAGTTTCTAAATGTAATGAGATGCACCTTAAATAGGTATCACTTCTCCTTAAAGGGATAGTAATACTTTAATATTACTAATCCCCATAGTGTAGCTATATAAAAAAGAATGTAATAGCCACCAAATTAATCTCTCAAACCTTTATGGTTTGAGAGATAACCGAAGGCAAAGTTCCCTTCTCCCTCCCCCTTCCCTGAAGTTAGCATTGTACTGACTACAGGGGAAGTCTGACGTACGACAGGCTTACGGCTCTGCAGCTGAGCCAAGATCACGTAACTGAAAAATAATTATTTCACTGAAACAGTCTTCTACATGTGCTTGGTTTGTGCTTGGTTTGCAAGCACACGTAGAAGACCATTTCGGTGAAATAATTTTTTTTACTAACTCGATCACAGCTCTGCTGCAGAGCCATCTGATGAAATATAAAACCGGATATCCCTTCAGTCAGTACAATGCTGACTTCAGGGAAGGGGGAGGGAGGAGGGAACTTTGCTTACGGTTTTCTCTCAAACCACAAAGGTTTGAGAAATGATGCCGGGGACAATTGAATTCTTCTTGAAATAGCTACAATATGGAGATTAGTAATATTAAAGTATTACTATCCCTTTAAAGCACATGGATGCTAGAGGGGTGGTCAGCACATGTGATAAAGATCTCTCTAGCATCCAAATATCATGTGGATATTGCCCCATTGGCAGATCTGCTACCCTGCAAGAAGAACTACAGATGAAGCCTGGCAGTGAACAAGACTACTTCGTTGGGCCATGTGAGAAAATACTGAGCTCCAATCTCACTGTTTACGGCAGTGTGTTCAAAAGAAAAGTGGAGGAGTTCTCTGGAAACCATTTGCACTATAGTGGAAAACTAAAAATTCCCATTGATTTGAATCAATGGGAATTTTTAGGTCATCCCTATAGTGCAAGTGGTTTCCCTCAAAACTCCTCCAATTTTCTTTTGAACATATTTCCCATAGGTCTTATGTCCTACACAGGACAGTCCTTATAGATCCTCTCTATTGGGCTTGGAAGCCAGATACAGCGGGTCTATGGAAGTTGCAAAAGCAACCCATGGAGTTTGTGGCTGAGAGTAGCATCCTTCCATTTTGCATTCCAGACATGAGGGGGGGCAGTTTTCTGAACCCCAGAAGAGCTGATAGGAGCCATTTTGGATCTGTGCAGCACAGCCTGGGTTTGCTACTAATTCTGTTCCCATAGTGGCAAACTTAGTAAAATGTGATAATAGCTCACTTTCTAGAAGGTCCAGCAATTACATATTATTATGGTAACAACAATATAGTGAGAACTGGTAATTATGAATTACTGTACTTTAAACTAACAGGGTATTGTCCATAGCATTTAATTGGTTGTCCTGGAAATCTAGAAGCAGATAAGGTCTTACATAACTGCCTCTTTTCGGTTTATGTGGATTTGCATTGACTCTAGAAAGGTTGCGGTATCATCTCCTCCCATAATTACCTTCTTTACATCCATGTATTGTAGGGTAATGGGATAAGATGCAATATGCAGATAGATGACTGTAATCATGTAATTTGTGCAATTAGTGGGATATGTCAGGAATGCAGCTTATTGTGCTGGATTGACCAGCCTGTCTGGGGAGCAATTAATTCTAAATATGCAGGATCCAGAATGGTCTGGTTGCTAATGGGCCTATCTAATACAGCATGCAGGAGAATCTGGTTGTAAACTTTTTTCCATGGAATTCTTCTGGTTGAGTATGTGAATAGTCAGTTATTTACCATACAAAATACAGAGGTTAATACATTCCAGTAGTTCTCAAACATTTATTACTTTATTCTCCAATGAAATTCCAGTGGAACCCTATTTTAAGGAGGTCTCCAAAGCATTTGAATTCAAGTTTATACTGTACCCATGAAATCAGTGGTGTTTAATTTGAGTAATAGAATGAATTGTTTAGTAATTTGCCCTTCAAAAATAGTCAGTTATATCTATTCATTAGACTTGTGCACTGCAAAAAATTTCGGTACAAATTTTTTTTTCCCCATTCGGAGGATCCGAATTTCAGACGGGACCTGTTCGACCTAGAAAAAATTAGGCAATAGTCTGAATTATTCGGACAAATTTAAAAAAATATGTAAAATATTCAATAAAAAATTTAAATTAAACAAATAAAAAAAAATACATTAAACTAAATTAATAATAA
Source organism: Rhinophrynus dorsalis (assembly GCA_037306005.1). Classification (NCBI taxonomy): domain Eukaryota; kingdom Metazoa; phylum Chordata; class Amphibia; order Anura; family Rhinophrynidae; genus Rhinophrynus; species Rhinophrynus dorsalis. Next base: position 468,074,522 of record CM074720.1, read on the forward strand.
TATTAAATCTCTAATGAGACAGGAAGGGGTATTTTATAAACCCCTACACACTTATATATGTATATGTCACATCAAATTAAAGCCCTTTCTGCCCTTTAAAAATGGTATATAATATGCGTTTGTGCAATAAATGAGAAAGATAGGAATTATGGTTGAACACACACATAGCAAAAAATGCCAGAATTGCTTGTGTCCTTATGTGGTTAATATCTGCACTTTGCATCAACTGTAAAGCGCCTGTTTTACCAGATCTATTTGTAGCAGCATGTAGCAACATTGTAATAGTTTCAGGCAGAAAGCACTGTGCCATCTATTTTTAGTAGCATGTAGCAACATTGTAATAGTTTCAGGCGGGAAAGAGCAGTCCAAATTTCCGAAATTTACACCGAAATTTTGGACTAGGTCAGTTTCAGATTCTGATTTCTTTTTTGTGGGCAGACCTTGGCTTTCGGAAGGTCCGAATGATGCCGAATATGCCTTATTCGGCTGAATTCCGAAATTAGCTGAACCGAATCGCACAAGTCTGCTATTCATTATTGTCTGGCATTTAAACTCTGCTTTAGTCTATAACTAAACAGGAACATCTTACTACCCTGAGAACATTCTTGTGTCTCATTAGAAATAAGGGTGGTGCTCTCTCACTCTATAGCTAATCTCATTCACACTGATAAGGTCTATTGTTTTTTAATGTGGAGAAAGACACTAAATACAGATCTAAAATAGTGCACAGCATGCACAGGCAAACTGTGGATACTATGCAAAAATGTATAAATAGATGTATCAGGCTGCTGTATGAAGGACACCTGCCTAGGTAAGTCCTTCATTTAAACACATCAAGAGCCACTTATTTCTACATGTATAGTTCTCCTTAAAGGGATAGTAATACTTAAAATGAAAAAAAATATATGTTGTAGGGTTTATCCCCCTGAGTAAAACAAGAGTACTCCCACTGCTGAGAGGTGTTTTATTCAAAAGTTATTAATTTTCAAAGTTGAATTTTTTAGGTGCAATATCACAGTGGCCTGAAATTGTACAGTGGCGCTGTTGCTACACGATCCTATGGACAACTCTGGTCAGTTGACCATAAATCTCCATAGGATGGTGTAGCAACAGCGCCACTGTACAATTTCAGGCCACTGTGATATTGCACCTAAAAAATTCAACTTTGAAAATTAATAGCTTTTGAATGAAAGACCTCTCAGCAGTGGGAGTACTCTTGTTTTACTCAGGGGGATAAACCCTACAACATATTTTTTTTTACATTTTAAGTATTACTATCCCTTTAAAGACTAATTTATAAGGCTAAAATGCATCAGGTAATAGTTACCAGGTAATTGTATATTATATTTTTATCTTACAGGATGCATAAGATAAAGATCTTATTAAAAGACTGTAAGCTGTTTGGGGCAGGGACCTCTCTCCTAATGTTTCTATGAATGTGACACTTATTTTATCCCCTCTTATTTAATGTAACTTACTTCTATTGTAAGGCGCTGCGTACATTGTGTGGCGCCATATAAATAAACATATACATACATACCAAAGAGAACTAAATGCATGCTATTTATTTATCTGAAAAGTAGGAGCCATCCCAGTTAACCAAATGATTAACTAAGCCTGAGCGTTGTGTACCTCTCTGGCACTCAAAGGGTTAAGCATTTTAATAGACTTTAATGGTCTACCCTAAAAAAAGGCCTGTGCAAAATGTAGAAAAATAGCTCCAGTAAGTTTACTGGGTTCCATGCCTTTCTGGGTATCATTGTATACTATTAGGCGGGCATTACCTGGTAGTGATTTGAACGAAAGCCAGATTGAAGCTGGTAGAAAGGTGACACTTGGTAATACTTTCATAGCTTCACGTGGACACATTTTTCCAGGACTTTAGATAATATGGGACATAAGGTTATTGGTCTGCAGTCTGATACCAAGTGTTTATTACCATTTTTATGGATAGGAACAATTGTAGCCAGGCTTTGGGCATATAAACCGGAAGACTTAAATATCTTAAATAATCCCTATGTTATGATATTTCTGATTGTAGATAAAACAGTGTATTCCATGTGCTGCTTTCCATTACTAGATAGCAAAAGTCATTTGTAAATATCCTGAACAGGGTAATTTTAACCCTCTCTGGTGCATTGCACACCTCTTTGGTCCTTAAAGGTTAAAGTAGGCTCATGCACTTTGCCTTCTGCCGTTTGAAAAATCTGCCAGGAACTGTAATGCTTTCCTCCATGGACATGGAAGCAATTTCTCTTTATGTCCACTCTCAGTGGGCCTCTCACATCTTTTGGGTTATTGTAGAAAACCCTTAGGATGTGTCCCAAAGAGTGAAGGGTAATCCAGACATGGACCCCTTCTTCTCAGCTTCTAGGAGAAACCAGCTGCACCTCACTGATAATCATTCCTGGGAACTTTGATGTTTGGTCTCCCCGGAGGGGAGTCCTGTGATGCCGCTAGGGGGACAAAAATTACATGATTCGCTGCAAAAAGGAGGTGGGGCTTAACCACGAGTTGGGCCAGGGCTTAATGGCATGAAAAAGTTGTAAAAATAGGCTGGGGAAGGAGGAGAATTGGGTAGGAGGTACAGAATGGGAACAAAGTGGTCAGTAGAAAGTCCCCACATCCAGAGACTCAGCCTTTGCCCCAGAGACCCGGTAATGCAATGTCAAAACCGAAGTCTCCAGGGCAAATCCAGAGAGGTCCCAGCTCTGCTGACAAGGCTCAAACAAATTTGAGACATACGTCTGGAGTTAGCTGGTATTCCTGTGCAGAGGGGACTTGCCTGCTATTTTGGAACAGGACTGCCCTTTACGATGGGATTAGTCTGCTATGCTCATAGAAATCTCACCTCTGTCATAGTACTAAAGAGCTAAAATGTGATGCTTGTGAGCAAAGCTTAGTGGTAGAACAAGCAATTTCTACATATATACGTTCTCAGTGAACTTCACACATCTTTTGGCTTCCCTCCATGGACATTACAGAAAGGACTTACTGAAAATGTTAATAGGGCAATAGGATTTTCTGGCCATGTAAGATAAGTACAATAGTTATTAGGAGGTGTTATTTCCCCTTTAAGAGTGTGAAAGTCCTATTCAGTTATGTGCCTATGCTTATGCACTTGCAAATATAGATAGGTTTGGTACCACACTAAAATGAATGTGATGCACCAGCCAGAAAAGGGATTACAAGGTTGGTGTACCTAGCTAATATTGAATTAATTAATCAATATGTTTATTTTTACAGGGCTTTACAATTTAACTTTGTAGTGTTTCATTGATAAATGAGTAAAAAAGGAAATTTAAAATTTAAAGGGATAGAAATTCTTAAGTATTACTAATCCCTATAGTAAAGTCCTATTAAAAATAAATGTATTGCCCCCAGTGTCATCTCTCAAACCTTTATGGTTTGAGAGATGATCGCTCCTAAAGTTGCCCTCTCCCTCCCCCTTCCCTGAAGTAGCGTTGTAGCTGACTGAAGGGAAATCCAGTCATAGATCATCAGACGGCTCTGCAGCAGAGCCGCGATCGCGTTAATAAAAAAAATCTTTCACTAAAATGGTCTTCTACGTGTGCTTGCAAACCAAGCACACGTAGAAGACGAGTTCACTGAAAGTTTTCTTTTTTATTAACGCGATCGCGGCTCTGCTGCAGAGCCGCCTGAAAGTCGTACGACTTGGTTCCCTGCAGTCAGCTAGAACGCTGACTGCGGGGAAGGGGGAGGGAGAGGGCAACTTTAGGAGCGATTATCTCTAAAACCATAAAGGTTTGAGAGATGACACTGGGGGTAATACATTTATTTTTAATAGGAATTTAATATAGGGATTAGTAATACTTAAGTATTACTATCCCTTTAAGAATTTACTCATTTGCCATCCAAAGGTTAAGAATCAAATTCAGAATAATTTACCTTGCCATGATTTCCATTCTGCAGAATTGAATATATAGTGAGGCAGATGTTCTATTTCACCTGAAGGGTTATGCACTAAGGTTGATAAAGAGTTAACTTAATGGAGATCGGGGGGAGATTCACTAAGCAGTGATAAAGAGGAGATGACTTCTCCAGTTTATCACTTCTCCAATTCCTATGTTATTCTATGGAGCCTATGCACCAAGATTTATTCAGCTTTGGAGATCTTAGTGCAGATGCTCCATAGCAGAACATAAGAATTGGAGAAGTGATAAACTGGAGAAGTCATCTCCACTTTATCACCTCTTTATCACCACTGAGTGAATCTCCCCCTGTTCTCCAGCTCCTACATTATTCTATGGAGCCTATGAACTAATGTTTCACAAGTGGAAGAGATCTTAGTGAATAGGCTCCATAGAATAAACCAGGAATTGGAGAAGTGATATCACTGGAGAAGTGATCTCCACTTTATCACCTCTTTATCACAACTTAGTGTATAACCCTCCTGAAGTAATTTTGTGCCAAACCAACTGCGCAAATGGGATATGTAGATATTCCCATTAACTTAAATGTGGCTTTTAACTCCTTGAATGCTAGAGAGGTCTCTAAAATATTGTGTCACAGTGCACTGGAGACCTCTCTAACATTAAAGTGGTTAAAATCCATATTAAAATCAATGGGGATTTTTAATTTTCCCCCTATGGTGCAGCTGGTTTGCTCCAAAATGACTGTTTTGTATTGGTCATGTGACCACCTGGAGGCAGTCATTTGAGTTTGTAAAATACATGACAAATGCAAAAAGGAAAGATGATCAAAGGGATGTTATCTCAATTGAGTAATAAATCACTTAGTCTGTTTTGTTATCCACTTCTTTGTAAAGTGTTAAATATTCAGGGAGTCAGTTTCTGCCATTTTCTTTGAACTTGTGTTTGCATACTGATTACTAAACAACCTAGCAGTGAGCAGTATTAAGGGGGACTTCTGAATAACTAATTTTTCATTTGAATTCGTCTAGGTGTGTATCCTTCATTTAGCATCCTGGTATTCCTATATACTTATTTTTGTATTGTTACTGTTCAAGTCTATAGCTGTATGGAGTCATTTTGCTATCTGAAAAAAAAATTTCCTGGTTCTAATGGAATATGGGTGGGGCTTATCGCTATAACTTATCTCACTCACACTGTTAAAGTCTATTGAATGTTATAACAAAGAAAGAAATGCACAAATAGATTTTCTCACAAAAATTATCAAGAGTCTGCTCTTGTGAGCTTCACCATTCCATTGCCTATGGACTAACCAGTTTACATAAAAAACGGTAAGTTAGTTGTGGGGGCGGGCAGTGTGGAAATGTATGGGTGTTTCAAGGCATGGTTTTCCTCTGTGCCCTGTTTAACACAATGTACTAAAAAGGAGCAGAGCAAATCAGCTCAAAACTCTTCCTTACTCCTACTATAGTGATGGATAGTGTTAGAGCTAGGTCCGGTGCCACCTATAGGCAAGGTAGGCGCCGGCCTAGTGCACAAATCTACTGAGGGCGCAGTCAGAGTCACGTCGGCTGCTGTAGGAATTGAGGAGAGAGAGGCTTGCAGCGCCTACATACCTGGGAACTTCCAGTTGAGGTCTGCCTGGAAGGGAGTCCTCTGGTGCAGCAGGGGGTGACAATAATGACACAAATCGCATCAAAAAGGGGCGGGGCTTGAGGTGAGTTGGTGTGGGCAGGGCTTAAAGGTGACACACAGAAGGCTGGGGAAGGAGGAACACCGGGAGAAACAGCAGATGTGGGCAGAGTTTCAATAGAAACTCCCCACATCTGGAGGAATCTGCCTCTGCCCTGGAGACCCGGTAAAGATCTGTCAAAACCAGAGTCTCCGGGAGAGTTCCCAGGTATGAGCGCCTAGAAAGCCTCCTCCTGCCACTCAATTACTATTGCTGTGATTGGCATGATGGTCAGCCAATCACAGCAAGCAACCAAACGTGACCCCTGTAACTGTGGGCGCTCTGCATCCCTGTCTCATTGCTATGGTTTTGTGAGACAGCGTGCTGTACATGCATTCCGCAACAATCTGCTCTGTATCAAGAGGTAGGCGGCAGCAGCGGAAAATAACAGTGTGGAGCAATGTCTTTGAGACGTCTCTAGCATGTAAGGGGTTAAAATCACCACATAACGAAACAATAATTTTTAGATCTCATGGTTGGTTTGTCCAAGAATACTGCCCCTTTTCTTTTGATCATAACGCCCAATCCTATATAATAATTTGCTAAAACGTGTATAACCACAGTCATTCGCAGTACAGACTGCCTTCTTAGCGTCCAGCTCTGTATCAGCCGCGGTGCGGGCAGTGTCTACTGCGCATGACTGCCCCGCGACCGGCTGGCAGTGGCACTGTGGCCTGTGTAACTGGCTCTTCAACTAGTATAATATAATATAAGCCATTTTACCACAAGAGATTTGGCACTCGTGACAAGTCTACACGTGCATCAGTGACGTGTTCTATAAAAGCAAACCTCTCTTAACCATTTGAGTGCTAAAGATGGTACAGTGTGTAAGGAATGGTCAAAAGGGAAACTATTCATTGTTACTTGGATTGCTGCAGGGGGTGTCCAAAGCATGGCCTTCAACACTCTAAGGTTTCTCACATTGAAAAAAAAGGAAAATAAATATATACACACACACATTTATTTCTTTATACTTTAGTCTCTTAACTCTTGTCACCTTGGTTTAATTACTGTCAACTGTTATGAAGCAGGGTTGCCCTAATTGTCTTCGCTTTGCCCTTCAAGCTAAGCCCCTGCTTATATTATGAAAAAATAATATATATGTAGGGTTTGGGTGCCCAACATGCGACCCATGGGCGGCAGGCCAAATCTGGACTAACAAAACCTTTTCTTATCTAATTAAGGAGGACATATGAACTAATGGGCCTAATTATCTGATCACCACTACTGCTATATAACTTATACACATACATGGGTGGGGCATAAAGGAGCAGAGCCAAGGGGCAGCAAAATGAGGTTTTGCCTAGGGTGGCAAAAATCCTTGCACCAGTCCTGGTTAGAGCCCATACACATTATAGTCTTTTTATGGTGAAATTGAGTGCGCTGGAATGTGCATAAGCACAGATATGGTCTGTAAAACTGTGAGTCTAAAGATAAAACTGCAGATGCAATATTTATCTATATATATATCTATATCTATATCTATCTATATCTATCTATCTATATATATATATATATATATATATATATATATATATATATATATACACTGTCTCCCATAGCATACAGAATTAAATTCAAAATTCTGGTGCTAACTTATAGAGCCCTCACTAACATCCCACCCTCCTATATTTCATCTCTCATTTCCAAATAAACTCCCACCCGCCATCTTCACTCTGCACAAAACTTTCTGCTCTCCACATAGACAAGGAAAAAGAACAAAAAGCGGGGGCACCAATAGTGCCTTATCAGACTTATCAGTAGATATTTAACAGTGTAACAATTGCACTCACATTTATACGTTGCTGCACTGATACTTAATAAATGCAGCTAATATAGCATACATGTGAATCTTACCGCCCCTGTTCGGTGACTGTTGCGATAGCCTCCTCCACTTTCCTTACAGGATCTCCTGTCCTCGTATCTTCATATATGTCCCAATATAGCTAAACATCTGTAGGTAATCTCTGGGTTCGTAGAATCCAGATACCATAGAAGATCAAAGGACAATGGCTCTGTATATTCCAAAGCGTTTATTGCATACAATAATCAAAATAATTAAAACAATATAAAACCGTTTTCCAGCGGTCCACGCTGCTTCCTCAGCTAATATAGAACAGAATATTGCCCTGAATAGAGCAACGGCTATTTAAAAACTTGGGAATTGACCCGATTGGGTCGCTAAAATAGATATATAGTCCTATAGAGTAGTTAAAGGGATAGTAATGTTTCATAATAAAAGCAGCTCTAATTAATCATCATAGTATTTGGACTTTGGAGAGTGTTATTTCAGTTCTGTAAGAGTTGTAGTTCCAGAGTAATTCAATGACAAAGTGTCCCCCTCCCGTCCCTTTTCCTGAAGTAACACTGTTCAGCCAGATCAGAAGGGAGGTGCCCAGGTAGACTGCAGAGAGGAACAATCTTCAGTTAAGATAAGGGAAAAACCTGAAAAGATTGTCAAGGGTGCAGGGATTTCATTGTTTTCATAGGAATAAGAGTGTCCCCTTCTGTTATCTGTCTGGTCTATGGACTGGATTCCACATCAGAGAAGAGACGGCTAACACTAGGTAAAAGGAGCGGGAGGGGGAAACTTTGCTTGTGAATATCTCATAAACCATAAAGGTTTGATAGATAAGACTTATATCATTCTTCATGTTTTTTTAATGCCTATAAAATAAAATAAAGTTAAAACGAAGTATTACTATCCCTTTAACCCTTCCAGCAAATACACCTAAGAGATCCTCTAATCCTTTGCTTTCCCCAATCGGGCCAATTTACCACGAGTATAATAATAAAACCATTATACACAACTTAAGGAAATTTCAGTCGCAATATTCCAAATCTCACTTTATATCTCGATATTAAGCAAATATAATAGACAATAATCATAATATCCTAATATAGGAGTTCTACATATAAGTATATAAAAATATATATCTCAATTTTTTATATACTTATAGGGATAGGGATATGTAGAACTCCTATATTAGGATATTATGATTACTGTCTATTATATTTGCTTAATATTGAGATATACAGTTAATTGATAAAAAATAAACTATTAACATGTCTATTTTTTAAAGCATTCTTACTTTACAGCATTTCATCACAACTTCCTTAAACCTTTACACATTGATATATATATCAGTCATGGCATATGCTGCTTTGGATATACACAAAACTATGACTGGTGCACGTCCCATAAGAGTAACACAAGTATACTGAACCTGAGATGGTGCAGGAGAGACAGCACACGGCAGTAAGTGAAGAAAAATGAAGAGTGATACATGAATTGAATAAAGTCTTCATTTTTCTTCACTTACTGCCATGTGCTGTCTCTCTTGCACTATCTCAGGTTTAGTATACATATACATTTACATATACTCACGCGATGCAGTCATGCGCAATAGAGACTGCCCAAATGTGTGCAATCTCTAATGGGCACGACTGCATCGTGACAAACATCCTAGCGAATTATCATATAGGATGTATGTATATATATATATATATATATATATTTGTGTGTGTTGTTAGATTCTGCATACTACTTCTTTACTTGTAAATCCCTAGTAAAATAATGGATGGGTGTCTGCAGTGTTTTGGAGATTTATCTTGTACTTTGAGGGCTAAAGTTAATTAAGCTTATCTCATGCTTGGATGATACTTTCCCTGTCATTTAATTTGTTTTGGTGCCCTGCTACTTATAACACACCCTGGGATAATATGATTTAGTGATAATGGGATTTTCAGATGATATGGTTCCCCTAGGAAAGTATCATTATCTGGGGATGAACAAGAACATGATCCAGTGAAAACAGGATTGTACCATTAGTATCAGGAATGTTTACACCTGTTGCAAGTTCTTAACCCCTTAACGACCAATGCCTTGTGAGGACCATCACGGCTGACCGGCAATTAAGGACCAGTGATGGTCCTGGCACGTCATGGAGTTCAGGGCTCCCCACACGGCTGCACGCCACTCAGGAGCCCTGAACTGGAAGTAAAAAAAAAATGCCCCGTGGTCCTCAAGTGCCAGCCGCGTGTGCGCGTGCCGGTCCTTAAGGGGTTAAAATCAATCAATATTAATCCTTGGGGGACCAAAGGTGTGTGTGCCAAATTGGAAGCAATGAAATCAACACCTTTCTGGCTCTTTAGGCATTAAGGATGTGCGGAAGATCCGTTTTCTTTGTAGAAATGTGTGCAGAAATGGGCTATATTCCTCTGTTTCAAGGAAATCACTGTGAAACTTATCTCCAGAAGATATTCTGTACTGACTTCTGAGGTTAACGCTATGACATCATGTTAATGCTATGACAGCATGTTAATGCTATGACATCACTTACATTGTAAGCTCTACGGGGCAGGGACCTTTCATCCTCATGTATTATCTCCTGTTGTTCCCCTTATTATTGTCTTTATAAGCACTTAATCCCTGCACTTATTGTACCTTTTCTATATCAAATGTAACCTGTAAAGTGCCAAGTACACTGGTTTGCGCTATATAAATAAAATATACAATACAATATACAATGCAAACACACATCATACAAAATCATTTACATAAAAAATATACTCATTGACAATGTAGTGACTTTAAAGGATAACTCTAAATTAGTGAGTAAATGAGCTACTCTAAACCTCAAAAAATGAGTAGTAATTATATAAATATAATATACTAGTTGAACAGCCCGTTACACGGGCCACAGTGCCTCTGGCAGCCGGTCGCGGGGCAGTCACACGCAGTGGAGACTGCCCGCGCCTCGGCTGATACAGAGCTGGACGCTCCTTCGGAGCGCCCAGCTCTGTATCAGCCGCGGCGCGGCCAGTCTCCACTGCGTGTGACTGCCACACGCACAGCAGTGTCTACTGCGCATTGTGGGGCGTTACACACAACTTAGCGAATTATTATATAGGATAGGTAAGTGCTTACTATAAAATTGACAATCCTGAATAAATTACTATATGTGATTATAGGCAATCTTAATACATATTATACTATAAATAAATATACAGATGATCATTATATAGTGATTGTGCAACAAACAATATTAAATAATACAATACAATAAAGTGAATGTGTATGTAGTCACCACCTAAAATAACACACAGATGGATATTACAACTAATGTAAAAATCCAAAGGAATAGTGGACTCAGAAGACTCATGTGAATAAAAACAACAGGACGGAACATAGCATGATCCGTTACATACTATATTGCAGTCATATAACAAAATCACAGCTTACCTGTATTGTGTATAATAATTCGCTAAAACGTGTGTAACGACACAGTCATGCTCAGTAGAGACTGCTGTGCGTGCTGCAGTCATGAGCAGTAGAGACTACCCAAGCCGCGGATGACACAGAGCTGGACACTCCAAAGGGCAGAGGTCTCCAAGTTAGGGCATCCAACAGGCCAGGATTCAAGTATCTCTGATAATTATATGTTAACTAATCAGTGGCAGATTTATTTTTCTTTTAATTCCATAAATTTTTATGGAAATTGTAGAAAGAAAAGAAGCAACATTCAACCAGTCAGGCATCAAACATACGCAATTTACATGGTGGCAGGTAATTCGAAAGTGGAATGCAGATGCATTTAGCATTAATTATTAACCTGACCCATGTGTATTGAAGCAGAGAAATGCCATTGGAGGAATTTATGAATCTGTCATCATAGCTCATTTTCTGCTCATGGATGCTGGTATATAAATCATAAGCCTGCACTTCAGAGTATGTACTAAACCTTATGATCGCTTTAGAGCATACAGGCACTCACACATCTCAGTCATTAACCCTTTGAGTGTCAGATGGGTGCACAATGCATTGCTTTGCTTTGTCACTCAGTGTGTTAAGACTAATGTGTACAAGCCTTGAACATCACCCATATAGTGTGCTCAGAAAAATGGAGTAAAGTTTTACCATTTTCCTTTGTGCATTGTTAGTAAACAAGGTGTAAGGGGAACAGAACACCCTAAAATTCCCATATACTCCAAAACTGTCCTCGCCTTGGCTTAAATGACAAAAATGAATGAATTTTCAAGATAGATAGATTTGTACATAGCTGATAGGCAACTGCAACACCAGTGAATCGATTCTATCACCTATTATAGATCATAACCTGAGGCCCAGCAGTAGAACTTCAAGCTGGGTGGGGGTGATGGGAATTGCAGTACTCAACAATTAGAGGGTCCCAGGGTTCCCATACCAACAGTAGATAGAACAAGCCAAATATATTGCTGTTGTACTGTGGATTATAGGTTTCCTCACAAGAGAAATGATGGGATGTGACCAGCTTCTGAATTCATGTGCTCAGGTTCATAAATATTAATTATCGTATGGAAAAGTAAGCAAAATCCAGGATGTGCCAACACAAAGGAAACCCCCCCCACACACACACCACCTTTATGCAAGTGCTCCCCATACTAAGTGATTTTGGGTGCTGATGGTGGAAGAATGATCTGTTCTTTGGAATCTAACTTTCTGAAGGAAATGTTTTGTTTTTTAATTGGAAGTGAGTATTATCTCCATGGTTAGATCCCCAAAACACATGTACCTAAAGAAAAAGCAGTGCTTCTCAGGTTTAACATAGTAACATAATAATAACTAGTATTTATATAGCACCTTTCTCCCAGTGGGACTCAAAGCGATTTCAGTGAACGCTCTCGAAATTAACCAAATCGGCAGCTAAATGATAAATGTTATTATTACCCAATCAATGGTACTCATTTATCGACCTTGGAAAGATGAAGGGCTGAGATGATCCTGCCGGGTTTGCAGTTTGAACAGGCTCTATAGTCAGGGCATTTACCACTGAGCTATCTCACCGGCCTATAGTAATGTAGGGGAAAGCACGCATGCAGTCCCCTACTACCATAAATTATGCAGTCGAGTTTCCCACATTTGGGGAAATCACAGGGGTCAGATGGGTCGAAGTGCAATGATCCAGCATCGCCCTGGGAGAGCCACCTTCGGGATCATAGCTACAACTTCCCTGCCAGGAAAGTAGTAACATAGTTGATGAGGCTGAAAAAAGACATGCGTCCATCAAATCCACCCCATGCCAAAAACACCCCTGTTGATCCAGAGGAAGGCAAATAAAGCCCTCTGAAGCCATTTCCAATTTAGTCCCAAGTTTTACATAGAAAATGATTGTTCATATCTTCAACATTTCTATAGAAAACAAAACTATAAGCATATCATTTTTTAATATTCATACAAAAAGAGTACTTTGCAAAAAAAATAGCGCCCACATTTGCAAACAATATGTGTGTGCAAAAGTACCCACAACAACCTTTAAAGGGATAGTAATGTTTCATAATAAAAGCAGCTCTAATTAATCATCATAGTATTTGGACTTTGGAGAGTGTTTTTTCAATACTAGATGAGAGTTGGTACCGTGTTAGCCGTAGAAATAAAGGAGGCAAATATAGTTTTTGATACCTTTTATTGGCTAACTAAGCGGATTCAAATGCAAGCTTTCAAGACCATAGGTCTCTTCCTCGGGCATGTTATCATGCCTGAGGAAGAGACCTAAGGTCTTGAAAGCTTGCATTTGAACCTGCTTAGTTAGCCAATAAAAGGCATCAAAAACTATATTTGCCTCCTTTATTTCAATACTGTCAGAGTTATAGTTCAAGAGTAATTCAATGTCAAACTGTCCCCCTCCCACCCCTTTTACTGATGTAACACTGCTCAGCCAGTGCAGAAGGGAGGTGCCCAGGTAGGCTGCAGAGAGGGACAATCTTAAATTAAGATAAGGCAAAAAGCTGAAAAGCTTGTCAAGGGGGGCAGGGCTTTCATTGTTTTCATTGTAAGAAGATTGTCCCCTGCTGTTATCTGTCTGGTCTATGGACTGCATTCCACATCTGAGAAGAGATTGCTTACACTAGGTAAAAGGGAGAGAAGGGGAATCTTTGCTTGTGAATATCTCTCAAACCATAAAGGTTTGAGAGATAAGACTTATATCGTTCTTCATGTTTTCTTAATGTCTACAAAATAAAATAAAGATAAAATGAAGTATTACTATCCCTTTAACAGACCTAAGATGGGAAATGGAGAGTAGGTAGTTGGATTCCAGAAGAGGGCCCTTCATATTAATCAGACACAGAGTTGTCTTGTATGCATTGTTTAGCTCAGGTTTGTATCTGAAGCTTTACTTTTCCTATTTTTCTTCTCTGTGAGGAGGGGACATTATAAGAGGTGGGACATTGTACAATACGCTTTACAGAGCATGAAATCTCTTCTCAAACATGGCAGTCAAGCAAGAGAAGTGTGTCTTCCACTGCTGTCTGCTACCTTGTTAGGGTGAAGCACAATCACCACAAAGGTCAAGATTGTGACTCAGAAACATACCCCTGTTGTTCCAAGCAGCAGATATCAGGTTCTCTGAATGGGCAAGCACAACCAGAGTGGTAACCAGAGATTGGAAGTAATGTGGCAGCAGACCATGAGGAGCCTTCTTCAGCTGTCACTTGTAAAATTGGTACCCTCAGAGACTGGATTGTAAATTGTATTTCTGCATTGATCTTATTTGACCCATCCCCATACCTTTATATTAAAAAAAATGTTCCAAGAAGAAATACATTCCGTATTTCTCAGACAGTACCACAGTACCACATTGTTTGTTTACATGTTTATGTCCTTGACACGCTTTTCATAAAGCTTTCTGATTGGAACTGAAAAAAAATACAAAGTAAATAAGACAGTTAAACAACATAGAAAAGTCTGCCTTTAAAGCACTGGTTGCTCAATCAGAATTATTTCCCTAAAATAAATCAGGGCTATCTTTGAAAACTGTCCTGTTGGTGTGCCCTGAGAACCAATGTACTAACACTGCTATACATCATAAAGGGAAATATCTCTGTTTTGACAGGGTCTGACTGGAAATACAGATCAAGGGAGCTCAATGTTAGTGATATAAGAGTGTAAAAATTATAAAAAAAGGTGAAGAGAAAAAAATAAAATAAAAAGTATGGTCAAAGACATTTTATTCACATTTTATTCATTGACAACATTTTATTCACCTCAAAAAGGAGGTTGGCTGTCTATTTAATGTGAGCAGAAAATTCTAATGTCCACCAATGAATCATTTCTACATGGACTTGGTCACTAGAATCAATCTTTGGTATTTGATATCCTGTCCATGGAGGCAAACACGATTCTATGTTGTCAGACTCCTGAAGTAGACTTCACTGGGAGGAGTCTGTGGCCCTGGAGTCTACAGACATGATATCCAGTACTGATTGCTACACAATACATTGGATACCTTCCTGATGCTCAAAGATTAACTGCTTTGTCTATAATGTATCAAACAATGGTTATACCCAATGTGTGGCACTTTGTAGAGCCATAGGGACACATGCATTCTTTGGAGCAAATCTGGCTGTCAGTCATAGTTCTGTATAATGTGATAGGTCAGGGCAAGGTTGGCCTAGACTACAGGAAGTCCTTGAACAGCGGCAAGTAGCACTTCCTCTTCTGTATGGAACAAACTCATACTTCCCATGCCAGTTCTAGGATAAAAAATAGAGAATAATAAGATAACTAGGGCAGCCCCTTTCATGGCTACCGCAGAACTGGCCTATACCTATTGCATGGAATACTTGCTGCCTATAATTAATCATGATGCTTAATATAAGCACTCACTATAACTCCTTTTAAAGCAATGTGTTGTGCAACCCTCTGGTATTTAAATTATTAATCTTTCCTTGTAACTCTTGGTGATCCACATAACCCCACCTATTTCTCTACTAATCCCCACTCTAAAACTCCCTATGATATTAATATAAAATCTGATTCAGTGTTGACTTGCTAACACTTGGCAGTGTTTTATGTCACACAGTGACTAATGGCTAATACCCTGTGGTCTGGGGCAATCCAAGAAGAGGGAGACACAGTGAGAGATCATGCAGTCTGACAATAATACCCATTTGTTATTTCATTTTTATTTTCTTTTGTTATCTCTCATTCCAACTCTATCGCCTGGTTTCGCTTTTCTATCTTTCGTTTCTCTTCTTACAATTTAATGTATGTATGTATGTATGTATCTTTATTTATATAGTGCAATACATATGCACAGTGTTTTACATAAATAGTAATAGTAGAATACAAACGCACAGTACTGGGTTAAGAGCAGGGGAGGGCTGGCAACATGTGGGGGGGGGGATACAATCAAGTGGCCGGCTTCTACTATCGTTCAAGTCCACTGTCCCTGCCCACCCCCTTTAGGTAATTTTAAAGTTGGCATTACGTTGTGAAGTAAGGCAAGTGATATCACAGAGCTTACAGTTGAAATGAGGCTGCACTACTGATACATTGTAAGCTCCGTGGTAAGTAAAGCTACAGTAGTGATACCATATATCTTACCTGGGAAATGGGTTATGCTTGAATTGTAGCTCTGTGGTACTATTTGTGTAACTCCATTTCAGTTGTAAGCTGTCGCTAGTGTAGCACCATTTACAGCATCAGGCGAGAGATTGAGTGAGGCAGTGGCCCACCAGCCCAGATATATGTCCGGCCCAGGGGGAAATTGCCCCCCTGCCCCCCAGGCCAGCCCTCCCCTGGTTAAGAGCATCAGGCTAAGTGAGATGATTGCATTAGTAGCAGAGGGAAAAGGGAAGTAAAGGGTACATTAGGAAAGGGATCCTGCTCCTAGGATCTTAGAATGTAATTAGTAATCATGACAATATACAGAGACAGTCGGAGGAGGATAAATCAAGTACAAGGCTTCAGTATAGGAAGTGCAGAAAGATTCTAATGTGACTGTAAGTGTACACAAGGAGGATAGTTTTAAAAATTCTCTACATTCCCATTGAATTAAATGGGAATCTTAACCCTTTGAATGCTAGAGAGGTGTCTGACAAATTGCTTGGCCATGCATTCAATCCGTGATTTGCATTAAGTAAAAATGGAGCAGTTTTGGGGTATACCAACTGCACTATAGTCTACAAATACCCCCCCCCCCCCAAAAAAAAAATCTCATTGATTGAAGACCTCTCTAGGGGTCGTTCTGGGGAAAACCAAGTGCATCATAGGGGAAAAACAAAATCTCCTAATGTTTATAATGAGGATTTAACCCTGCATATACTAGAGAGGTCTTCAATGTGTTGCGGAGCTCTCTAGCATTCGGACGGTTATAACCCCATTTCAATCAATGATAATTTTTTTTTTGGGGGGGGAGGATTTGTAGACTATGGTGCAGTTGGTGTACCCCAAAACTGTTCCACTTTTTCTTAATGCAAGTCACGGCTTGAATGCATGGCCAAGCAATTTGTCAGACACCTCTCCAGAATTCAAAGGGTTAAGATCTCCATTTAATTCAGCGCAGATTTTTTTGCTCTGTATCATGATGTTGGTCTATTTTAGAACTGCTCCAGTTAGAGTGATGATAGGCTTGGTTCACAGGAGTCTTTGTAGTTATAAATGAAATTAAATGAAAAAAATCAGATGCTTTTACTTGCAAAATGCAACCGACTTTGTAGTAAAGTTCTGTATTTTTACAGCCATGATGCCTTGCACTCATTATAAACAATAGTGACAAAACTGCACTGAACATACAGCTAACTACAATGTTTGTGCAATTCAATTCCAATCTCACTGAATCACATATTTCTGATTTGTATATGAAGAAGGATACAGCAGTCTGCTTTAAAGGGATAGTAATGGTTTATAATAAAAGCAGCTCTAATTAATCATCATAGTATTTGGACTTTGGAGAGTGTTATTTCAATTCTGTCAGACTTGTAGTTCAAGAGTAATTCAATGACAAAGTATCCCCCTCCCGCCCCTTTTACTGATGTAACACTGTTCAGCCAGAGCAGAAGGGAGGTGCCCAGGTAGACTGCAGAGAGGGATAATCTTCAATTAAGATAAGGGAAAAACCTGAAAAGCTTGTCAAGGGGGGCGGGGTTTTCATTGTTTTCATAGGAAGAGGATTGTCCCCTGCTGTCATCTGTCTGGTCTATGGACTGCATTCCACATCTGAGAAGAGATGGTTTACACTAGGTAAAAGGGGAGGGAGGGGAAACTTTGCTTGTGAATATCTCTTAAACCATAAAGGTTTGAGAGATAAGACTTATATCGTTCTTCATGTTTTTTTAATGCCTACAAAATAAAATAAAGTTAAAACGAAGTATTACTATCCCTTTAAAGATTGCTAAGTAGCATAACAGTATTTGAAATGGTGAAAAGCAATCACGGTCAGAAGACTGGGAGAGGCTGCTTACAGAATGGCTTGAACATCACAGTATAGCATGTCTGTAATGGTCAAACTAGTATGTTTGGAAGGGAACTGGATTGTAGAAATGTCTGTGACAAGGAAAATGATGTATAATGAATTGTTTTTCTCAAAATATATTGCAAAATAAATAAACTGCAAATTAATACTATAAATAGGTGTGCAAGAGGTTACATTTATATTGATAAAAAAAAGGATTGGTGAAAAACAAAAGGAGGGGCCTTGTTAAAAGTTTGGAAATTATTGCTTAAAGTGGAACTTTCAACCAAATAAAAGTACATTTAATCTGGCTCTAAGTCAACTATTTTAAATTGTAATATTTATCATTACAAAATCGCCATATTTAGAGAGTTATTTAATGTAAAAGAATTAACTGGTGACGTAGTTCCAATGCTCACTGCGGTACACTCTTTACCCTTTACCGCATGGCTCTCCAGCCCATCCTCTTGACAGCCAGAGCCCACCCACAACCATTACCATGTCTCTGACTCTGCAGTGCACTCCATTCATATGCGCGTGTCCTACACACGCAATGCCGGATTATCATTGAAGAATGCTATTTGTTTGGATGGAGAGTGCTGCCAATCAAGTGACACAGTATCAACATGGAAGTGCTCTCCCTCTTGCGAACGGGCAGCAAGAGTGGTGGATGAGGGGTAAATATAATATGTATGCAGAGTGGTTTATATGCATCGGGAGGTTATACAGCGATGGGGGCTGTGAAGCAATGATGTGAAAGTTCTGCTTTAAAGGGATAGTAATACTTTGTTTTAACTTTATTTTATTTTGTAGGCATTAAAAAAACACGAAGAATGATATAAGTCATATCTCTCAAATGTTTATGGTTTAAGAGATATTCACAAACAAAGTTTCCCCCTCCCGCCCCTTTTTCCTAGTGTAAGCCATCTCTTCTCAGATGTGGAATCTGGTTGTAAGACCAGACAGATAACAGAAGGGGACAATCTTCTTACAGTGAAAACAATGAAATCCCTGCCCCACTTGACAAGCTTTTCAGGTTTTTCCCTTATCTTAATTGAAGATTGTCCCTCTCTGCAGTCTACCTGGGCACCTCCCTTCTGCTCTGGCTGAGCAGTGTTACATCAGTAAAAGGGGCGGGAGGGGGATACTTTGTCATTGAATTACTCTTGAACTACACTCTGACAGAATTTAAATAACACTCTCCAAAGTCCAAATACTATGATGATTAATTAGAGCTGCTTTTATTATGAAACATTACTATCCCTTTAAAGCGGAACTACCACTCCTTACAAACATCTCCCCAAATAATTACCCATCTGGCGACTAGCTGCTCAGTAGCGCTAGTCACCAGAATTATTGCCGCGTTATTGAGACTTATTCACTGCTGCCGGACTGACAGACAGGAAACAGTGCAGACATCTTTCCATAGTGACGTCTGCGCGTCTGCACTGTCAGTTCCTTCCATACCTTATGGCCCCAGGCTATGCCTCATACAAGCGGACTTGGACTGACAGCGCTTTAACGCCTTAGATGATAGACACCTCTCTAATGTATTGCTCTGCAATGCATTAGCAATGTCTCCAGCATCCAAGGAGTTAATGTGTGGGACAAAAGCAAAAAAGAGCAGGATTCTGGGATGAAGGAACCAAAACTAGGGACCATCCCTTGACATCTGGGACAGTTGGCAGGTATGCATGGTGTAACCTGCTGCCTGCATATTTATCACTGTATTTCATTGTATACGAACAGTTCTTTGTGATAGGAGTACAAAGGGACTGGAAACACCTTAGGACCCCAGCTGCTTAGGAAGCAGATGGTCAGGTTGGAAAAGAAGGGGGAGGGTGGGAGACAGTAAGAGAAAGGAGAGATTAAATAGGAGACAGGTGTGCAAGGTAGGTAAATATACAGCATTCATTTACTATTGTCAAGATTGATCAAAACCTGATCTCCGACCAAAAATGACAGGCCTGATTATGGAATTCGTTGTGATTGCTGTAATACAGTCTAAAACAAAAGGGTTAATCCTCATGGGATAAAGGGTAATAGGATTAGCCAGCACATTGATCCAGATACAATAAGGGTTGTCCCAACAAATGAACATGTTAATCAATCAGGAATAATGGTTAACATACCAGGTAATTGATTGATCTAGTCACAATCAGGGCGAGGCAGCTACATTTAAAGAAAGCCAGGTCGGATGTTGTTGGTGATGCAGTTTAGTAAATCAGCTATATCTGGGTTAGTCAAGAGTGTTGAAAGCTTCCAGAAGGACCTGGGGCTTGCAGCCTCCTATTACATTATTAGTGTGTTGTTCAGCCAAATTGCACACTGCCATAATCATATCTGTAGAGTAATATAATACTAATAGTAATAATTATATATTTATTCTTATATAGTGCTAGCAATTTGCATGCAGCGATGTACACACAATCTGTCAGGCACATTGCCCATTGCCCCACAGAACTTACAATCACAGGGTAGTTCTTCATCTGCCTAATGCTATATACTACATACACCGAAACCTCTTCTCTTACTCCAGGGAAGGACAGTTTGGAAATATTTGTGAATTTTTGGGGTGTCCCATTCCATTCTCTGACCCTTATTTCTATTTATGTACTAACAAAGAAAAAGGGGATTTTTTTGTGTAAAAGTCTTCTTTTTTTCATGGGCATGCTATATGGCTGGCATTTCGAGCTTGCTTGCATTAAAGGGATAGTAATGTTTCACAAAAACAGCAGCTCTAATTAATCTTCATAGTATTTGGGCCATGGAGAGTGTTATATCAATACTGTCAGAGTTGTGGTTCAAGAGTTATTGAACGATAAAGTTTCCCCCTCCCACCCCTTTTACGTAGTGTAAACCATCTCTTCTCAGATGTGGAATCTGGTTGTAAGACCAGACAGATAACAGCAAGGGACAGTCTTCTTCTTATGAGAACAATGAAAGCCCTGTTCCCCCTTGACAAGTTTTTCAGGTTTTTCCCTTGTCTTAATTGAAGATTGTCCCTCTCTGCAGTCTACCTGGGCACCTCCCTTCTGCTCTGGCTGAGTAGTGTTACATCAGTAAAAGGGGCGGGAGGGGGACACTTTGTCATTGAATTACTCTTGAGCAGGGCCCTCTGATCCTCCTGTTCTACACATCTGATTGTACTATTTAATACCTCTGTATGTCTATTCCCCAATTGTACAGCGCTGCGGAATTAGTTGGCGCTATATAAATAAAGAATAATAATAATAATAACTACAAGTCTGACAGAATTGAAATAACACTCTCCAAGGTCCAAATACTATGATGATTAATTAGAGCTGCTTTTATTATGAAACATTACTATCCCTTTAAAATCCTAACGAAGGTAGAGTGTTTGTACCTATACACACTAAAGTGATCAATACACACGCCAAAGTGCAGCTGTGGGAATTTTATGCCACAATTATCTTTTCTGTTACATGCAAAGTGGAAAACAAATACCAAAGCATCCTTAAGTTACTTGGGAGGGAAAAAGAAAAAAGAACTCCTCCACTGTACACCATTATTCCACAGGACTAACTGGTACCGTATAAATCTCAGGTGTCAACAGACACCAAACTTACACACCAAATAACTGAATAAAGAACAAGAGCCAACAGAGTTCAGAACTCTGCAGAAAGAAAGAAGAAGGATCCTTAAAGGGATAGTAATACTTCGTTTTAACTTTATTTTATTTTGTAGGCATTAAAAAAACATGAAGAATGATATAAGTCTTATCTCTCAAACCTTTATGGTTTATGAGAAATTCACAAGCAAAGTTCCCCTCCCCTCCCCTTTTACCTAGTGTAAGCCATCTCTTCTCAGATGTGAGTCTGGTTGTATGACAGTACAGATAACAGAAGGGGACAATTTTCTTTGTATGAAAACAATGAAAGCCCTTCCCCCCTTGACAAGTTTTTCAGCTTTTTCCGTTATCTTAATTGAAGATTGTCCCTCTCTGCAGTCTACCTGGGCATCTCCCTTCTGATCTGGTTGAACAGGGGGGGGATACTTTGTTTGTGAATATCTCTTAAACCATAAAGGTTTCAGAGATAAGCCTTATATCATTCTTCATGTTTTTTAATGCCTACAAAATAAAATAAAGTTAAAATGAAGTATTACTATCCCTTTAAATAGGCACCATCGATTGAAGATCCTTCCAGCCACAACTGGGTCAGCTGAAGCCTGGACATTGACAAAGTAGTGCTTGTTGAAGGTGTGCAGAGACAACAATGTTGCCACCTTACACACTGCTCAGCCAAGGCCTGATTCTTGTATGCCAAAGAGGCACCCACTGATGTGGTGGAAAGTGCAGTATGTTTACTTTAACTTGAATGCTAGCGAGCTCTCCAATGCATTGCTCACAATGAACTCGAGATGGGGGTAATTTTCTAAAAAGAAAGCCAGCAGATCACCATTTTCTTGGTGGCCAAAGTGCCAAAAAAAGCAGAGCCACTGATAAAAGGTACCAGGTCAACGACAAAAGCTACTAGGTCACTGACCTGGCATAATGTGCATGAAAATCAGCAGTGATTGGAGATATTAGCATTCAAGGGAATAAAAGATCCATTTAAATTGATGGCTTAAATGATAGCAGTGCGCCTCCATGCACGCTGCTATCATTCTTTCCAGACAGGGTGTGCATGTAGACAAAGATCCATCGCAAAAACGGATATTGTCGTACATTGCCAGTCTGTGCATGTCACCTCTTCTCCAGCATGGGTTGCCGGTCACAATCCAAATTGCACGTGTTCAATCATCGACAACCCATGCCTGTCACATTCAGTGTAGCATATGGTCGAACATCGAAAACCCATGCCTGTCGCATTCAATGTAGCACATGGTCGAACATCAACAACCCATGCCTGTCACATTCAAGTTAGTATATGGTCAAACATCGACAACTCATGCCTGTCACATCCTACTCAACCTAAGTGGTCAAACATCGACAAACTATACATGTGACATTCTAAGTTAGTACATGGTTAAAGGTTTCATTTTCTGGTACCAGCCTCCTACCCTATTGTCCCTCTTTGGTACCCAAATTCCTCTGTCTCGTTTTCCTACCCTGATTTCCCCTCATATCAGATCAGTCTATGTGTATACATTAGTGTTTCATACATTAATCTTGTGCTAAATCGTCAACTCACTTACCCAAAGAGTTGTCAGTAGGTTATGAAGTTAAGTACAAAGTGACCGGAATGTCCCACCAGACACACCACCAGCAACACGTATATATGATCTCTGTATACCCATCTCCCTACACCACTTTAGGCTGTAATCTTTCAAACACAAATCCCACTTTTCAGTGTTTCATTCTCCTAAGCAATCTTCACCCTGTATTGTCCAAACCCTTAGCTACTTTCACCCTTTGAGTGCCAGAGCAGTATCCAACACATTGCTTTTCAATGCGTTGCATAACTTTCTCACACTCAAAGAGTTAACTAATTTGTTCACATACACCAAGGGCTGGCAAGAGTTCAACCAGTAGGTCGACAACCATGCCCCATGCACCACTAATTCAAAAAAAATTTCCCCCATCTTTAGCCATTTATTTTCCAGTTAGCTCCATGCTCTGCTTGTGTCTTCCTAGCTATCACTGTAAGCAGTAATGTTATGCACAGTATACATTGGAGTTGTATTTGGTTCACTCGGTAGAGTTGTCACATAGTAGTAAAGTTCGAAAGAAACTGAATGTGCTGGGCCTTGAGCACTCAATTGCCTTCCCGGCGTGATCACAGATTGCCATGCATAGTTTATCGAACATCAGGAACATATGTCTGTCACAGTCTAACCTGCATAGTTTGTCGAACATAACCCACCCTACATAGTTAGTCTAATACAAATGAAGTGAACATCACCAACCCATGCATGTCCCCGCCTACCCTGCACAGCTTGTCGAATAACCCATATCTGTCACTTCCTGCCCCTGCTTAGTTTGCGACATCACATTGTATCTTCCTCGAATCGTATATATTGAGATGGCATTGCCCATTCCAGCTCACGCTTTCAAATACTATTGGCCCAAGTTTCGAACTCATAGCATTCCCATTGCTGGTTGGCCAGGTGCCTTACTAGCAATTCAAAAAAGTTAAACATGACTCTATGACCTGAAAAAAAGTGGGGAGTACCCCCAAACAAGAACCATCCCCCAACAGACACCATCTTGATGAAGAGGACTGAGTGCAGACCAACAGCAGCAATGGCCAGAAGGAGAGATCTATCCTTCAGCATGGAGGAGAATGAGGCACTAGTGGGGGCACTGCAGGGCTGTTTTTCCCAGCTCTTTGGCCCATTGGCAGCTTCCACCACAGTAGTAGATAGGAGAGAAATGTGGGATACTGTGGTGGAAGCTGTCAATAAGGTGGCAGAGTCCCCACACACATCAGACAGGTGCAGGAAGCGGGTTTACGACATGAGAAGGCAGGTGCTGCGGAAAAGGGTGAAGATGGAGGTAGTGCAGTCATCTGGGGCCTCTAGTAGACCTGTTCTATTCCATCACTATGAACAAGTCCTAGATGGCCTCATTGTAGCATCTGAGGCAGAAGCTGCTCCTGCTTCAGGTGGTGATGAGGATGTTGCTGGTCCATCACATGCTGGACCAGCTCCCATCACCCCTGTAGCAGGATCAGTGGAATGATCCTCAGATGTTGAAGATGACCGTGCTTCTGCATCTTCCCCTGCCCCTACAGCACCTGTCTTCCCTGTCCACATGCCCGCTCCTGTTCCTGCTGATGTATGTGCCCATTCTCCATCAACTGGAGGGAGCGACTCTTCTTCTGGTCTGGTGATGTGCACCAGTTCCACCAGGAGCAGAGGCAGTGACGTTCCCTCCCTGCACACCTCAGATTTGGGTACTCCAGAGCCAGACATCCCCTCAACTGAGGAGTCAGGGCATAATGACGTGTTTTCTGGTAAGTAATTGTATTCTGATGCATGTGTTCATGTACTGTTTTTAAGTTATGTTAACCCTTTGAGTGCCAGAGGGGTACACAATGCATTGCATGTGTGTCACGGTTCCCCAGAATAACTCAGCAGTCAGTATGGTATAGTTAAAATGCAATTTATTCAAATAACAAATAAGGTAGCACACAGAGGTAAATATCAGGAACACGTAGAGAGTCACAGCCAGCAAGTGCTACCACCAGATTTAGTAAACTACCAAGGTGGATCACTCTACAAGAGACTAGGCCTAAGCCATTGGTAGTCTCTGCTGGAACCAGGAACAGGAACGGAACAGGAGCAGGAACAGGAACACGAAGTCTTGATCCAGGGTAGCGAGGAATCTACCAGATTCACTCCTTATCATTGTGCTCGTGATTGCTGCAATTCAGTGTCTATCACCTGTAGGGGGCTCCCATTGGCTGTCTGCCTTCAGCCCGCCTCACATTGCCTTTTTAAACTCAGTCTGGGCACCCTTTGGTTGCCCTTTCGTGGTGTCTTTGACAACATCCACTTCCTCCATACTATAGTAGCTAATTGGGCCTGTTGCTGAGTTCCTGAGTCGACCTGTTTCTGAGTTCCTGCCTGCTTTTTCAGTTCCAGTCCAGTTCCGGTTGTTCTCATCAGTAGCTGATGTTCCTGCTGCCAGTCTGCTTGGCTGCGCTTGATCCGGTTGATCTTCTCTGCTGATTCCTGTTGTTTCCTGCTTCCAGTTCCTGCATCTGTGGTGACATAGTTCTTCATTCGCTTCGGCGACATTTCCTCCTGTTGGTTCCCAGAGTGCGGAAGCTGGTTTGCTTCACTAAGCATTGTGGCTCACATTCAGCCTGTTGGTCCCAGCGTGCGGACGCTGGTTTACTCTATTAGCCTTGCGGCTCACATTCAGCCTGTTGGTCCCAGCACGCGTACGCTGGTTGCTCCACTAAGCCTTGTGGTTAATAGTGATGAGCGAGCACCCCAATGCTCGGGTGTTCGGGTGCTCTGACCGAGCACCCCCGGAGGCTCGAGTGCTCGGCCGAGCACCCGAGCCCCATTGAAGTCAATGGGAGGACTCGAGCATTACACCAGGCACCCCCTGCTCTGATGAGGGGAGGGTGCCTGGTCCATAGGAAAAGGGAAGAAAATGATGGAAACACCACAGAAATGGTTCAGGGACAGCATAGGGAGGATGTCTGGATGCATCTTGGACTCCAACATCGCTGCTGGGAACGATCTTTCGCCCGTAGTACGCCATTTTTACAGACTGACCGTAAAACACACAAAAAGGAAAATAAAAACGACTTTAGGCGAAAAATTGTTACCAAACAGTATTTGCTGTATATTTACTTGTATATCATCTGCAAATTCTCCCAAAAATGTCCTCGATTTTTCTGAAGTGAGGCCATGATTAAGAGGGAAACGTGCGCAGAGGCAAATTCTACCAAAAATTTCCTTGATTTTTCTGAACTGAGGCCATGATTAAGAGGGAAACGTGCGCAGAGGCAAATTCTCCCAAAAATTTCCTCGATTTTTCTGAACTGGGGCCATGATTAAGAGGGAAACGTGCGCTGAGCCGACCATCTAAAACATTATGGGTGAGGGTCTGCTGCGGAGCTGACCATCCTAAACATTATATGCGAAGGCCCGCTAGTGAGCTGACGCTATAAAACATTATATGAGAGGGCCCGCTAGAGAGCTGACCCAATAAAACATTATATGAGAAGGCCCGCTGGTGAGCTGACCTATACAAAAATTGTCAAACAGCGCCCGCTGGTGAGCTGGCCCTATATAAAAATTATATCACAGGGCCCGCTGGTGAGCTGGCCCTATATAAAAATTATATCACAGGGCATATGGAAGAGGAGGAGGAGGATGAGAAGATTAAGAGTCAACCATATACCCGTTTTTTGGGTGGAAGGGGTGAATGGGAATACAGAGTATTCCCATCATTGTAAATAACATATATAAAGTGAGTTTATGTTCCCCCAGGGCTTTCCTCCAGTGGAGAGGAGAAGTCAGGGGAAATCCAGGCCTTGTTCATTTTTATAAGTGTCAACCTATCAGCATTGTCGGTGGAAAGGCGGATACGCTTATCTGTTATGATGCCACCAGCAGCACTAAATACCCGCTCAGACAGAACGCTGGCGGCAGGGCAGGCCAGCACCTCCAAGGCGTAGAGTGCCAGTTCATACCACGTGTCCAGCTTGGACACCCAGTAGTTGTAAGGCACAGAGGGATCATTGAGGACGCTGACACGGTCTGCTACGTACTCCTTCACCATCTTCCAAAACTTTTCCCTCCTTGTGACACTAGGCTGCGCATCAGGGTGAGGGTGCTGGCGGGGTGTCATGAAGGTGTCCCACGCCTTGGAGAGTGTTGCCCTGCCTTTGTCGGAACTGCTGTGTGCTCCCCTTTTCTCCCCTTCTCTGTTGGCCAAGGTAGCAAGTACTCTGCCGCCAGCGTTGTCAGATGGAAAATTTTGGAGCAATTTTTCAACAAGAACCTTCTGGTATTGCACCATTTTGCTTGTCCTCTCCACCGGAGGAATGAGAGATGAGAAATTCTCTTTGTAGCGGGGGTCCAGAAGGGTGAACACCCAGTAATCCGTGTTGTCTAAAATGCGTATAACGCGTGGGTCACGGGAAAGGCAGCCTAACATAAAGTCAGCCATGTGTGCCAGAGTACCAACAGTCAAGATTTCGCTGTCCTCACCAGGAGGATGATCCTCAATCTCCTCATCCTCTTCCTCCTCTTCTGCCCACCCACGCTGAAGAGATGGAACTAAAGTTCCATGGCTACCCTCTGTAGCGGAGGCAACCGTGTCTTCCTCCTCCTCCTCCTCCTCCTCCGCCTCCTCCAATTGTCGCTGAGAAGACGAAGTGAGGGTGCTCTGGCTATCACCTTGTGTAAGCTCTTCCTCCCGCATTTCCACCTCTTCCACATGCAAAGCGTCAGTTTTAATTGTGAGCAGCGAGCGTTTCAGTAGACACAGAAGTGGGATGGTTACACTGATAATAGCGTTATCGCCGCTCACCATCTGTGTCGATTCCTCAAAATTGCGTAAAACCTCACAGAGGTCTGACATCCATTCCCACTCCTCACTTCTGATTACAGGAAGTTGAACGGAGAGGCGAGGACCGTGTAACAGCTGGTACTCCACTACTGCCCTCTGCTGCTCACAAAGCCGGGCCAACATGTGGAAGGTGGAGTTCCAGCGTGTGCTCACGTCACACAACAGCCGGTGAGCTGGCAATTGTAAGCGCTGCTGCAGCTTCAACAGGCCGGCTGAAGCTGTAGATGACTTACGGAAATGTGCACACACGCGGCGCACCTTGGTCAAGAGATCATGCACATTGGGGTAGGTTTTTAGAAATCGCTGAACCACTAAATTAAATACATGCGCTAGGCATGGTACGTGTGTGAGCTTGCCGAGCTCCAAAGCCGCCACCAAGTTACGCCCATTATCACACACAACCATGCCTGGTTGCAGGTTGAGTGGCGAGAGCCACTGCTCGGTCTGGTGACTAATCCCCTGCAACAGCTCTGAGGCCGTGTGCTGTTTGTCCCCAAGGCAGATCAGCTTCAGCACGGCCTGTTGACGCTTCCCCACTGCAGTGCTACACTGCTTCCAGCTACCGGCTGATGGGGGAGTGGCGCTGCGTGCAGAGAATTCGGAGGTGGAAACGGAGGAGGAGGAGCCAATAACGTAGGTGCTGGCGGAAACCCTGATGGAGGTAGGGCCCGCAATCCTCGGCGTGGGTAGCACCCGTGCCATCCCAGGGTCCGAGTCGCTCCCAGCCTCCACGACATTCACCCAGTGTGCCGTCAGGGAAATGTAGCGTCCCTGGCCACAAGCACTTGTCCATGTGTCAGTCGTTAAGTGGACCTTCCCAGTAACTGCGTTGGTCAGGGCACGGGTGATGTTACGGGACACATGGTGGTGTAATGCGGGGATGGCACACCGGGAAAAGTAGTGGCGGCTGGGGACCGCGTACCGAGGGACAGCTGCTGCCATCAGGCTGCGGAAGGACTCAGTCTCCACAAGCCTAAATGGCAGCATTTCGATGGCCAGTAATTTGGAAAGGTGTGAGGTTAGTGCTATGGCCTGTGGGTGGGTGGCTGGGTATTTTCGCTTGCGCTCAAATGCCTGGGGTAACGACATTTGGACGCTACGCTGGGACAGGGAAGTGGATGTGGTCGCTGATGGTGCTTCAGATGGTACAGGTGCAGGGCGGGAGGTATGCGGGCCTGCGCCTTCGACAGGCGATTGGCCGGCACCGAAAACAGGGGAAGAGGAGGCAGTGGTGTGGCCTGCAGACACAGATGGGCGATCCAGGCGTTCCTCCCACTTATTACGGTGCTTGGATGCCATGTGTCGGATCATGCTGGTGGTGGTGAGGTTTCTAGTGTTCATGCCTCGGCTCATTCTGGTGTGGCACAGGTTGCAAACTACAATTCTTTTGTCGTCCGCACTTTCCTTAAAAAAACGCCATACTGCGGAACACCTACCCCTTGGCAAGGTAGATTTACGCAAGGGGGTGCTCCGTGGAACATTTGCGGGCCGGTTTGGTGCGGTCCGCCTTCTTTCTGTAGCCACACCACTGCCTCTTCCAGCCTGTTGCGGTGCTGCAGATGGCTCACCCTCAGGACTGCTGTCATCGCTCGGCTCTACACCTTCCCAGGTGGGGTCAGTCACCTCATCGTCCACCAAGTCCTCCTCCACTTCCTCACTCTGATCATCCTCCTCATGTCTTGATCCCACCACATACTCAGTCATTGACAACTGTATATCATCCTCCTCAACAAGGTCTTGAGACAGTAATAGTGGTTGATTTAATGGCAACTGTGTCTCATCATCATCATCATCATCCACTACTTCCTTTGACCTTAAATGCCATTCACATCTGTCATCTTCTTGTGATTGGGTACCCTCTAGAGGTTGTGAATCAGGGCATAAGATGTCATGTTCCTCTGCAAGCGTGCTTGGAGAGAGGGTCAAATGAAGGATTGGTGATGAGACGAGCTCCTCACTATATCCCAGTGTGGGATCACTTCTTTGACCAGACCGTCTATGGTGGGAGGAAGGATGATCAGAGTGAGGATTATGTTGACCAGACTCTTGGCTACTGAGAGTGGACTTGGTGGAAGACAGGGTGGTGCTTAACCGACTGGAAGCAGTATCAGCTGACATCCAACCGACCACCTGTTCGCAGTGGTCGGACCTCGAGAGTGATGTCCTGCGATGCCCTGTAAAATGAGACATGAAGCTAGGTATGGTGGATGTCTTTCTTTCTTGTGCTCTGGCACCAGGCACAGTTTCTCCGCGTCCTGACCCGCGCCCTGAACTATCAGGATCACGTCCACTTCCCCGTCCCTTTTTACCCACCTTCTTCATATTACACGGAATATGTGCTGCAAATCTGCAACTGTGCAGAGTACACAGAATGTGCTGCTAAACTGCGGCGACGCACACTGAATGGAATATGTGACTTTGATATTTTAGTTTGAAGACTTAACAGTATTTCTTCCTATTCTGCAACTGTGCACAGTACACAGAATGTGCTGCTAAACTGCGGTGACGCACACTGAATGGAATATGTGACTTTGATATTTTACAGTTTGAAGACTTAACAGTATTTCTTCCTATTCTGCAACTGTGCACAGTACACAGAATATGCTGCTAAACTGCGGCGAAGCACACTGAATAGAATATGTGACTTTGATATTTTACAGTTTGAAGACTTAACAGTATTTTTTCCTATTCTGCAACTGTGCAGAGTACACAGAATGTGCTGCTAAACTGCGGCGACGCACACTGAATGGAATATGTGACTTTGATATTTTAGTTTGAAGACTTAACAGTATTTCTTCCTATTCTGCAACTGTGCACAGTACACAGAATGTGCTGCTAAACTGCGGTGACGCACACTGAATGGAATATGTGACTTTGATATTTTAGTTTGAAGACTTAACAGTATTTCTTCCTATTCTGCAACTGTGCACAGTACACAGAATGTGCTGCTAAACTGCGGTGACGCACACTGAATGGAATATGTGACTTTGATATTTTACAGTTTGAAGACTTAACAGTATTTTTTCCTATTCTGCAACTGTGCAGAGTACACAGAATGTACTGCTAAACTGCGGTGACGCACACTGAATGGAATATGTGACTTTGATATTTTAGTTTGAAGACTTAACAGTATTTCTTCCTATTCTGCAACTGTGCACAGTACACAGAATGTGCTGCTAAACTGCGGTGACGCACACTGAATGGAATATGTGACTTTGATATTTTACAGTTTGAAGACTTAACAGTATTTCTTCCTATTCTGCAACTGTGCACAGTAAACAGAATTTGCTGCTAAACTGCGGTGACGCACACTGAATGGAATATGTGACTTTGATATTTTACAGTTTGAAGACTTAACAGTATTTCTTCCTATTCTGCAACTGTGCACAGTACACAGAATGTGCTGCTAAACTGCGGTGACGCACACTGAATGGAATATGTGACTTTGATATTTTACAGTTTGAAGACTTAACAGTATTTCTTCCTATTCTGCAACTGTGCACAGTACACAGAATGTGCTGCTAAACTGCGGTGACGCACACTGAATGGAATATGTGACTTTGATATTTTAGTTTGAAGACTTAACAGTATTTCTTCCTATTCTGCAACTGTGCACAGTACACAGAATATGCTGCTAAACTGCGGCGAAGCACACTGAATAGAATATGTGACTTTGATATTTTACAGTTTGAAGACTTAACAGTATTTTTTCCTATTCTGCAACTGTGCAGAGTACACAGAATGTGCTGCTAAACTGCGGCGACGCACACTGAATGGAATATGTGACTTTGATATTTTAGTTTGAAGACTTAACAGTATTTCTTCCTATTCTGCAACTGTGCACAGTACACAGAATGTGCTGCTAAACTGCGGTGACGCACACTGAATGGAATATGTGACTTTGATATTTTAGTTTGAAGACTTAACAGAATGTGCTCTAATCTGCAACTTTGCACACTAAACAGAATGTGCTCTAATCTGCAACTTTGCACACTAAACAGAATGTGCTCTAATCTGCAACTTTGCACACTAAACAGAATGTGCTCTAATCTGCAACTTTGCACACTAAACAGAATGTGCTCTAATCTGCAACTTTGCACACTAAACAGAATATATGAATTCTTTTTTTGTTTTGTTTTTTTCCCCCCACACAAAATAAACTGCTGCCCCCACACACAGTAGTCCTAAAAATGACTTTTGGGTCTTTTTTTAAACAAATTTGCTTGTCTTCTCCCTACACTGACTTTCCCTTCCTATCCTCATCTCTCCCTGGCTAAGACTGAGCCGAACTCGCTGGTCAGGTGCTATACAGCACCCGACCACGGGTTCTGGCCAGCCAATCAGTGTAATGCCAGCAGCCAACATGGCTGCTGGCATTACACTGATGTCAGAGCCTCACTGCACGTTTATTGGCTGCGCAGCAGCCGCGAAACGTGCGGGGAGGAGACCCGAACATGGCGGGCGAGCACATGCGGTACTCGTACGAGTACCGCCATGTGCCGAGCAGAGCGATGCTCGAGCCGATCCGAGCATCGGCCGAGCATGCTCGCTCAACACTAGTGGTTAACATTCAGCCTGTTGGTCCTAGCGTGCGGACGCTGGTTTGCTTCACTAAGCCTTGCGGCTCATACTCAGCCTGTTGGTTCCAGCGTGCGGACGCTGGTTTGCTCCATTAGCCTTGCTGCTCACATTACAGTCTGTTGGTCCCAGTGTGCGGACGCTGGTTTGCTCCATTAGCCTTGTGGCTCACATTACAGTCTGTTGGTCCCAGCGTGCGGACGCTGGTTTGCTCCATTAGCCTTGCGGCTCACATTACAGTCTGTTGGTCCCAGCGTGCGGACGCTGGTTTGCTCCACTAAGCCTTGCGGCTCTTATTCTGCCTGTATGTTCCTAACGTAGGGCGTTGGTTTACTCCCTGACTTGCAGTCAGGTACTTGATGGTTCCGAGTGCGCTGTCCAGTCCTAACAGCATTGATTCCTACAGTATATGGGCACGAGAGTTTCTGATTACAGTGAAACCACTTGACCTGGTAACCTCTATATTCCATCTTACTGTCATTACCATCTGACAGTCATTAGGTCACTGTGGTTGTCACCTTCCCTTGGGCTGCCTTGCCCGGTATATTGGTAAAGCCGGTAGAACCTTTCACTTTGCCACCTTAAGGTTGCCTTACCCGGTATTGGCAAGGCTGGTAGAGCCTACTCATTGGTATTCCGTCAGGCTGCCTTTCCCGGTATATTGGTAAGGCCGGTAGAACCGCTTACTATTCCATCTTAAGGTTGCCTTACCCGGTATTGGCAAGGCCGGTAGAGCCTTCTACACTGGTATCCCGTTAGGCTGCCCAGCCTGGTATATTGGCAGGGCCAGTAGAGCCTCTTGTTCCAGACTCACCTGGGTTGCTTTGCCCGGTATATTGGCAAGTCTGGTAGAACCTATTTGCTATTGTCATTATCTTCTATGTATTGTTTGTATGTGTATGAAAACCCTATGGGACTGCCTTTAACTTTTCAATAAAGTTATGTTTTTACCTAAACCTTACGTCTGAGAGTCTTAACAAACCGTGACACTCCTGCAGTCAGAATAATAGTAGCAGATACTTGACTCATGCCTGCAGTCAGTATGAAGGAAGCGGATACTTGACTCACGCCTGCAGTCAATATAAGAGCTAGTCTACCAGAGCCCCAGGTCTGCACCAGTTTGGGTGTCTGCTAGGTACAAGGAACAAACAAGAGAACAGTCAAACAGAGCCAAAGGTCAGCACCAGAGAGGGTAGTCAGATAAGCCAGGTCATACACAGTTCAGATAGTCAGCCAGAGCCACAGGTCTGCACCAGATTGGATGGTCTGACAAGCCAGGTCATACACAGTTCAGGTAGTCAGCCAGAGCCACAGTTCTGCACCAGATTGGGTGTCCAGAATAATAGGATAAGGCAGAAGAATAGTCAGACAGAGCCACAGGTCAGCACCAGATTGGATGGTGAGACAAGCCAGGTTATACATACAGCCCAAGGTAACAGAACTGCTTTGTACAACAACACAAGTGCAACTGAGTCAAGACTCAGTCTGTCCTTTAAACCCCATCACAGGAAGTAGGAAGGAGGAGCCCACAGAAGGCCTAGACTAAAAACAAGACCCTGTGTCATTCTGATACATCTCATAGCCTTGCTACCATTCTGCTCCACGCTGCGTCATATAACGACCGTGAGCCCGAAAATGATGCATCTCTGCGATGCGTCTGTGCACGACATCAATCCAGCGACACACAGGCAATACTACCATCCAGCCTGAGGCCATGGACGGTTACTGACACCACCAAGTGTGTACAAACCCAGGCCATGGAGAGACGCCTGGAACCCAGTAGAAGCTCCAAAATGGAGGATACTTCTCCACCATTGCCTGGAGTGCGGCGCTGGAAATTAGGTACACTAACAATGTTTTGGGTAACCCTCTGGTACTCAAAGGGTTCAATATCTACCACTGAGCAGATAAAGCACTGCAAATCACACATATCTGGTCTGTGTAATTTAATCCTTTGTAATGCAATATCCACGTGTGTGTACTGTAATGTAGTACTTTGTTATGCAATGTCCGTGTGTGTATAATGTAATGAAGTACAGATTGTTATTCAATGTCCATGCGTGTGTTTACTGTAATGTAGTACTTTGTTATGCAATGTCCATGCGTGTGTGTACTGTAACGTGGTGTTCTCGTCTCATTACAGATGACCCTGATGGAGTACCTAGCTCTGGCAGGGAGAGGGAACCATTCATAACCCTGGATCTGCAGCTGGTCACTGCCACTGCTCTTGCCAGTGTGGAGGAAGAGGTGGCTGCTCGTAAGTTGTTTTTAAGATGTCTCCCTCATGTACAAATGAGTCATGTTAAATCGTTCCATATGTGTATTAGCAACCCCAGCTTGCATTAGCCATAGCTAGTTTATATAAATATTGCATTGCCATAGGGGTGAGCAGCAGTGCATTGCTAAGCTATGCTTTGCTCACCTTTCTGGCACTCCAAGGCAGGGCCAGACTGACCTACCAAGATACTGGGAAAATTCCTGGTAGGCCGCCTGCACTGGACTTCCCAGAGGCTGCTTCAAACTCAAGAAGAAATCCGTGGCCACAGTCCTGTCACCTTGCGGCCGCGGATTGCTTCTTGATTGCAGGAGCGCTGGCCGCAGCCACAAAGTGACAGGACCGTGGCCGGGAGATGTGAAGGGCCCCACAACATGCTGAGGTCTGTGCCTTCGTCATCTCCCAGCACTCTGCATTACTGAAGAGAAGACCATGTGGGAGCAACAGCAGTAAAGAGGTCTGTGCAGAAGGAGGCACAGACCTCTCATGCCACACCGCTGGACCACCAGAGAGGTAGGAAATGGATGGGGGGGGGCAATTTGGAGATTGGGGGGGCAATGTGGAGACTGAGGGCAATATGGAGATGGGGGGCAATGTGGAGGTTGGGGGGTTGGGGGGGCAATGTGGAGACTGAGGGCAATGTAGAGACTGAGGGGCAATGTGGAGACTGAGCACAATATGGAGATCTGGGGCAATGTGGATATTGAGGGGGGCAATGTGGAGACTGACGAGTAATGTGGAAACTGGGGGACAATATGGAGACTGAGTGCAATATGGAGGTCACCCAGTGACGTCAGATGTAGCATGAAGAAGAGCACTGCGTCTGCGCACTGGGTTGGCTGCACCACAATGATATGGGGCTGGTAAGCAAATTTTTCCAGGGCTGGTTTTTATTCCCAGTCCGACCTTGCTTCAAGGCTTAAATATCCCTCTAATGCACATATAGAGCACATGTAAGAAATGTTTGTCATGCTCCTGCCATTTACATGATGACATTGTAGGCATGATGGACACAAGCTAATGCACCATGATGGTTGTCTCAGTATGTTGAAGCCCTGCCATGCATTACAGTGATGCTTCGTAGGCCAAATTTGCCTCTCTGTTGTTGAGTAAATCCTGATAACTAGGTTATCCCACCATGGTGCAGTTGTGAACCTGAATGCTTACACAACTGAAGCATTTAATGAAGTCAGTATTTCTCATCACATGTTAATTCCCTCAATATCCAAAATAGGTCCAGCTGACATGCCGGAGGAGGCAGAGGAGGGGGGGCAGGAAGATGCTGGAGTGCAGGCCCCCGTTGGTGCACCTGGGGACCACCACGTGGAAAGGGCAGGTGAGGATAGTAAATTGTAATATGTCCTCCAGCAAAAACATGTACATCCGTTCAATGTCTAATATGTCTTTTGTTGTGTGTTGTTGGTTTATGTTTGTGGAAATGGTTCTGAGTTTTGTATTTCTGGTTGTTGTAACCATTTCAGTGGCAGAGGGGGTACCCAATGCATTCTCAAAATTGTTGCGCACCCCTCTGGCACTGAAATGGGTTAAGGCTCCATACAATTATCTCACCCTTGTGAAAATGTCCTGTATCTCCTCAGGGTCATCGCAGGCTGTGTCTGGTGAGGAGGAGGATGAACAACCTCTGGGGGTGTCTGCCTCTGCTCCTGAGGCTATGGAAAGGGAAGCACATGGTAAGAAAAATCCTAAATCTGCTGTCCCGTGTGTGTTCCACCTGTCTCCCTTTCCCTTACAAAAACCCAAAAGTCCCTGTAGTGATCTGTGTTCTTGTCACACATACCTGTGACAGTATCATGGCATGAATAAATATGATTATGTGATTTTTGTTCATGCCATGATCTTGTCATACACGTATGCTTGGCTCCAGGCCATAGCACACACCTACAGTTCCCGTTTGCAGGCTAGCACTAATTGAGTGTTGGTGGATCAATAACATTGACAGTGATGATCCACCTGTGTCCAATCAAGGCTAAAGGGCAAACCTGACCTGTCAGTTTGTTCATAGCAGGGGTGGTTAATCCTGTTCTCAGGCCACAACAATGCCACATGTTTGCTGAGTCCCCACAAATTAAATTGGATGTGTCACCTATTTATAACATAGCCTAAATAGTTAGGCTACATATCGAATACTTCTAAAACATTATTACTTTTTTTTTTAAGTTTAAGTTGTTGTAAATTTAACTTATAAAGACTGTCCCCTATCTATTTCCGCATAGACTGCTGCCTCTGCTCTCCACCCTCCTCCGATGACGGAGGCTTCTGTCTGTAAGCTGGAGTGGTCTCATTGGCTAGATATAGATCTCTGAGACCATTCCAACTTGCAGACAGAAGCCTCCATCATTGGAGGAGGGAGGAGAGCAGAGGCAGAGTGATGGACTGCGGTTACAGAGCAGGTAACCGCAGTCTATACAGAAGTAGGTAGGGGACAGATTTTCTAAGTTAAATTTACAACAAATAAAAGTTAAAAATAAAAAATGAATAATGTTTTAGAAGTATTCCATATCTAGCCTAATGAGGCTATGTTATAAATAAGTGACACATCCACTTTAACACATTTTGTGTGGTGATTCTCAGCAATGGTCCTGTTGTCTAGGATGCACAATGAAACGTTGCAAAGAACAAACCGATTTAACCATGTTGCAGTGTTTAAAATAACAACATGAAAACCTCGCTCTGCATAAAATCGCTAGGTTGTCATGTCCCATAATTAAATGTCCCTATGTACTGGCCACAACTTCCAGCATCCTTACCTTGCATTGCCCAGCTCTCTTTAAAGCAGAACTTCCACCACTTACAAACATGGCCCCAAATAATTACCCATCTATCGACTAGCTGCTCAGCAGACGTTAATATGGAAAGATGTCTGCGCGGTTTCCTGCCTGTCAGTCCGGGAGCAGTGTATAATTCTCATTAACGCAGTAATAATTCTGGTGACTAGCTTTACTGAGCAGCTAATCGCCAGATGGGTAATTATTTGGGGCCATGTTTGTAAGAGGTGGTAGTTCCACTGTAATGCGACAACATTTCAAAAGAGAACTGACTGGTGCGAGGAAGACTCAGGATGACAGCAACATTGGAGATGTAGGCAGCAGCAAACTGCAGAATACTGGAGCAGGCAGGACTCAGTCAGCAGATGGATACAGCAGCAACTGAGACGACTGGTTCGAGGCAGACTCAGGATGACAGCAACACTGGAGGTGTAGCCAGCAGCAAACCGCAGAACGCTGGAGCAGGCAGGACTCAGGCAGCAGATAGATACAGCAGCAACTGAGGAAGACTTGTGCGAGGCAGACACAGGATGACAGCAACACTGGAGATGTAGGCAGCAGCAAACCGCAGAACGCTGGAGCAGGCAGGACTCAGTCAGTAGATGGATACAGCGACTGAGGAAGACTGGTGCGAAGCGAACTCAGGATGACAGCAATATGGATGATTGTAGATGCCTGAAGTCCTTTTTGTTTTTCTAATCTGCATCGAAACTGAGAGCAGGGTAACCCAGCTTTGGCAAGTTGACTTTTAGAAAAGTAATTTGCTCCATGAGGTGGGGGGCCAATTGAGAGTATATTTCCAGTAACGGGAAATACCCACTCACTCTGGACAGTGGCTGGGGGGCAAGAAAGCAACTACCAGGGACAATGTAGGCCACACAGCCCTCTTGTTATCCCAGAAAGTCAAGGGATCTGTACTTGGGGGTAAAGAAGGTTCCCCTTAACATCAAACTCAGTACTTTCTATTAATGGGGAGCTGTTTGCTTTCTCCGAAGCATAATCTGTCCATTGCCTCAGCATAAAAATCAGCAGCTGCTCCACCGGAACAGGATGAAGTGCTACTGGGGCTGCTACTAATAGGTCCCGGAAGACTACCACACTCCTCCAGCTCATCTTCGGAATCTTCTCCCGCCTCCTGTGACTGCATTCTAGTTTTTCCTTGCCTCTCACGCACCCTCGCTATCAATTGTTCACTCCAGGCAGTGAGGGAATTGGAATGAAGTGCCATCTTGCCTTTGATTCAAGGATCACAAATTGTGGCAAGCATTAACTCGGGACAATTGTCCATGTGCTCTTCCATGCACTGAGCCAGTTCCTTCTTCAGCCTCGTTAGAAGGGCAGCAACATCGGGAAGTATATTACCCTCAGCATCAGGCAAGCGTTCCCTATGGGAAAGGAAATCGTCCAATTTTAAGGAGAGGTGTGTGAAGAGGGGAATGACTTCTGCCAGGCTAGTGTTCTCTTTTCTCAAAAGTTCCATCAAAGCATGGAAAGGCATAAGGACTGTCACTACCTGTTCCATCAGGGCCCAGTCAGCCCTGCCTAGTGTTCTGTTACTGCCAATGAAATGGTGACATGACATTGCATGAATTGCCTTTTTTTGCTCCAGGATAATCTCTAGCAAATCTAAGGTGGAGTTCCACCTTGTCCCAATATTGTGTTTTAGGCAGTGCTCTGGGAGGTATGCCTTTTTCTGTTCCTCCCTGAGTATCTTTGATGCTCTGATGGAAGTGGCCAGCAATTTGTCAGCACAACTCCAGAAGTGCTGACAACCTTCCAGTGTTACTGCCATCCTCAAGAGCAGCCTTCAGTACTAGATGCAGGACATGCGCTGAGCAGTGCACACCAACAGATCTGCCATCCTGGAGAGCCTTGATCATGTTAGCTGCACCATCAGTTACCACTATCCCCATTTGCGCCTGTTTGCTGCCTGCTCCCCTAGCCAGTGCACCACCATGTTCTGCAGTGCTTTGCGAATGTTATCAGAGGTCTGTTGCTGATCCATTACCTCAGCATGGAGGAGGAAAGAGCGGTGCCCTGCCTTCTTGGCTACTGCATCTAAACTTGTTGTTGCTATCGGTGTGTCTTGCAACACATTGGGCTGCCACCAATGCACTGTCAATGACAGGAAACCATGCTGGCCACTTGGAGCACTCCATAAGTCAATGGTAAAGTGCACTGACTGGCCAGCAGCCTTTCCTAGCATGTCCTTCAAAAGACCAATGCACAACCGGTACAGTGAGGGCACTATAGTTCTACTAAATGTGATGCGGGATGGAATTTTATATAGGGGTACGACAGCTTCCATAAGTTGATGGAAGGGCTCCCCGTCCACCAAATTAAAAGTAGCACCCCCAACGGCTATGAGCTGTGCAATGAGGCGTGTAATTTTCCTGGCCTGTTCTCTGCACATCCCCTTTGAATGAAACCCACCAAAATCTTCCAGTGTGGCCTGTATTGACTTTGGGATGGACTGTGACTGTCTGCTGCTTTTACTAGGACCAGATGTGGCATGATCTCCCTAACATTTCTCCTGCCTACTGGTGTTGAGTGTGACACTGGTAAATGTAGTAGTGCCACCACATTCTGTACTCATCAGGTGTTGGTTCATCTCGGAGGTGGTTAGATGACCCAACACCCTCCCATGGCTGACTTCACTGCCACACAATTTGCATTTTGGTAGCCGGCCATCGCCAAGTGCCACAAAATGGTCCCACGCTTTGGAGCGACAGATGCCTCTGGAAGGTGGTGGAGAAGAAGAAACTGAGGTGACACTTTCTTCATCTTCACATGCTGGAGAAACCTCACTATGTTTTTGTCCCTACACACCTTTACAGGGGTACTAGTAGACCAAAACATGGCAGCAGGGATGTTGGGACTGGGATTGGAGGAGGATGGAGTAACATTGGTGGCAGAGACACTAGCAGCTACTACCTTCCTGGGAGACTCATTTGGAACTGGAGAGGCGGGTGGTGAGTTTTCATCAATAGAAGACAGAATTGTAGCTGGAGAAACAGGAGGAGTACTATGGGCAGCAGTGGAAAAATGAAGCTCAGGAGAATAATCAAGGTCAGTGGAAAAATCAAGCTTAGCAGGCCTTGGTCCCTCATATTCTTCTTCTACCTCTTATAGGTTTGGACAGGAAGAAAAATCATCAGCAGCAGATTTTGGGGAGAGCTGATGAATTCCCTCTTCTGTCTGGTGGCTACAGGAAAATGGTAAACTATCTCCCTCAAGAACCTTTTTTGAAGAAGATATGCTCTCAGTGTCAATGACAGTAGTTGCAGGAGAAATGTTCTCAAAATACTTAAATAATTCAAGTTTGGGCTGCTTACACAGACATTCGCTGTAAAACTCCAGCGTTGATACTGCCCGCAGTTTCCCACCAGTAGTGTTCATGTTCAACACGCTAGGTGTCCCCAGGTTTATAGAACTGGCTGTAGCAGAGGTGGTGATGAAACTGGCAGTGGCAGTAGTCATTGTCAATAGTCATTGTGCAGGTGGTTCTGAAAATTATTCAAACAAATCACTTGTATTTTGAATATTTTTAATAAAACCAACACAGGTGACTCTTCCTTGCGGTAGCAAAAAAGGCACCCTGCCTGCCTATACAACAGTGACACTGGCAGTGTGACTCTGAAGATTATTCAAACAAATCACTTGTATTTTGAATATTTTTAATAAAACTAACACAGGTGGCTCTCCCTTGCGGTGGTGAAAAGGCACCCTGCCTGCCTATACAACTGAAGATTATTCAAACAAATCACTTTTATTTTTAATATTTTAATAAAACCAACACAGGTGACTCTCTTGCGGTGGCTAAAAGGCACCCTGCCTGCCTATACAACTGTGGCACTGGCAGTGTGACTGAAAATTATTGAAACAAATAACTTGTATTTTGAATATTTTTAATAAAAAAAACACAGGTGACTCTCCCCTGCGGTGGCGAAAAGGCACAGGAAATGTTGGGATTTTCCCTGCAGCTATTTGACTAGGATACATGCTGGCCCAGGGCAGTTATAAGAAACCCAGAGCCCCCTGCTGAATTGTAAATGGAGGTCTCCAAATATAGGAAATCATTTAGGATAATGTTAATAGTTGTAACTTTCCTTTTCCTTCCTTCCTTTTTGTGGTAAGAGAAGCCATATGTATATACTGTGTTGTGAACCAGAACAGACTCACTCCTAATTGATTATCTAACCACATGATTCACCTGGTTCCTTTCTCTAAAATGGTAATTGTTAGGAATCTGAGGTGAGGCCCCCAAAAACATGGGAGCCACACTGAATGCTAGGTATGCCCATGCGTTTAAATGTCTGTGCCCTGGCTTCCGGAAATCCCACTGCAGCGTTTGGCCAAAAATGTTTTCCGGCCTGGCAGCAACTATGGAGCTGTGTGAGATACAGTAGCTACTTATCATACTCAGAGCCCCAATAAAACATATTTTTGATTAGTATTTTTACCACACAGTGCTTTATACCAAGAAAATCCAGACTACTCTATTAGTAAATAAAATATTTCTTCCCTGCCATTTCATGGTTGATGTACTAAGTAGAACTGGAGAAATTCTGGGGCAAACCAAATTCCCCACTGGGGGACAAATACCATGCATGTGAGACTACTATAGCATACGGGGGTTAAAAACCCCATTTAAAACAACTGAAATTTTTATTTGACCTCAGTGGTGCAGTTGGTTTGCTCCAGAATTGCTTCAGCCTGTGTGAGGGTAACGTAGTAAGAAAGAGTGTTGCAGTTACTCAGTGACAAGTTTCAGTGGGAGCAAGAAAAGAACAATGCATTGAATACCTCTCTGTCATTCAAAGGGTTAACCTGTTGGATATTAAAGGGGAACTATCACCCCGCAAAAACCTTATATTAATTAAGTCTTCATATGGCGACTAGCTGCTTAGTAGCGCTAGTCGCCAGAAATATTACCTGGTTTAAAAGATTTTCGACTTATTCGGAGGCTGACAGCAGCAGGAAGCATGGACATCTTGCCATAGTGACGTCAGTGCACCTGCGCTGTCAGTCCCTTTTGGAACTGCCCTTTCATGCAGTCTCCATAAAAATTTAACCCATTGTGCCCAAATGATCCCAAGAGAAAAATTGTGTTTTTGTACATTTTTTTACCATTTTCTTTAATTTCAATAAAAGAAAATCAAAAGAAAGCCCTAACTGAGAGTGAAAGAATGGTATGTAATTTGTGTGGCAGAAATAAAAGCCTTAGAGGGAAAACACTGTTGAACAAAGACATAGTCAAAAAGGTCCTTACGTGCAATCCACCTCAGATTTTCCCGGTCCTTAAAGGGTTAAAGACGGGTGACAGTCCTGGCACATCATGACTTTCATGATCAGGGAGCACCTAAGAGAGAACTGTGATCATGCAGGGGAGTCTGTAACTGACTGCTACACAACCGGAGCAGTTTGTTTCAGCCTTTCCCCTGTGCCTTTGCATATGTGACTGCTACTACAGTGAACACATGTGTTGGTAGAGCCACATGACATTGCCTTTGTCACTGGTCTCTTCCATGTGTTTTGTCACTGTGATCATGAGGAAGTGGAAAGCAGAGAACAGATGTCCCAGAGCCTCAAATGGCCAAAAAGGAGGCCGTTTTGAGGTACTGGGAACAGAACTGGGGGGGGGGAGAACGTTAAAGAAAAGATGTATGACATTTTGTCCCCCAATGAATAAATAATTTAGAGCAAGCCCAAAGTATTTGAAATACACAGACTAATTTATAAACACATATACTGAAGTTTATACTGAGCTTTATTGCTGTGGAGCAATGCGATACACATCATACAGTCTGATCTCCTATAAGAGGAATACCTGGATAGGAAAGAGGGACATAGGGATTTTTGTCTCCATAGGACAATATCACCCTAAAAAGGGACATTTGGGATGTATGAATGACCATTAACCTTTTGAGTGGGGTTGGATGCATTGGATACCTGTCTCACACTTATTGGATTAACCATTTTTTGCACAAATGATCACAGTAAAACCTATAATAAGTTGTTTTTTACATTTTTTTCTTTAATCCCATCGCAACAATGGGCTTACCAGGTACATCACGCAAAAATGTAAGTTAGTGAGAGAGGACGTACCTGGTAAGTCCCGGAAGTAATTCGCTATAATGGGGGAAAAAAAACCCGTCGTTAAGTGCTGGCCGCGTGCACTAAGGGGTTAATATTAAAAAAATAAACTGTGAATTATATCCATATATATGGTATGAAAAGGAAGCCCTACTTCCGCTTAAAAAATTGTATATAATTTGTGGGGGAGGACTAAATGAATTAGAGGGAAAATACGGTTGAACAAAGGCATACTAAAAAGGCCAAATTTGCTCTTGTCCTCTAGTATCAAAAAGCCCTTGTCACTAAGCAGTTAATTCTCAATAAATTGTATGGCTGTTATCACTCCTTTGACTGAGTTTCTCTTTGATGTCTGCAAAACAAACCCAGCAGAGCCCCTTTCCTTTTGTACTGGAAAATGGTACACAGTGCTTGTGTGGAATTAGCACTGTACCTGCTGAAAAGGTTATATTAATTTGATTAAAGTGGAACTACCACCCAATAATAAGATAGCATCACATCATTGCCCATCTGGCGACTAGCTGCTCAGTAGCACTAGTCGCCAGAATTCTTACCGGATTAAAGAGAAATCTCTATTCTTCATGGATTGACAGCAAGACGGACCGTGCACATCTTGCCCTAGTGACGTCCACACTCCTGCGCTGTCAGTCCCTTTTGGAGCCGGCCGGCTCCTAGCAACTCCTCCTAGACCCAGCTGGGACTGACAGCGTAGGCGCGTTGATGTCATTAGGGCAAGATGTCCATGCTCCGTCTTGCTGTCAGTCCAGCTCCACCCCAGCTCTCTCGCACGTACCAGTCCAGCCGGCCAATGAATTGTAGACCATATAGCAAATACATTTCATTGGCTGGCTGGCTGGACTGGTACGTGTGAGAGAGCTGGGGTGGAGCAGGTATGCTGGTGCTGCAAGTGAGACCCGCAGCTGAGGCTCCCACCGGTGCTGACCATCTTTCTGAGGCTGACAAAGAGTAAGAGTTCCCACTGGGAACTCTTACTATGTCAGCCTCAGAAAGATGGTCAGCGCCGGCTGGAGCCTCAGCCGCGGAACTAGAGTGACCACATGTCCCAAAATGGCAAAATGGAAATGTAGTCACCCTAATTCGGATTGTGTGTAAAGCTGGGCCTTACTCCTCCAATATTCCCATATGTATGGACATTCGAGTCTCTGATTCAGGGTGTGAAATGTGTAAGACTGTGTGCGATGTGTACTGTTTTGTTTTCCTGTTTATTTGTCCATGCCTAG
Source organism: Rhinophrynus dorsalis (assembly GCA_037306005.1). Taxonomy (NCBI): domain Eukaryota; kingdom Metazoa; phylum Chordata; class Amphibia; order Anura; family Rhinophrynidae; genus Rhinophrynus; species Rhinophrynus dorsalis. Next base: position 468,119,338 of record CM074720.1, read on the forward strand.
TACTGCATGATGCTCCTTGTTTTTAAATTTTTATATGGTCTATAGTTTCCCTTTAAAGAGTTCAGCTAGGACGAAAGTAATCTAAGTACGAGGGAGAAATTAAGCCACATATGCATTTTTATTTTTGGCCTCACATTTCTTAGTCATATAAAAGTATAAATAAAAAACAGTTTAACTCACTTGTTATAATGCTATGGCAAAAGAGAGAGTCTTTACTCTCAATTTATTCTTCTCTGGTGATATCAGCTGCTCAGGACCCGCCCAGCCCTTGAAGTATGCTGTTCCTTCACATTTCTTTCAGTGGGATAACTTTTGATCAGCAATTGAAGGTTCGGATAATAAAACAGGCAGCAGGGAGAGCAGACCAGATGAATGTAAGAGTACAATTCAGATAATGGTGAAAATATCAAAACTAATTGAGGCTGATGTACACAGAAGAATTGATCAATTCAAGAGCAAATAAGCTACACCATAGGGTTAAATAAAATCCCCATCAACTTAAATGGGGCTTTTAACTTGAATACTAAAGACGACTCCAGTGACTTGTTTTGCATTAGTATTCAAGGGGTTAAAAGCCCCATTTAAATCAATAATAATTTGGGAAATTGTATTTGTCTCCTATGGTGCAGTTGTTTTCACCCAGAATTGCTGTACTCTTCCTAGTACATCAGTCTCAGTGCATGCTCTTAAGGAGGGAGAGAGCAGAGGTAAACCTTCCAAACGATATTTATTAATAGAGTAAAATGGTACCTTTATTGCCTAAAAGAGTGGCTCTAGCATGTAAGATATCAAGACACCAGGGGGAGATGCAATAAGGAGTGATAAAGAGGTGATAAAGTGTAGATTACTTCTATAAGGTTATCACTTATCCAGTTCCTATGTTGTTCTATGGAGTCCATGCACTAAGATCTCCGAAGTTGTAGAAATCTTAGTGTATGGGCTCCATACAGCAACACAGGTTATATCACTGGAGAAGTTATCTTCTCTTTATCACCTCATTATCACTCCTTAGTGCATAAATCCCTTTGTCTTTTCTTCAGACTGTAGCCCCTGAGTAAGCAGCAAGAAGCATGGTGAAATGCATGGACCGTTTTGTGGAGAGATTGTTACTGATCTGTATCCAGTTAATTTCAGACCTCTTATACCGCTTCTTGAAATTTTTGTTAAGTTGAACTACTATCTTTTCTTTTATACTTTTTGATGTGACTCAGGGACCTAGCATAGCGTACAGTGCTCTTGTCTTCTTAAACGGATAGTAATACTTAAGTATTACTAATCCCTATATTAAAGTCCTATTAAAAATAAATGTATTGCCCCCAGTGTCATCTCTCAGACCTTTATGGTTTGAGAGATAATCACTCCTAAAGTTGCCCTCTCCCTCCCCCTTCCCCGTAGTCAGCGTTCTAGCTGACTGCAGGGAAACCAGCTGTACGACTTTCAGGCGGCTCTCCAGCACAGAAGCGATCGCGTTAATAAAAAAGAAAACTTTCACTGAAATAGTCTTCTATATGTACTTGGTTTGAAAGCACACGTAGAAGACTGTTATAGTGAAATATTTTTTTTTTATTAACGCAATCGTGGCTCTGCTGCAAGTCCGCCTGATGATCTATGACCCGATTTCCCTTCAGTCAGCTACAACGCTGACTTCGGGGAAGGGGGAGGGAGAGGGCAACTTTAGGAGCAATTATCTCCATACCTGGGAACTTTTGAAACAGGGCTACCCGGAGGGTAACCCTGTCAGTGCCCAGGGGGAGGAAAATGACGCGGATCGTGTCATGAAAGGGGCGGGGCTTAGTCGTGTGGGGGGGGGTGGGACAAAAAAAAAAACAAAAAACCTACTAAATGTATCTAAGAGGGCGAGGAGTGGGAGGAACCGGGTGGGAAGGAGCACAAGTGGGCAGAGTTTCTATTTAAACTCTGCCCACCCGGTGATCCAAACATTGCCCCGGAGACCCGGTAATTCAGTATGAAATCCGTAGTCTCCGGGGCAAACCCGGAGAGTTCCCAGGTATGATTATCTCTCAAACCATAAAGGATTGAGAGATGAAACTGGGGGCAATACATTTATTTTTAATAGGACTTTACTATAGGGATTAGTAATACTTAAGTATTACTATCCCTTTAAGAGCTGTAGGGTTTCACTCTGCCTTTCCCTGTCTCTAGGATTACTATACGGAGTGTTTGTACATAAGACACTAAAGCTCCTAGTTGAATACAAGTTCGGAGACAGTTCAGCAACTTCACAAGATTGTTAAAAAGGTTCACTATCAAAATGTCGCCCTGAGTTTGATGACCAACCGAGGGGCGCATTAAACATGTCGCCAGGTTGAAAATGGTGACATAACAATCTCACCCGCAAAACAAGAGTGACATGTGTAAGAAAGAAAATGGGTAAAAATGGAATGAACTCATACTCACACTGTCTATTAACCCTTTGAGTGCCTCATCACACACCCCTGCAATCACGCCGATGGGGCATCACAGTCAGGCTTGCTACTTTGCATTTGCTGTATGTAAATCTCATTTGGTTCAGCCTGGAACACTTTTTGCCCATTTCTTTCTTACTCAAGTCACCCATGTTATGTAGGTTGGTATACTTTTTGCTCGTGTTCTATCTTACTCATGTCACACTTGTTATGTGGCTGAGATTGTTATGTCGCCATTTTCAACTAGACGACATATTTAATGCACACCTGGGTTGGTCACCAAATTGAGGGTGACATTTTGAGAGGATACCATCAGTAATAGTAGTCCACTAGGAGGGCTATTCTTTCTGTCATTTTGGCTGTAGTTAATTTACAGGCCTTCTTTGTAATCTACACATTGTATACACCACCACCATTTTTAATAATAAGGATGAAGGCTGAATACACAATACAAGACAGGTTAAACAAGAAAATTAGCCAATAAATATATATTTTTTATTCTACCAGTCTACTGCTTTTTATATGACTAACATTTTACCATTCTTTACCTATATTTATTAATAAGAGTGCTTTGCTTCCAAAAGGAGGTTCAGCTGTTTTAAGAGGTAATAGAGGTTCTCTGGCTAAGTGCACAGGTCACAGGCTAGGTTGTCTAGACATCAAGCACTAATGGCTAGCTTTTTTAGGTATGGTAATTAAATGATTAGAGCATTCAGGTCTGTTTTTAATTGGTCAGTGAACATGTTTTAAAGTAACCTTCCATGTTACCGTCATGCTGCAGTCTCATTGGTCAGGAAAATGGGATAGTAAGGGGTCTTAACATAAGTGAACCTGAGGCAGTGCATTCGGATATCCTCATAAAGATTAGCGGCCTCTGTGCCTCACATGTTAAGTTGCCCGCTAGTCACATCTTGCTTAGACCTCCTGGAAAGTACTCAAACAGCTAATTATTTCATGGTGCAGTTATTCTCCTCAACGTTGCTGACATTCCAGCGCTTCCAATGTTTCTTGTTTCCCCTCAGGGATTCACTCTGAACCAACGGCCTCCTCCTTCTTCTTAATTCCTGAAATGCCAAGAACAGGCTGTTCTCTGAGTTAGTAATGAAGGACACACACAAGCTCAGCTCCAGCTCTACCACAATAACACAAACCTACAGTATAGATTTAGACTTGATCTCTGTAGAAGGACTTGGATTTTGTGATTACAGACTGCGATCTAATCCTTACAATATGGCATGGGTAGGCAACTTGCAGCCCTCCAGCTGTTCTTGGACTACAGTTCCTATTGGCCAGCTGAGGATGCTAAGATTTGTAGTCCAACAACTGCTAGAGAGCAGCACGCCCCTTTCATATGGTCATAAAGACCTTATCCAATTTGTATGCAAGTGCAATCCTCATTAGCAATGTAAAGCTTGTGACAGTAAAAGAACTAGGCCTTGCAAGACATCAATGGATGATTCAAGAATTGCTTGTTAACTTTTTGAGTGCCAGTGGTGTATGCAGCACATCTGGCACTCAAAGGGTTAAACCCGTGGAATCTAGCAATGTCATCAATTCATTGAGTGCATCCAAAGGGTACTTTTCACTAAGAGCAAGTAACCCTTAAAGCGGAACTACCACCGCACAACATCTTTAGCTTAATTATGTCTTCATCTGGTGACTAGCTGCTTAGTAGCGCTAGTCACCAGAATTATTACTTTACTTAATAGATTTATGCTTTCTTCCATAGCTGACAGTAGCACGGAGTGTGGACATCTTGCCACAGTGACGTACGCGCGCCTTCGCTGTCAGTCCCTTTTGGAGCCAGCTGGCTCCTAGCAATGCCTCCTAGACCCGGCTGGGACTGACAGCGCAAGCACGCGGACGTCACTATGGCAAGATGTCCGGTGCTCCGTCCTGCCTGTCACCCATGGAAGAAAGCTTAAATCTATTAAATAAGGTAATAATTCTGGCGACTAGTGCTACTAAGCAGCTAGTCACCAGATGGGGACTTAATTATGGTAAAGATGTTGTGAGGTGGTAGTTCTGCTTTAAACAAATACTAATAATCATAAATCACCACTCCTCTTTGGTACTCAAAGGGTTAGTATATTAATAAAGAAGCTCTTTTTTTTCTTATAGGAATAGTAATGTTTCACAATAAAAGCAGCTCCAATTATTCTTCATAGTATTTGTGCCATGTCGAGTATTATTTCAGTACTGTCAGAGCTGTAGTTTAAGAGTAATTGAATGATAAAGTATCCCCCTCCCCTTTTACTGATGTAATACTGCTCATCTCAGAACAGCAAGACTGTCCGGATGGATCTCAGAGAGGGACAATCATCAGTGAGTATAAGGAAAAACCTGTCGAGGTAGGCAGGGTTATCATTGTTCTCACAGTAAGAAGTTTGTCCCTTGCTGTGGGGAGGTGGTTTACACTAGGTAAAAGAGACAGAAGGGGGATACTTTATCATTCAATTACTCTTGAACTACATCTCAGACAATATTGAAATAACACTCTCCATTGGAGCTGGTGTTTTTGTGAAACATTACTATCCCTTTAATCTTAACATGATAGTGGATTACTTTTCATTCTCTGAGTAACAATACTGTTTGTCTGGAGAACAAGGATGCTCCAGAGAAATACACTCATTTTTATACATCAGATTCTGGCTGGCTTTCTGATGTTATTCAATAGCAGAGAACACAGGGATGTGATAACTGTATACACTTTTCACAAGCTTGCAAATGAGATTGGTCAGGAGCAAGTTCGTATATATAATCCTTTCATAAGACAAACCAACTGCACCATGTGGACAGATACAAGTTCCCCAAATCCCCATTGATATAAAGGGAGATAGAGAGCTCTCCAAAGCATTACTTTAAAAGCCCCCTTTAAATCAATGGAAATTTGGGGAATTTGTATCTGTCCCCTATGGTGCATTAGGTTTGCCCCAGAAATACTCCAGTTTTGTTCTGATCACAGGAGTCATGGAGTTTTTCCAGTCTACTGTACACAGGCAGGTGACAGACAGGACAATATGCTGCAATATACAATACTCTGATTTCTCTGCTGCTTTGTGAATGTCCCTCTGTTACTCTGGAGGGAATTTTAATTAACCATTTGAGTGCCAGAGGGGTATACACTGCATTGTTTCGCACTCAAAGGGTTAACCTTTTGCGTACCAGAGGGGTACGCAATACCCTTCTGGTATTCAAAGGGTTAAAGTTCTTACATTTTCACATTTATTACAATAGGATGAAACAGGGCAGTGATTCCCAACAGGCACGTTATGGCCCATGTATGTGCTATGGCCATACCAGGGAACTTTTTATTCTAGCCTCCCCAGAGAGGGAGGCCTGCGGTGCCGTTGAGGGAGACAAATAAATTTGCGTCAAAGGGGATGGGGCTTAATCATGACTGGGGCAGGGCCTCAGAAACTTGTAAAACTATAGAGGAATAGTCTGGGGAAGGAGGAGAAGTGGGCGGGGAGTGGGTGGAACAGATAGGGAAGGAGCACAAATGGGTAGAGGTTCTTAAGAAACTGCCCACACCCCAGAGAATTAGTCTCTGCCATGGAGACCCAGTAATGCAGAGTCAAAACCGGAGTCTCTGGGGCAAACTCAGAGAGCTCCCAACTATGGGTATGGCAACAAGGTTAAAGGACAAGTAACACCTAATAATAACCAACCATTTACTTTACTATGGAAATCGAATACTAATAGCCCCTATGAATGTTGCCCCTGAGCTTTCCTTCTACCATTTTGATAACATATTGAATCAATCCTGGATAACCTGTCCATGCAGGCGGACATGACAGATGCTGACAACAGAAGCCTACTTTACCTTTAAGAGGAGTGTGCAATGCATTGCAAAGCAATGTGTTGCACACCACTTTCATCCTTAAAGTGGTAAGATTATCATCTGCAGTGGGAGGAGTTTGTGTCCTTTGGTCTTGCGAGCAACTGTCATGTGGGGTGACCACATTTCCTGGATTGCCCAGGGCAGTCCCTGATTTTAAATGTGTGTCCCTTGTCCCGGGCAGCCCCCCCTTCTAGGACAATACAAAGTCCCTGAATAAAGACCCCAGAGCACAGAAATCTAAACACAAGAAGGAAAACTGCCCATTTCCTACTGTGACAGAAAGTGATTCCTCTGATGGCCTACAAGAAAATGGCTTCCAGACAGAGTTCTAAACACTAGAGAGATACCTGAGGCTTGATCCTGACATCAAACAGGAGCTTCAGTGCAATTTTGTTGTAGCGTAATGCTATTCTAAGGCTTTTGGTGTGATGTACATTTTCTTGTACACGACAACAGGCATCACTTTTCTTTGACAACAGTCAATAAGCAGTTCTCCCTCCAGTGTGGTGCACCAGAAAAAGAGTAGGTTGTGACCCGATATCAAGTGATGTATAGTGACCCCTCCCGCATAGATGCACTAGAGAGCTGAGAACAGGTACTTTGCTGCTCTTGTCTCCACTTTGTCCCTGAATGGCAGAATGGAAATGTGGTCACCCTACTGCCATGTCCACCACCATGGACTGGTCATCCAGGACTGACTGAATATTATGGGGGAAGATGCACTAAAGTGTGATATAGAGATGATAAAGTGGAGGTTTATTTCTTCTTCCATTCCTATGCTATTCTATGAAACCTATGTACTAAGATCCTTCCATCTTTGGAGATGTTAGTGTATAGGCTCCATAGAATAACATAGGAACTGGAGAAGTGATATCACTGGAGAAGCCATCTCTACTTCGTCTCCTCTTTATCATACCTTAGTGTATAACCTCCATTAACTCTTGACCAAAGGTACAAGTGTCAAATTCATACAGGCCACTAGGACTTTTCATTCTATCTTATGGTACGTAAGAGGTTTATTATTAGGATATGTTATTCTTCTCTAATCACACCTTTCCAAAAACAGGCATTGAGTTATATTGTTTTTCCTATGAACATGTCATGGAAATTTTCATTTTTCAGCTACATGTCACATATTAAAAACAGATGTGACATGACTTCACAATGGCTGGGTAACACTGAACTCGGAGGGGGAGGGGTCTCAACCTTCATTACTTGTGACCTCCGCTACTTGTTGCTTTGCTGTGTTGGAGATGTACCTTGAAGCCAGTGGGTTAAAGTGGCAAAAGATCTTTACAAGTACATATATATACATATATTTTATTGCCCCATTAATAAAACTCTACTTCAATCCCTTTTTAACCCCTTGGATTCTATATGTGATTCTTCTCAATGCATATTGGATGTCTTTAGATTCCAAGAAGTTAAAAACAAGAAGTTAGCACTTTGAATAAACTATCTTCCATTGTTTTAAAACCCATTGGAAGGTATGCACTAAGGTGTGTTAAAAAGGTGATAGCGGAGTTAACTTCACTCCACTGATATAATTTCTCCAGTTTGTATGTTATTCTATGGAGCCAAAGCACTAAGATTTCTCCAACTTTGGAGATCGTAGTGCATAGGCTCCATAAAATAACAAAGGAATTGGAGAAGTCATCTCCACTTTATCACCTCTTTTCACGCTTTAGTGAATAACCCCCTTTGAGTGCTTGAGGGCTGTCCAATGCATTACTTCACCTCTGGCACTCAAAAGTTTAACCTATTCTGATTTCTAAGAAGGTAAGTAAAGGGTAAAGTAAAGTATGTATATTGAAAAAGTGGGCAGCACCCATGGGACTTATCAATGAAATGTTTATTGATCAAAATAAGGCAAAATACAGGGTCTGACTCACCGCCATCTTTATGCCCAAGCTCATCCCTGGCGTCGCTCGTGTGGATGGTGGCGTCATCACCCAGATGGTCCCTATTAGTTAGCCTTCCAAGTGGACGTCTCCCACTGGTCACATAGAGGAGCATGGATGCGATAAGGCAGCCAACTAAGAGAGTCTGTAGTTTAACTCAAATGGGAGACTAATATATTGTGTCTTACTAGAAGATCACATTGAAGCTTATGAGGGAAAAGGAACAATCCACTGAAAGCGGTCGTGCTGTCACATTAAAGCCTACCATACACTCATCCCTGAATAAGGGGGTGCTGTAATCGCGGCTCTCTGTCAATGCATGGCTCCAAATCAGGTTACATATTGCGCAAGGTCTCCTTTACATCGTGCATCACTTTTAAATGTGCAAATGTGTATAACTAGTACTCAACCACATTGAGCTGAAACGCAAAAGAATCTATAGATAAAGATAAATAGAAGTCCTTGCACTAGCCATCACGTTGTTTTCTTTATCATGTGCCCATGCAGTCTATTTTATATAAAAAAAACTATCACTAGCCTATGAGATAGAATGGACAATCATAGGTCCAGTATACGGGAAGACATTCAAGGCAAAACCACAGACAAACCTGTTACGAGACATTCCGTGGATAAAAAACACACTTTGGCGGATCTCCGCTACATGGCTATTGATCTACAACCTGAACCACCCCGTGGAGCAGACAGGGGTAAATTATTGCTCCAAAGAGAGGCATGCTGGATACACAGGCTTGACATTTTAGTGCCTAAAGGTCTTAATGACAGGTTACCACTTATGAGCTTTCTATAGGGAAGATAGTAAACCCTCCTTGATATATCATGGAGAGAGTTGAATCTTTTGTCTTTCCGCTTTTATGTTTCTAATTCCAACCACTGTCTCTCCAGGGTTCAGCGAGCATAGAACCCCTGGGTAGGGGCGTTGCCACTCCAAACGCTGACCCATAATAGTACTTGACAGTTGGGAGGTAAGTACTGGTGACCTGTGCCATCTGGTATGAATCTCTTGTCTCGACTGGGGGAAACCAATTTTGGACCCCCCCACACGTGGCACATTACCCTTTGGAAACCGTTCAACTTTTTTTGTACCACAACAGGATTAATGTAACCTTTCAGTGTACAGGAGCTACATATCACGCTGTGTAGTCCTTATATCATCATCAATATTCTCATGACTCCTACATTTGGATTTCATAGCACTTTATTGTCTAGGTCTGGATAGAACCAACTTGATATCAGAATACCTTATGGCCCCAATACTGGAACTTTGTGTTTGGTTAACACTCTAATAGTGTGTTGGACACTCGCTATGCACTTGGTCAGATCGATTTACATATGGCTTGTGGGGTTCTGGCCCTTAGCCCTTTACTACCATGAGCCACGGAGCATCACTTGACTTAATCAACTGCAAAGAGTCTAGAGACTTGTCCTAGAGCTCAATACCCCTGGTGGGAACACAGACCTCCTTAGGTCTCTTTCTTAAACTACGTAGACATATTTTTCTTAGGTGATCCAGCCCAGAACAGTTTAATATGTGTTGCAGACATTCTGCACATTCAAAAAGACTTGCAATGTTTTACTATCAACACGCGTTATACTCCCACATCGGGTTTCTGATACACTAAATTTTTCTATGTCTGGACAGATTCATATTGACATCTGGAAACCTCATGACCCCTTCATTGGTCTATTGGGCTTCTGAATGCACAGTATGGGTGACCTACTGACTTATAATGTACTCCGCTTGGTCAATATACATATTGGTAGTTTGGTTTTTGCCCCTGACCCTTCTTTGTCATGAGCACGATACATATCTTGACTTTATGTGACGTTAGGAGTTGGAGATCTACCCTTGAGCCCTATACATCCAGTATGATCATAGACCTTCCTAGGACTTCTATTTATCTTTATAGATTCTTTTGCGTTTCAGCTCAATGTTTCAGTTATACACATTTGCACATTTAAAAGTGAAGTGCGATGTAAAGGAGACCTCGTGCACCACGTAACCTGATTTGGTGCCGTGCATTGACAGAGAGCCGCTATCACAGCACCCCCTTATTCAGGGATGAGTGTATGGTGGGCTTTAATCTGACAGCACAACCGCTTTCAGTGGATTGTTCCTTTTCCCTCATAAGCTTCAACTTGGTCTTATAGTAAGACACAATATATTACATTCCTTATGCCTTATTACATTCATGCTCCTCTATGTGACCAATGGGAGATGTCCACTCAGAGGGCTAACCAATAGGGGCCATCTGGGTGATGACGCCACCATCCACACGAGCGACGCCAGGGATGAGCTTGGGCATAAAGATGGCGGTGAGTCAGACCCTGTATTTTGCCTTATTTTGATGAATTAACACTTTATTGATAAGCCCCACGAATGCTGCCCACTTTTTCAATATTTATACACCTTTTATAGGGATTGTGCACCTGGGCAGACTGGACCACTGGAGTGGGTGCTTCCCACCATTTTGTCTTGATTATATATATATATATATATATATATATATATATATATATATATATCCTATATAATAATTTGCTAGAATGTTTGTCACGATGCAGTCATGCGCAGTAGAGACTGCCCCAACTACTGCGCATGATTGCATCTCGTGAGTGGAGGCGATGCAAGACTGCATTGTGTGGAGCAGTGAGGTAGCGACCTCTTAACCCTTTGAGTGCCAGAGGGGTACGCAACACATTGCAAAGCAATGCATTGCGTACCCCTCTGGCACTCAAAGGCTTAACATTACCCGGCCCTTGTCCCGTGTACACAGGCTTTTTGACTAGTATAAAAGGCAATAAAGGGTTACATGTATGTCATCTAATATTAATGTATATTTGTTGACCTAAAAACTTTAAAAATAATAAGTTAGGAATGTAAATAAAATCCACCCCTTCTGAGGCATATGTTTTAATGTATAATGGGAACTCTTCTGGGTCAAGAAAAAAAAATGACACCTTATTTCTCAACGATAAAGCCCATTTGGATTCAGTAACATTTTCTGTACATAGATTGTCCAAAATTACTTCACTTAAATCTTGATACCCTTGGCTCATATTTCTTATAGAATAACCTAATGAAAACAAAGTCATCATTTGATACACTGTTTTTAGATCAGAAGTGGGAAACTGCTGCTTGTCAGATTGTTGCTGGATGACTGCAAACCCTATATCCTATGATTTATAGGTAGTTATATCCTGACAGCAGCCGGAGGGCCACAAACTGTCCACCCTTGTTTTAACGCAGTCTATACAATAATGTGCTGAAAACTTTGAAGGAACATAAATACCTCTTAAATTTGTCATATACACTGCTTTTAGACTCTTGTAAAGTATCTATTCAAACTGCCTACACCTTGTCCTGACTTTGTTCTGCACTCCTTAACCCCCCTATATATATATATATGTAAATAATAAATATAAAGTAACGAAAGGAAGAATGGATATAGGAACAGAGCTTGGCCACCAATTCACTGAGATTGGGGTGGGGGAGCTGTCCAGTGCTAGATCCTCTGAGCGACCAGTGGTTCCAGATTAATTGAAGTGGTGCTTGAGGTGACTGTGGGGCTGTCAGGCTTTCAAACACTTTGTGATGTAAGGATGGCTTCTTCAGAGACTGCTGGGGATATGGATACCTTCCTGGAGGAGCTCTGCAGGGTGGCTTTAGCAGATGGGGTCACTGACTGAGAGGACAGCTGGATTGGCGGTCCTCATAGCCTTCTACATCTGTTGGCACGCAAGAGGGAAGACCCATTGGGCTCTCTAGAACTTGGCCACCAACCCGTCTCTGCCTTGAGCCTGGTAGCAGGAGGACTGTTTATACTATGAGGTGCATGCTATTCATGCAGCTGGCAGAAACTGGCAGGGGATCAGCAACTATGCCTGCTCTGGGTCATGTGAACAACATCTGCGGAGCAGAAGGGGTGAATGTAGGAATTGCAGTGCCACATGCAGGGGGCATGGTGGTTCACATTAACGCTGTCTCTTTGCCTTACAGGTTCCAAGCTGCAAAAACTGGTGTCTCCTTCAGCTGTTCCACTCATGGTACCGATGGTAGGCAGGATTTTTCCTCTTACCATTCAGCCTTTTTCTTCTTTGGGTGAGGCCACTGGGGGTGTGGGACCAACAGTCTGTTGTTAGAGCTTAAGAAGGTCTTATTCATGGCAGGCCAGGGTTTTCGTGTTTGACCCCTAGTTTTGAGCAAGGGGCAGCTAGTTCATGGGTGACCATGTCTAACTTAAGGGGTGGATGCTCGTTTGCCCACTTTGCCCTCAATGAAACCACCGTCAGGTATCCTGCCCTCAGCTATGCTCATTGCTTCTGCCACCCTTGTGCCAGCTGATTCCAAGTTAATTGGCCACAGAGAACAAATGGAGAATGTTTCAGAGTCTAGCACAGTGGTTCTCAACCAGGTGTCATGGAGTCACTGTGAAATAACAACTCTGACAAGTACAAATATGGCAAAACAATTGATCTTTATTAAAAATAGCACAATAAAATGAATAGCACTTCCCCAACCTTCACAGGGCCAGATATAAGGACAGTGACTGGACACTTCCTCAACCTTCACAGGGCAGGTTAGGATAAGGACAGGATCACCAGACTGGAGGCAGATAGAGTACCACTCTGACTGCCATGAAATACTAGTAGCAAGGATGGCAGTAGCTGCTAGTGCAGGAGCAGCTGTAAAGGACCTCGAAACCGAGGTAACCTCCCCTAGAACGCTAGGGTGACTGGACAGGTAACAGGGACAGACTTGCCCTAGAACGCTAGGGTGACTGGACAAGCAACCGAGACTGACTCTCCCTAGAACGCTAGAGTGACTGGATAGGCAACAGAGGCAGACTCGCCCTAGAATTCTAGGGTGACTAGACAGGCACCAGAGACTGACTCTCCCTAGATCGCTAGGTTGACTGGATAGGCAAGAGAGGTAGACTCACCCTAGAACGCTAGGGTGACTGTATAGGCAACAGAGACAGACTCGCCCTAGAACTCTAGGGTGACTTGACAGGCAAATGAGACTGACTCTCCCTAGAATGCTAGGGTGACTGGATAGGCAACAGAGGTAGACCTGCCTTAGAACGCTAGGTTGACTGGATAGGCAACAGAGGTAGACTTGCCCTAGAATGCTAGGGTGACTAGACAGGCACAGACTTGCCCTAGAATGCTAGGGTAACTGGCACAGTACAGGATGCTGGCAACGGAAAGTCAGTGACACGGACTAATGCAACTGAGCACCGCTAGATGGAGGGATCGCCTAGGCACCAAGAGTGTTAGCTGAGGTGGTAGGCCAGCGCCAGGAGTAGATCGGAGAGGTTAGTCAGCCAGAGTCAGGAGTCAGCTCAGAGTGGGTAATCAGCCAGAGCCAGGAGTCACACCGGAACGGGTAGTCAGCCACAGCCAGGTGTCAGACCGGAAATGGATAGTCAGCCAGAGCCAGGAGTCAAACCTGAACAGGTAGTCAGTCAGAGCCAGGAGTCAAACCGGAACGGAAAGTCAGCCAGTGCCAGGAGTCAAACCGGAATGGAGAGAAGCCAGGGATCAAGCGGAGCCAAACTCAGATGAAACCAGGAGTCATGCACGGGAATCAAGCATCGGAATCAAAAGAGCTATAGCGTACAGGTACACCACAAAAGGGCAAGGTAGTAGTGGCAGGCTGAGGCCTTTAAGGCCTAGCAAGTAGGCGGAGACTGACACTGGCAACAAGCAGTCGCCTATAATAATAACGAAAGTGTAACAGTGCGACATCCAGGAAGTACAGAATGTCGCCTGTACACACAGACGCTGGAGGCAATCACGGGCACCGTGATACCAGGTTGCCGCAATATTTTGTGTTCCATGGGCATTAGCTCAGGGTATAAAGACAAAAATGTTAAAGTTGAGTTCCTAATGTATATTTATTATAATTACTATGTACAATATGCTATTTCTTACTCTGAGACCTAAGAATAATTATGTACCTATGTTTTGTTCCCTTCATTAAGTCCTTGAGAATCCTAAATATAAAATGTGAGCTTGCATGTTAGGGTGCCTTGATTGGAAAAACGATTGAGACACCCTGGTCTAGGATGATGTCCATGATATTTAAGTGTATATGACCAGGCGTGTTCATTTTTTGATATTGCTGTCCCTGTAATTTTTCTAATGCTGTAAATAACTTGAACTGGTTAGAGACATTAGTCTAAAAGTAATTAATGAGCAAAATTATACTTTTGGGTTGCGTGTTGGACAATTTGTTTTCTCTAGTGTTTAAAAATTTGACATGCCATTGCCTCAAAGCTTTAGCTGTTATATTAATAGAGTACTGAAGGGAAGGGCAGCCTTTAAAAATGTTGCACCCTACTTGGCGCCCATCCATACTAGCTGTTTACTACTACTTGTGTCATTCGCGGCTGACTCTGTTATAACTGAGTGTAAAGAGGGTACAACAGATGGTCTGAAAACAGAACAAGTGAAGTTGCTCCTGGGTACAGGAGCTCAGCAAGGGATCAGGGTATGGTTTCAAATTTTAAATTCTATTGCTTCCACAACACAGGGAGAAAGGGAGGTGTACCAAGACATACCACAATTTATCATTAAGTTGAACATTAATGTCGCCCTCTATTTGGCGACATGTAAAAGTGCGACGCTTTTGTTAAGACCGATATTCTGATCTCACCCTTTTGATCTGAGCGACATTTCCAATGCACCATTTGGATGGGTGCCAAGTAGGGTGCGACATTTTTAAAGTGAACCGAAGGGAAAGCACACTAGTATATGTGATAGTTCTTCAGAGTCTGAAACTATAACATACATATAACATAGTGTGTGTAGTTATTAAATGGTTTGCTTTTATCCATCCTCTCTCCACTTATATAACTCCAGCTCCTTCTCCTGTGGAGAACTGGATAGCAGATTGAGCAATGTAGCTGGTGTTGCTATTGCAAACCTAACTGGGCATAACTGGTGGAGTGTATAATTGGGGATGTGGAATAATAGTGGTGGGTCATTGCGTCAGGGCATGGGGGCACCTTATTAGAGTTTGCAGGGGACGCCCTGCATTTTGTGTTACGCTTCTGCCACAGTTACTAGTACTCCGGATGTCCAGCCTTGCTACAGTGAACAATTCTACTGTGGGGAACACTGTGTGCACCCACAGACCCCTAGGTTAGTGTGAGCATCTCTTCAACCAGACACTTCCTATTCCTGAGAGTGACCTTCCATTAGGCAAGTTAGACATCCTTATACAAGAACAGGAAGGTAGATGAGATACATGTGAGTATAATTCGGAGTTTTCATTTAGAGTACAAGGTCATGCTCTAGAGTGAAAAAGTGTCAGGCTCAGCTGAAATATGAGGAAAAAATTGTTCACAGAAGTGGTGGTAAATTCATGGAATTGTTTCCTGACAGAAATGGAGAAACTATAATGCATAATAGACAAAGGAATGTAAATAATTCCTGTGATAGTCATAAGATCATCCTGAATATAAAAGTTTTGGTCCATAATGGATTTTCATTAGTAATGCTCAAAAAAGAAGTGACCTTGAATGACACATATTCTTGGTTCTTCTCTTTTCTGGTGAAGGGCAGATATAAACTAAACAGTGAATAAATATGTCCATTTTTAGCTCAATGAGAAGTAAATAGATTCCATTCAAGGGTCGAATATGTGACCCCTGAGTCCCCAAAGGCTACATATTTTGCTTAAAATTGTTAATTGGGAGTTTGAGCAATGCTTTGCAATGTATTAGAGACCATGCTAGCTTCCAAAGAAACTCTAATATCTACTAGTAATAATTAACTCCCTCTTCTCTTAACCTGCACAGAAAATCCCAGTGGCCACTATTAACCCTCTGAGTGCCAGAGGGGTATCTCACGCATTGTAAATCAGTGTGTTACATGTCCCTCTGGCAGTCAGAGGGTTAAATGGCAGATATTAACCATTGAGTACACTGAGAAGGGATTAAAAGTTTCCTTTAAATTAATGGGAATTTTTTTGCGCCCCACCCCCACCCCCTGGTGATGCCGTTAGTTTGTCCCAGAACTGCTCCTCACTGATATTGATGCTCTAATCAACTCTAGAGAAATGGGGTAATTGTGGAAGAAACCAACCTCACTAAAGGTAGGCTGACCATATGAACCATTTTAAAAAGGACAGTACCGTTTTTTTCATATTTCTAGACCGTCCCGTCTTTTTAATATAAATGTCAATTTTGTCCCGTTTTTAACCCTTTGAGTTCCAGAGGGGTATGGAAAGGTAATACAGATTTATAGTTTTTAATTTTTGGTAAAAAACTGAACGTGGCTTGTTTTTTTCTCATAAAGTAAATCGGAACTTCCTTTCATCACACTAATGGTTTTACTGTACACATTGATGACCAGAGAGTCTTATGACTCGAGTGACTCATAACTGTCTAGGACTCTTGAGTCTATGGTAAATTACCATAGAGTCTCTTTGACAGTGATATGACGACGAGTATTAAGACTATGGTAATCAACACGTACATTAAACACAGTAAAACCACTAGTGTGAGTGACGAATTGAGGAAGTTCCAATTTACTTCAGGGCTAAGCTTTTTGGCCAGAGAGAGAAAGAGAGAGAGCACCGCTAGTAAGAGCAAAAGCATCTCGCTGCTTGCAGCTTACTACAATCGGACTCGGAGTGATGGAGTCCCACTGTCATTCTGTCCCATCCCGTTTTTGTCTCAAGGAAGTATGGTCAGCTTAACTATAGGGGACATGCCAGAGGGGGTATGCAATGTATTGTGGAGCAATGTGTTGCGCACACCTCTGGCACTCACAGGGTTAAAAGCCCCATTCCAATCCATTAGAATTTTTATTTGTTCCCTACAGTGCAGTTGGTTTGCCCCAGAATTGCTCCCCTTTGAGTCTGATGTACTACAAGAACTAAAATAATTCTGGAGTAATCCAAGTGCACCAGAGGGGACAAATACAAATTTGCAAAAGTCCCACTGATTTAAATGGGGGATAGTAACCGCATTGTGTTGGAAACCTGGCTAGCACTCAAGGGGTTAAACGTTTAATCCTTTGAGTGGAAGAGAGGTGTCCAGTGCATTGTTTAGAAATGCACTGGACAACACCCCAGCAATCTGAGTTAACCCTTTGAGTGCCAGAGGGGTATGCAGTGCAATGCGTTGCGTACCCCTCTGGCACTCAAAGGATTAAAGGGATAGTAATACTTAAAATGTAAAAAATATATATGTTGTAGGGTTTATCCCCCTGAGTAAAACAAGGGTACTCCCACTGCTGAGAGATATTCTATTAAAAAATTATAACAGCTCAAACTTGATTTTTTTTAGGTGCAATATCACAGTGGCCTGAAAATGTACAGTGGCGCTGTTGCTACACCATCCTATGGACAGCTCTGGTCTGTAGACCATAAATCTCCATAGGATGGTGTAGAAACAGCACCACTGTACATTTTCAGACCACTGTGTGATATTACACCTAAAAAATTAAAGTTTAAGCGGTTATAATTTTTTTTTTATAAAATATCTCTCAGCAGTGGGAGTACCCTTGTTTTACTCAGGGGGATAAACCCTACAACATATATTTTTTTACATTTTGAGTATTACTATCCCTTTAAATCAATCTGAATTTGTATTTGTCCCCATATGCTGCATTTGGTGTGTTCCTGAATGACTCCAGTTCTCCTTAGTTCACCAGCTTATTTTCCTTTATACAAAAGGGTCTGGAGCAGACAGGAGGTGAACTGACCCTTAGAAAACTCACACTGGTGTTCAGTATTATCCTGATCCTGCAGGTGTCTCTTAACTGATAGGATGGTGGGGGCCCTAGGGCTGCATGTCAGAAGGCATCAGATAAGGGACCCGCCTGTCCTCCGCTCAGGCTATCTGGAGCAACGTCTTCCTCTCTTATGCTGATGACTGAGGAAATGGGAACATACCTCGTGCCTGAACGATGCTAAGTGAGGGTGAAGGTGACAGGATGGTGAGTGACTTCCAAACACATCCTGGAGTGCAGGAAATTAGTCTGTCGTCCTAATGAACTGAAATCACCAGACAGTGAATATTGGAACATGGAGTCATGCTCAATAAGCTAAAGAAAAGCAATCTTGGAGCAATCCAACTGCACAGTAGGGGAGAGGTTAAAATTACCAATTATTTTGAATGTGTTTTTAACTCTTGAATGTTAGAGAGGACTCTAAAACATTGCTTTGCAATGCATTGAGAGCCCTTTCTAGCATTCAGGGGGTTAAAGTTGACCAGTTACCCTAAGTCAAATTTAGTTGGTTTAACAGATAATTCAAATCTGCCTATAATTTGTACTAGACATTTTGCTGTTAAAAAAAAAATATATATGTATATATATATATATATATATATATATATATATATATATATATTAATACAAATAATTAATTAATACAAATTAATTAATTTGTATAATTTTTCTTTCATTTTCAAGCTTCCCAGTTATGGTTATGTCCTAGGCCAAACTTCCCCCTATCTGTGCTATTAAAAATACAGTCAAGGCAAAGTGGGGCGAATGTACAAAACCAAGTCTTCAATAAACCAAGACCTATGCCCACTTAGGCTAATGGTATTTTCTGTGCCAGGAAACAGTGGATGGGAATGGGGCATTAGAGTTTGCCATTTTCCTGCACATGATATGATGCTGCCTGCACAATTTTTTTTTCACCTGGCCGAGCAAAATCTTAGAACTATTTATATTGAACACCTTTTATTTTATTCATTTTTTTATTTTCATTATTTTTATTTTGTTTCTTTTTCTTTTTTTATTGATAATGTATTTATTTTAACTGTGTGAGTACCAGAAAGATATTAATTGCATTGCAATATAATGCATTGGATTCCTCTCTGGCCCGCAATGAGTTAATCAGACCTCTGGGAGCGCACCAGAACCCCTCATGATGTCCCCCCAGGTATTGATCTCCCAGCCGATTAAGGTGAACAATCAATAAATGTGAGGCAGGGGAGCAGCATCAAAGTACTGGGTAGGAATGGGTGGAATGCAGGGGAGGACTGACAGGACCCAGGGCCCCTGGTCCAAAAAGAGGTCTGGGCCCCCTCCCCATGATATCACAAGCCCCACCCCATGGCATCTTAAACCCCACCTCCCACTACATCCTCAGCCCCGCACACACCCCCACCACACACATACCCCCCCAGGCCATCCAATAACCCCCAAGCCATCTGTTACCCCCCAGGCCATCCATTACCCCCCAGGCCATTTTGGTATTCTTCAAACCAGTCATAATACAATAGTCAGGGCCGGATTTATAATAAGGCAGAGTAGGCATCTGCCTACAGGCGCACCCCACAGAGGGGCGCCTGTCATTGGGATCGTTTTGGTTTTTTTACACTTTTTTTTTTTTGTGCCACCCAGCAGCCCAGCAGCCCCACAGCCGCCGGATACTGCTGTCTTCCTGCACTGATGACATCCGGAGCGCAACCACTCCAAACGCGGAGACGCCGCGTGGAGCGTGCAGGTATTTTCTTCCTCTGTTCTGAGGCCAGTTTAAAACTGGCGCCCAGACAGAGGAAGAAAACCCCTTCACGCTCCATGCGGCGTCTCCTCGTTTGGAGTGGTTGCGCTCCGGCTGTCATCAGTGCAGGAAAGTGAAAAAGAGGTACGGGAGAGAGATAGAGGCACAAGGGGGAGAGAAAGAGAAGTACATGGGGGAGAGAGGCACAAGGGGGAGCGAAAGAGAGAAGTACATGGGGGAGAGAGGCACAAGGGGGAGCGAAAGAGAAGTACATGGGGGAGAGAGGCACAAGGGGGAGCGAAAGAGAGAAGTACATGGGGGAGAGAGGCACAAGGGGGAACGAAAGAGAAGTACATGGGGGAGAGAGGCACAAGGGGGAGCGAAAGAGAGAAGTACATGGGGGAGAGAGGCACAAGGGGGAGAGAAAGAGAGAAGTACATGGGGGAGAGAAAGAGAGAAGTATATGGGGGTGAAAGAGGCACAAGGGGGAGAGAGAGAAGTATATGGGGTGAAAGAGGCACAAGGGGGAGAGAGAGAAGTATATGGGGTGAAAGAGGCACAAGGGGGAGAGAGAGAAGTATATGGGGTGAAAGAGGCACAAGGGGGAGAGAGAGAAGTATATGGGGGTGAAAGAGGCACAAGGGGGAGAGAGAGAAGTATATGGGGTGAAAGAGGCACAAGGGGGAGAGAGAGAGAAGTATATGGGGGTGAAAGAGGCACAAGGGGGAGAGAGAGAAGTATATGGGGTGAAAGAGGTACAAGGGGGAGAGAGAAGTACATGGGGGAGAAAGAGGTACATGGGGTGAAAGAGGCACAAGGGGGAGAGAGAGAAGTACATGGGGTGAAAGAGGCACAAGGGGGAGAGAGAAGTACATGGGGTGAAAGAGGCACAAGGGGGAGAGAGAAGTACATGGGGGAGAAAGAGGTACATGGGGGAGAGAGGCACAAGGGGGGTAGAGAAGTACAAGGGGGGAGAAATAGAGGCACAAGGGGGGGAGAGAAGTACAAGGGGGGAGAAGTAGAGGCACAAGGGGGAGAGAGAGAAGTACAAGGGGGGAGAAAGAGGTGCATAGACCCCATAGTAAAATAATAACAATGACACATGTTAATGTGTTAAGTTTTTTATTCTGCTGTTTGTTTTTAACACTGTTCATTAAATCAGTTTAAATAATGAAAAATTAGCATTTTTTTTATCCGATTAATCGAAAAATATTTCAGTCAAAACTTTTTGAACTTTTTTTTTTTTTTTGGCGGGGGGTGGGGCGCTTCAGCTTTCTGTGCCTACAGGCTCCTGAGATGTAAATCCGGCCCTGACAATAGTATGTCTACATATCATATTCTGGTTTATAGAATAACAGCAGGGAGACAGTGTGGAATTGGAAGGTAAGAGGCAGTGAAACAGGGAAGGTTAGGTAGGTAGGAGTGAGAACAACAGAAATTAACTTTAAGAATAAAGGGGAAGGGACATGTCAGGGAAAGAGTGTGTCAGAAAGCATGGGGACGCTGCCACCGTAAAAGTAAAAAATAATTTATTGGAAATAGCCATCACAATGTGTGTGTGCCAGGGAGTGAATGTATTTGCTAGTATATGCATGTGTGTTCTAGTGTATGCATGTGTGTGTGCCAGGGTATGAATGTGTGTGAATGTATGTACTAGTGTGTGATTCTGTGTACTATGTGTGCCAGTGTGTTATGTGTGTGTACCAATGTGTGAATGTGCATTAGAGTATGCAAAGCTGGTGAGATAGCTCAGTGGTAAATTCCCTGACTATAGAGCCTATTCAACCTCAGGGTTGCAGGTTCAAATCCCGGCAGGGCCAACTGAGCCCTTCATCCTTCCAAGGTTGATAAATGAGTACCATTGATTGGGTAATAATAACACCTGTTATTTCAGCTGCCGATTTGGTTAATTCCAAGAGCGTGTGCTGACAGAGCTTTGAGTCCCACTGGGAGAAAGGTGCTATATAAATACTAGTTGTTATTATTATTATGTGCCAGTATGTGAATATGTGTGCTATTGTATACACGTGTATACACGTGTATGTAGTAGTGTGTGAATATGCGTACCAGTGTGTGAATTTGAACACTAGTGTGTGCATGTGTATTGGTGTGTAACAAGAAGAGGAGGGCAAATAGGGGCATCATTTGTCCTCAATATATCAGCTATCCAAAATCATGTGTAAATCACCACCAAATAGTCTCATGATAATGTGATGTACAATAGACTGCACTCAAACCAGAAGAGAGCCACCCTAAAAGTAAATAATTTATTGGAATAGTCATCAGAATATTTACATGTGGACATCGGGACAAAATCCAAGCAATCTAATAAGTTCTGCACTAAAGGTTCTTACTCATAGATCTATGAGTAAGCACCTTTAGTGTGAAATGACTATTTCCAATATTTTATTTTTTATTTTTACTGTGGCTCTTTTCTGGTTTGAGTGCAGTCTATTGTACATCACATTACACGTGATTTTTGTATACCTGATATATTGTGCATAAATGATTCCCCTATTTGCCCTCCTCTTCTTGTTACACACTAACACACATGCACACACTGACACACTCACACATACACACACTAGTGCACAAATTCACACACTGGTACACATATTCACACACTAGTACACAAAAGTGTATACACTAGCACACACATTCACATACTAGCACATACATGCATACACTAACACATATTCACACACCGGTACACTCATGCATGCACTAGCAAATGCATTCACACCCTGGCACGCACACACATGTATACACTAGAACACACATTCACACATTCACACACAGTCACACAGATGCATACACTAGCGCACACATTTACACACTAGAATACACACATGCATGTGCAACACCCATCTGACATGCAAAGGGTTAAAAGAGGTCATGTATCTATTTGTGAACAGAAAGCACGATCAACCCCACATATAACCCTTTGAGTGCTAGACTGGTATGCAACCCATTGCAGAACAATGTGTTGCATACCCCTCTGGCACTCATAGGGTTGACAACACTGTCCATATTATTACCTCTGTGCTCTCCTGGCACCACTCACTGTCCCTTCGCTGTGTGCAGAAGCCATGCAGCCAGCTACCTTCTGTGTGATTTCCTTTCCCTGTTGGCCTGCTGCACAAGTACCCATGGGTTGCTGGGCAACCAACCGCTGCTGGCAGCACCAAAGGCTCTCTCCAGTCACATTTACCTTCTCTGTCCCATGTTGATGGCAGCCTGGGCCCAAGAAATTCAAAAGGTATATTGCCACCAGTTGAGGGCTGACAGCCAGTGAGAGTTGGTCCTCCTTGGGTCCAGCAGGCTCTCATGATGTCCTGTGTCATGTGGCGGACTCTGCTGCAAACTGAGTCCCACAGCCCCCATGCATCATCACTCACCCTTGCGGGACCAAATGGTCACGTAGCATGAACAATGAAGAGGAAGAGGCACACAGAAAGAGAAGCTGAAGTGCTTGCTGCCAGCAGCTGCCAGACTAACAACTCCAGCAGTGAGTCTGGAGTGGACTCTGGCAGATTGGCAGAAAGCGGTGGAAATGATCTTCCGATCTTGTGTTGGGGGCAATGTGGCATGCAGCATAACTTATTACGCTGCCTTAAGTTATGCATGATGGCAGGCAGCATGACAGCATTATATAACTGAGGCCTCAGTGCCTCACAGAGCACAGTGCGACCGATGTCTGTATTAACCCTTTGAGTGCCAGAGGGGTATGCAACGCATTGCTTTGCAATGCGTTGTGTACCCCTCTGGCACTCAAAGGGTTAAATAGGTACTAACATTTTATAATTGGCGGTGGTGGGCCCCCCTCGGTCGCGGGCCCTCGGTCCATGACCGAATGCCCTAATGGTCAGCCCGACCCTGGTGGAATGCAAAAAGCCTTCCTGTTCACAAGAGAAATGATGCAGAAGGCTTTCTCCATTTGGGTAGGACTGAAGCAAGGGAGCCAGGCTGCTCTACTGCATTGCATTTTTTGATGTCATCTCCCAGTCGAATCAGCTGGGAGATCAATAACTGAGGAGACATCAGGAGTTGTCCTGAGGACCACACCAGGATTGTTTTTTTTAATGCGGCCACTGCATGCCAGTTATACTGGTTTCTGCACTGGCAGCATTTCTCCTGTGCAATGTGTGGGCTTTGCACAGCAGCTACAACTGACCACATTTATTTATTGGCATTCTACAACTTAAATATCTTTTTTTTTTACCTTCCAATATTAGGTCATAATCTTTTGTTTCAGTTTGTCATTTATTTTTAAAAAATCATGAATGCCCCTTTAAATACGCCCTCCCTCTTTTTTATTATCTTTCAATCTTTTAAAATCAGCAAATAAATAGCAACTGTATCTTACAATTAAGTTTGTTCTCTGCAAAGGTTGTGACGGGTCCGTGCTTTGCTATGCAATGCATTAAAGATGTATCTATCTTCCAGTAGGCCAATAACCTCTAAAAGAGTGGGAATATTTAGTGATAACTGAGTTGATGTTTTAATTTGGTTCCTAGAGAGGTCTCCAACATCCAAGAGTTTAAAGTGGTAATAAAGAGTTACAACATGCCCTCTGGCAGGGATAGTAGTTGGGGGGACTACAACTCCCATCATCCCTAATCACCCACTGGTTGGTTGGGGATGAAGGGAATTGTAGTTTCCATCAGCTGTAAGTCCAACAGTTGATTACTCTCCCTATTGAAGACATTCATTTTAACCCTTTGAGTGCCAAAGGGTTACGCAACACACTGCAAAGCAATGGTGTCTGTCCCCCGTCACCCCGGCACTCAAAGAGTTGAAAATTCATTAATTCCCCTTTAATATGTCCTCCACATTCTCTTTTTTCCTTTTCAATCTACACATATACAACATATTTAAAGGGATAGTAATACTTCGTTTTAAATTTATTTTATTTTGTAGGCATTAAAAAAACATGAAGAATGATATAAGTCTTATCTCTCAAACCTTTATGGTTTATGAGATATTCACAAGCAAAGTTCCCCTCCCCGCCCCTTTTACCTAGTGTAAGCCATCTGTTCTCAAATGTGAGTCTGGTTGTATGACAGTACAGATAACAGAAGGGGACAATTTTCTTTGTATGAAAACAATGAAAGCCCTTCCCCCCCCCCTTGACAAGTTTTTCAGCTTTTTCCATTATCTTAATTGAAGATTGTCCCTCTCTGCAGTCTACCTGGGCATCTCCCTTCTGATCTGGTTGAACAGGGGGGGGGGGATACTTTGTTTGTGAATATCTCTTAAACCATAAAGGTTTGAGAGATAAGACTTATATCATTCTTCATGTTTTTTTAATGCCTACAAAATAAAATAAGTTAAAATGAAGTATTACTATCCCTTTAAAGAAAAAGTAATGTTTAATTTTAAGTTTGTTTAATATTGTAGGTATTGAAAAAATAATTAAATTGATGTATGTCCGGTCTCTCAAACCTTTATGGTTTGAGAGATATAACCAGCTAAACCTCCCCCCTCCAGGCCATTTCCGAGAAGTCAGCGCTTTAGCTGACAGCAGCAGATTCTGGTCATTTGACTGGACGGCGGCTCTTCAGCAGAGCCAAAATAGCGAGAAGGAGAAGTAAATACTTAATTTGAATGGTCTACAAAGTGTGCTTGCAAACCAGGCACACTTTGTAGACCGTTCCAATGTATTTATTTCTAGATTGCACTATTTTGGCTCTGCTGAAGAGCCGCCAGCCGATCCCAGGACCAGAATCTGCTGCTGTTAGCTAGAGGGCAGGCTTCTCTGAAACAGCCTGGAGGGGGGAGGTTTAGCTGGTTATATCTCTCAAACCATAAAGGTTTGAGAGACCGGACTTATATCAATGTAATTATTTTTTTAGTACCTACAATATTAAACAAACTTAAAATTAAAATTAAAGTAAAGTGTACAAATAGCTATGCAGACACATACACTGCATTCCAGGTTACCGCTTGTATTGGCCATAGCTGCTATTGTAATTAGCCTTCACTTAGTTCTTTTTTCCTTATAATATGATTGTTTTATTTTTGGTGACTTGATCTTTCACCAGGAATAAAATGTTTCAAAAAATATTCAAAATAAGTTTCTATTTATGTCTAGTGTTTGCGTTGTTGAAATAGTTACAATGTAGGTGCGTGGAAAGAAACAAAGGTATGTAAGATATGTGAAATTCCTGTATATCACTGGAGATGTTAGTTCCCTGACACTGTCTATAGTATAAGTTGTATTATGAGCATTTCAATGACCTTGAGAAATACCCTTTGTCTACCTGGGCCATACGTAAATAGTAGGTTCTTCAGAAAAGCTGTTATTGTGTAAAACAATATACACACATAACATGTGTGAATGTCTGTTGCATGTATGTGTCTCTTACTCTGTGTCTGCCTTTGTGTTGCAGAAGTCTGTGTGTATCAGTATATGTACATTTCACACATGTACGCCCAACAATCATAACATGATGGGCAACTCCGTCCCACACTGCTAGTATATAGATAGATAGATAGATAGATAGATATATTTATATATATATTTATATATAATGAGAGAGAAAGCATAATGGTCTGTAGTCTGCCATGTTTTTCCAGTGCAGGTTGGAAGATATTTGATACATATGAATATATATATCTATGGGACGTGCACCTTTACACCATTGTGTGGGTATTTAACCATGTGAGTGCCACTGTCTATGCATGATTGTGTTATATATATATATATATATATATATATATATATATATATACATGATGTTGAAGACATCTCTGGTATTCAAGGGGTTAAAACCCCCATTTAAAGGAGATATGCATTTGTTCCCTATGGTGCAAATGTTTTGCACCACTTTGATCCACCTTTGTCTTTGTAAATATGGCCAACATGTCCTATAGGTATAGTTTCTCTTTAAGTCCTAAGCATTTCCAGAGGAAAGAATTCCATTGCCTGTAACTGGACTGCCACTGGAATTCTCATAACACAGGATATTACATCAACAAACATTTCCTGTTAGTGCCATTCCATCCGGCTTGTGTATGGAATTCTCCCCTGATACACAGTTAGAGGAACAGCCCATGCTGCTTGATACTCTCTCACATTTCATGTTCTATATTTCATGCACAGTGATATTCCCAATAGAGTCATTGTGGTTGCAAAGTGTCAGACTACACTCACAGAGCCTTCTTGCACAGCATCCCATTGACTCTAGTGGAAATAGTTCCATTAAACCCATCAGAGTTATAGGAGGCAGCGGGGCCACAAGTGAAACACGAGATTGCAGTTATGGGGCTCCTTTACTTTATCCCAGTCTCAAAGGGAGTCAATAAGGACTAGTTTTCTGACCCTTGGATATTATAAAACACTCAAGGGCTGATCAGTGCACTAAGGATCATATGCACAAAGGCAAAGGAGGAGTAATTCTGATGCACAGCAACTGTATTATAGAGGACACAAAGCTATCATATCCAAATTGATTTAAATGGGATTTTTACCTCTTGTATACTAGAGAAGTCTTGACCGTATTGCTCTGCAGTTGTTTGAAGACCACTCTAGCATTTACTGGGTTAACCCTTTGAGTGCTTTGCAATGAGTAGGGCACTCATCTGGCACTCAAAGGGGCTAAATGCATGTGGTTTGTTCTAGTATTGCTCTATGGAAGATCTGTGTGTATGGTTATACATGTCGTGGGAACAGATATCCGTGGGGTACTAGAGACATCTCCCAAGAGTTGAGAAGCAATATGTGAAAGATATAATTAGCATCTAAGGAGTTAACAGGTTAGCTGATGCTTTATTTACTCTTATTTTCTTTCTTATGCAATGAGTTGGAGGCAGCCACTCTAGCATTTAAGGGGTTAAAAGCCCCATTTTGGAGAATGTTTAGTGCAGTTGGTTTGCTCCAGAACTCAGACTCTGTGGGGTGGATTTACAAATCTGCTGATGCATCTATGCTGTTCTTAGCCTCTAATGCCAGTGGTTGCACTTTAGGTTATACATTACAGAGTATGATTGCTAGGGATGGGCAAAATATTTTGCCCAAAAAGAAAAGCGTAAGAAATGTCACTTTTCTCCTTTTGTGGGAATTACTGTGAAAAAGTTTTACTGCTTTAGCCCTCAACCTTTTTCCACTGTACTAGAACCTCACACACTGACCCCCAGCCTTGTCCCTTGGTAGCCATAAAACCACACATACTTCTTCCAGCCTGAAGCCATGGTAGCCATTGAACCACACATATGAACACCTCCAGCCTTGTCTTACAGTAGTCATAGAACCACATATACTGACGTCCTGTCTTGTCCCACTGTACTGGTAGCCATGGTAGCCATTGAAACACACACATATGAACACCTCCAGCCTTGTCTTACAGTAGTCATAGAACCACATATACTGACGTCCTGTCTTGTCCCACTGTACTGGTAGCCACAGAACCACACATACTAACCCTCCCAGCCTTGTTCTATGGTAGACATAGAACCAGACATACTGACCCCCCCCAGTCCCATTGTACTAGTAGCCATAGAACCACATAAATCTGACCTAAAGCCTTGTCCCACTGAATTGGTATAACCAGAACCACACATACTGTGTGTAACCCCACTGAGGGAATGGGCAAAGTTCCCATGGGAAATATATTGGCGTTACCAAAAAGGAGAACATTTTGGGTGGTATATATATACAAGAATTTTCATAGAACAAATGGTAAATTGACAGTTTTCCATGAAAATTCTCAAGGGGGGAACAAAGCACTTTTTGCCCATGCATTGATTATCAACATTAGCCCTCGGAACAAAACAACAGGTCCCATTTTCATTACATCCCTGCTTGTTCATGGATGGGCAATCAGTGGTTTGTCATTGTAATTATAATAACTGCTCCAATGCATACAGACTCTTACATCATTAAAATGGAACTCACTTTTTAACAACTAATTGTAATAGCTTTTAAAACAATCATATTTATTTCTGTTAACAATTTAGTATTCCAAACAATAGTTTATTAGATACATAGCTTTATTTTTTTGCCAGTATATGTAAGTGAGTTAGTATCTGGCTGGCAAAAAGTGGTAATTGGTAAAGTAGAGTAGTTAGAATGTTAGTATCTGACTGATAGGAAAGTGGCAATTGGTAATGTAGAGCAGAGTGGTATGTTAGTTTCTGACTGTCAGGAATTGGCAGTTGGTAATGTAGAGCAGTTTGGAATGTTAGTATCTGACTGGCAGGAAGCGGTAGTTGGGAATGTAGAGCAGCATGGAATGTCAGTGTCTGGCTGGAATGCCTTGGAGATCTGCAATACTTCTAAAAAGTCCTTTTAAAATCAACTCTTGCTAGAAAGTGACAGTTCTACTTTAACCCCCTAAGTGTAATAGGGGTGCCCAATGTCTTGCTCCACAAAATGTTAGACACCCCTCTGGCACTCAAAGAGTCAGATTTTCAGTGCTATCAAGCCCAGTATGCCTGCCCCATAGCAGCCCATAAAAATGGTGTAAAGTTAAATGTACTTCCTCTGAGGCAGATTGTCCTATTGGGGGATCAGGATCGGGGATCCCCTGGTGGGCTGCACAGCCATGAGCCAGATGGGAAGATCAGAGGATTTCACCTTACCAGCCCACAATGCTTTGCATGGGAGTAAACCAAAGGCACAGACCTCCATGTGAGAATTTCCTCTCGTTCCTCGTGCTGACTGCTAATGCAGAGCACCTGGATATTGTACCATATCCTAGTGCCCTGCACTCCCATGACACACAGTGACTGCAAGGGAGTACTGATATGGAGGTACATGCAGTTAACTGCACATACCACACGCTCCCCACACTGGACTGCACAGGGCACCAATCAAAAAACAACACCATTGTCACTGTAAGGTGCCTGCCTTACTGAGCCCCTCGTCCTCACAGACCATTATTACTGAAATACGGGGCATTCAAGAGGGTGAACTGACGGGATCAAAGTTGTAGCTTTGAACCACTTGGATTGAAGAAAGGTCTCAGAGACCTCTGTAGCAAACAAGGAGTTAAAAGCCCTTTTAGATCAATTCTTCTCAATGGTGTAGTTTGTTTGCTTCAGAATTACTGCCCTTTTGTCTTGAAGATTGGGCCTTATGTGTACAATTGTAGGGCAAACCAAATGTACTACGTGGACAAATAGATATTGTCATTGATTTAAATTATGCTTTTACCCTTTTGCATGTCAGTGCATTGCGCCACAAGTGAATAATCCCCCCAGTTAAATCAATATGAATTTGGTAATTTATTAACGTGCTTTATGGTATAGTTGGTTTGCTCCAGAATTAGTCCACTTTATACATAACACACATAGGACCCAAAGTAGTACATTTCTTCCCACAGAATTTAAAGAGAACTGATCCCAGTCTTGTCCATTTAAATCACAGCAGGCCTCTCACACAGTGGCATCTAGTGCTCATAAGCAGGAGTTGATTTTGAAATTAGGGGGTGGGGTGAGCATGCAGATAGCTTCTCTCCTTCACAGGGGATAGGATAGTCCTGTTAAGAACACAATACCCTCTTGTCTAGTTAACATTCCAAAAGCCACCTGAATGCAGGGTTATTGGAATTTTGCTTGGGGGGTGCACAGTGCCTGAGAGAGCATAACTACATAAACATAAACAATACAGCTTGTGAAAGAAGAACTGGTTTGGGAATACTGACACTGTTATTCAAATCTGCCTAATTGGCCTGCTGCTTTTCCCTTAATATTTTGTTATCTCCTCGGGGAGATTCAGTAAGAGGTGATAAAGAGATAATAAGGTGGAGATGACTTCTTCCGTTTATCACGTCTCCAGTTCCTGTGTTATTCTATGGAGCCTATTCACTAAGATCTCCAAAGTTGAAGAAATCTTAGTGCATAGGCTCCATAGAACGACATAGGAACTGAAGAAGTGATATCACTGGAGAAGTCATCTCCACTTTATCACCTCTATCACTGCTTAGTGAATCTCCCCCTTGTCTTCTTAGATAAGAGATGGGCAACCTAAGGCCTTCTTGTTGTTATTAAACTACAACTCCATCATCCTCAGCTGTCAATGGCAACAATAAATAGAGGGCTACAGGCAAATCAAAGGGTTTGACCCAGAAATTCATGAGGTTTACCTAAATTCCCAGGTTATAAATTCCATGGTCAGATATGGTATGCTCTGTACAGACTGGCTGCTCCTAGGGTACCCTAATTCTTAGGTGTATAGACTCCAGGGTCACTTATGAAATGCTCTGCACAGACTGCCTGCTCCTGGATCCCTCACATTTTCAGGGTTATAGATTCCATGGTCAGATACTGCATGCTTGGCACAGAATGGCTGCTCTTTAGCCCCGAAATCCTCTGGGTTAGAGATTCAGATACTGCATGCTTGGCACAGGCTGGCTACTCTGGAGCACCCAAGTCTTCTGGTTATAGATTCCAAGGTCAGATATGATATACTATGTACAGACTGGCTGCTCTTGGGGCACCCTTCTCAGGTTTGTAGACTCAAGGCACAGGTATTGCATGTTTGACACAGACTGGCTGCTCCTGGAGCCCTCAAATTTTCAGGGTTTAGACTTCAGGGTAACTTACTAATTGCTCTGCTCTGATTAGCTAGTTCTGGAGGCTCCAGGTAGGAGCAATTTCTATCACAAAGCCAGAGAACAAAGTGCTTCTTGTCTCTTGTGTGTTCATATTAGCATATATTGATGTATCAGCATTTTTATATTTTATTAGGACTGACTGCAACTCTGTTGTTTAAGAGCCAGGCATAATACATTGCCTAAAATCTACATTAGGGAGAGTGAGAAGGGATAATATCTAAATGTTCTCATGGTCTACTGAATTTTAAAGTTTCCAGGTATGTTCCCTCCTAACTCCAAGACGCAGAGACACCTGGGGGATGTACTAATACAATTCCATACTACAATAAGCACTGGAATCAATCCCTTAGTGCTTTGTGTGACTAACTCCAGTTTCTAAGATAATTAGAAAATGGTTCTCTGTACACCATCTGCACCCAAGAGAGGGCCGTAGGGAAGCACATGGACATTTCATTGTGTTCCTTTCCTCTTCTCCTTGTCCAATAACACTTTGACTGCCAGAGAGGTATCCTACACACTGCAAAGAAATGTGCTAGATAGCTCTCGGTCTCTCAAATGATTAACACAATGTAGTAACAATGTTCAGAGGAAAGTGGGGTAACTGCACTATATTTACCTTATGTTATAAGAGAGGCATTCAGGCCTTGCTTAGATCAAAGCCTTTTCACATTGGCA
Source organism: Rhinophrynus dorsalis (assembly GCA_037306005.1). Taxonomy (NCBI): domain Eukaryota; kingdom Metazoa; phylum Chordata; class Amphibia; order Anura; family Rhinophrynidae; genus Rhinophrynus; species Rhinophrynus dorsalis. The sequence goes on from CM074720.1 coordinate 468,151,233, forward strand.
GAATGGTGCACCGGTGTGCACTGAAGCCTTCATATGCTTTAGCACATACCATGAATTGCAGGTGTAGGACTAGGAAACCTAGAAGGAATGTGTAAGACATCAACAGGGCTAATAGCCCTTTTACTTGGGATAGTCTATGGGTTTTTATTTTTTTTATTTTTTTTACATTTTACATCTTCTGTTAATTTATATAACTTACCCTGTGCAAATCCGTGATTTTATACTTGTCTAGCGAGTGTTGTTTTCTGCTCCCATGAATAGAAGTTTATTACTCAGCTAGCTAATCATGTAGCTGTGCAAAATCAGCCAGCAGAGCTGTCCATATCTTTACTATCTACAACTCACTGACAAGACCCAACAAGGCCTAAACGTACATCAAGCTGTAACATATGAAAAAGTATTAAATGGACAAGTAATTCACTTGAAGTACATGGAAACAAAACTTCTTTGATGTAAATAGATATTGCTTACTTTTTTAGACAGATTCATAAACGAAATGATTGGAACTCTTTTCTATATTCAGTTTGAGGGGCAAGCCTACACTGTGATGTAGAGACCGCTCGTGTGGATGAGATAAAGGATACCGATCGAAGCTCTATTACACGTGAGAGGTTATTTACATTTATGTATGTAGATATTTAACAAATCACTGAAACGTTTCTTGTTTTCTTTTTTGTTTTGGGGGATGAATACCTGGAGGGAAGAATCTCTCCAAGCAAGATCAAAGGGATCCTGAGAATAACAAAGACTTTATAAGGACTCAGTGTTATTTTTGACAAATCAGTTGGATCGCTGGGGTAATATTTGTACTGTATTTCTGATATCTGTGGGTGGAAGAATGGACCCAAAGCTGAACTAACGATATATTTGTGATTTTTCTATGTCATTCAGTTTAGTGTATTTTGATATACAGAGCAGAAGGTCATATATTATCTCCTTATATCATTACTCTAGATGGAAGGTACATGAGTGGATTCAGAACTATATACTGCCTGTGAAATGAAGACATGTTGGACAGTGTATATATTGTCTCTCAGTTATTCTTTTTTTAGAGGGAATGTTCCATATAAAGGGGATACCTCTTCTTCCCACCCAGCCCCATCTTTGTCCCATTTTCACTGCAATTGTTATTGTTGTTCATTCAGAAGACCAGGAGAAAGAGTTAGCTAGAAGGGAAATCAAAGGTTAGAACAGAGAGAGATAACATTAAAGGGGGAGAAGAAGAATGAGACCAAAAGAGAGAGCGAGGGTATAGGAGTCAGAGAGACCACACAAAAAACAGGAAAGGTTAGGGGAAAGAGAGATGAGAACAGAGACAGTGAGTGATAAAGAGAGACTAGGACAAAGAGACCTGAAGAGAAATCTAGAAGTCAAGACAAACAGAGGGTGAGACCACAGGAGAATGCAAAATGTTAGAAGAAAGAGAGAACATGAGTGCCAGGGAACACGTTGGCGCTTTCTAAATAAAAGATAATAGGTCAGGACAGAAGAGAACTTTTCCTGAGCGAAAGTGAATTTTAAGGGGGGAATGTTTAACATAAGGAAAATAGTAAATTGGAGTTAGGAATTTGCAGGGCTGGAAAATTGATTCCAGTGCTTAAGTTAGCACAAATCATCTATCTAAGACTATGACTAAGAGAATAAAGTGTAGACTGTCAGCTTTAGTATGAGGGTTATACATCCATAAACCATGAATCCAATATCTTGCCAAAACATCAAAACTTGTATCAGTGTCCAGATACTTATGGATTGCACTGTATATCTAGCTATATTCTTATATAGATATATCTATATCTCTATCTATCTATATATATATATATATATATATATATATATAGGGTTCACAATTTCCACTCGCCACTAGCCAATGGCGGGTGAAAATTTAGCCCTGGCGAGTAGAAATTCAGCCCTGGTGGGTATGCTATGGCTTGCAGTGGTGAGTAACTTTTCAGGTCTGGCTAGTAGCAAAGGGCTTAAAATTTTAAGCCCTGTATATATATATATATATATATATATATATATATATATATATATACACACTTGGAAGAAGTGTCTGGCTGGATGCACTTCGATAATGGGAGATATCATCAATACAAATACTGCATGCTTTACCTATTTAAGTCCTTTAACAGAGTAATAGCCACTTCTTCCTGTAGGTACACTTCCTATTTAACAGTTCTGTTATGTTAGACATCTTGCAGAACAGCTTAGTAAACACAGCCTTTTACAGTCTGTTGACATAAGTGGACTAATATGTGTCTTCTTATATGAAAGATGTCCTGCAGTGAAACACCTCTCAGTAAACATGGGCTTGCATTGGTCAAACTCTGGGCTGTGATGATTTCAAGAGTTTGAGATGCATAGACTGGGAGTGGGCAGGCTGTAGGACCCGGAGCTGGCATACAACACACAGTGACTGCACACCATCCATCTACCTGGAGGCTAATTTCCAGGACACACTCAGCAGAGGCAGTGTTTGTCTCTTAATCCCGTGAGTGAATATGTTTGCTTTTATTGCGCCACAAGTCTACGCAGTGCTTTACACTCTAACAGTTTAGACAATACAGGGTTACAAGTATGTTGCAAAGTGAAACACTGGAAATGGGGTCCGTGCCCAAAATCTTGCAATCTAGGTGTCTCATGGTGGGTATCATATTTAAAAGCTTTATTTCCTCACTAGTTGAACAGCCCGTTACACGGGCCACAGTGCCACTGTCACCCAGTCGCAGGGCAGTCACGCGCAGTAGAGACTGCCCTTGCCATGACTGATACAGAGCTGAACGCTCCTTTGGAGCGCCCAGCTCTGTATCAGCCGCAGCGCGTGCAGTCTCTATTGCGCATGACTGCAGCACGCGCAGCAGTGTGTACTGCGCATGTCGTGGCGTTACACGTGATTTAGCGAATTATTATATAGGATATGAGCTACCTTTGGGACATATTGGACAGGACCAGTGTTCAAATATTGACTGTATTGAGGTCTCTAACAGGATTGCGTTTATAACAGGAGGCCAAAACAGCCTCTCCAGAAAGTGAGTGCCACATAAGGGGTCTGTGGTAAAGGTGCTGCACTTGATTATTTGACACTCCTGAGTTTACAGTGTGTGCTCTTATTTTCTTGTTTTTTATTTCAAGAGTTGCATATCTTAGTGAAAATGATCCTACTTATGAACAGTTGTAGTGAACATGGAGTCAGTGAATGACACATTTTAGCACTTTTGGGGAAAGCATAGGTAACAATTAAACACTCGCATTGTTTCAGTACCAGAGTAGTCTACAACACACATTGCTTCCCAAGTTATTGAAAGACCTGTTTAACCTCATGCAATGAGCACCCTCTGGCACATAGAAACATGCAGGAGTTTGAATGAAAAAGAAATCCTTAAGCACAAAGCATTGCTTTGTTAAAAAAATGTTGTAGAGTGGAAGGGCTTAAAAGCACCATTGCTTAGAAAGTCATTTTTGACCTTTTATGCACGACCCCTGTACTGTGAATGGCTGCTCTGCAACTGGACCAGTTCGTTTTACTACATCAGCCACAATTAGCTGGTAATGTTTTTTTTGTTCCCTATGGTGCCCTTGTCTTTTCCCACAATTGCCACATTTTTGTCTTTGTCACTTTGTCCTGTTGTACTCTGATACATCATGTAAAATGGATACCCCAATATAATCCCACGTGTACTGCATGGGACAGAGCTCTGGCTGGTTCCTTACAATCATTGTCAGAATGCTGTGTATACTGTAGAAATATTGCAGGCATTTCAATCCAGAGGCAATTGTTTGTTTTGGCAACATAATCTTGTTTTTTTTTTTTAGAAGTGAATTGCTTCTTAACCCTTTGTTTGCTTGAAGGATTTTTGTAATGCTCCCACAGACCACTATCCAGTTATTGGTATGTGGATTTTTAATGAAATAAATGTCATTATTATCCTTGTTCAAATAAGATTGATATATTAAAAATTAAAGATGCACTAATCAAAAAGCATTGTAGTGTGTGACACACATGCACACATACAAATATACACACACATACACACACATACACTTGCATGCATGCAGCCACATACACACATACATACACACACACATGCATACATACATGTGCACACACACACGCACACATACATCCATGCACACATACATACATACGTACATACACACATACATACATACACATACATACACACACACATACAAGCACACACACATAAACATACATACACATACATGCACACACACATAAACATACACATACATACACACACACACATACTTACATATATACACACACACATAATTCACAAAAACCCCAGAGCGCCACCATGCAGACCTATAATCTCCGCAAGGGGTTCTCTTCTCCAGCCTATAACCACTTTGCTGGATAAAAAACTCCAACCATTAGTGAGATCCATGCCATCATTTCTTAAGGACACAAGTGATCTACTTAAATCACTAACGACCTTCATCAATATATGTGAATCTGACGTCTTGGTGACGATGGACGTCGACAGCCTCTATATGGTGATTCCCCATGAGGAGGGTATAGAGGCTGTGAGGCGTACCACCCTCAACTGTGAGTCTCTTACAGACTGTTCTTAATGGGGACCGGCCTTGGTCACACGTATCTATTGATTTCTTGGGAGAACTGCCGGCCTCTAGAGGGTTTACTGTAATCCTAATGATAGTTGACAGGTTCTCTAAAATGGCTCATTTTGTGCCACTCCCTGGCCTGCCATCTGCTAAGGAGCTGGCAATTGTATTTACCAGGGAGGTATTCCGACTCCATGGGGTACCCAAGGTGCTGGTCTCGGATCATGGGAGTCAATTCGTCTCAAGATTCTGGAGGTCCTTTTGTGACCAGATGGGGATTCAATTGTCCTTTTCCTCGGCATATCACCCCCAGACTAATGGGGCCACTGAACGTGCTAACCAGGGATTGGAGCAGTTCTTGCGTTGTTTCATTTCCAATCATCACAACAATTGGGCTGACTGGTTACCGTGAGCAGAGTTTGCCAGGAACAGTGCGGTGTGCAGCACGTCTGGGAGCTCACCCTTCCTGATCAATTACAGGTTTCAACCATGCTTGGTCCCAGATAACTTTCAGGCACAGCAGATTACGGCTCTGGATGAGCATATTAGGCAGCTCCGCTCCACATGGGCACAGGTCCAGAGTACCCTACGTGATTCTTCTGCACAAACCCAGTGGCATGCCAACAACAGACGCCTGCCGGCTCCTGTATTCCAGGTGGGGGACCGGGTCTGGTTATCCTCAAAGAATCTCAGGTTGCAAGTTCCTTGTCTCAAGTTTGCTCCTCGGTTTGTGGGTCCGTTCCGGGTGCTCCGTTGAGTTAAGCCTGTCTCCTATGCGTTGGAATTACCGGCTTCCATGAGAATACATAATGTGTTCCATGTGTCACTTCTTAAACCATTGGTGTACAACCGCTTTACTACCACTCCTGCTGTCCCTGGTCCTGTCCGCATACAGGATCATGATGAATATGAAGTGGAGAGTATTCTGGACTCACGTAGGTTCCGTGGCCAGGTCCAATACTTGGTGCATTGGAAGGGTTATGGTCCAGAGGAACGTTCATGGGTTAACCACTCTGATATTCACGCTCCAGTTCTGTTGCGCAGATTCTATGCCAAGTTTCCTAACAAACCTAGACCCCCTCAAGGCAGGAGGGGGGTCTTTGAGAGGGGGGTACTATCACGGTGCCCGTGATTCTCTGTGCGACATTCCTACTTCCGGGTTTGTTTTTGGCTGTCTCTTATTGGTGCTAGCTGGCTAGCCCCTCCCAGGGCTAGCCTTTATACGCCCTCCTGTCACTAGGCCGGTGCCCTTTCGTGGTGTTCCTGACCTTACGTTATTCTGTGCTCCTGTTCCGTGTTGATCCGGTTTTCGTCTGACCTTGTTCCTGTTCCGATCTCTGTGTACCGATCCAGGCTTTGGCTGACTACCACTCTCTGTGTACCGATCCAGGCTTTGGCTGACTACCGCTCTCTGTTTACTGATCCAGGCATTGGCTGACTATGCTCTTTGTGTTGCCCTCGCTATTGTTGTCAGTCCTTTCATATTTGTTGCCTCCGGTTGCGCTACTCTCTGCCTGTGTATCAGTGTGGCCTCTGTTACGTACACCCAGTCTGTGCTCTACGGTCACTAGCGGTTCCGTTGTCAGCTCATTACACTACGTTCAGCCTGTGATTCTCTGTGGCCTCGGTTACGTACACCCAGTCTGTGCTCTCCGGTCACTAGCGGTTACAGTTGTCAGCTCATTACACTACGCTTAGCCTGTGATTCTCTGTGGCCTCTGTTACATACACCCAGTCTGTGCTATCCGGTCACTAGCAGTTACCGTTGTCAGCTCATTACACTACGCTCAGCCTGTGATTCTCTGTGGCCTCTGTTACGTACACCCAGTCTGTGCTCTCCGGTCACTAGCGGTTACAGTTGTCAGCTCATTTCACTAAGCTCAGCCTGTGATTCAGTGGGGCCTTTGTCAGTACTACCTCCTGGGCGCACCGGTCTATGGTGTTACTACCTGTCGGTACTCTCTCTGCTACACCCGATACCAGGCTGCCTTACCCGGTATTCGGTAAGGCCGGTAGAGCCTCCTCAGTTCCGTGTTGCACCAGTCACTAGGCTGCCTTACCCGGTATTCGGTAAGGCCGGTAGAGCCTCCTCTGTTCCTTGTTGCACCAGTCTCCAGGCTGCCTTACCCGGTATTCGGTAAGGCCGGTAGAGCCTCCTCTGTTCCTTGTTGTACCAGTCACTAGGCTGTCTTACCCGGTATTCGGTAAGGTCGGTAGAGCCTCCTCTGTTCCTTGTTGCACCTATCTCCAGGCTGCCTTAACCGGTATTTGGTAAGGCCGGTAGAGCCTCTTCTATTTACTGTCGCACCAGTTACCCGGCTGCCTTACCCGGTAATCGGTAAGGCCGGTAGAGCCACATTATTTGTATTGCTATCTGTATGCTCTGACCTGTGTCAAACTATTGTACTGCTGCTTGTAGAGTTTGGACCCGTGTAGGGCCTTTTTGCGTTTTATCTTGTCTAATAAAGCTTTTCTATTTTATCCTACCAAATTGTCTGAGTGTTCAATAAAACAGTGACATGGATAAGCAACAGAAATTCATACAGAGGGGATGTGACCGGAGACTCCTTGACAAGGACCTCACACAGATTACACAACTCAAACGGTGTGATCTCCTACAGCCTAAACACTAAGATAACAAATCCTCAAGGATGGTATTCACCACCCAATATTTTCCAGGAGCAGAAAAGATCTCCACTGTGTTGAGGCAACAATGGCCCATTCTTTCCTCAGATCCGAAACTACCCTTCTACGCATCTCAGCCTCCCATGCTACCATTTACAAGGGGCAAAACCCTGAAGGACTATATAATGAGACCAGATCTCACATCTACTCCTACTGCAACAAGCCAAAAAAAACACATGGCTTACAAGATAAATGGAGCAAAAAGTGTGTTTCCGCTGCGCCAACTGCACAACATGCAATAGCATGATCAAAACTACATCATTCAAGCATCCGCATACCAATAAATCTTTTGCAATACGTCACAGACTGACATGTAACACAGATCATGTTATTTACATTCTCACATGCCCATGTTCAAAATACTATATTGGCAAAACTGAAACACCTTCAGAGAGAGGATGGCGAATCATCGCTCTTCTATACGAGCAGCTCTACAGTCTAGGACCTCAGACAAACCAGTAGCCCGACATTTCCAGGATCACCATCACATTCCGCTGCTTCCTAGAGGAGGATATAGGGGAATCAGATTACTTCAAAAAGAAACATTCTGGATCCTTACTCTTGACACTGTGGTTTCAAAAGGACTTATTATTTACACAGAAAACTCCATACTGGAGATATATGGGAATAAGGTCCAAACTCCTGAAGAAGAGGCCCGCTGTAAACACATAGACTGTCTAAAGGACTACAAGACGAAAAGTTGAGTACATAATAGGAACCACGGGCCAGCACGCTACAGATTATTGATCTTACTACTCGGAGCTTAATTGGCTACACACTACTCGGATGCATAATAGGACTCTTAGGGTCCAGCATACCTGGCCTAATACTCCGAACAGTACAGTCCTGAATGTCCTCGCATTGGATGAAGGACACACATGGTCTAACTCTCCAAGGAGTACAGCCTGTACCTATTTTGATATATCATTAATCTTGAACTTGTGCATAATGGGACCTCCGGTCCAGCACATAAACTTTTACAGCTATAGGACCAAGACCTTCCCAACACAAATGGATCAGGTGATTAGCCACTACTTGAGGATCCATATGATGATTATGAACTTCACTATGACTAACCCCCCTATCTCCCTTCTGGGCATTTTTCCCATGTGATATCATCTGTACCTCTAATACACTTACCAGCTGGCACTCCAACAGACATGATCCTGCATGCTTGGTGCCAACTGTGCTCTTCAATTAAACACCATGACATGGATTTAGCTGTCACAAAAGATACACCGACAGTTCAGTTGATTGTTTCATGTATAGGTCAGTACTAGACAGTACTGCAGCTACATTAATATCAATATCATGTACTTTATCTTGTGCCCCTTAGGTCACTTTATGTAATTTCAGTCCATGACAATGATATGTATACTACTATTACATTGGATATGTGCATACTTGGATACTTATGTATGGACTAGTGTTAGGTGTTACACTTGGCGTCCTTTGGTATAGTGGTGTCGCTCGCTGATCCACCTAGCGGTTGGGTCAAGTTAATTGATCTACCTGCGGGGGGAGCATCGGCTTGACACCACAAGCAGCTAGTTTAGTTATTTGTCTCCATGTCCTTCACTCGGGATGCCATCAATCTCTTTAATGCTACAGTTGCTACTTAAAGTTACATGTGGATGACCACCAGGGGTGCATCAGTGTATTCACTGGTGCCCAGGGCTGACCCTCCACAACAAGACTACCACTATCGGTAGGATATGAGTACCCGTATGGACATATGGCCATATTTAACAGGCTGGGACAAGATATAGCAGTTATTCTCACCAATTTTGCTAAGTTGATTAGGACTGGAATATAACATATTTGCTATTTACAGCAAACTACAACGCAGTATGGACAGCTGATTAGCCCACTCCTCAGCGCTGATATGTCTGACACAGACCCTACTTCCCCTGATCTTTGGTTCCCACTTACTGCTTGTAGCGACAGAGCCAACCATGTACTGTGATCTTAGGTTATTTGAGCGCTGTTAGGCGCACATCTACCGGAACACGTAAACGGACACTGACTGTGCCTGCTTTATCTTTATATAGTCTATTGAGTCTACTTTCTCCCCTATAAACTACCAATAAGGTCTGATAAGCGTGATGGCAACTGAAGGTAGCGGAAGACAGCAAGAACCATGCGTTGCGATGGTGTCCCGTGGGACCGCACACATACGGCCTGCCTAAGCTCTTTACACACAGACACAGATTATGTTGATCTGACATCTGATATGTAATAGTAGCTTCATTACTGTGATTATTAAGCTTAAGTTCCAATTGGTTCCTTATAAATTCTTTGATAGAAACTTCACTTAATTTTGATTGGTGATTGTAAATGTCAATCACAATATAATCAGTCACTGTATATGATGTCATATCCACTCACAGTGTGTCCTTTGGGTGCTAGTTTGCTCACTAGGGTTAGATGAAGGGTTTTTTTTCACTGTTTGGGCATCCATGATGAAGGTTACTGTAAGATAACCGAAACGTTGATCTGCACAATAAAGCCTACTTATCACTGATTCTGAAGTTATGAGAGTTCTTTTTCAATTGGATTACACTACACACACACATATATATACACACACATACATACACGCGCACACATACACACACACATGCTACTATACAGGCACCCACAGTGTCAGACTCATTGTCTACCGTGCTTTCTCTCTGTCGCCATCTTTCTCGCTCCCTCTCACAATCACAGTTTTACCACCTATCCCATTTTGTTTTCTCTTGTTTGAACACTGTATTCTAGCGCTCTTTACTCTCTCTCGCTCAGTCTAGCACTCTGTCTTGCCCTCTCTCCCTCAATCTCATCTCCTTTGTGCTCTATTCTTAACTCTCTCTCATTCTCACTTTTGCTCTTACCACTTCCCTTCTCTCTTTTCTATGTTGTTTTCTCATTCTCTTCTCTGTTCTCTCTGTTTGCTCTGCTTCTCTTTTCTCTCTTGCTCACCCTCATTCCCTCTATTTTTCTCTTTTCTCTATCTCTCTTGTTTTTTTTATGGTCCTCTCTCTGTCTCATGCTTTTTTCCTCTTCATTTCTTCCTATTTTTTCTTTTCGGTTTTACTCACATTCTCTCTCACATACTCATTCTGCATCACTCTTTCTCTCTTCATGTCACTCTGTTCCTTATTCATTCTTTCACTCTGTCACTCACACTCTGTCTCTCTTTATGTCTCTCTGTATCTCAATTTCTTTCTCTCAGATTATCTGTAACAGTTTTTCCTCTCCCCATATCTCCTCATGTTCCTTTTTCTGTGTATATTTCATTCTTTCTGTCTCTTTCCGTGTCTGTCTGTCTCTTTCTGTGTATGACTCTTTCTGCCTCAGTCTGAGGATGATGAGAACTGAAGTCATAATAAACCAAAAAAGGAAAAAAACCTAAATATCACAAAAAATAAATACCAATAAATTAAAATAAAATAACCCTAGAGTCCCAACAAAAGGAGCTGGTACTGGTGCCAGTATAGACAAAAATGATAATCCAAACTTGAGCAGACATATGTAACATCATGAATAAGATGGCCAGAAGCACAATGAGATTAGTCACTCATGAATGGGTCAACATGGATGCCAAGTATATACTCTGAAATTAGTCACTCATGATTGAGTTAG